>OY730181.1:12075052-14475052 GCA_963422495.1 Polyommatus iphigenia | reverse complement strand
CTAGCTGTATAGGGACCTAAAAATCTGAAATTATTGAAATATTTTTCATTTACTACATTTCCATACAGTTTACATCAATTATTAAGTATAGTTAATAACCTAATGTATTGTTACCAATCATGTTTTAATAAAGATGGCGTATGTTCATACAAAATGGTCCTCAGATTTTGTTCCTATACGACATATACGTACTTACTTTTGTCATATCTATAGGTTACAACAATGAATGCGACAGATAATACATAACGAATGGTATAGAAAAGGATAACCATATGTTTTGAGTTGCACTTGTCAAGTGCATCGGCGCGCATGCGCGACAAAGATCAAGAGAATATCAATGTTATTGTTGAACAGAAGAGACATTGAATAAAACTAATTGTTTGTTAGATTATTTTTTATTTATCTATACTGTATAAATATACATATATTATAATAAAATCGTAGGAAAGACAAAAGTGTACATTGAATAATATTGTGATTAACAATCTATATCGAACCCAAAAATACAGTTTTTAGAATTTTTGTCTGTTTGTCTGTATGTTTTTCCGGGCTAGACTCGTAAATTACTGCATGCCTTTTTTAAATATAAAATAAGGGGTTAACGAGCAAACGGTCACATTATCATATCAAAAAATCAATCAACTCAATGAAAAAATCACCCCTGCATAAAGATATAAATTAAACTAGTTTGAACCTATGATTCAGAGTAGGCATTTGATTTATAGAATATTCGAATAAATTAACAAGTTTAATATAGGTAATGGATTGATTTTTTTTTAAATAGTAAGTATATTGTAATCGATGAAAGTCTTGAGAGTGACCGAAAAATGGGCCGTCCATTTTAATGAATTTTTGATACTTTTTTCCGATTCTAAGGAAACTTAAAAAATATTGGGAGAAGCGAAACATAAACCTCCCTCATATATATTATCTTTCAATGTGACCAGTTTGTGAAACCACAATTTTTCTTCGGTGAACAAACATGAACGATACGTTTCACATTTTAAACGTTCGCAAAGTTTTTTGGACACCTACTTTTTGTAGGCATCCAGTTATGCTCACCCCTTTCTACCCATACTTTGCCGACCTATTTATGGCTTATGAGCGCTTCACTCGGAAACTAGCAAATCACCAACAACTTGAGCACTTTTGTGGTACACCTTACGAAAAAAATATTACGCCTAATGATTTGTACTTTAACATAGTAATTTTTATTTATATAATATGTACATGTGTTATCATCGATCATTCAAGGTTTGGTTACTAAATATTAAAAAAAAAGTGCCTTATAGATTAACACCACATAGAAAAACTACGCGAGCCCTCACAAAGCTCAGCTTTTAGCTAATAATATTTACAGGGCTACTTATTTATAAAGGCATACTTTGTTATAATGTATCTTTTACATATAATATAGAGCCAATATTCATATACAAGAGCCAATACTCATATACAAATGATATTCTAATTACGTTTAAGGTGGTTTAAGACTAGAGTTTGAAACTAGAATTAGTTTTCTAGCAGTCAGCTGGGCGGAAGCGGCGCGGCGCATGGCTATGACCATAGACTTATAATATATACTGTAGCATCATACGTTTATGGCTATGACTGTATAGATTTATGTATATTGTGGACAGGCCCCGAAAACCGAGCGGCACGTGGCGTACTACACATCTTATCCATTTTTTTATTTAAAAAATTAGTGTATGGTTTTGGTTTTGGCTAGAAAGTTAAAAAGGCGCACGCATGTTTGAAATAATTAAAAAATATTAAAACGAAAACATATAATTTACAATATTATGCAATTATTAGTTCATGCCTACGTGTTGATGCCTACGTAATCGCTTCTGAATACTTCAATTGATTATTCTATGGCACGCGACTATCTGTCCTTATCTCGCTACAGTTGTCGTCCGTATTCTCTATCCTTTTTCAGTATAACATAAATCATTAAACAATTTTTCAAAAATGTTGGAAAATATTCACTTATAATGTAAATTTCTAGATGTTTTCATGTAATTCCGTGTGGTACGGAACTCCTTCATCCTTTTTTACCATGTATTATAATTTTTGCATTTTCTGAATACACGGTTTGGCATTTCAATCAAAAATGTCACTCGTCGTCACTCGCTCGCTGCCAACATGCAACTAATTCGTAAAGACACTAATTAGGTTGATTTGCCTGCCCCCGATTCTACGCGCTAGTGCGATATCTACCTTTTTTTATTATAATATATCTCATAGATTGTTACAATAAAACAATATACACATGATACACATTTCATTATTTTCCAAATTAACTGCATACCGATATACATTATAGTAATTTCTATGAAATAATAATCTATCTTTTTCATATTAATATAGTTTAAGTTGTAAATTATTGTATAATTAAGCAAATAATACTACGACATACTTTGTATTAGAACATGGTATGATATCGTTATGTTTTGCTTCAATTTATCAATTTACGGTTACATTTACATTTTACAATGGCTTACCTTTCGTTTTTCAATAATTAATCCACTTAATTTACAATTTTTGTATTTTTGTATTAAATAATTTTCACACAATGAAATTCGAACTTTGAGTTTTAAGCTTCTTCTTCCTCTTTTTTCTCATGTAGTTTATATTCTCTATGGTCTTTTTTATCAGCCTATCACAGTCGACCGTGTTTAAAAATTGTACAGATTATGCGATTATATCTAGTAGCTACGTTTAAATTTGGAACCCAATTTTTTTTTTCGGAACTTTCGTCCAGGTATACGTAGTATCCCCTTAGTAGTCTGAGGTCCAGGTCAAGCTCAAGTCAAGCTACGGAAAATTATAAGATTTCTTGAGAAATTTGAGTATTTTCAAGAATTGAAATGCATTGTTGTATTCCCGGATGTTCTAATACACACAAGAAAAATAAAAGCAAATCGAACGATGTAAAGACTAAAGATATTTAAGTTTTACAATTTTTCTGCCTAAAGTATTCACATGCCTTGGCTTATTGAAAAACGAAAGAAATGGATAAAAGCCGGTAAAAACATACGTAACTATTTAAAAAGTTCCATGAAAGTTATGTGTAGACTCGTAAAAACACAGACTTTGTAGAATAAAACCGTAAATTCATTTTTGATGAACACAATGATGTGGCAGCTACTGCAACTTACAACAATGAATTAGTATAGTATAGTACCTATAAACATGTAATTCATTGTTGTAAGTTGCAGTAGCTGCCACAATATTGTGTTCATCAAAAATGAATTTACGGTTTTATTCTACAAAGTCTGTGTTTTTACGAGTCCCCTGCCGAGACCGTGAACCGGTCTCGGCAGGGGAGTGATGTGGCAGCTACTGCAACTTACAACAACGAATTAGTATAGTATAGTACCTATAAACATGTAATTCATTGTTGTAAGTTGCAGTAGCTGCCACAATATGAACCTAACCTATAACCGTTGCTTCTTTCAGTAAACATCCAAACTGGCTTCCATCTAAATTGATATACAATATACCTCACCGCACCGCTCATTTAATTGGCATACAGTTGCATCAAAAGTAAGGATAATTTGGAGAAGTCCTGCCAGGAATTCAACACTGAGGATAGTGTTGAACTTGAACCATCTTGTCATTGAAGTGTTGGTTCTCAAAAGGATGATTCTTCAAGTAGGAAAAAGATTACTTAATAGTGCAGTCTTTGTTTGTTATTTGTTTGCACTGATGATGACCAGACTGAAATTAGTTAAAAATAGTGACAGACAAAAGTTGTGGAGATGTGTGGAGATGGAATCGATCGAATCGCAAAAGGTTGATGAAATAAAAGCATTTATTTTAGTGAACTCGTTTTGTTTTATTATTCCACAAGCATTTTCAGTAATTATAAGTATTTTTTGCATCTTCATTATTTTATTGCAATATTTATCAAGTTTTTACTTTCTATGCTGATGGATGCTACTAATTACTTTTTCAGATATTTTCTTAGATAACTAGATAAGCTTTATACATTTTTATTCACGCTTTCGATCTTTTTTTACGGGTAGAAACCCATCCATACTTATAATTTATAAATGCGAAAGTGTGTCTGTCTGTTAGCACTTCACGCCCAAACCGCTGAACCAATTTTGCTGAAATTTGGTATGTATTTACTTTGAGCCCCGGGAAAGGACATAGGATACATTTTATTCCAGGAAAATATACGGTTCTCGCGTGATAAATGATTTTTGGCGCAACGGAGTTGCGGGCGTCATCTAGTCTTTTACTTTAATCCTTCGATCGCGGATTCTTGGAAATCTGTTGTTGTTCTCGCGGCCGCATGTGGCCACTTGGGAGTGTAAGTAATATATCATTTTATAGTCTAAAACATAAAAAATCACTTATAAACTAGCCGGGGTCAAAGAGTATGCGAAGCCAAAGTCACTCACAAGTTACTTCTTTTACTCGCATCGTGTCGCTGCTGTCGAATTACGATGCCCTCTATAGTTTCTGCACGGTCCCTATACAGGGTGCAATTAAACCTTCCTGCCAATTTTTTTCCCAGGGCTTAGGTATCATTAGGAGAGTCTATTTAACCAAAAAAAATTGGGTGTTATTTTTTTTTCAGTGACATATTTTATCCCATTTAAAATCGTTGCAGAATGGTCATTCGCGGCGCGGGGGAATGAGAGGGGGTGACGCGGGATGAACGCGCGCGCGGGGCACATCACGCGCGGCCGACGCATCGTGTCCATTAATTGTAGTGTTTTTTAGGATAACTTTCGGAAACTATTTCTCAACATTTTAATACTGAATGACTATAAAAAAAAACGTGTATTTTTATTTTTAACAAGGATGTATTAAAATTTGGCAGGAAGGCTTAATTGCATTCTGTATATACCTATCCCACTAATGAATAATTGATTATAGACAATTGTTTCTTGTCCATAGTTTTTTTTTTTCTTGGCAACTTGACACAATTTTGCATATGTTGTGCCACAGACGAGTAAAAAGGTAAGGAACTAGCGGAAGGAAAAACAGGAACGGAATTTGGAAAAGTTAATTATTATAGTTTAAAATTTAACATACATTAAAAAAACAAAGTAATATTTATAATAAAAGTATATAATATTATAATAAACTCAAAAATTAAATATTAATGCTATTTAAAGATAAGTAATTACTTAGACAAATATATACATGTTTATTATTATAACTTAGCAATATATATTTTACAGAAGTAGGAAATGGGATAGGTATAGATAATAAGCTGTGATATAAATGGGAATGATCATGGAGGGATAAAATAATATGGTTTAAATCACCAATTTCACCACATTCGCATAAATTATCACGTCGTATGCCGATTCTCATAAGATGCGTTGGAATGCACAAATGACCCAGTCTCATTCGAATAATGGATGTTGTTACATTTTTTGAAAGATGAATTCTGGAAAACCAAGGCTTAGTTGGGATCACGGGTTGAATTTTTTGGTAATGAATTGCTTTTGTTTGACTGCTCAGTCTCCATGACTCATCCCACGAGTCCATGAGAGAGCTCCTGGCAAGAGCAACCAAATCGTGACTGTAATTTTGAAAGGGGAATACATCCCCACTTAAAATAGCATCTTTTGCCAATTTATCGGCTAATTCATTGCCTATAATACCACAATGGCTAGGTATCCATACAAATGTTACAGGGTAACCTTTAAAGATTTCGTATCTGAATGATGATAGGAAAACAATTTTTTAATTTAAAAGGAAACTTACTTATAGATTGTAAAGCGCTTAGGGAATCTGAAAATATTAGTGCCCTCTCAAGCCTACCGAGTAGAATGTACTCAATAGCCTTAAAAAGACCATAACACTCCCCGGTAAAAACAGAGGATTCAGGTGGAAATTTAACTTTTTGCACAATATTATATTGCAAGTGGTAGACTCCTACTCCTACATGACTGACTGCAGAATTCTTAGATGCATCAGTGTATAAATGATGCCATCCCTGCCAATTGTTATTAGTAATGTATTTAAATATATTACTAGCAAAATATAGGTCTTTGATGATCAATTATTCCCATAATGGCGCGGATTACACCATCAATATTATCATGATTCGAGTATCACGCGAAATCCACGCGGATCACGAGTACTGAAGCGCCCTATTATATGGTCAATATTATCACCTAGGGATGTCGAAAATGCGTGTATGGCGCAGTTACACGCATCAATATTATCATGATTCCGTGATAATATTGATGGTGTAAGCGGTCGAATCGCAGAATCGTGATAATATCACAGAGATTTTAAAAATTCTTGAAATCCACGCGATTCTGGGGGCGTGGCTTCCACAGATTATGGTACTTATTCTTCTTCTTTTTTTGGTGATATGCCTCCCAAGTCCCAGTTGATTTGCCAGTGACAGGTGGAGTGCAAATATAGCAGAAAATTATGTTTTTTACCCTATAAATTATATAATATAATATAATTATGCAGATATACAGAATTCATAAATATAATTTTAATAATAAACATACTTAATAATGAGTTAAGGAATTCTTATAACAATAATTAGAGCCTGATAACCTCAAGGAGTTAATTCTTTTGTAAGAAACATGCCCATTTTTATGGAATCCGAAAGATGTTTAAATATAATATAAGATAGATAATAATAATATACAATAATCCGTCTTGTTTTGCATGCGTTTAGTTTTTAACGCGCATGTGAGTATTATTGCTTTTGCTGCTTTTCTCTTATAAAAAAAAAAAACTTGTACGAGACGACCTTCCTCTAGCGATTTCAACTGTGTACTGACAGTGATAAAACTCGAATCATGATAATATTGATGGTGTAATCCGCGCCAATAAGCTAATTCACACCGTTGCAGTCAGTGTTCACTGGCGCGTTGTACGCGATGGTCGTATGCGAGTGTGTACGGTTAGCAAAGAAATTTTTAAAACAAACTTTGTTTTATTTTCATATACTTACTAAATTGTAATCAAATGGCAAAATGCTATCTTGTGTTTAAACAAGATTTTGTAAAAATAAATCTTCAGGGATTACCTTTCACATGTAACTATCATAGTTGTTCACAATAGATGAATAATTTTTACCTGACTACAGTAAAGCAAAAAGTAAGGGTTATGTGTCTCACATGCTATGTGTGTGTGCGTGTGCGTGTGCGTGTGCGTGAGCGTGAGCGTGTGCGTGTGCGTGTGCGTGTGCGTGTGCGTGTGCGTGTTGCGCGTGTGTGTGTGTGTGTGTGTGTGTGTGTTTGTATGTAATATGTATATGTTACCGTTAATTTGCGTAAACCAGTTAGCTGTTAGAGTGCAGATTGACGCGGTATTCTGCAGATTATCTGGGTGAGTCAGTTAAACTGCAAAAATTTGATTCTATTCTTACATTACTAGATAATCTGCAGAATATCGGGCGACCGGCGCAAAATCGGAAATCAATTCTTTCGAGTGACGCCTGCGCAGGCATACCTGCAGGTGTGTGGTAGCCATAAGGTTAACATGCTTAAGTCAATTTTTTTAGGACATAAACGAAGGAAAAATTTAGCCGAGAATGTGAAAGAGTGGCGTTGTGTTTTGTATTATGTAATTTCCTAAGATTGTTCTGGGTTTTTAATGTGTTTTATTGATAGAATATTAACCATTAGATATTTGTTATCATGCACAAGTGTAGGCCAGTGATACAACTTCCAGAAACGTGCCTTTTGTGTTCCCTCCTAAACTCCATCGAAAGTTTTAGTAAAGCGTCTACCATTTTACTGAATCGACCGACTTGAGTCCTTGACTGCATTGACTTTTACCTAGACTTTGACTAGACTTTGGACTTTACCAAATAGAAAATCGATGCTAAAAATTGTTACAAGAACATAGATTTCCCGCCACTTACTCGTATTTGACACTGGCCATGCTTATATTATCATTCTGTCTACTCTGCTTATATAGCCGAAGCGCCATAATAAAAAAAAAGAAACAAAGGATTAAATATTCAATATTAACTTCAATGTTGTTGTTGTTGATGTTACTCAATAAACAATAAACTTAATAACAAAAAAAAAACTTAATTTGTAATTTTATGCAGTCAGTACTTGCGGGCGTTTGTTTACCAGTCTTTCGGGGAGTTACGCTTGCGTTCGGTATGACGAATGCCATAGGCCTGCATCCTTGTCACTCTTGTTACAAACTAATATTGGCATCTCGCACTTGACTACGTAGAACTTATAGTTTGCGTGTGTGTGTAATGTTTTGAGTGTATTGTTTTAGGATTGCTTTTCAAATGACATTTCGTAGAGTACGGCACGTCTACCTCAGTTTAAATAGAAGTTTTTGCTTCATCTAGCGATTTCAACTGTGTACTGACGGTGATAATATTGACCGTATAATAGGGCGCTTCAGTACTCGTTATCCGCGTGGATTTCGCGTGATACTTACTCGAATCATGATAATATTGATGGTGTAATTCGTGCCATTATTCGCGCCTATGGTGAGACCCGGACCCCGGTGTATCAGGGTACCTACAACTTATAATAATAATAATATATCTAAGTATTTTCTCTATGGTGAGACTCACTCAGGTGAGAGTGATGAGACCGTATTTGATGACACTATACTACGCTGCAGGCTGCAGTGCGGCGCGGCGCAACGACGCGTCAAAATAGCAAGTTGCATTGATGCATGTTAAAATTGTAAATACATTTCAGCTGTCGTATATATTCCGACGCGCTCAGAAGACTTCGTTAGCGCGATGCAGGAATGTTAGGCGAATTGTGGGTACCGCCACAAGACCGGAGGTCGAATCTTGAAGTCTTGTCGCTTGAGTCGCCAGTGCCAGTGAGTTCCAGTGAGTCGAATAGCTGCCGTGCGGGGCCAATGCTACGTGCTGACCAGGAGAGATGTGCTCTGCATGCTGACCGGTCGGTGTAGTGAAAAAGCCCGATGATGCCGATGTGGAGTCGCCCAGGCCGCGGTACATTGCGGCTAGTGGATGAGGTACCCAATGAGGCGATACTGGCTGGCGTGGTGCGGAGGGGTGGGGAGTGATGATGATGAAGGAGGCGTATTCTGTCGAGGGTCACCAATGCAGTAGGGTAATGCGTGAAGGCCAAGATCTTCCGACCGAGCGAGGTGTTATGCTTGGTCAAGCCGGAGCCCTGGGTGATATATTTCAGCTGTCGTATATATACCGACGCGCTTAGAAAACTTCGATAGCGCGATGCAGGAATGTTAGGCGAATAATTATTGTGGGTACCGCCTTGGTACCGCCACATGACGTCAATGTTATGGTATGTCGAAGCCTATGAGCGCCTTCACATTACGTCGCAAGCAGTGCGGCAGCAGCGCTTGCGACGTAATGTGTATGGAAGTCGCGCGGCTGCCGCGCGGCTGCCGCACCACTGGCGACGTAATGTGAAGGCAGCCGAACTTGGCAGTTGGCCAAATGATTGGCCAAATGTGAGGTAGATAGAGCATTATAAATGCAAGGCAAAATTATCAAGCTTACTTTATTAAAAAAAGACCGTGAAGAAGAATCTATCAAAAATATTTACCATAGTATGTAGGTACCGTGTAGGTACCTCATTGTACAAAACATTCTCAAAAACCAAAAACTTCTTTTCTTTTCGTGCGAATTGCAAATCTTTGCGAATTTCGAGGTTCTTTGAGCTGAGCTTTGAGCTAAGAGATTTTAAAAGTAGAAGAATTATATTGCGGATTTTTAATTATTAGTTTGGGAAAATACTTCGAATCTCGAAGTGTTTTTAAGTTTTATAAAAGTAAAGTTACAGACACAAAAATGGATGAGTTGAGATCGTTTTTCAACAATCCAACTCCATCTTCTTCGCAATTAGTGCGTCTCCGGGCACCAGTTACTGGTGGACATCGTGTATCAAAGGATGATCATATAAATGACTTGAATAGACCAGAAGAAGATCGACATTCGGTTACTGTTAGTGGCACCGACTATGCAAGAGAAGTTAGAGAACGGGAAACGGCCATGTATTTGAGGGTATGTCTTTAAAATACTTAACCTTTATATTGAAGATTTATATGAGACAAATATTAATTATTGCAATTGCAATATACAAATAGTCCGTAGGTACTTACCTACTTATTGTATGCTTGTTTTCATGTAGAATGAAAAGGAGCGAGAGAAGTTTGAAAGCATGTCTGGGGGCTTGGACTCAATGGAATATTTGACCTCAATAGGATCATCAACTCTTAATGTTGAAAAGTTAACAGAAGAAGCCATGACAAGTGTTTACAAGAAGTATTCTTTTCAAAGAAAGGAAGATACAAAAAATCTGGCAATTCATAGCTGTCAGGAAAGTGTAAGTGATAGAAACATTAAAACTGGCTAATAGCGAGCTGTAGCCACTGGCTAGTCAATCACACACAACAAGTCTTTATACAATGTCTTTGTAACCTTGCCTCAATTTTTTTACATAATTTTGAAGATATTTCTCTGTATTTTAACTTTCCTTAGCTGCCATTATTATCATTACTTTATATTGTAACTTGCCTTCCAGATTTTAGATAGGATAAATTCATTCCCTGTTGTGATCATTGAGGGCCCGACAGGTTGTGGTAAAACTACACAAGTACCCCAGTGGATTCTCGATGATGCTTACAACAACCGAAAACACTGCAAAATAGTAGTAACACAACCTAGAAAGATTGCTGCTATATCTATTGCCAGGAGAGTTGCTCAGGAACGAGGATGGGATGTCGGTGGTCTTGTGGGATTTCAGGTCGGTCTCGAAAATAAAACAACCACAGATACTAGGATTAGCTATGTCACCACTGGAGTCTTGCTACAAAAACTTGGTAAGTGGCCTATTTTCGTAAGTAAATAAAAAATAAACAATGTATAACATTCTTGTGTGTATTTTTACAGTTGCTGCTAAAACAATGAATGAATACACTCACATCATACTCGACGAGGTTCACGAAAGAGGCCAAGAGATGGACTTCCTCTTGCTTGTTGTGAAAAAATTGTTGTACACAGTCTCTCCAGCAGTCAAGGTGGTACTCATGTCGGCCACCTTTGACAGAAAGTCATTTGCCGATTACTTCCTCATTCCGACCCCTGCCGGGTTACAGAAATCGTCATGTTTTAAGGTTACAAATGAAAAGTCAATATTTAGCGTAAAAACATTCTATTTGAATCATCTAAACAAGTTTGGTTCGGTAAGTTTCTGTTTAATCTACATAATGTGTTATGAGGTGTTATTTCTATAAGCAATTGGATAAAATTTATGGAATTTTTGTAGATTCTACAACAAGCGATGCGAACTGATGGGGAAGCTTTCATCAACCCAGAAATGTATCATTTGGTTGTTAAGCTGATTAATGCTTTTGAACAGATTGACTTACAAGAAGAGTACAAAGATAGATCTGAGGCGGACTTGCCTTCTGTACTTATTTTCTTACCTGGTATTCATGAGATTGAGGAGTTATATAATTGCTTAACTGACACCAATTTAAGGTACTTACAAAAATTAATATTGCTTAACTGAAAACACTTTTAGGTACTTTAAATTCTATATATATATATAGAATAGCTGCAAGCATCAACAAATCGGTTCATGTCACATTCACCCTCCGTAAAGAAGACTGTCCACCTGTCTCTCTAAACGGCACATCACTGCCTCACAAAGACACTGTGAAGTATCTAGGAATGCACCTAGATAGAAGACTAACTTGGAAAAACCACGTAAAAGCCAAAAGGGACGAAATTAACTTCAAAATCAGGGGTCTGCATTGGCTGATAGGCAGAAAACTCCAAACTGTCTATTGAGAATAAGATTCTTGTGTACAAAACAGTGATAAAGCCAATCTGGACATACGGCATACAACTCTGGGGTACTGCCAGTGCTAGCAACCAATCCATCATACAAAGGGTCCAAAACAACATACTCAGACAGGCATCAAATGCACCATGGTTTCTCAGAACATCAGAGCTACATGATACTCTCAACATGCCAACAGTAAACCAGGAGATTACTGCCGTTGCTAACACATACAAATGCAGGCTTCAGAACCATCAAAATGTACTACTACTAGCTGCCCCCCTAGACAACTGGCAAAACGCTAACGCTAACGCTACAAAATGTATTAGGCCTGGAGATAGTGACACAAAATTCTTGGTGATTTGTGCCAGTATGGCGGTTTTACAGGGGTATAATTACGTAAAGGCAAAAAGGAAAATGATGGTCATAGCGCTCGCACTGGCAACCCAAACGTGTGGGCGTTAATCGAACGTGTCGGATAAATAACGGGTGTCGAACGATTTGTTCCACAAAAATGCTTGTATTTTCAGATAGTCGAAAAAAAAATAAGTAGACGAAAGCGTAATGCCATACTTGTCGGGTGCGGCTTACAGTCCGCCATACCGACGCGAATACGTTAATTTTAATAAAAAAATTGAACCATTTGTACCAGGCAAATTTTTGCATAGCTAATCATCGTCGAGTAGCCATTCACGAAAATCACCTTGCCATACTTTTCCGACAGCGCCCAATGGCCGCCATACCACTGCAAAGGTGTAAGTTTTTTTTTTCGCCTCACGATTTGTACCACCCTGAAACTTTTTTTAACAGTTCCCTGTATGATCATAAATAGGAGTCTGATAATGCCATACCTGTGGGAGGCAGCGAATGTGAATAATATTTTTTTCAAAATCCTAAGATTTCATACGTAATTCAAACGGTTTTTCAAGTATGGCGCCACTTTTTCCGTCTACTACAAGTATGGCAAATATAATAATGGTCACATTGTATCGTATCATTTCCAAAAATCCAAATGCCACACTGGTACAAATCGTCCAATTTTTATCACTTTTTTGCTCAAGTCCGATAGTCATCCCGCCCCATGGTTACAATCTGTAACAATTTTTTTTTTGGTACAATTGCCAAATGACGAGACTACAATGATGCCATGATGTAAAAAATGATTTTAGGTATCTTATAGTCGTATTTTTAAAACGTGTCAAATAAATATTTCAAGTATGGCAGCACTTTTTCCCCCTACTAGAAGTATGGGAAAAATAATAACGGTCATATTTTGTCAAATACTTACCAAAAATTTAAATGCCATACTAGCACAAATCGTTTGGCGAAAAAAAAAAATCTTAAACCTTTGCAGTGGTATGGCGGCCATTGGGCGCTGTGGGAAAAGTATGGCAAGGTGATTTTCGTGAATGGCTACTCGACGATGATTAGCTATGCAAAAATTAGCCTGGTACAAATGGTTCAATTTTTTTTATTAAAATTAACGTATTCGCGGGGGTATGGCGGGCTGTAAGCCGCACCCGACAAGTATGGCATTACGCTTTCGTCTACTTATTTTTTTTTCGACTATCTGAAAATACAAGCATTTTTGTGGAACAAATCGTTCGACACTCGTTATTTATCCGACACGTTCGATTAACGCCTACGCGTTTGGACTGCCAGTGCGAGCGCTATGACCATCATTTTCCTTTTTGCCTTTACGTAATTATACCCCTGTAAAACCGCCATACTGGCACAAATCACCAAGAATTTTGTGTCACTATCTCCAGGCCTATATGGATTTGACATTAGTATTCGCTAGCGAAGCGATGACTTATGTCAAATCGCATACATTTTGTAGCGTTAGCGTTAGCGTTTTGCTACTTGTCTAAGGGGGCTGGACAGCTAACAATCCCAGAAGTAAATCGTCGACTGAAAAAGAGACGTGACATATTTGACCAAGACAGTCAGTCGAAGTAATAAAGGTTATAAAGGGATGTATTCCACTGGGAATACCACCCTACACTGAAGCCTACATCACATCTGCTTATAGCCTGAAGGCTGATTGCAAGATTCAAGTATATATAAAAAAAAAACCTTTAAATATACATAAATAAATTAAACCAAAGTTTGGATTTTCAGTCATTGCAGGATGTACTGCAATATATCTCTAGATACATTTTTATGTTCCTATTTGTTATTTTTAACCGACTACCAAAAAAGATAAGGTTACATGTTCAGCTGTGGATATTTTTTTTAAACCCTTATTCTCACGTTTAGGACTCGTCTGGTCGACGCCACGTGTGCGAGCTACAAGTGGTGGGTGCTGCCCCTCCACTCCACCATCACGGCGGACGAGCAAGTCCGCGTGTTCCAACGCGCCGCGCCCGGACAGCGCAAGATCATACTGTCCACCAACATCGCTGAGAGCTCCATCACAGTGCCCGACATCAAATATGGTAGGTTTAATGAAGATAATTAAAACAACCTATAGATTTGTTGTGGTCCATCCTGAGATGGTGAAAGCCTTTCTACTGCTAAATGAATAATAGTATTCTAAAAAGATAAAGCCAACTTCAAAATTGTCCGTAATTGAGAATTAAAATTCCCTATCTTAAAAACTGCTGAACTGATTTTGATGAAACTTGCAGTATTCCCTAAGTTGAACGATACTTATAACAACAAAAAAGAAAAACTTAAATCGGAGTTATAGTTCTGGAGATATGCAAACATAAACACGTACATACATATACTTTTGAAATTTGGCACATTTGTTCATGCTCTTATAAACTAATATAATATATTAAACACCCCCTAGTATATGTCCATTACGTATTTCTTTAGTTATTCAACATTATCCCCTGTAACCTGTTACATTATGTCTCTTATTTAATACTAAAGTAATGTATTTATTTACAGTTATAGACTTCTGTCTAATGAAGGTGCTAGTGGCTGACCAGAACACTAACTTCACGTCGCTGCAACTGTCATGGGCGTCAAAGACGAACTGCGAGCAGCGCGCGGGTCGAGCGGGGCGAGTGCGAGACGGCCGCGTCTACAGACTGGTCACCGATAAATTTTACGTGAGTTGCTCGATGCTTCTGTTGGGTTTATACCTAGATGATCGTTATAGTAAACGAGACATAACTCCAATCGTTAAAGCAACAAATTGTTATTGATGCTTCCTGAAAGTCATACATTGCTATAGTTCTTGCAATCTACGAGCGCGCGTAGCCTTTATTTGTAGTTGGAAATGTGAATAGACAATTTCGTTAGTGTGCGTACCTGACGGAGCAGTCAGTAGCGAGCGAGCCATGTGCGCGTGTATAGATATGATCACTCACACAACTAAGGGCGCCGCGCGCTCGTAGATTGCAAGACCTGTAATAGTATTTACTTAATTGATACGCTACACAATGTTTTGTTCTTGTTTGATATATTGAATATACAGGGTGTAACAAAACTAAGTGATAATTCTTTAGGGTGTGTATGGATCCCGTATATAGAGTTGTGAAAGTAGCAGCACTGAAAGAGTAACTTTTTTCATCTTTGTATGGAAATTTCATGATGTGCGGGCGCTTTCCCATACAAATCACAAAAAATTGCTCTTTCAGCGCTGCTACTTTCACAGTGAACTCAATATAAGGAACACATACACGCCCTAAAGTATTAATCACTTAGTTTTGTTACACCCTTATAAACAATTTATAGTTACACTAGCGACCCGCCCCCGCTTCGCACGGGTATAAAATATATAGCCACTGCAAAATGATTAAAATCAGCAGTTTTGATGTATGGGGAGTTTCAAAAAAATACTACAACAGACAAAAATCGGCCAAAAATAATAACTTTCACATAAGGCGGTTTTACGATTTTAGTTATAATAGTATGTTACTAAATTTATTAAATATCATATTTTTTGTGACTAATAGACTATTTACTAGTAAAAAATTCAAAAATATGTGAGTTAGTATCAAATTTGTGTCCGTTTTGTTACCATAATCAAGTTGAATAGAAATAAAACTATAATATATTTTGAGACTCTTACGTATTTATTGAAATAATACAGTTCTTTTACGTTATTGACATAAAAAATTAAGACACTGCACATTTTAAAACAGATTAGAAAATCCCATTTTTATTTCGGGTTCCAAAAATACATCCATTTTTTATAGTAAAGGGTGTCCGCGAAACAATTTTCCAATTTAAAATTAAATAATAAAAGATTCACAGGTTTTTATATAATCGTTTTTATTTTAAAATAAAACATACAAATGCGGATTTATGTTTTGAAAATAATTGAAGTTAAATGTTTACCACGGAGACGAACACACTCATTAAAGCGAAACACCATATTTGTGAAAACTTTTTTGCAAGTTTCTTGCGGAATTCCTCTGATTTCGTTGCGAATATTTCTTTTCAGTTGCAATAAATTTCGCGATTTGTTAACGTAGACTTTAGATTTAAGAAATCCCCATAAAAAAAGTCCGCAGGTGTTAAGTCTGGCGATCTGGGGGGCCATGGGATATCACCATAACGACTTATGACTTTTTCGGGGAAAATGCGCCTTACAATGTTCATTGATGCTCGCGAAGTGTGTGGTGTAGCACCATCCTGTTGAAACCATGTCGATCCGTTTACCCATTCATTGTTCTCCAACTCAGCTTCCAAAAAGTTTTCCAACATAGACGAATAGGTTTGGGAATTGACGGTTATTGTTTGGTGTCTATCGTCTTCAAAAAAATTAGGCCCGATAATTCCTTTTGCACTTATTCCGCACCAAACGGTCACTTTTTCTGAGTGCCGCGGCTTTTCATGCAATTCTTCTGGATTCTCGGTGGCCCAATATCGACAATTTTGTTTATTTACCGACCCGTCCAGTAAAAAATGTGCTTCATCCGAAAAGATTTTGTTTTCATAACCCCGAGGACGAGGAAATCTGCCGAGCATGGTTCTAGCGTATGTCAACCGCAATCCATAGTCACTTTGTTTAATTTTTTGAGTGATTTGAATTTTGTAAGGATGAAATTCCAAATCTTTCTTAATAATTTTGTGCACAGTCGTTTTTTTTCAAATTCAGTGCTGCAGAACGTTTTCTTAGTGAAAGACGTGGATTCGCAATAACATCACGACGAACTGCTTCAATTGTTTCGTCAGTTCTCACAGTTCGCGATACACCTGGCCCGTGTCCCACTACAGGTCCTTGTTCACGAAAACTTCGCACCCACTTGCCAATAAGTTGCGTACTAGGACAATCCCGTATACGCCGAATATTGAAATGTCTTGCGAATATCCTGCGCGCCGCCACGGGAGAATCGTTATTTTTAAAATATGCCTCTACAGCAAACGCACGATGCTCCGCCGACCAACGGTCCATGGCTACTAAAATCCGCACGACGCGTAAGTGTAATGAATACGCCTCCCCCCTCCGCCGATACCCCGCTTGCCGTTTATTCAAATTCAAAGTCGAAAATTCTTTGGCGGACACCCTTTACTTTCTCAAAAATTGAGCTGTTTAAAATCTGAATGCAATTAAAAACGCTTAATATTAATTGTTTTAGCTAAGACAGGAGACATATCTTATAAGATAGAAATTTACGTCAAAATCTTAAAAATACCTTAAATAAATTCAGGGACAGTAACAAAACCGACGGTAACAAATTTTTAAGGCATAGTGTACAAGACTTAGAATTCGATATTATATTAATATTAGCAATTATTTTTTCTTAACTCCACTCGTCTATTCTAGCTTCTGCCTCAGCTGGATTCAGTTCCGATATGTTTTTCTTTTTTTATTTAATATTCGTAAAATTTTCCTTAATTTACTCTGGATTTTAATTTTTTAACCTCTCCCTATACCTATTTGTAAAACAAAAATTTTAAACAAACTATCAGCTATCTTTAACTTTACGAAAATTGTATTTAATTGAAACTTCTTAGATAATTTATCACCATGCAAATCCACAGTGTATGACTAGCTTTGTGCTTTCGGTTTTGTTACTTTGCCGGTCCGTCTATATGTTACCCTGTAAGCAATAACAAAACCGAAGTAACATTATGCGTCTACCTTACACTTAAAGACATGTAAAACTTTTTCTGTTTTACGCTGAATTAAACTACACACACTTACTTTTAGTTCAAAAATCAGTCTATCTTTACAAACTATTATGTTACAAATAAAGATAGTAAAAAGCATCAAACAGTCGTAACAAATCTGACTATCAATTTTGGTCCATTCCAATTGATAACACATTTCTTTGCACCACCGAAAAAATTACTCAGCCAAGCCGTATTAAATGGCCCATCGTACTGAATATTAGTTTCGCCATAAACAGAACACAAAAAAAATATTTTAGTAGAATGTTATCATGAAAAAATTATGGTAACAAAACTGGAATGTCCGGAAATAGCATATTCCGGGGACAACAGATAACTGCAAATTTAAATGGATTAAAGTAGTCTTACGCTTTAAATTGAGCCTTAAAAGTAAAGAACATGGTTCATTTAACCAAAAAAACAATTGAATGTGTCAAGTATTTCCAGAAAATTTTAATTTAATTCAGTCCGAAGTTTGAAATTGTTACCTGGGACACTGGAAAAAGAGGGGCTTGATAAATTATATCACCATAATTTCTTTTTTCTTTCTATTTGAATTAAGTTTTTAATTATCCAGAATAAAGTACTTACAAATAGACACTCTTTCAGTTACTTTATAAATAAACTAGATGAAAACCCGGCTTCGCTCGGGTAAACTTGTAACTCAATACACATCTATGTACAAAATGTAGGTAAATATTTGTGTACCCCTTGAGACGGCCGAGGAGAAGACGCGCACCACGGAGTGGCCGTAGCGCCTTGCCTTAGCCAGGATACTCGGGGTGGCAGTGTGGGGACACCGCCGCCCATTGCACCGAGTTCCAGAGAGAGCCGTGATGCGCATGGTGCTCCTGCACATCGCGGCCCTCGTGTGGGCTTTTCTAGGCCACCTCGCGAGGCGACCTAGAAAAGCCTGCATGTTTTGATGAGTCTGGCACAGACAACCGTTGGTAAAGTTGCGGTGGGTTGATCGTGCCCGTAACTTTGCCTAAGCAGTGAGTGGAGCACCATGGGGTTTTAGTGGGTAGTTCCTCGGAGAGTCCCACATACCCCGGCCGATGTCCCCAACCCGCCGGGGATGCGTAATGCATTTCCCCATGTAAAAAAAAGGTAAATATTTGTGTAGTCTTCTTTTCTCAAGAAATATTAAAGGAAAGCAAGACTCGTAAAGATTCGTATAGCTTAGTTCATTATATTTAAAAATAGTAAATTAAACTGCAAAAGTTTTACATATTTAAACATTTTTATTTCAAATCAACATTATCTAAGGTTAATAATTTCTCTTGCATTCAGTCTTTTTCTCTACATTGGCAGGTATGTAAGTACCTACTTACTAATTTATAAAAACAATAATAGTAGGTAGGTATAGTATTTTTAACCGACTTAAAAAAAGGGTTATCAATTCGAATTTCGAACCGTATGTATGTAAAATTTCCAGAATTGCCTCGTTTTCTTATATAATATCAGCTTTTGAATTTTGAAGCCGGTTTTATTTTTGAAATAAAAAAAAAAAAACTTGAGAGGTGCCAAGGGACACCCGAATGGAACGAAGTTAAGTATATTTCTTATGTTCAAAAAACCTGTTTACATATTACATACTGTTTACATATTAATACTGCTTACATATACACTCAAAAACATTATTTAAAAAACGCCATCTATTGACGCCCAGGAACAACGCGTCGCTGTTTATTCTCAAAAAACGCCACCTAGTTGACGCACAGGAATACTATCAACGCCCTCTGCCCCTACCATGCAGGTACTAATAAAAAAGTGTCGAGGTCAAATATCGTTCTGTCTAGCCCTCTTTACGCCGAACGCGCCATAAGGAACTTCGTTCCAATACTATTATAAAAAGATAAAACTAACTTCAAAATTGTATGTAAGTATATTGTATGTATGTATTAAGAATTAAAATTCTCTAGATGTCAAAAACACATTAATTGCTAATTGTTGAGACGCTGATAACTGATAAGTGATAACAAACAAAAGATACAAAAAAAGGGTGCGCTATGGTGCGCCATGACTGCTAGCAGGTAGAAAATGAGCAATGGCATGTGTCAGTTTACAGCAAGATGGCGCGTGAAGTTTGTTTGTCAGTGCCTACGTCAGTGCCATTAGAATTTAACGAAATACTCCAAAATCCGAATTTTGCGGATATAAGTTGTCGACTCGAAATCAATATTTTTTTATTTTTTCAATTATTCACATAAGGTTTCGATCGAGTCTACCGTACCCCTGCACGAAATTATTAATATAGATACCAATAATGGTCAAAGTTTTTAATAAAATAAATATTAAAATGAAGGACATGCCAAAATGGCTGTTGTATTATTTTTTTGAAACCCCCCGTATATTCATTAATACTACCCGTGGCCCGCATTGGTCGGTACCGCCGCAATGCTACGTCTCGGAATTTTTAAATACTTATGTAATATCTTCGAAAATATTAATTTAAATCATATGCTGTAAAGGGCCATATAGATCAACAATGTATTTAAAGTATTTAATTGAATAAGGATTAATGCCGTATTGGTTAAAATCGCTTCGAAAATAAGCAATTATTTGTCGTTAAAAGTAAATGACAAAAACTGTTATTGTGGGATATCCATAAGAGATAGACTATACCATCGCGGAGTTTTCTGTAGACCTTTTCATAGTGTACAATACTTGGTAGATTATTTTGATGAATCTCGTAGAGTTCAGCCTGCGTTTGCAATGTAAGCGGAAAAAAATGTAATTATTTACGACATCACATTAGAAGCCCCAATAATAACAGTATTTCTCCACTATTTTAATGAATGTTATTATACCTATAACCTTCCTCTTGAATCACTCTATATATTAAAGAAAACCGCATCAAAATCCGTTGCGTAGTTTTAAAGATTAAAGGGAACAAAGCGACTTTGTTTTATAATATGTATAGAGATAACAGAAAAATAATCTTTTCTTTTTTGCTAAATTTTTTTGCTAAATGCTAATACATACCTTCGAATCTTCAAATGACAGGATAGCCTGCCGCAAGAATGTGCGCCGGAGATAGTGCGGTGTCCGCTGGAGCGGCTGACCCTGCTCGCCAAGATGCTGGACATGGGAGAGCCGAGCGATATCCTCGCGTTGGCAATGGACCCGCCCGATTTGTCTAACATACACCGCACCATACTCGTCTTGAAAGAGGTAATCTATTTTTTTCTTAGCCTATGCTTTCGCACAGCTCCCAGGGTCTTCCGTAGTGCTAGCCCTTGCGCCAGCGTTGGCCACCCTGGCTGGTATGCCTTCAGTTTGTCTCTAAAAAGCTCACATTAAAATTCCTTCACCCAGATGGGTGCCCTAAAGAAGACAGTCGATGGAGAGTGGAGTAACACGGACGGGGACATCACATACCTGGGACGAATGATGGCCAAGCTGCCCATTGACGTGCGAGCCTCCAAGCTCATAATGCTCGGATACATCTATGGGTGCTTGGAAGAGAGTGTTATCATGGGTAAACACTGTGCATTTTTAATTTAGGTTAACATTAAACTATTTCTATTGGATATTGATCTAGATATCTTGTTAATAGAGGCTGTCTATGTCTAATATTTTAGAGATGCCACTTGACAGGCTAGGACAGTAAACAGTAAATAAGATAATAATATACATACATAATATTTTCCTGTGTATCTTAGGGGTTATGCTTGTAATTTTTAGTTAAAAATTAGCAATTAATGTTTATACTTTAAACTACATGACGCCCAAAACTCCGTTGCCCAAAAATTCGTTTATCGCGCAGGAACCGTACATTTTTCCGGAACTCAAAGTATCTCTATGCTAAGGCTGTGTTCAGAGTTCAGACCAAACTGACTATACATGAGCAGGCTCACTGTGAGCCCCAGTGTGAACGTAAGTAAACGTGAAAATATACGGCATCAAATGTCCGCGCCTACGCCTAGCGTAATGGCGTATTGTCCGTTAGGTGTGAACGAAAAAGTGAATTTGTATGGAAATACAATAAACTG
Organism: Polyommatus iphigenia; assembly: GCA_963422495.1. Lineage (NCBI taxonomy): Eukaryota > Metazoa > Arthropoda > Insecta > Lepidoptera > Lycaenidae > Polyommatus > Polyommatus iphigenia. The sequence goes on along the minus strand of OY730181.1, from coordinate 14,453,220 downwards.
CGTAACGCTCGCTCACATTCAGCGGCGTATAGTCAGTTTGGTGTGAACACGGCCTAAATTTCGGTACAGCGGTAACAGCGGTTTGGGCGTGAGGAGATAGACAGACACACATTCTCATTTATGATATAAATAAGTATGGATAATATTTATTATTTTGTTATTTTCACAGCTGCTGCGATGTCAGTAAAAAGCGTTTTTAGCAGCCCCTTCAAGGAAAGACTGAACGCATATAACTCTAAACTCACCTGGGCTGATGGTTCCACGAGCGACTGTATTGCCCTGCTCAATGTATACAAGGTGTGTTACAAATGTGAACAAAATCAAATTTCTATCCTTTTTTGCTAGTATATTTATATATTGTATAGATTAATTATAGCACATTGATAAGGTGTTCTCGCGTTTAAGATATATGGCACTGGATGTGGCCCAATTTCTTTATTCCTCTCTCGGAACCGTGCATTTCCTGGGATGAAAACTATCCTTTCCCATTAGTCAAAGTTGCTCAAATATATACCAATTAGTAGTAAATACATTTTTTAAATAAAATCGAGTATTATTATCGATTTACGTCCCCAGGTGTGGAGTCACCTCCGTCGTCAGCAGCACTTCAAGCAGCACAGCATGGAGGCGCAGTGGGCGCGGCGGTTCTACGTGCAGCTGCGCGCGTTACACGAGCTGCATGACCTAGTGCGCGAGCTGCACAGCCGCATATCCCGAGACGGCATCGACGCTACCGCTCACCCCACGCCGTGGTCCAAGCACGAGCTGCCACTTGTACTCAAGGTAAATTACCTATATTTTTTACGAGCCTATTATACTATCCCACTGCTGGGCAAAGGCCTCCTAGATTGCGCTGAAAACAATATTAGCGCGGGTAACGTATTTTTTTCTGGAATAAAACTTTCATAGTGCGTTAATGTATCTGCTACATTAATTTTGTACTGTATTCAATCTTAATTAAGAATTCGTCTCGTCTTACGGCTTTATTATTGATAAATTATTATTAGTGGCGTAGCTACTAAAGTACTGATCCTCTATAAGTTTAGATGTTATATAGTTGTTAATTTCCAAGGTATCTTTCAGGTAAAGTGAAGTAAATAGACCCGTTTTTCCCCCAAAGGGTAAAAAACGGATATTTAGGTTTCAGCCGAAGCTTGAACCACCGGTGAGATTACTGCTTCACAATTCGTGCCATTCTTCTCGATTTCTAGTGCTATCTCTCTCTAACACCCGCCTGACAACTCATGCTGTCTCTTTCTATTGTTAGTGGGGCAGCGCGTGGCCGGTTGTTTTTCAGTAACTTTACCCTTAAGCCGGCAAGGACTTAAGTGGTGGGTCAAGCTTCGGCTGAAACCTAAATATCCGTTTTTTACCGTTTGGGGGAAAAACGGGTCTATTTAGGTGTTCGAGCCTTCGCTTGAACCACCGGTGAGACGTGTTTACTTTCTGCCGGCGCTGACCCAAGCGTACTGTGATTAAAAATATAAAAAACTCAAATAAGATTTCTTGATGATAAGATCCAAGAAATGACAGCCAGTATTTCATAAATCAAAATATATTTCTTAATCTTCAACAGTTTAAAATATCAAAATAGACTTACATTGTTTTTCAAATAGAACAATATAAATTATTAGAACAATGTAAATATCAAAACAAATAAACAATCTTTGAAAAATATTTCAAGACTAGGAACAATAAGTAAAAACAAAAAATAATAACATAATCACAGCCATTTTTCCTAGCGTCAATTAAAGATTATAATAATCATGTGACCGTTGTAAACGAATCGATCAATAAATTATTGGAAGAGTATTCACGACGTGGTGCTTCTCTATGGTAATGATTAAAGAATGTGGTCTTGCTCTCCGCCAATTACCCCTCTTCAGCACATCTTCGATGTTATAGCGATTACTGGTCCAAATATCTGTAGCTACTGCAGCTCTAAAACTGCCCGCAGATGCGTCTATTCCAGCTTCTTTAAATAGTGTTCTGATCCAGCCCGCAATGACCGAACGCGAAGCGCCTTTTACAGTTCCTCTCGTAGTAATAAACAAGTTTTCGATATTTCCCGAGTTCCGTCTTGTCCGTGATACTTCTAGTAATTTTCTGACCCAAAATACTAGATTCAAGCGTTCTTCCAAAGAACTTGAGCTTTTGATTACCCATCCCGACTGGCGATAGGTTGATGAGTCAGTTTTTGACCCAAAATTCGGATGAAACACAATTTCTTCACCACTATCTTCAAACGCATCCTCCTTAATGCTTAACAGCGTTAAATCGTGCACCCTCCGCCCAGATGCTAGCAGCAGAAGGATGGATGTATGTCTGGATACGGAGAACAGGCTTGTCTCGTCAAAGGAATACCTTTTAAGAAAGTTTAATAAGTCTTCTATTTTCCAGTAAAGCGGTTTCTTTGTTGGAGGATTTCGAGAAAAAAATCCTTTGAGGACTTGTCTTACTAATGGGTGAGAACTCAATTCTTCAGATCGGTTTGGGTTTGAAAACGTCGCAACCACAGACTTATGAAGTGCCACTGTCCTAGGGGCATATTCTTCTTCTATAAAGAGATGGCACAAGTATTTAGCTAGATGTTGAGGGCTTGGATTGTCAATCGGGACCGAATGTAATGTGGCCCAATTTCTCCATCTAAGCCAAACCGGTCTGTATGTCTTCAACGTGGTAATTCGCCAGGAATGTTCTAATAACTGGACTTCGCTATCACTCCAGTTCTTCAAATGGTGGGCCCAGCCTGTACCTTCCATACCACTAATTTTAATTTGTCTACCTCTGGAGGTGGTTGGCCTGTTCGTAGGTCGACTAAGTTCGTTCGTAGATTTGGAATCACTACGGGCGGACCCAGCGCACGACGTTTCAGTTCTGGCCCCCAAAATGCTCGCTCCCAGGTCGGGGTTACCAGAAGATATTTCCCTTGAGACAGTTTTAGATGGCGAAGCACTTGAGGAATCAAAGCAGGCGGTGGGAAAATCCAACCTAGCCTGTACTCCCACGTCTTGCTGAAAGCGTCCGTAAATTGGCTGTTTTTGTCGCTGACATAAGCTGGGACTACTGCTGATCGTTTTGAAGCAAAAAGATCTATTTCTGGACGGCCGAGTTGTTGGAAGATCTTTTGTAACACGTGAGTGTTGAGGTGCCATTCTGGGAGAGCTTTGGCTCTCGAAAGCCCATCTGCTATGCCATTGTATTGGCCGGGAATATATCGAGCTGTCAGATGGCATCCGATCTTGTGGCAAAATTCTAGTATGCGTGTGGCAGTTTTTAGCAATGTCAAGGATCTTGTTCCGCCCTGTTTCATTATGTAAGCTACACTGGTGCGGTTGTCGGTCTGCAAACATATCGATTTTCATTTTTTCGATTTATATCGTGTTTTACTTCTCGCAAAACTTTTAGTACAGTCCAAAGCTCTTTTTTGTTGCTGTACCAATCCTCCTGGTCTAAGCGCCACGTGCCTGATAGGTGACGGCCGTTTACTATTGCTCCCCAGCCTTTGTCTGCCGCATCTGTTGTTATAAAAATTGTTGGCGAGGGATAGTGAATGGGCGAGTGCATGTGTATGTTCTTTAGCCACCAACTCAGTTCCGATGATGCTGCGTCTGGGAGCGGAAACTTTTTGTGTCGATTCGTTCTTGACAGTTTGTTTGCCACTCTTTGAAAAATTCTGCAATGTAGACGCCCTAGTGGCACGACGTACGATGCAAAGTTCAGTTTTCCGATAATGATTTTTGCGTCTAACCAACTCCAGGACTTTCTCTTGATCAGATTTATGAGGTTTAACTTTAACTTGTCTATTTTCTCTACGCTCAATTGTTTTTGATTTAACTGTGTGTTCCACTTGATTCCCAGGTACTCCAAATCCTTTGATGGTATTGCTGAAGATTTTTGGAAATTTATTTGCCAACCCAGCTCTTGTAGGAAGCTAACTGCAAATTCCTTTTGGGATGTTAGAATTTGAGGGTCTTTGTGCATTAAAAGAAAATCGTCCAGGTACACTAGCATTTTGAGGCCTTTCTTTCTGAGCTCTTGAGCAACCCAGTTTGTGATTTTGGTAAAGGCTGCTGGGGCGCTCGATAGATAGTCTGAATGGCAGGCAAGTCATTTGGTATATTTTCTCCCCATACACTAGACAGAGGAATCTTCGATGACTTCGCCTTACCGGCACATGAAAGTAAGCCTTTGAGATATCGATTTTCATCATGTAATCGTCGTAATCTAGGTGCAAAGGAATCTTCTGATGATTTATGAGGCGAAACTTTGGGGAGATCACATATTGATTTAATTTTTTCAGGTTGAATATGGGTCTGTTTGTTCCATCCCCTTTTTCTCTGAGGAAAAAGGTGGACAAAAACCCAGTTTTTAGGTGTGTTTCCTCGATTGCGGACGAGGTCAGCATATTTTCTATTTCCTTCGTCATTTCTGTTGACGGTTTCGTTCTGAATTTTACTATATTTGCTTTTGAAAATGGTGCCAAAGGAGGTTTTCTGTGAAATGGGATTTATATCCCTTTAACATATCTAAAATATTTGCAGGTGCTGAGCTCCATTTTTCTATATATTTGTGGAGCCGCCCTGCTTCGAAGAACTCACTTTTTGTCGCCTCCCCCTTTTTTCCTGGTAAAACGACCCTGCGTTTTTCCTGAAAACTCACGGGACTTTCCTTGAGTTGCGGAGAACTTGAGGGTGTTGTCATTGTATTTCCTTTTCTTCCAGGTGGGGTTATTATTAGCCACTCTCGTTTCTGTTCTCCTAGATCCATTGTTATTTTGGACTTTGGGGGCTGAGCTGGAGTGTTTCTTATAGACGGGAAAAAATCTATGTATTCCACCTTGTTCTTTGACGGCTTCCGTAAGAGTTTTGTCCTCGAACAAATGATATTCAGAAGGTGGAATGTCGTGGAGTATTTGACGGAGGACTTTGTTTGCGGGTTGATATACCTGTCGCCGCTTTTGGATTATTTCCGCACGACGTCCGCATGTATATTGTAAAAGGTTGTCAGATAATTTTCGAAAACTTGAGTCCGTGGACAAAAACTCCCTTCCAACCTCGTGCTTAATTTGATCAGGCAAGCCTTTTAACAAATATTCGAAATATTTCCTCTGCTGAAGCAGTCCATGTGTAATCGCTCCAAGAGTCATGTCAAAATCTTCTAGAATAGATATAGATTTAAATTGCGATGTGGCTCCCGCTAAAATATTGTTAGTTTTTAGCGATGAAAATGCTGGAGCCGCGTGAAAAGTCTTCTGCGTGTCAGCGTACCTAACATTCCGCCAGTTCTCATCCCTAAACCGCTGACATAATATGCCCTGCTTAAGCAGCTCTGGATCAGCTTTCGCAACCCGTGGCTCTCTTTCAGTTGTGAAAGGCGAAAATTCAAATATGGGTTCGGATATTAATCTCGGTGAAGACTGACTTTTCAGTTCCGCCAACCTCCGTTGGGCATCTGCCATCTGATCTGTCAAGATCGACTCCTGAGACTGTGATGAAGCAACACTTCTAGCCGAAGTGGGAGAATAAGCTACCTCCCCTTCTATGTTACAGTGTGTGCTGTCGGGTACGGATTCGAACGAAGCATCTAGGACGTCCTGACGCCCATTTGTATTGTAATCCCTTTCTCTGCTCACCAGCTTATTCAGGCTTTTGCTACGTTCCGACGAGGCAGTTAAAAGCTTGTTGATCATATTCAGGCTTTTGCTATCTTCTGACGTGGTAGTTAAAATCTTGTTGAACATTTCCATTTGCTTATTTAGTGTAGCGACCAGAAGATTTGTGTCATCGGGGGCAGCTGCTGGAATTGGAGTGGAGACCCTTTTCGGAGGTGAGTGGTATTCAATATCTGGAGTCCCCGATCTGTGTCTCTTCCTGTGTCTTACTGACGAAACTGTCGATCGGTCCGAGTGGCGAGACGACGCCAATTCGCGTAACAGAGATGATGCTCTGTCTCTGTTTAGAAGTTTTGGCTTTAACTCGCGCACCGTATTCATAAATTTGTCGTAGTCTGGGCCGTGAATTTTTTCCATCACGTGGTGAGGAGCATAAACAAGCGACCTTCCTAACGGCCAATCAAGCAGTCTCCTCTTAATTTCTCTGTACCTCCGCTCCGATACCGAGTCAGCTGATGGTCGAAAAATTCTCACTAGATCCACTATAGGAATGGCAAATCTTATTTTAGAGTCTATATTTTGTGAGATTGCTTCTCCAAAAAGATCTTGAAATGTATAATTTTTCAACTTCCAAGTTCGCCAATCCGAAGGAAAATGGAGGTCAATCGCCATAATTAGTGATTGGAACACAGTTGTCTCTTGGTCATCACGACACGTCATAGTAGTAAGCTGTTCCCACGTGATGACTTCAGCCATCTGCAAGGATTTAAATGTGCCTTTAGATAATTATAGTATATATCTAATATGTATAAAACTGTCACATTTGTTAGTTCGACATTGTCGACTCGTTAACTCGACGTCGAATTGTTAGCTCGACGTTGTCGTCTTGTTAATTTTATGTCGACTCGTTATCTCGACGTCGTCTTGGTAGCTCGATGTCGTCGAGATTTTAGCTCGACGTCGACTTGTAACTTGAAGTCGCCATTCGACTTGTCGAGTCGAGTAAATTTGTAACGAGTCAACAACTTGACATAGAACGCCACACACAAGGTGTCGGCTAAGTAGGAGGACAACTCCTTAGTCGTCGCTGGACCGATATGGGTGCCGAGCGGAATTTGATTCGACAAGAATCATAATAAAGTACTTACGATGATTATTCACACAACTTTACTGCACGAATTCTGAAAGCGTACTGAAAAACAACCGGCCACACGCTGCCCCACTAACAACAGAAAGAGACAGAATGAGTTGTCAGGCGGGTGTTAGAGAGAGATAGCACTAGAAATCGAGAAGAATGGCACGAATTGTGAAGCAGTAATCTCACCGGTGGTTCAAGCGAAGGCTCGAACACCTAAATAGATTTTATATTGCGGTTTACATTACACCTCTTTAACAATCATCTCTCACTTCATACGCAGGTGATCCTGGCGGGCGCGTTTTACCCGCAGTACTTCGTGCAGGGCGGGTCTGACGGTGAGCGGGAGCGGGTGGCGGTGCGTATGCTCGGCGGGCTCGACCCGCGCCGCTCCGTCTACCTGGCCGGCCTGCCCGACCACCAGCCCGCACGACTCTACGCGCCGCTCGTACGCAAGCTCGTGCTCAAACTGCTGGGAGACGATTCGAGAGTCACAGTGGATAATAACAGCAGGTTTGAACTTATATAGATATAAATTCTAAAATTCAAACTTCGGCTTTCCACACTCTAAAAAACACTGTACTCGGAGAAACGAGGCGGTAGCGGTCATTGAACTTTTTAGTCTAGGCGCTAAATGAAAAAAGGTCGCACTGTATTTAGAATATTTAAGAATAAAATTGACCTCTTATAAAGACAGATTATTACAGATTCATCGGAAAGCCTCTTGGTAACTCTTAGAATGATAATCTCCAACTTTTTACGAGTTCGAAGTGCTTCATATTCAGTTCACATCGAGTATGCAAGATACGATATCGCCCTTATCATCTGACACTTCATTGTCAATCGCGGCAGAGTAGACAGAATGATAGAGTATGCCGACTTAGAACTGATGTAAAAAAAATTAAGTTTGACGTATTATGACAAAAGTCGTCGCTAGGGTCGTTACCTACAAATTTAGGGTGAAGCCAAACGAGCGTAATTTCTGCCGGGCAGAAATTTCATACAAAAGTCATGTTTGATTCACACGGTGACTCAAAATGAGTTGTCATTTGTATGACAAAAAATTCTGCCCGGCAGGAATTCGGCGGCTCACGACTCACAAATTACGCTCGTTTGGCTTCGCCCTTAGTTGTTGTTTATATTTTGGCACATGCAAAGAAAACTGTCAGAATTAAATTTCAAAATCTTATTTTTAAAAATAAATTATACCAGCCAGCGCGCCAGCCTTTAACTTATCCTAGTGAAACCCGACGAATTTGACAGATATTGAAACCTGTCCATTTCTTTGCAGTCGAACTACTGGTAGCTATGTCTATTGTGATCGCGGTTTATATAATATAAAATATTAGAAAATGACAAGTTTTTTGACAGGAAGTCAATGACCGCTACTGTCTCGATTCCCCGAGTACACCTTAGTTAAAATCTTGAGGCGAAGCACCAAACATTTCATGGTTTTAACCGTAAATAAATGCAACGATATCATGTTTCGCTGAAGTAACCTACACTTAATTTTATCGAATTAACCAAAGTCTGTGTTTAATCTAAGATTTTTGTATATTTCTTAAACAGAAAGATCTACGTGACCTTCGAAGACTCCAAACAAGACACAAGTTTGGATAAAAATAAAAGTGGTGTAAGTAGAACTTACTAAATCTTATTACATAAATATTATGTAAAATTATTTTACAAGCACGGTTCTTTTCATTTTATGCTTATTTCACAGGATCCGACTATACCCGGACAAGTAGTGTTACCAGTGTACAAAGCTATCAAAGCTCGCCAACTGAGAATCGATTTTAGAATTCCTTTGCTACCGTAAGTTTTACTCTTATACATAATATGTATTGAAAAGGTTAAAGTCTGTCTCTGTTTCAATTCACACGATCAAAAATAATATTAAAAATTCGTACAGTTATGAAAATGAAAACTTTTTCCAGAGTAAAGGAAGCAAACGAATTGGCAGAGTCTTTAGATGAGGAATATGTATGCCAAGTAAAGGAGCATTTGGTGCCTCGCCTACCCGACATAGATGAAACTTATATTCCATTGAAGATATCTCATGTAGGTTTACATTATTTCTTATACTAATACGAGGGCTGCCTTTTAAGTTTTGTCGTTTGAAATAAATACTGATAATCTAATAGATTATCACCATTTATTGTGTTTTTAAGAATTCTCTGTGATATTTAATATGCTTTTGCATGCGTTCAAACCAGTTTTTAAAACATTTATTTCACTCCGAAGTGGGGTAGTCAAAATGGCCGATTTGTACACGTACACAGCTTCTTCAGGTGAGCTGAAACGTTGACCACGAAGACTGCTTAATTTTGTGAAACGTAATAAAATCCTTAGGGCTCAAGTCAGGGCTGCAAGGTAAATGAATCTAAAATTTCAACATTTTGGGTTCACAAATACATCTTTGTTTGACCGGCGATGTGCGAACATGCATTGTGATGGTCAGCATCATTTGACGCCTTGAATAGTTTTTTAGAAATTCGGTGATGGCTTATGTTAATAATAATAATAATAATAAATAATTTATTTCCTTATTTCACAATTTTGTTACATATACAAAAGAGATGAGATCCACCTAGTAAGTGTCTTGAGACACTTGTATCAGGTGAACTCGCCCATAACTATTTTAGTGTAAAATACATTTCAGGAAAGAAAGAGATAGATTTACAAAAAAAACAAGTTATAACAATACTAAATTTTATGTGTGTTTGAGTGTGTGTGTGTGTGTGTGTGTGTGTGTGTGTGTGTGTGTGTGTGTATGTGTGTATGTGTGTGTGTGTGTGTATGTGTGTATGTGTGTGTGTGTGTGTGTGTGTGTGTGTGTGTGTGTGTGTGTGTGTGTGTGTGTGTGTGTGTGTGTATGTATGCGTGTGTGTGTGAGTGATTGTGTAAAAAAAGAGAGTTAAATGAGAAAAAATTAGATTACCAGGTATTTGAGTAGTGCTTCAGTTTCTTTATACGTTTTAGTAAGTAGCCATGTCTGTACTATTTTTTTACAGGTTTGATAGGAGACCAAATAGATGTCAAGAATTTTATTTACTTTATTGTATATGTGGACCGAGATTGATTTATACTGTCTTTGAGCAAAGGTTTTGTTTGTCTTAATCGTAGCTGCCACTTTTCTTTTTTTTCGTCGTGTGGTATTGGTTGTGGATTCAAGAGGTAAGTATTTATGACATCTAAGAACTAGAGATAGCACGTAGAGTTTTCTAACAGACAAAAGTTTGCACAAGGAGTAGAGTTCTTCAGTAGGGAAACGATACGGCTTACGATACATTATTTTTAACAAGCAACGTTGGCTTCTTTCGATGTTTATGAATTTATTGTTACTAGCACCGCCCCATGCTGTAATACAGTATCCAATTATTGACTGCCCCAAAGAAAGATAAATTTGATTTAATAGTTGTCTGTTTGTGACGTATCGTAGTTTTTTAAATATCCAATTAAGTTTCCTAATACGACTACAGGTATACTCAATATGAAAATTCCATCGTAGAGACTGATCCAGCATAACTCCAAGATATTTTACAAACTTGACTCACGCTACTCTACTGCAAGTACAGTAATTATTTAAATAGTTAGTTTGTCCGCAATGATGAATGGCTAGGGATAAGTTAAGCTTTGGTTGGAATTTTTCAGTTATGCTAAAACATATGTAATTTGTTTTTGAAATGTTTAGTGCGAGAAGATTGAGACGCAACCAATCAGCTACTCTGGACAGACCAACACTAGCTGCCTCAAATGTAGATTCCCAAGAAGCACCAGTAAAGACCAGTGCTGTGTCGTCCGCATATGAGACAATACGCCCATTTCTCAAATTCATGTTGGTTAGGGAATTAATATTAATTAGGAAGAGGGTAGGCCCTAAGACGCTGCCCTGCGGTACGCCATACGTAATACCAGCTTCATTACTAACATGGTTGTCAATTTTTACCATCTGTATGCGGTCCTGTAAGTAGTTGGCCAGCAATTTAAGACTAGTACCTCGTATGCCAATAGCCTCTAGTTTTTTTACGAGGATAGGTACGGAAACAGTATCAAATGCTTTTTTTAAGTCAAGGAATACTGTAAGGCATTTTAAATTGTTATCTAGTTGTTCAGAGATAAAGGAAGTTAAAGATAATACAGCATCCTCTGTAGATTTGTTACGTCTAAAGCCAAACTGCGAACTAGAGATAATGTTAAATTCGTCAAGGTAATTAAGTATACGGTTATTTATTAGTTTTTCAATTACCTTAGATATACTTGGCAGAACCGAAATAGGCCTATAACTCTCGACGTCATCCCTTTTCCCGTTCTTATACACTGGAGTTATGAGAGCTTTTTTAAGAGGACGAGGGAAGACACCTTCTTTAAAACATAGATTTGCGAGATGGCTGATAATAGGAGAAAGAGTGGGTAAACATTCTTTTAATAATTTAGTTGTAATGTTGTCCCAGCCCGGTGCGCTGTCGGATTTTAAACTAAGTATCGTTTGTCTAACTTCATCAGGGTCAGTGTCGAGCAGCACAAATGAAGAAGAGTGGGAGCAAGAGAGTGGTATGTGATTATGGGCTACGTCTATCTTTTCTGCTAATTTTCTTCCTATACTTGCAAAATATTCGTTAACGTAGTCTACTGATTCGTTAGCCGAGTGTTTTATATTTAGTAGGTCTGTATTGGGTGTCTTATTAGAGTTTAGATTAGTTACGTCTTTTATTATGTTCCAAAGATTTTTAGTATTTTTGATATTATCATTAATTTTGTTTTTATCATATTTATTTTTCAGTTTCTTAAATAATTTGTTGCAAAAATTACGATATCTTAAAAAAGTTATTTTTAACATTTCAGTAGGATCTTGTTTTAATTTTAATTGCATTTTGTTGCGAGTTTTTATACAGCGAAGGATCCCTGAGGTTATCCAAGGCTTGATATTGCGTAGTTTTCTAGGTTTATTCTTAATTACTGTGCCTTTATCAATACATTCATTGAGTAACAGAATTAGTCGATCAGTAAGGATATTTGGGTCATTCAGAGTAAGTAATTGTTCAGTATTTTTAGTACGTAAGATATTAGCTACTAATTCGTAATCAATTTTTTTAGTTGTATTTGGAGATTTTTTACTGTCTTTTTTGTTAGATAAGCCGAGAAATATTGTATAGTGATCTGTGATAGACGTTTCTAATATCGCGATTTTGGCTGGTGGATATTGAGGAGCCATCTTGAGCATGACATGGTCCAGGCAGTTATGTCAAACAAGCTGTGGTATAATACCAGTCAGCGGTAACCGTATCCAATCTTCTAGTACTATAGTGACGATGTGACCACCCTTTGCCACAATGGAGGCAAACATTTTTTTGAAGTGCTCAGTAAGCCCATGACTTTGGTCGATTTTGGCTCATTTTAGAAGACCCAGACAGTTGACTGCTGCTTACATTTTGGATCATAAGCATATATCCAAAACCCGTCACCGTTGACCAATTTATAAACGTGCTTTGAGTCTCCTCGGTTGAATCACTGCAGAGTTTTGCGACAAAAACTAACATGGGCTGTTTTTTGGACTTCTCTAAGCAATTAGGTATCTAATGAGAAATTAACATCTTTACTGGTCCCTGAAATGCCCACGGATGCCTCTATTTCACGGTGTATCACATGACTGTCGTTGAGGATAAGCTGCCGAACGGCTTCGATATTCTCTTGCGCTATGGCGGTTTTTGTACTACCTTCACGTGGCTGATCATCGAGGCGCGGGTTTCCACTTTAAACTTCTAAATACGAGCATTCTATAATCCTAAGACATGGTACTGGATCACTAAACACAGAAGTGATCCCCTCGATACGCTAAAGTCGCAATAATCCCCTTCATAAGTTGTAAAAAAAATTCGCACGGTTTCCTTTAAGATTTCCATTTTCACAATCGACTTGTCACCTTTTAATAGACGATACAATAACACTATTCGACCAACTTAAAAAATATATTTTGTTTTTGAAATCCAAATACAAGGAGATTAAAATCCCTTATGGTTTTTTTTAAATGATCGCGGGAAGTTTACAAACGACACAACTTAAAAGGCAGCCCTCGTATTGTTAAATTTTAAGTTTAAAATCTAAATGCATTCATACTTGTATAAAAGATTACACCAAAAGTATATTATTGTTATTTTGACTTAGAGGTTGGAATTTATTCCGCGGTATACTCCTCAAAGTAACAATATGGATAGACGAACACATTTTTTTTAAAACTGTAATTATGGACACTTCTACAAAATATGTCAAAGTGGGGATAATCTAAAGTTCTCAACTATTTCTAACCGTTTAATGACAGTTTCATATACGCATATGTAAGGACACTACGCCTTACCTGGTTAGACTTGACAGCCTAATGTATGTTATTTTTAAATAATAGGCTTGATGACTATTTTTTTTTCTTATTGGTAATTGAAAGACCCTTAAAAAATAGAAACATCGCTGAAAGCATGACTCTGATAGCTTAAAAATTCACCAAGATATGACAATTCAAACATCTCATAAAATAGACCTGCCCGAAACGATCCATACAAAGTGCTACGAAAGACTGACGTCACACTTTCGTAGTTTGTACGGATCGGGAGAGAACTTTGTTCGATAGGTATATTAAATATTGCGTTTATGAAAGTGGTTTCATAACAAAAGTTGCTTTTAATTGCATAAGTTTTCGAATGGTATACAAATATTAAAAAATTTAATTGAAAAAAAATTCGACTTGATTATCCAACTTTGAAGGCGCATAACAAAAAAAAATACAAATGATATCGAGCTGAAATTTTGGGAACACTTATTTTTTACCGTGATTTCTTTATTTTATTAACAAAATTCGCTAATCTTTGACCTTGTCATCATCCCTATTACAATGATGATTGAAATTACTTTGTCTAATTTACAGCTGCCTTCTATAATGTTGAATATTTCCTTACAGTTTGTCGACGCTGACACGTTCTGGGCGCAATACGACTTCGAGGCAACAGCAATGGAGTTGCGAATGATCGACAACACCCTGAACTGTAATAAGCTGCTTGCTGTGACGCAGACTTTGGAGGCGGGCGACATGATAGCGGCGCCGTACGCCGACGCCAACGGCACCAAAATGTACCGCGCTAGAATCACCAAAATACTGCCCAGGGATATGCTCGAGGTAATATCGTGAAGAATCCTTCGGTTTTGAGTAATAAAGAACTTAATTTAAAATGTAGTAATTACAATGTCATGGTGGAGAAAACCACTGTAAAAGTTATACTGTAAAACACAGTCGAACTGACGGAAATCATAACTTAATACTTGCACCAAAATTCAAATTCAATTCAAATTCAAATTCTTTATTAACCATACAATAAAATACAATAGTATAAAAGCTAGGTAGCGTACATCACGTCGTCTAATCCTATGCTAAGTAAAAACTTGTGTTATGGCAATCAGACAACGGATGCACGCCGAACAATTTTATCCTAAAATATATTATTTACACATTCACACACACAGTCACACTACACTATCACCTAATGTCTCTTTCGGCAACGTGATGCGCGCTTCGTTCGGGAGCCTCCCCCGGAACCTCCGGTAAACTACACCGGCAGGCCAGAACTCCTCCACCTCGAAGATGCATAAAACTTGAGTCGGCACTCTCACCACAAAGGAACTGAAATTCACTTTGTGGCGAGAGTGCAGACGCTCCACCCTCAAGGTGTAGGTGGTCTTCTCGCGGATGTAGTTTATGACGTCTTCGACCATCATGGACCAGTGCAGGCGCGACACGTAGAGTGGCGTCGCGGGCACCTCGCTGTGCAGACGCAGCTCGGGCACATAAGGTGCGGTGCCGCGGTGGTTGCGGACGGTGGGCTTCCTCTTCTTCCTCCTCTCCACCAGATCGAAGCCCTCCTCATCGCACCTCCTGCTCTCGTCCTTGTCGAGTCGAAGATGTTCAGCCTTGCGGCCCTCCTTTGCACCTCTCGCCTTTACCCGCGGGGGCGGTTTTCTGTTGAGTCGATGGTCTCAATTTCGTGTCGACGTGACGCGGTGACGGCGAGCCGACGGTGGCGGCTGTTGCTGACCCACTCGGTTTCGCTGACGTGCAAAACGGCGAGTCGCGCTGAGCTCCGCGACGCATATTTATCGAGTCGATCGGATGCTCGGGTGACCTACATAATGAATTATTACTTTTTAATTGTAATAATTCATTACGTAACTCACTGATGGTGGATTCCGAGGCATCCAATCTACCTCGCATCTCGTCCAGCTCTGCCCTCATGATGTTGATCTTTTGGAGCAGGCTGGAGACGTTGACGTGGTCCGTCGATACCGCCGGCAGTTTGTGGAGCTGCTTGGCCACAAATACCTGCAATTCCGCAGGATTAGTCTGCTTGAGCAGGGAGATGATGTCCTGCAAGCTTCGTTCGCTTCCGTCTCTCCTCCGGGACGTCATCTGCGCGGTCTTGTCGAGCGCTTCGTACAGCATCAGCCTGCCCTTGCAGATCTCCTCGCTGGTGTAGGTTGACCTGCACAGCTGCACGATGCTCTCTTCGTCCATGGTGTTGATGACGTTTTGTACGAACGCCAGCAGCTCGTGGGATACGAGCGCCATGGTGTCAGTGCAGCGGCTGTGAGCCGTGCGACTCGCGAAATATTAATTATTAATTTTATTAATATTTGCTACGTGTGTTGTTGAGCGGTACGCGACCGTTCGCTACCGCGATCAAAACAACACTCCTGAAATGTATTTGTTGTGTCGTCTTCCTTGTTATGTATAACTTGTCAATTGTTTTGTGTGCATTAAATTGTAAACACAACAAAAAAACAAATGTATAAAATGTGTGTAAGCGCAGAAGGACGGACGCCTGTATACAAATTACAATACGAAAGCAAATGCATAGCATACGTATCGATTCTTTGATTCATCAAAAACGTCACTGTCATAACAATAGGCTACTTGACCTATTTTTTTCTTCATTCTAATCGCTTCTTAATCATTCATTTTCACCAAAAAAAACTAATATTTCAATATTTTAAACAATAGAAACTCATAAAAATGTTGATTGAAAAATATGCCTTTTATATGGCGCCGAAAACACTGTCCGCTATTGTGCCGCCATAGTGTGACGTCATGTTTTTTTGTATTTTATACTTTCTTTATTGAAAAAAGTTTTATGTGCTAAGCGTACGAGTCTAACAGTGCCAAAAAATTAGAAAAGAATTTTGAAATCATTTGTAATGTTGAACACTTTTGTATAAAAGTTTTGGCCATTTCATTTCCGAACTACAATAAATGAAGATAATATATAAAACTGATGTTTTATTTGAATTATTCAAGAAAATATATTTTATAAATCTTTCTAGGCTTGTTCATATTATTTATGTACAAATAAACTTACATATAACGAGCGCAATAAATAAAAGATATTAAATTATAAATGGGATGACGTCACATCCAAATCGGAAGTACCGCAAAAGCGTTTTCGTCAGTACAATTCATATTTTCATAAAATCATATATTCAAATCGACTTTATTTATCAATCATAAGCTTTTATTTGATGATAAGGGTGAAATATGGTTTCCTAGGCCAAGTTCTACTAGAAATATGCATTTTTTAAATGAAATTAAACATAGGTCAAGTAGCCTATTATTGTAAAGCAAAATGGAATAAATTACTACGAGTGCGTACGCGTACGCAGTGTACGTTATTTATTTCGCTGCATAGTAGCAACAACTATTTATTTATACATACTGTCATGACTCATATATGATGCTATGATGCCTGAAGTATCTAAATGAATAAATAATATCTTATCTTATTCTTATCTTATATTATATACCTATACTATACTCCCAAAGTGATAATGCGCATAGAAATTTTCGTCATTGTTCGGCAGCGATCGTTTTTCCCGAGCGTCGGAAGACGATGCCACAAAACCGTTTATTGCGCATGTCCAAATCATGTCATGCCATGGCAACGCCAACGGTTTACGACTTGACCGTACCCAAATATAGGCAACTTGTTGGTGGCGTTGCCATGGCATGACATGATTTGGACATGCGCAATAAAAGGTTTTGTGGCTCATGCGCCAAAAATAGAGACAACCGACAGACCGGCGACAGCCACCGAGTACCGACTATATGATATTTACTTCTATTTCTTTCGAACAAGGTGCAAAATGCAAAAGCATTGTTTGGGGCTCTTACGTTTCATAGATTCGGGTGTTTCCGTGATTACGACAATTTGCGAAGATTTTCATGCGCATTATATTAATAATTATCCCAAATGATTGGGAGTACTGTAAAATTCTCGAGTCACAATGTTAGTGACCGTACTCCTCCGAAACAGCTCTACTGATTTTTATCTCTTCTTATATATAAAATTCTCGTGTCACAATGTTAGTAACCGTACTCCTCCGAAATGGCTTTACTGATTTTTACCAAATTTTATATGCATATTCAGTAGGTCTGAGAATCGGCTACTGGGTACTTTTTATATTGATAAGTGCATTTCTTGAATAAATAATAGTAAATTATTACAACTCGAGACTGACGGCGACCATTGTTTGTGCAACGGGATAGCAATGGAGTTCAGTGGACGTTGCCATGCAATGGTACCATACTTATTTATTCACTTCAATAAACTAATTTATTCACTTCAATAATAAAATATCACCACATATTACCGGTACTTTAAGTATGTTTGTATACCCATTTTATGTGAGCAATAAAGTGTTCTATCTATCTAATGATAACCAGGTGTTGTACGTGGACTACGGGGGGGCGGGGCGAGTGAGCGTGTGCAGCGCGCGCTCATTACCGCCTCCGCTCCGCACGATACCGCCGCAGGCTATGCGGTGCGCGCTGGCGGGCGTGGCCCCGGCGCCACTAGCCAATCCCGTGCCTGGACGCCGGTACACGCTTGCCGCCTGCCGATTGTTTGCCGAACTCGTCGCGCGCCCCGGTCTACACGCAAAGGTTAGTAGCACTCATAGAACACTAAAAAAGATGAATAGTAATAGCTTTTTGTATGTGAGCCAATGTCGCCAGCTACTCACACAACTACAATCAATTATAGTGAATAGTCAATTATAGTACACGCACATATGAAACTCGTGAGCGCCTGATTAGTTACAATTAATACTACTTTACTTTTATACACAAGTGCGCAGAATTTACTGACGCGTGTCACGCCCCTTTAACATACTTCTGTTGCTTTGCTTCTAAACTCTTTTTTGGATATGAAATTGGATTTTTTTTTCAAACATGTCATTATAAGCTTCAGAGTTTTTGTCCTTTTGTTACATTGGAAAAGGCGCTTGTTTAAGGCTCAATTTACACCGCCGCGGAATAGAACGGAATGGAGGCGTCAATTTGCAATGGAGAACTCTCGAGAATTCCGCGGAATTCTCGTATTTAATTTGTGTGTTATACTGTTGACATAAAGTTCATTGTGCTAAGTACAGTATCGTTGCTAAAAGTCGCTTCCATTCCATTTCGCGCCGGTATAAATGGGCATTGTCAAAAAAAAATCACATGTACTTTTTATATATTTTTTTCGTTAAAATAAGGTATTTTAAGAATATAAATCAAATAATTTTGAAATTCATTGGCTAGTTTTTTCTCAATAAATTTTTAAAGTTTCGCTCTGACGTCATCATCGGCGGCCAATTGACCTCAAAGTATGTTTTAAATTTCCTTTCAATCTTATTTATAATGGCTGGTTCGTCAAATGCAAGTTCTCATTATGTGAAAGCTGATACGAGAAGCTTACCAAAAGTTCGAAACGTAATGTTGGTCGAATTTATTGCTAATTTAACGCCATTGAAGGTCAAACTAAGGTTAAACATATTTGTTCAAAAATATAAGTAACCAATGGGTATTTTTTTCGTTTACATACAGAAAAACGATCACTGACCTTATTCCTCGAAATGTTTTTGTAATGAGCAAAATGAAAAAAAAAATGGACAATCCCCATTGAGCCTAACAATTTTATTGGCAAGTAATTGGTAATAAAACTTTCAAGTTTCAACATTGCAGATTTATTCGGTGGCGCACGGCGTAGTCGCCGTTGAGTTGTTGGCCGATAACTCCAAGATAAACGTTAACCAGAAGTTATTGGAGAAAGGTTTCGCTGTGGCCTGCGAAGAGAGCTACGATTCCAAGGTATCAACAAAATGCGTATCTTAATCGTGTCTACTTTAAAAAAAGTTTATCAATTTCTTTTCATAAAGTTAATATACTACTTTATTTGATTAAGCTTGTCAAATTTTATGCTGATCCACAAAAACGTATTGACGATTATTCATGCCTTTCGCAGCTGAATCATGACTTGAGGCAGATCGCTGACAACTTGACTCTGAAACAAAAGAGCGGCTACAACAGGGAGCAAATAGAACAAGCCTACAACGACACGCGTGACGTCAAGATGCCGAACTTCAAGGACTGCATTTCTGACGTCTGCCTTAGAGGACCTCATAGGTGATTTGTTTAGTGTGTAATTAAATCGTGATTTTGAATTGAACATTGGGTAAACTGAGGTTTGTTGCAGTAGAATAGTACGTAAGCTCGCGTTGCAGAGCAACAATATTATTTAATATAACTAAAATCTCGTATAAAAATGTAAAATTCAGACATTTTCTGTATGTTCTTTAAATCCGTCTGGACTGGCTGGTTGTAACTTTAATATGGTTCTGGAAAAAAGTAGTTCTAAATTCAAACGCGGTGGGGCAGTAGGGCAAGAATGATCTCAGTGCTCTGACTGACCGGCTTAGGGATATATGCATACAATATACCTGAATTACACTTTTATACGAGATTTTTTGCTTTAAATAATGTCTATAGTATAGTCCGCGCGGAACTAGTTGGCCGCGCCTTAGGTAGGGACAGGGGTGAGGGGGCGGGTTGCTTGCTGCTCGCAACGCACATGAGATTAGACAGTGACGACCAATCTCGCGATATCGTGAACAATAATATTATTTAATTGTTGAAAAGAATAAATTAAAGACAATTGATCAGTTTTATATTCTAAATTATTGACATCGGCATTCCGTTTTTTAAAAACCTATGCACTTTAAATATTATTTCCTTAGATTGTCTTTTTATCGGCGGACTTATCTTGCTATTGCAATCTCAAGTGCGTTTTGTCTAAGCTAACCAGAACTGTCAAAATCAAGCGCCCCCGCCTCTCCGTCCCACCGCTCACATTCCTAAGGCGCGGCCAACTAGTTCCGCGCGGACTATAGTACAACGCAAGGTTAACTAAGGTTTTGCTTCTTAAATGTCTCGCAGTCCACTCGAGACGACTCTCCGCAACATGATGTACGCGAGCCGCGAGAAGCAGGTGCACGTGGAGTGGAACTCCGTCAACTCCGTGCTGCTCGACACCGAGCCGCAGGAGCTATATGAGAGGTAATATATTATGTTTTGTTTCTTAAATGTCTCGCAGTCCACTCGAGACGACTCTCCGCAACATGATGTACGCGAGCCGCGAGAAGCAGGTGCACGTGGAGTGGAACTCCGTCAACTCCGTGCTGCTCGACACCGAGCCGCAGGAGCTATATGAGAGGTAATATATTATGTTTTGTTTCTTAAATGTCTCGCAGTCCACTCGAGACGACTCTCCGCAACATGATGTACGCGAGCCGCGAGAAGCAGGTGCACGTGGAGTGGAACTCCGTCAACTCCGTGCTGCTCGACACCGAGCCGCAGGAGCTATATGAGAGGTAATATATTATGTTTTGCTTCTTAAATGTCTCGCAGTCCACTCGAGACGACTCTCCGCAATATGACGTACGCGAGCCGCGAGAAGCAGGTGCACGTGGAGTGGAACTCCGTCAACTCCGTGCTGCTCGACACCGAGCCGCAGGAGCTATATGAGAGGTAATATATTATGTTTTGTTTCTTAAATGTCTCGCAGTCCACTCGAGACGACTCTCCGCAACATGATGTACGCGAGCCGCGAGAAGCAGGTGCACGTGGAGTGGAACTCCGTCAACTCCGTGCTGCTCGACACCGAGCCGCAGGAGCTATATGAGAGGTAATATATTATGTTTTGCTTCTTAAATGTCTCGCAGTCCACTCGAGACGACTCTCCGCAACATGATGTACGCGAGCCGCGAGAAGCAGGTGCACGTGGAGTGGAACTCCGTCAACTCCGTGCTGCTCGACACCGAGCCGCAGGAGCTATATGAGAGGTAATATATTATGTTTTGTTTCTTAAATGTCTCGCAGTCCACTCGAGACGACTCTCCGCAACATGATGTACGCGAGCCGCGAGAAGCAGGTGCACGTGGAGTGGAACTCCGTCAACTCCGTGCTGCTCGACACCGAGCCGCAGGAGCTATATGAGAGGTAATATATTATGTTTTGCTTCTTAAATGTCTCGCAGTCCACTCGAGACGACTCTCCGCAACATGATGTACGCGAGCCGCGAGAAGCAGGTGCACGTGGAGTGGAACTCCGTCAACTCCGTGCTGCTCGACACCGAGCCGCAGGAGCTATATGAGAGGTAATATATTATGTTTTGCTTCTTAAATGTCTCGCAGTCCACTCGAGACGACTCTCCGCAACATGATGTACGCGAGCCGCGAGAAGCAGGTGCACGTGGAGTGGAACTCCGTCAACTCCGTGCTGCTCGACACCGAGCCGCAGGAGCTATATGAGAGGTAATATATTATGTTTTTGAAGCGTTCTTTAATCGCTTTCTGTCTTTAATTTGATGAAGAACAAGTATACAACATATTTGGTGCGCCGTGCGATGTCAAAGTTGGTTACTGAGTTATGTAGTGATAGATTTGCAGACCAATAGAAATAAATTAAGAATTAGAATTTTCTGAAATGGTGAAAAGAAAGCTTTTCTGACAAGAAAAAAACATTCGGTACAGCGATTGCTGCAGCAATATCTGTCAAAAATTTCGTATACAAAATGTTTGCTGTCAAACGCCAGTTGCTTTCCTGTCGCAAAATTAGTAAATATCTAGCGGTATGGAATATATTCCGTACAACTCAGTCGAAACTTCTTTTAAATTTGCAGGTTGCTGGTAGCGGGCGAGGTGGGTCAGCACGAGGGCAGCAACAAGCTGAACCTGCGCCACACCACCATGATGCCCAACATCCGCGGCCTGCCCGCCATCATCGCTCTACTGTTTTGCCCGAGGTAAATTCTTGTATAGATATAATTATTATTCTTCATTTTATTTGTAAACGAATAATAACTAACCAACTTCCAAAAAGGAGGAGGTTATATGTTCGGTTTTGGATATTTTTATTTATCAGTTTTTAAACTGAATGGTTATTTATATCAGTTTGTCTCAACATCTATTAAACTAGATGTCTGTGGCATAACATACTGGGTATTCTAATTATTATTTTTAACGGGGCGGTAAACAAAGGAAATAGGATGGTTTTATCCCGAAAAATGTATGGTATCTGCGCGGTGAACTCATTTCGACGCAAAAAAATCGCTTGCAATCTCTAGTTGTAAATAAATGAATGTTATGAGAGGGACGTATTAGTCAGAATTAAAAAAAAACTTCCCTTCCCAGTGCGGAGCTGCGTCGCGGCGCGGGCGGGACGCGGTACGTGAGCGTGCTGTGCGGGCTCGGCAGCGCCGGCGGCCGCCCGCTCTTCCCCGAACACGACCTGCTCGTCAACATAGATGCTGATATGAGCGTTGAAGACATCGGCAATGTATGTATTGATTATGATTAATGACTCATAAATGTTTTACTCACTAATAATTATATTTACACAATGGTGCGATATGCAATGTTTTGTCCTCGTGTAATGTTATATCGGTCAAAACTAAAGTGGACCATGGGTGTATGTTTACAACATCTGGCAATATTAATATGTTTCTGTCTGGTCTCTGATTTATCAATCAGCCCCGCTCAATAATTGTCCCCCAACCAAAGAGGACTAAAAGTCGAATAATGCGCATTCTATTTAAGCCTAATTAAAACTGCAAATACAAATTCTTTATTTAACAAAATTGTGATGAAATATTGCAGATAAACCACATAAGATATTTGATGGACTACATGATGTACTGCGGCGACGGACAGGACTTCCCCTCGGCGGACGACAAGTTCCGCTCCAACGTGCCCAAATACATTAGAGACGATCTTATGAAGTAAGTAATTCGTAAATGGAGGACGGTTCTCGATTCGTACATATTTTTTTTTGTGCGTTCGCAGATAACTACGCCGTTTGTGAACCGATTTTAATGATTCTTTTTTTGTTGGAAGGAGAATACTTAACAGGTGGTTCCATGATATATAATAATACTGTTTGAACTCAGTTTTTTTTTTGGTAAAATAATAATTGGTAAATTTTGTGTCAGGTTGCTAACGAAGCGGCGCAAGCACCGCGAGCCGGAGTCAGTAGTGAACGAGTGGAAGTGGAACTCGGCGCCGGAGCACGAGCTGCTGGAGATATCGGTGCCGGAGATGGCGGAGCGCGCGGTCGTGTACCCGCTGCACGCACCGCTCGACCTCTACCCCGTCAACCCCGACCAGCTGCGCCAGCTCAAGCGCGACAACGACCAGCTCAAGGCGCTCGTATCCAGGTGGGTGCTGTGTATATAGCGAGCTGCCGGAGATATCGGTGCTGGAGATGGCGAAGCGCGCGGTAGTGTACCCGCTGCACGCTCCGCTCGACCTCTACCCCGTCAACCCCGACCAGCTGCGCCAGCTCAAGCGCGACAACGACCAGCTCAAGGCGCTCGTGTCCAGGTGGGTGCTGTGTATATAGCGAGCTGCCGGAGATATCGGTGCTGGAGATGGCGAAGCGCGCGGTAGTGTACCCGCTGCACGCTCCGCTCGACCTCTACCCCGTCAACCCCGACCAGCTGCGCCAGCTCAAGCGCGACAACGACCAGCTCAAGGCGCTCGTGTCCAGGTGGGTGCTGTGTATATAGCGAGCTGCCGGAGATATCGGTGCTGGAGATGGCGAAGCGCGCGGTAGTGTACCCGCTGCACGCTCCGCTCGACCTCTACCCCGTCAACCCCGACCAGCTGCGCCAGCTCAAGCGCGACAACGACCAGCTCAAGGCGCTCGTGTCCAGGTGGGTGCTGTGTATATAGCGAGCTGCCGGAGATATCGGTGCTGGAGATGGCGAAGCGCGCGGTAGTGTACCCGCTGCACGCTCCGCTCGACCTCTACCCCGTCAACCCCGGCCAGCTGCGCCAGCTCAAGCGCGACAATGAACAGCTCAAGGCGCCTATGTCTAGGTGGGTATACGTGCGAGCTGAGCTGTAAATATACTATATAGTGAAATGCATAGCACACGCCTTTCGAGCCCCTATCAACGACATCTAGAGAATCACCTTAGGGCACTTGTGTCTTGGACCTCTGACAGGACTGTAATTCAAATATTTTATTTGGAATTTGTTTCTTCGTTTTTACACTATGGTTCAGTCACAACTCACAGTGCAGATGGAACCTCGTCCATTCTTGCCTCTTTCACTTATTCACAAAATCCAGCTAGACAACTAGCGATAACTAGGATGAATGGGCGAATTTCTACCTTCCAGCTACCTCAACGTACCTTATGTTATTAATACTTATGTTATGTGTTGCGTGCAGGACGCTGACGTCGAGCGGCGAGGTGTCGTGCAAGCTGTGCGGCACGCTGCCGATGCCGGCGCACGCCATGCGCATACATCTCTGCTCCAACGCGCACAAGGAGAAGGAGGAGGACCTAAGGACGGTAGACTCGTAATTTCCTACGTTACATTTTTACTCTCATACTAATAAACATTTTTAAGGCCGCTTTTCGCGTCATGTGTGTCGCTCGCGCGTGGATCTGCTCCGTATGAAAGATGCCCGCATAATATCATTTCGTTGATGTTTTTATTGTCATGCGGCCAGGAGCATTTTGTCACCCGTATGTGGATCCGTGGGCGGATGATAACACGCATGACAGGAAAAGCTCCCCATATACAACGGATACTCCATAAAATGTTTTGTCCCTCTCTGATAAATTGGAAAAGTTACTGGACAGACGAGGACAGAATATTGTATAGAATTGTATATTATTTTTATTTTATCAGTTTCTTGTTTTCATTTTATATTCTAATATTTTGTTGTTCACACATATCTTATTCAACGAGTCCCACCGATTCTATGTACAGAAAACAGTACTAAATTCAAAATTATAACATTTTTCATTTTTTACACACAATAGTGAAGCTCTAGTCTACGAATGTGTCCAAATACCTAAGCACTGTATTTGGTGGATTTCAAATAGGACTCCAAGGTTTATGTTATTTTTTATGTGAAGTGATAACTGATTCTCAATGTGATAAAGGCTCTTTCACACTGAAACGCCAACTAATGATAAGTATAGTGAATCAGCTAAACATTTTTTTTTATATTATGTGATCTGACTAAAGATTTTTGTTATTGTTGCCGTAAGATGTTAATCGTAAGTCTTGACATATTTTAAGTTTTCGATGTTTACTCGTAAGTATTATTAAGAAAAATATCTAAAGTTCTAAGTTGAATATCCAAAGTTTTTGTTTATTTTTGTTCTCGTGACAAATTCAAATAAGTATGTGTTTTGTTTCAATCAAACTTAGTATGTAAAGTTTTTTGAAATACCTTTACGGTAAAATAAATATAGTTTATAAATTCTTATTTCGGTTTTTCATTATAAATTTAGTCGCTACCTGACCCTGTTAACCCATAAAAATATCAGTTCCTTATCTTACTTTATAAGGGTCTAAGCAGGAGTCACTAAATCGTGGACCAAGGAACACACCAACTTGCACTACAGAGAATGTAATTAATTCATGAAAATTCGGGAAAGGGTGGGGCGAAAGAAGGTGGAGAGTAAGTTTATTATTTCCGTGATAGCCTTTGTTACATAATAAATATTTAAAAAAAATGGACCGCGAAGATAGTAATTAATTAGTGACCCCTGGACTATAGAATTAACATTCTTATATTATAAATTATCATACATTTTAATATGTATAATGTAGGTATAACAATTGTCTGATAGAACCTTTCAACCGGTGACTAGTTTCAAACTATTAGCCACCTAGTTATGCAAAATGTACTGTTGTTTCTGTTATACTAAGTGCAAAATATAAAGTAGCTATAATATTATATACTCGCGTGCTAATTTTGATGATGATGCAGGCTTACGCTAAGGACTACTTCTCCAAAAACCCATGTATGGGCAAGATGCGACCTAACAAAAATATGGAGAAGAAAGAAATTAGTGACTGATGTCTTTGGAAAAGATGTATTTGTGAGAGTATTTACACTACATATCCAGGTAAAAGTTAATTGTTTTATTTTGATTCTAAGTAAGTGCATACATAATTAAACTACGGAACCCTAAAAATCAAACAATATCTGTCAAGAAAAATAATAATCATTAGAAGATATTAGTTGCATTTAAATTTTCTAACTGTCTGCCTTATTGTCTCATAGAGGCATCTGTTTTAACCAGTGGCAGCTATTAAAACTTTTCCATTAAAATGAACTAATTTTAGAGGGCTCCCAGTTCCACAAACTTTCCTTTTTCCCATTTTGAGCCGTTTTGTACAAAATCTTTCTTGTACGAGTCAAGTTCGCAGATTGCAGTTTTTATTACGTTGTTCGAGTACATTTGAGTTAATACATAATGATCTAAGTAATAGCTTTTTACCTCAGTATTATTTATTGTCAAACAAGTTTTATGGTAGCATACCAAGAATAGTATTGAGTATATTTTCTCGTGAGCAAAAACCGGTTTCGGACAACTCAGGTTTTATTTATTTAGTTTATTACCAGCTTCGGTAAGCGAATGGTGTTTTACACATTTTAAGAATGTTTTGCCGTGCGTAAATGTGAAAATGTGGAAGACTAAAGAAGACATTGACTTAGTTTTACTGTAAGTACCAATTACCTGTTGTGTTTAAAACTTAAAAGCGTATATACAGTTTCAGCAAGTGTTTCAAGTTTGAGCAGCTAATCACTATAATAATTCTATACTTTATGAATTATTATGATACTGCAGATACAGGAATGCCGTATCAGGCATCTGATACCTAGGTAAGTTGTCAATTATTATAACTTATCACATTTCACTCTGCGACACTTCTTTTAAATAATAGCATTATATATTCCTGCAAATAATAGCATTATATATTCCTGCAAATAATAGCATTATATATTCCTGCAAATTGCAATGTTTTTACGCTATAGGTAGCACTAGCATATACGGTGAACAAAAACTTTTGATCAACGTTTGACAACGTTTCTGTCAGTATTTTGATGTGTGCAACATGTCAAATTTTGGTCGGATTGTTTACTGTACTGTACGTGCTAGTTGCGCCCTCTGCTCCGACCTTTGCGTAATATTCCCTATTGCATACGCCATACAAACTAAAATTATATATGCGATACAATGTCTGACTGCCTGTAAACCTCTTAAGATGTAGACGTTATTTCGTATAGAGACGCTGAGTCCCAAGGATAAAGGATAAAGTATAATTTACACAGAGCCAGTACTGGCTGCCAATAAGACTGGCAGCCAGTATTGGCTTGGCATATGCCGCGTGTGAACAGTTTGGCCTGGCTTGAAAAACTGTTCACACGCGGCATATACCAAGCCAATACTGGCTGCTAGTCTTATTGGCAGCCAGTACTGGCTCTGTGTAAATGATATAAGGATATAATAGTATCTATTTCCCGCAAAATAGGCTCTCGGGCCGCGGGATTAACGAACTTCGGTGTAACGAAATTGCGATCAACATCACAACTTTTTATAAATGGGAAAGACTATGAGACTTCTGTGCCGAAAGAGTTTAATAACTACTGTATGTCTTCCTTTTTCAGATTTTTATTTAAGAGCCAGTCCACACGGCGCGTTGCGTCAGCGTTGCGTCGACGCAGCGCTGCCGTTGCGTTGGTTTACATACAAATAACCAAGGTGTTCACACGGCGCGCTGAGTCGTCGCAACGCACACGTAACGGACAGCAGCCCCCGAGATGAAGCGGGAGAGGGTGTTGAGTGTTGATGTTAAGACTGCTTCGTAATAAGTAATAACGCTACCATAGATTAATGATGTGTCTCGCGCGCGCGAGACATATCATTAATCTATGAACGCTACGATGGCGCAGCGCACGTGTGGCCGGCTATGCGTCAAAATGTTTGCGTTGCGACGACGCAACGCAACGCGCCGTGTGGACTGGCTCTAACTGTTTTGTCAAACTTAGTCAGGTCCAAACATTATTTAGCTGAATAATTATTTCTAAGTAAAGGCAAGTTTTCATAATAAGTATAAACACACACATTTTCCATGCTGATAAGTATTTGCTAAAATCTCTAATGGATAAACATTTTAAAGAAGATCGGACTACAGTTTTATAAGAAACTAGACGGCGCCCGCAACCGCAATCCGTCCCGCAATCGAATTTTTCGAATTCCGAGGTATAAATGTATCCTACCTTCTTTCGTCTTTTCCCGGTACCTACTCAAAGTATCTGCAAATCTCTCCAGCAACATCGGTCTAGCGTTTGGGCGTGAAGAGGTAACAGACAGACAAACAGACACAGACATACTTTCGCATTTATAATATTACTTATTAGTAAGGGTAAAAATCGCAAATCACAAAAAAGAGCACGTTGACGATATTTGCCACGATGTGGCGCTTAAGTGACTTTAATATTTCTGAAAATACATACTTGGTTACCATATTTACTGTATTATTATTAAGCAATTTTAACAAAATATCTACGGAACCCTCCGATAAGCCGTGACCTGACACGCTCTTGGTTTATTTTAGAATTATATATAAATCATTTTTCTTACTCAGATTTATATTTTTAACCTATGAGTCAAACTAACTCCAGTCCATAAAATATAGGTTTATGGTAAGGCTTATGCGAGAACAGACCGACCGCGATATGAATTTACTATTATTAAAACAATACGTACTCAATTAAACTAGAACGTTCTGAAGCCATTACATTTTTTATGATTATGGGAGATCGCACACGTCACACTTTTTGTGTGATCGAGTCTGCGGCGCACAAAAGGCGCACAAATGTCGTTCGCGGATTTTTCACAGACTTAACGCACACGACGCACATCTTCGATCATTCTGTCCGCTGAACTGTAGGGACGTAGACGCTATGGAAATCGTGCAAAGATCGCGAAGTATTATTTTGTACTTGAAGTACAGAAAAAGAAGAAAAAATAGAAAATTTTGGGTACATCCTATAATTTCGGACAGATTATTGAAGGGACAGTTCCATATTAAACATTCAATTCTGCATTATTCTGCCTTAGAGGTCAGAGGCGGTGCAAGGCGTGGGCGGTGTGGGCGACCGCCCACGGCCTCGCGGTCCTAGGGGCCTCGCGCCCCTTGGACCACTAGGTTTTTTTAAAGGTTTTACCAGTTGTACGTGATACTCAAATATTCATAAATAAAAAGGTTTATAAATAAAACTTTAAGTACTTATCAAAAAATTATTTCTCTCAATAAATCCGTTCCATAGCGTCATCCATCAGGGGGGCCTCGCATAATATATTTTAGGGGGCCTCGCAAGATATATCTTGCCCACATAAAATTTAGGTCTTGCCCCGCCACTGTTAGAGGTATCATAAATTACTGGTCTGTTTTGTATTTCATGAGTTAACATCGTTACATCGATATCTGGCGCCATGTTAATTAAATAGATCGCGTACGTTACGTCACTACAAATGCAGATTGTAGACTAAAAGTATGCGCCGTCTGCGTTAGCGCGTGTTGAAGCAAACGTTCTATTTTTTTCGCACACTTTTTGTGCGACGCGGCGCGAAGCGGCGCGATGCGGTCTGCCAGAATTATACGAATTTTTTGTGCGTCGGACTTATTGCGCGTCATGTGCGTTACTGCATATAATTGCATAGGTTCTATTTCCACAGAATAAAAAGTGCGTCACGGATAGTCTGTCGTCTGCGATCTCCCTATAGCTCCAGAACACCAGCTGCCTTCTGCGAAATCTGCAAATAAAAATATTCCCGGTTCCCATAAACATTTTCATTCTTAGATTTCTTAGAATAGTTTTCAGCTGCGAAATCTGAAGTGTTAGTTATACCGTTATAAATACATGCAACTAGGTGCCAGTCTAAATTATACTAGATGAT
Organism: Polyommatus iphigenia; assembly: GCA_963422495.1. Lineage (NCBI taxonomy): Eukaryota > Metazoa > Arthropoda > Insecta > Lepidoptera > Lycaenidae > Polyommatus > Polyommatus iphigenia. The sequence goes on along the minus strand of OY730181.1, from coordinate 14,423,345 downwards.
GCCCGCAACTTCGTTGCGACAAAATTCGTTTATCGCGCGGGAAACGTACATTTTTCCGGGATAAAAACTATCCTATGTCCTTTCTCGGGACTCAAAGAATCTCCATGCCAAATTTCAGCAAAATCGGTTCAGCGGTTCGAGCGTGAAGAGGTAACAGACAGACAGACAGACAGACAGACGGACAGACAGACGGACAGACAGACAGAGAGACAGACACACTTTCGCATTTATAATATTAGTATGGATTGTAAAAAATATTTAATTGAAACTTTAACTCTCTTCAGTCTAGTCTTAGCTCATAAGACAGACTTGTTATATGTATTACAAAATATTCGTTTCAAGACATGAACACATGAAGTTGCGCCTTCATGTGTTTTGTAAACTACCTATTTGTCTGCCGTGAGATATCGAATCCGTACTTTAGAAACCTTACCAATAAACTGACAAAAAAGCTTTGTCTTAAGGCGATTTCATAATAATAATTAATGAGGGATAAACACCAATGCTATCAGAGGCCTTTTAAGTGGGCTTGAATGATATTATGATGATCAGCGCTTTTCCTAGCAGACATAACATCGAATGACAAATAAAATAAGGAAAAGGTTTAAGATGGACACTCGATTGTTATCGAAATCATTAGAGCAGTAATAAGTTAAGTAACTAAAATGATAAAGCGATTTTTAACTAATAACGGAGTTGAACTCTCACTCATGAAGATAACCGACTTTAGTAGTGATTGTTTTTGTTTGTGAACTATGAATATTTTCAAGTATATATCGTCGAGAGTGGTGTGTTATAACATAAGAAAGTAAGTTAGGTACCTACCTATATTTTAACTATAATAAATGTAAGCAAACGATATTCAAACTTGACCAAGTTGATGTACTATCAGAGAAGTAGATTCCTAGGTAGATCCCATATAGCCATTTTCGGTCGCAGATTTGTGAATCTGTAACAAGTCGTAACAGTTTCGTAGCTAATACGACACCTTGCGACTGTGTGGGGGTTTGCTTCTACGTGTTGTAACCGTGTCCGCTTGTTACAGAAAAAAATGTGTACACATGTTTTCCACATATGTAGTAACTGGGTTGTAACATATGTAGTAAAGTTACGTAATAATTAAACACTAACTTTGATAAATGTAAGTCACCAAATCCCAGTCATTCTAAAACTGTGTGTTGTGATAACTGCCAGTTTATAGTTTAATTAAAATAAAATAAATTAAAATAAAAAAACTTTGAAATGAAGGTTTTAATTAAACACTCTAAAATGTTGGCCTATTTTTGCTCTATAACGGTACGGAACCCTATGTGCGTGAGTCCAACTGGCACTTGGCCGATTACTTAGTTATTTCTGGCTAGATTCCTTAGTCTGTTTGATTGTAGTTTGTGCTACGACGTATGCTCTGCATCTCCCAAATGGTATTTATTCCTGTATTGATATAACGTTAGGGGTGATAGTAAAATAAAAATTAAAGAAAAAAACATTTTTTATTTCACGATTTTAAAGTCACAAAATCATCATTAATTATTACACTTGCATTATAATATAATTTTGCTAGCATTATCTACTTGACATGAATCAAGATTACTTGTCAGAATCTTCGTAGTTAATCACCGTTTGTACTTTTGCTGCACAGTACGTTATGTAAGTAACTAATATCAGAACTGATATTCAATTTTTTTGTGTCTGGTGCATCATCATCTGAAAAAGAATAATTAATATTAATTTATGTAATATTTATTTCGTTTGAATAAGTTACTTAGTACGAGATATATTAACTCGGAAAAGCTTTCTTTTGTCAAAAGAATTCAATATAGCATTTTGTCAGGAAAAGTTTGAGAAACTGTGAACAGAAAATCAAGGAGAGACCATTTTGAAAATGCAGTAACTTTGTGACAACTTTCCGTAACATTCCCACACAATGTCGACAGTTATCGTAACTTTGTAACTAGTTGTGCCGAGAAAAATTTTCACATAACATAAAATATTTTTTTTTGTGATTTATCGATTGTACGGTTTATTGCTGCTAATAATTAGTTTGCTATTCAATATTCAAGTTTATTATTGCATTAGATATAAGATTTTGAGAATACAAAATAAAATCAATAATATAAACCAACAATGTATTTTTGTAGGAATGGTTAAAATAAGATAATTAAGGTGGCGCGTTGGTAAATTTCGAACCATCCCACTAAATGCACGATGAATTTAATTTCCCATCAAGATTTGGGCGTAGAAAACCATACTAATGAAAAACAAAATATTTGTTTACTTACCTTGGTGATATGATGGCGGTATCTTATTTTTAATTTTTTACGTCTTTCACTTATATCAATGTGATGCAACGAATGAACGGATAAATGAACGAATGATTTGTGGAATCTAGTTAAAATATGGTAACAATATTACGACACGGCGACGTAAATTAGAAACCGAATGTGACTGTGTCGACTTGTCCCCAATTTTAGTTGCAGCGACTTCTCTTTATGAAACGGCGACGCGATTAAGTCGTTACGTCGAAACCGTTACGTCGAGATTCCAAAAATGGCTATATGGGATGGGGGACCTACGCGGTAGTTTGGTCGCGTTACGTCAAACCCAGCCGACAGATCACAATAATTAACATGATCCGACCAAATGACGTTGGTCTGTCGACTGCCTAGGAATCAATTTCCTTGATGGTACAAATTGAGTCGATCAAGTTAGAATATTTTTTTAACAGTGGTTAATAATAATAATATGTGAAATATTCGTAGCCGATCATACTTAGGTTTAACTGTTAGACTAAAATGAAAATGTTAGACTAAACTGAGTACACATTAAATTGAATACTTCTTAATTAAATTGGCAGCTGAAGCCTGAAGTCGCTTAATAAACGCTACATCTTGGCCGGAGACTTTAAATATGAGAGTTATTTCCGAATGGGCCGGTTCGACCGTACCGTATCACATCTCACGAAAGTTTTTTGCTTTACAAAACGTTTCACTGAGAAGGTAAGTCATTAGTCAGGTATCCAGATTCTGGATGCTTAAGAATTGTAAGGACAAGGAAAAAACAAGAAACAAAAGAGACGGCTAAACATAAAATTCTTTGAAACAATTGTCTTTTACAAGATTAATGTTTGGAGTGTCTTTAGGCACGTCATTGTTAAACAGGTAACATCAGCTATTTTGTTAGGTACGTGCTACTCTGCTTACTCTGTAGTTTGTAATGTAAGCCGAGAGACATAGAATAATCATTACTTAGATACCGCCGGAGTACTTGAAATATGCGGCAACAAACGCCATATATGGCGTAACCGCGCCAGTCGCGCCGCAAGCTTCGGGTGAGGTAGAAGTGTCGATAATTTTCGAAATTTGAAGTTACGTCCGTAGCAAAATACCAGTTTGCGTATTGAGACTATGTAATAATAATACTACAAGAAACAAGAAAGATACTGGCATCACATAGCATCAGTAAATATTATATAAATCGACATAAACACAGAAAAATAATATAAACCAGAAAATTCGGATCGGAGTACCGCATGTTGTTCAGTGTTACCAATTGCCATTAACTAAGAATTCCCAAGTTTTTCTGAGATTGTAATTTTTATTTATTTATTTATTTATGTGTTATTTTTTATTGATATATACATAATAGCTGAGTGGATGAGCGCATTAGAATCTCTAGCTAGGGTCGCTGGTTCGAATCCCACCGACGGAACAAAAGTTTTCAAAGTTCCTGGATCATGAATGTGTATTAATAAATATTAAATATGAATTATGAGTATCATATTATAATAAAAATCTTAAATACAGTTTATATTTTATGTACACATAATAAAGTAACAAATGAGAAAACAAATTACAAATTTAACATCTGCTATATTTTAACATCTGCTTTTTTATGACTCATTCTTAACTTTTGTTAAACTTCCTACCATTGTTTTTGTATTTGTGAAATAAAATTTTGAAATAAAAACCTTATTGAAAATACGCCTAATAAATATAGGTAAGTGTATAATTTAATAATCCCTGTAGGTACCTCAATAAAAATATCTATTGTATATCTGCGACTCCCACGATCGAGGTCTTAAAAGACTGTAGCAGTACCTACAAAGTACCTACACGTTCGTTCGTCGATTGAAACAAAGAAAACATCACGCTCCAAAAGAAGCGCCCGCCGTCTTTGTATACGTTCGTCGTGGAAGATTGAAACACAGAAGATTATCGTTCTGCAAAGAACGTACGTTCGAAATGACGAGAGAAACCGTCCGTGTATATTAAGTGCATTTGCACCGGACACGAAACAGCCCTGAAAAGGACTTTTTCTAATAAGAATTCTTCGCAACACAACACTACGCATCGAGGCTACGTCGAGCGAGGGATATTCGCAGCATAGCTACGATCTTCATGGCGTTTGCAGAGCTTCACAAAATGGCGGCACAACTACTCGCGACGGCGCGGCAGCGAGCGACCGGGAGACGACGTCGGTATGCCAAGCGCGGGCTCACTGAACTCGCGGACTTTTTTTTTTTTTTCGAATGGGTCTACGCTAGCGGCCCTGTGTGAGAGGGCCGTGTTAGCTTCGTCGGTAAGGAGACTGCCGTTTAACAGTCTTTTGGTTGGTTCGAAAGGGGTCAGGAGACCCCACGTCGCCCCCCTGTGGGCAACGTAAATCCGGATATTGGGGAAAAACGGTTTAGATTTTTTAGGGTTGGTACTAGGGGTCCGACCCCGGCCGCACACGCTGATGTGTGCAACCGCTCGCGCGCGTAGCAAAACTAACGGCGTACGAGTGTTTATCGCGACAGAGTAGCTTTAATGTTCTATTATTTTAGACTGGGAGGGCCGGCCCTCCCCCCTCCCGCGTGCGGTCGGGTGGACGCGCGCGCGATTGTCCTGATGTCGAGTAAGTTGTCCGCGGTATTGATAGAGCTCTCCGTGTCAATATCGCGAACGCGGTTAATGTTTTGGGTGCCTATACTAGTGGAATTCGAACTCGTGCCCGGGCGCGGATTCGATTCCGTGTCAGAGTCGGTCTGTACGTCTGTACGTGTGTTCATGTTTACTGTAAGATTTCGGAGGCAACGCCGGCGTCGTCTCCGGTGTGTGTGTAACGCGGGTGCGTGTGATTTGTGTTTACGTAACTGTACACAGTGCGTTGCGTATTCTGTTATCCTATCTACTGGGTCGGCTAAGATATGCTTAGGCCGTTTATAGGGGTTCCTAAATGTATTGTAATTAACATCATAATTGACTGCCTCTCTAATTAGGGGGTTGGGGTGGTCTTTGCCTCTCTCAAAGAATCTTTCTACAAGTTCTTTGATGTGGGCTTTAATAGTGATTATTTCGAAGTCTCTATGCAGGTCGATGTTCCTCATATACGCGGGTGCTCCTGTTGCCATGCGCAGGAACCGATTTTGGACTCTCTGTAGTCTATTCATCTGATCTTCACTTATGTGTGCGAAAGAGGCGCACGCATAAGTGAGTATTGTTCTAATACAAGTTTTGTATAGCGTCAGCTTGTGCCTTAAGGGCATCTTGCTGCGCGCGTTTAATAGTGCGTATAATTTGTAGAGTACAAATTTCGCTTTTCGGATCGTGGTACTAATATGTCTATTGAAGGACATCGTCCTGTCTAGAGTTACTCCGAGGTATTTTACATGAAAGACTTCCGGGATCCTGTTTCCGTGCAGACTGACAGGCTTCATAGGGATGTTTGTTTTGCAAAACTGGATTGCTTTGCTTTTTTCCGGGTTGACTTCTATTCTCCATTTGGAGAACCATTCACCCAGCTGGGTGACGGCCTCTTGGAGCCATTTTTGGCCGTTTCGGATATCTTTGCCGGCACAGAACAGGGCTGTGTCATCGGCGAACATGGCCCTATGCACCCTAGGGTGTCGGGGGATATCTGAGGTGTACAGATTGTATAGGGAGGGCGAGAGGACCGAGCCCTGAGGGACTCCGGCCTCTAAGTCTCTTAGAGAGGACAGTGCGCCTTCGACTCGGAAGCGAAATTTGCGGTTTTTGAGATAGTTGCTGACAATCAGCACTAAACTGTCTGGTAATCCTAACTGGTATAATTTGAAAATTAGGCCTTTATGCCAGATTTTATCGAAGGCTTTTGCGATATCGAAGAATACGGCGCAAGTCTTCTGTCTGTTATTCTTTTTTTTCCGAGAATGTACTCCGTTAGGCGGTGTACTTGGGCGGGGCAGCTATGGCGTTCGCGGAAGGCGTACTGCTCATCTGGGAGGAGATTTTTCTCTTTGATGACGTCTTTAAGACGTTTGAGAATTATTCTCTCATAAACTTTGCCTAGGGAGCTAATGAGACTAATTGGTCGGTAGCTACTGGGCTCCACCCGGGTTTGCCCGGTTTGTGTATGCCTATTACGATAGCTACCTTCCAGATATCTGGGAATGAACATCCTATTAAAAGGGCGTTAAAGATGTTCACTAGGAGTTGGATAATTTCATCGGGAAGCATTTTAAGGACTTTATTTGAGATACCGTCCTGTCCGGGGGCTTTTTTGGCATGTAAGCCTTTGATGATGTCTTTGACCTCCTCTGAGTCCACAGCTCTTAGTGGCTCCGTTGGTGGTCTCGAGAGTCTATCCTCTACCTCGCTTTCGACAAGCCTAAGGTGCATAGGGTCAATCGGGAGGGTGCTGGGCCGACACTGCTGTTCGATCGTGTCGGCCAGAACTTCAGCTTTGTCTTCATCTACCAGTGCAGGTGGACGGTTTTGTCTGACAAGTGGAGGCATATCGCTCTCCGTGTTCTTTTTTAGGGCTTTCGCGAGAGGCCAGTAGGCCACATGTGAGGGCTTTAACTCGCTCAGAAGTCGGTCCCATCTTTCTGCTTTGTGTTCTTTAATTTTGGACTTTACTTCTCTTTCGAGACGACGGAGGGCTATCCGACAGTCCTCTGACGGGTAGCGATCATAGGTGCGTTTAGCCGCATTTCGGAGTCTGATGGACTCCTTTATGTCGTCCGGTAGGGGCCAGTGACCTTCATGGTTCATTGACATCTCCCGGGACGACTTTTCTATGGTCGCTACCAGGTGGTCGGTCAAGTCAGATGCGGTCGCTATAGCAGCTTCATTACTATATATGGTGTCTGGGATTCTGTCGAGGTGAATCGATTGACGATTTTGGATGTTATCGGCTAACTTTTTGTAGTCGATAATCTTTTTCTTTGCATTATTGAAACGGTTAGAGTTACCTATTGTAAACTTAACCGGTCTGTGGTCTGAGTTAAGCTCGGAGAGTGTCTCGGCAGAGATGTCGAGAGAAACATTTTTGCACAGCGCTATGTCTATAGTGCTGGGGTTTTGAATTTTGCCACTTCGGCGGTTGCAGGTATCGTAGCGAGTGGGGTTTTCGGTAGCGATTACGATAAAATTGAGTAAATCGGCGAGATTAGACAGCAGTAGGCCATTTGTATTGTTAAAAACGTTTCCCCACTCTGTATTTTTACAATTTAGGTCGCCGGCTATGAACACGGCGTTGCCTAGGTTTAATAGCGCTTGTAGGTCGCTAGAAGGTAATTTACTATTGCACTTTAGGTAGGTGCTGGCTATTATAATTGGCTCATGGCCTGTCATGCTGATATGACATAATGAGACCTCAAATGCCTCTTAGGGAGGCGGCTCGAGAGGGACGCAGTGGAGGCAGCTCTTATAATAGATACGAGTGCCGCCTTTTTGGGCTCGACTTCTGTCGTTTCTTACAATTCTATAATTAGTAATTTTCGGAGTTTTCATGCTAGGTTTTAAGAACGTCTCCTGCACTAGTAGGATGTCGACTTCGAAGTTTTTGACGAATTCACGGATTTCGTCACCAGAGTCTTTAATGCCGTTCGCATTGAACGACACTACGCGTAGGGAATGGGGTTTTGTTCTGCCCGGGGAAGCCATTAATAACAGTTAGCGGTTTTTGCCTTTATTGTATTGACAAGGCGGGAGTGGGTAGCCATGGCTGCGATGGTGACATTAAAATTTCTTAAAAAACTCTCTAAAAACTCGCGGACCGCGGGAGCCCATATTTATACTCGCGCGATACCAGCGCCACGAACCGCGGTACAGCCGAATCTTCCGCACGGATAATTTTCCAATCTTGTAAATATTTCCTATTCGATTTTTTTCTCTTTCTTGTTTTGTAAATATTTTTATCCCTTTCTAAATTTCTCTTTCTAATGTTGTTAGCCAATAAGAATTAATCTTTTAACTTTCTGTACATTTTCTAGTAATAATAATTATGATAATTTTTTGTATAAAAGCAGCACAAATCTCTCAATAAACCACTCCAGTTCACCACAGTAAATCGAGTTTTACTCTTTACTCTTCCACTGCTCGACGACGCTGCATCTCGAACCGCTGCACCACAAGCTCTTCATCATGGAACACAGAGGTGAATCCCTGCCCGAAACCTCGGCACTCGCCAGCAACCCGGCACCATCACCAGCATCATCACAGGAGATCGCCGGCATCGCACTTTCGATGCGAATACCGCCTTTTTGGAGGGACAAACCCAGGCTCTGGTTCGTCACCTTCGAAGCAGCCACCAGCAGCCTGCAGAAGAACCAAAGTCAGCACTCGCAAATGGTCATCGCACGCCTAGAAAAGGAGGACATCGAGCAAATCGCCGACCTGCTGTACAACCCACCAGAGACGAATGAATATCAAGCCCTGAAGGACCGGCTCATCTCCGCATACGAGGAATCTGACAGCCGGCAGTTTCAACAGCTGCTGTCGGACATGGAATTGGGAGACCAAAAACCGTCACAACTACTCCGACGTATGCGAAACCTGGCTCACAACAAGGTCCCCGATTCCACCCTACAGCTCATGTGGGCCAATTTCCTCCCGGCAAACATTCGCTCCGTCCTGGCCGTCAGCGAAACATTCCAGTCGAAGACCACACTCGACGAACAAGCAGCGCTAGCCGACAAGATCATCGAGCAGTCAACTGTAAATAATGTACATAGCATCGCATCCAGTCATCGTGTAAATAGCTCCGCATCATCATCATCGAACGTCGAGTGCCTTCTCATCGAAGAAATCCGCAAGCTATCCCTAGTGGTCGCCGAGTTGAAAAAACAACAATACAACAACAATAATTATAGAAGAGAAAATTACTATCAACGCTCAAGGTCAAGACACAGATCATCGTCAAGATTCCGGCAACGATCAACTTCACGTCCACGATCTACATCACTATCACCATTTTGCTATTACCACAGCAAATTCGGAAAAGAAGCGCGAAAATGTACACAACCGTGTACATTCAACAACCCGGAAAACTAGACAGAACGTTGGCAGCGGCGGAATCCGGCGTTCACAACAAACAATACCGCCTATTCGTCACGGACAAGACTACGAATCTCACTTTTTTGGTAGACACGGGTGCCAATATATCCGTCATACCGAAAAAGAAAGGCCTTCATCTCCAGCCGCTACCTTTTCAACTCTACGCCGCCAACAACACCGTCATACCTACATACGGCGAGAAGACTTTAGAACTTAACCTCGGACTTCGCCGACCGTACAAATGGAAGTTCATCGTCGCAGCAGTATCGAAACCAATCCTCGGTGCCGACTTCCTGCAACACCACGAACTCATTGTCGACTTGAAAAATCGAAGACTCGTCGACGGGAGAACCAGTCTACATATTAACGCTCCTGGACGCTACACGGACGTACCTACAGTCCGTAGTGTCGACAGCACGCAGTCATATCACGACATCCTGGCTGACTTCCCCGGCATCACAAGATTGACAGCGATGAATATCACGCCGAAACACAGCGTCGAACATTATATCGAGACGTCTGGGCCACCGCTACACTGTCGCGCCCGACCGCTACAACCACATCGCTACAATCAAGTAAAAAAAGAATTCGAGAATATGATGCAACAAGGTCTGTCGTCCCAGCAAGAGCGCCTGGTCTTCTCCGCTTCACGTCGTACCAAAGAAGAACGGTGACATAAGGGTGTGCGGCGACTACCGACGACTCAACGCAGTAACGAAGCCCGACCGCTACCCTGTACCACGACTTCGTGATTTCACTTCCCAACTCGCCGGAAAAACTATCTTCTCGACGATCGACTTGAACCGAGCCTTCCAACAATTACCAGTCCATAAAGAAGATATAGAGAAGACAGCTATCATCACACCATTCGGATTATTCGAGTTCCCGAGAATGTGTCCCGGCCTTAGAAACGCAGGCCAGACATTTCAACGTTTCATACACGAAATACTGCAAGGATACGATTTCGTGTTTTCCTTCATCGACGACTTGTTAATAGCATCCAGCAGCGAAGAAGAACATCGCCAACATCTACGGTGTGTTCTTCAACGCCTTGAAGAAAACGGAATCACGATAAACCCAGCTAAATGTGTACTCGGCAAGCAAGAAGTTAAATTCCTCGGCTTCAGCGTAAACAACAACGGAATCAAGCCGCCACAAGACAAACTACAAGCTATAGAAGAATTCCCGCTACCGAAGAATATAGAAGAACTACGTCGTTTCCTCGGCATGCTAAACTTCTACCGAGACAGCATTCCGAACGCCGCTACAATTCAAGCCCCGCTACACGCATACCTACACAATGCGAAAAAGCGAGACAAGACCCCGATCGAATGGAACGAGACATCAAAAGAAGCATTCATGGCTTGCAAAAATAGCATAAAAAACGCTGTTTTGCTTGCCCACCCGAATCACAAAGCACCGATCGCTATTTTCTCCGACGCCTCGGACACCGCAGCGGGAGCCGTAATACAACAATACTACAATAACAAATGGCAACCACTCGGCTACTTCTCGAAGAAATTTACTACAGCGCAAACGAAGTACAGCACCTACGATCGCGAACTTCAAGCTATCTACATGTCAGTAAAATACTTCAGAAAAATATTCGAAGGCCGAGAACTCATTATATTCACCGACCACAAGCCATTGACATTCGCCCTACAGAAAAAAACATCGACATCAGAAACTCCGAGAAGAACTCGACAACTACTTTTCATCTCCGAGTTCACGCACGACATTCGTCATATCAGCGGAAAAGATAATATCGTCGCAGACACATTCAGCCGCATAGAAACAATCAACACGCCGTCAGCTGTAAACTACGAAGAGTTAGCTCGCGCGCAAGAGCGAGATAGCACGCTACCTACACTGTACGGTCAAGAAAACTTAAGTTTCAAAACAACAACGCTACCTAACTCCGATATCAAGATTGTATGCGAAACATCAACAAAATACGTTCGCCCGTACATTCCGCAAGACTTTCGACGCGCCATTTTCGACTCTATTCACAACGTAAGTCATCCTGGAACAAAAGCATCAAGAAAACTCATCGCGCAAAAATTCTTCTGGCCATCAATGAACTCCGACATTAGTGAGTGGACGAAAACCTGCATACAATGTCAGCGAAGCAAAATACAACGACATACATCGAGCGCCGTGTCGACATTTCCACAAGTCGATAGATTTCAACATACGCACATCGACATAATCGGACCGCTAAGTACAACAGCGAGTGGTCATAGATACCTACTTACTATGATCGATCGCTCGACAAAATGGCCTGAAGCTGTACCGCTCACCGAGATCACCGCCGAAACCGTCGCAAGAGTATTCTACGAACAATGGATAGCAAGATTCGGGTGTCCTACTACAATAACAACCGATCAAGGACGCCAGTTCGAGAGTCAGCTGTTCGTCAACTTAACACGTTGTATGGGAATCGATAAAACCCGTACAACGCCGTATCACCCGCAATCAAACGGGATGATTGAACGCTGGCATCGAAGTCTCAAGAATTCACTGAAAACAAGACTCATCAATAGTAATACATCGTGGATCGACGAGCTACCTACAGTGTTACTCGGACTACGCGCCGCAATACGAGAAGACACCGGAGTCAGCGCCGCCGAATTAACCTACGGCCGTAATCTACGCTTACCGGCCGACTTCTTCGAAACAACATCATCATCGAGCCTAGATCATACCTACATCGAGCAACTCAGAAAAAACATCGATTCTCTCAAGCCGAAAAACAATGTACATCGCCACGGTAATCAACGCAACATCTTCATACATCGTGATCTACTTACGTGCAAATACGTATTTCTACGAATAGACGCCGTTCGAAAACCACTTCAAAGTCCGTATGATGGGCCGTACAAAGTTCTTCGACGAGAAAAAAAATACTACGTGATACAACTACCCGATCGCACAGCAACAGTATCCATCGATCGTTTAAAACCCGCCTACATACTAAGTGAAGATTACCTCGGCGAGTCAACGAGCAATGTACAACAGTCACCGGTAATTACCAACTTACCTAATACCAATTCACCTGTTACCTTACCTTCACATACCAATAATTTACCTCAAAATACCTCATTACCTTTACCCGTTACCTCATTACCTTTACCTATTACCTCACAACCATTACCAAGTGCATCACCGTTCAAGCAGAAGACACCAGCAAGTCCAGCACAGAAGACAACAAAAACGGGCCGTGCCGTCAGACTGCCGGTGCGCTTCGCTTGAGGGGGAGCACTGTAGCAGTATCTACAAAGTACCTACACGTTCGTTCGTCGATTGAAACACAGAAAACAATGCGCTCCGAAAGGGACGCACGCCGTCTTTGTATACGTTCGTCATGGAAGATTGAAACACAGAAGAAAATCGTTCTGCAAAGAACGTACGTTCGAAATGACGAGAGAAACCGTCCGTGTATATTAAGTGCATTTGCACCGGACACGAAACAGCCCTGAAAAGGACTTTTTCTAATAAGAATTCTTCGCAACACAACACTACGCATCGAGGTTACGTCGAGCGAGAGATATTCGCAGCATAGCTACGATCTTCATGGCGTTTGCAGAGCTTCACAAAATGGCGGCACAACTACTCGCGACGGCGCGGCAGCGAGCGACCGGGAGACGACGTCGGTATGCCAAGCGCGGGCTCACTGAACTCGCGGACCGCGGGAGCCCATATTTATACTCGTGCGATACCAGCGCCACGAACCGCTGTACAGCCGAATCTTCCGCACGGATAATTTTCCAATCTTGTAAATATTTCCTATTCGATTTTTTTCTCTTTCTCGTTTTGTAAATATTTTTATCCCTTTCTAGATTTCTCTTTCTAATGTTGTTAGCCAATAAGAATTAATCTTTTAACTTTCTGTTCATTTTCTAGTAATAATAATTATGATAATTTTTTGTATATAAGCAGCACAAATCTCTCAATAAACCACTCCAGTTCACCACAGTAAATCGAGTTTTACTCTTTACTCTTCCGACCTCTAGTGAACTCTTAGAGAGACCAACCGGTCCTCTAAAAGACTTTTTATTTAGGGCCGATTTTTCAATCGTCGGATAACTTTTACCTAAAGAATTAATATAACACTTTGACATTTTTTTCATATGAAATCTGTCAAAACGCCAAATTTATTCCTATGGTAAAGTTTATCTGATGATTGAAAAAACAGCACTTACTAATCAATAACAATAAATTACAAGACCACAGCGACTTATTTTTCCCCATTGATTGGGCACCAGTCACGTATCTGGCAACCCGATTATCTACGCACACAACAATATTTGTGCATTGTTTTACACACACTACAATATTGAGTTGCCGCATTCAGCCGGAATCTGTTTTCTCTATAGAGCGCGGTATCTAGTCGAAGCGCGCGAGCGCGAAGACCAATGATTAATCTATGCCGAGAGAGTTTACGCTACTGGAGGATACGGTATATCAACACTAAGCCCTATCGCCAAATAGGGAACTGGCATGCAACAGCTGTAGCTTCCGGTTCACCAACTTTACGCTTTCACTCACGTCGAGAAATACGAAGAAACCAGCTTCAATTATTCCTAAAACATTTCGAATAACCCATGGAGGTTAAGATAAAGACAATAAAAATAGGAGTAAGTAAACAGTGGGCTATAAGGTATTATCAGTATGGGGTTATCTGGGGTTACGTGTATATCATAGGCGCAAAAACTTTGCCGGTTCCAGTGCTGTCACACTAGCACACCAGTCAGGATGGCCGCGAAAGTCATCTCAGGGACAGAAGTCGCCAAGTAATTTTGTTTACTCTCCTAATATTAGAATTCGTCGAATCAGTGTTTTATGTGCCGTTTTACGAGGCGCCTTTGCCAATTTTTATTTTTGATTCAGTCGGTCATTGATTTCAAATAACAATTTTGTTTACACCTACACCACCACATATTCGTTAAAAGAGAGATTCGAAAATTGAAATATCTGCTATATTTCCATGTTGCAGTCGAAAGTTGCTTAAGATGATTGGAAGTAAGTAGCTCCATGTGTGTTCCAGATCCATCGAGAATGATCTCCGGGAGCAGGTGGCGGAGATGCGGCGGCTGTTGCCGACCTTCCAACCGAAGCTGGCGATAGTCCAGGTCGGGGGTCGGGAGGACTCCAATGTGTACATCCGCATGAAGCACCGGGCGGCCGAGAACATCGGCATAGCGATCGACCACGTCAAGCTGCCCAGAGACTGCACGCAGACTGAGGTGAAAGATACATAGTTGTTATATCTGTAAATTTATGTGAGAATGCCCGAATCGTGTCGTTAGAGGTAAACTCATAAGTCCTAAAATTCTGTACGAATTGCAACGTAACATCAACGGGCCGGGTAGTCGAGAACATCGGCGGGCAGGCGGGCAGCAGGGTAACAATGCAACGACAGATTCGAGGCAGAGGCCGTATAAGTTGTAATGAGACGATGCCGTAACTTCTTTTGCACGTTGAATTCGTATATCACGATGAATGCAGTCCTATCCTACTAAAATTATAAAAGCATTTAATTTGCTATTACGCAGGTACGTGAAGGGGTGCGATAGCAATTTACGCATGAGTGAAAGAGACAAATTGTAGCTTCTCTCCGCGTGTCTAGACCAGACTATAGCTGTTATGGTGTTTAATTATAAAACATGTTTGTCTCGTCACAATCTTGAACCTCAACGTCACCCCGATAATATTTGTAACAGCCGACGTAGATGTGCGTTTCAGATTGTTTATTGTTTTTCTTATGTTATCTATAGCATGATGTAACATTTCGATAATAATAATAATACTTGAATATGCATAATATTTATCTGTATTATTGCGGCATTTAACAAGCATTAGGGATTTTATGA
This sequence comes from Polyommatus iphigenia, assembly GCA_963422495.1. Classification (NCBI taxonomy): domain Eukaryota; kingdom Metazoa; phylum Arthropoda; class Insecta; order Lepidoptera; family Lycaenidae; genus Polyommatus; species Polyommatus iphigenia. The sequence goes on along the minus strand of OY730181.1, from coordinate 14,408,173 downwards.
AGAATCGCCAAATTGGGAATAATATCACCAATGACAAGATACTTCATAATAATTATAACTGTAACTAACGGTTGTTATTACAGCTTTTCATTCGGAGTTACCTTTTCTTTGTAAAGACAATAAATAGTCCAAAAAAACTCCGATCAAGATGGATGTAATATATTTTACTAAACTAAAATCTTACTTGCCGCTTAGGCATCTAGAGCACAGTGCACACTCGAAAAATCTAGCCTTTCTTCTAGCTCGGTCAGATAAAAACTTGATTACTTATCGTTACTGGTTCTTGTTACAGCTTCTGGCTCGTCTGAACGAGCTGAATTCCTCTCCACTGGTGCACGGCATCATCGTACAGATGCCGCTGGACTCCGAGCACCCCATCGACGCTCACCTCATCACAGACTCCGTCTCGCCGCACAAGGACGTTGACGGGTATTAATATTATAACTCCCAAACGAATTTTATAGTAGGAGCCGATATCATTAAAGCTACGTTTTTGCAGGATTTTATTAGTGGTGGAATATGGTGTGGAATACACAAGGACGCTCTCCGTTCCTCTACTCTCACCACCAGTGGGACTGATAATTCGACATATTTGGCAAGGGATGAAGCGTTTACAAGCCTATTCAATGAATCGATCACCTTTCTTGTTAGACTTTGTGGATACTCCCAATGCAAGAGCAGGCGCAATGGGCATTGTCCAAAAAAAATCACATGTACTTTTTATATTTTTTTCGTTAAAATAGGGTATTTTAAGAATATAAATTAAATAATTTTGAAATTCATTGGCTAGTTTTTTCTCAATAAATTTTTAAAGTTTCGCTCTGACGTCATCATCGGCGGCTAATTGACCTCTGCAGTATGTTTTAAATTTCCTTTCAATCTTATTTATAATGGCTGGTTCGTCAAATGCAAGTTCTCATTATGTGAAAGCTGATACGAGAAGCTTACCAAAAGTTCGAAACGTAATGTTGGTCGAATTTATTGCTAATTTAACGCCATTGAAGGTCAAACTAAGGTTAAACATATTTGTTCAAAAATATAAGTAACTAATGGGTATTTTTTTCGTTTGTATACAGAAAAACGATCACTGACCTTATTCCTCGAAATGTTTTTGTAATGAGCAAAATTAAAAAAAAATTGACAATCCCCATTGCCTTCAGCCTTCAGGAGGAAATACGGTCTATAATCATTACGCCCTCATCACAACCTACTGCGTAGTTCAGTTACCGTAGCACTGTTTGTGATGTTGTATCCTGATTTTATCGTGTTGTTGTATAGAGTCTTCTTGGTATCACCAGGTTGAACACTGAGAACGAGGGTCGCGCAGCCCTGGGCGACATGAGCGGGTTCGTGCCGTGCACGCCGGCCGGCTGCATCGAGCTGATCAAGCGGACCGGCGTGACGATCGCCGGCAAGCGCGCCGTCGTTCTCGGCCGAAGCCGCATCGTCGGCACGCCAGTGGCTGAGCTGCTCAAGTGGGAGAACGCAACTGTTACCGTCTGCCACTCCAGGACCGTGGACTTGAGTGAAGTGGTAAGTGCAGAGAATTTCCTTACTGCATGTTTTCCGCAACTTAGGCGTGCTTGTCGCCGACAAGGGCGCCATTGACAAGGAAGCAGCAATGTCGGCTCGCTAGCGGCCGACCTATTTGGCATAATATTCGATAACTAAATATAAATCGCAGAATGCGTCAATTGGAAAATAAAAGTAGATAAAGGAGTTCTGATTTCTTAGTTTGATTAGTTATTTATTATTATTTATACCTATGTATTGATAATTTCAGACGAAAACAGCCGATATTCTGGTGGTAGCTATCGGCAAACCGGAGCTGGTCCGCGGTTCCTGGATCAAGCCCGGGGCGGTCGTCATCGACTGCGGCATCAATCCCATTCCAGGTAATATACCATTTACAGTAATCCACACGGAGCAGTGTAAAATTTTTGGCGGGGAAGAAGCTAACACCCTGGGTGGGCTAGATCAGTGATCATATTTTATTGACAGTGACATATACTAGTATCGCGATTGTTTAAGATGTTACCTCAGATGTTGAAAAAGTAACTGTAGCGCATATATGTAAAATTGAATAGCAACAATACCAGCGGATACCTCATTAGCGCATCAACTTTTTACGCATTAGCGCGTTAGCGATAAGACTGTCTTTTTTGTATTCTTCCGATAAGTGCCGGATAGGCTATCCACAACTTTTTTGACAAAATATTGAGTATGGAGTATCTGTCTGATAAGTTGTGGATAGCCTCTCCGCCACTTTATCAGGAAGTGGTGAAACAGGCCCTTAAATTTCAATTTTTTTTGTCAGATGCAACGAAGAAGAGCGGTCAGCGGTTGGTGGGCGACGTGGCGTACAGCGAGGCGGCGGGCGTGGCGAGTCACGTGACGCCGGTGCCGGGCGGTGTGGGCCCGATGACGGTGGCGATGCTGATGCGCAACACCGTGCTCGCCGCGCGCCGCCAGCTCGACGTGCTGGCCGCGCCCGCGTGGCCGCTGACTCCGCTGCGACTCAACCCCTGCACGCCCGTGCCTAGGTTTGATTTTTGACGTTACAACCTCTAATAACTCGATACTACAGACTGCATGCACGAAAAAGATGACGTCATTGTCCCGTTACGCTCTTTGTCGGGTTCCGCAAGCGAGAGCGCAGCACGAACGAGAGAGAGGATTGATCGGCTCGAGCGATCGGCTCAGTTCGATCGAACGGTTGTCACGTCAAACTACCGTCCATAAACCGACTTTACAGAGAACCACTTTTGTTTTTTTTTAAGCGCTGCTTCACCAGTTACCCTCGTCTGGCCCTTACGATAGCTCAAGAGCTTGATTACACCTACCGAGTACGAGACAGTGCTCTCCGCCAATTAAATTGGCCGAAAGCACCGACACAGTATAGCAGGGCACTGTCTCGCCTCTCTACTTGGTAGGTATGATCATTGATCATGGCATTAGTAGCGAGACAGGGGTCTCCGTCAAACACATTGGCCGAGAGCACCGAGTGCTCGGCCGAGGACACTGTCTCGCCCCTCTACTCGGTAGGTGTGATCATGGCATTAGTGGCGAGACAGGGGTCTCCGTCAATCACATTGGCCCAGAGCACCTAGAGCTCGGCCGAGGACACTGTCTCGCCACTCTACTCGGTAGGTGTGATCATGGCTTAGGGTGCGCTAGCTCCGCTACCTTGACGTGTTCGTTTCGTTTGTGTAATAAGATTATTGTCATTGCGAATATCGCTGCGGGTGTAACGTCCATACATTATATTTTGACGTGACAACGTTTAATGACTCGATACTACGGCACAGAATATATATCAGTTGTACCAAACTACGGGCTGCATGCATGAAAAAGATGACGTCATTGTCCCGTTACGCTCATTGTCGCGTTCCGCAAGCGAGAGCGCGGCACGAACGATAGAGAGGCATACTCGGCTCGAGCGACTGTTGTTTGACGTTTCATGTTGTCACGTCAAACTACCGTCCGTAAACCGACTGTACAGACAACCGATTTTTTCTTAACATAACTGAGTGACAAATAAACGCATATTATATTGTATGGTCAAAAATCAAAATTATGACGTTAGCGGATTTCTCAGAGAAACATAGACGTCAAAAGTAATTTTTCAGCGCTACTAAGTTTTACATTTGTAGTGTTTCTACAGATAGATAGGGATGGGATGTAACAACCAAACCCAACGAGTGCTGTTCTTACACTGTTTTATTAAATAAAATGTTACAACGTTAATGAATGCAATTTGCTGACACAAAGCTCTCACTCAGCAGTTAACCTCATACATAATTGTACTTTGTACATCCTGGGACTCAGGGAAAGGGATGCTGAATGATGTAAGGAACTAAAACTTAATGTCCATACGTAACTTAACCCATCAGTCGTGGCAAAACGAGACACAATAGCTTTTTCATTGTTATCGCGGCCGGATGTGGCCGCTTGGGGCTTCATGAATTAATGTCTCTAAATGTTTGTCCTATACTACTTTATGTCACAGTTAAAATTAATAATCACTTATTTCACTTTCACTTATTTTTAGAACCGACAATCGCACAGATTTTTTACACTTGCCACTTGTTTTCACACATGACTGCGTACTGGTGCTCGGAGGAACCACCCCCGATGATGATGATGACGGCTGCATTGTAGGCAGCTGCGAGAGTTCCACGTTAGTGGCCTCCACCGCCCGGAGAACCACCGGGGCAGTGACAGCTGGAGACACTCGAAATTGTTGTTGGCTCGTCTTACGAACATGACGAATGACGTAAATGCACCCCACTAAAATCAGCAGTGTCAGCGTGGTGTAGATCGCAGTATAGTGGTGTACATCGTGTACACTGACGGGAGAGTAAACCACATCAGCTTCCTTTTTGATGTTGTCCAATTGCATCTTCATCTGATCCCAAGTATGACTGTGATTGTCCGGTATGAAACTTTCAGGTAGTGTAGAATTCAGAATATGGTTGAGGACAGAAAATTCTGGTACTGGAGCTATGTCTGGCTTTGTAGATAGTTTTGTAAGATAGTGTGTCCGTAAATTGTTACAGATTTACTCTTTAAAACACATCCCGACGCTATGTCCATGAGTCCGTTTCCTTGTAAGGTAATCATTTCTATTGTGTCCGAGCAGAAATGTCGCGCTTGGCAATTTTCGCAGCACGAGAACAACCACCTGTTATTAGCACGTAATTTGATCCACCGCTCTTCGCACTTAATTGTTTTAGTTGTACATAATGTTTTATTGTTTGTATGTAGATTACAGAAAGAATGATTAATTTGTTGCTCGTAAATTGGTCTATCGAAGGCACACAAAACTTTTCCTGAGGATAAATGCATACAAAAATGAGTATCTTCTTCTGTCAGTAAAATAAATATTTCCTTTTGTAAATTAAAAGCTATGTAAGGTGTGAAAGTTTCAATAATAAGATTACTATTTAAAGGTATGCTGTATATTTTGTCTAGTTCGAATGATTCCTTAGCAATTAAAGGTATTTTTATCTCTATGACTAGAAATGACCTTCCGACTTTTGAGTTAACTTTCATGACCTTGTATAATTCCTGTAATTCTTCTTCACTAATAGGCAAAGTTAGGTCTCCTCTTAATTGATTCGAAATTATGTGCATCTGTTCTTGTAGCTGTTCTGAAGGTATTAAATGTGCGTCCAAATGTCCATGAGACAAGTCAGTTACTGTATTGACTAAATTATCTTGTATACGTCGAAGATTCGATATTAAAATCTGTGCCGACAAAATTGATGATATAGTATTAAGTTGATGTTCACTGTCCGACTGTACTCGATTTAAAATATTTGTAAAGTTTTGTAAATGTGACTGTACCATGCTGAACTGCTTATACATAATATCTTCATTTCTGCGTAATATGTTCGACTGGGCCTCAATAATGCTAGTTTGATTTTTCAGAAGGCTTCGTAAGTGATTGGAGTCGTACGAAATTTTCTCAATGTCTTTTTCATATTGTTTCAGAAACCTGTCGTCCAGAACTCCGAATAATGCGTTAGCTACATAACCCACACCATTAATTATGCCTCTCTTCTGTCGTTTGTTAGTTTTATATTGCAGCAATACATTATAATGTTGAAGTTCCGATAGTTCATGTTGTAATTGTTCTGCTATGCTTATATACTGCGGTGAAAGTTGTGAAGTATCCTTCTGTATATGTATAGCATACTTCTGTAAATATGAAAGACTCGTCCAATACGTTGACATATTATAGTAAACAACTAATTTCCACTCATCCCTGATCAAGTTAATATCGAACTGTTTGTCGAAATACAGGCTTTGACTCGAGTTGAAATTAGATATATTATAGGTTCCCTGTGTGGGTGCAATTGTAAATAAAAACATAAAAAGTAAAATAAATATAAAATTACATAAATTATTTCTTCGAGGTCGACGTCTAGATGGCGATAGCTGGTCTGTTTGGCTTTCTGGTTGTACCCTGCTCGTTGTTCCAGGGATCACGGCATGTCGATCATGATCACTAAAGCTGTTGTTCACCTGTACGGTATCGCTCTCCTGGACTAGAAGCCGTGAAAGTTTTAAAATTGGCCTTTTCAATATACCATTCTTGGTTTTAACCGATACCACTCTCACGTACCCATCCTTGCCTGGATGTACCTCGATTATCCTGCCTAAAGCCCATTTCCCGGGAGGTAAATTGTCTTCCTTCACCAGAACTATGTCATCCACTTCAAAGTTCCTCGATGGACTCTGCCATTTGGATCGCATTTGGAGCTGTTGAAGGTACTCCGAAGACCACTTCTTCCAAAAGTTCCTGTTCATGGCTTGGACCATGTGCCATCTGGTGTTAAGATTGAGATGTTCCGGTTCAGCCTGTGGACGAGACAGTAAAGGTCCCCCTACAAGGAAATGTCCAGGGGTCAGGTAATCATCATCAGGATTCTCCGTCAACGCAACCAATGGTCGTGAATTAAGGCAGGCCTCTATCTGCTGTAGCTGGGTGTTAAATTCTTCATAGGTAAGTCGTTGCTCGCCTATCACTCGTCGAAATGATATTTCAGAGATTTGACGGCGGCCTCCCACAGACCTCCTGCAGATGGAAATGACGGTGCGTTGAAAGTCCACTTGATATTGTAGCTGTTTATGTTCGCGAAGAAATTCCTGTCGATTGTTGCCAAAATCTCTTTGTACTCCTTAGTCAGCAATCTGTTAGCGCCTTTAAAATTTGTCCCATTGTCACTGTACATATGACTTGGGGTGCCTCGCCGAGCACAAAACCGACGAAAGGCTGCAAGAAATCCAGGGGTGCTGAGGTCGGACACGAGCTCTAAGTGAACGGCCTTTGTCGATAAACAGACGAACACGGCTACGTATCCTTTCGTTGTCCTTATCCCACGCCCCTTTTGTGCTTTAATGTCAAAATATCCTGTAAAGTCCACTCCTGTATGGCTAAATGGACGCGAGGCAGTTACGCGTGGTTCGGGTAGATCTGCCATGATCTGTTGATGATTCTGGTGGCTGTAACGCCTGCATCTGACGCACTTACGTAACTCTCTTTTAACAGTGCGGAGCCCGCTAATTATCCAGTATTTGTATCTAATGTGTGATAAGGTAAGTCTGGGTCCGCCATGTAATGTTAAAGTATGAGCTTGCTGTATGATTAGTTCTGTGAGACGACTATGATTCGATAAAATAATTGGATTTTTCGCACAACCTTCTAAATGGGACTTGTTAAGTCTCCCACCGACTCTCAGTAATCCGTCATCCTTACTAATAAACGGATTTAAGCATAATATTTTACTTTTCCTAGGTAATTTTCTATTCTGTAAGATACAACTAAATTCTTCCTTAAATTCTATCAATTGTACAGTTCTAATTATAATACAATATGCGTTTTCCATTTCAACAGCTGACAAATAATTCTGATGTGGCACATTCTGCTTGTTGCGAAGCCACAGGATGTAACGTGATAGCCATGCCACTGTTGTTGCGACACGTGCCAATGAACTGTATTCATTCAATAATTGTAATATTAAAGTCTTATGTTTTATAACTGTAGTCGATAAAGTCGCGTTCACACTAGGCTTAATTTCTTCGATACATGTAGTTGAATGAGAAACGTTTTCAATTGAACTAATATCTAATTTGTTGAGCCATTCTGGGCCCCACCATAACGAATGGGGTTCTAGCTGTGCAACTGTCAATCCTCTTGTAGCACAGTCTGCTGCATTTAATTCTGTGCTCACATGATGCCAACGTGAAGGTTCGACGATTTCTATAATCTTTTGCACTCTGGTGGATACAAATTTTTGCCATCTGTTAATGTCACCTTGAATCCAAGCCAATGCAATCATAGAATCACTCCAGCAATGTACCTCGTATTGACTGTCTGTCATTGTAGCCAGAACTTTATCTAAAAGATTAGTCAAAAGATGTGCGCTACATAGTTCAAGCTTAGGTAGAGTTAACTTGTTCTTCAAAGGAGCTAGTTTTGTTTTCGCCGTAAGTAGCCTCGTTGAGCACACGCCTTTACTGTTTGTAGTGGTAATGTACACCACGCTTGCGTAAGCTTTTTCCGAGGCGTCGCAAAAACCATGTATAATGTATTTATGTGTATCACCTAAGTACCTCGGTAATTCGAATTTATCTAAATGTTGAAAATCCTGTTTTAATGTTTTCCAGTCACAAATTATCTGCTGAGGAAGCTCATCATCCCAGGTAATGTTCGGTTCCAACCAAGTTCGTTGAAATAAAACCTTAGCTCTGATGGTAAGAGGTGAGAGCCAGCCCAGCGGATCGAAAATCTTTGAAATGTTGGAGAGTAGTTGTCGTTTTGTAAGATGATCCTCGCAATCTAAATCTACGAATTTATTTTGAAATGTAAATGAGTCTGTTCGAGGACTCCAACTTAACCCTAATGTTTTTCGCGATTCAGCACATTTAAAATCTAGCGAAATGTCCAACTGTTCAGGTGACAAGTTTTGTGTGAGCTCCATGTTGTTACTGGACCATTTACGAATATTCATGCCTGCTGTGTTGAAAATATCAATAATCTGTTTCTGTAAATCTCTCGCTTTCTCTATAGAACTCTCACCTGTGAGGAGATCGTCCATGTAGAATGACGTCAAAATAGCATGTGCTGCTAGAGGAAAATCATCCTTATGGTCTAAAGCAAGCTGTTTCAGGGTTCGCATGGCAAGATACGGCGCGGACTTAGTTCCGTATGTGATTGTCGTTAATTGATATTCTTGCGGCGCAGAGTCTGCAGTTTTTTCAGTCGAAAAGATGTCTCTCCACACGATTTTCTGAAGATGCTGGTCGCACTCTCTGACAAAGAACTGACGAAACATCTTTTCAAAATCCGCTGTAATGACGATTTTATGTTTACGCCACGATAAAATTAAACTATGTAAATCGCTTTGTAAATTTGGGCCTCGAAGCATCAAATCGTTCAAACTGTACCCCGTAGTAGTTTTTGCTGAGGCGTTAAACACGGTTCTCAGTTTAGTTGTTGTCGAGTCAGCTTTTAAAACTCCATGGTGCGGGAGATAGTACGACGGCTCCACCTTTTTTGTTACAGGTTTCATATGTCCTAAACTTAAATATTCCCTCATAAACTGTGTGTAACTTTCTGATAATTCTGTATTTTTTGTCATTTTACGTTCCAAATTATATAATTGTGCTATCGCCTTCTGTCTAGAGTTTCCCAGATGTTTCTCAAAGTCCTGTTTCATCGGAATCGCAACTTCATATTTACCGTTCTGTAATCGTCTCGTGGTCGATTGGTACAGCTGTTCGCAGTATTCATCTTCCTCCGAGCGGGCAGTCGAGGAGCTCTGAACCTCCTCGAGCTCCCAATACTGTGAAATATCGGCTAGATTGTTCAACACGACACAACAGTTAAATGTCCTCACGTCCCCTGACAAGATCCAGCCTACCCTAGTCTGTTGAGCCATGGGTGCCTTGTTAGGTCCCTTGATGAGGCCATCCATCAGGATGTCGGAATACACACTCGCATCCAGTAGCATGTCAATAGGTCTGGAGATGTTGAAGTCGGGATCGGCAAGTCTAATGTTTTGAAGGTGTGACCACGGCTGTTTGTTAAATGTTCCGTTGGGCAAATTGTTAATAACTTTATTTATAACAATAGCCTGAGTTGAAAATGTGTAGTCATCGTAAATCGACATACAATTCAATGTAACGACTCCCTTTCCTTGTTTGGAGCCATATCCTATTCCAGAAATAGAAGCGGGATGATGTTGTCTAGGAAGACCTAGCAGCTGGGCGGCGCGCTCCGAAATTAACGAAATTTGAGAGCCTTGGTCTAAAAGCGCTCTTAAAACTATGTAAGTACCATCGTAGGCTTGTATTTTTAATAGTAGTGTAGTTAATATTATCTCCTCATTATCCGTAGCTACGTAGTTAACATTATGATTTTTATTAGTATTGTTATTAGATGTAAAGTTAGCATTAGTTAAGTTAGATGTAGGCATGTAACTCGACGACGGAGCTGTTGTGACGACGGGCTGTGCTTGCGTAATCGATGACGTCGAGTATGTCGTATGAGGTAAGGATTTGTGGGCTTTGAAAACGGCATAATATCCGTTGTGTAGGTATTGTGATCACCATGACAATGTTTGCAACGTTTTGCAGAAGTACAACCATTCGCATCGTGAATGTAAAGACAATTTTGACAAATATGCAATTTTAGTACCGTTCTCATTTCTTCCTCGGCCGATAACTTAGCGAACTTACTGCATTTAAATAAAATATGATTTTGCTGACATAGCGGACAGTTCCACATGCGAGTTGCTGTCGCCTGATAATGTGGTTTTGCAATATATTTGCCTTTAGCATATTTTGTGTTATATTGCGTATTAATTGAATGCGACGAAGAGGGCTTTGGTGTGAAAGTTTGAGCCTTTCTTTTTTGTATGGGCTCTAAAGCTGTAAATTTATTTTCTAGAAAATTCATGAGCTCATCCGGCGTGGGTAGCTCCCGTGGATTTTTACGATTTTCCTGGTAGTCACTGTACGTGTCAGAGTCCAATTTTTTCGTAATCAGATGCACGAGTAGCGGGTCCCACGAGGAAGTGTTTATGCCGAGATTTTGTATGGCATTAATACACTCCATGGACGTATCATAGAGACGCCTTAATTCATACGCCGACTGTTTGTAAGAAGCTGGCTGATTTAAAAATATCTCTATTTGTTTCGTGAATAGCAACTGCCGATTGTTATACCGATGAGTGAGAAGTTCCCATGCGGTATCGTAATTTTCAGCGGAAATATGTAGATGTTGTATAAGACGCTCGGCTTCTCCTCTAAGTTTGCCCTTAAGGTGTTGCATTTTTTGACCCTTTGCGAGGAAGTTATTGTTATGGATGCTTTCGGAAAATAAATCGTAAAACGTAGGCCACTGTGTGTATTTGCCTGTAAACACGGGAATATCTATTTGAGGTGTAGCCTGTTGGATGTGAGCCGCGGATGCTAATTTCTTGTTAAGTGATCGTTTGATGTCTTTGTAGCAATTTTCGTAGTAGGAAAATTCATTATCGTAGTCCGCGTTATCTCCTTGTAAAATATTGTCAATCTCTAAATGTAAGGAATCAATGTTATTCCAGCGGGACTGAACACTACGCAGCTCGTCTTCTAACTCCCATTTATCGCCTATTTTGTCGACGTTAATGTTATTAATTAGCCTAGCGAATGCCCTAAAATTAGTACGTTGCAGCGATAAAAGTTTTTCAATGTCTGTGTGTGCCTGTCGCGGCGGTGCTGGCGGTGCCTGTGCTGGCAGTGCCTGTGCTGGCGGTGCCTGTGCTGGTGGTGCCTGTGCTGGCGGTGCCTGTGCTGGCGGTGCCTGTGCTGGCGGTGCCTGTGCTGGTGGTGCCTGTGCTGGCGGTGCCTGTGCTGGCAGTGCCCGTGCTGGCGGTGCATGTTCGCGAGATGGTGACGGTGTTGTCGTCTGTTGTCTGACGGACAAACTAGTACCTGTCTGGTCTGTTTTCGTAGTAGATGGATAAGAAGAAATCCTATAGCGAACCTGATTGTAAAATTCGCGTGCCTCCTCGTACTGATTTTCGACGAAATATGGAGCATCAGGTAGACCGCACAGACTGAGCTTATCGTTGTTCGCATTAAATTCAGCCCAGAGCCTGTCCAAATTAGCGAGTCTCTCGTCTAGATATTCGCGCGTCTTACGGGATGGTGAATCCTTCCTAAAATTAGTTTCTATACGCTTAATCTCTTCTAGGATCGCGTTCTGCTGCTGAATTAGCTTGTCCATCGTGTAAAGAAAATATGGAAAGATCTTACTTGGTTCTGTGGTTTACTCTCCTGCGGAACTGCTGTCGATGCTGTCGATGATGTGGGCGCTGTGGCTGTCGCTGCTACAGGAACCTCACGGAGTATAGTCCACTGAACACTTCACTAAATAGTTCTGACTGTACGTCACTGCAACTGTTCGTCACAGATATAACACTGTATGTGCTAAAGTCACTGGTGTCCTCACAACGCGGCGCGGATGTAAAGTAACTGTATGTTACACACGACGCGAGCAAGGTCCTGAAGGAACGAAGGACCAAAAAGATCTGTAGTGTTTCTACAGATAGATAGGGATGGGATGTAACAACCAAACCCAACGAGTGCTGTTCTTACACTGTTTTATTAAATAAAATGTTACAACGTTAATGAATGCAATTTGCTGACACAAAGCTCTCACTCAGCAGTTAACCTCATACATAATTGTACTTTGTACAACATTGAACTCTTATCTGTGGGAAAAATACATACACACCCTAAAGTTTTATCACTTAGTTTTGTTACACCCTGTATACTCAAACACCGCACATAATAAATTATATAGAAGTATCATCAGGTAAATTGATTCTAAGGCAGATGGTGAACCTATGTTTTTCGGTCGAGTTATGTCAGGTCAATGTTAGTCGTGATAATTAGCCGTGTTTAACATACCCGACTAAGTGTGTAAGTCAGCTATTTGACTATGAATGAATGTCTCATATCAATTACAATAGTATCACACCTTCAGAATTTGATGAATGTATTGTCATACGCACTACGTTCCAAAAGTTTCTAATATTCTGTAAGAGAACTGAAAATTCAGCTGTATCTGGTACCGATTTCAAAATGATGAAGATTGAGTACAGAAATAGTTGAGTTTTAGCCGAATTCGGAAAAAGACACTATTAGATAGGAAAAATTATTTAATACTTTTTAGTTCATATTATAAGGATGTTAATTATTGTTTTAACCTTGGAATTCGGTTTTAATATTTTGTTAAAAATAATGTTGACAAACTGTTGTTCCGCGGTGTGCACACACATCGACGATATTGAAATTTTGGTTAGCGAAAGTCAATGTAGACCAAGGTCGTTTCCAGTCTCAATGTGACTCGGTCATGATTGTAATTCAGCGTTGGTCGTTGGCACTTGGCACTTGAAATTCCGATTTTATTATTTTTACTATTAAATACAACAAGAATTCATGTATTTTTATCTACAGACAGTACAGAGCGTAACAAAACAAATATATAATATTTTAGGGTGTATGAGTTTCCTGCATGGAGTTCACTTTAAAAGTAGCAAAGCAGAAAAAGTAACATTTTTTTAAAAATTGTATGAAAAAATTCATGACGCTGCCTGTACAAAAAATACTTGAGACATCCTGTATAGTTTGGTTGATAATAATTTAATAGACGCTCCACATCACACATGACTGTGAATATGTTATTATTATATTTTTATCTCTACGAAAAACAACAGTTACTACTTATTAGAAACAAAAAAAAATGCAATATAATATTATATCTTATAATAATGAATACTTGACTGATTAAAAGAAGTCAAAGTGACTTTCAAGGGTGAATCTACTCTTGACTCTTGAATATAACGACGCAATTATTCAATAGAGTTATTTTTGAACTTGGAAAGAAAAATAGGCTGATTCATACGAGGCGCCTATTCACCTTCTCCTGTTCCTGCTCTACTACAGAGCAGGAATAGGTACCTTGGCCGCCACGAATACTCATCCACAGAGGAAATTCGTGGCACCAACCCCAACCATATCGTTCAATTTAGGGAGATCGCACACGACAGACTTTTGTGCGATCAAAGTCTGCGGCTTCCATACAATCTGATGGCGCGCGCCATGCGGAATGTATGGAAGCCGCAGACTTTGATCGCACAAAAGTCTGTCGTGTGCGATCTCCCTTATGAGCAGTATTGGGTTGGGGATGATACTCTAGTGCGAAGGAGTCGCAATAGATCCTCATGGGTCGCAGTGACGTCAGGGCTCAGCGACCTGCCTTCTTAAAAAAAAAACGAGGGGCTTTTTTTCAACATCCTGTTGAAAAAAAAATCGGCCAAGTGCGAGTCGGACTCGCGCACGAAGGGTTCCGTATCGTTATAGACGAAAAATAGGCCAAAAAATGTGTTTTTGTATGGGAGCCCCCCTTAAATTTTTATTTTTTTTAAATATTCTTATTAATTATTAAAGTAGACATACAACACAACTAAGGCCTTTATGAAAATTTCAAGTGCCTAGCTGCTGCCGTTATTGATTACGAGCAAAGAAGGCCAAAAAATAACGTTTGTTGTATGGGAGCCCCCCTTAAATATTTATTTTATTTTTAGTATTTGTAGTTATAGCGGCACCAGAAATCCACAATCTGTGAAACTTTCAGAAGTCTAGCTATAGCGGTTATTGAGTTACAGCCTGGAGACAGACAGACAGACGCACAGACATCAAAGTCTCGGTAATAGGGTCCCGTTTTTACCCTTTGGGTACAGAACGGAGGTTTTTGGTTTTAATTAATACTAACCCATCAAGCCCCTTAAGCTCACTGGCGAGCGAGACACAATAGAATAACAATAGATTTACAAGAATCCACGATCGAAGGATTAAACTACAAACATTTTCCCTCCCTTCATTGAGGATGTGTCCTGAAATATAACCCAGCATATTGGCTACTGGCCAGTAATCGTGAAGTCAAGAAACCAACCCCATACTTGTGTACTATTGAGACAAGTGTGTATACAGTAATATTTGCAATAAAGACATCCCGGCAAAGTCATCTATACATATTATAAAACAAAGTCGCTTTTTTTTCCCTCATGTCCCTTTGTTCCCTTTAATCTTTAAAACTACGCAACGGATTTTGATGTTTCTTTCAGTGTTAGATAGCTCATTTATCGAGGAAGGTTATAGGCTATATTTTATCACGCTAAGACTAAAAGGAGCGAAGAAATAGAGGGAAATGTGGAAAAAACGGGGAAAATTATTTGAAAGGGCTAACTTGAACGCGCTAATCTCAGGAACTACTGGTCCGATTTGAAAAATTCGTTCAGTGTTAGATAGCCCATTTATTGAGAAAGGCTAAAGGCTATATTTTATCTCGCTAAGACATTAGGCTAGGAGAATGTGGGAAAAAACGGGAGAAATTATTTCAAAGGGCTTATCTCGCGAACTACTGGAGCAATTTTTATGTTATTTGGCACAGATAAGAAATAGACCACGTGAAAGATTATTGATTTTAATAATTTTTTCAGTGGCTATATATTTTATACCCGTGCGACGCCGGGGCGGGTCGCTATTAATATTTAAAGCTAATGAACTGGTCAGTATATTTCGGAATGATTCGACACTATGGCCAATGGCTATAGATTACTAAATAGTTACTACGTATGCATCGATTGTAGACGTCATGGAGACTAGGCTATATTTTAGAATACAATCAAATGCCCTTGTTTACTTTTCCTTCTTTTTATTTAATACCTAACCCATATTACCTTTCACCAGTGACATCGAGATCGCTCGGTCTCAGAAGCCCAGGGACATCAGTCAGCTGGCGTCCGAGATCGGACTGTTCCCGAGCGAGGTCACACCGTACGGGACCACCAAGGCCAAGGTCGCGCTGTCTGTCCTGGACCGTCTCGCGGGGCAGGGCGGCGGGAAGTACATCGTGGTTGCCGGGTGAGTGGTTTTGATGTACGATCGAGGAAATTGATTCCTAGGCAGTTGACAGACCTTCATCATTTGGTTGGGTTATGTCAATTCAATACTAGTCATGATCTAATGGCTTGGTTTGACGTGACCGACCAAATTATTAGGTCCACCATCTGTGTAGGAATCAACGTCTCTGAATGTACAATAGAAGTGTAGGTACATATCAATTATTCATAGCAAGCCAATGGGTCTTTAGAGCCCTTTCGTCAATGAGATCCAAATAAATCTATTGTAAAGTCAATAAATACCGTGCCACGTTCCGCTAGATAAATTTTGAAGAATATCGGCTTGATATTATCTATGGCTGCACAGATATATTATGTCTACCCCTCCCCTTACTATATACCGATTTGGTGAAAACTATTATATACATGTAAGTATGTAATGCTTGTCTTTGTCAGGCATATTAGAAAAGTCACATGAGTCATAAAGCTAGAAACAAATTATCGGACGCATCCATAAGTCGCGGCTGATGGATGCGGCTTAACAATGTGCACGGTTCATCCGCGGATGTCAAAGACCTAACCTATATGTCAATTGCAGACGTCCGCGGATGCAAAAACATCCGGCCAGCCAGATTCTGTTCGGACGTCCGAACTCTCAAGGTCGCGTCCGCGACTTATGTCAGGCAATGTGCACAGTTTAGTGTATTTTGTATTGATCAGATAGAAACAAGCCGCATCCGATGAAAACGTCCGCGGACGTTCGTCCGATAATTTGTTCCCAGCTTTACTCATAACTCATGAACTCGACATGACGCATGTCAGTCAAACATTAGTCTGCCTGTTATGAGGGGATTTCCAGTCCATCTCCATTCTCCAATTTATCTATATAATTGACTTTAATTCGAACATACGCTATTATTTGATGTGGTCGCGTCATACAACATTCGGGATTCCCGGAGCAATTTAGGCACTCTAATTATTCTCATTATGGCGATGGCACACGACATGTTTGAACCGCGCGGATAATGTAATATTAAAATAATGCGATATGTAAGTAGGCGGACTGTCGTCGGATTATGTCAGATCCGGCGACAGTTCAAGATCAAGATGATCTGACCCGTCACCCGACCAAATAACGTGAGTTATTTAAGAAATTGATTCATAGACAAATGGTGGCATTTGTCTATGAATCAATTTCTTGTAAGTAAGCATACCCGGACGGAACTCAGTGTCGAATTTATATTTTTTATGAGTGTAGGCCACTTTATTTCTGCCGCCCCATGTATCAAATCTGGTCCCCTATGGACGCTGCCACCCCCCTTTGGACGCGGCCGCCGCCCTAGGTCGCGGCCGCCCCACTAGGACGCTGCCGCTCCCCTAGGACGTTGCCGTCTCTAGGCAGCGGCCTATACAGCCTATTTATAAATCTGGGGCTAGTGATGCTTGGCTGACACGCGACAACCCCTTCTTGCACAATGACGTCATAAAGCAGTATTTTCTTCCCTGCGTCCTCTGCGTTTGCTCTTGGTTGTGTACACGACTTATAATCTTCGCCTGTTCCAGATATATTATGACGCATATCGATTTAGATCAATCAGGCACTGTTTGGTCTGATGAGCTCACGTTACATTTTTCAGGCAGATGTTTTTGGCTGTTACTAACCTTCAAATGCTATCTTTGGCAAACAGAACACAAAGTTCAGACCATATTAACTCTTGTTTTCTTGTCGAGAAGAACTACTTTGCTCTGAGCCTCACCGTCCGTATCATCGGCCTTACTAATAAAGAACACCCAGACGTTATAGTGTGTGTTTTGTGATTAATCTTCTGAGAAATTCGCATAACAGAAAACGACAAAGCACCTCTGTATACCCCATGCACACCCTAAACTCTAAAGTATTATCATTTATCACCTTGTTTTGTTACACTGACATACAGTGTAAGCGTAAGTACACTTTTTTGGTGGCGGTACTTTCTTAAGGAATGTATCATTTTTGACGGTCCCCAAAAAAAGTTTTTTTCTTGAATGAGATACCCTTAGAGAAATATAAACATACATAGACTTACCTAAAGCTAGAAACAAATTATCAGACGCATCCATAAGTCGCGGCTGATGGATGCGGCTTAACAATGTGCACGTTCATCCGCGGACGTCAAAGACCTAACATTTATGTCAATGGCAGACGTCCGCGGATGCAAAAACATCCGGCCAGCCAGATTCTGTTCGGACGTCCGAACGCTCAAGGTCGCGTCCGCGACTTATGTCAGACAATGTGCACAGTTTAGTGTATTTTGTATTGATCAGGTAGAAACAAGCCGCATCCGATGAAAACGTCCGCAGACGTTCGTCCGATAATTTGTTCCCAGCTTAAAGCGCATCACAGACGGTGAAGATAATATAAAATATATATTATCTTAGAGCATATTTTAGAATATCGCTCACCATACAAATCCTATGAACCATCACACACGACGAAGTTAATTTATATTTTATATTTTGTATCTTAAGATACCGAGCGATATGGAAAATATATATATTTCGTATCTTAAGATGTTATCTTAAGATACGAAATATATATTTCGTATCTTAATATGTTATCTTAAGATGCGAAATATATACAGATTTATGAATACAGGGTGTTTTTGTGTCGGGCAGCGGGCTCATCGGTGATCGGACGCACTAGTGGATGCAGTGTTGCCAGTGCTGTATGTTAGAAAGTTACATACTTACTCTCATTCAAAAAGTAACATTTTGAGGGAAAAAGTAACATTTCGGATAATTTTAAATAAAATTGACTTATAATTTATTGCTAGCTTAAAAAGCTCATGAATCGGAATGAATGTTTCTCTTGAATTTCTGAAATACTCATGAAACTTCTTCGTTGACAGATATTGATAAAGGTTAAATTCGCCGCAGGTTTTTCTCTTTTTTATGTGAGGCTCTATCCAAATGTTTCTCCTTTTGGAATGTGCTACTGCAATCTGCATTTCACATTCTATATTAGAATCATCGTCTGAGGAGTTGTCTAACAAATCAAGAAGTAAGGCAGTATCAGTTATCACTCTTAGTCAATCACCCTGTATATAGAACTCTAACAAGGAATACGTGTGGCATCAACGCAGACTCGTAAGGAAATGAACAGATTTTTAATATTATCGTATCTTAGCCGTGTGTGATAGCTTAAGATACTATAATATTTTATATTTGGGCATCTTAAGATAAAATATTATATTATCTTCACCGTGTGTGATGCGCTTAAATCTTCATGCTGGACGCTGGTGTCTGATGACATTTCTAAAAACAATTTATGTATCGCTCACCGAGCCCATACAAGGCCATTTTGGAGTCCCAGAGCACCGCGGAGCACACTTTGAGAATAGCTATTGTATTTTATATGTTACGGCTGAAACCCGAACAGGGTAACCTTGTTTTAGCCGTCGAGTCAAGTCAAGAACGAACCGATTGTTTTTGGAAAAACTAGTTCATTCCGGTATCACACCGGATAGACCATGCATGATTAATGTTTAATACGTTATACGTCTACGAATAATAAAACCTATGGAAACGTAACTCCCATACTAATACAGTTTTAAATTTGGTTCCATTTGAACTGTCATGTAACGTCAGCCTTTATACCGCTCAAGGTCACCTAAATATTGCAAATGTATGAAAAGTGAACCTAAGGTACACTTTTTTGACAAGTATTTTGGAGCATGTTTTCTGACGGAGTTACTCTTCCTTAGTTTTTATTATTCGTAGTTATACGTACATATTTTAATTTCGTATATTTATACGAAAAAATTCGCTTTTTATTTTATTACTTTCAACGATTTTATTAATATCTCTATTTATTTAGAAAAGATAAATATATTTTTTCAATTGAACACGTACAGAATGACACCGACGCCGCTGGGCGAAGGCAAGAGCACGACGCTGCTGGGCCTGGTGCAGGCGCTAAGCGCTCACCGCGGCCGCAACGCCATTGCCGTCATGCGCCAGCCCAGCCAGGGACCCACCTTCGGCGTTAAGGGCGGCGCCGCGGGAGGCGGCTACTCTCAGGTACTTTATAAGCATACCTCCAGAATCTTGCATAATTATTATATTACACACGGTGCTGCTCGCCAGTTCTGTTATACTTGAACTTGACTGGCCACTCACTCTACATGCCCTTGAGAGTTAAAACCGACCAAAACTCTCAGCATTTTCTAAATCCTTGCGCCGCCATGTTACCAGATATCCGTCAAATTAAACCGGGAAATGTGTAGCAGGTTTTGATGTCACGATCTGTGTTCGGTATAATAACCATAAAGCTTTTGTAAATACAAGTGTGATGTGGACCTGCCCTACGGACTGAATTCTATCGCTTCGCATCTGATGACCTTTTCCGATCTTTTAACGGTGCATTTCCTTATACAGTTATACTGATGATCGCATGCAATAATTATGCATGCGATCATCAGCACCTTAGATTATAATAATAGGTGTGACCACACCTTTTATAATGGGTGTGACATATTTTAATGTTTGAGAAGCTACCGCGTCTCAATGATTCGTTTGAATTAAGCTTCAAGGACGAAAGATTGACATTACAATGCATCATAGGTGATACCGATGGAAGACCTCAACCTCCACCTCACGGGTGACATCCACGCGGTGACCGCCGCCAACAACCTGCTGGCCGCGCAGATGGACGCGCGCATCTTCCACGAGCTCACGCAGAAGGACGGCCCGCTGTACGACAGACTCGTGCCCCGCATCAAGGGGGTGAGGAAGTTCTCCCCCATCCAGCTGCGGAGACTCAGGAGGCTGGGCATCAACAAGACCGACCCGGACTCCCTCACGCCGGAGGAGAGGACCAAGTTTGCGAGACTGGATATAGACCCCAAGAAAGTTATGTGGAACAGAGGTTTGTCGTCATAGAATTATAACCTTAGCCATATGACATATATCCAAGTATTGACATCGTTGTTTGTCACGACTAAAATGTAATTTTATAGAGTATTGTCGCCGCTTGTCTCTTTTACTCGCACACGAAAACTTGATATCTCGCTTTTATGCATGGTCATATTATATGCTAATTTCATGAAATGATTGAGTATTTAATTGGAATGCTTAATGCATTTCATAAATGTTTGAATGTCTATAGAGACTACACCATGATAATTATTTATTTTGGTTTGGGCAGATCAGTGAAAAAATCATAAAAATATTATGTGGACAAATAATATGATCAGGGGGCCTACCATCAGCTTTTATAGCATTTGTTTAAGATTACTTTTAGATTTGGCATAAAAAAGACATATTTTTAATTATATGGTATAGCTTGTCGAATTGAGTTACCCGCGTCACAAAATACTACCATTTCATTAACTTATAGGAGCTAGACTACCAACATTTTTGTATGCGTGAAAAAGAGACAAGCAGTTTTAGGTCAATAAACGAAATTATCTCTACTCTTCGATCACATATTATGTTTTAAGGCTACCATCAAAATCTCAACGTAATATTTTTCACAGTGGTGGACTTGAACGACCGATACCTCCGGAAGGTGACGATCGGTCAGTCGCCCACCGAGAAAGGGTTCACACGCGAGACGAGCTTCGACATCTCGGTGGCGTCGGAGATCATGGCGGTGCTGGCTCTGGGCAAGGACCTGGAGGACGTGAAGCGCAGGCTCGCCAGCATGGTCGTGGCGCTCGACAAGCGCGGGAACCCCGTCACCGCTGATGATCTGGTTAGTTGCCGTTTTCGTATCTATGTGTCTAAACACACCATGACGAAGTTCCGCGGCGGAAGTTCGGCATGATTACGTCAGCAATGTCAAACGCATACAATATAACGCGACGGAATTTCGGGATGGTGTGTCATGGGTAATTTAAAATAGGTACATTGCAGGCGGAATCATGCCGAACGTAACTTCCGCCGCGGAACTTCGGCATGGTGTGTTTAGACACTAAGATACCAGGAGTCCTGCTGTCAATGCTGAGTCCGAAACTATATTTTAATTTGTTCTTTGACTTTCGGTTTGTGCTGTCTCCCGTTTTTTATGGGGAGGGAAAACTGTATACTTCCTACTCCTATCTTCTTCTGATTAATTTCGTTGCGGGTCCCAATACAGCTTTAGCATTCCCTCGGGCTCCCTGAAATCATATCAAAGGGTTTTCGTGGTTGGATACCGCTGTCGATCCTGGCGACCAAGAGATACAGCGGTGGGAATGTGTGATGGGCCAAAGCCCGTTAAAAAATAATAAAATGAAAATAAAATATCTTTTTATTCAAAATAGGTATCATGAATATACTTTTTGAACGTCGTCGTAGAACGCAGAAACTAAGATGCCTACCAAAATATATCTTTAAATTTTTATCATAATTATTATCCATCTTATAAGCTTTAAATTTAACGCGTCCCAAGAAGCCAGTGTATAAGAGGTGTCATCCGGCAGGGTATAACGGGGGCGCTGCTAGTGCTGCTGAAGGACGCCGTGGAGCCGACCCTGATGCAGACCCTGGAGGGCACGCCGGTGCTCATCCACACGGGGCCCTTCGCCAACATCGCGCACGGCTGCTCCTCCATCATCGCCGACAAGATCGCCATGAAACTCGCCAAGAACACCGGATATGTTGCCACGGAAGCTGGATTCGGATCTGATATTGGTACGTTTGGCCTTCACACCTTAGTGTTATTATGCTATCTGATCACTGTCTCGGTCAGAATCATGATATTGCCATTTTGCTAAACTTGTGTGAGATAAGTAAAGATAAATGCTACAAGGTATTTCTCTTGTGAAGCAACGCCCATGCCGATCTTCTGCTAACACAATCTCGTTTGATACTTTAACGAAGTGAGTGGCGGCCGAAAAGGAAGATCTTCCGACCCGTGATGACTTCGGCCTGACCGAGCATGCTATCGCGCTCGGTCAGGCCGAAGCCCACTGACGTCATTTCAGACGTCGTATATATCTTGCCGTACTCAGAAACTTCGATAGCGCGATGCAGGATTGTGAGGCTAATTGAGGTTTGTGGGTACCGCCACAATACAAAAAGTGATGATGATTGTCGATGTTAGGTATGGAGAAGTTTTTCGACATCAAGTGCCGCGCCAGCGGGGACAAGCCTCACTGCGCCGTCATCGTGAGCACCGTGCGCGCGCTCAAGATGCACGGCGGCGGCCCGCCCGTCACCGCCGGACAGCCGCTCAGCGACGTATACGTACAGGTGAGACGGCATGCTTACAGTACGCCAGATGAAAGAGAGGGCAATATGCGTGTGAGATACCTTGCATATAAGCACTCCCGCTGGAAGACAGGGCGGTGAGTAAAGTACTACAGTAGACCCACCGAAAGACAACAGTGTGTGCGTGGGTAACGTGTTTTTACGCCCACCGAAAGAAAGGGCATTAAAACTTAAAACATGCCAATTTTCTTCCTCGCTTGTTGTTATTTTAACGTGCGTTTAGATTTTATTTAATACCAAGACTGCATAAAATTTATCTAAAATGAGCCGACCAAAAGAAATCGGCGCATGAATACTAAAAACTACTCCACCTCAAAGTTTTTAATGCGATCCTTATCAAATTGCCCTAGTACTTATTTTAATTTTTTTGAGGTTGGTTAAAATATTTTTTTTTTAATTATTAAAGGGATTTTTTTATTAATAATAACTTAACGCCGCGATAATAATTCAGATATTTCGATCATAGACATTTATTTACATTTTATAAAAAAAAATACTCCTTTGCAGTGGTATGGTGGCCATTGGGAACTGTCGGAAAAGTATGGCAAGGTGATTTTTGTGAATGGCTACTCGACGATGATTAGCTATGCAAAAATTTGCCTGGTACAAATGAATGAATTGTTTTATTTAAATTAAAGTATTCGCGTCGGTATGGCGGGCTGTAAGACACACCCGGGAAATATAGCATTACGCTACCGCCTACTTCTTTTTTTTTCGACTATCTGAAAATACAAGCATTTTTGTGGAACAAATCGTTCGACTCTCGTTATTTATCCGACGCGTTCGATTAACGCCCACGCGTTTGGGCCGCCGGTGCGAGCGCTATGATCATCATTTTACTTTTTGCCTTTACGTAATTAGACCCCTGTAGAACCGTCAGCCTGGTATAAATGACCAAGAATTTTGTGTCACCATCTCCGGGCCGGGAGATCTATTAATTTCGAGTTACTCATAAAAACAAAAACTAAACGGCGCCGCTCGACCGCGACCGCAGACCGCAGTCGAGGCGTGTAGGTGGTACGATACGATATCTCGTATATCTCGGTCTTTACGCTTTGTCCGTTTATATATTATTATTACAATGACGACCTCTGTGGCTCAGTGGGTGAGCTGTTGGCAGCTCAAGCCGGGGGTCGCGGGTTCGAATCCCGCCGACGGAACAAAAATTTTCAAAGTTCCTGGGTCATGGATGTGTATTAAGTATGTGTATCATATAATAAAAATCTTAAATATATGCTACGAATAATAAATAGTTTTTATTATTCGTAGAATATATGTATAGTATCATAGTATGAAAGTATTAAATATATTTCCGTTGTCTGGTACCTGTAAAGTGTAACACAAGTCCTTCAGGTACTTACCATGGGGCCAGACTGACGTGGTCCATAGATATTATTATTATTATTATAAGGGTCAAATTTCCAAATTTCTATTGAATTGACAGATTTCAATTTCGTGAGACGTCTTGAATATCTGTCAAATCCATACAAATTTAGAAATGCATCTACGCGTCGCGTTGCGATCTGAATTGAACCTAATACTGTAGATATTATTACCATGCCGCTGGCTTCAAAACCTTCGACACAACCGGCGCCTCTGCCCGCTGGCTTTGGGTCCGTTTGAACTTTGAGAGCGGGTGCAGGGTCGAGTTGAGTATGCAAAATAGAGGTCGTCATAATATTTTGCACACTCAACTCCACCCAGCTCTTGCTCTACGTAACCTAAAACCGGTCGGCGTTATCTGACCTTGAAACGTAAATAACAACCCAGGGCCGCTCCTCCTGTGCATACCATATTGTTTGGAATAGTTGAGTCCTTCGTCCCATAAATGTTCGTCCCAGTCGGACGAATCGCTATAAGTGATTTTTCAGTTAATTTTTCATCACAGTCACTACCACTTTTATTTCTATTGTTTTCTGACAAAAAGTAGGGTTGGCACAGAAATGATGTTCATATCCTTTCTGTTTAGTAAGGTTTATAAACTTTTTTAACGGCATTGTTTACTGCTTTGGTATAAAGTGTTAAGCCTGCGTCCGGGTCTTGTGACGTGAGTCGTGACTACAACCTGACTCAGGTTATAGTCACGACTCACGTCACAAGAGTAAAGTAAGACGCAAATAGTTTTAGAAAATACGAAAGCGCTGGGAAATGCATAAGACGAAGTGACGACAGGCCATCGGCGCGGTGTAGGAGATGAGGTATTTATTATTTTATTATAATACCTCTTATCTCCTCTTTTATAAATTAACGTAATGATAAGACAAAAATGATTTTCGTATAAAGGTATTTTTTTATATTCATATCTATCACTTTTTTGCTAACCCTACTATTTTTAACTTCAAAGTCATAAAGTAGTAAGTCATAAAAACTACTGACATTTGACGTTTGGATGAAAAATAATCAAAAATTTCCAACAAGCGATTCGCCCCACTGGGATGAACTTTTATGAGACGAAAGACTCAACTAGTCGTTGCTGAGCTCTATATTTGCTCATATACATAAAAAATTTAATGACTCACATTGTATTGTAGCATTTGTAGCTGGTCTTAACGGCTTTTTAACGACTTCCAAAAAGAGGAGGAGGAGACGAATATAGATTCGGCGGTTTATAATTGTTTTTGTATGTTCAACAATTACGCAGCCGTATCTCGTCCGATTTTCAAGATTCTATAAGGTATAATCCGAATTTGCTACCACGTTTACAAACGTGCATTTGCATATCTGCATATTATGTAAATGCATAAAATGACACTTTTTTGGCAATAGTGCATATATTTTAGTAATTTTTCATTGATGGTGCATATTTCAGTCTTAATAATGCCGCCATTTTCTTCAAACTAGCTATCAAGATTTATGATATACACCAAGGCCATGAAATAGAGGAACGATATATATTTAAAGACTTCCGCAATGAGCCCGATATATTTAATATCTTCCTACTTAGATGCAAATTTTTTTCGTAGTTGGGAAGATTTAAGAAATTTAATAAAGTAATGCACTTCCACATGCATTAAGATTTCAATCGTAAAATGTTTAAATATACTTAGTTATTATTGATTGGTTTGTTTCAAAAATTAAAAACCCTGGATTTTATGGAATGTTGAAAATTGGCGCATTTATGAAGGGCACTGACGGAAAACTCTTCTTAAAACATAATAATATTAATGACTTTTGATTGAATACTAATAAGGGCATATTTTATGCACATTTCGGCATATAATGCGATAGCTGATGTCTAGATATTATAATATAAACCGAAAAAAAGTCATATGACTTTTCATGACAATGTTAACATTTTCTCTGATTCATGACGGGCTGCACTGACCGCGCTGTGTCCCAGATCATGATTTATCTACCTCCTCCTTTTACGAAGTCGGTTAAAAACGAATTTTATCAAGATCGTTAACGGAAACATTATTATTATCATCTAATAATACTTTGCACAATCTAGACGCGCGATAAACATGAGTTAATTTTCAGGAGAACCTGGAGCTCCTGAGCAAGGGTTTGTGCAACTTGGGCAAACACATCAGCAACGGCAACAAGTTCGGCGTGCCGGTGGTCGTTGCGGTCAACAGACATGGGTAACTATACAACTGCTAAGGCTGCGTTTTCACCAGAGATGTGTTGCGAGGAATGTGTTTTTGAGAACCAATAGAATCGCTTCATTGACGTGGCGATCCTATATTGGATTTGATAAAAAGTAAAAACACATTCCTCGCAACACATCTCTGGTGGAAACGCAGCCTAAACCGGAGGTTTCCTTCTGGGAGTTAGACAATTATGGAACAATAGACTAACTGCCGCACTCAGAGACGAATATTAATTACTTAAAAGCGAGCTGTCAAATTTTGCTGTGTTTTCTAATAAGTATTACGATCCCGGAAGACGATTGACTTAAATGAAATTGAGATTTATTTAATCATTGTAAATATACAGATAAATTTACAGATATGTACAGATAAATATATCTGATACTAGCTTAACGGAAAACACGATTCACTTATTTTGACTCGATAGTTTTATTTTTCGAAATTATGAATATTTCTGGGCTTTTCAACAAATATCTGTTACACTTATTCAGTTACTATCATTAAATAACTTGCACTACTACAATCATACACTTTGTAAAATCATAGCTAAAGGAAATATTAGTATTGTACTTATTTAGTTTTTAAGTAATCATCAAAAAACTGTTTTGGGACTTACGACCTTTACTTTCGTGCTATAATGCGGGAACCCTTGTTACGCGATATTGTTCACTACTAGCTGCGGCTCAAAGTACAATTCATGCGGGCACGATTCGTGGAATCATTATATCACGATTGGTGGATAGCGGGATATGTAGGCGGGGCTAGCGTGTTTTGATATTTTTGGCAGCCCGGTCTTAACTAGGTTTTTACAATGTAGGTATTATGTATGGGGTAGTGTATGGTGCTTATTGTCAAAATATTTATTTAATTACAATTAAGTAATTAGGTAATGTTCTTTTAAAATTATCTTTAAAATAAATATTATTTTAACCATGGATTATCTATAGTAACATAAGCATGTAAGTCATTTTAGGGGTTCAAAAGATGATTTCTACGGAACTCTTAGGCCGATTTTAGTCTCACGCTGATCGCTCGCTGACCGTGCCGACACCGAAATGTATGAAATGTCAGCCCAGACCACTAGGCGTTATTTAATATTAATGCTTCATAGAATTTCATACATCTCTGGCCATCAGCGCCGATCATTGAGAGTTATACTTTTATAGTATATTCATGGCGCCGACGATCAGCGAGCGATCAGCGTGAGACTAAAACAGCCTAATATCGTGAATTCATGATCTGAACTTCTTTTAGTAACGACTCCGAGGCCGAGCTCAACATGGTGCGAGATTACGCGGTGAAGAGCGGCGCGTTCAGAGCGGTGATCTGCGACCACTGGGCCAATGGCGGCGTGGGGGCGCTCGAGCTGGCCGACGCCGTCATCGCGGCCTGCGACGCTAAATCCGACTTCCGCTTCCTGTACCCCCTGGACCTGCCCCTCCCGGACAAGATCACCACCATCGCCCGGGAGATGTACGGCGCGGGCCGAGTCGAGTACACCGACGACGTGTTGAACAAGATGAAATCGTACGCCGAGAAGGTTGGTCTAGTCACTCTAGTTGGTTGAAATTATATTATGATAATCAAAATAACATGATTCAGAATTTCATGTCGTTTTATATTAAGTTTTGTGCCTCGATTGTTTATTTGGACTGAACCGGGATTGTCAGTTTTTGTCATTTCTCACGGTGCGGTGTGTAAACAAACAAACAAAAAATGCATGGAATGTAATTTAAATGCTGCGGTTAACTAATATAATTAATGAGTATCTAAAATGACACCGAAATTTTCGCTCTTTCCCTTTCACCGTGATAAACACGTGTAAGCGACGTCACGTCACCGACGACCTTGACTGATTGGGAGGCCACCGGCCACCGGGTACTCGGTCGTTTACCCTGAAACTAGGCGTTACTTGGTGTTGGTACTACGAATATAATATATTCTGTGACGTTACTAGGCCGGTCTTGGCAATACAACAATACATTGATATCATTGGAACCCATATCCATAGGTAATTGCAGATTTAAAAATACCTATAGGATGTCGATCTTCTTTTTTTTGAAGTTGGCTACTCGTAAAAACGTTAAAATTGTGTGAAAAATAGGTTACGTCATTCTATTCATATTATTTGTTTCCCTGATAAGTATCGATAACCTACGCGCGAGTCGTGACGCAAGGTTACGAGTGCTAATTTTGGTTCAATACAGGGTGACAAATGGTGATAATAACGATTTCGTTTTAAAACTTTGTAAAAGGATAATGGACATATACACCTGCATAACACAATATGCACTTTGCTAATTGGTCGCTGTTAACCTCACCCACAAAAAATGTTTGTCGAGTTACGAATGCAGTCTTGTTCTATATTATGATCTAAAGAACATGACTGCATTCATAACTCATTACGCATTTTTTTTTGTGGGATGATACACAAAATATTATGCTTAACAGCGTCCAATTACCCCTTCAAGCCCAGTACGAGCACCGGTGATCGCGACAACAATAGAATACAATAGGATTTCCTAGAATCCCTTATCGAAGGAACTAGCTCTTTCATAAAAGCGAAACCGAAATAGAATTAATGTCACGCACATGCACACGGCACACCGTATAGTCACCACTTCATCGGTACAATATTATAACCGAAGTCACGAACACTGGCTCGTACACTGATTAGTGGTTTGTAATTCGAAATACATCCCAATTTGGTTGACGTTATATTTTTTAATCCAGGGCTACGACAAGCTGCCGGTGTGCATGGCGAAGACGTCGAACTCGCTGACGGGCGACCCGGCGGTGAAGGGCGCGCCCACGGGCTTCACGCTGCGCGTCAACGACATGTTCGTGTCGGTGGGCGCCGGCTTCGTCGTGCCCATGGTGGGCGAGATCTCCAAGATGCCGGGCCTGCCCACCCGCCCCAACATCTACGACATCGACCTCGACACCGCCACCGGCGAGATCCAGGGCCTCTTCTAAATTAGTTTTATTTTTGTTCAATGCAGCTTTCGCGCATGCACAGTAATAGAAATTAACACCAATAACTGTCAGATGACACTGACACTAATTTTCGAACAAAAAAAAATTCTTAAATTTTGCGCATGCGCAATGCGCATTAAAGAACGAAACTAATACGACTAATGTTGAGGGGCCGATGCCCGGTTTCTGAAGTTTTTGACTGAAGTTCACTACCGCTTTTGTATGGCTAATGTCAATAACCGATCGACGAGTGACGACGCCTTTGAAATAAAGTCCAACCCTGTTGAGAAACCTCAGAAAATGGAAATTATTGTTATGTTGTTCTGTGTAGGTACATTTATTTGTTTTTATACGTTAATAAATTGTTACAAGATATCAGTGCTTAATTTTAAAATAATCGTCCCTGTGGAAATAATATTTTGTGGAAACTATGGTTTTATTAATTTTATTACATAAATTAAGTTATTAGCATATTAGGGGAATTGTGCTTAAGATGACATACTTTTTGTGTGAAGGTAAATATTTAAAATAAAATAAGTCACATGAGATCAGTAACTTACTCTTATAAATAAATGATTCATAAACAACGAAATTAAACAGTTTTAGAAAAATCAACTTAATATAACAGTGAAAAAAACCATAAATTGCACGCCAGGTCGACGAGTGTAAGGCTGCGTCCCCATCAGACACGGCACGGTGCCGTCACCGTGTTACGGCACGACGCCGCCACCGTGACACGGTACGGCGCCGTACCGTAACACGGTGCCGCGTACGGTGCGTCCCTATTCAGTCGATATTTGCGCTCGAACGAGATTGCTTGTCTGCATATGGATCGTGAAAGAATTATTCTCTTGTTGTTACTAAAACGAAGATTGAAAAAGAAACAGAAACAGAGGAAATTTTGGGTAAATTCGTATTACAAATTACTTACAAACTTAATAATTAAGGGGGCTCCCAGACAAAAAACATAATTTTTTGGTTATTTTTCTCTATAATAATGGTACGGAACCCTTCGTGCGCGAATCTAAGCCGCACTTGGCCGATTTTTATGTGTTCCAAATAAGTGCCTCGTTTAAGTTTGGACAAAATTTTTGTTCGGAAGTTTCACCCAGAATAAGGGTGCGCGGTGCACCGTACGCGGCACCGTGTTACGGTACGGCGCCGTACCGTGTCACGGTGGCGGCGTCGTGCCGTAACACGGTGACGGCGCCGTGCCGTGTCTGATGGGGACGCAGCCTAAGATGACATATCGATATGGTAAGACGACATACTATGAATCCTTAGACTTTGATGGTATGTCGTCTTATACAATACGTAAATCCAAACTGCATTATCATCCCTCTAGTTGTTAGTGGTGTAAGGATTCTTAAGTTCTTTATCATTGTCAAAAAATATACAATGCTTCTGTTACCGATTTAGCGGAAACATAGGTAACTATAGTATGTCATCTTAAGCCGACATCTAGTATGTTATCTTACCAAATGAGTAATAGTGGATACATTTAAATTTTGTAAAAAAATACTAAACGTTAGAACACGCTTTTATTAATATTTTGTGGCCTATAAGAATCCATGTCCATAATAACAATTTGTTATAAGAAAAGATTATGACTTTATACGTTTTTTCACCACAAAACAAAAGTGTAAGAAAATTTTTCTCTCATCAAAATTAGGAAAACCTTTATTACTTTTTAAAGTACGGTCCCTGTCCGGCATACTAAGTTGGGCTACTAGGGCACACTGAGGTGCTCCGTAAAACGTCACAAGTTCACAGAAAGCACAATTATTTCAACGAATTTTGCCGATGTGTCGTCTTATCTGACTATGCCATCTTAAGCACAATTCCCCTATAACTTATTTGGGTTATTCTATTGTAGTCTAGAATCTGTTCCTTTTTTCCGCTCAAAAATAGA
The DNA here is from genome assembly GCA_963422495.1 of Polyommatus iphigenia. Lineage (NCBI taxonomy): Eukaryota > Metazoa > Arthropoda > Insecta > Lepidoptera > Lycaenidae > Polyommatus > Polyommatus iphigenia. The sequence goes on along the minus strand of OY730181.1, from coordinate 14,376,995 downwards.
ATGGTCCAATTATTGATCATCTATAGCTCCGTTTAGACCAAACGAGCGAATGCTCATTCTAGTAAAGCTCTTTTGATGTAAACTAACAACGAGCATTCTTTCGTTGTTCTAGTGTGTTCGCCACGTGTTCGGCGGTAAATAGGTAGAATGCTCTAAGAATCTCGCTTGTTTGGTGTAAACGACGCAAGAGCGCTCGAGCAATTGCCTAGAGCGTTCTTTCGTGTTCGGACGTGCTCGCTCTTCGAGGCGGTCTCTTCAAAGGGATTCTAGTGTTCTTGATATTTTTACTTTTTGGCGGCTGGTTTTAGGTAGTTTATCAAAGGTTATTTCGTAAATATGGATTGGAGTAATGAAAAATGTTTACAAATGATAGGATTATACCATAACAAAAGATGTTTATGGGATCCAACCTTTGATGACTATAAAAATAAATTAACTACTTATCGTTGACGAATGAGCAATGAGCATTCGCCCGTTTGGTCTAAACGGAACTATATGATTCTCATATATAGAGCAAAAATTCTTATTCTTGATGTTCTTGTTGATTCGATTGGTGTAAACGATCTAAAGTATGTTGTAACGAATTATAGTTTACACTAAACGAATACGAAAGAATGTTCTTGTGCTGTTCTTGCTCTATGTTCTTTTGGTGTAAACCCACCTTATTGAACATTGGGTTAAAAGGGATTCTTATGTACAGTTCGACAAGGCTTTAAATTAATATTACGTCAATGATGTCAATGGGCGCGGCTGGCCGGCGGCCGCTGCTGGTAAAGGAGAACTGTCACAAAAGATGTTTTGTATGATAGAAGCGTTAGTTCCTTTTCTCGCCACGTTCATAAACAGCCTTGGCCCTTGTCAAACTGTAGATTGCGGACCAGCGTAATTTGGTTGAGCCGAAACTGATTTGACATAGCAAAACCTAATTATGTAGGTCTGCCATCGCGCCTATTGTATAGAAGTTTGGACCTGTGAGATGATTTTTCTTGGATCTGTAAGAGAAAGAACTTATATTCGAGTTTTGATGAAAGCATCCTAAAGGGATTTGACATAACAAAAAAAAATAAAGTAGGTCGAGTTTACCATCTGCGTGTGTGTGTGTGAAAGCATGGACCTGAAAGATGTTTCGTAGTTCCATGAGTTAAATAACTTGATTTACGAGTTTTGGGCTCAACTCACACTGGTGCAGAGTCGGCTTAACCTAATATGGTGATGCCATGTAAAAATAGCACGGAGAACGCGTAGAATCAGAATGGCCGTGTGGGCACTTTTTATTAAAAAAATTCAAACAGTACCTATACAATACAGGTGTAACAAAACTAAGTGATAATAGTTTAGGGTGTGTACGCGTTCCTTGTAGAGAGTTCACTGTGAAAGTAGCAGCGGTGTAAGACCATTTTTTTTCACTTTTGTATGGGGAAACTCGTGACGCTGGGGCGCTTGCCCATACAAAAGTGAAAAAAAATTGGTCTTTCAGCGCTGCACTTTCACAGTGAACTCTCTACAAGGAACGCGTACACACCCTTAAGTATTATATTGTATTATTACTTAGTTTTGTTACACCTGTATAGTTTTTGTTGAAATACGAGAATCCAAAATGTCGCAAAGTCAATATTAAGCTCTTAGTCAAAAAAAGATAATAATAGCTCATCAGTTAATTTTACGGATGAAATAATGCACAGCAGAAGTGTATATTCGTCTTAAAGTTTATCATTGTTTTATTGTTATATTTTTATTTTTTAGACATTGAGTTTTTGTCTGTTAAGTGTAAAGGCTTAGGACTAGGAAATAAGAGATGCAAAAGTATGAACAAGTGGGGTTACACAGGTTTAAAGGTCTTTGGATACAACTTACACAAAACTGCGAATTCGCAGTTCGTAATGTCATTTTTATTATGAATTTTGTCGCAGATATTTGCGATGCGAATTCACAGTTATGTGTGGGAGCCCTTAAACCCAAGTAGGTATAAAGTAACATGATATTGTATTGTATAGATCAGACCTTACCCAACCTTGCTAGAGATAACGCTGGTTTTAGTACCATCGAGTATCAAGAGACTTATTGCCAAAAGTCAAAATTAATATACATAATATTACATAGAGCGGATGTTGGGTAGAGTTGAGTACTTACTACTTACCTATGCAAAATATGCATATTTTTTGCATACTCAACTCTACGGTAGGTACTAACTCTACCTCATCTAGAGACGTAACTTATAGAAATATATCTAATACATACAGGAGACATATTACCTGTAATGACATCACAGTGATGTAATACTGTTAACATTGTCTTCGAACGACCTTGGTGTCTGAACCCAAACCGACGACTACAAATAAAAGTGTTGTTGTATTTATCTGTGACTATCTGATTAATAATTAATGATAAATTCACTCATGATTATAATTACATGAGTGAATAAATAATTATTAATAAGAGAACCCTATAGGGCATAGGCCCTATGTGCCGGCATAATTAACATTACAGCCACGTGAGACGTGAAACCAGTCAAAACATTTTGTGTTCCCATTCGACGACGAACGGTGCGGCCGGTTAGTTCCGCGCCTACACGGTGCGGCGCGCTATCGCAACTCGCATTTCTTGGAATGCGAAATTTAAAAGATATGTTGTGTCAAGTTATATAAGAATATGGTGTATTCAAAGGGTGTTATAAAAATGATTATACCTATATTACTTTATGCATACGCTATAGGCTTGACCGATGGGACTAGTATTTGTTGTGAAAAGGGAATTCTACAAGTGGATACGTATGAATGTTTCGATTCAGTTACAAATTCTTCGACGCCACTAAAGTTAAGTTGTGTCAACAAGGCTCACTTAAGTGAAGATGCGGAATATTACATAAAACTTTCGGAGAAAAGTGATCGAGAAGATGAGTAAGCATAGTTGTCTATTATTTTTGTGACTTCGTTTCATGCTAAGAAAATAATTAAAATAGATTATAAAAGGCTACTAAAATATAATAACACATTTAATTTAAAGATTGCAAAATGAAAGATATTTCATATTTAATGCATAAAAGATTTAAAAAACTGAAACACTTTTTGGGTAACTTTAATTTCTTTACGCTGCTGGCGCATGCCCATACAAATCACAAAAAAAATTGCTCTTTCAGCGATGCCACTTTCACAATTAACTATACAGGGTGCAATTAAACCTAAAATTTGCCAATTTTTTTAGAGCTTAGGTATTATTAGGAGAGTCCATTTAACCAAAAAAATATATAATATGTTACCGTTACAATGCACAATACGTTAACGGGTTTACCTAGGTAAGCTGCAGATTCCTTGATATCATCCGTTAAAGTGTGAAATTTAAATAAAAAAAGGCTTATATTTGCACTTTACCTAGTTAGTTTGCACTCTCTTTCGTTAAAAAAGTCCTAAAAACTTTGACTTTAGCTTGTCAACCTAAGGCCCGTATTTTTGGTCAGTACTCAAGATGCATCTCGGTCTCAAGACATGGTTCAGGCTCTGTGATTGGTTGGCTGTCAAAATTTGGACCAATCACAGAGCCGAACCGCGTCTTGAGACCGGGTCGCATCTTAAGTACTGACCAAAAACACGGGCCTAAGACTGTTGTTGTTTTGGTTAGGTTTTTTTCTAAGTAAGTAAGTAACATTTTAAATTTAAATTTAATGATTAAATTTATTCCTTTGCTTATGTCCAAAAAAATATATTAAATAATTCTCTAAAACTAAATAACATGTTATATTTAAACTAGAACTGTTTTATGTAATTAAGGTAATGAGAATAGAATAAACTTTTTGCACTTTAACAGACTCACCCAGATAAATATATTTTTAACCACAGAAATAAGATCTAGATAGAAGCGCTATGTCGCTCCATTTGTATGAACACGAGCGTGTCACTTTTTTCATACCTACTGTGACGTCACAAGAGCGCTTTAGTGATGGGAATACCCGTATGCGCGGAATCGATTCAGAGGAATCGCCGCGCCCCAACTCTTTTGCCATTTTAATAGGTATATCGATTTTTTAATCGATTATTATTCGAGTTCATAAGTTCATAGACAGAAGAATGATAAATCTTAAGATACGTGCTTGTCAGGACAGCTAGTAATATATTATGTATATTATTCTAAATTAAATCACTAAACAGGAACATAAATACATATTACATAACTAGCTGTCCCGGCAAACGTTGTTTTGTCATTTAAAGTATTTGTACTTCATCAGTTGATACAAAATCTTACCCCCTCTTTGGTCCCCTTAGTGGGGTGGGGGGAATTTTTTTTATACACCAGATGTTAAGTTGGAAAAAGACAAATATATCTGCGAAAACCGCATTCAAATCGGATCAGTAGTTTTCGTGTGATAGTGGAACAAACATATAGACAGGCAGACAGATAGTAGACAAAAAACAAACTACAGTTTTGGCTTCTATAGCGATGTAGTGACACTTATTATTTTTTTAATACCTTTAATGTACAGAATTTTTATTTCTACAGTTTTATTATATGTATAGAAAATGTATAGAAATATAATTACCCAGTCACAAAATATCCCAAAGCGAACATTACGAGTATCATTCCTCTGTTTCATGTCTGTTTCGAAAATCGATTAATTAGAATCGAGAATATGTGCAACACTATTTGCTTCATTTGACAGAAAAATGAGAATATTGACTGTACCTCGAAACTAAGCGATGAGTATCGATTGTTTTATTTCCATTGCGCGCTCAATAGCGGACAAACAGAACGGGCTCTATAATTTTCTAACTAAAGCGGCAATGTATTATGAATCATGCGGTACACACGCAGTTACGTAGATTTCATGGTAAAAACTACAGCCACACACGATTTACATTAAATAATTGATTTTTAAATAAAGGACACATGATTAAATAATAAAATTACTTACCGATGATAAGAAACGTGTCCACTATTTATACCAACGTTTCTATTCGAATTTCCACAGCCCAATACGGCACAATTAGGCATTTTTAGAATTCCGATTGACGTCCGATTCCGATAACGGTGGAGCGCAGACTAAAGAACAGACTTTCGAAAGAATATAGTTTATGCTCTTTTGGGAACGCGATGGCACGCGAAGTACATACACATGCGGGATCTAATTAGATAGAAATCTGTGTTTTTAACAGTATAGCCGCATGCATGGTTGCTAATCGATATACTAACAACACTGTACGAGTGTACGCGACACGCCGCACGCGTACCTGCGCGCAGCGACTAGCGAGTAGCGAGTCTAGCGATCCAATAGTGGATTGCGGCTATCACGGCCTTGTTGACCGAAATGTACAATAATGTGATGCCTATCCTAGAAATGAAAACCAAAAAATCGGCCAAGTGCGAGTCAGACTCTAGCACGTATGACGATGGGTTCCGTACCCTGTACCTATTGAAATCCATACTAATATTATAAATGCGAAAGTATCTCTGTCGGTCTGTCTGTCTGTCTGTCTATCTGTCTGTCTGTCTCCCTTTCACGCCAAAACTACTGAACCGATTGCAATGAAATTTTGTACACAGATATTCTAGAGCCTGAGAAAGGACATAGGCTACATTTTGATGAGGGAAAATATCTTATTTCCATGAAAATATCGATGACTAGCTGTCCCGGCAAACGTTGTTTTGCCATTTAAAATATTTCTACTTCATCAGTTGATACAAATTCATACCCCCTCTTTTGTCCCCTAAGAGGGGTGGGGCGAAAAATTGTATACAGCAGATGTTAAGTTGGAAAAAACAGTTAATAATATGTCCAAAGTAAGTCTATTAAATAAAAAAGTTTGATACAAAATCTGACCCCCTCTTTGGTTCCCTTAGAGGGGTGGGGTGGGGGGATTTTTAGTCACCAAATGTTGAGTCGGAAGAAGACAAATATATTTGTGAAAACCGTATGCAAATCGGCTCAGTAGTTTTCGTGTTAAAGCAAAAGTCTTATACAAAATCTGACCCCCTCTTTCGTCCCTTTAGAGGTGTGGGGGGAATTTTTTTTATACACCAGATGTTAAATTGGAAGAAGGCAAATATAACTGCGAAAACCGCATTCAAATCGGATTAGTAGTTTTCGTGTGATAGTGGAACAAACATACAGACAGACAGACAAAAAACTAACTACATTTTTGGCTTCTATAGCGATGTAGTGACACCCCCCGCTTATTATTTTTTTAATATCTTTAATGTACAGAATTTTCATTTCTACAGTTTTATTATAATGTATAGATAGCGGTCGCCCGCGGCTCCGCCCGCGTGGATGTCGGTTACCGCTGCAAAAAGCCTACCCAGGAAAGACACGGTCAGCAAAATGATTTCCAGGTCAATTCACAGAAACATCGACGACGCAGTCATTTTCCGCAGGCTGCACAGATTGTCTTTCTGTGGATGTTAAAGTTGTAAATGATGAGAATATTTAAATGTAATCTATACTAATATTATAAATGCGAAAGTATCTCTGTCTGTCTGTCTATCTGTCTGTCTGTCTGGCTGGCTTTCACGCCAAAACTACTGAACCGATTATAATGAAATTTTGTACACAGATAGTCTAAAGCCTGAGAAAGGACAAAGGCTACTTTTTAACTGGAAAAAGTGGTTATAAGGGGGTGAAAATGCGTAAATTTGTTCAAATAAAGTTAGTTCCAAAAATTCATAACAGATGGCGCTAAGAGTCGCCTACATCTCGCTATCGCTTGCTCATAAGTCTTTCTATAAGTGGTGGCACCATATTGAGTTATATTTTTCGTTTCGATTCTTTCGATTGTTATACACGTTATTAAATAACTCACTACTCAGTACTTTATCTATGCAGTGACGTAACCTTAAACCTACCAATGATAAATAGTTTATGGGTAAAGCTAATTAGTTGTGTAATGGAGGCCCATTACTAAATAAGCTTTAAATTTGGTATAAATAAAGTTTACTTAATTAAAAAAATGAAATATAATGTGCACACTGCACAGCTGTTTTTGGATATTTTGATGACACCAATTTTGTTGACACCGCGCGCTATAAACTGAAGTCCACGCGGACGAAGTCGCGGGCAACAGCTAGTTAGTAATAAGTTTTTACCTCTGACGGTAGTCCCAGAGTGCAACCCGTTGTTTTAGGATAGATAACTAAAGCGATTATTGTAGAGCTTTTCTATAAACAACATTAATTGACGTTAAGTTATTTTCAGGTAACAAAATAATAAATATACTGATGGTCGGGATCCCCGACTCGTGATAGAGCAAAACATTCTTTTCATAAATCTATTCCTACTGATTTGAATGTCCCTGGGATTTTTACATAATATTTATCGTTAGTGCAAAATATTTTTTTACAGGAAATTGGAGCCTTTTGAAAGGTATAGGCAAATCAGTAGGGATCATTGGTATTCTTGGTATATGAGCCAATTCACCAGCTGCAGGGCCGGTCATAATCTTCGCTACTGTGCACCCCCGCCTTGGTAGCGCCCACTTCGAAACGGACGTAAATCGCAATTTTAAATTTCGCCATAACTTCTAAACCAAACGTCCAATTTTAATCATTCAAAGACCAAATATTATCTACATAAACTGTACTTAGTGATGAAATAATTCATTTTGATAAAGATTAATAGCATGAGTAAAATAAATGCGTTTAAATGTAGTCCAAAAAAAATCAAGATTTTTAAATAAAATAATGGTTGTTGTACCTCACTTGACATAGATAGGTATAGTGTGTCGCGGACTTTTTTGTAGATATTTAAAAGATCTACATTTACTTAGAACATTGTATGGTTCTATCTTTTATAGTTTAGGTAGCGTACGCAAAATAAGTAAATTTTCTGGTTGATTTTTTTCACCTTGTGTCAGAAAAACCCAAATATCTTACGGAACCCTACATTTTCCGGAATAAAATGTAGCCTATGTTACTCGTAAATAATGTAGCTTTCGAATGGTGAAAGAATTTTTTAAATCGGTCCAGTAGTTTTTGAGCCTATTCATTACAATTAAACAAACAAACAAACAAAGTTTACCTCTTTATAATATTAGTATAGAAAATTAATTCGCATTGTAGTTCTTATACGTGACAGCAGATGTCGTTTTTATTGCCGATGGCTCCGTAGCTCAGTTAGTTAAGCCCGTGGTCAGCGCTCATCCCCGTATTAAAATGTACCAATATTATTTCCGTTGTCTGGCACTGGTGTAAGCTGTTTTTTAAATTTAAACTGTTCTGTAGGCTCTGTATTATTTTAGTTTTACTATATGACAATCGGACCAGTAGTTCCTGAGATTAGCGCGTTCAAACTGTTACTAAATAAGCATTTCATATAATTTTCCCCGATTTTTCCACATTTTTCTCTATTTATTCGCTCTTATTAGTCTTAGCGTGATAAAATATAGCCTATAGCCTTCCTCGATAAATGGGCTATCTAATACTGAAAGAATTTTCCAAATCAGACCAGTAGTTCCTGAGATTAGCGCGTTCAAACTATTACTAAATAAGCGTTTTATATAATTTTCCCCGTTTTTTCCACATTTTCCTCTATTTCTTCGCTCCTATTAGTTTTAGCGTGATAAAATATAGCCTATAGCCTTCCTCGATAAATGGGCTATCTAACACTGAAAGAATTTTTCAAATCGGACCAGTAGTTCCTGAGATTAGCGCGTTCAAACAAACAAACTAACAAACTCTTCCGCTTTATAATATTAAGTATAGATTTTTTTTTAAAGGATCTACGTGTAGTCTTATTTTAATATTAATTTTAGATACTGTGCCGCAAACACAACGAGCGAGTCGTCAAACCTGACGCTCGTCGTGTGCGAACTGGACGAGCCTCTTGTGGAGGAGCATGTCATGGGAATATGCTTCCTTGTCTCTGTCGCCTTCCTGGTCCCTACGGTGCTGGTGTATGGACTACTGCCGGAGATGAGGTGTGTACTGTGTGGCTTGTCAAAACACACAACGGTTGGAACATAGATCCTGAAAAGAAATAAAAACAAAATAAATATACCCACACAAAAATCAGCATTAAATAGCAAAAACGCTTACTGTATGACAATTAAAATATACAATAACCTGCCTGACAAAGTAAAAAATGACAATAATACTTATACTCAGTTTAAGAAAGCGCTATTTGAATGGCTATTAGAAAAATGCTATTATTCAGTACAAGAATACTTAAACGATATAGCAGTAACAAATAAATTTAAATTAACTTTAAATATATAGAATACGAATATGCATAATTATAAGACAATAATTCAGAATACGATAATATATATAATAAGACGCTTGTGGACCTGATAAATTTAATAATTATTATAATTATGTTATATTTAATTCTTTTGACATAAAATATAATGTAATTAGGATTTTAATTGAGATAATGATAATGAAATAATATTCTTGACTTTTCTTTATTAATGTTATAAATATATGATAAAATTTGTTAATTATTCTTTCTTTAAATCGTTTGCATGTTTATTAGAATATAAGATTTACATGAATTAATGTTTAAAATTAGACAATATTTCCACGCCAATGAGGCAGAAATTTTGATACTATAACCTAATCATAAGAACCATTGTAACAAATTTCATGGAAATAAATATACTATTCTATTCTATTCTGGGTGTCTATTGTATGTCTGCTCTACGTAGCATATACCTAAACAAATCTTCAATGAGGGTTGTTGAAATTCTATTTGCCACCAGGTGCCACGATCTAGCCTTAGGGTCTATCGTGTCAAACTGCTGTCACGATATAGCTGTCATGTGTCACGATATGTTTAAAGGCATGATAGGCGGTAGGCCTAAGGCTACATCGCGGCATCTGGTGGCAAATAGAATTTCGACAGCCCTCTTTGCCATGCCACGCCTGCAGCTAGCTATGCAGGAGTTTTTCTATATTGCGCAAGTGTGCGCAGTCAGCCTGTGGTACATAAGAACTCTCTTGATATATCTCTCTATCTCTTTCGGTACACTGGTTTGGTTTAAATGTATCTAAACTCCAACCAATTTTGTAACGATTTGTAACAAAACGCTTTTTCTCCTTTACAGGGACCTACAAGGAAAAAGCATAACAAATTTTTGCGCTAATTTGGCCCTGGCCCTTCTAACCATGGGTATTATAAAAGTACAGGAGTCACACGCTTCTTTTACAGCTTGTGCTATTGGAGGTAATTAGTATTTTAGTAATCTATCATATTTTTATTTATAATAATTTATTTCTTCACAAAGCTGCAAAGGTGCCGGCATTATAAAAACAAGTTTTAAGTATGTACCTATAATTAAATAAACATTAAATAATTAAATTAATTGTAAATAATTTAAATAAGAACTTTATAATATTTAAGGTATGAAAAAATATAATGTGAGTAGGTACAGGGTGAAGAGAAAAAATCCCCAAAAGTTCACCTCTATGATATAGGTACCTAAGTGTAATGTGCATTTTTTTGTTTCCAAAAAATGCACATAATTCCAAAAAAATTTTTCATTTAAAAACATAATATGTATTTCCCTTTGTGGCGTCTATAATTTGAGGCCTATAATAATAATTATTGTTGAAACATAATAATATTTCAACAAAGAATTCTCAGTTAAAATATTACCTATAAAGAACTGTATGCCTACTATTTTCATTAAGTAAGTAGGTAGGGTAGCTTTTTAGATCTCATATTTTTTTTACGTCACAGTTGCTGGTGGAGTTTTTCCTGCACACTGTGTGTGGATAATCTAGTAGGTAATTCTCTGAATCCCAGTATATTATTAGTCTATTCCAAATTTTTGCGTTGCTGCGAAGCAGCTGTTCTAGCAATGACGCGGACGGCAGCGTTTCAACCACGTGTTTTAATTATACTTGGTTGAAATAAAAAATTGTTCATAGTTAACAGGACTTAGGACTAAGGTTATCAATGCAGGTCAAATAAAATTAGGCATTGTGATTTTTCTGTGTTTTAGGTTTTTATTTTGTTAAAAAAATCGCATTTTTCTTGCATAATATACCTACCTATCATTCAACTCCTCGAAGGTTAACCATCGAGGAGTTGAATGATATACATATATATTACATGTGGTAAGTATGGTCTTAAGACCATACTTACCACATAATATTACTAAATAGTTACTACGTAAACCACGTAAACGTAACGTAAATTCGTACGGTTTACCACGTCGTAAACCGTATCTACCTACGTACCTATACCAACTTATGCTACGTGTCGCGAGGCAACTTTTAGTTGATTCATAGGCAGATGGCAGACCTAGGTACGTAATTTGGTCGTCAAACCCATCTGATAGACCAAATGACCGATCGGAATAGCCCGTCAACTGTCCATGAATCAATTTCTTCGATGGTACATATTATTACAAAGTAGGTACTCTTCACATACTCTCTACACAGTACACATATTTTTAAGATTCCGTACCCAAAGGGTCAAAATAGGATACTTTTACTAATATTTCGCTGTTATTCCGTCCGTCTGTCACCGCTGTATCTCGAGAACCGCGATAGAAACAGTAATTGAAACTGTCATCCATATTAATAATATAAATGCGAAAGTGTGTCTGTCTGTCTGCCTGTTACATCTTTACGCCAAAACCACTGAACCGATTGTGTTGAAATTTGGTATACTTTGAGTCCCGACTCCGGGGAAAGGACATAATGATTATACTTTTTATCCCAGAAAAATGCACAATTACCGCGCGATTAACAAATTTTGGCGCAACGGAGTTGCAGGCGTCATCTGGTCATAAAAAATAATAAAACGCGTATTTAAAGGGGCTCTTTCTTACAAAAAAAAAACGACATTCTTAACCCACTTCTTTCTATATTATCTATTCGATTTTATTATATTCGATTCGATTATCTATTTTTCTTTCTATATTTGATAATATCACTTGTTTACCCAATCAATGGTAGAATACGGGACCCTCCGTGCGCGTGTCTGACTCGCACTAGGCCGATCTTTTTTAACTTTAGTAACAAATTATCCAATAAATTCTAATTTGAAAACTATTTTCAGCATTTTTAGCGTACATTTTTTTCCTGACCACTTTTTTCTGGATGAACTCAATCGCAATACAAATACTTCTCAACTTAAGGTTAGTTGCGTTATTTACTATCTATTTAATTTTTTTGCAACGCATTCAGTGATTGCTAAATATCATAATATTAACTTTTTCTACGACAGTTATGAGATTTCTCGTCGTACAATTTAATTTGATATATTATTATGTGTGGATGTACTGTTTGGGTATAAGGAGAACCCGACCGCATTTTGATAATGTACATAATCTAGATCTAGATAATGAAGTATATAAAATCCTTTGTCCTGAATGAAGATTTCGTAGATGGGGTGGCGGAAATAAAGTGGCCACAGGTACAGGGTGCAATTAAACCTTCCTGCCAAATTTTGATATTATATTGATCCTTGTTAAAAATAAAAATATACGTATTTTTTTTTATAATCGCTCAGTAGTCAGTACTAAAATGTTGAGAAAAAGCTTCCAAAGTTATCCTAAAAAAACACTACAATTAATGGACACAGTGCGCGGCGGCGCCCGCGCGTGACGTGTTCCCGCGCGCGCGCCTGCCCCCGCGTCAACCCCGCTCATTCCCACGCGCCGCGAGTGACCGTTCTGCAATGATTTTAAATGGGATGTCATTGAAAAAAAAAATAACACCCAACTTTTTTTGGTTAAATGGACTCTCCTAATAATACCTAAGCCCTGGAAAAATTTGGCAGGGAGGTTTAATTGCACCCCGTATAAATCCGGCACTGTACTATCATTCGTTTGTTTACTACTATTATTTGTAGCCGGCCAACAACAATGGATCGCGGATGGAGGCGTTTCCTGTGGTACGCGCTGTACGCGTACGGTGTGCCCGCCCTCCTCACCGCCATCACGCTCACCGTCAACTACCACCCCGGAGATCACCGGAAACCTGAAATCGGCTTGACCACTTGCTGGTTCAGAGGTAAGTCTTGGGCGGCTAAACGCTACTGTAAATGGCTGGCTCCTGTAAATGAGGTAATGAAGTAAATTGTCAAAATGTGAAGACATTTACAAACACTAGTCTTTTCTTCGTCTAGAGTCTAGACTCTAGACCAGAGGTTCCCAAACTTATAAGTATCACGCCTCCCTACTGCTTAAAATGAACATGCTTACGCCTCCCTTCGGCCCAGGGCCCAGTAAGTAGTAGCAAGTGGGCTCGCCAAGCTATTATAAAATAAAATAATAAAGACCAAAAATACATTTTCAGATGTTTTATTAAAAAAATATGCTTTTACATACTTATTTTAAGAAGAATCAATGTAACGGATGAGCTTGCATGTTTTTGACAAGATTTCCAATTCTGGAATCAATAGAAGAAAGTGCACAACGTAGATCACTAGCAATATCTAGTTTGTTTAGCTACAACTGCTGAAAACGCTTTTTCACACAAGTAAGTGCTTGAAAAGGGTAAAAACAATTTTAGTGCTTGCTCTGCAGCTGTGCTGAGATAAACTTTGAGATATTTAACACAAAATTGTGCCTTATCCATCTTTTCAAAATCATATTGGGCAGCAGAATCATTTTTGATTTCCAAAGCTTGCTCTTGTAATGCATCTGGCATCATTTCTATGTCAACGTGAAAAGGATCGATCGCTAATCGATAAATGGAGGGAATGCGCGGGCGTCAGGAGTAAAACCGCCGCCCGCGCCCGCGCCCCCTCATCATGTCTTCGCGCCTCCCTGGTGGGGCGCGCCCCCTAGTTTGAAAATCAATGCTCTAGACTCTAGATTCTAGAATCTAAATGAATAGATTTTTCTAAAATAAGCAAATATTCTTAGTAAAAAGATGCCACCAATTCTGTCAAACCTAATTATATTTTCGGCTGTGGATATTTTATTAAGCACAAAGATTTATCAATATTTCAGACTCGACTGTGCAATGGATCTACATGTATAGCTTTATGGCTATTATTGTGGTGATCAACTTCGCTATCTTCGGATACATAACGTACATATTGTGGGGCGGAAAATACAATTCAACTCATACGAAAGCATTGAAATATAAGTAAGTACGCTATCCATTCTGAAATTAGACATAATGGCTGCCCAGAAATGTAAAAATGTAATTTGTATTTCCTATATTCCTCCTAGACTTTGCCATAGACTTATAACTTATAATATACTGTCGTATGCCAATCTGACGTCATAACTCATAGGTCACAGTAGGTAAATCAGCATCCACGGAAGAGTAATAAAATATGGAAGTAATATTGAAAGATCGTTGTTTTACAAAACATCAAAGAAATTAAACGATGAAGAGTAATTGAGAAGAATGTTTAATAAAAAATTAATATAGAACACGTTAACAACTTTCGACGTCAGATTGTACTGGCTGAATGCGCTCTTATCGGGGTAGCGCGCTTTGCCACACTCACTATATGTTTTATACAACATATCACAAAATATATTTTATATTTAGCAGAAACTTTATTGCAGGTTACGAATGACATTCCGTTTGGCGGTAATCTTGGGTCTGCCGTGGATCTTCGAGATGATCAGCTCCCTGGCGCCACCCCATATAATATGGTATGTTGAATTTAGATTACAGTTAGGTATGCGAGCATATCAGTTATTACGACACACCATTTCTTTCAAAATACCGAGCGGTAGGAGAGAGTAACCCAATGCGCCGTTGGGTTACGGTCCGTCGTATAGTGCTGCTCCGACGTTTTACATTTATATTTTATGATATTTACTTCATTTAGATGTGTTGCATCGTTGGAGGAAACGATGGATATGAAGTGTAAGGCTTCTTAGGGCGACTTTTACCAAGCGGTTAAACATGTTTAAAATTTTATTTAAGCACAAAATTCTGTTTAACTACACAATTTGTCTTGCACCACAAGTTAAACATGATTGTAGATCTGTCAAATTTAAACAGCCAAATATCGCTGTTTAAGCTGCTAAACGTATTTAACAGTTGAATTTGAGGTTAGATTTTTTTGGTCGAGAATAATTTGCGAATAATTTGAGTGTGAAAAGAATATGAATGAGTTTGTTTGAGTTTCTTTTTGATGAGATTGATGACGACGACGATTAGAGCGCTTACAGACGACCGGCACTTGCCGTCGGCATGCGTCGACGGCAGTTACTGGACTTTTTTTCATCATCGATTTTTTTGACACTTGTCGACGGCTTGCGCATACAATGCCTCCCTACTTATTTCGTTCCGACGTCGCGAGTCGCAGCGCACCGAAATCGTGTGTAACCACTAACCGCTAACGTTTTGTAGGGTGATCACAGACTTCTTCAACGTGCTACAAGGGCCTCTGATATTCCTGCTGCTGGTGGTGTTCCGCAAGCGCGTGGTGAAGGCCCTGCACAGGCGCGGCTGGCTGGGCTGCGTGTCGGGGCCGGTGGAGCGGTGGCTGGCCAAGGACGACGACGACGAAGCGGAGGTCGAGCACACCACCGCCGACGCTGAGCTCATGTAACTCGGTGGCAGCCCTGCAGGGCGATTCACGATTCCCGTTCGACAAGAATTCGGAAACTTAACCGTGAGGTCACTGGTCGAATAGCGCGGCTAGCGTTTTTTGGATGTCGCCCGATGAAGCTTCCGAATCTAAGTCGAATTACGCATTGTGAATCAGGGCCCTGGATTAGCCCGTGAGCAATATTTTAACTGCTTAGACTTTAGAGCATCACGTCTAGAAAGCTACAGTCGAAAGAAAAAAATGTAGCTTGCAGCTTCCGAAAGTTAAGCTTTAACTTTAAAAATCGACGTTTGCTTCCATCGCGGTTCTTGAGATACAGCCTGGAGACAGACAGAATGACGGACAAACAGTGCAGTGGGTACGGAATTACTACTACGAAAAGATATTAACAAAAAATTAAAACCGACTTCCAAGGTAAAAACAATAATAACATCCTTATAAGGGAAAAGACCTAATGGCAGACACTTTAAGGAAACATGAAACATTTGAATGTTATAAAATATATATTTATGAAAATAAAGGATTGATAACTTCTTCCATGTCTTCAGTAACTCTTACAAAATAAAACTTATAATTATTCTCTGACAAATCAATTAGAAAATGTATTATTGGTCTTTTTGTAAACTTAGTCTTAAGAACTAATAGATGACATCACAAAAAACGAACATCACTAATAGTAGACACCAATATGAACTAATAGTTGACATAGAACATTACATTTTACCTATTATTAGGTCTTTATTTGCCATTTTTCAAAAGATTTCATTTACTTCATCATAGTAACTACATGCATCAGAAATATTATCTACGTTGTCTCCAGATTCTATTCATTCTTCTTCCATGCTGAAACTATCTTTTTTTTTATTTTTATTTTTCATATTTTTTTCCTAGCAAATTTATTTTCAGTCTTTAGTCTCCATGCTTCTTTTGCCTCTTCTTTTTTCTTCTTTCTTTTCTCAGCTCTCCTTTTTCTTCTTTTTTCTGCTAAAAAACTAAAGCAATCGATTTTTAGATCAGTACAAGGTTTTATATTAGACACCATGTCCATTTTTAGGTGCAGTAGTTCTAAGTTCTTAGATTGTTAATAGAATTATATTTTCAGAGAATAGTGATGATTTTTGCAGTAGAATTGTATTGCAAAACTCAAAGATGAGATCCATGTCATCTATTAGGTTTTTTACATTTTCAAGAACTAATAGTAGACACCCTTTATATTGTTAGGGAAAATGGATAAAAAATCTTAAATAAACATTAATTAGTGTATACAACATGACCATTAATCCAATGAAATCAATAGAAATTACAAAAAATCAAATAAATGTATTCAAAACTTACGTGCAAAATTTCGCCTTCCTTAACCTATTTGCTAAGAAATTGCCGAGCGCGTGTTGACGCGGTCATATTATTTACGAAAACTGATCCCATTTTAAAATTTTGTTCCCGAAGGCGTCCCTAATATATTTTTTCACATCAACAGATGTCACGCTGGGCAGGTGGATGGCTCGAGGTATAATTAAATAACTTCCATTATTAGTAACTTTATTATTAGTCGACATTTACACACAGCGAGATGCACATCGGGAACAGGAAGACGGGAAGAGGACATTGCAGGTTATCGACAATAGAGCGCGGTGTTGCTACATAATAATATCCTGACATTTTTTTTTCCTTTTTTTTTTTGTTATTTATAATAAACTCTACTGTCCATTTACTATCATCATCTAAATTATTACTATTGACTGTGCCTATAAATAAATTATTACCATCTAATGTTGATGAAGACTCGTTGCTTTGAAGGACTTCTTGCGTGACTACTTTGACGGACTTGTTAAATCTGCACATGACAGCAAAATGGTTAAACTTGTTGCAGATCTTGCATTTGATTCCAGCGGCTGGACATCTGAATCTATGCACTTGTCCACAGTGTGTGCATGTTTCTTTGTTTGTTTGACGATTCCGTTGTGGCTGCCTGCTTGCTGATCTATGTCTTGGTTGACTGTTGTACCTTGGTTGAGATGATTGTCTAGGCCTGGATGGATATCTTGTCAATTGTCTTCTGTTTACTTCACCTATGACATATGATGAAGAGTTTTCTAGCATTTTGGCTTGTTGTCTGGACATCTCTTGGTGTTTGGCAAATTCTATTGTTTTTTTCCAGTGTAGACGGTTTTTCTTGTATATTTTTTTCTTTAATGAATTGGTTTTTTGGATTCAAGTTCCAGCTGAAGATGTCTCGTAGGAGGTTGTCTTGAAGCTCTCCGAAGTCGCATTGACTGGCTATATTTTTTAAATCTGTGATGTACTGTTCGATAGACTCGTCCTCACCTTGTCGTCTGTTAAATAGCTTATGTCTCTCGATCGTAACATTTATTTGCGGTAAAAAATGTTTCTCAAATTTGTCAATTAGTTCTTGAAATTTTACTGTGTCGATGTCTAGGGAAAATGAGTAAAAAATAGTCAAGGCGTCCCTGCCGACATGATGTAGCAAGATGGCTACCTTACGTGCATCTTTGACTTCCTCGAGCATGTTTGCTCGTAGGTATATTTTTAACTGTGTTAACCAGTTTTTCCACTCCAGTGGCATGTTGTTGGAGTTAACATTTAAAGGTTTTAGGCCTGGCCCAGCTACTTGTTTAGAGTTTTCGTCCGACATATTGGAATGTAATTGCGCGGTAACTCACCGGCTTGGCTATTTTGTCTTCGATTTTGGATAGACGTTGTCTTGGATTCTTGATTCTTGACTTCTGACACCATGTCACGCTGGGCAGGTGGATGGCTCGAGGTATAATTAAATAACTTCCATTATTAGTAACTTTATTATTAGTCGACATTTACACACAGCGAGATGCACATCGGGAACAGGAAGACGGGAAGAGGACATTGCAGGTTATCGACAATAGAGCGCGGTGTTGCTACATAATAATATCCTGACAACAGATAGCTTAAGAAGCTTATAAAATTTACAGTGTTGAGAAATAATTAGAATAATTCTTATTTTTATGGTATTTTTGTCATAAGTGTCATCTATTAGTTCAATGTCTAGCATTAGGTCTTTTACCTTAATATGAACTAAAAAGTATTAAATAATTTTTCCTATCTAATAGTGCCTTTTCCGAATTCGGCTAAAACTCTATTTCTGTACTCAATCTTCATCATTTTGAAGTCGGTACCAGATACAGCTGAATCTTCAGTTCTCTGACAGAATATTTGAAACTTTTGGAACTGGCACCGACTTCAAAATTATGAAGATTGAGTACAGAAATGGTTGAGTTTTAGCCGAATTCGGAAAAAGGCACTATTAGATAGGAACAATTATTTAATACTTTTTAGTTCATATTATAAGGATGTTATTATTGTTTTTACCTTGGAAGTCGGTTTTAATTTTTTGTTAAAAATAATAATTTCACCCTTTTTAGTTACCTAGTAAACCATCGTGTACTATACGTAGAATAATACACCTGTATATTATTCTACGTATCTTATTACACTCACACTTACAAAATATAATATCAGCTGTAGATAATTTTAAACAATACATTTAAAATAAAAAATCGAAGTGAACACGTGCTAAGTCTCAATAGGCTGGCACTTCACAGGCCCTGTTACTTTTATAATCGAAGCAACTTACTTCTCAGAAGTAATGTCAAATGTGTGTGATGATGATGATTATGAATGTAATTTGCATAGTAGCATATGCTTTCAGTTCTTAAAACAGCGCCTAAACCCCCAAACTTGTATCTATAAGGAATCCGGAGTTCTCTTAGTATCTTCGGAACCATAGTATACCTCGGTGCAAAATCTTGCGTTTTGGTAGCATATGCTTAGGATGCTTCTCATAAAATCAAAATCACCATATGTTTCCATATAAATTTCGAGGAGTTCCCTCGATTACTCATGGATCCCATCATCAGGTCACCACTTTTGTGAACATGGTACCAAATTGGAGTGAAAGTTGAAACCTAATACAACAAAACAAAAATTTCGAAAATCGGTTCACAAACGGCGGAGTAATCGTTGAACATACAAAAATATAAAAAGAAATAAAAAATATCCACAGCCGAACATAATATAACCTCCTCTTTTTTTGGAAGTCGGTTAAAAAATATAGAGACGCTTGCGTTATGGATATTTTAAAGCTTTTTATTATGTTAAGTTATACCTGTACTGCAGCTTAATGTAAATGTGTAACAATTTTTATATTTGATAGTTTTATTTTTATTCTATTGAATAACTTCTCTCGTATCTTAAATGTTTTGTTTTATTTTACAACTACACATTTCAGTAGGTAACATAAACCGTGGTGGATTGTTTAAGAGACTCGGATATGATTGGAATTGAATCTGTTTTCCGCTTTTTCTGTACCTGAATCGTAATAGTTGTAGATAAGTGATTTTCGTAAAATAATATTTAACCATGGGCGCCGGCAGAAATAATTTCCAAGGGGTGCAGATTTTAGTTTTCTTTCTTTTCTTTTTACTTTTAACGAACAACAGTGACTGTCTATTTAGGTCAACAGAATACATTTAGTGCCGAAACATTACGAACTATCTTTGTACGGCATGGTAGGTAATAGGGTTACAAAATGCTTTTTATTTCAATAATTCCTGTTGATCCCGAGATTCCCAAGGGGTGCAAGTGCACCCCCTGGCACCCCCCTGCCGGCGCCCATGTATTTAACTATTTTAAATCTAGTCTTCACTGATGCCTAAGTTCCCAGTGCCCACCAATATCAAGTATTCAAGAATTTTCTTGCAGCTTTCCTATGTAACAAAATGTAGTGAGCATTACTTTTACCTTGAATAATTTTATAATAACTTTATAAATCGTTATACAACATTACCGCTTTGTTTTATAAGATTTGGGATTCTTTAAAAAAAATTTTTGTGGCACTTACTTCCGTATCTTTAGTTGTTTCTTCGAGATTCCCTCTGCTCGACTCAACCTCTAACAATAACTTACTAAGTAGAGATAAACTACGATAACATGGCGCGCCCCTCCAAATTACTGTTTCAATGTGTGTAGTCATATCCTTATGAAAGAATTTGTATGTAGTAATTATTCAACCAATCATAATAATATTTCACTTAATGTCACTTATTAC
Source organism: Polyommatus iphigenia (assembly GCA_963422495.1). Classification (NCBI taxonomy): domain Eukaryota; kingdom Metazoa; phylum Arthropoda; class Insecta; order Lepidoptera; family Lycaenidae; genus Polyommatus; species Polyommatus iphigenia. The sequence continues at coordinate 14,356,434 of OY730181.1, read as the reverse complement.
CAAGATTTGTTGGTCAACTAATCATAACTAGCCGACCGCGCAAGACAACGCACTTCAAAGGTTTTGACAACGCACTTCAAACATTTTGAATTTTGGAGGGGCGCGCCATGTTATCGTAGTTTATCTCTATGTAATTATGACACAATATTTTGTTGCAACAAAACATCATAGTTTTTGTAGATTGAGATTGAGTCGAACGGAGGAAATCTCGAGGAAACGACTAAACATAAGGGTGAAGGAAATCTCGAGAAAAGTATTTTAATTTTGACATAAATTTTTGTAAAACCTTATTTAACTGTCCAACCATTAGTAATTGACGGTACTTAATTTATTTTTAAAGCTGATATTAATTTTCTCAATGAACATTGAATGTTCTGTAAATGTATATTAAAGTATGTAAATGTATATTATTAAGTATGTATTTTAAAGCTATAATAACTACGTTTATCCAAACATGTTGTTGTTTAAGAGGATCTTTTATATAAATATATATATATTTTTGATAAACGATTGTTTCTTTTACATACAATATCAACATACATAATAGCCTTGCAAGCAGCCATCCTACTCCCAAGATGTGCCATTACTAACTTTACTAAGTCTGATCACCGGTATTTCTAGTTTGTATTTATTTCCAGTGTTTCTTCCGTGACTGTCACTTTTGATTGTAAATTAATACAACACTTTCCTCAAGTTTGCCATAATATATACGATTACTTTGCAGAAATGATTCCTTACCAGCAACACTGTAAATTGATGCAATACAGGTTGTTTTTTTGTGATTTTTCTTACCTTCTACCCTCGTTAACTTTTGTCTCCCATGGTTTAAAGATTTTACGTCATACAATAAACTGCTTTTCAAGCCCTTTAATTTGATATAGCGTGGATGTGCTACAGCTTAAGATAACAGCTTGGGAACGGGTTCCATACAAAAATGCCCCTTGTCATTTAAAATCATTTATTAACTTAGTTCAACTCGAGATTACTTATAAATATTGGAATCTTATACTCAGCGGTTCGGCGTCTAGACGTCGGGGTCTACCTCGTTGACGATGTCGGTGGGCTGGAAGTCGGCGGGGGTGGTGGGGGCGGCGGGAGCGTCCTCGTCGTCGCTGTCGGGCGCCGCGCCGGGGTGCGAGGGCACGAAGTGTGAGGGCTCTTGCGACTGCGCCGCCGACGCCGTACCCGGTGCGCTGTACTCGCCCCTGCTCTGTAGACGAATTTTAAGTTACACCAGGAGTATTCGACCTTTTTCTGAGTACGGGAAAAGTTTCCCATTGAGCCGCCGAGAACAGGGAGAACTTAAGTGGGGGCCCAAGCTTCGACTGAAACCTCAAGATCCGTTTTTTACACTTGAAGAAAAAGCGCCGGGGTGATGTGATATCTTGCGACTGCAATGTCCTGCCCTACCACAATATTGTAATAACACCCTGCCGGTCTATTTAGGTGTTTAGGTAAGTGGTAGAAGTTTGTCACATCCATACTTTAGAAATGCATCTACGCGTCGCTTGCGGTCTGAGTTGAACCTTAGAGCCATAACTCACCGGGACGCCATCGCGACGTAGCCAGTGACGTTACCATGTCACCTCTACGTCGCCGCAAAGCGGTGTTTTCAAATTTCAATTTAAGAAAAACATCGCTTTGCGGCGACGTAGCGACGCCAGACGTTGCTTGGACGTTGGTAACGTCGCGATGACGTCCCGGTGATGGCAATAAGGAAGCTGCGGTCACCTGGTGCGGCGCGGCGGCGCGGACGACGTCGAGGTACATGTCGTAGACGAAGCGCGCCATGTGCGGCATGTCGCGCGCGCGCATCACGAGCGGCTCGGGCACGGCCGCGCCCGCCGCGCGCTGCGCCGGCCACCGCTCGCCCGGCACCAGCTCCAGCTGCAGGCTGCGCTCCACCAGCTGGTAATGATAGAGAGACACAACGTTTATACAGGGTGTAATAAAACTAAGTGCCAACCCACGCGTACCACAACCACACGACATCGCAACGACAAAATGTCGTCGAGCAGTGGTTACGTGTGAATGGTGTCGCTGCAGCATTTTGTGGTTGCGTTGTGGTACCGACAAAATGCGGACGTGGTTGCGTTGTCGCCAGTGGTTGCGATGTGGTTACGTACGAAAGTCAATGAAACGGAGGGGGGGATGAGCGCGGGCGGTGTGCGCGCACTGTCGTTGCATCGACGCAACGTTGTGGTTGCGATGTGGTTGCGATGTGGTTGCGATGTGGTCGGCCGTGGTTGCGTCTGACAAGTTATCTGACAAGTGGTCGACAACGACTGCAAAATGTGGTACGTGTGAATGGTCCAGTTCATTTACAATACGAAATATACGCCCGACCACGTGGTGTGGTTGTGGTACCTGTGGGTTGGCCCTTAGTGATTAATACTTTAGGGTGTGTACGTGTTCCTTGTAGAGAGTTCACTGTGAAAGTAGCAGCGCTGAAAGACCTTTTTTTTCACTTTGGTGTGGGGAAACTCGTGACGATCGGGCCCTTGCCCGGTCATATGACTTTGTAGGAATTTGCGTGGAGACCGAAAAAGAAGATCTTCCGATCGAGCGAGATAGCATGCTCGGTTAGGTCGAAGCCTTTCAGACGTGGTATTTTTATGGGAAATTGCAGATTTTTTAAATAAATTATAACATGGTATATAAAATAAAGATATTATACGTTTTTTACTTGTAGGTAATAGTAAAAGGTACACAAAGTGTATAATATGTTTATTGGTTTTTTATGTAAGCTATACAATGGTTTGACCTTGTTTATCATTTATTGAACAGTTTTTCCAATCCATATCTAAACATAGGTACTATTCGATAAAGTTCGTTGCTTGAACACTATAAACAACACTATAGAGACTATAATAATATGTAAAATGTATATACGTAAATATCTTAGGTGCATTCGTGTTCGAGCGACGACCTTGTATATCTGCTTAAAATAATGTACTCTTCATTATCTGTTTAAAAATACCAAATACTTACACAGTATACGTTTACAAATAACAAGTCTTCAATGAATATTTATATTAGTAGCACATAATCTCGACGACGACCTGGCTCAATTGGTTGAGTGTGTGGCAGCTCAAGCCGGGGGTCGCGGGTTCGAATCCCGCCGACGGAACAAAAAGTTTTCAATGTTCCCGGGTCTGGATATGTATTAAATATGTGTATCATATAATAAAAATCTTAAATATATGTATACTTAGTATAAAAGTATTAAATATATTTCCGTTGTCTGGTACCTGTAACACAAGTCCTTCAGGTACTTAGCACGGGGCCAGAGTAACGTGGTGTGAAGCGTCCATAGATATTATTATTATTTATTAATTAAAATATTACTGAACTAATCGCCGCACTTGAAGGGATTTAAAAGTTATGACTTTTGCTATAAACTTTATTTTAAGCCGCATGTAACATTTATTTCGAAATAATTTAATTGCATAATGTTTCTGAGTGTGGCCGATAGACTTAATTTGATGTTTTAAACGAGTACATATTATAACATCAATTAAAAAATACATAACAGTTCTAAATTTCGGTGATGTTTTAATGCAAATAGAAGTTTTCGTGCCTTTTAACTAATTCAGAATTCTCTCTGTAATGAGCTACGGTCTTCGCAACACCTTTGCAAATATTTGCAATGAACATCACGTGCTTATTGCTCATAAACATTGTTATTAAATTGGGATTGCGGACGTGACTGGCTTAGTTTAGGTTGCTACTAAAATATATAACAACACTCGTACGAAACTTAATATGCCAATGTTAATAGTATCACGTAAGCAATTTTATTACTTCATGCTAATGTTCAGATAAAACGATACCTACCGCAGACGTTTATGACACACGAAATTTACTACTGCAATTTTAATGGAGCCACCATAAAAATTCAAAGCACGACTTTTACCGTGCGGGTTAAATTTAAATTCTATATCCTCTTTGATTTTAGTAGACAGTTTTTCAAATTACGTAATCAATTCACGGTATACAAAAGTTACGATTGAAATATTTTTAGCTTTTAGTATTTGTAAACTTAAAAAAGTTCAACAATCAAGCGCTTGCCTTAGAAAATAGCAAACGTCGGCGCGTCTCCGTGGCTCCATGTGTGGCGGTTCTGACAGAGTGCCATCGGGTATTTAGTACATCGAAGCTGCGGTTAGCGAAAGCGGCTCAGCCCCCCTAGACAAGTGGCAAAACGCTAACGCTACAAAATGTATGCGATTTGACATAAGTCATCGCTTCGCTAGCGAATACTAATATCAAATCCACACATTTTGTAGCGTTAGCGTTAGCGTTTTGCTACTTGTCTAGGGGGGCTGATCTTCCGTCTCAATCATCAAACGATAATTTGTTATGTTTTTTCCTTTTCACCGCCTTTTTGGTATTGACAGCATCGGTATACCAACAAAGTCAGTGCCGTCTAGCATCTTGAAGGACAAGAAAAACAGTTATACATCTCAGGACAAGTAAAAAAGGCATACCTCTCAGGAAAAAGAAAAAAAAGGATAACCTCTTAGGACAAGCATACCTGGTTGAATGTGGGCTGCAGCTCGAAACAGTTCCGGAAGAGGCTGGCTCGCGCGAAGATGTAGAGGCCGAGACGCGCGCGCGACGCCGCCACGATGAGGCGGCGCAGGTCGCGCACGTGGCCCACCGCCTTCGTCCGCACCAGTGACACCAACGCGATGTCGTTCTGCTGACCCTGGTACTTGTCCACCGTCGTCACCTGCGTACATATTATTCTTATAGCCTAGGATCCCTTCATAGAAGGACCTTCACCGAGCTGTTTACTGGATGAAAAGTATTTTATATTCAATTACGTATGTCAACAAATTAATTGCAAGTGGGTTGCCTAAAAAAATTTCAGTCCAGAATAAAAAAAAAAAAAAACAAAAAAAAAGTTTTTTTTTACATTTTTCTGGTTTGGTTAATAGACAAATTCCATACCAATCGAAAGTATGAAGCCCATAGAATATGCATTAAGCATTAACCAGACCGGTACCGATTAGTAGTAGTATCGATTTACCTGCCTACCCAAGAGTTGTGACAGGAAAAAAATAGACAACCTAACGTTTTCATACTGTACGGGCTCCATACTTTCGATTGGTATAGAATTTGTCTATTAACCAAACCAGCGAAATGTTAAAAAAAAAGTTTTTTTTTTCTATTTTTTTTTTATTCTGGACTGAAATTTTTTAGGCAACCCACCTGCAATTAATTGGTTGACATACGAAATTGAATATAAAATACTTTTCATCCAGTAAACAGCTCGGTGAAGGTCCTTCGATGAAGGGATCCTAGGCTATTACGTTAATGAAATAACGAAGAAGGCTGGTGCCCAACAATGGGACCGTACAGGCTTAAAAAAATATTGCGATTATATACTAATATCAATACACCCATACTTATGGGCGTACCCAGGATTTTCATGTAGTCCCGGGTCTTAAAGTACCTCCATGTATGGAGGTACTTTAAGACCCGGGAAGGGACATAGGATACTTTTTATCCTGAAAAAATGTACTGTTCCCACGCGATAAACTAATTTTCGTGCAAGGGAGTTGCGGTCATCATCTAGTCATAGAATATGACGTGTAAGTGTGTTTGTCTGTGTTTCCGTCTCTCACCTGTATGTCAAATTTTGTATTTTAGCAACCGAATAAGTGCACAAAACTAGCTTCGCGCGTACTCAATACAAGATACAAACATCGCTCACTTCAATTCACACTCTTAACAAGAAAGAAGACAGTTTATTTTATTAAAAAAAAGACGATAAACATTACCTTGTGCGGCCTCCCGATGAGGGGGTTGTCGGCGCAGCGCTTATTGATGACGTCACGGATGAGGTGCTTCTGGCCGTTGTATGTGGTGAGGATGGAGATCTTGTCCGCGGGCCAGCCCACCAGCCGCATGTACATGAACACCGCTACCACGTACTCCGCCTCCGCCAGATTCTATAATAAAGTAACTTGTTATTAGTGCCCAACTTGTTATAATTGCTAAAACATGGCCAGTCAAAATGCATTCGCTAGTTTCGATAGCAGTCCAAGTTAGGTTAGGTTAAGTTAAGTTAAAATGTATGGATATATTATAATGCACTGCGATCGCAATGACACTAAGGGCACAGTATAGCAATATTGAATATCCCTACAGTAACGAAACGCCTTTGCGGTGTAGGTACCGAGCAGATATGCCAGGGTTGCCACGAAACGGGAAATAAAATAAAAATAAAATATTGTGCTTGTACCTAATGTTAACATATAATCTGTTTAATCAGCGTGTTATATTTACATATGTCGTACTGCCAGATATTTACGTGAAACTTTATTTGTAGATGATTTTAGTCCTCTATTTAAAAATTTAATTATTAACCCATCAAGCCCCATAAGCTCACCAGTGTTCGAGACACAATAGAATAACAATAGATTCCCAAGAATCCACGAATCACGATCGAAGGATTAAAATAATGAAGACGCATTCGAATATATAAAATATCCAATAATTAATCACACAATTGGTAGACCATACGGTAGGCCATACGTCAGGTGTAACAGAAGCACTTCAAAACTCGCTCTTATTACGTGAGCGGTAAGGGCGGTCCAAAGGTCAAAATGTTACACTTGGTGTGTGTACCTAGCTAGGTAGGTACTAATTAGTATGAAACAGGGTATTTGACAGATTTTTAATTTATTCTATATTGTTTCTCTCCTTGTTACACTTCTTACAACGTAAACAATAAAACAGAGATGCAAGTAAATGCCGCCAAGGCCAACACAATATTAGTGTGAACTGTGAGCCGATATTTATGAAAATTTAAATCCTTTTTGTTTTTTGAATCAGATTTACATCCCTACACTGAACATTTATTATAATATTATCCCATTGTTTATAAGATAAGTTATCGTTTTACAACACAAAATTCGTAGACAACGCGCCAACGTCACCCCTGTGCTCGCAGGTATACAAACTCCGCGAGTTTGTATACGCGGGCCCGCGCCGCCCGCTTCCCCGCGGGTACCCCTCCGTTGCTCTGCGCAAGTACATTTAATTCACTACTGTAGGGATATGTCATATTGCTTTACTGTGCTAAGGGTATGGATTTGACAGATTTCAATTGCGTGAGACGTCTTGCAAGTAAATCTGTCAATTGAATTGACGCTAAGCGAAGCGTTATATCAAGTTCCTTAATATATATTATGTTTATGACATCGAACTTCGCTATCGAAAGTAGCGAACACATTAATTTGGCAAGCGCGCACTGTCTTAGGTGCGCGATTTGGTGGTTCAGCGATCAGACAGTACCGATATACATTATACAGTATAGTCAGTATACACGTTCTGAGTAAAACGAGCGAAATGTAATTCACCTGGTAGAAGTAGGGGCTGGGCTCGGTCTCGCCGGCGCCGTTGAAATCGTCGACGTTGACGAGCTGGAAGTCGTACCGCAGGCCGGCGTTCGCGGCGCGGTACTCGGGCCGCCGCGCCACGTGCGCCAGGTCGCCCAGCGCGCGGTACCGCCACCGGTACAGGTTGCAGATGCTGCAATTATCAATGTTAATCAACACCAATAGTACCATCTAAAAAATTAAATCATAGGCAGTTGACGGACCTACGACATTAATTGGTCGGATTAAGTCAAATGAAAGCGGTAATCTGTCGACTGGGTCATGGGTGTGACAAAACGCAACCAAAATACGTAGGGCCGCCATCTGCTTGTGAATCAACTTCTCCGATAGTATAGCTTGTCAAGAAAGAGTAGACGCCGAACATCATTTTTAAATCACATAAAAAGTACAAAAACCTTATTATTGCAAATAAAGAGCGTTAATATTTAAAATGTACAAACGTTCTCTGTGAAAATAGAAGGCGCAAAAACTACCATTTCATCGTGATTGTGTTTGGAAAAAAAAATTTCAGCGTCTACTCTTTTTTTGACAAACTATACATGTTGTTGATCAATCAACCATCACCACTAGAACAGGTTGTTGATACTGTAATCAATCAGACAATCAACACCACTAGTACAAGGTGCATATACAACATCAATCAACCAATCAACACCGCTAATACAGATTGCAGATGCTACATCAATCAATGCCAGCCATTTAATTTAGGTTGTTTACTGCATCACGACCACAGCGACAGCTGACTGTCTGGCTGACTGTCTGAGTGTGGTGTTTTTCTACAGATGGTTGTGTATTATCATTTATCAGAGAAGTTGATTCCTAGACAGACGGCGGACCTAAGAAATTTGGTCGCGTTAAGCCAAACCCATCCGACAAATCGTCGACTGCCTAGGAATCGATTTCCTCGATGGTACACACGCTATAATATTCCATACCTGGGTCTCGCTCGGCCCTGGGCGTCTAGCTCAACGTACGGGACACCCAGGCGCACCATCCGCGTGAACAGGCTCTGCTCCATGTTGCAGTACTTCTGGAAGGCCATGTTCTTGACCACGGGCGGCAGCTGGTGGTGGTCACCAATCATGATCCACCGCTTGAGCCGCGACCGCCCGTCCTGGGGGTTCTGCAGCAGCAGCGGTATGAACGTCTCGATCTCCAGGATCTGAGCCGACTCCTCCATTAGGATGTTGTCGTATTTGAATCCTGGACGCCGAGGGAAAACATTTTTCAATATCATTCAAATGTTATATAGCAAAATAATAATAGTCAGGAATCCCCAGAACAATTTTTTTTTTAATTACTATCAAGGTAATTTTTTGTGAGTAGCTTCATTTTGATAAGACAAATAACAATTTTATCTGCGAAAAATCTCGAAAGTGGTAGCTAACAGAGATAGAAAGGATTTCATACTTTGATTCGATGGTCCGAACCCTAGCATAGCTGATTTTTTGTACATTGATAGGTTAATCTTATATATAAAATTCTCGTGTCACTATGTTAGGCCGCGTATTCCTCCGAAACGGCTTTACTGATTTTAACCAAATTTTATATGCATATTCAGTGGGTCTGAAAATCAGCTACTGGGTACTTTTTATATTGATAAGTTTCTCTTTTAGTATACTAATAAGTTTAAGGGCATTCCCTACGGAGATTCCGTAATTTACCGTGTTTAGGGGCTTATAAACTCATAATTTGAAAGCTACAAAGTTATAATAAAAATACAGCAATTGTTTGAATAAATAATAGTAAATTATTACAACTCGAGACTGACGGCGACCATTGTTTGTGGGACGGGACGGGTCGGGACCATAGAGGAAAATAATACACGGGTCGGGACGTTGCCATGGTAACATACTTATTTAGTCACTTCAATAAAATAATAATATGCTCGAAATACTTTATAATATTATGGCAAAGCAACGTTTGCCGGGACAGCTAGTAGTTATATAATTTAAGAGTAACATTGTCCTACAAATCGAACAATCTATATTTTAAAACAATAATTGAATCAAAGTATTAAATCCTTTCTATCTCTGTTAGCTACCACTTTCGAGATTTTTCGCAAATAAAATTGTTCGTCTTATCAAAATAAAGCTAGTCACAAAAAATTTGCTTAATAGTAATAAAAAAAATTGTTCCATACCTGTACTATAAATTTTAAATGCTCTTAAAAAAAAGAAAAACCGGTTCTTATTTCAAGAAAAAAAAATGCTGTAATAAGATCCGGTGATAAGTATATAATACTTTATAGCCAACATTCTTCCTTTAACGATCAATAAATGTCCACTAAATTTAGAATTTGTTAAAATATACACAAATGACTTAATACAATATCTATACATATTATAAAACAAAGTCGCTTTTTTTCCCTCATGTCCCTTTGTTCCCTTTGATCTTTAAAACTACGCAACGGATTTTGATCATTTTTTCAGTGTTAGATAGCCCATTTATCGAGGAAGGCTATAGGCTATATTTTATCACGCTAAGACTAATAGGAGCAAAGAAATAGAGGAAAATGTGGAAAAAACGGGGAAAATTATTTGAAAGGGCTAACTTACACGCGCTAATCTCAGGAACTACTGGTCCGATTTGAAAAATTATTTCAGTGTTAGATAACCTATTTATTGAAGAAGGCTATAGGCTATATTTTATCACGCTAAGAGTAATAGGAGAATGTGGAAAAAACGGAGGAAATTATTTGAAAGGGCTTATCTCGCGAACTACGGGAGCAATTTTTATGTTATTTGGCACAGATAAGAAGTAGACCACGTGAGGAAGAGAAAGGGACATGAGGGAAAAAAAGCGGCTATCGATTTTAATAATTTTTTCAGTGGCTATATATTTCATACCCGTGCGACGCCGGGGCGGGTCGCTAGTAATTATTATAAATACGTGTTTAGTTAACTGGCGTAGTCTTGGCTCTTGGCCGACTAATTCAAGTGGGTGGCTGCGTTCCCTCTTGGCTCTTGGCCGACTAATTCAAGTGGGTGGCTGCGTTTCCTCTTGGCTCTTGGCCGACTAATTCAAGTGGGTGGCTGCGTTCCCTCTTGGCTCTTGGCCGACTAATTCAAGTGGGTGGCTGCGTTCCCTCTTGGCTCTTGGCCGACTAATTCAAGTGGGTGGCTGCGTTCCCTCTTGGCTCTTGGCCGACTAATTCAAGTGGGTGGCTGCGTTCCCTCTTGGCTCTTGGCCGACTAATTCAAGTGGGTGGCTGCGTTCCCTCTTGGCTCTTGGCCGACTAATTCAAGTGGGTGGCTGCGTTCCCTCTTGGCTCTTGGCCGACTAATTCAAGTGGGTGGCTGCGTTCCCTCTTGCCTCTTGGCCGACTAATTCAAGTGGGTGGCTGCGTTCCCTCTTGGCTCTTGGCCGACTAATTCAAGTGGGTGGCTGCGTTCCCTCTTGGCTCTTGGCCGACTAATTCAAGTGGGTGGCTGCGTTCCCTCTTGGCTCTTGGCCGACTAATTCAAGTGGGTGGCTGCGTTCCCTCTTGGCTCTTGGCCGACTAATTCAAGTGGGTGGCTGCGTTCCCTCTTGGCTCTTGGCCGACTAATTCAAGTGGGTGGCTGCGTTCCCTGCTACTCATACACATTATGCAGCTATAATAATTTATATTATGGTATCTTCATCAAACTACATTGAAGAAGAAGAAAGTAGACGTCCAAAATTGGCACTAGATAATCATAGTTACTATTATGATAATGATGAAGATGATGTTGATGATGATAAAGTTTATGATGGTGATGATTATGATAGTGATGGCGACAACTAGAACTAAGGGTCAATTCAGACCGCAATGCGACGCGTAGATGCATTTCTAAATTTGCATTGAATTGACAGATTTGCATGATGTCTCACGCAATTGAAGTCTGTCGAAACTATACAAATTTAGAAATGCATCTACGCGTCGCGTTGCGGTCTGAATTGACCCTTAGGCTTCGACACTCGTCGACGGCTGCAGTCGTATCTGCCGTTGGCAAGTGCCGTTCATCTGTAAGAAGGCTTACCCATCTGCACGAGTTCAGAGCGCTTGAGCGCGGCGTGCGTGCAGGTCATGGCGATGATCTTGGCCTCCTTCACCAGCAGGTACTTGGAGCGGTCGAGGCCGGACCGCAGCAGCTCGAACGCGCGGAACTCCTCCAGCTCCTCGAATATGTGGTCTATGTATCTGTGCGATATTACAAATGGCCGAAATGTTTAAAAATGTCAAAAAATTACCTTAGCATGAGCAACTTCTTATTTAAGATTAAAAAACGCCCAAAACGCTTTGTTACGCATCTATTAGTAATTAATGATATAAAGAGTACTAGGTGTACGTGGGAACACAATTGAAGACGTGAGTGGAAGAACCAAATTACTAACATTTTATAACACAAGGACAGTTACTCATTTTTTCCCTGCTTTGGGCTAATGTGATGGCTACACATAAAATCCACAGTATTATTTTTTTTCTTGATTTCAAATTATTTTTTTGGCCCTATAGCCTCTATTTGTGCATAAAAACAGCAATTTTTTACTGTTTCTTACCTGGTTCTTCCACTTGCGTCTTCAATAATTATTGTACACGATGGTAACATGGAGAGGGCCTCCCATTTTTACCGACGCGCGACGTTTCGTCAAAACATAGTGTCTGTTGACTCAGAAATCTTTCATTCTCACGTCTTTTTTTCTACCCACAAAGTCAAATTTTCTCTCTACTTGGTGTATACAAAAATACTACTAAAGTATTTAATACTATAGCATACCTGTAACAACTTTTAGCGACCTCCATGTCATCTTCGTAGCTCTTCCCGGGGAACAGCGGCTTGGGGGCGTCGTCGAAGAACTCGTGGAATGGAAACTCCTTCGCTATCGTCTCCACTGATTTACTCTAAAAAGTTATATGCCAAAAGGATTTTAATAAATACTAGATGACGCCCACAACTCTGTTGCGCGCAAATTCGTTTATCGCGTGGAAATCGTTCATTTTTCTGGGATGATAGTATCCTAGTATGTATTTCCTTTCCGGGGGCTCAAAGTACCTCCATGCCAAACAGTAAAATCGGTTCAGTGGTTTGGGTGTAAAAAATAAGATGTAACAGACAGACAGACCGACAGACAGACACACTTTCGCATTTATAATATTAGTTTTAACGACCTATGACTAAAAGTGATTAGTTACACTCATATTCTACTTCATGCCTCCGTGGTCCAGTAAAGGAAGAGAGGCTGCTTTAAAAAAAAGACGGGTTGCACTCCGGGAGTGCCGGCAGAAGTGAAAACTTGATTATTAACGTTGTGCATTATTTTTTTAACCCATTTTTTATGAAAATCGATTTAAAAATAAAAAATAAAAAATATATATATAAAATAAAAAAAAAAATAATAATAAAAACTATCGTTTTAATTAATTAATCGAAACCCTTACAACCGATTAAAAATATCGACAATCAAAAAAAAAAACAATCGATTGTTCGATTAATCGATTTCGATGTTACAACACTACTCTCCAACCGTCCTACGTTTTTTCCTAGGTTTTTCGATCAGCATGAGAATCTGACGCGAGTTTCACAGTTTTTACCCATCCCACAAAAGTGCTCAACGCCGCTAAGGAAGTTTTCACTTCAATAATTCTGCTTGCCTAGTTTCAATGAAAAAAGTTTGGGAGCCTCATTACAATATATTTTACCTGGTCCCGCTCGCAGGCTCGCAGGAAGGCGGCCCATCGTGGGCGCACGTGGTACACGTGGAAGTGGTGCGCCAGCTCGCAGGTAGCGCCGGCGTCGCTCGCGCCCAGCGCCGTCGCCAGCCGTGACACACGCTCCAACTGCGCCAACCGCGTCGCCAGCACGTAATTCACACGTCCGTACCTGCGTGCGCGCACGCAATATTTTTTTAAATTACAAAGTCGCTTTTTTCCCTCGTGTCCCTTTGTTCCCTTTAATCTTTAAAACCACGCAACGGATTTTGATGATTCTCTCAGTGTTAGATAGCCCATTTATCGAGGAAGGCTATAGGCTATATTTTATCACGCTAAGACAAATAGGAGCGAAGAAATAGAGGAAAATGTGGAAAAAAACGGGGAAAATTATTTGAAAGGGCTAACTTGAACGCGCTAATCTCAGGAACTACTGGTTCGATTTGAAAAATTATTTCAGTGTTAGATAGCCCATTTATTGAGGAAGGCTATAAGCTATATTTTATCACGCTAAGACAAATAGAAGAATGTGGGAAAAAACGGGGGAAATTATTTGAAAGGGCTTATCTCGCGAACTACTGGAGCAATTTTTGTTATTTGGCACAGATAAGAAGTAGACGACGTGAAGGATCATAGGCTATAGATTTTAATCATTTTTTCAGTGGCTATATATTTTATACCCGTGCGACGCCGGGGCGGGTCGCTAGTAATTATGTATATTTACTTTTTCATTCCGAATTATGTCGCATCGAAAACGCTTTCTTCTAAGGTATTATCTTCATTCTCCCGTTTTTATAGCTTGCATCATAGCTGGAACTATAATATAATATCATACCTTGAGAAATCTTTGTCAGTCTGCAGAGCTTCCTCTCCGTGGCCGAGACGCAGCAGATGTCTCTCGTCGACGTCCAACTCAGCAACTTTTTCGAACAGCTGGTTGAGCGCCTGGTTGCTGTGCGTCACCACCAGGGTGCGTTGCCAGGGAAAATTGTGGTACAGGTTCGATATAATTTGCACCGCCACGTCAGTTTTACCTGCAAAAAAAAAAACAAGTTTATAGGGCATCACCTTATTTCTCATTTGAAGACGCGAGTGGATGAAGTGACTAACAATATAAAATGTTAGTTTTTTGCATTTAAATAAAGGCTTTAGGACCGGAAAAATGATTTGAAATCATAAAAATGAGAATTTCATCTATAGCCAGCACAGACATAGATCAAGATAGGAACCACATGTCGCTCCATTTGTATGAAAACGAGGTGCCACATTTTTCCTACCACTGTGACATACCGATGATAAGAAACGTGTCCCATTATCTAGGCCAACGTTTCTATTCGAATTTCTACAGCTCAATATGGCACAATTAGGCATTTAGGCATTTTTAAAATTCAAATTGACGTCCGATTCCGATAGCAGACTAAAGAACAGACTTTCGAAAGACGAGCATTGCTCGTCATTTGGGAACGCGATATGGCACGCGAAGTACCATCGAGGAAATTGATTCCTATGCAGTTGATAGACCAACGTTATTTGGTCGAATATGTCAATTCAATGTTAATTGTGACCTGTCGGCTGGGTTTGACGTAACGCAACCAAACTACGTAGGTCCCCGATCTGCATAGGAATCAACTTCTCTGATAGTACATAGTATGTTCAACATACACATGCAGTATCTATCTCGATCTATGTCTGTGATAGCCAGATATCTTAGCCACATCATGAAGTAGGTAAGTTTCAATGTTTGTTCAAATTATTGGGAAAAAATGAGTAATTGCCCTTGTTTTATAAAATGTTAGTTATGCACTTCATCTACTCACGTCTTCATTTGATAGGTCTCTGTATGTTAACGACTGAAAAAGTAGGTACTTAATATCGTTTACCAGTTCCGGGTGGACCGACAACTAGCGTCAGTCCCGGCTGCATGCCCGACCTGATGGCCTCCACCTGTGTCGGGGTGAACAGGATATTGTTCCTGTAAAAGTAATATTCATTTACACTTTTGCATAGCTCTAGTTCCATCACAACATAAAACAGTAGAACATCTACATACAGACGCGTTGCTATCGGTTTGAATATATTCATCTTATGGATACATTCAAACATTACATATTCTAAGCTGTTCTAACGCACGCACTCAGATACATTTAATGAATACTCAACATAAATTTAATGAAGTGCTTAAGTGAAGTGATAAAATCTTTAAACTAAGGTTATCATTAACGGCCAAAATGAGCGATGTTTGGCGTTCTGCGCTATGTAGCCGTAGTCTATCGTGTCAATTGTCGTGTCAAACAGCTGTTATATATCCGTGTGACACGACAATTGACACGAAAAACCCTACCGTCCCTCTGGTGGCAAATGATACATCGATTCACAGGCAGATGGCGAAACAACGTAATTTGGTTGTGCTATTTCAAACTCAACTGACAAATCACAACTTATATTGAATTGACATAAACCGACCAAACAACGTAGGCTCGTCATCTGCGTATAAATCCATTTCCTCGATGGTACATACTTCTTGGGCTCGTTGTATAGATAGGGCCCGCGCTTGGGCTGCACATGGGGCTCCACTATGATGACCTTGCTCTGCTCGTCCTCGTCCATGGCGTTGTCGCCGAGCTCTTGTTTACGTACTACATTCTCGAACGTTAACCTGAAGAAAAAAAAAGGATTAGATGCTGGCAAGCAACAAAAAAAGATAATAAACTTGATCGTGTCTGGACTCAGGATATCGCTTATTAGAGGGCTCCGTAGATATTTTTTTAAAATAAATTATTTTTACCTAGTATTTTGAGGAATATTCTAGTTACGCAAAGCGCCACCTGGTGGCAAAGTTTCTAACTATCGTAGTATGGAAAACCTGGGGAACTTGTAAACCAATAATGAATACTATTTGTTTTGCTGTTTATTACAATCCGATGAGAATCGAAGAAATATTAACGTTGTATTAAAATAGCAGCATCGTAAATAGACTTCAAAGCATACTTATTATTATCAGCTCTCGTAGACACGACATCTCGAACCACCATCATATTTACCACTATTATACATACTGTAGTGTATGTGCTTAGTGTATAACTATCATAATAACTTTATAACACGGTCTCGTGCTCATGGTATGTGGGGGGGCATACATCATTACAGCGAGAGTCTTTGACGAGAGCGTATGTGTGCCGTTGTCCTGCCATGTATCGTGTGTTGTCGAGCCTGTGTAGTTATGGAGATAAGTACAAATAATCTCATAGGTACACTACACATACTATTGTATACAACTTACTTGAATGGCCTGACGAGTTTTCTCGGGTCGTCAGTTTTCACTTTAATTTCGTAGCCCGGAAAACTGTTCCGTAAATGTTCCATGTCCAAAAAGGTGTCATTAAAATCCAATGTCGGAATCTCATTCGGCATTCTGCAACAAAAAAATATCTATTGTGATATAGAGAAACTGAACAAACGGGATAAACTACCTAAGTTCTTTTTTATTTTTATGAAAAAACGAGCAAACGGGTCACCTGATGGAAAGCAACTTCCGTCGCCCATGGACACTCGCAGCATCAGAAGAGCTGCAGGTGCGTTGCCGGCCTTTTAAGAGGGAATAGGGTAATAGGGGAGGGTTGGGAAGGGAATAGGGGAGGGTAGGGAAGGAAATATGGGAGGGTAGGGGATTGGGCCTCCGGTAAACTCACTCACTCGGCGAAATACAGCGCAAGCGTTGTTTCACGCCGGTTTTCTATGAGCCCGTGGTATTTCTCCGGGCGAGCCGGCCCATTCGTGCCGAAGCATGGCTCTCCCACGTCAAAATTAATTATAAGTAAAACATTTTTCAACTCATCCCTGTTATTTTCAAGCACTAATGGTAAATTAAAGCAAGTGAGGCCTAAACGTTGGCTTATGATGGACCAAACCAAGCGAGTACGTTCGTGGTACATATCTGTCTATGATTGCTCATGACTCATGAGGAACGTCAACCTTGCTGGTTAACAAACATAATTAACCATCACGGTCAACAGGAGCTTTAAGAACAGTAATTCTAAATTGTTGGTCCATATTTTTAGGGTTCCGTAGCCAAAATGGCAAAAAAACCGAACCCTTATAGATTCGTCATGTCTGTCTGTCTGTCCGTCCGTATGTCACAGCCACTTTTCTCCGAAACTATAAGAGCTATACTAGTAGATGTAGTCTGTGAACCGCATTAAGATTTTGATACAAAAATGGAAAAATTATTAAAAATTTTAGGGGTCCCCATAGGTACAACTGAAACAATATTTTTTTTCATCTGGCCTATGCGTGTGGGATATTTATGGATAGGTCTTCAAAAATCATATTGAGGTTTCTAATATTATTTTTTTCTAACCTGAATAGTTTGCGAGAGAGACTCTTCCAAAGTGGCAAAATGTGTGTCCCCCCCCCCCTCTAACTTCTAAAGTAGGGGCATGATAATTCTAAAAAAAATATATGATGTACATTACTATAAAAACTACCAACGAAAATTGGTTTGAACGAGATCTAGCCAGTAGTTTTTTTTATACGTCATAAATGATAAACCTTAATTTAACTTTCATTATATCAAAAATGAAATATTAAAAAAAAAAAACAAAAACCTTATAATTTCATAGAAATAATTCTTATTGCTGCTGCGGAACCCTTCATGGGCGAGTCCAACTCGCTAAATTAGATAACAATTAAATAAACTTGGCCGGTTTATTTAATTGTTATCTAATTCATCCAATTAATAATTTTCTGTGTTGCATCCCCGAGCGACAAACGTCAAGTAGTCTGTTTATTTAGTTTTCGCAAAAATTACGGTGGTTTAATGAATCAATGAATCAACAACTAGGCCGAAGTTACGCGGCGTAAATAACGTCCGCAATCGCAATGTCAAACGCATACAAAATACGGACGGAACGCGACGGAATAGTGTGTCATCGGTAATTTAAAATGCATTGCGGGCGTAATCAGGCGGAATTTACGCCGCGTAACTTCGGCCTAGTGTGTTTAGACACTAAGACTGTGTTTGTGTTTTATAAATAAAGTTCACTATAAAAATAGCAGCGCTGAAATATTTATTTTTCACTTCTCTAATTTTATGAGAAATGCTCCAACGTTATGACTTCGCCTAAACAATAATTTAAAAAAAGAACTTAAGGCTGGCAACAAACGCACGTTTTCCGTATTCAATTTCCGTATTCAATTGCGTCATTTTTGGTACCTATTCGCAATTCCGTGAGACTTGCACTTGAAACGTACTTGCAGAATTCGTTCCGTACGGAGAAAAGCGAGCGTGTGCGACAGTTAATGTATTTTCTACTGATTCTATGCATTTGGAATCCCGTGAGACTAGCGCAAATGTTAGTGTCTAAACACACTATGCCGAAGTTCCGCGGCAGAATTTCCGCATGATTCCGCCTGCAATGTAATTTAAATTACCGATGACACACTAGGCATTCCGTCGCGTCACATTGTATGCGTTTGACATTGCTGACGTAATCATGCGGAATTTCGGCATAGTGTGTTTATACACTTAGTTTTTTACTCGCGCGAACGCGCTGGCTTGCTCTTGAAACGTAGGTGCGGAATTCATTCCTTACAGAGAAAAACGAATGTGTGCGGTAGTTGATGTATTTTCTACTGATTCCATGCATTCGGGTTACCGAATACGAAAAACTAATTCGGAAATGGCATATGTACGGAAAACGTATGTGGGTATGCAGCCGGCCTAATTCATGTCATTTTTAAAGCAGACTGAGTTACGTCAGTTCATTCAGGTGAAAAAGCTAAAAACAATTTTTATCGTTAAGAATTTCTAGAAGTCGTCAGATTTTTGTGAGGAGTTTTTTGTGATGTTTACATAATATTAGTCCATTGAAATGTTACATGAGCTCTGCATTTTTTAGAGCACGCAATTTTTGGGACATGTACGAGTCAATAGAAGCTTAACCTCAAGTTTTTGCAGGGGTCGCCACCTTTGTCCCCCGGCCGCCATCTTGGAGAAAGGGGTGACAACACTATTTTCGCGATATCTCGGAAACTATACGTCTTCCAAAAAATTTTAGTCCACCCAAAGAATAGCCCAAAAGCAGGTGTAGAGTGCGTGAACTGCAACCTAAGCAATTTCTTCAGAAATGTGTTTAGGATGCCTAGAAGATAAACATACTAAAAGTCCCCGCCCGGTGAGCCGGGGTGGGGGGAGGGGGTTAAAGTTCCCGTTTTTGAGTTTTTGGCTCATATCTTTAAAACGGTACGTAGTAAAGAAAAAGTGTCTTTTACATAATGAAAGCTAATAAAATTTACTACAATTAGATGTAGTATAGAATATAGATGTATAATTGTTTGGGACGCTCCGCAGTCCGAACGGATTGGTAAATATTAGTTTAAAAAGTGTGATATAGATTCGTGTTTTAACTAAATATAAGAGTCACATCGGGCATGCAAAATTGTCCAACTAAGGAAATGCTGCTTTCATCAAAATCGGTTCAGTAGCTTTTGAGATAGGGAATTTTGAAGTCGATTTAATTTGAATAAACATTTTTGGGGTTCCACACATTAAGCTGCGAATTCGCATCGCATCGCAAATATCTGCCACAAATTCATAATAAAAATGACATTACGATGCTATGCGATGCGCCCACCTGGTGTAGTGAGCCTGGCCGGGGTCACCGTAGCCCAGCACGATGTCGTGCAGCCACTCCGGCACCACGCACTCCGTGTTCATCAGCTCGCGGTTAAGTTTGAATAAACATAACACACCTGGTGTAGTGCGCCTGTCCGGGGTCGCCGTAGCCCAGCACGATATCATGCAACCACTCCGGCACCACGCACTCCGTGTTCATCAGCTCGCGGTTTAGTTTGTATAAACATGTTTACCCACCTGGTGTAGTGCGCCTGTCCGGGGTCGCCGTAGCCCAGCACGATGTCGTGCAGCCACTCCGGCACCACGCACTCCGTGTTCATCAGCTCGCGGTTAAGTTTGAATAAACATAACACACCTGGTGTAGTGCGCCTGTCCGGGGCCGCCGTAGCCCAGCACGATATCATGCAGCCACTCCGGCACCACGCACTCCGTGTTCATCAGCTCGCGGTTTAGTTTGAATAAACATGTTTACCCACCTGGTGTAGTGCGCCTGTCCGGGGTCGCCGTAGCCCAGCACGATGTCGTGCAGCCACTCCGGCACCACGCACTCCGTGTTCATCAGCTCGCGGTTAAGTTTGAATAAACATAACACACCTGGTGTAGTGCGCCTGTCCGGGGTCGCCGTAGCCCAGCACGATATCATGCAACCACTCCGGCACCACGCACTCCGTGTTCATCAGCTCGCGGTTAAGTTTGAATAAACATAACACACCTGGTGTAGTGCGCCTGTCCGGGGTCGCCGTAGCCCAGCACGATGTCGTGCAGCCACTCCGGCACCACGCACTCCGTGTTCATCAGCTCGCGGTTAAGTTTGAATAAACATAACACACCTGGTGTAGTGCGCCTGTCCGGGGTCGCCGTAGCCCAGCACGATATCATGCAGCCACTCCGGCACCACGCACTCCGTGTTCATCAGCTCGCGGTTTAGTTTGAATAAACATGTTTACCCACCTGGTGTAGTGCGCCTGTCCGGGGTCGCCGTAGCCCAGCACGATGTCATGCAGCCACTCCGGCACCACGCACTCCGTGTTCATCAGCTCGCGGTTAAGTTTGAATAAACATAACACACCTGGTGTAGTGCGCCTGTCCGGGGTCGCCGTAGCCCAGCACGATATCATGCAGCCACTCCGGCACCACGCACTCCGTGTTCATCAGCTCGCGGTTTAGTTTGAATAAACATGTTTACCCACCTGGTGTAGTGCGCCTGTCCGGGGTCGCCGTAGCCCAGCACGATGTCGTGCAGCCACTCCGGCACCACGCACTCCGTGTTCATCAGCTCGCGGTTAAGTTTGAATAAACATAACACACCTGGTGTAGTGCGCCTGTCCGGGGTCGCCGTAGCCCAGCACGATATCATGCAGCCACTCCGGCACCACGCACTCCGTGTTCATCAGCTCGCGGTTTAGTTTGAATAAACATGTTTACCCACCTGGTGTAGTGCGCCTGTCCGGGGTCGCCGTAGCCCAGCACGATGTCGTGCAGCCACTCCGGCACCACGCACTCCGTGTTCATCAGCTCGCGGTTAAGTTTGAATAAACATAACACACCTGGTGTAGTGCGCCTGTCCGGGGTCGCCGTAGCCCAGCACGATATCATGCAGCCACTCCGGCACCACGCACTCCGTGTTCATCAGCTCGCGGTTTAGTTTGAATAAACATGTTTACCCACCTGGTGTAGTGCGCCTGTCCGGGGTCGCCGTAGCCCAGCACGATGTCGTGCAGCCACTCCGGCACCACGCACTCCGTGTTCATCAGCTCGCGGATCGTCTCCAGCACCGCCTTGAAGTTGTTCTCCTTCGGCTTCCGCCGCATCACGATGTTGAACGTCTCGTACACGTCCTACAACGTACGTTATTGTTGTATTCCCCGTTTTAATTCATTTTGATCGATGGCATCTCTTATTCTATTACGAAAATAATATGTGAATTTCATCAAAATTAGTTCACTACTATGTAGTAGCATTTTTTTTTTTCATCGGATAGCTTATCAAAATAAAACATGCTGTTACTTTATCATTGTTATAATCTTTCATGGAGCTCTGTCTACGCTTTGTTCCGCGAACGCCGAATAAATCGGAGACCGATTTTTGTAGCATAATAATTTGAACAAAAAAGAGCCAACTTTTAACAGTATTTCCTCATCATGGGACCACTTGTGAAGTGGTTTTTCTAACAAAAAAAAAAAAAGAATCAATCGGTTCACAAATGGCGAAGTTTTCCGCGAACAAACATAAAAAAACAATTACGGTCGAATTGGGAAACCTCCAGTTTTGAGTTGGTTTAACCGTTTTTTTTTTAATTTGAACAGAACACCTGAACAGAACCGAGTCGGTCAAAAATAGAACAAAATTCCAATAGCGTAGCGCACGCGTCAAGCAAAAAGTCGGTCGGAAATAATGTGAAATTCCAATCATCTGATTTAGCCCACCTGCAGATTATCCGAATTTCTGATACATTTTGACACGTCAGAATTCTGATAGTATGCGGGGTCCACTACAAAATGTATGAACAGAGTGCGTTCCGGCGAGGCGTCCGAATTTTTCTGATCAGCGGATAATGTGCGGCCGGGCTTATTGGTACTACAAAAATGACGTAAGCAGGCATCTCCATGATAAGCATCACTCTTATAATTTCCCTGTTTATTCCTCACCTCTTTGCCCTTGCTCGCCTGATCCAAGTCCAGCCTGTACTGGTTGGGGTCGAGCAGGAGGCGGAACGTCCTGGAGTCCCCGTCCAGCTCGGGTCTGGGCTCCGGCCCCTCCTCTATGACCCTGCCCGAGGCGTCCAGCATGCCCTCCACCTCGCACCCCCTCACGTACACTATCCCCGCCTGCTCCACCATGCTCTTCTTGTAATCGTATTTCGTTCCTGTGAAATAATCATATAGTATAGTATATTGTATATAGTATAGTATACATTGTAACAAAACAAAGCGATAATATTTATAGTGGAGGCAATGAAGGGTTTCACCTCCGATTTCGTTGAACCTCCATCGATTTTCATTAAAATTGGTGAGTAGGAAACAAAAGTGACATAGTGTCAACTTGCGCTTTTGCCCTGGGGGTGAATGCCAAACCTTCTCGGGGGGTGAATTTTTTTTAATAAAAATAACACCAGGAATCAATAGACACACTAATTTTAAGCAAAATTTGTTATATAAAGTTTTTTGAATAAATCAATACTTTCGGAGTTATTAAAGATCAAAGATCATGTTCTTGCATGAGAAAAATACATGTCTTAAAGCGGTTTTTTTATAATTAAATAAGAAACTATAGGTTTTTACGAAAAATGTGTAATTACCAAAATTAAAGCCAATAAAAAAAACAAACTAATTTCTTCCCTGAAATACCTTCCTATATTCATTCAAAGTGAGCCATAGGTGATTGTATATATATTTTCTTTCGGTGAGTACCTAAGTCTTAGCATTCAAACTTAAATAACGGTAAACCGATGCATTTTATGACATGTACTTCCTGAAGATTTTTTTAAGTGCTTAAAATTACCTTTTTAATAAGCATTTCAAAAAGTTAATAGCATCAAAATTTAACAAGTTATGATAAAAATAAGATGACCGTTACAATTTTTTTGGAAAAATCGAAGAATAAAACGTTGACCATTTCTACAATAATTCATATTTATGGTTATCCCCAAAGGCTTTTCTTTATTTTAGCATAAGTAATGACCTCAAAAATTTTTCTTGGCTTAGAATGCTTAGTTTTGAAAAAAAAATGATTTAGTAAAATCGAAATTATTAAATTTTTTCTAAATATCATTTTGTTTTGAACATAACTTCAAAAATATTGAACCTTCGTAAAAATTATAAAGAGCAAAATTTGTGTCCATTTTTTAAGAAATCTTTTGATTTTCTTTTGTTTTTTATAAGATGAAAAATAACGAAGATAGAGACGTTTAAAGCCTAACTTTTACCGCGAGAACCATGAAACCGGGACCTTTTAATCCAATTTTTTTTTTAACCAAGGGCTTTAAAAAGTATTTTTCAAATTTATCTTAAAGCTCTTTAAATCACCTTTAAAATGGTTCATAAATGAACTCGATGACTTAAAAATTAACAGAGCTATTGTGATATTAACGAAAAAAATTTTTTGAAAACAGTTTTGAAGCAGAGATTTGGGATGCAAATACTGTAGGAAACCCTGTCAATAGGTACATATAGATGTACAATACAAAAACACTTTAGCATTTATATTATTAGTATAGACTAATAATATAAATGCTAAAGTGTTTTTGTCTACCTGTTACCTCTTAACACCCAAACGGTTCAACCGATTTTGCTGAAATTTAGTATGAAAATACTTTGAGTCTCGGGACTGGATATGGACATAGGATACTTTTTAATTTTTATCCCGAAAAAATGCATGGTTCCAGCGCCATTGCAGGCGTCATCTAATCCATACTAAATATTATACATTAATCTTTTCAAGTCTTTCGATATTCAGAAAGTAAACGAAACTGTAAAAGTATATTAGATAAGAGAGGGGCTTTTAATAATGATGTGCGTCTATTAAATATTTCAGTCTAGCAGATTCAGCCTTTGCGCCAATTTTTTGCACAGAGGGTAGTTTGAAATCGTAGTTTTAATATTTTGGACTAAATGATATCAATGTTTGAAATATAGTAATAAAATTTATCTTAACTATGAAAAAATATTCGAACTCATTAAAGCTGATAAAGAACTTAAAATAAAAACTTAAAGCTTATTATTCAAACATTGGGTAGTTAACAGGGGTGAAAAAATTTCGCAAAAAAAAACTTTATAAGAAATTAATACTAAGTAAATAAACTGAAAAAATTGGGTTCAAAAACATAAACCTAATAAGTTTTTGAACGCAATTTTTACCGTAATTCCGCAATAAAGGGGTACTTTTGCGGGTTTTTATTTCAGTCTTATTCAAAAATTATATCATAAATATTAAACAAACTCTTTATGTAATGTAAATATACGATTTTAAAGCAAAGAAATACAAAAAATGTTTTCTTCACGATTAAAGGGCTGGTTGCTAAAAGGATTGAAAACTTAATTATAATATAATCATAAATCATGAATAAAACATTAAAAACGTTTATTTTATCAAATTAAACACAATTAGTTAAGCCAGAATGGTTTAATCTGCATTTTTTCTTTTTTCAACAAAAGGGGTAGATTTCACCCCTAAAATAAAAAAAGCGCGATACGAGCGTATGTCACTTTTAAAGTAAAGGGCTTAACGTACTTAATCCCAAATTTTCATCCAAATCGATGGAGGTTCAACGAAATCGGAGGTTGCACCTGATTTTTGCCTTCAATTACTGTACTATTAAGGGTGTGAATGTGTCTCTTTTATAGAGTTACCACATTTTACGTGCGCCGTATGCGTTCCTAATCAGAAACACTATAATAGTGTCACAGAACGGAATGCTTCCATAATAACCCGATTGAATTCCCGGTAAGGGAAATTGATTTTTTTGTAATATAATAATGCAGTTTAAATTGTTTTAAAATCAAACTTGCCACTTCCTTCAGCGCTGTTAACTAACAATGATCTTCTTAAAAAATCATCTACGTGATGTAAAGCGTCCATAGATATTATTATATTATTATTATCTACTTACATAATATTATATTATAACATTATATATCCGCAACAAATACTATGAAATATCTCACCGATGCCCTGGTTGGGTCGAACCGTGACGAGGAAGCAGACGTCGTGTTTCCGGAGGCTCTCCCACTCGTACTTGATCTCGTTGCGGACGCTCAGGGTCACGGTGACGTCGGCGCGGACCCTGGACGGCGCCTTCTCCCCGATGTTGGGCTTGGCCACCTCCACAACCGCGAAGCTCTGGATGGGGTGCGCCATCCGCGCCCAGCCGCCGAAGTATACGCTGCCGTCCTCCGCGCGCCTGTATCGAGTCGTCCATCATCATATATGGAAGAAAATGCTGCTTAGTAATAAGGTCGATTTTGTGTACCTACTTTAATTTACAAGTAAACGAAATTTGGCGCAACGGAGTTACGGACGTCATCTTTATTACAGATAAGGTCAATGTGTCGAAGTCCGGCATACTTTTCTAAAATTAAAGTTTAACATAATTTATTGACTTGAGATTCGCTTTTTAAAGTAACTTGTGTCATCGGAAATTATAGGCTATATATTAATTAGACCTATAATGATCTAAAAAGAATCTAAATTGCCGTATTTTTTTACTTACGTTGTATTTCTTAAAAACTCGGCGTGTAGACGGACTTCCCTTACAGTTTGAGGTAAGTCCGTCTAGCAGCAGTATAGCCCTAACTTGTGAAGTAAAATGCATGGCAACGGTTTCTAGCAAAGCCGCAAAACGACCATTCAAATATGTGTTTAAGGTGTCGGTTATAAGGTTCGGATTCCAGAGAAAATTAATTTTATAACATTTTAAGGCAAGTCCGGCATATCGTTAGTCTAAGTGGTTGCAAACATTTTCATTTCGCCGCTCAATTAAAAATTTAAGGGTTGTTGGTCCGGGAGGAAGGATTTTTTTAAGAAAATTTCCTGCTCTTAAAGGATCTTTTTTTTTTCAAATTTTGATTATTTCAAATAATTTTTGGTTTTTGGAATATTAAAAAAACCAAACCCTTCTTTTTTAAGGTTCCGTGCCCAAAGGGTAAAAACGGGGCCCTATTACTGAGACTTCGATGTCTGTCCGTCTGTCCGTCTGCCCGTCTGTCCGTCTGTCTATCCGTCTGTCTCCAGGCTGTAACCCAAGAACGGTAATAGCTAGAGAGTTGAAATTTTCACAGATTATGTATTTCTGTTGCCGCTATAACAACAAATACTAAAAACAAAATAAATTAAATATTTAAGGGGGGCTCCCATACAACAAACGTGATTTTTCAAACATTTTTTGCTCGGTATCAATGATGACAGGTAGGTACTTGAAATTTTCACAAAGGCCTTAATTATATGTGTTCTTTAATAATTAGTAATAATATTTAAATAAAATAAAAATTTAAAGGGGGCTCCCATACAAAAAACACAATTTTTGGCCTATTTTTGCTCTATAACGGTACGGAACCCTTCGTGCGTGAGTCTGACTCGCACTTGGCCGATTATTTTATTTTACTTTATTGTTCATAACTTTTGCAATTTTTATCAGCCCCTCTTGTATGCTCTTTTCGTGCAGTAAAATTTGGGCAATGCTAAGATTTAGTAGTCTTAAGTTGAAATGCAAATTAACAATAAAGACATGTATATTTGAAAAGGTTGACAATATCTGATTCGAGGCAAGACCGGCATATGACGGCCTTTCCTTATAAAAACTAGACGGACTTCCCAATTATTGCAATTTTAAGTTAGACACATGTTGCAGGTGATAATAATGAAATTAAAGCGATATTAACGAATCGAACACCAGTAATAAGTAAAAGGATCACTAAATTACTTATGTAATCCAAGAAACTCCAATAACTCCTTCGTATTTCCACTTTTTTTTTATTTTTTTTGGCAGAGACTTACACTCTGACTGCGAGTACAAAACGGGAAAAAATTTTGAGATCATTTTTTTCGTAACAGGTAGTTAGTAGCGACACATCTGTTTCTTAGGTCAAACTAACTTTGCAATATTGTTTTACCCACTGAGCCATATGAAACTAGTCGTTCAAATATGGAAGTTATTGCCGCTAGACGGACTTACCTCCCAGACGGACTTCGACACATTGACCTTACATAATATTTAAGCACTAGTAGACTAGATGACCCGGTGAACTTCGCATGACTTCCCTCCTAATATAAACCTTCCCTGGACTTCCACGAATATTTCAAGACTAAAATTAAAGCAAATCGGTTTAGCAGTTTACGAGTTTTAGTGGGACTAACAAAATTTAAGATTCATTTTTAGGGTTCCGTACCAAAAGGGTAAAAACGGGACCCTATTACTGAGACTTCGATGTCTGTCCGTCTGTCTGTCCGTCTGTCTGTCTGTCTCCAGGCTGTAACTCAAGAACCGCTATAGCTAGACTTCTGAAATTTTCACAGATTATGTATTTCTGGTGCCGCTATAACAACAAATACTAAAAACAAAATAAAGTTAATATTTAAGGGGGGATCCAATACAACAAACGTTATTTTTTTGGTCCTTTTGGCTCGTAATCCATAATGGCAACTAATAGACACTTGAAATTTTCACAAAATCCTCAATTATATGTGTACTTTAATATTAAATAATAAAATTAAAATAAAATAAATAATTAAGGGGGGCTCCCATACAAAAACACATTTTTTTCTTTTTTTTCTCGCTCTATAACGGTACGGAACCCTTCGTGCGCGAGTCCGACTCGCACTTGGCCGTTTATTATTTAAAAACCAGCCAAATGCGTGTCGGGCCACGCGCAATATAGGTTTCCGTAGTATCGCTAGTTTTTAGGGTTCCGTACCCAAAGGGTAAAAACGGGACCCTATTACTAAGACTTCGATGTCTGTCCGTCTGTCTGTCACCAGGCTGTAACTCAAGAACCGCTATAGCTAGACTTCTGAATTTTTTACAGATTGTGTATATGTGTACTTTAATATTAAATAATAAAATTAAAATAAAATAAATAATTAAGGGGGGGCTCCCATACAAAAACACATTTTTTTCTTTTTTTTCTCGCTCTATAACGGTACGGAACCCTTCGTGCGCGAGTGCGACTCGCACTTGGCCGTTTATTATTTAAAAACCAGCCAAATGCGTGTCGGGCCACGCGCAATATAGGTTTCCGTAGTATCGCTAGTTTTTAGGGTTCCGTACCCAAAGGGTAAAAACGGGACCCTATTACTAAGACTTCGATGTCTGTCCGTCTGTCTGTCACCAGGCTGTAACTCAAGAACCGCTATAGCTAGACTTCTGAAATTTTTACAGATTGTGTATATCTGTTGCCGCTATAACAACAAATACTGAAAACAAAATAAATTAAACATTTAAGGGGGGCTCCCATACAACAAACGTGATTTTTTTGCTATTTTTTGCTCTTAATTAATAACGGCAACACATAGGCAATTGAAATGTTCACAAAATACTTAATTGTATTTGTACTTTAATAAAATTTAAATAAATTAAATAATAAAGGGGGGCTCCTATACAAAAAATACAATTTTTACCCTATTTTTGCTCTGTAGTGGTACGGAACTAGGGTTGCCAACCGTACTATAATATATAGTATTGTACTATATTTCGAGCCTGCGTACTATATACTGTTGAACTATTATATAGTACGCAAAAATACTATATTTTTAACACTAAAATTATCTCATTCCTGCTCTCTATTTCCGCCACTTCGGCATTCACAGAAAGGGTATTTTCGGTTATGAATTTGAAATGGCGGGAAGAGAGAAACAGAAGTATAGGTCTACTAGAATCTGAAGGCAAATTTTGACAGCAGATTTTCAAGAAATATCCTTGATCATTGGATAAATTTATATATTTGCATGTTTCACACACAGAATCAACCGCTATAAGGAAAAAAAGGATCAAAATGTTTTATTCCAATTACCCCGGTATTGCTAGAGTCAATTTATTTTCTCACTTTTTGCCATCAGATTCTGGCAGGCCTTAGATACTTCTGTTTCTCTCTTGCCGCCATTTCAAATTCTCATAAAAAAATGAGCTTTTAATTTACATTAATCTTAAAATTGAATGTAATAAAGCATAATATTATGACACTTTTATTTTAGACAAAACATTGTTAAAAAATGCAAGAAGTGCAAAAAAATAGTTTTTATAAAAGTAAATACTTAATACAAGTTAAGTATTTCATTAAACATTTTTTAATTTTTCCATAAAATACTATATTTTTTAGAAGTGTACTATATTTTTTATAGTTTATTTTGAAAAATATTATATATCGCCGGAGAATACGGAACCCTTCGTGAGCGAGTCCGACTCGCACTTGGCCGATTATTATAAAATGTTTGTATGATCAATGAATGTCATTTATAACGTGTTTCACATCTCAGTTACTTTCAAAGGAATTTGAACGAAAAGTTCCTTTATACTTCGCCGAATATATTTTTTTAGTTGATCGACTATTGCTCAATAACTTATAAAGGCTTCTTAGCCGTGGTAGTTTTCCTTTTAAATTCAGCATATTTCGTAGGAGTAGTCCCGTGAGTTTTTTCACATTTCCAGAAGCAACCGTTTAGCTGGTAGAAGGGTGGGACACTGAACTCTAACGATTTTTTCCACTTCGAAACTTAACATTTCACAAACGGATCCCTAATTCGGATAATGATCTATGAATGCTCATAATATTTTAAAAAAACCTATCCAAAGACACCCCACACGATGGGGTGGACGCGAAAAAAAAAATCATCCCCGCGGCCCGCTTCATGTGGTAAGTAAATAAAAAAATATATTTTAAGATTTTATGTACCAATTACCATTTTGTCGGAATCATTAATATGTGCATTCGTGCCAAATTACAGCTTTGTAGGTCCTATACATATAGTCTCTGAGCAAAACCGCGGACAGACAGACAGACGGACAGACAGACGGACGAACAGACCGAAACTATAGTCTATAAGGGTTCCTTGTTTACTACGGAACCCTAAAAAGATGGATTGTACCTATAGTTTGTGCGTTTTAAGATGATAATATGGGTGACACATTATAATTAAAAATTTTAATCGATAATTTAAAAATATCGAATCACTCCGTAAAGGAATTGCAATCGAAACTATCGATTACGTACTGACGTTTCAGAGTGGCGCTAGCGATTTAAGATGGCCGCCCTTTTTATCGATTTGATTTCGATTCAACAGTGTCAATCTCTATCGGCAAAAGTTCCGTTTCATGCATCTGACATTTTTCAAATATTTTCGTATCAATAATTTCATACTCCTATTTCACTGTTAATATTTATAATTTTATAATAATAAGTTAGCATTTAGCAACTTTTCATTTTTATTCATTTACAGATATTGGAAACATTTGTTTTTGTAGATGGAATATAATTTATTACATATTTCTGATTTTTTTGTTTTCTTGTAAAAAAATCCGTAGCAAGGAATATGAGAACTGTCACCCATATCATCTTATAACG
Organism: Polyommatus iphigenia; assembly: GCA_963422495.1. Taxonomy (NCBI): domain Eukaryota; kingdom Metazoa; phylum Arthropoda; class Insecta; order Lepidoptera; family Lycaenidae; genus Polyommatus; species Polyommatus iphigenia. The sequence goes on along the minus strand of OY730181.1, from coordinate 14,325,663 downwards.
CACAAACTATAAATGCTTAATCTTACCAAGGCGCAAGTCTATATACAGCATCTTCTATATCCTGGCGGATTTCATCTGAAAGAATTGAAAAAAACATGTGAGTGAGGATTTCAACAAATTTCTTTTGACGTGATAACGTCTTATAATTCGATATGGGGTGCGCGCCCGAAAAACATGACAGTTCATGCGGCGTTACCTCGCTGACAGCTCTGAGGCGTTCCATTTACACTCTCAAGTCTCTCAACAACCGTAAGGCCCACCTGGGCCGCGCTCTTTGTTTCGATTATATTACGTATTTCGATGACTTAGAGAATACTTTTGTATGAAGAAGTTTGGTTAGTTATGACCTTTGATACATTGACCACACTCTGAATGAAAAATAAATAAACAATCTGTGAGCTATTAGTATTATTTCGGCTATTCAAAATTGTGCTCTATTTCCTACGTGTCAAGGTATGACTTAATATATGAAGAATAAAGTATTCGTTTATTTCTTCTGAACAAGTCACTAATTATAGTTTCGAAAGTTTATAATTGAGAAACTAATATCACATCGGACTAAATACTATATTATGATGGCTTGATAGATAGAAAATTTAACATATATTATAATGTAGTTCACACAAACATAAATTATGGATTGTATGTAAGGATATTACATTAATTTTACAAAGAGGGCCTACCCTCTCAATTTTTTTGCACATTGACCTGCCAACTTTTTTGCATAGATTTTTCCCGGAACTGAGGGGTTAACGCTATGACGTTGTCACGTTCAACTATCGTCAGTAAACCGACTTTACAGACAACCGATTTTTTTTTTAACTTAAACAGGTTAATTGAATTACGGCTGCGGTCGTGTATCACGCGTTTCCCGTAGTCCCACCTTCAGGAGCAGGAACACCGTTGGGGTTTTAGTGGGTAGTCCCGGGTGCGGATACTACGTCCGCCCCGGGGAGTCCCACATACCTCGGTGGTCCTCCCCAGGCCCCGGGGATGCGTAAATGCATTCCCCCAACGATAAAAAAAAGGTTAATTGAATTATATTATAAATATTATGTAATTAAATATTATATGTATAATTAAATATCAATCAAGTTACGTATAGCACCTGCCAAGTTCAAATTTAGAAGTATTATGGATCAGGCTGTTGATGAAGATGATTACGATCGATGAAGTGCATCTAAACTTGGCATTGGATTGGATTTCAACTCTTTTTTTAGGCCAATAATTTGCCGATAGGAACTTGGCCCCATTTTAACAGGTATGTTTTTGGTGGGATATTATTATCTAAATAATAATATTATGACACTTTAATAAATAGCAATTTCAAATAATAAATTATTTGAAATTGCTTATTATCTTACTATACTTACTATCTACTGGATAAATTTTTATGTTATTTGGCACACATGAAGAACAGATCACGTGAAGGGACATAGGCTATATTTTGCTGAAAAATGTACGGTTTTCGTGAAATTCCTAAATTACGCGGGCGAAGCCGCGCCGAACATCTAGTTCCTTTATAATATAATCATGTTATTCTTAGCCTTAAAATTCATGTAATGTCTAAGCTCAGATGGAACGATGATCACGCCATTATAAAAATCTAGCTATAAAGATTTATGAAAGATCTTCAGTTCATCTATAAAGCTAGATTTTTATTATAATACTAGATAGACTATTTTTAGGAAATATATTGATTTTACAGTCTATATCTAATGGATGGAACGATGATCACATAATTATAATTATTATTTTTAACAAAAAATTAAAACCGACTTCCAAGGTAAAAACAATAAGTAATAATATGAACTAAAAAGTATTAAATAATTATTACTCTTTAATTGTGACTCTTTCAGAATTCGTCTAAATCTCAACTATTTCTGTACATACTATAGTCTTCATTATTTTGAAGTCGGTACCAGCTAATTTAATCGTGAGTTAATCAGTCAATGTCAGAATATAATATGAAACTTTTGGGACTGGTACCGACTTCAAAGTAATGAAGACTATATATAGTACTAGCTGTTGCCCGCGACTTCGTCCGCGTGGACTTCAGTTTATAGCGCGCGATGTCAACAAAATTGGTGTCAAATTAAGCTTTTATAAAAAAACACTAGTACCCATTAAATCAAAACACCCAAAAACAGCTGTGCAGTGTGCACATAACTTATTTCATTTTTTAATATTAAACTTTATTTATGCCAAATAAAGTATATTTAGCCCCCCAATTACACAACTTTACCCATAAACTATTTATCATTGATAGATTTAGGGTTACGTCACTGCATAGATAAAGTAAGAACTGAGTTATTTAATAACGTAACAAAGTTGTTACGTTATTAAATAAATAGTTTTAATAATGTAACAAACAAACGAGTTATTTAATAATGTAGGAGACGGTACGGTTGAACTATTTTTTCCAGTTAAAAAGTAGCCTATGTCCTTTCTCAGGCTTTAGACTATCTGTGTACAAAATTTCATTACAATCGGTTCGGTAGTTTTGGCGTGAAAGCGAGACAGACAAACAGACAGAGATACTTTCGCATTTATAATATTAGTATAGATGTACAGACATAGTTGAGATTTAGACGAATTCTGAAGGAGGCACTATTAAAGAGTAAGAATTTATTAAGTTATAAGTTTAGTGTGTGTTAGAAAATTTTAATCTTGGCTGTATAGCCGTGATGTCTTTGCCTCTTGTTTTGTGGAATAGTAAAACGACTTAATGTCAAAGTCTATGAGATGGCGCTTTTCCTGTTCTTTTTGATTTCCGATTTCTTACTGTGCAAATGTGAGTTACCTAAATAAAACGATATTTAGTAGTTTTTTTCAGTTTTATTCATACAAAGGCCTAATTCCAAAAGGTTATGGGCCCAGAAAACTATTAAAACTGAAGAAATTAGAAAGCAGTAAAGAAAAAATCATAAGTGCATTTTCGACTTTAGCACGCACGCGGCACGCCCAAGTCAAAATGGAGCGAACTTTGAGCGTGGACAAATTCGATGGAAAAAACATTCGCCTATGGAAGTTTCAGATAAAATGCGCACTGAAAGCAAAAGGAATTGATTTATATGCAGAGAAAACTGAAGGAAATGCAAGTAAGTGGCTAAAGGATGATGGCATGGCTATGTACATCATAACCTCATCAATGGAATGAAATCAAATTACATTAATAGAAAACTGTGACACTGCTGTCGAAATTATGAAGAAATTAGAATCCATTTACGAACAAAAAAGTGAGTTGAACAAAATGTATATCCATGAAAGATTTTATCAATACAAAATGTCACCAAGTGACAGCGTGGCTCAACATGTAGCTAAAGTGGAGAATCTTGCAAAACAGCTAAAGGAAAGCGGTGAAAGCATTAGTGACACTGCTATAATCACTAAAATTTTGGGTACTCTACCGCCCAAGTACAAATCACTTAGGCAAGCTTGGATGTCGCTGGATCCTAAACAGCAAACTTTGATCAACTTAACTGCACGTCTGCTCGATGAGGAGGCCAATAGTATTTGTGAAGATGAGCAAGAAATGGCTTTTCTTATAGCTAAAAATAAGCCAAAGAAGGAATCGACAAAATATGAACCAAATACAAGTAGGATGAACAAGAAAGAGAGACCCGCGAAGCATCGTTTTGAATGTTACAACTGTGGCAAATGGGGTCACTTCGCCAGAGAGTGTCATGCACCAAAGAAAGTGCAGAAGGATAAGAATATGCTCGCATTTAATGTCGCTGAAGAATTGAATGCTCGTAATGATACAGAAGAAGAAACCTGGATACTCGATAGTGGTGCTTCGGCCCACATGACCTATAGGAAAGAATTATTTGAAGAATACACTTGTATGCAGAAATCATTGACATTGGGAAACAAAGAGTCCATAGAAGTATGTGGACAAGGAAACATTTTAATAAAAAGACTTGTTAATGGACAGTGGGAGGAAAGCATATTACAAGGAGTACTGCATGTACCTAACCTGAAAAGAAACTTATTTTCAGAAGGAGTAATAACTAGAAAGGGCTATTCTATAGTAAAAAAGGACAAAAATGCCCTAATTTATAAAGGCAATAAGGTTGTTATGTCTGGAAAACTCAAATCAAATAATTTATATGAATTAGAAATTAAAACAATCATCCCGAACACATGCAATTTAGTACAAAAAACAAACAAAAGTGATCTGAAAAAGTGGCATGAGAGATTGGGGCACTTGAACATTCAAGAAATTAAAAAAATGAGTTTGAACAAAATAGTTGAAGGATTAAACATTGAAAAAGGGAATGAAAATAATTTTATATGTGAAGCATGTGCTTATGGGAAGCAATCTCGTTTTCCTTTTCAGAAATCAAGTCAGCCAGAACTACAACCGGGTGACCTAGTATATAGTGACGTCTGTGGTCCGATGAGCCATGCATCTGTTCAAGGTATGAGATACTTTTTATTATTCAGGGATGTAGCAACAAGCTACAGACATATTTACTTTATGAGAAATAAGAGTGATACTTTTGAAAATTTTAAGAAATATAATGTTATTATAAAAAACAAATACATGCACAGTGTTAAAATCTTGCACACTGACAACGGACGCGAGTACATTAACAAAGCATTTAAAGATTACTTGGATAGAGAAGGAATTATTCATGAATGTACCGCTCCATATACCCCCGAGCAAAATGGTCGCGCTGAAAGGGTTATTCGATCAATTGTTGAAAGTGCTCGATCAATGCTGTATGCACGTGATGTCTCTTTAGATTTATGGGCAGAAGCAGTAAATTGTGCTGTATACTTGCTTAATAGAACATCATCTAGCACTACATTAGACAAAACACCTTCAGAATTGTGGAATGGAGTCAAACCAATTTTGGAGCATGTTAGAGTATTTGGAAGTGAGGGATACATACATATTCCTGATCAATTGAGAACTAAATTAGATAAAAAGAGTGAAAAAATGATATTGGTTGGGTATAATAATAATAACTATAGAATGTACAATGTAAAGACAAAACAAATTAAAATATCAAGAAATGTTGTTTTTGATGAGAATAAATTTCCTGAAAAAAGACAGAATATAGCAAAGATTTTTGTAGATGAAAATAATGAAGACATTCAAAGTACTAACTCTGATGTCATACTGGAAGATAATTCCCCTCGGAGAGATGACACTTTGAATGAGACCTCGCTGAGTGAAGATAAAAGTATCCTCAGTTGTGATAATGATGATCCTGATTATGAATCATCACAGATCATTTATGATTCTTTACATGAACCAATGAATTTGAGACCGAGGAGAAATTTGCATTTAGAAGCCAATTTAGTAGAATTTATGTTACCTTCATCTTTTAATGAGGCAATTAACAGTTTACAGAAGGCAGAAGTAATGGCTGCAAGCTATTAAAGAAGAATTAAGTGCACATGATGAGAATCAAACTTGGACCCCAGTGAAGCGAGCTGGACAGAGAGCGCTTACAGCTAAGTGGGTATTCTCTATCAAAAGAGGTGATGATGGAAAAGTAAACCGTTACAAGGCTCGATTATGTGCAAGAGGGTTCAATCAAGTTCCTGGAGTTGATTATCAGCAAATATTCTCCCCTACTACACGGTATGATTCAATTAGAATAATTTTTAGTATTGCAGCTCAGTATAACTTAGAAATCCAACAATTTGACGTCAAAACTGCTTTTTTGAACGGGGACTTGGAAGAAGAAATTTATTTAGAAATTCCTGACGGGGTGCCTATTAATAAAAGTAAAGTACTAAAGTTAAATAAATCACTCTATGGGCTAAAACAGGCGTCAAGGTGTTGGAACAAAAAGTTTACTGAATTTTTAAAATCTTATGGTTTTGTTCAGTCACAGGCTGACTACTGTGTATATATTAGAAATGTAGAAAATAATAATAATAATAATAATAATAATAAGTTTATTTCTCCCAAAAATTACATATGCAATTTGTGGGAGACTTGGAGCCCAAACTAAGCCAAGGCCTGTATATTGGTACCCCAGGCCCCCCCTCACAGACAATGGAGTAACAAAGTAACTACTAATTAACTTAACTACATTTAACTTAACTTACATTTAACGTAAATACACAATAATGGTTTCGTGTGTGAGTGTGTGTGTCTGTGTGTGTGTGTGTGTGTGTGCGCGTGTGTGTGTGTGTATGTGTGTGTGTGTGTGTGTGTGTAAAATTGTAGGTTAAATATAAGGATATGTGTTATTTCCGACTTCAAAAAGGAGGAGATTATTATCAATGTGACCTGAACGTATGTAACAACTGAACTTAGGAAATGATGCAAGTTTCACCAAAATCGGTTTAGTAGTTTTTGAGATAGTGAATTTTAAATCTGTATTACGTACAATTCTGAAGTCGGTGTTATCTTTTTTTAAAATACTATTTATTTTTGCCGATGTAATAAACTTTCTGTGTCTTCGTAACTTAAACCAGCTAACCAAGTTATTAGTTTTAATTTACATTTTAATTTATTTTCATGGTATATTGAAAGAATATTATTTATTTTATTGTATAAGAATGTACCAAGGAAGCAAAAGAATCTTTGTGCAAAAGTGGTTTTATAAATATGATCAATAGGGCAAATCTTAAATTTTCGGCGATTGGCTTGTTTTAAATACTTGTCGTAGTCTAGAGAAGTGTGTTTTTTAATTATAGTTCCTAAAATATACAACTGGCGTACAGCTAAAACTCTACATTTTTTATATAACTCAGTTGTTGGGTATAGCCTTGGCAAATTCCAACCAACTTTCAGTATACACCTCTGAGATCTTTCTAGGCGCAACAATTTTGTTTTTGGAATGCCACCCCAAATAACTATACAGTAGGAAAGGAGAGATTGGACGAGTGCAAGATATATTTTTCTAATGAGAATTTCATCACAAATGTGTCTGATTTTATAAAATAAAAATGATAGTTTACGGACTTTTTTAACAATAGTGCTAATGTGGTTATCGAATGACATTTTATTGTCAATTAAAATTCCTAAATACTTAACGCTCTCAGTACGCGCTAGAGGCAGGCATGAACAGTCATTTGTAGATTTTGTAGATTCTCCGGAACATGAATGTACTATTAAATTCAGGCAGGGTGGGGGTTGCGTTGCTCCAGTTAGGGAAAAACAAATAAAGCTTGTCTTATCAACGTTTAGTGTGAGGTAGTTGCTGTTAAGCCACTTTGTGACTTTATTAAGGCCTAGCTGAGCGACGTGAAATGTTTCCTCCCATGAATCAGTTTGAAAGAGAAGAGCTGTATCGTCGGCATATGTGAAAATTCTTCCATGAGGTAGGGCTAATTTACATAGATTATTAATATAAATGAGGAATAGGGTTGGGCCCAGGATACTACCCTGCGGGACACCATATTCAATGGGAAGCTCATCACTTACAGTTTCTCCAATCCTGACTCTTTGACGTCTGTTCGTGAGGTAGCTTTGAAAAAGCGTAAGTTGGGTACCTCTAACTCCAATTTTATCGAGTTTCGATACTAGGATGGGTATGGAAACCGTGTCGAAAGCTTTAGCCAGATCCAAGTAGATGCCAAGAACTTTGAGTTTCTTATCTAACCCTTTCACAATAAAATCTGTTAAATCATGCACAGCATCAGTAGTCGATATACCTGCTCTAAAACCGTATTGCGATTGGGAGAGAATGTTATTTTTATTTATAAAGCTAATGAGTCTGTTGTTTAATATTCTTTCTAAAATTTTTGACATCGCAGGAAGGATGGCTATTGGTCTGTAGTTTTCGACACGGTCTCGAGACCCACTCTTGTGGATTGGGATGATTTCAGCTAACTTAAATGAATCGGGAAAGACACCATTTGAAAGGGACAAGTTTAAAATATGGACTATGGGGGGAATAAAAATATGTGAAAATTTTTTAAGTACAAAACTTGGTATACCATCATGTCCGGTAGCAGAATCTGGGCGTAATGAAGACAAAATCGATTTCACTTCTTCTTCTGAAGTAGGTAACAAAAAAAGAGAATTAGGGTTTGAAGGACTATCGTCAATTTTGGGTGGAGATTTTTCCTGGATTCTATTTGCTAAGGTTGCGCCTACTTGAACAAAATATGAATTTATTTTATTAATGTCTTCCTTACTATTACTTTTAAGAAGTTCCATGGGCGCGCTTTTGTCTTTCTCGGTAAAAGTAGTTTTTCGAATCGCGTTCCATACTAGTCTATTGTTTTTACCTGCACTGTGAAATTGACTTTTATCAAACTCTTTTTTAACATTTTTCAAGATTCTATTACAAAAGTTTCTGTACCTCATATAAGATATTTTAATTATTTCATTATTTGTATCTTTTTTAAGTTTTTTATGGAGGGCATCCCTAGTTTTAATGCACCGTAACAGTCCAGGTGTCATCCAGGGTTTTATAAGATAGTTACGATTAGATATTGTTTTAATTATTGAATTGGAGGCAATGGCAGATTTTACTATATTTTCGAAAATTGAAAGTGATTGGTTAACATCTAGGGATTGGAAAACAGGGTCAAAATTTTGTCGTTTGAGGTCAGATTCAAGGTTTTCAAAGTTTGTAACTACCTTCTTTTTACGAACTTTGATTTTATGAGCAGAATTTTCAATAAAAGCAATAACACTGTCGTGGTCCGTTATAGAAGTATCCACGACGTAACATCCAGCCGGTCTTCTAGTTTTTAAAATAATATGGTCGAGGCAAGATGTACCTCCTCGTGTAGGTAGCGTGTGACCTGGCAGCATACCGTGACTTGATAACATGTCAAGATATTCATCTGCACGGGGATCTGTGGATGCGTCTGCAATATTAATATTTATATCGCCCACTAACAGGACTGTTTTATATGATTTTAATTTTTGTAGGATTTGGTTCAAGGAGTTAAGGAATTCCTGAATGTTGTACACTGACGGTGAACGATACACGGCCACGATAGCCGTTTCATCCAAGGTAAGAACAAGACAGTTTGCATTTGTTAATATTGGTTCCTGTATCGTCATTTTGAGGTTTTTGTTGTAATAGACTGTGACTCCGTCATTTTGTAGATAATTGTGGTTAGTCATGATACAACTATATCCTTCTAGTGAGGGAACAAACGGACATTGGGGCAAGCGACACTCAGTAAGTACTACTATATCCCATGGGATATTGGTTTTAGATAGCAGAATTTGTAAATCATTAAAGTTAGCATTGATACTTCGAATATTCTGGGTTAATATAGATAATGAGTTTGAGTGCTTTGTAAAAAGATCCCTGCAGGCCTCTATTGAGCATGTATTGGAGTCAGAAACTTTGATGTTGTCTATTTCGTTTTGTATGTTAGTGTTATTAATATTATCGAATTTTAATTAATATTACATAACTGAGCGCAAACATTATCTGAAAGTTAAATAATTTTTTATTGAAATAAACTCGAGACCAGCTAGTCATATTTTGCCCAAGAAGTGCAAAAAGAGTTACAAAGGTTTGCCCATGATTAATGAATATTAATGTTAGAAATTGCAAGAATTTAACAATTATTATTACTAAGCTTCTTTGGTATAAAAAGTGTCTAATAAGATCTGAACTAATTAGTCTAAATGTTAGAAGTACAATTTCTATATATTTCAATACATAAATAAGTTTGTGAAAAGTACTAAGGTAGTACAATACAATTACTTTAACAGTCGAATGCAGTATTACATGAGGTATTAATATTAAGTTTAGAATTTTTTGTATAAATAAACTAGGTTTGTGTCTAAGGCGGTGTATAACAAAATTTATAGCTAGTATAAGCATTAAGAGAACAAATTTCATATATTTAGGTAAAACTAAAATCATTTTATAGCTAAAACATAATTTGTAGTATAATGAATATAAAATAGGAAACGAATAATTACATAGAAAAAGGCAATTGGTGTATGCTAACCTGGTCAGTCATTTTTGGTGTGTGGAGTTAATTTTGAGGTCCGATTGTGAGTAGATTTTTAATATTTTAGCTCCTTCTGTTTCTCTTAGGTGCACGGTTCCATTAGATGTCCAGCAAAATTTATATTTATTTTTAGATGCGAAATCACGCGCCATTCTGAATAATTTTCTAGTTTTAGGAGTTAGGGATTCCGAAATGAATATACGGTTTACAGGGCCATTTATCTGCAGGTGCTTAGTGTTCAGTCGGTTGGCCGGAAATTGATTATTAAACTTCTTCACTCCCGCCATTAATTCCTGTTTATACTGGGTGTTAACAAAATCTACAATAATTGGCATGTTGGACTGGTTTTTAGTATTAATTCTGTATATATTTTTAATTTTGTCTTGGTTGATGTCCACCCCTGTCGTTGTACATATATCTTTGAAGCATCTAAGTAGTTCTTGCTTAGTTTCAAAGTCAGCGGTTTTTGGGATGCATCGTATTTCTACCTCGCATGACTTCATGTTCTTTTCTAACTGGTCTATTTTATTTTCAAGAAAATTAACGTACTTCCAAATTTCTTTATTTTCGCTTTTGTAGCTATCTAGTTCTTCGCGCATTTCGTCATATTTTTTTCCCAAAAAATCAAGTGAATTGATCATCTCTTCATTTTGTTGTTTAATTTCGGTGATAGAGTTTTGAATAGTTGTTAACTTTTTATCTTGCAATTCTGTGAAATTTTCAAACATTCTCTTCATTTGTTCCATGCATGAGGTCATGAAATTTTCCTCTTCGCTCATATATTTGCGCTTGTTTCGCTGTGAGATGTTGTCTAGCGCGGAGTCCGATCCCGCATGTTGAAGCGGTATAGACGGTTGGGCGAGCAAGACGCTTGAGGTGGCGGGGTTAGGAGACGGGGCTTGAATTGCGGCCGGTGGAGTACGCTTGAGCGGCATGATAAAAAAGTACTAGGCTCACAGAACGCAATAGAAGTCTTGCAAGGGGCGCGTAGCCGATGTCACGTTTCGTAGCAGACGTAGCGGATCGTAGCACAGCTGTGAATGTTCCGTAGCACAGATACACGTCGTGATTACTGCTGCGTCGTTATGCACTCCTATTATTTTACTTTGAATTATTGGCGTAAAAATTTGATTTTAAATAATATATATTTTGATTGCGAAACTATAAACGCGTGCACTCGACTTGCTGTCCAGAGGGGAAGGGGGCCTGTCGGCCCGTCGGCCCACACGGGGGCCCAACTATACCCACAGCAACTATCGGCGCGGCTCGTCGCAAGTTGCTACAAAGCCAACGTCTTGCTCTTATATTCTTATGCAAAGCTTACAGGACCACAAGCACCGAAGCCTTGCCTGTGTTAGCCGGAGTTTTACCCATTGACCTTGAGATTCAGCGTCGTGCGACAATGTATTATCATAACAAAAACATTGACAACCCGTTCTTTTTAAGCGCTCGCGATAAAATTAAAATACCAAGATTGTTTGAACCTTTAGAAAACTCTGTGCAATGCCTAATCTCCGAATGGCAGTCGCGATGGGACTGTTCCACCAAAGGGCGACATTTTTATAATTTTTTCCCTAATATTCGTGAACGGCTATCCAAACATTGGATGGATATTGATCACTGCGTTTCTCAATTCCTGACCGGTCATGGAAATTTTGAGGCCAAACTTTACGGATTTAAACTAGTGCATTCACCCATGTGCGAGTGCTCGACCGAAAGCAACATGTTTGAACAAACCGCTCATCATGTTCTCTGGTAGTGCAGTCTCTGGCAGGACGAAAGAACTACTATGCTAAACAAGCTATTCTGTACATCTGGAGTCGCATACTACGGTGATCTCGTGGACAGCGCTAAGAACTTCCGTGCCTTCAAGCGTTTTTGTCACAATTATTATTGGCAACAGTCAAACACAATAAACTCCAATATTAACTTAGCTTAGCTTAGGAGTCACAATTATTAACCTTATTTCCGTGGTGCTCCCCCTTAAGTTCTTTGACTTTCGGTCATTGCAACTTTGTGCTGTCTCCCGCTTTTATGGGGAGGGAAATTGGAATCTTCCTACTCCTCCTATTTTCTTCTGATTAATTTCGTTGCGGGTCCCAAGACAGTTTTAGCATGTCCCTCGGGCTCCCTGAGATCATATCAAAGGGTTTTCGTGGTTGGATATCGCTGTCGATCCTGGCGACACAGGAGATACAGTGGTGGGAATGTGTGGTGGGCCAAACTGTCGATTAAATCGCATGTTTCAATTTGAAAATTTTTTAATTTCTGATTAACAGTTTTTTCATACAAATCCCAATTTACTGTTTTCAGATTCGTATGAAGAGGAAAACTTTCAAATGTCTGTGACAAGTTACTATGGGAAGAGAATGATGGAGAAAGATTCAATGTTGTCAGAGTTGGTAAATGATAACTACCTAATGAGTCTGAAGAAACTTGCCATTCACAAAATAATGCTAACGACGCCGAAACAAAAGTCAAATCTAGTGCATTTGGCTTCCATCTATGCGACCCTACAGTGGTTGAACGTCCATCATTCAAGAGAACCAAATCATTCTCATCAGCGACATCAACAATATCTCTCCCTCGCGCGTCAACTTTGTCGCAACCCCATAAAGTATGATGCGCGTTAAAGTCTCCAGGAAAAATTATCGGTTTCGGAATAGTCTGTATTAACTCATTAAATTTTTTCTTATTAAATTCAGGAGTACAGCTTCCTGGGCTGTAAAAACTTAAAATCAAAATTTGTTTCTGAAAAATTTGAATCTCAACAACAATATTTTGTAAAGAATCATCATAAAATGTATTAATTTTGTTATAGACTATAGTGTTATGAATTAATATGGCTACTCCATTGTGATTATTACCACAGTCATTTCTCACAATAGAGTATCCTTTCATGTTAAATGTGATATGTGGTTTGAGCCACGTTTCACTAATTATACAAATGTGGATGGAATTATCTAATAGAAATTTTTGTAGTTCATATTTATTACTTGGCAAGCTTTGACTGTTCCATTGCATAATACTTACTTGGGCAGAGAATGTGAAAGATTGCTATTTTTTTCTTTTATAGTTTCTTTTATTGCCTCTGAAACAAGCTGTGAGTTTATGCTTGCATTTTGTAGCTTTTTTTGTAGCCCCCGTGTGGGCCTGTCGGCCCACACGGGGGCCCCGTAGCAAATGCTGCCTAGGTAAGTAGCGGTGTAAATTAATTTTAGGGTTTTGAAAGAGAGGCCCCATGTCGACGTAGATATTTCGGTAAAGGAGTAAAAATTGCGCTTCGCTTTCTCACCAGTTTGAATAATATGTTCTAAAAATGTAAATTTATTTTCCAAGTAAAAACCAAGATAACAGAGCGACTGTTTGCGTTTAACGTTAATATTGTCAAGTTTAATGCTAGGGGAAGATATAAGGGAACCTTTTAAAAGAATTTGGTAAGTTTTATGCGCGGCGAATTTCAGGCGATTACGTTTACCCCAGCTCGATATTAAGTTAAGACTATCATTGGCTTTAGATTCAATTTCGGAACGTGAATTTGCTTAAACGATGAGAAAACCGTCATCGGCGTAGCCAACTAGTATGCACAGCGGTGGTAGGGGAAGACTTAATAAATCATCAAATCCGAAATTCCATACTTTTGGCGAGATAACAGAGCCCTGAGGGCAGCCGCAAGTTAAATCTTTGGCGTGTGTACAATGGCCAAGTCGAAGCTTAGTTTGACCATTAAAAAAGTAAGAACGTATTATGGCATAAATATTAGAGTAGCAACCTCGATTTTTTAGTTTTAATAATAATATCGGCCACCAAGCATGATCGAACAGTTCGAATCTTCGATTCGATCGATCGAATTAATCGACAGTTATAATAGATTCTGTGCGCTTATAATTCAAACTGTTGATAAATGTGGCGCATTTATCAGCGGTTTGAATAAGCCTAAGTTCTGCACCCCAACTACTAATCCTGTTTCTCAAAGTTCTGCCTGTAGTAACATTAAAAAAAAAGTTAAAATTCCATTAGTATGGTGGAATGAAAAATGTTCCAAGGTTGTACATGATTGTCGTAAAGCCTATGCGCGGTTTAAAGCGAATTCTTGTATTGAAACTTTTGTTGAATTTAAGCGTCTTCAGGCGCATAAAAAACGCGTATTGAAACAAGAGCGAAGACTTTCTTGGGAAAACTTTTGTAAATCTGTTAGTAGATTAACTCCTATGAGCCAAATTTGGATGAAAATTAAAAAATTCAACCGAAGTTATACACCTAGAAGTAGTTTCATTGATAGTGAATGGATAATACGGTTTTTAAATAAATATACTCCAGATACAGTACCAAATAATTATAAGAAGTTTAAGAACAGTAATTCCAATGTGACATTGACATGTGACAATGTGACAGCATCTCCAAATTCTTTTTTAATAGAGAGTTTTACATTTGAAGAGCTGTAAGCAGCCATAAAATCTCGTAATGATTCTGCTTGTGGTCTAGATTGTTTATCTTACAAAATGTTTAAATTGTTGTAATAAAACCCGGAAAGGATATAAATGTTGCAGATTCATATAGACCTATAACTTTAAGTTCTTGTGTTGGCAAAATATTTGAACAGCTTATTAAACAGCGATTGGAATTTTTTATAGAAAGAAATCATATTTTACCTAGTAATCAGTTCGGTTTTCGGCGTGGCCGTTCGGCTAGAGAGAGCTTAAGTCATTTTTGTTTGGACATTCACAATGCTCTGTCTTGTAATTCAATATTGGTTGGTATTTTCTTTGATGTTGTTGGCGCATATAATAATGTTAATTTGGAAAAACTTTCAACTATTTTAACTTCTTTACAATTACCTGAAAAATTGGTAAATTGGGTGTATCATTTTCTTAGTGGTCGTAAATTATTTGTGAAATTTGAAAATAAACTGATTGGTCCAAGGTACTCCTACAAAGGAATAAGTCAAGGTGGAATTCTCAGTCCTTTACTATTTATTTTGTATATACATAAGTTAAATGTTGTCTTAGGTCAAAACATTACTAACCTACAGTTTGTAGATGACTTAACTATATATTGTACTGCAGACAAGTTTCCTGCAGCTATTGAAAATCTCAGAGTTGCTCTCCTCGGCCTTAAGGCCTATTATGATGATCTGGGTTTGGACATCAGTTCTGAAAAAAGCAAAGTTTTAGTTTTTTCAAAAAAACCTAGCAAAACAACAAACGTTGTCTTCAAAACTGTTAGATTCTTAGGTGTGATTTTTCAGAACTCCTTCAAATTTAATAAATATATTGATTACTTAGCAAACAGGGCTTTGAAGGCTTGCAATATATTAAAGTCTTTAGCAGGCACATATTGGGGAGCTGATCAAAAATTTTATTAATTCTTTACAAGGCTATTGTAAGAAGCCATTTTGAATATGGTTATGTATGCTTTGCTTCTATTCCACATTTTGTTGATAGACTAGATAAAGTTCAAAATAGGTGCTTACGGATTGTGCTTAGTGCGATGTGTTCCACACCCATAATATCAATGCAGGTTGAATGTAACATCCCTCCTTTGAAAATTCGCTTTAAATATTTAGTGTACAGGTTTTTGTTGAGAATTTCATCCATTAAAAATCACCCTCTTCTTGTAAAATTGTAGAGTGGTTCTTCTTCTTCTATTTTATTACATTACCTACCTGAAATTGTAAAAATAAAGCAAGACTATAACTTATATGAAAGTGACTTATGGCCTTGCTATATGAGCACATTTAGCTCTAAATATTTTCCACTAAAATTGTAATTGATAATTCTTTGAAGTGCAAAGAAGATGTCTACCTTCTACTAAGTAACCTAGTTGGTTATCAACAAGTATATACTGATGGTTCAAAGACTTCTGAGGCGGTATCAGCAGCCATATATATTAATCTTTCAGGCCCCGCGCGAGCACCGGTGATCGCGAGAACAAAAGAATACAATGGGAATTCCTAGAACCTCCGATCGAAGGATTAAACAGGATAAGAAAGGATATGGTATTAGGCTTCCAAATTTAACAAGTATTTTTAAATCTGCTGAGTGTTTAGCAGTTCTGTCTGCATTAGAGTATATCGAAACTCAAGTTTATGATAAATGGATTATAGTGTCTGATAGTCTTAGCGTTCTTCAAAACTTAAATAACCCCAAATTTTGTGCTACAACTAACTATATTATCCATGATATTAGAGAAAAATATACAAAATTAACAACATTAAACAAAAAAAATATAGTTTTAGTCTGGTCACCGTCACATATTGGTGTTAAGGGAAATGAACAGGCTGATTTTCTAGCAAGAGCTATAACCACTTGTTTTCAGGAGCATTGTATTAAAAACATATGCCTTCCAGAATCTGATGTTTTAGTCAAAATAAAAGAAACCTTTAAAATCTAATTTACAAATTTTTGGAAACAGACCATGGAAACCAAAGGAAAATGGTATTCTAAGATTAAACAGGAGTTGTCAGTCCCATGGTTTACTAAAGGTGTTTCATTTCATGACAGGAAATTTTATTCTACTATTTGCCGTCTTCGACTTGGTCACTGTCGATTTAATGCTCATCTTCACAGATTGAATATGTTGTCTTCACCCGTCTGTAATTACTGTAACCATTCTGAACAAACCTTGGATCACATTTTCTTTACTTGTAACAGTTTTACTCTTCAAAGATTTATTTTTATTAATCACTTGATGGATATCTTTAAAACTGCTGAAGCCATCCCGCACTCCCTTCAGCAGCTTCTGAAAACACCCGATTGTTATAAGCCAATATATGAGTACGTTCTTCTATGATATATAAATAAATACTCACCAGTCATTACCTATATACCTTGAGATTGTATATAGTAACACAGAGATAGTTCTCTGTAACGGTTATGTGTTGTAAAATTCCTAATTATATATAAGTACTTTGTGGTTGTAAACAATTCTCTTTTATATTTGCTTTCATCTCGTTTTTATTAGTTTTAGTAATAAAATATTATTTAATTAATGTACATAACTTTGAACTGTTTATTAGCAGACTTTTTAGGCATCTGTCAAGAGTCAAATTGAAGAAGGGACAGTAAAATACTATCAAAACATGAGAAATGGCTTCGGCCTGATGAAAAGTCTATTCCAGATGGTTAATATAAAAGAATTGGCTTCGGCCTGATGAAAACTCTATTTCAGATGGTTAATATAAAAGAATTGGCTTCGGCCTTCACTATCATTCATTAAATAGAGAAAACATAGAAATGGCTGTATGGGCAACGCTCTCGAATTAAAAAAAAATCTTTTTGATTTCCGATTTCTTACTGTGCACATGTGAGTTACCTAAATAAAACGATATTTAGTAGTTTTTCTCAGTTTTATTCATACAAAGGCCTAATTCCAAAAGAATTATTGAATACTTTTTAGTTCATATTATTACTGTTTTTACCTTGGAAGTCGGTTTTAAATTTTTTGTTAAAAATTATAATTTCACTCTTTTTAGTTATTTACCGGTAAACATATAAGCTGTCAGTTGTAGATATATAGGATTTAGGTATGAAACTATCACAACTACTATAATACTCAGGCAGTTTTCAAAAAAGTTTTTTCCTACGTACCTCATAGATCCTATTATCAAATTGGCAACTTGGTAACCGCAACACCAAGTTTAAATCATTTACTTTGTAACAACATTAATATAATTTTCAAAATCACTCGACAAACTCGAGTCTCGATCGAAAAGACTATGAAAAGTACCAATAATAGGGTCATAACTCACAACGAGGCATCGTGTGATGGTAGTGATAATTATGATGACAATGATGATGATGATGATGATGATGATGAATGTAATTTGCATAGTAGCATATGCTTTCAGTTCTTAAAACATCGCCGAAAGTCCCAAACTTGTATCTATAAGGAATCCGGAGTTCTCTTAGTATCTTCGGAACCATAGCATGCCTTGGTGTAAAATCTTACTTTTTGGTAGAATATGCTTAGGATTCTTCATATAAAACCAAAATCACTATATGTTTCCATATAAATTTTGAGGAGTTCCCTCGATTACTCATGGATCCTATCATCAGGTCACCACTTTTGTGAACATGGTACCAAATTGGAGTTGAACCCTATACAACACAAGAAAAATTTTGAAAATCGGTTCACAAACGGCGGAGTAATCGTTGAACATACACAAATAAAAATAAAAATATACATACAACCGAACATAATTATTATAACCTCCTCCTTTTTGGAAGTCGGTTAAAAATCTAGCTTTAAAGATAGACCGACGATGTAGGCTATAAAGATGGATCCTAACGGCTGTGTTTATCTTTAGTCTTTAAAGAACCGAAAATATAGCATTAAACCGAAGATATGGCATTCGACAGATATAATGATTCTGCCTTGTTTGAATAATGGTCCAATTATTGCGCAAGGTAAGATAAAAAATGTATTGACAGTAATGTAACATTTCATGATCGTGATAAAATATTATTATTTTTTAACAAAAAATTGTACCCGACTTCCAAGGTAAAAACAATATTCTTAAAATGATCTAAAAAGTATAAAATAATTCTTATTCTAGATTAATAGTGCCTTTATCTAAATTCGACTAAATCTCAACGAATTCTGTACTCAATTTTCATTCAATTTCAACTTCAATTTTCAACTTCAACCGATTGAAGTCGGTACCAGCCAGTTTGAAGTCGGCCCAGAACTGAGATACTTGACGTCGAACTTAGCCAGTACCGACTTCAAAAGAATGAAAATTGAGTACAGAATTCGTTGAGATTTAGTCGCATTTAGATAAAGGCACTATTAATCTAGAATAAGAATTATTTTATACTTTTTAGATCATTTTAAGAATATTGTTTTTACCTTGGAAGTCGGGTTAAATTTTTTGTTAAAAAATAATAATTTCACTCTTTTTAGTTATATACAAGAGAAGGCTTTATGCGTAGATAACCAATACAAATATTAACTATCCATATATTACTGTAATCGAAATTGTGGTAAATGCTTGCAGTTATCTAAGCGATGCTGCAATTTCCAAACTTTTATCTTTAAAGGTTCAGGAGTTCTGTTCAGTGCCTTTGGACCAAGAGACACCTTCGTATGAAATTTCTCTTATTCGTAACATAATAAATGTTTAAGTTACTAGAAACAGTATTTTAACCACTATGAGTGTTTTGATAAATTTCAAGGATTTCCCTCGATTGCTCATAGATCCCATCATCAGTTCACCACTTTCATAATTGTTATACCAAATTAAGATTATATCCTATACAAAACTACAAGAATTTTTAAAATCGGTCCACAAACAGCGAAATAATCATCAAAAACATCTGCTTCGATGCAAAATATCACGAAAAGTACCAATAATTGGGTCATAATGTGATGACCCATAATATAATTATGGTTGTGATGATGATGATCAATCAAATTGATGTGTTGGCTTATGCTTTCAGTTGCTTAAACAACGCCGAAATCGCCGAACCTGTATCTATAAGGATTCAAAAGTTCTGTTCGGTACCTTCGGATCCAGGGTATAACCTGGTGCAAAGTCTTACTTTTTGGTAGCATCTACCTCTAACGCTTCTGAAAAAATCGAAATCCCTATATGTTTCCATACAAATTTCAAGGAATCCCCTCGATTCCTCATGGATCCCATCATCAGATCCCCACTTTTGTGAACATGGTACCAAATTCGGATTCAACCCTGTACAAACGACAAAAGAATAATGAAAATCGGTCCACAAACGGCGAAGTTATGGTTGAACATACAATATATATATATATATATATATATATATATATATATATATATATATATATATATATATATATATATATATATATATATATATATATATATATATATACAGACGAACATATAACCTCCACCTTTTTGGAAGTCGGTTAAAAAGAGATTCTTGTGGAACTAACCGAATGAATTAATAATACGTTGAGCTTTAACTTATAATCATCATCACATTTGAATTTTTATTATTATTTTTATAATCGATTACAGTTTTTTGTTTTTAACAGTCCTCTAACAGTCCTTTACAACGGAGTAAAGAGTGTAAGCCTTTACTTAAAGATTAATAGGAAACATTTAAATTATCTAATATAGTTCTCCAAGTAATCAATCACAGTCTAATTGTTAGAACTGTTAAATAACACTAAGATATCGCAAACTCCTAAACCAAGAATAAGTAAATACTGGGACTTCTTTAAATAAGTAATATAAAAATATAGTAGTATTATAAATAAGCAGTATAAAATAGTTTGACGACAAGCCACCAAAATTGGAAATCACCTATTTATGTTTATTTTCTTGGAAAATAATAATTATTTTTAAAAAAGTTTTCAACCTTGTCGTGTAAAAAAGCGGTTTGGCAAGTCCAGTTACTGTCAGAGAAGTTGATTCAACAGCAGATGGCGGACCTACGTAATTGGGCCAATTCCAGTCATCAGGGGATCTAAAATGTCCACTTTGGAAAATAATAAGATCATAATAAGTATTATGATTCATTTTTTTCTACGAATAATTCTAAGGAAACATAACTCCCATACTTCAACCGTTTTGAATTTGGTTCCTTTTCGCACACTAAAATATGAAGAAACTCTTTACGAAAGTCCTTCCTTAGTTTTCATTCGTAGATTTTTTTAAAAACTGTGATACTGATGAATGTCAAATTAGTATGCATTGAATCCGAATTACTAGACATAATATGAATTGCACGCAGTGACCATTTTGCGATTTAAAAAAAATTAATTATATTAAATGATCTTATATTATAAATGATCAAACGAACTTACCAAGTGAAGTTCGATCATTATTATATGAGTCGCTTCATTCAAAGATATATTAATTAACCAGGTAGTCCTTTGTTTGTTTGCTAGGCAATCGCGTTTTTTTAAAGACGTATGTGGGTACAAAAAAAATCGTTCCGCTTGATAGTCACTCTGTCATAAGCACGCTTCATTTATGTTTAGAGAGAGGTAATGCAAAAAATCTTTCTTTATTTCTTTGGGTACTGCAGCAAACAAAGTTTAGTGCAGACTGGGTGGGAGGGAGATTATATCTTTGAATGAAGCGACTCATATAATAATGATCGAACTTCACTTGGTAAGTTCGTTTGATCATTTATTATATTTCTTCGCTTCATTCTTCGATATATTAATTAACCAGGTAGATTTTCAGAGTAACAAAAGAAAGATTTTTTACATAATTCAATATACATTATGAATACATACATTATGAATATAATATATACATTATGAATAGTAATCATTATATTCGAGAAAGAATTTAACATTATGCCCATAAATAATAATAATAGTCAGTAGAAACAAAACTTAAGAGACCTCTATGGTTTGTGATTCAAATGATAACGTACTGGGATCATGGTGATATAGATATAACTGATTCAGCGAAACTTTGTTCGTCGATAAAATTATAGCTAAGGAAAATAGCGAAAGTATTGAAGTCGCTAGTCCTGCCTATCGACTGTCGTCTTACTAATCGTATCCAGTTTCAGTCCCCGTGTCGATGCTCGTGTCGACGCCGCGCCGCACTCGCACAGCACCTGATTTATCCAGCGGCTAACCGACTGAGAGGTGGCTGTTCTGTGCAGAGTGTTAAACGTTAGCAATAATAACCCGTATTATATTAAATAGTATAATGCTACAGCATTATACTATTTAATATAATCTTGAATAACCATCGCACGGCGTAATACCTTAAATATAACTTCGTCTTTTTTAATAAAAAAAGAATTACATAATTTAATAACATCACCGATCCAATCACGCCCGGGAGGATGTCTTTGTAATATAAATTTCGATACCGATATTTAAAACCATAATTTTTTATTTTGCCGAGTTTTATTAGGCAGAAAGTTTTAAGTCAATGTTCAGTGTGCAAGAAAAAACAAATAATTTATAAGTGGATACCGGGTACTATACTACTCAGGTATGGGCTAGGATTTTGACCGGAAAGCTTCTTTCGAAAGACGCTTCACACATTCATCTGAGCCAATGTCACCAACCAATAATGTCAACATTGTTCATAAACAATGACAGTGCACAGTGATGGCTGTAGAAGATATCGTATTACAGACATTGTCAAATTGTTTGGCTAAAGTTCCGATGGAGCGGACGTAGATCTCTGTAATAAGTATATTAACTAATAACTAATAAGATTAAAGAGAGTATTTATCTAAAATCTAAGTCGAAGTAAAGTATTTTAGAATAAATTTTAAGGAGTCTACTGCTTTAACCGGACTCAGGTCCGGCTCTGTGGTCGTCGATAATGTGATTATTGCATATAAATATGATTGAAAGTCGAGAATATTGTATTATCGGTCCACCAGGCTGAATATTTTAACAATTATTATTCAAGAATAAGTATGATTCTGTTATCGTATTTATCATGGCATATTTAATTTAGTATTAAAAATTTTAATCGCTGAAAACCAGTTGCATTCCGCGGCGGGAGTCAGGAATCAGGATATGAAAGTGTCAAAACATCTCTCAGTTGAGCTAGCTCACGAATACTACACGGATTTAACTGTTCTATGTTATTCCGTTTTTAATTGGCATATATTATTATATACTATATCTAATATATAAAATTCTCGTGTCACGGTGTGCGTGGTTGAACTCCTCTGAAACGGCTCGACCGATTTTCGTGAATCTTAGCGAGCATATCGGCTAGGGTTGAGAATCGGAAAACATCTACTATTTATATTGATAAGTGTATTCATTTGTTGAATAAATAATAGTAAACTGCTACAAGTCGAGACCGACGGCGACTATTGTTTGTGCAACGGTTTAGCAATCATGGACTTTGATGGTGACATACTTATTTAGTCACTTCAATAAAATAATAATATGGGCGAAATACTTTATATGGCAAAACAACGTTTGCCGGGACCGCTAGTTATGTTATAATAATATAAATATTATAAACGTTAAGACTTAAATAATTAGATATTTGTTGTGGATTTAATATACCCATGGCACTATTAACAATAAAACGTAAACAAAAAAGGGGCGCCTGAGGCTGAAGAATTGTCGCCTAGAACACTGATATTGTTAAAGCGTGGTAAATCTAGTAGTGATAAAGCCCACGCCTGGTCTGGTTTCCTTCTTTATATTTTTTGTGAAAAAAATGTTAGCACATCTGATAGTCTGTACGTCAAGACTTAAGGCTCTTAATCCGTAAATTAAAATCTTTCGATCGACTAGTGAGTTAAAAGGAACCAAGAAGTAGACTTTTAAATCTATTTTTGCTAGATACTTTTGGGTATTGGCTTGAAAGCCATACGATAATTTTCCAAATTAGCATGTAATTTCGAAATAAACTTACGAAGTGGTTTCAAATTTAAAATAATTCAATAATTGTATTTAAAATATAATACAACATTTTCCGCCGCTTTGTTTGGGGAAAAAAAATCTTTGAAATAAGGTAACCTTGGTACCTGCGGTGGGGGTACACGAAGATATAGTTTTAAATTCTAATAATTTATTGATGTCATGATGTATAATATATTAAGCCAGTGGTACCCAACCTGTTTTTGTTTTTGGAACGAAGTTCCCAAATCTTTTTTTTTTTTTTTTCATGCGGGCCGCAAACATTTTTGGTCTTGGTGTCGCGGGGCGCAACAAACATTTTTAGGTTTAAAAAATAGCTTTATTCAAAATTAACGATCTACAAGTGAAAAAAGACTTTCACGTTGACTGTATAATATTTTGCCGGTGGGCGTAAATTTCAAATTGGTTTAACATCACACGGGCTACAAATAAAGTCCCGGTGGCCCGCATGTGGCCCGTTGTCCGCGGGTTGGGGATAGCTGTATTAAGCCCACAATAATTATAATAGTAACATCTATAAAACATATATAAAAATAACTGTCAGCACTACTGCTGCGGTGTTGAGCGTTTAGTCGCCTCAACGCTCTTCGAACTCGAAGAGGGTTTATTGTAGCCGTACAGTACTAGCGGCACCAGCCGACGGTCAACAGCTCTCCCCCACCCCCCTTTTTAACGGGTAGCGGGAAGGGTTTGTCAGAGCCCAAAAGGTACCCGGTTGATGGGATGTACTAATTGGTCTCTGAGAACAAATACTGGAATTATCCAGCGAAACAATATTAATCTCAGTCTGATATTGAGACAAGACTTATCGAGTCTGAGTGTTATAGGTTTCCGTTACGAAGTTGTCTTGTCTGATAATATATTATCTGATAAGTCTGATAATAATTAATATCGAGATAAGTCAGATACTGTTGAGAAGTCTGATAATATCGAGACGTTGTCAGGTGAAATCTATAATGATAATAATCGATGGAAATGTAATCGATCTGCAACACTTATTATCAGGAATGTTTTATAAGCAGTAGCTTATCTTAATCGTTTTTGGGATCATTTAAAACCATAATCTGGCGAATCCGAGGGTTCACCTAAGGATCCGAGGGAACAACGAGGGTTCACCTAACGTCAGTAGGAGCCCTGTATCTATCCGGATCTGGTCCGGTTCTATCGGTGCCGGTACTCAGAATCGACCGTTGGCACCTGGTTTATTATTGAGAAAGCTTCGGGTTCATTCGTAACCTGATCGACCCGTATATCGGTCACTTCTAGTGATATTTCCCCGATTGTCTGGTCTTAGTGACCTAAAAAAATAAATATTGGGGTAGCATAATTGCACATTATAATCGACTTATTTGTCGATAAAATATGTTACAAAAAATATTGAGGGTAGTAACTATCACGTTACGTAGATATTAAGTTTCGTTATACACTCGCGGTGTATCCCGAGTCCCCACATTGGTGCAAAATTTATTTAATAAAAATAATTATATACCAGCAGACATAATAAATTATAATCGTAGTTCTATATTTAGAACAAAAAGATCGCGCGAAACGCGCAATGGTTGTTAACAGCTGATGAGATTCGCAGTCAATCTAGTTATTAGCTCGAAATAGCTGTTCTCTATAAAGCGGCAAAGATATTAATATTATAATAATAATTATGTAGTTCTATTTATAGAAATAGAAGAGCGCGAGAAAACGCGCGGTAGTTGCTAATTTTTATTTTTAAATATTGTCGGAGACTCGTAGTCAATCCATACATTATGTTGATTTAAAAAATATCGATATATTTTAAATTTAAATAGTAATTAACTCGCAGTTAATCTCCTCAAGCCAGCCAACATATTATACTTTTATTATTAGATAAAACATCGTCAGAGACCCGCAGTCAATTCCGATGCATAAAGATTGTGTTTAGAGACTCGCAGTCAATCCACACATTATGGCGGTTTCTTAAATAGCTCGCTGTTAACCCCCAAACCGGCCAACGTATAGTTCTATTTATAGAAAATATAGAACATCGTCAGAGACTCGCAGTCTATTCCGATGCATATAAATTGTGTTTAGAGACCCGCGGTCAATCCACACATTATGGCGGTTTATAAAATAACCTAATAATTAAACACTTGTAGTAATTAACTTGCAGTTATTTCCCCCAATCGGGCAAACATAATACAGTTCTATTTATAGAATAGGTAAAACATCGTCAGAGATCCGCAATCAATTCCGATGCATATAGAATAAAGATTGTGTAAAAGGACTCGCGGTCCAAACACACTGTACTTATTGACTCACAGTCGCAGTACATGCCGGTTAGTTAAATAATTGCAGTAATCAACTGCAGTTATTTCCCCCAATCCGGCAAACATATAGTTCTTTAATCCCTCGATAGTGGCATAAACGAGACACAATAGATTTGTATTGTTATCGCGGTCGCATGCGACCGCTTGGGGCTTGAAGCATTCTATTTATAGAACAGATAAAGCAAACACATTACACATTCCAAACACATTGTACATTTATTGACTCGCGGTCACAGTACATGCCGATTAGTATTGCATATAATAATTGGCTCGTCTTGGCCTCGGTAGCGCCTGCCTAAATATATAATAATACTTACATGTATTTTCTTGTTACACAATAAAATAACACTGACTTTAGTTACTTACAACACTGACTCAATCATCTTAATAATAATAACTAATTTTCTTCTGAGCGCTGCGCTTTGGCGTGGTTACTAAGTATACGTGCTCGCGTTGCCTCGCGTTAAGAGGCCGGGTACCCTTGGAATTTCTCATACAAACGTAATACCAAAATCATTTTCTCATACGAAAATATTTAACATGTTTGAGTTATTTTTCAGTTTAAAATAGTAATTACCTAGGTTCCTGCACAAAAATTTACTTCAAAATATTTAAACACTAAAAAATAGAGTAAAACACTAAAAAATATATAAATAAATAGTAAATTTACTACAAAATATTTAAATACTAAAAAATATTTTTTAGAGTAAAGAAAACTACCTGGTTCATTAATATATCGAAGAATGAAGCGAAGAAATATAATTAAGATTGTCCAAAGTGACCATTTTAGATTCGCAGATCACAAGTCATGATATCACGACTAATATTAAAATTTGAATGGGCATAAACCGACCAACCGACGTAGGTCTGTCAACTGCCTAGAATAAAGAGTCATGGCCAAATTTGTATAGGAGCTGCGGGGTTAAAATGGTCGCTTTGAAGAATCATGATATGAATCATAATATGATTCATTTTTCTAAAATTGCAAAATGCAACTCTGCTTGCAATTCATTTCTGTATTTTTGTACTGATTTGACATTTGTCAGTTTGACAGTTTTGACAATTCATTTGCTGAATTAATTGAGAGGAATTGCTAAATGTGACCATTTTAGCCCCGCAGGACTCGACTCTTATTTTTGACTAGCTGTCCCGGCAAACGTTGTTTTGCCATTTAAAGTATTTCTGCTTCATCAGTTGATACAAAATCTTACCCCCTCTTTTGTCCCCTAAAAGGGGTGGGGGGAAAAATTGTACACACCAGATGTTAAGTTGGAAAAACAGTTAATAATATGAAGTAAGTCCATTAAAGAAAAAAGTTTGATACAAAATCTGACCCCCTCTTTGGTCCCCTTAGAAGGGGGGGGGGGGGGTAATTTTTATACACCAGATGTTGAGTTGGAAGGAGGCAAATATATCTGCGAAAACCGTATGCAAATCGAATCAGTAGTTTTCGTGTTAAAGCAAGTCTTTAAATACAAAATCTGACCCCCTCTTTCGTCCCTTTAGAGGGGTGGGGGGAAAAATTTTTATACACCACATGTTAAGTTGGAAGAAGACAAATATATCTGCGAAAACCGCATTCAAATCGGATCAGTAGTTTTCGTGTTAAAGCAAAAGCCTTATACAAAATCTGACAACCTCTTTCATCCCTTTAGAGGGGTGGGGGTAAATTTTTTTATACACCACATGTTAAGTTGGAAGAAGACAAATATATCTGCGAAAACCGCATTCAAATCGGATCAGTAGTTTTTGTGTTAAAGCAAAAGTCTTATACAAAATCTGACCCCCTCTTTCGTCCCTTTAGAGGGGTGGGGGGAATTTTTTTTATACATCAGATGTTAAGTTGGAAGAAGACAAATATATCTGCGAAAACCGCATTCAAATCGGATCAGTAGTTTTCATGTGATAGTGGAACAAACATACAGACAGACAGACAGACAGACAGACAGACAGACAGACAGACAGACAGACAGACAAAAAAACTGACCACATTTTTGGCTTCTATAGCGATGTATTGACACCCTTCGCTTATTATTTTTTGAATATCTTTAATGTACAGAATCTTCATTTCTACAGTTTTATTATATGTATAGATGTCCCATAATAAACTATAGTTAGATTTGGTTGTTCTTATGCTCTAAACATAATTCCGTTTGAGAATTATGTCTAAATAGCCACGGTTTTTTACAATAATTAATACCGTTTACAATTATAATGAGGTTAGACTTAAGAACTACCTTTTTCCCGACTGCGGTGTAGCCTACAAGTGTATATTCGCCAATCTCGTTTCTAATTATTTCAATTTTTCCTAGAGTATTACCCAAAAAATAGAACGAATGCGAATAATCGCCGGCTGTCAGAACATAAAGAAACTAAAATATATTGATTTTTTTTTATGGCTATTTACAGACACATTTCTAATATTTTTCGATGCCTTAAAATATAAGAGAATTTTTGCTACCAATGGCATATCGGGACGCCATTTATCATCTGGTACGATTTGGCCATTGTTCTTTCTTCGATGGTACATAATGTTAGTGCACACTGGGCCTTTTTTTGTTCATCAAGGGCATGCGTTATAGCGCAGACAACAGCGAACGTGAGCGGTGAGGCATGCCCGCGACGCATGCCCTAAAAATTTCGCTTTGTTATTAAAAATGACAGTTGGCGTTGCGTTCTTTGACGCAATCAATTATTGAATGCGCCAAAACGAAAGTTGAAAGAAAGAAGATGACGAAAAATAAAAATTGAAGATGAAAGCGCATAATGTGGACATAGCTAATGCACATTATCGAAGTTAAAATATTCTTGAAACAGTTAAAAAATTCCTTAGGATTTTTGTGAAATGAATTGATACGTTTGGTAACTACAAAGAAACACGAGATATCCCAACCAATTAGTTTTACCAATGACAAAAACAAGTTTTGCTGACAGGGGGTGCTACAACATGTCGGTAAAAATATACAACAAGTTGCCCAAAGATATTAAGGAACTTCCCCTTACAACCTTTAAGAAAAAACTTCATAATTGGCTGGTTGAAAAATGTTTCTACTCTTTGAATGAATTTTTATAATAGTAATTTATCGATATGACATTAGTAATTATTATTGTACTTATAAGGATAAAGTATTGCTTTGACATGATTATTTAATTAATTGGACATTGGATATTATTAAGTACTTATTTATTTTATTTGAATTATTATTAGATATTTGACATAGTATTTACTCTTGACTTGTTCTGATTTTTATGACTTTATGAATTTCATGCACTGACATGTTTAACAATTATACTTATACTTATAGATATCTGACTACTTAAGCCAATAATATTATCAATTCAAATTAAATATGAAAATTATAATTTAAGTAACTTAGTAATATTTAAGATCAGTTTACCTAATATTGACTAATGTATCATATAACATTTGCACGTCGATAAAGTTGACAAAATATGTGAGACGCTGTTAGCATTGTATCACCTTACTGTACCATATTTTTGCAAATAAAGAATATTATTATTTAAAAAAACTCACATGTACTCTCGAGGCGGAAGAGGTTGAAGTTGCGCAGCAAGTAGTCGTGCAGCGTGAGGAACTGCAGGTTGAGTTTGGGCAGCGCGAGGCAGTTCTCGCCGCTGTATATCTCCGTGGGCACCACGTTCTCGTCCCAGACGATGTCCTCGGTCGGGTACAGCGGCATCGAGTTCAGCTCCTCCAGCTGCGAGATGCGCCGCTCGTGACGAGATATCTACAAAATTGGCCAAGTGCAAGGACACGCGCACGAAGGATTCCATAAAATTAACATTTAAGGAGGGCTCCCTTAAATGTTAATTTTATTTTGTTTTTAGTATTTTTTGTTATAGCGGCAACCACAGATCTATTTCTGTGGCGGCAATAGAAATACACAATCTGTGAAAATTTCAGAAGTCTTGCTATAGCGGTTCTTGAGATACAGCCTGGAGACAGACGGACGGACATCGAAGTCTCAGTAATAGGGTCCCGCTTTTACCCTTCGGGTACGGAACCCTGAAAAATAAGGTCAAGTAGACACTGCGTCATTCGACGCGAGCGTTGAAGTATCGTGTACGCGTTGTTCGAACTTCTAGAATACAACAAAACGCATTAAGACGACGCCTTGATAATTTGGCTGTAGCGATGCCGATTTTTCTCAGCAATGACTAAAGCTAAGAAATTGAAGTTCATTGTCAGTATTCATCATGTCTTTGTCTTTGAATTGCCCATAGCATAACACGATTGGACCATTTTTATCGCACAGAATAATCAATCGAAAAGACCTCTGTAAAAAAAGGGATTCCTATTTTTCCAACGGAGGAGAGTGATTTAAGGTTCCAAAATTTGTACATAAATTGGTTCAAGCATGTACTTTAATTTGTGCATAGCTTATATGAAATGTATTTATTGTTTTTAAATTAAGCAACAAAAACCATTTTGTCGCTCACGCCCTTTCCATTTTTTGCTGTTCCATTGCTTGTTTTCTATGAGAGGCCGGGCCGGCCTCTCATAGAAAACAAGCAATCTAAAACATATCCAACACGGTTTCTTACTTTAACGCTGCGTCACCTTAAAAACGCCCCATGTTAAGACACTGACAACTGCCAATGACCTTGATCTCGCATCACTCTCGCACCACTGTCGATTTTCATGCCAGAGAGACAGAGATGTGAAGTGTTCACTCGGTAGCGTGGATACATTTTTCGTTTTTTAGAGGAAAAAATAAATATTATGGGAAATCTAGATGATAGAACCGAAAACTAAATCTCGCAATCTTTGGATTTTTGTAAAAGGTATCAAATAAACAAATTTTTAAAGCA
This sequence comes from Polyommatus iphigenia, assembly GCA_963422495.1. Classification (NCBI taxonomy): domain Eukaryota; kingdom Metazoa; phylum Arthropoda; class Insecta; order Lepidoptera; family Lycaenidae; genus Polyommatus; species Polyommatus iphigenia. The sequence continues at coordinate 14,295,274 of OY730181.1, read as the reverse complement.
TAGATTGTATTATTACTTTAGTTAGAACTGTTTAAAGTTCTTGAAAGATGTAACTTTGGTATTTTTTTTCATCCAGTAGGAGTACATAATTTTATTATTTAAATTGGACAAGCTTTTCCAAATATAATCAAAAATCACATATTTTTTTTTGTGCCAATCAATGAAATACATACGTCTAGAAAACTGCAGAAAGATGTCAAATTGGCAGCTGTCTTCGCCTTAATAAGCTTCGAAAAAGCCCTGTATTGTCAAGCAGTAAGAAATTGTATGTTTGATCCATCGTGGGTATGTTGTTTAGACAATGCAGAGGCATACTCCGATTATAACGTCATAATAATATTAGGATATTAGAATAGAATATTATATTAGTTGCTACGAACATTTTTAACCTCTGATTACGGCGGCTTCATGGTTTTCCCTAAAAATAATTATTTCAAAATGTTAACTCCAAATATCAAGTTACAAAATATACAGGGTGTAACAAAACTAAGTGATAATACCTACTTTGGGTGTGTATGTGTTTCTTATATAGAGTTCACTGTGTAAAGTAACAGCGCTAAGAGCTAATTTTTTTTGTGATTTGTATGGGCAAGCGGCCCCGCGTCACGAATTTTCCCATCAAAAGTTAAAAAAAATACTCTTTCAGCGCTGTTACTTTACACAGTGAACTCTATAAAGGGGACCCATCCACACCCTAAAGTATTATCACTTAGTTTTGTTACATTCTGTATAAATTAATATACAGAATGTAACAAAACTAAGCGATAATACTTTTTTTTTAATTATTGGTAAGTGCCTACATTTTTTTAAACTTTAGGGCGTTACTTAATATAATTAATTATTTATGAATAGGAAATCCTGCGTCCTGGTTGAGTTGAAGAATTTTAATCAAATTGAAATGACATTATATTACTCATGGACCTATAAACTCATGTTATTTTTCATTTATGTTCTTCTAGATGACGCTTGCAACACCGTTGCGCCAAAATTCGTTTATTGCGCGGGAACCATATATTTTTTCAAGATAAAAACTGTCCTATATCCTTTCCCGGGACTCAAAGTATCTGCAAACCAAATTTTAGCAAAATCGGTACCGGTTTGGGCGTGAAGAGGTAAGGGAACGTACCCATACTACGTGACCTATTTTTAAGATTTATTAACCCCTCCCTCCTCTCTGTGGTTACCACACGTAGTATAATATGCCAAGACCTCTTCCCTCTTCAAGTTTTTACGTTGATTGACAAGAAGTTTTTTAATCATTTGACATTTTGTAAGTAGAAAGTGTATCAAATGAAAATAATTTCACTCTTTGCAGGGCAAGGCACTACTATGCGGTGCAGTCTTATTAATCATGCACGCGCAAGACAAGAAACCGCACTGACGCGGACGTGGTAAGATTGAAGGAATTAGTTTGTTTATTTCTACTTGTCTTGTTTAGTAGGAAATAGTTACTCATAGCATAGGTCAAGGGTAAAAATAATAAATAGCTATCATATTTTATGAATACTGATTCATATAAAATGAGTACCTAAATTTAGCGTCCTGTGATAGATAATGACGAAACGGTTACAACTTACAGCTTTTATACGATACATAACTAAATTATTAATCCTAGTTCATACCCTAGTAATAATCAGGGTTTTTAAAACTAAATCACTCTTGCCTATTACGTTACCTCTCAAAGATTAAATTTATTTAGGAGCATAATAACATGCTTATTTGCTTAAGAAAAATTCTTAATCACTACACGTTTCTATATTATAAAGAAGGAGTTCCAACGATTTCTAAAGGATCCCATCATCATCAAACCACATTTTTGACAGCGATACCAAGTTTTGATTATAATATAATATGATAAACTTGTCATTTTCTATACAAAGCCATGATTGACAACATCTGACTTAATTATTGTCAATCGCGGTATATACAGAAAATGACAAGTTTTTGACAGGGAGTCAATGACCGCTACCGCCATGCCATGTTTCGCTGAGTACAGTATAGTTTGCATTCTCTTTCTTCGTAAAAGTCCTAAAAACTTTGACTTAAGCTTGTCAACCTAAGACTGTTGTTGTTTTGATTGTTATTTTTCTAAGGGCTGGTTTACACGTATTAAGTAGATAAGTAGTAACTAAATTTTAACTTAATTTGAAGTGCCTGCCGGAAATGTGTCAAGTGACAAGCCCCGCCTGCCAACCTTACAGAAAATAGTCAAAATTCTAATTTCCTTGTTTAGTACTTAACTAAATTTTAACTTACTACCTGCTACTAAATTTTGTGTTTACATGCAATAAGTAACTTAAAATTAAGTTAAAATTTAGTTAACTACTTATCTACTTAATACGTGTAAACCAGCCATAAGTAACATTTTACTTTAGTTTTTAAATTTTAATTTATTCCTTTGTTCATGTCCAAAAAAATATATTAAATAATTCTCTTTGAACTAAATAACGTGTTTTATTCAAACAAGAACCTGTTTCTTAAGTAATTTAATGAGAATAGAATAAACTTTTTGCACCTGACTCACCCAGATACTCGTAATCTGCAGAATACCTTGTTAATCTGCAGTCTAACTGGTTTGCGTACATTAACGGTACGCAAACCAGTTAGACTACAATTATACAACAAATCGAAAATTTAAAATTCGTCGACGTCGAACATAGAAAAAATATATACATATATACCTACACAGGGTGTAACAAAACTAAGCGACTCGGTCCCCGTGGACTTCTGCAGCTTATAGACGACACGACAGAGTTGCTTCCGCGGTACGCTTACTTCAAACTTCAATGTTTACAGACAGACAGACACGTCACACGTCACACTAAATGCCCCCTGCGTCGGGGGTTAAAATCTAGTAACGAATTTCAAGTTTCAACTGTTCTTAAAACTTAAAAAAAACGTTTGAGTCAGCGCTTGTGCGATGTAGGTGACGTACAGCGCCATCTATTATGAATTTTTGTAACTAACTTAATTTGAACAAATTTACGAATATAAACACCCCCTTACAACTAGGGCATCGAAACCCGGACTCAATTTTCAAAACCCGGGTTTTCGGATTTTCGTAAAATGAAAACCGGGTACCCGGGTTTTTCGGGTTTTTTCGTTTTTTTTTTACAATTCAAAAATTAACAATGCGAATCTATACATATTATAAAACAAAGTCGCTTTTTTTCCCTCATGTCCCTTTGTTCCCTTTAATCTTTAAAACTTCGCAACGGATTTTGATGATTCTTTCAGTGTTAGATAGCCCATTTATCGAGGAAGGCTATAGGCTATATTTTATCACGCTAAGACTAATAGGAGCGAAGAAATAGAGGAAAATCGCGCTAATCTCATTAACTACTGGTCCGATTTGAAAAATTCTTTCAGTGTTAGATAGCCCATTAATATTGAGGAAGGCTATTATAGCCTATATTTTATCACTCTAAGACTAATATAGGAGAACGTGGAAAAAACGGGAGAAATTATTTGAAAGGGCTTATCTCGCGAACTACTGGAGCAATTTTTATGTTATTTGGCACAGATAAGAAGTAGACTACGTGAAGGATCATAGGCTATCAATTTTAATCATTTTTTCAGTGGCTATATTGTATACCCTTGCGACGCCGGGGCGGGTCGCTAGTATACTTTAAATGTGATTTTCTGCTATTGGTAGCACCTATCCAGTAAAATACTATTTAAATACCATAGTCTGGAGTCACGGCCGTGCCCAACCAAGTCTCGAGTAAACGGGCACGGTCGTATCATACTTTTATCGAAGCGACTCTCCTATATTTTGGATTTTCAAAACTAAGGATTTAGATTTTCGGGCCCAAATTAAGTATTAGAACAAGCTTCACCCTCAAAATTACATGTATTATCAAAATGTATTTGTATTTTATGAAAAATATATATATTTTAAAGACAGTAAATGGAAGAATGACCTTTATTTATTTAGTTCTAATTGATGTTTGGCATACTTTATACCTGTAATTAAATTTTTGTGCCATATAGTTTTTACCTAAAATTGCCTTTTTTCTGCCTTGCTATGGTATAGGTATGAGGCCGAATGTTTTTAGCAATTTAGGGTAACATTTCTCTGTTGTCTTACTTACTGGGAAATCCTCAAAGCATTTGTCGTTATTTGTTCTAGTCACAAATCACAATAGATAGAATTCATATCAGATAACCATGTATGTAGTTGACCAGACCAGACCACGTAGCAAATGCGGAATGTTGCTTTTTATGACTTTGGAAGATTAACCATGGCGTCATAGTGTAACACACCAGAAATCGTCTCTGGTGCTGGTGCTGATAAAACCCCAGCTTGTATTTCATCTGGGTTCAGTAAAATCATGTGTTTTAAAAATTCCGCAGTGAGTATGCCATCCACGGCCGGTTATGGAAAGACATCATTCGTCCTATTATGTGTTACCATCATCAGTCTCCCAAGCTCATGAAAAGCAATCTGTCGTATTTGCCAAACTGCAATACTGGAATACAAAATGGTTTCAAATTATAAGGACAAACTTGATGAAAACTCCTCTGCATGGTTTTGTCGGTTTCAAGTGGCTGGTTGCTCTCCTGGAGCTTTTTACTGATTGAATTGTCTTAATATTGCCTTAATTTAACCAGATTGTTCAAACTTAGAGCTAGGCCACAGTTCGTCGCTTGCCTCTCTAACTGACGTAACTGACATTGAGCAAAATGTTCAGGGCAAGCTTTATTCGGTATATGGATTGACCTAAAATCGGAGGCAGCTCAACGTTTATCAGCGTACAATACAAAATAAAAATCTGCCTGTACATTGATCTTATAGAGTACTTCGCGTGGGTATAAATTTTATTTCAATAATATTATTATTATTTAAATAATACATTTTCAAAGCAGATACGTCTCTTTGAGAGAACTTTGTTTTCGATTTGGACGGTATTTGTTGTAACTTACGTCGGGCAATTTGTACTATAAATCATGTAATAAAACTCAGGGTATAGAAATAATCAGTTATAATGAAATTACAAGTTACAAATTACAAACACGTAACCATTAGGTATACCGATAGTTTAAAAAAATAACAAATTGTAACTAACATTTTAAATTTTTGTGTTTTTTTTAACATTTTGTAACATAAGCTTAAATAACAGTTTTTTTTCTATAACGTCATTGTTTAAAATTCAAACATAATCAACATCTGTTTAATTAGATAACTAACAGTTTGATAAAACACTATCTTTGAGATCACATCTTAGTTATGTACTTAACCTTATTCGGAATTACCGGTACGATACGCCATGCATAAACTGCATTGATCCTTTTTGGGACGATGAAAACTCAGATTTTTAGCCTTAAACACTCTGCGGTAGGTTGCAAAACAGGGTTTTATTGCATCGTTCTCTAAAGTAGCCAAAAACATATCATACATCTTAGTCCATTGAAATGTTACATTTGCTTTGCATTTATTAGAGGACGCAATTTTATTTTTGGAATATGTTGGGGGGGTCAATAGAAGCTTAACCTCAAGTTTGTGGGGTCGCCACCCTTGTCTCCCGGCCCGGCCGCCATCTTGAAAAAAGGGGCGACAACACAATTTTCGTGATATCTTGGAAACTATACGTCTTACAAAAAATTTATGAGGACATAATTTGTTGCAAATTATTTTGCCTGCAAATATGTTCATATAACTTTTTACCCTAAATTAAAAATTTAAAAAGTTATGAGCAAAACAGTGAGAAAAATTTTTAAAAGGTTTATTATCACTCCTTAACTTTGTTTATAATACATTTTACAAATAAATACCTTAGACCAACCTTGTAGATGATCTTTTGTGAAAGAGATACCCCGATCCCATGAAATTAATTTTCTGCAGATACAAAGGAAACTGTGGAACCGTGTGTGGCTGCAGAAAAGCAGGCCTGAAATGATTTAAATAGTATAGTAGGTATGTATAGACTAATATAGTAGGCATACTATAATATAGTTGCATATATTTATGTAGTGTAGAAGGCATACTGTAGACTGTGGCTGCAGAAAAGTAGGTCTGAAATGCTTTACAGAATAGTAGGCATACTGTGGAGCATCTTATGCCTGCTTTTCTGCAGCCACACATGCTTTCACAGTTTGCTTTGCATCTGCAGAAAATTAATTTCATGTGATCGGGGGGGATTGGGGGATCTTTTTCTCAAAAGATCATCTACAAGGTTAGTCTTAGGTAATTTTACTGTAAAATGTATAAAACAAAGATATAGAGCAATAATAAACCTTTTAAAAAAAATATCACTTTTTTGCTTATAACTTTTAAATTCTTTAATTTAGGGTAAAAAATTATATGAACATATTTGTAGGCAAAATAGTTTGCAACAAATTATGTTTTACAATTTTTTTGTAAGACTTATAGTTTCCGAGATATCACAAAAATAGTGTTGTCATCCCTTTTTTCAAGATGGCGGCCGGGGGACAAGAGTGGCGACACCACAAACTTGAGGTTAAGCTTCTATTGACCCTCCAACATAATATTCCAAAAATAAAATTGCGTCCTCTAATAAATGCAATATTCGGTCCTAAAATTGTAACATTTCAATGGACTAGTATGTCACTTACGCCGCCAATAGATCTTACAAGTACTGCAAACAAAATCTTACTAAGCGTCGTAAGTGACATAAGTCTTTTAGTGAGCTCTATAATTCAAGAAAGTGTAGATATGCCTGCCCCAATCTTTGTGATATCTCAGAACTGGTAAAACATACAGATACGTCGATTACACAGATCGATTCGTCTTGCAAAATTGATTAAGATGGTGTAGATAACTCAGTTTCGAAAAAAATGTCAGATACGTCAGTTAGAGAGGCAAGCGACGAGTTATCTGATATGAATATGACTATTGTGAATATTATAACAAATAACGACAAAAATCTTTAAGAGGTTTTTTTCAGAAAGTTAGAGAACTTGAAAAAAATACTTTGAAATGCAAAGAAGACTGGGCCTCATTGCGCAGCATGAAGACACAAAAATGTATTTTTAGGTAAAAATACTGTATGCTAAACATTAATTAGTATTAATTATTATTATTAATTTGATAATCAGCAATAAAAATATCTCATTGGAATGAAATTTCCAGTTTATAAAACGAAATAAAGATTTATTGACTTAATATCATTGATTTTTGTGGCCATAGAAAAAGCTGTGATTGTTTTAGAAACAATAAAATTAAGAAAAGTGTTTTGATATGTTTTATTAAATACCAAAAAATAAGCTATCATTCTTAAATTTATTGTCTTCGAAAATTCCTGACAGGTTTTTAGATATTCCAAAAAATACAAATATCCCTAGACTTTGTTGATGGGTGTATTTTATCAGCAACGGTCGATCCAAGACGTTTTTTCACTAACTAGTAGCCACTACTTAGCGACAAAACGTCTTGAAACGACACCCAGCTGACTTGCTTATCATCAAAAGTCTAAGGTGCTTTCAGCAGACTTCCTTTGAAGCTGTCCACACTTTTCTTTATTTTGTAAACCTTTGATCACAAAATAAAGAAAACTGTGGTCAGTCACTGAATTTTGCTTGAAAACTATGAGATTTGAAAACTTTTTGCGATGGATAGATTGCTTGAAGAGACTTTGTTTTTACATTGAATATTTTTGGTAGGATTTTTAAAGTAATATTAATGAATATTTTTATGACAATTAGTCATTAATGGTCTAAAAACGAAACTTGTGCTCTAAAATAATATAATGTTTTGCTTAATGAATAATGAATAATACAAGTACTTAATTAAATCTATACTTATGTTAGAAAGAGAAAGAATTTGTATGTTACTTTGTTTTAAATACCTTAAATCAGGTCTTGCCTTTAATATTAATCAAAAAAACGAAAAACCCGAAATGCTCGAAAAACCCGGGTATCCATTTTTGAACCCGGGTTTTTTCGTGAACCCTAAAACCCGGGTTTTCCCCTTTTTCCAGTTCAAAAAGTAGCCTATATCCTTTCTCAGGCTTTAGACTATATGTGTACAAAATTTCATTACAATCAGTTCATTCGTTTTGGCGTGAAAGCGAGACAAACAGATAGACCGACAGATAGAGATACTTTCGCATTCGATATAATATTAGTATAGAAGTATAGATTTTCGTATTTCCTATTTCCTTACCAGCAACTCCTTGAGAAAGCCCTTGTCCAGACGATGCCAGGGCGCCTCCTCCTCCCTGCCCTCCGCCGGTATTAGGTTCAGGTACGTCGCAATAGCTCGCAATGCTTTGTCACTAAAATATACAAGAAATTAATGACAATTTACAACAATAATCCTCAAATAAATGTTTACAAAGAATGGCGGTTGGCACCTGGCATAATATATGGTAAATTTTTTACGGTAGCTATGCTGCTGCCCCTGCTGTCACATTTCTAAGGGTGGGTTGCACCAGAGGCGTGGTTAAAGTTAAAGTTTAGGTTAAAGTTATGGTTAAGGTTAAATATGGCGTCCTTTAGCTTTAACTTTAACCTTAACTTTAACCGGAGAAATTCACAGATGTCTGTTGCGTTTATTTTTTTATTGAAGCTACAGGTAACGGGATTGAGGGTAAGTATAAAAAATTTAATTATCCGTAAAAATCGACAGGAAAAATATAACACTGTAAAACATAGTAAATTTTCACGAAAAATCTATACTAATATTATAAAGCGGAAGAGTTTGTTAGTTTGTTTGTTTGAACGCGCTAATCTCAGGACTACTGGTCCGATTTAAAAAATTCTTTCAGTGTTAGATAGCCCATTTATCGAGAAAGGCTGTAGGCTATATTTTATCACGCTACGACTAACAGGACCAAAGAAATAGAGGAAAATGTGGAAAAAACGTGAGGAAATTATTTCAAAGGGCTTATTTGAACGCGCTAATCTCAGGAACTACTGGTCCGATTTGAAAAATTCTTTCAGTGTTAGATAGTACATTTATCGAGAAAGGCTATAGGCTATATTTTATAGAAGCGAAGAAATAGAGGAAAATGTGGAAAAAACGGGGGAAATTATTTGAAAGGGCTCACGAACTACTTGAGCAATTTTTCTGTTATTTGGCACAGATAAGAAGTAGACCACGTAAAGGATCATAGACTATTTTTGTGGACTAATTTGTCTCTGAAATAGCTAATTTACGCGGGCGAAGCCGCGCGGAACGTCTAGTTTTTATATACATATACGTCTGAGTGGTTATGGTTAAATATGGCGGCCTTGTTATAGTTAAAGTTACAGTTATAGTGCAACCCAACCTAAAAAGTCATTAACTTTTGCTTAAAGCCCGCTTAAGCCCCATACATACGTAACTGTTTATCGTAGCGATTTCAGACTGTGCAGATAAATCGAACGTTCCTAGTGCCTCCACACGGCTCCGATATCGACGTCGATCGGGCAGTTCTCCGCAGAAGCTCACGCAAGGTACATGTTAACAATGGAAGATTATGATGCACTTGCTATATTAGGCCTGGTTATGTGTTTAAAGAAAAAAGAAGCGGAGTCTATGGTGTAAAGACTGGCTCATGAAAAGGAAGCAATTTTCTCATACCAACTTGTTAAGTGAGTTGAAATTCGCTCCGCAAGATTGGCATAACTATTTAAGGATGAAGAGGCATATTTAAATCTGCTGGCTTTAGTTTCTCTACTAATAAAGAAACAAGACACTGTTATGAGAGAAGCTATAAGTCCTCATGAAAGATTAGGTTTCTGTAGCTTTCTATAAAATCTTGAAGTAGTTCGCGGACTGCGGTGTCCAAATCTTTCGTCTTCCGACATATTTCTGTGAATGCAATGTGCACGTGCGCACACTAGCAAGCTCCGTGAAGTACTGCCGAACTGAGCGATCGCCGGACGCCGTCCACACGCAACCACAGAATATATATTAGTTGTACCAACAGAATTCCCACTGGCGAAACCCGTTTAAAGAATTAACGACTCATGACTACGATACTATAAAGTTCAAATTCCGACCGCGCAGTGCTAGGTGCCTAGAATTATATTTGCCTACATCTCCGCTCACTTTCTATCGCATAACTCGTACCTTTTCTGAAGAAATCAGGGTTGTCTCTTTTTAAAAATAATATTATAATCTTTATATTTAATTAACTACATTTTATTTAACTCGAAATAATCTAAGATATTATGTCTTAGTACTATGTAGATTTAATTATCATAAATTCGCGTGTAACTAGTTACGCGTACTTAGATTCGATAGGTACCGTATCTTAATTATTGAAACCGGTCTTATATTACCTACTTAAAGTGTTTGTATTACTTAGTTATTTTTGTAAACAAATGAGGTTTCGAATAGTAAAGAAAGTTAAATTTGGTTTACAATCCGTGTTAAGACAGTTAAACAATATTTCTTTGCCCTTTTCTTTTTATTGTGCATTGTGAGATTAATATCAATTCTGTGATAGCGATCGAATAAGTTACGCAATACGCAGGTATGCAACGAACAACTCGTACGCGTGCGTCACCGCTCGCTTGTGAATCCCTACTGATTTGCCACCCGCGGGTGGTACTTACAGTTCGATCGATGCCTATTCGCGCGAGTGGGACAGGCCTGACGCAACGATAAAACTGTGCAAATGTAATCGACAACGATTTATCTGATAGAAATGGGAAGTTTTCTTATTTTTTTAATTTGATTGTCAAACAGTTTCCATTTTAGTAACTAGATGGCGTATGGGTAGACAACTATCGGTAATACCAGGGAATACCATCAATAATTGCTACAAAACTGGGAAAAAGCATGTAAAACTTGATACATTTCAATTTGAAAAAGACACAATAATATTCCAATGAATAGGATAATAAAGTTATAATAACGATGTTTTAGTTAAAACTCACGGAAGAAATAGGCCTATTTACCGTTGTTCACACCAAATGTCACAGGAATTATACATTTTGGTTTTGACAACATCTTACCTGCACTTGTGCAAGATAACGGATATTAAGTGGCTAATATTTTACCAATAATGAACATCAAAAACCCAAATAACACAATTTGGGGAAAAATAATAAAAAACACGCCGACAGTAAAAAGTAGAAGTAGAAAACTCTTTCAGTTGTTAGTTTTCAGTTTGACAAGTGCAAGCGTGTTCCTAAGCTGTTACCAGTATACTGGCCTAATTGCTTAGGCCAATGATCGCTTAGGAGTATGATATTTTGATTGATATTACACTTGACAGTAAACTGATATTTTTTAGAAACACGACCAACATGTAGTCAGTAATGCCAACCTGCAGATAATTTCAGATTGGTGGGGAACTAATAGAAAATTAATGAGTGTCTACTGTCGCGCCGTCTGGTGGAGATGATAAAAAGAAAACACCCCATTGCTACCGACGAACGATTATCGACTACGATTTTTCATACCCACGATCGATAAAACTGCGCAAACTGGTCTGCACAGATTTATCGCTACGATAAATAGTTACGTATGTATGGGGCATTAGCATGGCGATTTGAGATTGACGACGAATATGCGACCTTATTTATCTACTTTACAACAAGAATTTTTATGCCAGAAAGTATTTTGTTAACTTTACGTAGAATATAAACAAACCTTCAATCGCCAAGCTTAGTCTGCAGAAGCTGTACTTAAACAACGTTATGTCCTTGTCGGCCGCGTTGGCAACAGTCACCCTTCACCCTTAACCCAAGAACTTACCTGAGATTGCCAAAATGTTTCTGCAGCGACTCTCTAGTGTCGACGCTAGCAACGTTGGCCAGAGCAAACATACGTAAATCTGGGAATTTGGAGAATGCGGCTTTCTGAAAAAAACTTAATGATCAGACGCTGTTTCTTATGATCAGGCTAAGAAACCTGATGTAAAATGATTAAGCAGGGATCAACTAGGAATCGACCTCTCTTCTCTTAACAAACAGTATGAGAACGGAAAAGAGCCTTCGAATTTGGATTGATTTTATTGAAAAAAAATAGCGTGATATTTTCAAAGAACCCCTCACTACCAATTAGGATTTAGGAACAATTAAGTAGGAGGCACAGTCGAGTTCTACGGTTTATCTCAAGGGTATATTATGTATATCTTGTTGAATTGACAACTACTTGCTATTTTGCGGGCGGTAAGGCAACTTGGCAACCAAATCTTATGCAGGCAACCAAAGCAAAAAAGCAAAAAACCGAAGCCATCCTAATAAGGATCACTGTAACAGTGATCCTTATTAGTTATTAGTTAACAGCCCAACAGTTGGGCTAGTACACAATATAAGCTTTCAAACCTGTAGCGAGGTGATTCTGGAGTAGTGGTGTAGGGTCATGTCGCGGTCCGTCATGGGGTCTCCCGTCTCGTCGCTGATCTCGAACCTCGCGTAGAACTTCAGCATCTGCAGCAGCTGGAACAATAACATTCAAATAAAGTAAATATGTAACAGGGGATCAAATACAATTATTTATAATCGGCCCAGTGCAAGTCGAACTCGCGCACGAAGGGTTCCGTACCACCATTGAGCAAAAATAGGCAAAAGGCTCAAATATTTATTTTCTTTTATTATAAGTTATTAAAGTTCAAATACAATTAAATACTTTATGAATATTTCAAGGGCCTACCTGTTGCCATTATTAATTACAAACAAAAAAGGCCAAAAAAATATACGTTTATAGCACGGGAGCCTTTATTTTCTTTTTAGTATTTGTACGGCAACAGAAATACACAATCTCTGAAAATTTCAGAAGTCTAGCTAAAGCGGTTCTTGAGATACAGCCTGGAGACAGAAGGACAGACATCGAAGTCTTAGTAATAGGGTCCCGTTTTTTTTCTTTTGGGCACAGAACCCTGAAAACGAGATTTTTGACTTTTTGCTAAATGGTAGGTTCCCTTCGGGCGCGAGTCCGATTTGCATTTGGGAGATGCCTATTTTTGGTCTTAGATGACTGTACGGCTAAGATGTTTTTCCTATTTATGAAAATAAAATTTGTTTACGTGTGCCATGGCCGGTTTACATTATTCCAGCAGTACTTGGATCACGGGATTGCGCAGTACGCATGGTTTTTTTTTTATTTATTTATACAGAAAAACTTACAGCTAAACAAATCTCATTAACGACTAAATTAAAAACAAAAAGCCATTTACAAGTTTTTACATACAAGTAACAATGTAGTGAGTATGTTAAAAAAAGGTAATAAATAATAATCAATAGAATCGTAAAAAGTTACAATATCTGCTAAGAAAAATTCATTATTATCACATTAGTACATTTAATATTAATAATATAATAACCCACGGGCCAAGCGAACTGGTTTCATACGTCAAATGCATAGGTACAGTATTTTATGAGTCAATTATTCAGCAGAAAATAAATTTTTGTTTGAATGTTTATAAATATAAGTGTAATAACTACTAAACAGATCTTATATATATGCTAGCTACCGCTGAATACAGTACGAAACGCATCTCATTATAGCGAGGACGTGTTCACGAATTTAAAATATCAGTTTCGTTATTATTTACGAATAATAATATGAATCTGTTAGTAATAAATGTGCTACTGGTACAAGTACTACTAGTCACTACAGTGGTGGCAGAGCCGAGACACGTTTTTTGCTGTGAAGAAGATGTGGAAGTTAGCGATGGTGTTTGTGTTAAAGACAATTCGACGACTCCCGTCAGTCTCTCTTGTGAGACATACGTACATGTTGTCGACATGGATTTTGAGATAATCGATGATGGTACTATGTTCTTCCTCAACGGAGACGAAGAACTGAGACAGGAGAAAGGCAGGTAAGAAAGTGAAAATATTACATTTTACATACAAATATTTTTTCCATTACTTATTGCAAAAAATATTTTAATGATAAAAGTCCAATTTCCAAATTCTTAGTATAGGTGTACTCGGGGAATGATTGTCCGCTGGTTATTTTATGTAAAATTGACTATAGCGCCATCTAGGGCACTTAAAGTATAGAACAAAAAAAAAAATTTTCCTGACTATGTTGTGTGGGGTATCAAATGAAAGAACTTTGTTAGCACATTTCAAATATATAAATTTTATTAGCTATTTCCCACGGGATTGCTTGCAATCACCAGATTATTGCATGAATTCATGATATCACTTCAATACAGTATGAAACAACAATTAATTATCTATAGCAACACTAATTCAAAGTAACTCTAAAATCAGTTAAAGGTGCTGTCGGGCACTACATTACTATATAATAACATTATGGTGTATTATAAATTGAAAGTGAAATTATTGTACTCTAAACTAAATATATACTTTTTGAGTATCATTTAATTACCATGTAGTACCTTCACCCTCGGCTGGATCTTATTATTCCCTATGTGCCGTTTTTACCCTTTGAGTAAGGGACCATAAAAAGGAGAAAATTAACCATCTCCGTTATTATGCTATGCTAACGCGGACGAAGTCGCGGACAACAGCTAGTGAAACAATAAATAACTATTCATTTATTCACTAGAACCAAATAAATTGTAAAAAATCCTTATGGTCGTCGATCATTTGAGGAGTTGGGAAGGTTAAGAAATTTATCGAGCGAATCTTAGCCCCAAAATAATTGAAATAAAAATAAAGTTTAAAAAACTAAAACCCGACTACTAAAACGCGCTCTAAAAAGTACGAAACAAGAAAACAGTTTATAGGGATATGGAAATGTTTAAAGGATAGCCGTGGTCGTATGCCACCTACTATTATACCAAAACACATTCATTATAGATAATAAATGGGCATACATACGACCACGGCTATATCCTTTAAACATTTCCATATCCCTATATACTGTTTTCTTGTTTCGTACTTTTTAGAGCGCGTTTTAGTAGTCGGGTTTTAGTTTTTTAAACTTTATTTTTATCTATATTATAAACCACTATTGAGAATGAATTAGTGCCAGATGTTCCTATACCTAGTCGGGCGTATTTTGCATACTTGATGCGAATATGAATCATATAATATCACTTCGAACTTATAAAAAGTTGGAGATTGTCATTCTAAGAGTTGTCAAGAGGTTTTCCAATGAATCTGTACAATAACCCATCAAGCCCCATAAGCTCACCGGTGAGCGAGACACAATAGAATAAACTGTGTCTTTAAACGAGGTCAATTTTATTCTTTTAAATATTCGAAATACAGTGCGAGCATTTTTCATTTAGCGCCTAAACTAAAAAGGTTAAGACCGCTACCGCCTCGTTTCGCCGAGTACAGTATAGTAGCAAATTTATTTACGTTGCCGACTATTTACTTGAAGGTTGAAAAAAGAAAATATTTTTATTTTTGAAGGTAATAGAATAAAGATGTGAAACCTAATAAGACAATGAGGTTATTTATTTCTTCACATATTTTCCTTGTAGCTACTGTGTCTGGAACAGAACCAGTAATTCTGCTGGAGTGCTGGTGATCTGTGATGATGACCAGGAACACGACGTCAACGACGAGACAGTCCTCGGATACTGTATGTTCGTATCCGGCATCTTCCTGATGTTAACCGCACTTGTGTATTCTTTGTTACCAGAAATAAGGTGTGTATCCACTATCCATTGAGATATAAGTACTACGTGTTTGCATCAAGTTTTCTATAAAGAATAATAATAATAATTTATGGCTCACCGATCGTAGTTACCGCGTTTTATGTGAACGTGGCTCGAAAATATTGAAAAGACCGAAAAAAATCATTCTAAAAAAATATGTGAGTTGAATAATGTGTGAGTTCCATAAAAATTTGTATTGTCTGTTCACCTGACAATTTCAAAATTCTTTGGGAAGAAAACCCCTCACAAAGAATGTTGAATAACACTTGTGTTGAAAAGCTGTTCCTAGATCAATAAAGGCTCTTTTATTTCCAGAGATTTGCTAGGGAAGAGTATTATAAACATGTGCGCGAGTATGGGCATAGCCCAGAGTATCATGGCTGGCATGAAATTAGTTGCCTACTCAGACATGGCCCTGTGTGCTGCAAGAGGTGAATATTTCAAACAAACTTATTAGACGTAGCAGTTATCACTTACTAAAATGTAAATGTACGTAAAAAACTATTTTTTATCAACTTTTTCAGCCAAAATTTTCAAGATTTTAAAAACTATATCACAATATGAAAAAAAGCTGCGGTGTTGATATAGTTTTGGTTGTTTTTGCAAATATCTTACGTTATCACTTATCAGACATCTGATTACACAGACACATCACACAGATGTTAACCATTTGCATTATGATTATGATAACAAGTAAACTGTATAAATATTGCAGTAAATCATATTTTTATATTTTTATGTTTTTATGTTTTTAGGTTTCTTCGCGTACTACTTCTTTTTGTCAAGTTTCTTTTGGACCAACGCCATTTCAATACAATTTCTTATAAGATTAAGGTAAGCATTAGTAAATTCTACGTCCCTATACAATACAACTTGTTTCACCTCAGGAAGCACCAAATATGTATTATTATTAGTATTAGTTTTCTTGGGGTCATCAGTTCTACTAGTACTAATATGTATTCTGTGACATAACTTTGAAATTAGTTCAACTACTGTTTTTACAAATTAACCAACAGTGTATACTTGTATAGCTTTATATTTTATAGGTTAAACTACTCCAATAATTATAACATTAAAGAAAAGACATTTAAAATTTTATTTGAGCAACCTAAAATATTCCTTCCTTGCCTTTCTGAAAAGGTATTTTTACCGTAACGTTTTTACTGCCACTGAGATCTCCATACAGCATACCCGATAGCGATATACAAGCAAACTAAAAATTATAAATTAATGACGGCTATCCATCGTTCATAATGATTTGTTAAATTGTTAAGTTATGCGGTTGTTTACTGCGCGTTCAGAAGTGCGCGTTTTCTGCTATACATAGATAATATTACTTGCGAGCTTCGCTTGGCTCATCTTGGCGGGGGCACTCCCGTGTCCCCAGATATTTTTATTTTTTTTTATTTATATCAGGCCACCTAGTATTTATTATATAGCGTCGCGATTGGGAAACACGTGAGCTGAATCCGCGTGTTATTTTTTTTTGCGTTATTTTTGTACCAATCATTTCAGATGGCCCACCAAAGCAGACTACGGATGGAGGCGGTTCCTTTATTACGCGCTGTACGCGGATGGCGTCCCAGGTCTATTGACGGTCGCTATGGCTGTAGTCAACTTCTACCCCGGCCGCCACATTAAGCCTGGTATCGGGTTGAATCACTGCTGGTTCATCGGTATGTATGCCTACTGATATCATCCGCTTTCGCGCAGCAATCCGTTTATCACGAATCCTGGGGCTCAAAGTTTATCACATCAAAATTATACACATCAAAAAATAACAATTGAAGCGAAGATGAAACAAGCAGACAGATACTTTTTGATTGTAATCATGATGGAAATGATAATAATAATTAACAAACGTAATTAAAAAAGTATAGGAACATTAGGAACGAAAGGATATGGCGGTTGATAACAATGTTGCAGTCAGTCTCACCGATGGTTCACATGAAGAGACAAATCCTAAAACTACGTATAAAAATTTAACAGTTAGATAAATGAAATACGAATCTACTAATGAACTATTGTGTGTCGTGTAAGTAAATTCTAAAACATTGGCTACCAGTTACCACTATGTCATATATGTTAGCGGAACTCGAAAGGATCGGTTTTCCTCAAGGCCTGAATTACGACAAATATACTACATTTAACGGGAACTTTTCATTCATTACTAGTAAATACCATCAGTCACATCTTTTATCAATTAATACTGTTTAGTCACTGTTTTCCACACTACAGACAATAAACAATAATAAACTTGGCATCTATACTTATTATAAAACAAAGTCGCTTTTTTTTCCCTCATGTCCCTTTGTTCCCTTTAATCTTTAAAACTACGCAACGGATTTTGATGATTCTTTCAGTGTTAGATAGCCCATTTATCGAGGAAGGTTATAGGTTATATTTTATCGCGCTAAGATTAATAGAAGCGAAGAAATAGAGGAAAATGTGGAAAAAACGGGGAAAATCATTTGAAAGAACTAACTTGAACGCGCTAATCTCAGGAACTACTGGTCCGATTTTAAAAATTCTTTCAGTGTTAGATAGCCCATTTATTGAGGAAGGCTATAGGCTATATTTTATCACGATAAGACTAATAGGAGAATGTGGAAAAACGGGGGAAATTATTTGAAAGGGTTTATCTCGCGAACTACTGGAGCAATTTTTATATTATTTGGCACAGATAAGAAGTAGACCACATGAAGGATCGTGATAGGCTATCGATTTTAATCATTTTTTCAGTGGCTATATATTTTATACCCGTGAGACGCCGGGGCGGGTCGTTAGTGTACCAATAAAGAAAAAAACTTCAGTTATTTCAGTACCTAATACACTTGTAAAGGTGCCAATATTCCTTCTCTTAAAATCCGCTGATAAAACTCGATTTAGATACAGCAATAGCTTTTTGCACTTCAAGAATAATGCTAATTAAAATTTATGAATATAATACTGTAGTATTATAAAGTGGTTTATTTACGTATCTTTGTTTTATAGTGGTTTATTTAAGTACGTATCATACATTTTAATTAGTATGTTAACATAACTTTTCCTCCACATAGGGTACTATCATAGAAGTTGATTCATAGTCAGACGGCGGACCAACGTAAATTGCTCGCAGTGTGTCAAACCCATCCGACAGATCCCATCTGACATTGAATTATTGATATAATCCGACCAAACGTCGTAGGTTCGTCAACTGCCTAAGAATCAATATCTCTGATAGTACATTGAATATTCTGTTACAGACAGCAGGCAGCAGTGGTGGTACATGTACAGCGTGATGAGCATCCTCATACTGGCTAACATCGCCATCTTCTTCTACTTCTCGATACAGATGTGGAAGTCTGCAGTTTCCTCGTCAAACATAAAAGGGTTAAAATATATGTACGTGTTTATGTATAAAATATTTAACGTCACTTTTATAATAATATTATCCTATCCTACATTTTAAAGGCGGAAGTTTGTATGTATGTTTGGATGTATGTATGGATGTATGTGTGGATGTATGTATGGATGTTTGTTACTCTTTCACGCAAAAACTACTGAATGGATTTTATTCAAACTTTACAAAAATATAGCTTATACATCAGAATTCTCTGCTATAACTGTCCCACGGACTTTTTTTATCGGACCAGTTGCAGTAGTTTATTCGCGACGAGGCCAGCATAACGTCATAATAATATATACTACATAATATACACAGATTGCCAAAAACCTGGCTTGACCTTCCTTTTGGCTATGTTGTGTGGGTAAAATACTCGTATCCTTGTACGATCTTTAATTTCCACAAGCCATTATTTCTTCCGTAAGCAAAGTTTGGAAATATGTAGATTTTTTTATAACTCAGCAGTAACAAATTCGTATAATTAATTACAGATTCCTTCTTACGGTAAAACTGATTGTGGTCATGGGTCTGCCGTGGATATTCGAACTTATCAGTTCTTTAGCCGGAAAGAGCTTAATATGGTTGGTAATCATTTTGTTTATTAACATTATAATATAATTTATAAGAAAAATCCGTCCTACTCTTAAATTGTTTTACAAGTCTTACTGCTGCACTCAGTGAGATTTAACGATGATTAGACTTTAATTTAATGAAGAGTTTGATGGATAGATTTTGAAAATCTCGCGTGAGATTAGGGGAGGGAGTTAGGAAAAATAGTTACGAAATCTCACCAAGGGGGAGAGGGGGTTAAAAAAATCCTCAAAAATGCCTCACGCAATTAATAGACGCCCCCTAAGCCTTATTATTCCAGCCTGCCTAGCATACGCCAACGAGATATCTCACTCTACATGTTTCTCGATGTTTGATAGCTTGTATCTTCATCTCTATTGACCCTAGCATGACAAACATTTTTCTCGCGTAGATCTATCATCGAAATAACACATTTTTATAGAGTTTTGTCGAGATAATGTCGAGATTTTGACATTATGAGACGAATAGTTTTTAATTATCTCGAGAGTGAGATATCTCGTTGGCGTATGCTAGGCAGGCTGGTCAGATAATGATATATTTATTTTCAGGGTGGTGATAGACATTTTCAATGCCCTGCAGGGGCTGGTAATATTCTACATACTGGTGGTGATAAGGAAGCGTGTCGTTAAGGCACTGCACAAGAATGGATATCTGGATTGTATATCCGACGCGGTCGAGAGATACTTGTCGGTGGGTGATGATGAAGAGGATTACATAGTAAATCACACGAACATCTAGCTGACTTCCGAATATGGGGATTTTAGTAGGTAAGTGCATCCCTGATCCCCCGTCCGGGAAGTCCCACATACCCCAGCAAGAGGCGGCGAAAGATGTGGGCGACCACCCACGACCTTGCGGACCAAAGGGCCTCGCGCCTCTTGGACCACGAGAATTTTTCTTAAGGATGTGATAAGTACTCAATTTTTTATGAAAAAAAGTTTTAGTATCAAAAAATTCTTTCTCTGTACAAAATCCGCCCTCACTCCTCTTGTGTCATCCTGCATCCATCATAGGGCCTCGCAAAATATATCTTGCCCACATTAAATTTTGGTATTGACCCACCACTGAATCCCCAGCCCATGCCTCCATAAACAAAGGCTGACATTTGACGAACTTGTAACTTGAAGTCTGACAATTAATATCAGTGGACACTGGGCAATAACGAAATTAAACGCAAGGGGCGGGCGAACCATAAAAAATATTTAATAAAGTTAAAAAAAAACTATTTTTTGTCTTGTTTTAAGATCTACAATTATTTGTCAGACTATAATAATTAGATATAAGTGAAAGTAGTTCCTGGACAGGCAACATAATATATTTTTTTATTAACAATATGATCTTGTTTAATATTATAATTGATAGTCATGGATCATAATATTATTAAAGGGTTTCTTCCTTATATCTATGTAATTTATATTATAATAGGTACATATTTATATGTTAATTAAGATATCTGTGTTATAGTTATATATTGTGAAAATGAATGTTGTGATTTATTTTAATTTAAGTTAGTGCTATTTGTAGTTAAGTATTATTTTAATTATTGTAATTAGGGCAACCTGTTATAGTTACCTTTAATAAATAAAATAAACGCCAATGTGACGACCGCTAGCTTGAGGTAGCGAGAGCCCTCAAAGAACAGTATTATTATACCTAGTATTTATTATACATTTACTTTACTTTATCTGAGACTGGTCTACATGGTTACCTGGTAAAAATTGTCTAGACTCTAGTGCAGTGGTCCCCAACCTTTTTTTCATGCGAGCCACAAACATGTTTTGGTCTTGGTGACGCGGGCCGCAACAAAAATTTTTTAGGGTAAAAAAATAACATTCTTCAAAATTAACGACTTAAAAGTGGAAAAAATTTAACGTCTATCACGTAGACTACGTTATTTTGCCAGTGGGCGTGAATTTCATAACATCACGCGGGCCACAAATAAAATTCCGGCAGGCCGCGGGTTGGGGATAGCGGCTCTAGTGTGACTAGAACCGGTAACGACGAAAAGCTTAGAGAGATTTTGCGGTAAGTTATACTTAAACAGGAAAAAATAGTACTTTAAATTGTAAAGAACATGGGACCTCATTTAAGTCATACCGCAGATAGACACAATAATGAATAATGTACTATTAATAAGATTATTAATTATTGAAATTACTATTAACATATAGTACATTACAAGTAGTCAAGAGAGGAAAGTAGGACATTTCAACCCGCGCGATATTGTCACCCGAGCCGAAGGCGAGGGTGACAAAAGCGTCGGTTGAAATGTCAGGCTATCCTCCCGTGGCGCGTATAGAATTTTTCATCATACCAGCCCCCGTAGACAACTGGCAAAACGCTAACGCTAGCGCTACAAAATGTATGGATTTGACATTAGTATTCGCTAGCGAAACGATGACTTATGTCAAATCGCATACATTTTGTAGCGCTAGCGTTAGCGTTAGCGCTTTGCCACTTGTCTACAGGCCCAGGACCGAAAGTTTAATGACATCGTTCATAAGAAAAACTAATGAGATTCAAATTACCGACTGAAGGGGCTCGGGGCGAAGCCCCGGTGGGGGGTTGGGGGGGGCGAAGCCCCCTCAGACCAAAAAAAATTTTTTAACGATTGAATTAAACAATGTTGTGTCGTTAAAATACCATTTTGTAATGTAGTGCTTAATTTGTAAAGATATTTATTGAAGTGACTTAACAAACTGTATGGCAATTGGCACTAGGGAATGCAATCTCGTTCTCGCGAGATCTCGTTCTCGCGAGATCTCGGCCTTTTTTAGCGAGATTGATCTCGGACGAAAAAAAGGCGAGATCTCGCGAGTTTGACGAGATTGCACTTGAGCATAAAAACGCCTTATTTGAAGCGCGGACTGACACGGACGGAGTTGCGATCACGGAGTAAAAACAAAGAGGAGCTGGCATAAGCAGCTGTGCGTCCACAGAAGTCGAAATTCAGGACCTAGTTGAGAATCACTCTCAACTAGGTCCTGAATTTTGACTTCCCGTTGTTTTGATAGTTAAAAAAGAACTATTTTATTACTAAAAGATTTGTGTTTGATAGTGTGCTTTTATTTCTGGAAGTCAGGTTATCGTGGACGCCGGCTTCCACGATAAAACGTTGGGTGTGCGTTAAATGCCTTTTTGATTTTACGCACCGCGGACGTTTTGTGCGTTTCAGAAATGTAAACTTTGTGATGTCCTCTAACGTGCGCGGTGCGCGCTAAAAAGTTATCGTCGACGGAAATTTAAAAGCGTCTTCATAATATATTTCCATACATTTTACTTCCCTATGTTATCGATTTATCGCGGACGTCCACGATATTACCGCCACGTCGAAAATTATAAAAGCGCATTAGAAGAGAAGACTGGTTGTTTCTTTCGTTTGTTACTTAGTTATTTGATAGATAGTAGATACGTATGTCAAAGTTTACTACTCGAAAATTATTATCAGATACATCAAACAATGTTTGATGCATAAAATTCTATTGAAAAAAATCATGAAAATGAATGTTAATCTTATAATATTTATTACTTTTTTTCGTAATTTATTCAAATATTGTGACTATTTGCAAAAAAACCCACCAAACTACTAATCTCGCGAGATCTCGAAATTGGCGAGATCTCGCGGTATTGTATTCATAAACTCGCGAGATCTCGCTTGAGCCCCAATCTCGCGAGATTTGCATTCCCTAATTGACAACATTTCAAAATTTTTAAGCCTTAAAATAAAAAATACCATTTCTTAAGTTTCTTCTCCTGATATAAAAAAAAAATATTCCAAAAAATTTTATATTGCTTATTTATTGAGAAAATAAGGAAAAACTGAAAAATACGCTGTGACGTCATACTTACGGCATATCAGACATTTTTTCTTTGCCTGGTGTAAAATCGTTTTAAAAAGACATCGTGAAGCATAAAAAAAAAAACAGTCACTGTCAACAATGACATTTCTAACATACGAAAATACCGCGATGACATTGACAGACGTCCTAATATACGTAACAAACTTACATTGACATATTTTTTCTTTTGTAAACTGTAATGGAATTAACCGTTCAGGCGTAAGTATGACGTCACTTGGCGCTTACGTCTCTTTAGAATACGAAGGATTTAAATTTATTTTTTAGGTATCTTAAAAACATAATTTTAAAAAAGCAAGAAACACGTGTCGACTTATTTTAAGTCTACTTTCTTATAAAATAATAAAAAAGCCATGTTAAAATTTTGAAATGTTGTCAATTGGCACCAATCACCATCGCCGCCCTAGTCCCGACTCAAAGATAAAGTAGATTATAATATATCAGCTCTCCCCCGCTATTCCTGACTGCTGGCGATGTAACAACCATGTAGTGTAGTTGGCCCAGGCGACGTAAAATAGCTAATTTGTTAGCCGCCTCCTCAACTCAACAACTTATTTTTATTAAATTGCCGCGTGTATTACTAATATGTATAATAGCGTATTAATGCTACACTACCTAGCGGGAAGAAAATTTTAAACTTTCACTAATTATTGTGAGCAGTGTGAAATATGCGTCTTTCTTCCCGCAAACAAGGGAAGAAAATCAAACTTTCGGTCCTGGTATGATGAAATAGTACATTACGCACCTAGGGAAGGAAAATAAGAAATGTCTCAGATCACATATAAGTTGTTGGCCGAGGCGAAGCCGAGGTCAACAAACATATTATGATCTGAGGCTTTCTTATTTACTGCCCATGGTGCGTATACTATTTTTCTCATCGACGGAGGCGGAAAACGGCAACATCGGTAAGCGCAGCAGGAAGAAAGTTGACGTTTTCCGCCCGGAGGTGAGAAAAATTATTATTATATGGCTAATAAAAATTTTAATGCAAAGGATTTTGTTTTATTTGAAATTAGAATACAAGTTTTAGTAATTATAAAACGAAATAAATGTTCAATTTTAAAAAATCACCCCCCTTGAAGGGGGCTCCTAACTCCTTACATAGCAATACCCGATTTGACTACGTTTCAAAACTCATAATTATATATAGGCCTTATTATGGCGCATCCACACATGCCGCCGGCTTATACCGCCGGGTTTGCCGCCGGCTTTCAGCCTGCCTTGCCACCGAAGCCGGCGGCATGTGTGGTTAGCCGGCGGCCGGGCCGCCGACAGTGCCGCCGGTATAAGCCGGCGGCATGTGGGGATACAGCATAAGGCACAAAATAATCATGCAGTTCTTGCCTACAAAATAATTGCTTGCCATATTTTTAGGCGTTTAAATAAATCATAATATGAACGCCCCTTTTACAATACATAGCATTATGTCGTAACTAAAATATTGCTAAGTGTTACAATTTCGATACTTACAAATAAGATTGTTTATATGAAATTGCAGGAACATCCAGGGATAATTTAATTATAATCTTGAACCTAGGATTAACCGAATTTAAGGAATTAATAAATAATTCGTTTTGGAGAATCATATTGTAAATCATAATAATATGATTCATTAAAAAAAAACGCAAAATTGCCACTCTGGTTGCAATTCAGATGTCTAAATTCGTACTAATTTGACATTCGTGAGTTCGACAGTTTTAACAATTCATTTTGTGAATTGATTGAGAGGAATTGCTAAATGTGACCAATGACCATATTAGCCCCGCAGGTTGCTTAGATTAGATGCTTTTGGTATAAGCAAACAAACAATAATAATATTATGGATTTAAGTATAAGCTGGTAAGGTAGCCAAAACACTAACTGCCGCACTCAGAGACGAACATTCATTACTTAAATGTAGTGTCCGACCGAAGCTTCGGCTTCGGCTTCGGCTTCGGCCGTCTTCGGCCAAAAAAACCACCTTCGGCGAAACCTTTGGCTTCGGCCTAAAACCCGGCCGAAGCCGAAGCATTGCCGAAGGTCCGAGCAACCGTCGAAATTGAACGAACGAAAGACTGAGTGAGACGTGAGAGAGCGACGGACCGGTCGTGTATGCAGAAGCCGCTGGGAGTCACTGTCAAATACAATAAACAATCACTAACTACATAATAAATCATTTAATTATATTTATTAAGAAGTAAGTGTTTGTTTATTTTATTTATTAGACTAGTTTCGGTCTAGTCCAGTAAAACAAAAATTGATTGATTGGTCTAATTATTGTTATTTGTGAAATAATAAAGAATATTATTTTTTTTTACAATAGTTCAGTCAAAAAAGTAGTTGTAGAATGCGTGAGCGGGAACCTGAGAGATTTTTGCTGGAACTTATTCAGGGTGCTTAGGGATAAAACATACTAAAAGTCCTGAAGTCTAGGTGGTGAGCCGGAGTGATGGGAGAGTGCCAAAAGTATCAATTTTTGGTTTTTGTCTAATAACTAAAAAAACGATGCGTTGTAGAAAAACAAAATTTTACGATAAAAACAAAGTTATTAAATTCTCTATAATTTTAATTCTATATACTTTTCCGAATTCTCATCCGTTTTCGAACTACACATTTGAGTCATTCCTTAAACTTAATTAATTATTTGTAGTCCACAAATTATTAAGTAATAAATAAATCACGAAATCACAAACTTTTATTACCATCTCTAAATCAACTTCTCTATGAGACAGTAAATATAGAGGTAAACCTTCAATATTGAAGTTTTGAAATACTTAATTTTAATATTAATTGTAGCTTGTAGACAATATTGAACATAACTGTATTTAATAATCGGCCAAGTGCGAGTCGGACTCGCGCGCGAAGGGTTCCGTACCATTATAGAGCAAAATCAGGCCAAAAATTGTGTTTTTTGTATGGGAGCCGCCCTTAATTTTTTATTTTATTTTAATATTACTATTAAATATTAAAGAAAACATATAACTAAGGACTTCGAGAAAAAATCAAGTACCTACCTGTTGCCATTATTGATATAGAGCAAAAAAAGCCAAAAAATCACGTTTCTTGTATGGGAGCCCCCCTTAAATATTAATTTTCTTTTGTTTTTAGTATTTGTTGTTATAGCGGCAACAGATATACATAATCTCTGAAAATTTCAACTCTCTAGCTATTACCGTTATTGAGTTACAACCTGGAGACAGACGGACAGACAGACAGACAGACAGACGGACAGACGGACAGACGGACAGACAACGAAGTCTTAGTAATAGGGTCCCGTTTTTACCCTTTGGGTACGGAACCCTAAAAAAGATAAAACCGACTTCAAAATTATACGTAATTGAGAATCAAAACTCCGTATCTCCAAAACTACTGAACCGATTTTGTTGAAACTTGCGCTATTCCCTAAGTTGAACAGTACCTAGTACAACAAAAAAAGAATTACTGAAATCGGAATGGTAGTTCCAGAGATATGCGAACACAAACATAGAAACATACATACATACATTTGTAATTTGGCACATTTGTTCAGACACTGATACAGATTACAGACTAACATATTTTACGAAAATTGGGCAGCTCTGGAAATATTACATACATACGCGTCGAATTGATAACCACCTTTTTTTTAAGTCGGTGAAAAATTAGTTACTGAGAGTCGAGCGATTAAGATTATAAACCTTCGGCTTCGGCTTCGGCCGAAGGTTGTGGCGATTGCCGATTAATCGGCTTCGGCTTCGGCTTCGGCCAAAAATAGACCTTCGGTCGGACACTACTTAAATGTAATTAAATGAAGATTTTGGCATTAATAGCACCATACATCTAATCTGTCAAACTCTTCATTCAATTGAATGTTAATCATAATTAAATATATCTGAGCGCGGCAGTAATGGCTGGTTTACACGTATTAAGTAGATAAGTAGTAACTAAATTTTAACTTAATTTGAAGTGCCTGCCATACCAACCATAAAGGTAATATACCTATCGGAATAGAGAAACAATCCCGAGCTGTCAACCTTAACCAAAATTTGATTTACATCTGTGTATATGTTACGCTCAAAGACCGAAATCGCTCAGTGAGCGAAAAAATAGCTCACAACGCGTTGTGGTCACAATGAAACAGCCACGACGCGAAATTCGCGTTGTGGCTCTAATGAAAACGGCCACGACGCGTTCTGGCAATCACAAAAAGACCATAACGCGAAATTCGTTTCAAGACTGATTTCTTGATTTGTTCTTGATTGGTTAATCGTCCATATGTATGGAAGATCAAATCTAAATTACCACGCGTACTACAAAATATTTTTTCTTTTACTAAATCACTGCATAACGTGTTGTTGTTTTTTTAATATAAAGTAATGTGACCTCAATAAATAAAAAAATATAGTTTTATTTTAATTTATATAATTTAACGTTTTACGTTGCGCCAGACAGACAGACAGACAGTAATAATATTAGTACAGATAGTATGGAAATATGGATATTTTATAAGTAATAATGATAATTTACACGTTATGCAGTGATTTAGTAAAAGAAAAAATATTTTGTAATACGCGTGGTAATTGAAATAAAATCTTCCATACCTATGGACGATTCATCAATCAAGAACAAATCAAGAAAAACGAATAGCATATCAGTCTCGACACGAATTTCGCGTTATGGTCTTTTTGTGATTGCCAGAACGCGTCGTGGCCGTTTTCATTAGATCCACAACGCGAATTTCGCGTCGTGGCTGTTTCACTGTGATCACAACGCGTTGTGAGCTATTTTTTCGCTCACTGAGCGATTTCGGTCTTTGAGCGTAACATATACAATTATGTTTACGTGTGCGTGTCAGTGATGTACAAACATCTTGTAATTCGACAAAATATCGATCATGGAATAATAATTGTAAGATTGTGAAAATAATAAAATGGGATAAAATAAAACTGCATAGATATAATATAATAAAATTGTAATTTTGAAGTAAAATATGACTTTTCTTCAAAATGCTTGCTGCATAATTAAGTATGCATGAATTTTTCTTCGGAGTCCAGTTTGGACGGTTAATTATTTTAAGCCATGAATTTCTGGTATCCAGGTCAGCAGGAAATCTGAAAAATTGGCTAAGTGTGAGTCGGACTCAACAGGGCATTTTCTAAAACCCGGCACGATACGACACGACATGTCATGACACGATTCGACACGACAGGTTACGTTACGTCACATCAGTAGGTACACAACACGACACGACTTCACTAGACCCTATTAATTTTCAATTCACTCTCAATGAGCCCTTTTATTTGATGCCCATCTTGCAGAAGTGCTTTTAACTATTCCCCTATCTTGGATGAGCAGCCATATTGGATGTAGAATGACATTACATCTGTGGAAATTTCAGAAGTCTATTACTATAGCGGTTCTTGTTATACAGCCTGGAGACAGACAGACGGACGGACGGACGGATGGACAGACGGACAGGCAACGAAGTCTTAGTAGTAGAGCGGGACCCCACTACTAGGACTTTTTGCCCTTTGGGTGCGGACCCTTAAAAACGATAAATTATGTATAATAGTATATTAATATACTTAAACTAATTATAAACTACGGATAAGTATGTTATCATTTCAATATTCCTAGATAATTAGTATATTGTACTAAAAAATATTTTCATATCGATACTACTTATCGATAACTTGATGCAGCCCTAGTGTAAAATAGATGAAAATTGTTTACACAAAATATTCTTAAATTGTGCACCATGGCTAGTCATGTTTTCCATATAATTAAAGATATATAGAAGTGAATTATCAAAATCAATACCAATAACTCGTAGGGAATTGGCAAAAATAAACTTAAAACTAGGTCCTGCCGATGTAGAATAATTCACCTGTGAAATGAATATTTGTCCGGGTTTTTTCGATGTGTGGTGCCACAGTCAATCCTCGTACATGTAACCATGTTTCTAGAGCAGTATTTCTAAAAAATATTCATTATTTAACTTAAAATCACAATTTTTCTGAGAGCCCAAATTGACAACGATCGGCACAGGGTCAGACAGACTGTCAAACAGATGAAAAAAAAGCTATGCAACCTCAAATCACGCTTCTCTTTCTACCACGCAGTGTTACTGATAGTGACATCTCGCTTGCTCAGGCCTTTGTTTCTCTATTCCGATAGGTATATTTACTTTATGCTGCCAACTTAACAGATTATTACTTTTAACAAAAAATTAAAACAGACTTCCAAGGTAAAAACAATAATAACATCCTTATAATATAAACTAAAAAGTATTAAATAATCTTTCCTCTCTAATAGTGCCTTTTTCCGAATTCGGCTAAACCTCAACTATATCTGTACTCAATCTTCATCATTTTAAAGTCGGTACCAGATATAGCTGAATTTTTATTTCTTTGACAGAAAATTTGAAACTTTTGGAACTGGCACCGACTTCAAAATTATTGGAGTGAAAATGGGAATGGGAGGCGAATATTATAAATTTATCAATTTTTTGTTGGTTGTATACTTTTAGATTGCATATACCAAATTTCAGCTTTCTGGCACTTCAGGAAATCGACTATCGACGGTAGACTATCGTAACATCAAAAAAACAACTTTACAGGAGGAGCGTTTGAAGTTGCAAATTTGAACCACGACTTCATTTTTAACCGATTGTTATATTTGGTATGAGCAACAACAATAGTGTTAGGTATTAACTTATGTCTTATGCAATAAAATACTTAGATATGCGCGCCGATGGGTAAACGCGCCGACTTTTTGTGGTCGGAGGCGGCGGCGCCGTCGGCGGCGTGTCTCAAATGCGACCTTCATCTGTTTTTAGGGTTCCGTACCCAAAGGGTAAAAACGGGACCCTATTACTTAGACTTCGATATCTAAATTAAACAATTAATTCTTCGATCGCCAATTCTTGGAAATCTTTTATATCGCGGCCCACTTGGGCCTTACGGGGATTGATGGGTTAAGCGTGGCTCCCATACAAAAACACAATTTTCAGCATATTTTTGCTCTCTATTGGTACGGAATCCTTCGTGCGTGACACAGCGAACATTTTGTTCTTCTAATGACGACGGCAAAGACCATTTTGATGCAAGCGTATATTATTGCTCCTCTACACAATGGACCATCGCTGGCCCATCAAAATATGGCGCATGCTATGGCTATACAATGGTTGCAATGCATCTACACGATGGCCGCGTTCAGTTGTGATCTAAACGTCTTTCAAGATGGACGTGTAAGCATTAGCCATTGCGGCAATGCAAAACGAAATTTTTTAAAAATTTTATAACTTCACCAGATAACTAGTAAACTTCGTATCACTTTCCCTCCTAATATGAACTTCTACGAATAATTATTTCGAGACTAAAATTATAATAATGGTTTATGGTTAATGATGATAATGATGAATGTTATAATAGCATCATATGCTTTCCGTTCTTAAAACAACGCCGAAACTCCCAAACTTGTATCTTTAAAGAGTCAGAGTTCTATCAACACCTTCCGAACGTTGGTATACCAGGTAGGTACACCTCAGTGCAAAATCTTACTTGTTAGCATATTATTATGCTTAGAATACTTCCCACGAAATAGACGTAACCACATATTTCCATATAAATTTTTGAGGAGTCCCCTCGATTACTTATGGATTCCTTCATGGGGTCACGATTTTTGTAAACATGGTACCAAATTAGAATGATACCCTATAAACCAAAAGAAAAATTTTGAAAATTGGTTCACTAACGGCGGAGTAATCATTGAATACAAAACAGACGGACATACATCGAAGTCTCAGTAATAGGGTCCCGTTTTTACCCGTTGGATACGGAACCCTAAAAACGAATATACCACCTCCTTCATTTTGAAAGTCGGGAAAATTGTAGTCTATGTGTTATTCTGAAGTATAAGCTATATCATTGTAAAGTTTTATTAAAATCCGTTCAGTAGTTTTTGAGTAAAAGAATAACAAATATCCATACATCCATACAAACTTTCGCCTTTATAATATTAAAATATTTAAACTTCATTCACTATGAGAGTAGAGACCAGGTACTCGTCATTTTGAATGAAATTCGTAAATTTTACGACGTCCTCACTCTCCAGACTCAAGACTGTGGTATGGTATGGGCCACGTGTAGATGCGTAGCGCCATCGCTGGGCCATTTCCTTTTATGTGCGGCCGAAAAACCAACACCGACGCCATTCCACGAGCATCGCTCGCGCCATCGGCCATCCGACACCACTACGTCCTCCACACGCTGGACCTTCGTGATGGTCCACTACGACGGGCCATCGTGTAGAGGTGCTATTACCATAACAACGAGTTCGTTCGTACTGAATACTGATTCATTGGACGTTTTCACACTGCGACGATAACGACACGACACGATAGACGATACCACAGAATAGACAAGGGCCACAGCACATATACAATTTCAAGTTAGCAAAGGATATGGGAGAATAGCCCATACACGGCTCCAAATTACATAATAATAAAAAAAATAGTATGGAAGTATGGATATGGATTACGAGGGCTGCTATTTATGTATCCGGAACTGGCCACTTACAAGAACAATATTTAAAAAGTAATTACAACATTTGAAAATAGAACTCTTTGGTTGAAGAATACATTTTGTTTCATGTGACTGTCAATTATTTTTCCATTGTGGCGTCATTTTGAAAATTGCGTGTCTTCATTTGCCATGGATTTAACGCGTGAACATTTTCGTGCAATGATTTACTACGATTTTCGGCGTGGGCTAAATCAACAACAGTGCTTTATTCAACTCACCGCAACTTTTGGAGATGAAGCACAATCAAAAACCACTGTTTATCACTGGTACAGTGAGTTTAATCGTGGGCGGTCTATGCTCACGGATGAAAATAAAGAAGGTCGCCCAAAAACAGCTGTTGTCCCACAAAATATAGATGCTGTGCGGGAACTAATAATGCGTGATCGTCATGTTACATATCGCGAGATAGAGGCGTCCTTAGGCATAAGTATGACGAGCATACATAAGATATTACACGAACATTTGGCTGTAAAAAAAATATGTTCGCGTTGGATTCCGCACAACTTGACAATCGATCAAAAACGGGCTCGTGTCGATTGGTGCAAAAAAATGATAAAAAAATACAACCGTGGTACGTCAAAAGCCGTTTATAATATCTACACAGGTGATGAATCTTGGATCTATGCATATGACCCCGAAACTAAACAACAGTCAACGGTGTGGGTGTTCCAAGATGAGCCGAAACCAACAAAAGTTACTCGTGCAAAAAGTACTTTGAAGCAAATGGTCGCCTGTTTTTTTGGAATTAATGGACATGTGGCTACAGTGCCATTAGAGAATCGTAAAACGGTTAATTCTGAATGGTATACGACCATTTGTTTACCAGAAGTCTTTGAAGAAATAAGAAAGGACAACCGACAACGCAGAATCATATTACATCACGACAATGCTAGCTGTCACACCTCAGCTGAAACAACTCAGTTTTTGGAGGGTCAAAAGATCGAATTGACTGGTCATCCGCCGTACAGCCCTGATTTGGCACCTAACGATTTCTTTTTATTTCCATACGCGAAGAACAAATTACGTGGTCAACGTTTTTCGAGCCGCGAAGAGGCTGTTGATGCGTTCAAAATGCACGTTTTGGAGATACCTCAATCAGAATGGAAAAAGTCCTATGAAAATTGGTTCCAGCGTATGCAAAAGTGTGTCGATCATCGCGGCGAATATTTTGGAAAGCAATAAAACCATATTAAATGATATATGTTTGTTTCTTTTTTTAATTCCGGATACATAAATAGCAGCCCTCGTATCCAGATTTTTAATGAAAAAATCCAGATAAAAAGGTGATAATACGAGGGATGCTATTTATGTATCCGGAATTAAAAAAAGAAACAAACATATATCATTTAATATGGTTTTATTGCTTTTCAAAATATTCGCCGCGATGATCGACACACTTTTGCATACGCTGGAACCAATTTTCATAGCACTTTTTCCATTCTGATTGAGGTATCTCCAAAACGTGCATTTTGAACGCATCAACAGCCTCTTCGCGGCTCGAAAAACGTTGACCACGTAATTTGTTCTTCGCGTATGGAAATAAAAAGAAATCGTTAGGTGCCAAATCAGGGCTGTACGGCGGATGACCAGTCAATTCGATCTTTTGACCCTCCAAAAACTGAGTTGTTTCAGCTGAGGTATGACAGCTAGCATTGTCGTGATGTAATATGATTCTGCGTTGTCGGTTGTCCTTTCTTATTTCTTCAAAGACTTCTGGTGAACAAATGGTCGTATACCATTCAGAATTAACCGTTTTACGATTCTCTAATGGCACTGTAGCCACATGTCCATTAATTCCAAAAAAACAGGCGACCATTTGCTTCAAAGTACTTTTTGCACGAGTAACTTTTGTTGGTTTCAGCTCATCTTGGAACACCCACACCGTTGACTGTTGTTTAGTTTCGGGGTCATATGCATAGATCCAAGATTCATCACCTGTGTAGATATTATAAACGGCTTTTGACGTACCACGGTTGTATTTTTTTATCATTTTTTGCACCAATCGACACGAGCCCGTTTTTGATCGATTGTCAAGTTGTGCGGAATCCAACGCGAACATATTTTTTTTACAGCCAAATGTTCGTGTAATATCTTATGTATGCTCGTCATACTTATGCCTAAGGACGCCTCTATCTCGCGATATGTAACATGACGATCACGCATTATTAGTTCCCGCACAGCATCTATATTTTGTGGGACAACAGCTGTTTTTGGGCGACCTTCTTTATTTTCATCCGTGAGCATAGACCGCCCACGATTAAACTCACTGTACCAGTGATAAACAGTGGTTTTTGATGGTGCTTCATCTCCAAAAGTTGCGGTGAGTTGAATAAAGCACTGTTGTTGATTTAGCCCACGCCGAAAATCGTAGTAAATCATTGCACGAAAATGTTCACGCGTTAAATCCATGGCAAATGAAGACACGCAATTTTCAAAATGACGCCACAATGGAAAAATAATTGACAGTCACATGAAACAAAATGTATTCTTCAACCAAAGAGTTCTATTTTCAAATGTTGTAATTACTTTTTAAATATTGTTCTTGTAAGTGGCCAGTTCCGGATACATAAATAGCAGCCCTCGTAATATCAAAGTTTAAAATGCCAGGTATGATCAATGATATTTTCCTAATTCTAATCTGTCACTTAGTATTGAATGCACCCAAAATATTCTCCTTTTTTTTCGCCTTCGTTTTATTAGTGCCACAATAAAAGCGTGCTTTTTACGAATTTTAACACGCACGTTGCTAGGCTAGCTATCACCGTTACCAACTATATCTAAAAGTCTGCGGCTGGCAACGTACACGATAAAGTTATCCAATTAAATTGTGACACTACGCAATCTAGTTTGTACGATAGTCGGCCAACTTGAAATTGTGTATTATGTGCGGTGGCCGTTATCTATTCTGTGGTATCGTGTCGTGTCGTTATCGTCGCAGTGTGAAAACGCCCATTGAAGTATTCCAGATATAAAAATTGTATTCCAGAGTGGAAGACGCTGGGAGCTCTGTGTCACAGTTTTAACTTGACTTAGTATTAAACTAGCGACCCGCCCCGGCGTCGCACACTGGTCCCAAAGTAAAATAAATGGGACATTAAGAATTTTCGGATCGAAGGTCAACGGATCAGGCTGATATTTTTTTTGTAGACAGCTGATGCAATTACAAGTCACTTTTATAGATGTCGTTTTTTTCAAATATGCCGTATCTACAGAGATAAAAAATAATGTTTTTTTTTGTATGGACGAAATCATAATTTTGTCATTTTTATCCAAGATTCAAACGTATTCAAAATAAATCATAGCACAGCTTATAGAGGGACTCTTGTCGTACATTTTTGTCATACACACTCAACTGCGATTTTTGCGCCTTTTAGAGCTATAGGCACTTTATTAATTTTTTTTGGTCAGTGGATGAAGCTGATTTTTTTTGTAGCATCTGATGCAATTACAAGTAACTTTTATAGACGTCGTTTTTTTCAAATATGCCTTATCTACATATAAAAAAAAATATTAATTATTTTTTGTATGGACGAAATCATAATTTTGTCATTTTCTTCCAAGATTCAAACGTATTCAACATACATCATAGCACAGCTTATAGAAGGACTCTTGTCGTACATTTTTGTCAAAGACCACTTAACTGCGATTTTTGCGCCTTTAGGAGCTACAGGTACTTTAATTTTTATTGTTTTGTGTAATTCATTTTTGAGTTTTTCATATGGATTTTAATAAATATTGTTAAGGATAGACAATGTTTTCTTTATTGACAAGTAAAGTAACTCTTACTAGTAATGTCTTATTTATAAAAAAAAATCTATTATATACTTAAACAAAACAAATTATTAAAGTAGAAATCTCAAAACATGTACGTAGTAGGTAAATTATTTTATGACTCATCCAGTTTGTACCCAACAAACAAACTAATCTTATAAAATTAAGTCAATAAGGTCTTAACTCTTACACTTGTTATAAAAGAGCATTCATTATGCCAATGTTACTTATAATGGTATTATTAGGTGTGGTGTATTATTAGGTGATTTGGGCTAATATTACCTTTATTCTTATAATTTGGTTGGGTAAACGTTAATAACTCTAATTTATACGGCAACTATAAGGCTTCGAAATATGTTCATCTTATAGTGGCTAGTTACAAGGCTTTTAATATGGTCAATTATTCTTATAAAAGTAATGCACAAGGTAACTATAATGCTTTTGACTTATAGGGGCATTTAATAAGACATCTATCCAACAAACGAATGCTAACATTTTATATGACCTTAACAAGGATGAAAGCAATCCCTATTCTCTTATACAGTGATAATGAAGATATTATTCTCTTTAAGGTAACAATAAAATGCTTTACATAACTAAATTCGCCATTTTAAACGTACAAAAGATTGTGTGAATATCTTGCGGAGCGGAATAATCGGCCAAGTGCGAGTCGGACCTGCGCACGATGGGTTCCGTACTTTCATAGAGGGATTCAAAACAATGGAAGAAGTTGAAAAGGAGCGATGGTTACAGAAGAAAAGTAAAAAATAAAACAATTCATTTGATAATCACGTATCTTTGATAATATTTCAAACTTAAAATAAGTGCACAAAAGTGAGCTAAAGTATCCTTATAAAGAGGTTTCTTTCAGCCAACCCAACTACAGTGGAAAAAAATAATTTTTATATAAAATATACGGGAATGACACTAGCTAGGTGCGATTTTTTTAGTGTGAAAGGAACCCTAACTATATGTAAAATGGCGATAGCATAATAAACAATTGATGCCGTTCTAAAGTCTTTACTCTCATAGACTCCTTATAGACGATGTGTGAATCCTGTTGTTCTTTTAAAAGCACTGTACTTAACTTGACTAAATAATTAATGACGTTTTTAGCACAAAAGCAGCTTAAATTCAATACCAAAACACACAGCACATCACATTTTATCGTGCATTTAAATTCCCATACACTTTTCACTATAAACGAGCAATAAATCAGGTAAATAAACTATACATAAAATAATGACTTATCGTTAACTTGACAGTAAAATGGCTGACGTTTCTATTTCTTCTCCAAGCTGTTGCGAAAATGTAAATCACTTATGATGGCAAAAAGGAGTAACGGATTTTAAGAGCCTTTGATTTGCCGCATTGAGTTTAAACTCCTTGTATCGGACAATAATATGACACGTATAAGGGTAATTGCCCGTATTAACGCTTTCCATATGTTTCTTATGAGTTGAAGTACCTTGTTCTTTGAAATTATATAACACGTATAAGGAAAAAAGCGGACAATATAGCAACTATAAGGAGGGTATAAGGTTAATATCTTTATAAATTGTGCCCAAATGCACCCTCATTAGCGATAATACGACTCCTATAAGAATATTATTTTTGGCTATATAAGCCACAACAAGAGCAATTTTTGTTAGTTGGGTAAACATTGTTTGGTAATGACTCATTGCCTAATTACCTCTATACTTGGAAAATTATGATTTCGTCCATACAAAAAATAATTCATATTTTTTTATCTGTAGATAAGGCATATTTGAAAAAACGACATCTATAAAAGTTACTTGTAATTGCATCAGATGCTACAAAAAAATCAGCTTCATCTACTGACCAAAAAAAATTAATAAAGTGCCTGTAGCTCTAAAAGGCGCAAAAATCGCAGTTGAGTGTGTATGACAAAAATGTACGACAAGAGTCCCTCTATAAGCTATGCTATGATTTATTTTGAATACGTTTGAATCTTGGATGAAAATGACAAAATTATGATTTCGTCCATACAAAAAAAAAATCATTATTTTTTATCTCCGTAGATACGGCTTATTTGAAAAAAAAACGACATCTATAAAAGTGACTTGTAATTGCATCAGCTGTCTACAAAAAAAATATCAGCCTGATCCGTTGACCTTCGATCCGAAAATTCTTAATGTCCCATTTATTTTACTTTGGGACCAGTGTGCGTCGCACGGGTGTAAAATATATAGCCACTGAAAAAATTATTAAAATCGATAGCCTATGATCCTTTACGTGCTCTATTTCTTATCTGTGCGATATAACATAAAAATTGCTCCAGTAGTTCGCGAGATAAGCCCTTTCAAATAATATCCCCCGTTTTTTTCACATTCTCCTATGAGTATTAGTGTGATAAAATGTAGCCTATAGCCTTCCTCAACAAATGGGCTATCTAACACTGATATTTTTTTTTCAAATCGGACCAGTAGTTCCTGAGATTAGCGCGTTCAAGTTTGCCCTTTCAAATAATTTTGCCCGTTTTTTCCACATTTTCCTCTATTTCTTAGCTCCTATTAGTCTTAGCGTGATAAAATATAGCCTATAGCCTTTCTCGATAAATGGGCAATCTAACACTGAAAGTATCATCAAAATCCGTTGCGTAGTTTTAAAGATTAAAGGGAACAAATAGACATGCGGGAAAAAAAGCGACTTTGTTTTATAATATGTATAGAATATGCCTTATTTATAAGCTTTTGAATGTATATGATTTGAAAAAAAAAATCTATCCCCCCTCGGCGCGCCGCTGCTTTTTCGCGGCGGCGGCGGCGCGGAGAATCGGCGGCGGCGGCGGCGGCGGCGCGCCGGCGCGGCGCTCATATCTAGCTTGATGGTTGTATACACAGAACAATAAATAATTCGTTTATGGTTTAGCTAAACTTCTTGTTGCGATATGATTCTTTGGAAAATCTTTAACGAAAATTATTGCTACTAACACTAATCACAGTTTACGTTGAATTTTTTCCTTTGTAAAATACGGGGGACTTATTTAACGTTTTTTTATGGTATGTAAGACATATCATAATTTACAGTGGAATTGCTAAATTCGAATTTATAGTATGTTTGAGAAAATAAATTATTATAAATTATCGTTTCTGAAAAAAGTGTGAAATGCCTTTAAAATTTGTTTTATAAATTTTAGAAGTAGGTCGTTGATACGATTTATACTGTTAATGTGCAAAAAAGTGCTAAAATATAGTAAGTAAACAACTTAATTGGCTTACAAAGCATCATCAGTAGCAAAAATTATTATAAATAATATTTTGTAACATTCTTAAAAATTCATATGATAAGCTTTATAACTTAAGAGTATTCATAACAATCCTTACTTCAATACCAATATTATAATTAATGCGAAAATGTGTCTCTGTCCGTTACCTCTTCACGCCCAAACAAGGAAAATGTGTCTCTGTCCGTTACCTCTTCACGCCCAAACAAGGAAAATGTGTCTCTGTCCGTTACCTCTTCACGCCCAAACAAGGAAAATGTGTCTCTGTCCGTTACCTCTTCACGCCCAAACAAGGAAAATGTGTCTCTGTCCGTTACCTCTTCACGCCCAAACAAGGAAAATCTTTTGATTTTCCTAACATTTGGTATGAAGATACTTGGAATCCTGGGAAAGGACATTTTTATCCCGGGATGGATAGGAAGAATCCTACGTCGTTTACTATACGGTCCCCGCGAAACAAACGAATTTTTGGCTCTGCGGAGTTGTGGGCATCAACTAAAAAATCTTAAACACTGCTAGGTATATTAATTTCATGTCGCTGATTTTTATGAAGGCCTTTTATCAATTATTATTTCTTTATCTCTATCACATGGATCCACTATTACGAACAATGGCTCCTGTGAACCAGATAAACGTTGAAAAATTAGGATGGCTAATGCCCGTTTTCATCAACAACACCTAAAATTTAGGTGTCCCTTAAGCCAATATAAGGGGCACCTCGCTCGAGCGAAAAAATATCTCACAACGCGTTGTGGACATAGTGAAACGGCCACGACGCGTTCTGGTAATCACAGAAATACCACATAGCGAAATTCGTGTCGTGGCTGACATGCTATTCGACCATAACGCGTTGTGGTAATCGAGAAAAGCCATGACGCGTTCTGAGCATTTAAAAACAGCCACGACGCGAATTCGTGTTATGGTCCTAATGAAAATGGCCACGACGCGTTCTGAAACCAGGCCAGTTACGTAGGAGTAATTTTATAGTGCCCAAGTGTGTGCGCAATACACAAGAGCACTCTGGTTTCAATGAAAGGCCAGTTACGCAGGAGTTATTTTATAGTGCCCAAGTGTGTGCGCAATACACAAGAGCATTCTGGTTTCAATTAAACCAGGCCAGTTACGCGAAATTCGCGTCGTGGCCGTTTCACTTTGACCACAACGCGTTGTGAGCCATTTTTTCGCTCACTGAGCGTTTTCGGTCTTTGAGCGTAACATATGACATAACTCAAATGCGTAAAGCTTTGCGTGACAAAATGTTTTCTTTAGAAAGTAAGACGAAACTTGTCCACACTTTATACCTTGTGCGTTTTAAGATGATATGCGTGACACATAATAATTGACAATAGTAGGGAAGTTACCTAACAAAATTAATCGATTATTTAAAAATATCGAATCACTTCTTAAAGGAATTGCAATCGAAATTATCGATTTCGTACTGACGTTTCATAGTGGCACCGACGATTTAAGATGGCCGCCCATTTTATCGATTTGATTTCGATTCAACAGAGTCAATCTCTATTGACATAAGTTCCGTTTCGTGCATCTGACATTTTGCTAATGTTTTCTTAACAATAATTTTATGCTCCTTTTTCACACTTAATATTTATAATTTTATATTAATAAGTTAGCATTTAGCAACTTTTCATTTTAATTCATTTGCAATTATAGGAAACATTTGTTTTTGTAGATGGAATATAATTTATTACATTTAGATTTTTTTTGTTTTCTTGTAAAAAAAATCCGTAGCAAGGAATATGAAAACTGTCACCCATATCATCTTAGAACGCACAAAGTATAGTGTACACCATACTTCAACAGACCGCAGACATATCGACGCCTTCGAGATGTGATTATGGAGGAAAATGCTCCAAATTTCATGGACAGCTTTCAGAACCAACGTGTCCATCCTGGCTAAGCTCAAAATAAAAACAAGGCTAACCACATACCTCAAATGTGTTTTAGAATACTATGGACAAATATCCAGAAAGAAAGGAGACATTAAAATACTCATTGGCAAGACCGAGGGAGTAAGACCGCGGGGCCGCAGTCCCATGCGAATACGCATCTCAATTATTGAGTCCATCGTCTACGACGCTCTTCAAGTGGCTGAAGATAGGAAAAGCTGGCTTAACATTATTAGAAGGAAGGTCACGACTAGGGAATACAATCTCGATCTCGCGAGATCTCGACCTTTTTTAGCGAGATTGATCTCGGACGAAAAAAAGGCGAGATCTCGCGAGTTTGACGAGATTGCACTTGAGCATAAAAACGTCCTATTTGAAGCGCGGACTG
Source organism: Polyommatus iphigenia (assembly GCA_963422495.1). NCBI lineage: Eukaryota > Metazoa > Arthropoda > Insecta > Lepidoptera > Lycaenidae > Polyommatus > Polyommatus iphigenia. The sequence goes on along the minus strand of OY730181.1, from coordinate 14,254,100 downwards.
ACACGGACGGAGTTGCGATCACGGAGTAAAAACAAAAGAGGAGCTGGCCTAAGCAACTATGCATTGTGATTCTCAATTAGGTCCTGAATTTTGACTTCTCGTTGTTTTGTTAGATAAAAAAGAACTATTTTATTACTTACTAGCGACCCGCCCCGGCTTCGCACGGGTATAAAATATATTAATACTATGTCACTCACTGAATAAATGATTAAAAATCGATTCAGTAATTTTTTAATCTATAGTCTATACCTACTATCTATACTTATATTATAAAGAGGTAAACTTTGTTTGTTTGTTTGTTTAATTGTAATGAATAGGCTCAAAAACTACTGGACCGATTTTAAAAATTCTTTCACCATTCGAAAGCTACATTATTTAGGAGTAACATAGGCTACTTTTTATTTTGGAAAATATAGGGTTCCGTAAGATATTTGGGTTTTTCTGACAGGTGATAAAAATCAACCAGAAAAGTTACTTATTTTGCGTACGCTGCCTAAACTATAAAATATAGAACCATACAATGTTCTAAGTAAATGTAGATCTTATAAATATCTACAAAAATGTCCGCGACACACTATACCTATCTATACCAAGTGAGGCACAATAACCATTTTTTTATTTAAGAATCTTGATTTTTTTGGACTACATTTAAACGCATTTATTTTACTCATGCTGATAATCCTTTTTAAAATAAATTATTTCATCACTAAGTACAGTTTGTGTAGATAATATTTAGTATTTGAATGATTAAAATTGGACGTTTGGTTTAGAAGTTATGGCGAAATTAAAAATTGCGATTTACGCCCGTTTCGAAGTGGGCAAGGCGGGGGTGCGCAGTAGCGAAGATTATGACCGGCCCTGCAGCTGGCGATGAGCTCATATTATTATACCAAGAATACCAATGATCCCTACAGATTTGCCTATACCCTGCAAAAGGCTCCAATTTCCTGTGAGACGTAGCTTTTTCGGCGGTACCGACAAAGACTTCTATTTAAACTGGTACCGACCAATGCGGGCCACGGGTAGTAATAATGAATATAAATCAAAACTGCTGAATCAATTTTAATCATTTTTTCAGTGGCTATAATATATTTTATACCCGTGCGAAGCCGGGGCGGGTCGCTAGTATATTATAAAGAGATAAACTTTGTTTGTTTACTCATAGATCTACTACTACTACTCATAGATCCAAACTCCCCCGAGCGCACCCCGCCTTGGTAGCGCCCACTTTGAAACGGGCGTAAATCGCAATATTTTAATTTCGCCATAAATTCTAAACCAAGCGTACAATTTTAATCATTCGAAGACCAAATATTATCTAAATAAACTGTACTTAGTGATGAAATAATTTATTTTGATAAGAATTAATAGCATGAGTAAAATAAATGCGTTTCAATGTAGTCTAAAAAAAATCAAGATTTTTAAATAAAAAAATGGTTGTTGTACCTCACTCGATATAGATGTAGATGTGTCGCGGATTTTTTTGTGGATATTTAAAAGATCTACATTTATTTAGAACATTGGATGGTTCTATCTTTTATAGTTCAGGCAGCATACGCAAAATAAGTAAATTTTCTGGTTGTTTCCGAAAAACTGAAATATCTTACGGAACCCTATAGTTTCCAAAATAAAACGTAGCCTATGTTACTCGTAAATAATGTAGCTTTCGAATAGTGAAAGAATTATTAAAATCGGTCCAGTAGTTTTTGAGCCTATTCATTACAATTAAACAAACAAACAAACAAAGTTTATCTCTTTATAATATTACTAGCTGTTGCCCGCGACTTCGTCCACTTTAGCATAGTAGATCACGTCCTAAGTATTATTGTACAAAAATATTCAATGTACAGAATTGACCTTCCTACGATTTTATTATATTATGTAGATGTTACGCGCGTCTTCGCCCGCGTAATTTAGGAATTTCACGCAACCGTACATTTTTCCACAAAAATAGCCTACGTCCCTTCACGTGGTCTATTCTTCATGTTTGCCAAAAAACACAAATATTGCTCCAGTAGTTAAGATAATAAGCAATTTCATTTAATTTCCCCCGTTTTTTCCACATTTTCCTCTATTTCTTCGCTCCTATTAGTCTTAGCGTATTAAGTATAGCTTATAGCCTTCCTCGATAAATGGGCTATCTAACACTGAAAGAATTTTTCAAATCGGACCAGTAGTTCCTGAGATTAGTGCGTTCAAATAAGCCCTTTCAAATAATTTCTCCCCGTTTTTTCCACATTTTCCTCTATTTCTTCGCTCCTATTAGTCTTAGCGCGATAAAATATAGCCTGTAGCTTTTCTCGATAAGTGGGCTATCTAACAATGAAAGAATTTTTCAAATTGGACCAGTAGTACCTGAGATTAGCGCATTCAAATAAGCCCTTTCAAATAACTTCCCCCGTTTTTCCACACTTTTCTCTATTTCTTCGCTCCTATTAGTATTAGCGTAATAAAATATAGCCTATAGCCTTCCTCGATAAATGGGCTATCTAACACTGAAAGAATTTTTCAAATCGGACCAGTAGTTCCTGAGATTAGCGCGTTCAAATAAGCCCTTTCACATAATTTCCCCCGTTTTTTCCACATTTTCCTACATTTCTTCGCTCTTATAAGTCTTAGCGTGATAAAATATAGCCTATAGTCTTCCTCGATAAATGGGCTATCTTACACTGAAATAATTTTTCAAATCGGACCAGTAGTCCTTGAGATTAGCGCGTTCAAATAAGCCCTTTCACATAATTTCCCCTGTTTTTTCCACATTTTCCTCTATTTATTCACTCTTATAAGTCTAAGCGTGATAAAATATAGCCCATAGCCTTCCTCGATAAATGGGATATCTAACACTGAAAGAATTTTTCAAATCGGACCTGTAGTTCCTGAGATTAGCGCGTTCAAACTATTACTAAGCATTTTATACAATTTTCACCGTTTTTTACACGTTTTCCTCTATTTCTTCGCTCCTATTAGTTTTAGCGTGATAAAATATAGCCTATAGCCTTCCTCGACAAATGGGCTATCTAACACTGAAAGAATTTCTCAAATCGGACCAGTAGTTCCTGAGATTAGCGCGTTCAAACAAACAAACTAACAAACTCTTCCGCTTTATAATATTAGTATAGATTATTAGTATAGAAAGATTTGTGTTTGATAGTGCGCTTTTATAATTCTGGACGTCACGTTATCGTGGGCGCCGGCTTCCACGATAAAACGTTGGGTGTACGTTAAATGCCCTTTCGATTTTACGCACCGCGGACGTTTTGTGCGGTTCAGAAGTGTTAACGTTGTGATGACCTCTAACGTGCACGTTAAAAAGTTATCGTCGACGGAAATTTAAAAGCGTCTCCATATATTTCCATAAATTTTACTTCCCTTTGTTATCGTTTTACCGCGGACGTCCACCATTTTTACCGCCACGTCCAAAATTATAAAAGTGCATTAGAAGAGAAGACTGGTTGTTTCTTTCATTTGTTATTTGATAGATAGTAGATACGTATGTCAAAGTTTACTACTTAAAAATTATAGACAGATACATCAAACAATGTTTGATGCATAAAATTCTGTTGAAAAAAATCGTGAAAATGAATGTTAATCTTATAATACCTATAATATTTATTACTTTTTTTCGTAATTTATTCAAATATTGTGATTATTTGCAAAAAAAAACCACCAAACTGCTAATCTCGCGAGATCTCGAAATTGGCGAGATCTCGCGGTATTGTATTCATAAACTCGCGGGATCTCGCTTGAGCCCCAATCTCGCGAGATTTGCATTCCCTAGTCACGACCCTCTTACATGAGGAATACGAGTACGACTACAGGAAGAGGATCACTTGGGATACTAGTACTAGTTCTTGAAAAACTTTCAGGAAGAAAAAAGAGATCATGAAATATAAACTAAGTACAATCTATATCCATACTTATATAAATGCAGAAGTGTGTTCGTTTATTTGTCCATGGGCATGTTGCCTCCTCACGCCTAAAACGCTAAACCATTTTTTCTGATATACTACTGTATCCCGATACTTTGAATCCCGGGAAAGGACATGGGATACTTTTATCCCGTTCCCGGGCGACAAACGTGAAACGGGTAAAGACAAGTTAGCCTTGAATAGGCTTCGTATTCTCAACAGAGCGAGACAGTATTTCAGTGCGATGCAATACCTATAACAGATAGCCAAACATTTTGATGATCATCAGTGTGTCAGTGACGAAATCTGTGTAATTTAGATATCAATAAAATATAAAGTATTAGAGCTATTCAATTAAGACTTTGTATGTTTAATTATAGTCTATTATTGACATTATATCCTGAGAATATGAACTATCTGGTACGTCGGAAACCAACTCTATGAGGTTAAAAAAAACGACGAAACACTTGGAGAAAAGGTAGGTTATAGACTATAGTGCCCTTGCGCTTCGCTTGGCTCGTCTCGGCGGCAAATCTAACGTACATTACTCTTAGCTTTTCAAAACATCCAGGTGAAAATGATAGAAGTAAACTTTGTCAAAATAAACGAAAGCCTAGTAAATAAATAATTAATATTAAATAGAAACCGGCACCTAAAACTTGTTTACTCGATAGTTCATGATACGCGAGCAAACGCAGTGTTGCTAGCTTAGTGTCCTAGGCTATAGTTTAGTACATTAATTCTATTCCTTTGGGAGATAGTTATTTAGCTAATTTCTGTTCATCGTCAACATCGATTACCATTAATCATTAATCATTATTAGTCATTATTAGTTAGCTATGTCCACATTGTGCCTTTTTTGTTCATCAAGGGCATGCGTTATAGCGCAGTCAACAACGCACGTGAGGCATGCCCGCGACGCATGCGCTCTGACCATATCCAAAACTTTCGCTTTGTTCTTTTTTTCTATAATTTCTTATGACCAGATAAGCCGCACATATTCCACCCAATAAAATGTTCTCGTCGCACATGTTACAATAATTTGACACACTGCAAGTTGCAACTGAACAAAAAAAAGATAATGTAAGCGTTGCGTTCGTTGACGCATTTAATTAAGTACTGAATGCGCCAAAACGAAAGTTGAACGAAAGAAAATGACGAAAATTGAAGATGAAAGTGCATAGTGTGGACATAGCTAATAGACTATTAGCTAACAAAATGTCAAAGATTTTGTTTCATTCGAATGACATTTTCAGTTTTATACTCGTAATCATAAAAGTACGACAAATACTGACAAAAAATTAGCTTGATAGTAATAAAAAAAAATTGTTCTAGGGCTCCCTGACTATAGTGTTTTTATAGAGCGTTGACTTACTCCCTAATTCACTTACTGTCCAATTTCTCACTCTCTCATCTTATTTGTAGCAAATAAACGCGAGTTTAGCGGAATCGAAGTAAGGTGCTGGCAACACTGTTCCGTGTCGTATACGCTCACTCGATAGTGGATATTGTAACGAGTGACTCGGTCTCGGAATCGATTAATATTACGAAAAATTACGAATGTCATTACCGCCTTAACTGTCATAACTCATAACCGAGAGGGACACGACACGGACCGCACCGCGTGATACAGTTTGTTCGAATATGGAAATAAATATGAAGGTAAGATAACATTTAACCATTATTCAGCGCAGGTTTTATAGTAAATAACCTTTTGGTATATTTTTTAGCATTCGTTTTGCCTTGGATCATGGCCTCATGGGTGGTACAAACAAAATATTTTCATCGACAAAAGACAAACGTTCCTCCGTAAAACTATATTGGACAGTGGACACACTATACAATGTTTTCATAGTTGAAAACAGTCCATCAAGAAATAAAAACAATAGTAGTTGTAGTAGAGTTAAAGAAAATAGTCATATAGATTTTTTTTGAATTTTTCGATCATTAAAGTAGGGTAGGTCAAAAAGTTAATATTTAAAACATACATTTGCCGTTAGAACATAGTTAAAAGGTTAACAAACATTATTTTAGTTTATTATACACCGCACTTTCTCCATAATTTCTGCGACTTAAACTTTGTTCGCGTAGGGGCTCTCAAAGTGTGCACCGCGGTACCCTGGGGTGTCGAAAATGTTAGAAAAAATTGAGTTTGCTAGTGACATAATTTGCTCGGTTTATTCCCTCACTGTGGGATAGTTAATAGTTGTGCCGTTTCCACTTACCATTACCATTTATTTAAACTCTTAAGATAGGCACACCGTAAAAAATTACTAATATCGAAAGTATTCCCTTACCAGCCGACATTTTTTGGCAATCTCTGTAACAGATTACAGAACACAATCATTATTTTCCCCTTACTTCTAATTATCCTCCAAAACACCAGCACAAGACCTTCCTTGTAAATTTTAGTGTCACCATGTCAGTAACATGAGGTTGGTAAAATTCAAAGTGCAGCTTAACTTAAAGTTAAATATTATTATTGCTTGATAATAAAATTACGTTTATTGCAATAATAGTTTCATAACGATGGCATATTATTAATAGCTGATAAGTGGTTCGATACACTTGAGTTGTTCACTTTGAACTACTACTTGTGTTTTCGTTATCAACATATTAAATGTACTTACTCTGTAAACAAATATATTTAATAAGTGTCACATGAAGTTCGAACTGATTAGCTTTAGATTTAGACATGATGTTGTTTACTTAATACAACATTATCATCGCCTCAAGATTACCGTTTCCAAGAAAGAATCGTAGGGTATAGGTCAAATAGAATATTATGTTCTTGTAGTCAAAGTATTGCTCTAGGAGTGTGCCATTTGTATAGCTGTACGATCGTACGAAGAAGGTGAAAAGTCGGAACCAAAACTTTTTACTTATGTTGAATACGAAACGTAAAACCAATTCTAAATATATTTAAAAATTTGTTGATCTACTCAAAGAAAAGAAAAAAAATTAATTCAATAGATCATTATTTTGAAATATGACTAAAGATAAAAAGGTTTAGATTTAATAACTTACAATACATAAGGTTAATAACATAATATTTAAAAATATGCACATCTAGTACAAACATAATCTAATAATTGTCTAAAATATTATGTCTTTACATGAGCACTAATTTTATAATCTGCCCTGTGTATTGTTGTACAAACATAATATTATAATCAGGAACACATGGCCAACATGAGTATTGACTGTATTGATAAGCTGCAAGTTGCGACGACGCGCGACGTCAGCAGACCAGTTAGACCACTTTATGCAGGCGTTTCCAATAATGCAGAATATTGAACGCACTGTTGCGATAAAAGGATGTGGTATATTCTGCAATATGAATACTTAATTCTCGGCCAAACACTTCAGGTGCAATACATTATACAATGTACCTTAGGAATGATATAAAGATACGCTCAGCATAACAATATACAAGTTATAATGGAGGAATGTGTGGGAGTACTCAAATAACGTAAAAGATTTTACAACTTTTACGTACGGGATAATAGGGTAGATTCCTGTCTAATAGGTATTAAGTTATGAGAATGATAGCTGCATGATGAAGTTCTTTTTGTTTAGACCCCAAAAACTGTTGCAGTCCTGTCAACAATAGGTAGGCAGTAGGTTCTACCTATATTCTGTGACGACAAAATGGGTTAAGACTTATATTATGGTGATTACCACAGATTACAAAATAATTACTAATGTAACAAAAGTTAAAAAGAGATGATGTTACTAAAATATTATTATTTTAAGATGGTTTTCAGCCATTACTTCTATTACAATTTCACCAGCTCTAAAAAGAGTATTTGTTTGAATGAATGAATTATATTTGAGTTACTGATAAACAAGTTATTGAGGGTGCTGATAGGGCGCGGGGCGGTGAAACTATACGATCACCGAGAGTCATTCACCCAACCGAGTGAGACACAAATAACCGCGAACCTTTGAACACAAATATATACGGTCCCCAGCGGCAATGTTCTGTTTTGTATGAAAAAAAAATCCGCCAAAATGCTGACTGCGCTCGGATTCATACTAAGTAAATAATTTATGCATACGTCCTGTTCTTTTGAATTATAACTTTTTACTATATGTACAGACCTATAATAATTATGTATAATTAATTAGGTATTTTTGTACCTAATACTATGGAACATGCAAACTGTAAATGGAGAAAGGAAGTGAGTTACAATAATTATGTTATCTGTTACAATAATAGTAAACAATATTAGAGCGTAGGCCGTTAACGCGTTGTGGTAAAGCAGTGCTTCTCAAACTTTTTTAAGAGCAGACCCCCTTAGATATGACAAATATTTTTAAACTATCCGTCTTGTTTCTCACAATGCAATGATTAATTATTTAACATTTTTAAAGCAAGAAGGCCGCTAAAACAATGGAAATCACGCGTATTTTTACAAAGAAGTTTTAAGGCAACTTATAACGACTTCACGCTTTCCGAAAGCGTGCGTCGCTTAGCTTAGTCTAGGCTCCAGACTCTAGCTCGCGCTATCCTGCGGTCTCTACTCCATACTATGTGAAGTATGGAGTAGAGTGCCACCGACTTTTAGTTGGCAGGAGATTCTTACTATTTATCAGGGTAAGCAGATAGCCACGTAATACGTATGGCGGGTAGGTTCTCCCGCAAAGTACACGAACGTAAGGGTGTCGCGATCCAAAGGTTGTAAAACACTGCGGTAAAGACTAAAGGACGTGCGTAACAAACACTTGTACGTATTATGTACGCATAACGCACGTCACCGAGACACTCATATCCTCTATAGATATTGACTTTCCGAAAGTTTCCTGTATTAACTATTTCTATTTATTTATTTAGTAGTAACATAATCCTACGTTTTACACGCATACAACACATGATTTATCATATGCGTGTACGCTGACGAATTGGGATTTGGGTGACGAAAGGAAAATACGTTGCTTCTCACATTATTCATGCTGGCTGTTCATTTTAAGTGGACAATAGATAGACAATAATCATTAGATAAATATTTATCACTGGTTCCATGTAACATATTATGTTTTCACGCGATACGCGGAATGGTTGACATGAGTTGACACCAAACATGCGGATTACAGAACTGTTAACACAAACGACCAGGAGGTCAATCGATAACATTAACTACTTAACTAATAATTATTATGTCCTCAATATTATTAAAACACTAGCCGTTATTTGTTACTTTTTGTGACGTTTCGTGAGATACCTATAATAATTTGTTTGACATTGAAACAGCGCCCCTAGAGTCAAAAAAATGGCAATAAATGCCATTAAAATTTTAATGAACTATGAGACCACGTACAACAGTACTGAGGGATAAATAAAAATGATAGAATGGGAGGTATAGGACCTAACTGTTTATGAAAGGCTGGTAGATGTCTGATGTATGTAGGTGGACATCTGAAATATTTTTTAAAGTCACCAAGACAAGGGATGAAGAAATAGACTGAGGTCAAAGTTTAAAAAATAAGTTAGAGGAACGGGAACATAGGGGAAAATAATACACGGGGCATAGAGAGCCCGCTCGCAGAATTTTGTCAAAACTCTAATGTGAATTGATGGCTACATTGCGCCATCTGATATTAACTTCCGCAAACTTTTGGATATATAAATTTGGATATATAAATTGGTTTCAGCTTCTTACTATTTTACTTGTATTAAAGTTGATAAAGTTTACAAATCGTTGACTTATCAACTTGAATACAAGTAAAATAGTAAGTAGCTGAAATTTAATAACTCTATTAACCCATCAGTCGTGGCAAAACGAGACACAATAGCTTTTTCATTGTTATCGCGGCCGGATGTGGCCGCTTGGGGCTTCATGAATTAATAACTTTATCAATGATCAACTTGAACAGAATTGTAAATTAATAGTAAGGAAGCATGAAGTCAGAAAGTTTAAACTTATTAGTAAGTAAGCATATTATGTACCGTTTAATTACATAAGAATAAATATACTGTAAACTGAAATTTGTTTTAATTTATGTATGTTTCATTATAAAACTTTCTGACTTCAAAATTCTGTGTTCATGTAATACATGAACACAGAATTTTGATAAATATTATTGTATGGAATTATAGAAAACACCGAAATCCTAATGATATATTAGAATATATCTTCAAAAAATTCGTACACTGCACTCAACTCAACGTGGATCAGCGGATTAATTTCACAAAAACCATTACAAAATCCGTTTTTAAAAATAAAACTACAATAATTTAACAAGCACAAACGAGGACATTTGCCATATTTGTCAAATATTTCTGACAATATTATGACAAAACATTGATTTAAATATTCATAATAAATACTCCTTGGACATTACCAAAGAGGATGTATTATACAAACCCTTTAATACTGCATTCAGACCCATAGTACACGGCGTATTTTAAACGCGCAGAAGACGCGCAGATTACGCGCGTATACGCGATTCAAACGAGATTCGATCGCGACTTTGTAACTTAAGCACACGGGGCGATCGTGAAACGCGCCTCTACTGTGCGTATATACGTGCAGATACAGCGATACAGATGCGTTGTAGTCGCTCGTCTCTTTCGGTTTGATCAGAGACTCCTCTTGTTTAGTTGTACAATGGTTGGGTTGAGACAACATTGCGGCATGCGGTATAAAAAATACATGGCTTAAAGGTTTTGTTACTAGGCCATAAAATCTTATTTAAAAAAAAAGATGATGTATAGTCTACGACAATACTTAATCTGTGGTCTACGATGTTACGATGCCATCTGTGATACCACAAAATAACTAACTAGTTGGCAACTAATTTCGGCATAAGATCACAGATGTCGATTAAAAACTACAGATTAAAGCCTAATTTCACAGATTATGCTACCTAAATTTGCCATTGTATGGAAATGTCCTACCCCTGAACGGGAAGGTACAAGCTAACAATTTTATACAACAACGTCAATATTGTGACTCGTGCAAAATGGGTCATCAATGACACCTGTCATCTTTTAGGTAGGGCCAAGACATGCCAAGAAGTCTAGTGCTAAGTAGGACTGAGCATATAGTGTCTAGAAGTAGCGTATTAGGTATCACGTAACGCCCGTTATTGATTGCTGATTGAGTTGACCCATTTTTATCCCACACCAATGTCATAAAGACCACTTATCGTATGTAGAACACCTTAATTGTACAGGTAAATTAATTCGCCTGACGATGATGGTCAAGTATATTGTTTGTATTTAACTCCAGCTTATAATTGACGCTGAGTTGCACATAGATCTTAGAAAAGTTATATTACGGAGTAAAAAGTAATTGTCTTCAAACACTATATAATATACGATTACGGCATTAATATGGAGCAGCAGTTCTATGTTATCACTACTGGTATTAAAATCGAAAATGTCTTTAGTCTTGCAGTATTCAAAACATGTTACAGAAAAGACTCCTTTTTTTATGTAGGAACTTGTTTTCTGCATTTCTTCAGGGCCGAACTTTGTTTAATGGGAATTGTCCATTTTTTTTAATTGTGCCCATTACAAAAACATTTCGAGGAATAAGGTCAGTGATCGTTATTCTGTACATAAATTCAAAAAATATCCATTAGTTACTTATATTTTTAAACAAATATGTTTAACCTTAGTTTGACCTTCAATGACGTCACATTACGTTTTGAACTTTTGGTATACTTCTCGAATCAGTTTTCACATAAATAAGAGAACTTGTATTCATTTAACACCTTGTTGATACTGGACAATGCCCTATTTTTAATTTTTATGTATTTAATGCTGCCGGCCGCCGATGATGACGTCATAGATCCGAAAACTTTAAAAATTTATTTTAAAAAACTAGCAAATGAATTAAAAAAATATTTAATTTATATTCTTAAAATACCCTATTTCAACGAAAAAAATATAAAAAGTACATGTGATTTTTTTTTGGACAATGCCCATTGAACTTGTTTGTAATCACGATAAACCTATTTCAAGTGCGATACACGTGTATTTCAGGGGGCGTTATTGGTGTTGGTACTGAGCTGCGGTGTGGCGTTGGCCGACAACATTCCGTGCTGTCCGGGTGGCGAGCTCATCAAGATTCGAGGGTACTGCGACGACGGTGTCAAGGTCAACCTTAATTGCACGGACGGCCTCCTGGTTTTGAGGGACGTCGTGCTCACCGGGTACAAGGTCTCGACCCTCGACACGCCCAAATATGTCTTCGTGGAAGACCCCAAACTGTGAGTAATTTCCATTTCGATTACATGTCTCGTGTTACTTGAAATCGCGGGTTCGCTTATGGTTAAGTACAATCATAGAATCATGTTAGATTGGACTTGGTAAGACAGTGTAACGGTGACATTTGACACGATATGTTTGCCGTTTAAAATAACACACAAACTTAATTATAACCAAAGCAAATAGAGTTTAAAAGTAACCAATTTGTTGTAAACAGCACCGATAACATTATCTTTTAATACAAATAATTCCGTTTATTTCCAGTTACTGTCTGGGCGACATGTACCGTAACTTCTCCAACCCCAGTCTGGGCACCACGAAGGTTGCTCTGGTGTGCTTCGAGAAGGTTGCGCGGGAAAGCAACGATATCGAGACCGGAGGGGTCATGGCTCTCGTCTCCGTAATTTTCTTCATCTTAACCTTCGGCGTTTATATGTATTTACCGCAGTTGAGGTACGTTCAACAGCTTTTATACTAAGAGAGTTATATCTGAAAGACAACGATCTTCGCCTTAAAATTAAAAATAAATACCTTTTAGGGTTATAACAATCGAGTTACAAAATTGAGCAAATTGAGAAAGTTGATAGGCACTATTATTGCGAGCAAATAATATAAATTATAATATTATACGTAATTATTCAATAATTAAATTGTGGTTTTACAGAAAACCGCAAGAAATAGAATCCTTACAAGACCTTAGTTTCCGTGATTAGAATAACCATATATAAAGTATCCTTTAATTAGTTTTAAACGAAGGGGGCTTTATGAAAAAAGTTTGGGAAACATTTTTTAAGATTAATAATTAAAATTATAGAACCTGGTTCTATCATTAAAATTGTTAACTTCTCTTGTAGGGACCTACAGGGCTGGTGCTACATGAGCCTGTGTGTGTGCATGGCTCTGGGATTCTTCTTCCTCGGCCTTCTACAACTAAATCCTGGATTTATTAATGAACTTTGCACAGTTACAGGTACACAAAATATTATTTATATGCATCTTGATTACCCTACATAAGTAAATGCTCAATACAACTGAAATAACTCTACCAACCTACAAATGCACCTTCGAATAATTACTCTCGATTGATTAAACATTCGTGATTAAACATTCGTGATTAAACATTCGTATGTTTTCCAGGATTCTTTATATACTTCTGGATGATGGCAACATTCTTCTGGATGAACGTAATAAGTATCAACGTCTACAGAACTGTGCAGTAAGTTTTGTTATTTTTTACATTTCTTACTTCTTTTTCATTTTAAGAATAACATGAAAGTATGGTTCTAACTCTTGAGCCTCAAATTTCATTGACAGAACCAGTGACCTATATATATATATATATATATATATATATATATATATATATATTACAATTATAACAGCTGAACCGATTCTGCTAATTTTAGGCTTAAAATAATCCTTCAAGTCCAGGGAAGGTTTTTAAGTGACACGAAGTTCCCCGGGACAGCTAGTATATTATATAATATATAATCTTCTATGATTGGAACCATGTAAAACAAGTACAAATTATTGGCTATACAACTTTTAGGGACTCGACTTATCTGAAGAAGACAGAGAAGAAACAGTTCCTGCTGTACAGCTGCTACGCGTGGGGAGGATCCATCTTTTTCCTCGCCATAACACTAATTACCAACTTCGTGGAAGGCGAGCACTACAAGCCGGGAATCGGCAGCGCTGCTTGCTGGTTTTCAGGTAAACTATTTAATCAACTGTAGGTTTGGCAAAATACCTAGGCGTCTGTATTACAACCGCCTGACTCTTGAAAACTCTCCTATTTCCTACGATTTCCGTATCGTTTCAAATCTTGGGCCCCTAAACATTTAAACTTATTTTGACCTTAATTTAGGCCAGTGTTTTTCAAACTCTTTCATGAGTCGACCCCTGGTATGAAAAAATATTTCGCCCCCCCCAGGGGATCGCGACCTACAGGTTGAAAATCATTTAACTATTAGCCATTAGCCAATCATTTGAGACATTTGATTACTTTGTTTAATTTTTATTAGCTGTCAAGAAATCGACATTCATTTTTAACGTTATTTTCAGGGGCTGCAGAAACATGGATTTACTTCTACGGTCCCGTAGCGGTGTTGATTGCCGCCAACATAGCCCTGTTCTTGTTCTCCTCTCTACAACTGTGGAAGCAGTCCAAGAAATATGAAGTGAATACGTTAAACATTCTTAAACAAAAGTAAGTTTTTCTTTCTATTGAATTGTTAAGAATTCATTTTTTAATTACTCAAGGGGTCGCGCAAAGAAAAAGGTTGAAGACTGATTTTGTTGCAAATTACCTGCGAAAGTTATATGTATTTGATAAGTTATGTTAAGTATATTATGATTTTTGCAGTATCGCAATTTAAATTCTTGATGATTAGAAAACTAATTCAAAATAAAACTTTTCATTTTTTAAGGTTCCTGACCTCGTTGAAACTATTCTTAGTTATGGGTATCTCCTGGACGTTTGAGATTGCCAGCTTCGCTCATGGAGGTCAACACATTATTTGGTAAATACTAATTTTAATTATTACTAACTTTTTGGTCGATTTTCGAAAATAGCAAAACAATTCGATGAGTATCAAAATGAGGTACCTACCTCTTCATAGTTTTAAATAAGTTTATTCGAATTTCAATTCAAAATACGGGTAACATCTTTCCAGGAAAATAATGGACACGTTCAACTGTCTGCAAGGGGTGGTGATATTCGTGATATTAGTGCTGCTAAGGAAGCGCGCTATGCGAGGACTCGCCGAGGAGAACTGTTGTCTGTGCGTCACCCGCCCCATAGCCGACAAGCTGAGTCCACACGACGACTCCGATGACCAGGAGATCCTGGCCGACGACACCACGGAAATCAGGCTCAACTAGTCCCTAGTTAGTTTTAGGTTTACATTTTGAGTAAGCGGTGGCGAAATCGCGCCTCTATGCAGTTTTCGTTGAAATAATGAGAAAGTAGTGGTGTAAATACGATAATTTTAAAAAAGTGTAGCTATAGCTACAACACACTATTAATATCATATAATTTTATTTCACTAGAATAAAAACAGTAATGTGATAAAAAAAATTTGAGAATATTGGCAACACCGTAATCTCAAATCAACCGCTATCTCAAAAGTCAAAAGTGTTTAAAGTGCGACAAGGCTTTAAAAGAACGTGGGCGGGGTCGCTGCTGGTAAAGGAGAACTGTCAAAAAATGGCGTTTTTGTATCACGGCGGCGTTAGTTCCTTTTTTCGCCACGTTCATTTACAGCCTTGGCGAGCTCTATTAAAATTATGTTTTTTACGTACAAAACAAAAATAATATTTATACCAGAATCTCATCACTGTTTATGTATCTTACGAAACACGATGTATATTAAAAGTATAGGTACATAATACTTACTACGTGAGTCAAAAGTTCTAATGGTGCCAAATTATTAAAATTATGTTACTTTATTAGAAACTAAAATAATTATTAAATATTTTATGTAAATGAACTTATTTTTAAGTAATTTAGTCAGTAGTTAACGGTTTTTATACTATTATGTACTAAGATTTTATTGAATAACGAAGTGCCATATTAATCTTTAAGCACTATAAATATTTTTGTAATTTAAACTATAAGACCATTCAATTTGTACACTGTTTCATAAGAAAGGTTAATATTTTTTTCTTTTATAAAAAGAAAACAATTCAAGAGGCTATTCTACTTTATAAAGTGACATTTATAAACACTAGAGAAGTCTAAATTGTAATTAATGTATTAAACGAGTACAATAATAAATACTGCATGTAAAAATATAATATGCAAATACATGTTTTGAGTAAGTAATTACAAGCTTTTATTTATTTTTTAAGCGTTTCCTTAAATCTGCATTAAAAGTAATAGAAGACTTATCAGCTAGTAAGCAGGTTTTGATTATAGGTACATTATCGATTTACAGGTATTTACTTTTATTAAATAAAAGAAATTATTAGTGCTTTCTTGTCGTATTGTATTCTTAATATTATCACATAATTATAAAAGACTAGATGACGCCCGCAACTTCGTTACGCCAAAATTCGTTTATCGCGCGGGTACCGTTTATTTTTCCGGGATAAAAAGTATTCTATGTCCTTTCCCAGGGCTCAAAGTAACTCTATACCAAATTTCAGCAAAATCGGTCGAGTGGTTTGGAGTTTGGACGTGACGAGGTAACAGACAGACAGACACACTTTCGCATTTATAATATTTGTATGGAAGTATGGATTACCAATATCTGCAGCAGCAGTACTATGACGAATTAGGGTAAATGACTAGTGATTGGACAGTACCTGCAGTCATTGGACAAAGCACAAAATTTATTAAGGTTGCTTTAAAAACTACCTGTTTTAGTAAAAGAACACCTGATTTCAAAGAAAAATAGGTAGTTTTTAAAGCAACCGTAGTAAATATAGTGTTTTTGTGCTCTGTCCAATGACTAGTACTGTCCAATCACTAGTCATGTTCACCCTAGTGTTACTAATTAAAAAAAAGAAGACGACGAAGATAAACTTTACTGTCATTGCTGCAACTGGGAGTTTTGGCGGGCATGTGAAAGAGTGCTGTTGTGTTTTTGTATTATTTTCCTAAAATTGTGTTAGCTGGGTTTTTAATGTGTAATATTGGTAGAATATTAACCATTAGATATTCGTGTTCATGCACAAGTGTAGGAAAGTGATGTAATATCCAGAAACGTGCTATTTTGTGTTCCCTCCAAAACTCCATCGAAAGTTTCAGTAAAGCGTCTACCACTTTACTGAATCGACCGACTTGACTCCTGTGACTGTATTGACT
This sequence comes from Polyommatus iphigenia, assembly GCA_963422495.1. Lineage (NCBI taxonomy): Eukaryota > Metazoa > Arthropoda > Insecta > Lepidoptera > Lycaenidae > Polyommatus > Polyommatus iphigenia. The sequence goes on along the minus strand of OY730181.1, from coordinate 14,237,164 downwards.
TTTACTTAGACTTTGACTTGACTTTAGACCTGACGATACATGAAAACGATGATGAAAATTATAATAGGAGGAATATGGTTTTCCCGCCATACTCCTTACCTTTTTACCTTGTCTGTGGCACAACATACACATCCTTTGTGTCAAGTTGCCAAAAAAGAAGAAAAAGAAAGAAAGATTGCTGCAACTGTCAAACTGTCGGTTGTCAGTTGTCAATGTCATTCTTGATGATTCAAATTGATTTGGATTTACAATACCTACCGAATTGTGTGATTTTGTGTATTGTGTACAAAATATTTTAATATAGGTACCGGTATGAAAATGAATTTATTGACAAAATGATATTGTAACAAATCAATTAAATGACCAACGAATTAAAGTGCCTTAGAGTACAACAGCGAACAGAACGACGAAGTGTTGGCGTTATATTATTCAAGTTGAGTTCTTAGAAGAAACATGTGTTCAATTACAATAACGAGCCTAATACTGTCTATTTTGTATCTCGTTCATGGGGAAGTAGCTGATACGGATTTGAACGATCTATCAGAACAGCAAAATGCAGTTAAAATAAACAAGTGTTGTGAGCCAAACGAACTTATGGTCGACTCAGTATGTAGATTGGCGGAAAAGTATAATCAAGGTAATCAATTTATCATAAAATCTTCATTATGCTGCAACTACTATGATTTAATGTAATGATAACTTTAATAAAAATAAAAAAAGAACTTTTATAATTATATCAAAGCTGATTTAATCTTGAGAAGCCATTGTGAATATATTTTTCAGTTGTATGGTCTCCCAAGTTCAAAACCGAAGATGGAAAAGATGTAAATGTAAAATATTTTAGATATGTGAATGGTGTTCCTGATTGCACCACGACTCAGCAGCGAGCAATTTTTGATTTGGGAAAATCCGAGGATGAGTAAGTGTCTAATTCCTGTTCCTTATTGTTATTCTTTAAAACCAAAGGAAGTTGAGATAGGCCTTTATAAATTATACCTACTGTGTACTTGGAACACTACTACTAAAAAGGATTTGTTTAACTCAAAAACTGTATCAAAGCAATAATTTCTGGTGGCTCACACCAAACAGTATGTTGTACAAATTTCCCAAATTGTTAAAACATATTATGGTAAGAAATTATTATTTGCATGTTACACCTTCTATCTATGCACTCATTAGTAGTAATTATTATTTGCAGGTTACACCTTCTTTCTATGCACTCATTAGTAGTAATTATTATTTGCAGGTTACACCTTCTATCTATGCACTCATTAGTAGTAATTATTATTTGCAGGTTACACCTTCTATCTATGCACTCATTAGTAGTAATTATTATTTGCAGGTTACACCTTCTATCTATGCACTCATTAGTAGTAATTATTATTTGCAGGTTACACCTTCTATCTATGCACTCATTAGTAGTAATTATTATTTGCAGGTTACACCTTCTATCTATGCACTCATTAGTAGTAATTATTATTTGTAGGTTACACCTTCTATCTATGCACTCATTAGTAGTAATTATTATTTGCAGGTTACACCTTCTATCTATGCACTCATTAGTAGTAATTATTATTTGCAGGTTACACCTTCTATCTATGCACTCATTAGTAGTAATTATTATTTTCAGGTTACACCTTTTATCAGATGGAAGAATGCAACATCTGATTCACCATGAACACAGTTCTGACAGTATCAAAGAAGATCCAATGATAACTAACACTTTAGGGATCCATGAAATAATCTCAATTCCTGTGGCAAAGGAACCGTCAACATACATTCACAATCAAGACAAGTATTGTATGGATAAGGTAAAATATTTTTTTTGGGAGTTCAACATTCTTTTCATATGTATTTTTGAAGTGAAAACTTCTTTAGCGGCGTTGAGCACTTTTGTTGGATGGGTAAAAACTGTGAAACTCGTGTCAGGTTCTCGTGCTGATCGAAAAACCGTAAGACGGTTGGAGAGTAGTGTTATAACATCGAAATTGATTAATTGAACAATTAATTGTTTTTTTTTTGTTTTTTTTTTTTAAATCGATTTTCATAAAAGATGGGTTAAAAATTTAATTGATTGTAAGGGTTTCGATTAACTAAAAAAATCAATTTTTTAATAATCGATTTTCATAAAAAATTGGTTAAAAAAATGCACAACGTTAATAATCAAGTTTTCACTTCTGCCGGCACTCCCGGAGTGCAACCCGTCTTTTTTTTGTTAATTTCTCAAATCAAGCAACAATATTTTTAATTATTATATATCATACCTAATTAATATGACTGTAATATAATGTAATGTAATATGTAATATATATAATATGTTTATTATTTCAGATCTTAATCACAAGCTCGAATATGACAGGCCAATATGCCCTTGTATGTGTACCAGAGGTAATCATTAACTGGAGGGACACAGGTTTTCTCATGAAGAAGATACTGAACCCAATATTTCATGCATTGGCTATGATACTATTCCTCCTTGTTGCAATAATATATTTTGTCATACCAACATTGAGAGATTTAGCTGGAAATATTATAACAACTATCAATGTCTGCTTAATTGTAAGTCAAGCAGCAGAGTTAGTGAGGATATTTACTGAATTCAGCAATCATGTCAGTTTCATGATTACAGGTAATAATAATAAATGTTACATGTATAGGAAATTTCACTCATAAATAAGTTGAATTATTCTTGTTGCTTGCAACTTGTTTTGGTCAGAAATTTGTTTATGGCGCATACATTTTACCACAGTAAATCCTATTATGCATTTCAGGATTCAAATTATGTCCATACTGAGTTTTCACCAAAATTGGTTCAATTAAAGGATAAGCAAATTATCCTCATAATCTCATGTTTATGTTTCAGATATAATTTTGTATGTAAGTCTGCTGGCAGCTTTCTTCTGGTTGAATAGTTTTGGATTTTACATTTGGAAAACATTTAAGTAAGTTTCAAATGAAAAATTGATAATGCCTATTTACACTGAGCAAGTATTAAATGTAAAGTGGAATATTAAATTGATGTTACTTTTTCCTTTCTAGATCAAGAAATGTATTTCTAAGAGTGACAGATGTACGGAAATATTGCTACTACTCAAGTGTTGTCTGGTCTTGTGTAATATTAATGACAGCTCTAGCTATCTGTGCCCATTTTCTTTTGGATACCGGCACCAACCCAAACAGAAAGACAAGAACTCAATTTTCTTCTTCCATTTTACTGGATGATGCCGAACAAGAAACAATAGGTATGAATAATTGTATTTTGTATCACAATGATGTTTTACAGTCATACTCCAACACAATATTATTGCAGTTTGAAGATTACATTTTTTTTCAGGGTGGCTTGGCATAGCCATTTTCTTTACACCAGTGGCCTTCACAATTTTGATCAATTTATTTTTTTATATCACAACATTGAAGGTAATCAAGAGAATTAATATTTATGGACGAATTCACTACAAGCTGAAGGGATGGTAAGCTATAAGACTTAACAATATAATACAATAAGTAAACAAAGAAATATTTGAAGTAGGGAACATAAAAATATAACATATTTTTATTTCTTTACAGCTTCAATTTGTTTATACAACTATTCTTTATAATGACAACAGCTTGGCTATTCCTCCTGCTGTCTTGGCTAAACTTCGATGGACTACTTTACGCTCACATAGTGGTGAATCTTCTACAAGCCATACTCATATTCTATATTTGTATAATAAAACAATCGCATGTGACATATTTGGTAAGAAAGAGTTGTTGTTACAATGAACCGATACCTACTGGGGAATGGGGCGATGAAATGATACATATGAACGGAGGTAACTATTGATTGTAAAATTACAAATCATTTATTCATCTATGAGTTAATGTTAATGGAATAATCGGCTAATACTAGGAGTCCAAAAATATCCTGTAATGTAAGTTTTTCTTAGTATATTGATAGATTCTACCTAGGCTACTCACTGTCATATCTTTTACAATGTTCGCACCAAACAATACTCTATTTGCACAAATCGTTTAGCACAGTTTGGCTTTGTCACACGCACATAACAAGATATTATGTTTTATTTAAGAACAATAATGAAATACATACTTATATTGAAAAAGATGTCAGCGCTTTAATGTATGAAGCCTACACAACATGCTTTATTTTTTTAGTCATATGGATGATAGATTCAATTTTTTTTTATATGATTTAGTGTGTATTACACAGTGTGCTATTTGGATGGTGACTTTTAGGACTTTGGGTAGTGATTGTTAAAAGTGACATAATTTTCATAGTGATAAAAACCTGTGGTAAAATATTGAAGTAGGATTCAATTAGATTAGTGAAATGTAACATGTGCCTTACAAAGATGGCAGTATTATAAAATGAAGTCAGTGGTAAACACGAGTGCTGAAACTTGAAAGTAGTGAGAGTCCTTGCTTAAAAAGTTTTATTGCCTTGTTTTAGAGAGGTGCCTTGCTTAAAAAGTTTTATTACAAAAATTTAAATTATATGAAAGCACTACAAGAATAATTAATGCAGTGTAATGATGTTGGGACAGTTCCGAGATTATTCACGAATTGTAGTAAAAATGCAAATGCAAAAATTATGAACAAAAATTACAATAATGTGGATTTTTCAAGTTCTATGTGTTAACATAATCTATAACATGTGTTATCATGCCTGACTAATATTGTACTAAATTTTAAGACATGCCTGTTAAATATAGGTTTACTTTAAAGATTCGTATTTTAAAGAGAATTTATTGTGTAGAAAATAAAAACTCAGCTTATTATATTGTTTGATGGAAAGGTTGGTTAATCTAAAGATATTAAATCCATGAAGGAAAGAATAACAAGTTAAAATAATGAATTTTATTGTTATTTTATTTTCCATAACTAATACCAACAAGGAGAGTGTCAGCTTGTAACCAAAAGAACTCTCTGTGCTCATGACGGTACTTAAGATTTTAGTGACACCAAAATTTGTTTGTGCTCAGTTATTTTTAAAAAACTTTTATTTTAGGTAGGTATTTAAAATGATCTGACGAATACTTTGGCAGCTATTTTCTATTGATTTACTTCAATAATAAGACTGTTTTCTGTTCTAATTTCTATGTTTTACAAATATAGATTCTCCGTCCAAGGTTTGACAAACAATTTTCTGAAACTTTTTTCTATGACTTATTTGAATGTGTATTATTGATAGATGATATTGCTCTCTTGTGACGAATTTTTATAGTTTTAATTGGTAATCCCACTGTATAGAATTATAGAATTTGTATTATGTATTGTAACATTTTAGAGTTTATATCTAATAAACAATATAGTACAGTAAATAAGTTTTATTTCACCTTCTATTTTAAATTAAGAAGCTAATTATAAGGTTAATTTTCAATAAAGTTTACTATCATTTCTCCTCTCTTATTTTCCATTTTTATTAACTCTGTTTCCCGTCACATCTCCTCTTCTTTTCATATGTATGCTGATGATCTACAGATTTATAGACAAATCTTGCTTCCCTTGCTGACTCATGGAATTGGTTTAGTTAACGCCGATTTAGAAGAAATATTGAAGTGGAGCAAGGCCTATGGCTTAGACCTTAACCCTAATAAGACTCAATGTATAATTATCGGTAGTAGACAATTGATAGCCAAAATAGACTGGAACAACCTACCAAATATTATACTCAATGGATCAATAATTCCCTATAGTTCATCAGTGCGTAACCTTGGGGTCTATTTTGACCGCACTCTGTCTTGGAATGTTCAAGTCCAAGAAGTTCGCAAAAAGATATCTGCTGCCTCTGCTTCCCTCAGACGTTTGAGTAATTTTCTCCCTGTCGAAACTAAAATCACTCTAGCCCAATCTCTACTCTTCCCGATCCTCGATTACGCTGATGTTTGTTACACCGACCTTAACGAACTCCTTCTCTCTTCCCTCCAACGTCTTCAAAATCTATGCATCCGCTTCGTATTTGGCCTCCGTAAATTTGACCATGTATCAGAACATCGATCGAAGCTTAAGTGGCTTCCGATCAAATTACGCCGTCATTCTCATATTCTTCACCTACTCTACAATATTCTTTTCAATCCTACAACTCCTGTCTATCTTAAAGATAAATTTAATTTCCTTGGCCATAATAATCCCACTCTTCGTTCAGCTAATAAGCGCACTCTTGCCTTTCCTTCTCATAAAACCTCATTTTATGACTCTTCTTTTACCGTCTCTGCCATCCGTCTCTGGAACTCATTACCCGAATCTATCCAAAATTCGGAATCCATAAATATCTTTAAAAAACGATTAAAAGATTATTTCTTGGACATAGCTCTTTCAATGTGAACATATTAATAAATGTGCATATTACTTAATTTAAGTATTATATTTATGTATACTTTATTATTTTATATTTTTTTATCTGTGTAAAACGTATGTAGTCTATTTTATATAATATTTCATTTAAGTGTTATAATTATTATAACTTTTATGTATAAATCTAGTTTAAGAATATTTTGTTAGCTTTAAGAGCTGTTGTTTATAATAATCCTTTCGTTTCTTTTTTTTTATGGTTGTCTGGAAGAAACCGCTTATAGCGGTAAGACCGCCAATTTGCGCTCTTGACCATTTTGTTTCTTTCTTTTTTGTATTTTAAGATGTGCAAATAAAGAGTTTATTATTATTATTATCATCTTAATTATTTCAGTAATAAAATTGTAATATTATAATAATTTAATTTCATTACAAAATAGCTATATTTATTAAGAAAATGTTGATTGAACATTTTAATGTCTTCTACTCATGAATACATTTTTGAGGTATTTGCCTCTAAAAATGTTTAAAAAATAAAATACACACCCTAAGTCCTACAGGGTCAGATATAATCGTGGATTTTTTGCAAAATTTAAGCATCTATATCAGCTATACTCAACCTGCGGCCCACAGGGACTTTATCAGTTGCCTGCATAAAGTTAAAGATAACTCAACCCTTTTTAATTTTACGTCCACCATAATTTTGGTTTCAACCTGCGAAACCAAGACCAAAACATGGTTATATAAAAAGGTTGAGCACCACTGATCTAAAGCTTAGTCATAATCACTTACCTGAGTGAACAGCTGGCCCTCCGGTCTGCGTGTGAGCGGTGCCATCTGACAGCGAACGACGAGGTGGCAGTCGTCCATGACGGTGTTGAAGAACCGGCGAGTTGGCAGCAGCGCCTCCAGGTCGATCATCAGCTCCAGAAACCGCTCGCAGTATCTGCGAAACAAAGTTGCGTGTTTTTAAATCCAGAAAAAATATAAACAAGCAATAGTTAAAAAACGAATACATATAATTATTTTTTTATTAATTTAATCTTACGTTGAGTGTTCTCGGTTAACACTTTATGGGCTATACTAAACGAAGATTAAGACAACATTATTAACTAATCCATTCTTTGTCAGCGAGTGCTGCACTGAGGCTCCGCGTATTCATATCGGCCATAGGCCATAGCCCATACCGTCCGTCGGCCAGCTGCGAGCTTCGTACTGAGGCGCAGCGCGTGCGTAGGGCATTTTTGTACGCTCGGTCGGCGCATGCGCATTATGCAGACAGAAAAACGAATGCAACAAATATTTGATGTTCGCAGTTGTTAAAAAAAATTAAAATTTTGTTTAATTATACATACAAAATTTTACAATAAAAGCCGGGCGAATGTTGAATAAAATTTTCATTCTCCATTACCACTCCAACGCGCGTATTAATCTGGACTCTACCAAATTCTGCTACAGTTTTATAAAAGCCATTAGCCAGACAGCAACTTGGATTATTTAGGCCTGTCATAATCTTAGTCTTGATGTAAGAAATCATCATTATTATCTATCTATACATATTATAAAACAAAGTCGCTTTTTTTCCCTCATGTCTCTTTGTTCCCTTTAATCTTTAAAACTACGCAATGGATTTTGATGATTCTTTCAGTGTTAGATAGCCCATTCATCGAGGAAGGCTATAGGTTATATTTTATTACGCTAAGACTAATAGGAGCGAAGAAATAGAGGAAAATGTGAAAAAAACGGGGAAAATTATTTGAAAGGGCTAACTTGAACGCGCTAATCTCAGGAACTACCTACTGGTCCGATTTGAAAAATTCTTTCAGTGTTAAATAGCCCATTTATTGAGGAAGGCTATAGGCTATATTTTATCACGCTAAGACTAATAGGAGAATGTGGAAAAAACGGGGGAAGTTATTTGAAAGGGCTTATCTCGCGAACAACTGGAGCAATTTTTATGTTATTTGGCACAGATAAGAAGTAGACCACGTGAAGGATCATAGGCTTATCAATTTTAATCATTTTTTCAGTAGCTATATATTTTATACCCGTGCGACGCCGGGGCGGGTCGCTAGTAATATATAGATAATTAGGTATTTACTGTACTTATTTACTGAATAAGTAACTGGTTGCTTACCTGACAGCATTAACATTAATGTCACCAACTTCTGGAATACTCTCCAAAATTCTCATAAACTTAATCATCAGTCTTTGTAAATAGCGCCTCTCCCAATTAAGCTTTTCTAAAAGTTCTGGTTTATCTTTCTTTTGTATAGCTCGCCAATATTTCCTCCATTTGGGAACGGCTTTAAATTCTTGATTCCTGCGTCCTGGAGTGAATAAAAAAAATATAGAATATAATTTTTTTCTCAGTATAAAGAAGAGTCAAAGAGCAGCCAGCGAAACAAATGTTCCAAATTAAAAAACACAATATTGATAAATACCTTCTTGTAAGCTGATCCACATACTAAGGGAAACTAGCCTCTTGACTTGGTCTCGGCACAGCTGCACCTCCATACTGCCGAAACAGTGGTTCAGAAACAGCAGGAGAGCAGTCTGCTCCCGCATGTTCTGTGTTGGACTCTCCTCCACGCTAGCACGGAGCACTTGCTCGAAAAACCCAGGAAAATGCTCTGGGGTTTTTAGGAAGGCCTGAAATTTCATATAAATTATCAAATATAAAAATATTAAACCATACCAGCTTTACTTTTGTTAAATTATTTATTTTGGCAAACTATATCAGTGAAAATTTTGATTTTTAAATTGGTCTCCTAAAATATTATTTACAAACTTTGAATATAACATGATGCCTAAGTTTTACATAAAGTTTTATATCTTACCTGCCATGCTTGAACTCTTTCCCTAAATTTTTCATTGATCATGACAATGATTGACATCATATGGGCATAAGATGCTTGCCCAGTTTTATAATGTAGCCATAGATAGTTTTCTAGGTACTGAGAAAATTCCAGCATCATAATTCTGCGCACAGAGAAGCTGAAAATTGTATAAAAAGTTATTAGGAGAGTAACTTATTTACTAACTATTATTTTTATTCCAATTATTATTATTATTATCAGCCTACAGTGTCCCACTGCTGGGCAAAGGCCTCCCCTCTTTCCTTCCAAAGTTCACGATCCTGTGATGTTGCTGGCCACTCTTTATCGAACGCATCTAGTTCGTCGCGCCACCTTTTCTTGGGTCGGCCTCTGTTACGCCGACCAGTCGGTAGCCACTCCGAAACTAGACGCGCCCACCTGTCCGGGTGCATACGGGAGACGTGCCCTGCCCAGCTCCACTTAAGGCTAGCTGCCTTTCTGATTTTTGACTGATTTGCCATTTTTATTCCAAATATAAACAAAATGGTTCAAATACATTAATATTGTGGAATGTGGATATCATTATTATTGTGTTTAAAATATTAATAAAATTAATCTTATAAAAATACAAATTTACTATACTTAAAATATTATTAAAAAAATATGGCAACAATTAAAATTATCTAAAGAGAATGAAAAGGCAAACTATTAAAAAAATTAAATGAGGTCAACAACCTAGTCCATGGGGCTATTGACCCTGATTTATTCCTTTGTTTATATCTATAGGGCTCAGACACTGAAACTGAAAAGTTTGATTTTGAATATTGAAAGTAACTTACTTTGATCCCAGTATTTCTGCTTGGTATATTGACTCCACAATTGAAGCATCATAAGGTAAGTGGTTATCTTTGGTCTGCGGGGACCAGTACTGGTTTGCAAGCTGTGGACAGTATCAACCATGTAGAATTGAGCAAATTCAATGTGGAGAGTTGTATAGATTTGTAAAACATAATACCAGTAGGCTTTTTAGTTGCAAGTGAATATAAAAACTGCAGCCTGACTTAGTTCAGCTATAATTTACAACAGACTTGGCTACAAACCGAACCAACTAAAATTCCACTTGCGCCTTATTGATTATATTGTGTGTAATAATTTTTGATGTTTAAATTTTTATTGCACAACATTATTATTGGGTTAAAAATATAGCATAATAATATAATAATTAAAACTTAATAGCAAATAACATTTTTATTTTATTTCACTGAGACATTGAGAAGTCATTTCATTTCATTATGGTTTTAATTACCTAAGTCCTAAATAACTACAAAATGTTCCATCCATTGTGCAAAACAATATTCACCAGTTTGAAATGACACATTTTAAATTTTACTGCACCATGAGCAGGATGTGAAACAAAAAATATATTTTGGGCATTAACCCATCAGTTGTGGCAAAACGAGACACAATAGCTTTTTCATTGTTATCATGGCCGGATGTGGCCGCTTGGGGCTTCATGAATTAATCGATACATCCACAAGTTAGAAAGACGAGGTTTTACCAAATTTTGAGTTGATAAAGACCACCTAATGAGAAACCTATGGATCTCTGGCTTCAAAACTCATACATACTAACAATGATATAGGTACTTATTATATAAAAAACTCACATACCAAGTTTCATTTTCTGCTATAAGACGACATAATAAAGCCTCTATACTGTGATATTTTTTGTATTTATTGTATTGTATGTTTTACAGTAATGAATAATGATAAGAGTAATCGTGAGTAACATTGCCGAAAATAAGTAATGATATAACCTCACTCCTATTACTTACTAATGTTATTCTGTCTGCATTAATTTGGGACACTGTCGGTAATGGTATTTTAGGTTTTTCTGTTGGTGGTTGAACGTCAACTTTCATTTTGAATACTATTTTTATTTATATTATTAAAATAACACTGAGTTTTGCATCAGTTTATCAACAACGCAAGGTGATGTTTTGAATTTTTGTCCGTACTGTCACTGTCAAAGTGACTTTCCTACTTTTTTAATGGTACAACGGCTCTACGGCTACACTAAGCATCGCCAGTGTCGGATAAAAGTAAAAAGGCGGAAAACAAATATCTCGTTAAAAGTTTACACTTTACACCGCTCGCTCATCAAGTCCAATCCAAAGTCATTTAATAATCGAAATAAATCATCAGCACAGTCAGTTGATTGAGTAAAGAGGAAGACGGTTTCTTTAACTCGTATCATGTTACATAAATTAATGTATTAACACGTTTCTTGAACTTGTATCACTTGCCCAACCATGTCATATTATCACCTTTGGTACTTATTTAATGGACTGACTATTTTTATTTCAGATAGAAAGATGATGTTTGATCCACCCGACTTGCCTTATAATTCTAACACAGAAGAACTGCTTTTTAACAATGATATAGATTTTTCGAGTTCACTGCATACCGAAGATAAAGATCTTGTTACAGTGACGGAGGCGCTCATATCATCCGTTGAAAATAATTTGTCGATAAACTTTAATGATTCTGGAAATATTTTTTATGCCGTTGACGGTACTACTGAAATTCAAACTACGAATGAGAATAATTCAAATTTAGAATTAGCACCTGAGCTGTACGTTCTTCAAACAAACAGCTCGTTAAATTATGAGCCTACCTTGTTAGATGACCACACAGTAAATCAATTTTTACTACCATCAGGACTTACACCAAACGAGAAGGTAATTAATTATAATGTAAATATCTTAGCTTAGCTTAGCTCACATTTCACAAAAATTTTAATTGACTATTATCACAATAACTTATATTGACTATAAATTGACAATTGTTTATTACTGTTAAAAATTATAATTTATATTTTCAGAATCAGGCTACCAATGAATCAACCTTGTTGGCTCTACATACGTGTGTAATGTGTCAGGAAATATTTACGAATGAGGCTGACCTACTCGACCATGCTATATTCGCGCACACCACTCATGTAGATCAAGAGGTACAGGAGGCGGTGACTTCTATTCCCGCCAAAGAACATACTTTTATTGGTACAAGTAACAAAGTTTTTGTTTTTGACTAGTTTTTTTTGCTAAATTTATTTTTTTCGCAATGTTTCTACTCAATTCTTCCAGCAAGAATAACAAATCAATAAGCTAGAATTTTCTTCGTACCGGCCACGGGCCAGCCATCCCAGCACTGGGAAAGTTGTCCATACATCTAAGTACCTACTAATTCTCAACAGATGGCGCTAACAGTAGCATAAACTTTGAATGCGAGTGGCTGGTTTGTACCCTGTGTGAACGAGTTCTGTCCACCGCACTGGAGTCTGAGCCCGCTGGTAAAATATGCTTCCTTACCAATTGATTACTGTAATATTTTGAACGAAAGTCCAAAATATATTTTTGACTTTTATTCTATTTGTAGGTATATTAACTCAGCACTAACTGAAGTGTACAAAACACTGACTGTCTTTTTAGTGCTAATTATTATCGACACAGGATCACACAATCAATTTAAGGACTTGATTCACGACACTCGCAGTTATTTTTGGCGTAGGCTTCTATTTTTATCCCAGTTTCAATTTCGGCCCGAAAGATTCCGGACAACACAGCCTAACTGCCGCACTCAGGGACGAATATTAATTACCTACCTAACTGTAACTAGGTAAGTATATGAAGATTTTGATCTGTCAAACTCTTCATTAAAGTGCAGTTTAATCATCATTAAATGTCTCTGAGTGCGGCGGTGAGTGCAGCAGTCTTGTAATTTTTAACGTACTTTTTTATTTTGACACTCTTTTATGCTAAGTACTGACATACGGTTTTGCTCGATAGTTTTACCCCAAATCGAGCAATAACCACTGCGTGGACCGCCAAAACTGACAGCTCGAAGGCTCACTTCGAGCCGGCTCGATGGAATTAAATATGTCAAACATGTCATTTCCTTCGATTTGGAGTAAAACTATCGAGCAAAACCGTATGTGAGTATTGAGCAAGAATATCAATAAAAAAAATCTGTAGCCAGGCTTATCACTACATCCTATCCGCTTCATGCTTGTCACATTACAGAGCAAATATACTGTCTGAGGCTGGAGAGTTCCATCTTAAATTAAAAATGTCTATGGCCAGTTTTCTCACTACGTCGTTTTACCACTTCCAACACTAGGTACTGACATTTGCAGAGCAACTTGCTTAGGGCTGGACAGTTTATAACAGTTGGACAGCTTAAATTAAGAACTTATAGAAGTTCTTAATTTAAACTGTCCTACTGTTATTAACTGTACTGGACATAGGTCCAGGCCTATTATTTCATAATAATTCATAATATAACTGCTTCATACTAGTTACATTGCAGAGCAACTATGCTGCCTGGGGCTGGACAGCCGCAGCCGCGTGTGCTCTCGGCGGCTGAGCACCATGTTCGTGTGTGACGGCTGCAAGTACCTGTTCGCGACGGGCGAGGCGCTGGACAAGCATAAGCTCATCTGCTTCATCGAGGAACCACTGTATACCGATCAGGTGGTAAGGTTACTCTTAAAGAGACAAAAGGCAAAAATGTATAAGCTCGATAGAGAAATTTGCATAATATAGGCAAGTGGTTATTGGGCGATGGGCCAGATATTTTAAATTTCGACTCAATAATATTGTTTACGTAAAGATCTGTTTTTCAATACGAACTCTTGCACTCGCTCCTAAGTCCTACTCGTAGATATAGATCCGTGAAGAAACAAAAGCATTATTACCTATTAACTTTTCTCCAATAAATTCTACTTACCTAAGGTGACCATACGTCCCGCTTTGGGCGGGACAGTCCCGCTTTCAGGCAGTCTGTCCCGCTGTCCCCCGCGAGGCCGAAATTGTCCCGCTTTTGCAAACAGACCAAACGACAAAAAATTTTTTGAAATGCCTGTGCAATGCCTGGAAGTAACGCATACATAGAACAAACGAGATTATTCTGCCATATTGTGCCAATAATTTATCCCGTTTTTTCCACATTTTCCTCTGTTTCTTCTCTCTTATTAGTCTTGGCTTGATAAAATATAGCCTAAAGCTTTCCTCGATAAATGAGCTATCTAGAACTGAAATAATTTTTCTAATCAGACCAGTACTTCCTGATATAATAGCGCGTTCATACAAACAAACAAACTCTTTAGGCATTTGAAATAAATATGGGGGGGGGGGGGGGGGTTCTGTATTTGTCCCGCTCTAATAAAAAAAATTATGGTCACGTTATACTTACCGGCTACCTACCACCTAGCTAATAATTATTGTGCTTGTTTTATCGCCCTTCGTTTTGGGTCTCTCATTTTAAGTATCACTTTAAATACCCTGTTCTTCCAATATTCTGTTTACAGCTTAGTCCCATAGAGTCGTGTCCACAAGTAGTGCCATCCGAAGCCTGTAACACCTACAGCGATAGCGACAACACCGTCCGGTGTCAACCTCGCGTGCGCAGACACAACACCAACAAGATGTGGAACTGTGGTTCCTGTAACCAGCTCTTCGTGTCTGCTAGGTATGGCTGTAAGAGTAAAAGTTAGAAAAACAAGTTAGTACTTATTCCGATTTTTATCAGAGCAAGTTTAGGTTGATACAAATATAATTACTAAATTCTCCCAGGAAGTCATCAAGAAATTACGCGTATTTTTATCAAGAAAGAAGGTGCTATGACTAGTAGTCTAGTATACTGTACTCGACGAAACATGGCGATAGCGGTCATTGACTCGCTGTCAAAAACTTGCCATTTTCTATATAAACCGCGATTGACAATGAAGTGTCAGATGTGTTGATCGCGGCTTTGTATAGAAAATGACAAGTTTTTGACAGGGAGTCAATGACCGCTACCGCCATATTTCGCCGAGTACAGTATCGACACTACTCCAGAAGAACCTGGCTTTTCAAATTTAGAAATCTGGCAGCGAAGTTGTTATTTCCTTATCTGTCTTAGTCCAAACACTCTTATTTTATTAAATCTCCAACATCAACATTCCCAGGGAACTGTACCGCCACAAGCGCGGCGAGGACCGTCCCGAGGGCGCACCGCTCACGGCCTACGTGTGCGACGAGTGTGACAAGGTGCTGGGCAGCATGTGCGCTCTGCACACACATAGGAAGATGCACAGGAATACCAAGCCGGTGAGGATATAACATTTTACATTATCATCACTTGACGGGACAGTGACAATAATTTTCGAGTCATAGTTTTAGGAGTGCTGCCTGCCTGCCCATAGCAGTATTGCCGCATCTAAGGCTGATTGATTAACCCATCAATCCCTAAGCGGCAGCTGGCTGCCGCATAACAATTGAAAATCTATTGGAGTTTTGGCTGAATGCTGATGGCTAGATTATTTCGATTAGTATAAATTGTAAAGCCTTCTACAACCAAGTTTTATCTAGGGCTACCCATGTCGTGTGTGCGGACGTCGCTTCAACCAGTCGGGTCACCTGGCCATCCACATGCGCATGCACACTGGCGAGCGACCCTACCCCTGCGATCTCTGCACTAAGGCCTTCAAAGTTAAGGTTAGTGTCCACAGCTAGTCCTTCTGGCCTAGTAGCATAAAGTATAATTTACACAGAGCCAGTACTGGCTGCCAATAAGACTGGCAGCCAGTACTGGCTCTGTGTAAATTATACTTAAGTCATAACAAGCCAGCTATGGGAGACGCATTTTAAATTTTTGGGTGGCATATGCCAAGTGAAGATTATTCTGTCTTGTGATCAAGGCTAAAACATCACATCCTCCTTGTGATCCTTTCTTCAAAACCAACAACCAGAGCATAGCTGATATCAGATATGAATCTAACGGCAATAGCAATAACGCCTATCCTCGAGCAGTCTATAGACTCTAGTCAAAATATCAAAAGTTATTTTAATCCAGGAGCTACAAGATATTTACTATTTTTCCTATGTTAATATTATTTAAAACAATTAAACAATACATTTTATTGGTACAAGAATGTTCAAACACGGAATTAGTAAGCTGCTCGCAGCCGCGGCGCGGTTCAAATTGGGTCACGCTAATTTCCAGCGAGGAGACAAAGGACAACGTCTATTCATGTGAGATTAGATTTTTTTTTTTTTTGTTTTTTTTTTCTTCTAATGCATCTTAAATAAGGTTCATTAATTATATTGCAGTCGCCAGAGGTTTTAACCTCCGAAAATTGTAATAGTGAATGGATTTTTGTTTTTGAGGTGTCATTTTCTTTTTTACACTATAACTTGCAAAGTTTACCAAAAATTTTTTTGTGCTTTTAATTTTTTAGTTACTTAATTAAAAATTAATATTTCACCATATAAAACCGGTCCCGAAAAATTTTTTTTTCTTTTTCCTGTTATTTAATGACTCTTAACCGATTGCTTACGTTGAAAATTAACCAAATACACCATTTTTAAAAAAGAAAGTTTGCTTTGCTAAGCTAAATACAACTATAAGGTTTTTGCAAAGTTTTTAGAGATTAACGCTCGTCGTAACCAAGATAAAAGGGTTTGGGTAGATTTAAGGGTTGTAACGAAAAGTGTGTTAAACTTACTTGTTGTGCGTATTTAATTTTTAAAGAAATGATAACTTTTAAGTACTTAAAAACGTTTAAATATCTCCAAAAATGTGTAAAATAGACCGAAAATATTTTTCTATATTTGTTGAGAATTTATTTAAGTGAGAGCTAAAACGTTAAATGCATCGACAAATTAAAGACTTTTTCTAGTCTTTGAAATATATTTAAGCTTCCTACTTAAAGCCAGAAAAAAAATTGGGTGCTACAAATCTCACGTACATACTAAAGACGCATGCTGCGACCTATGTTTGGAAAATGCTTACCTGAATGCAAAAAATATCAGTTCTTAACCTAATTTGTATTTTTTTCCTTTAAGTATGTTTTAGCAAATATAATTAATGAAAAAAAATAAACAAAAAAAAATGTTATTCTGTAAAAACCAAACCAAAAGAAATAAAATACAGATTTTCTTCGAAATATCCGTGAAAAGTTTGTGCTACATTTTCAGAAAATTTAATAAAATAAGAAATAGAAGGCTTTGTTAAGCCTAAAAAATAATTTTAAACTTCCTATTTAAAACCAAAGAAAAATTGGAACGCCATTTACCTGGCGAGGCACACAACAAGCACATTTGGAGGTATGCTCATCTACATACAAAAATATTAATTTTAAATATAAATTATAAATTTTTTCAACTTATTTTCTTTCTTTGGAATATAAGCAATGATACAAATCAAAAAAAATAATGATATATTTTATTATTTGGTATATATTTAAAAGAAAGAAATATCCAAATTTTCTTAAAAATTTTACAGTTTATGAGTTTACTTGAAGTGGAAGAGAATAATTTAAAAATCAAAAGCACAACTTTTCAATTGTTAAACTTTATTATTTATGTTATCAGCTACACATTCCTTTTTTTCTTTTCAATTTTCATCCACTATTGCAAAAATCGGAGATTTGCACGATTTTTACGCTCTGGGAACTCCACTATTAGGTTCGATTGTATTTCTAAGTTTTGCCCACCACCCAAAAAATATAGTCACTTATGTGTCAAGTCCAAAATTATTGTCTCCATGTCAAGCTAAGCAAGAGTCATGGTCAAGGCCTTAGTGTGATGAAGAGATAGACAATCTAGCATTCTTAAAGTATAGATTATTTCAGGAAGCAAAAGATTTAGTGGAATATATACTTAATGCCAAAATGCGAATTACAATTTTCAATTAAGTAGATACCATTACAATTTCCAGGAATTTTGAGGGCAATTTTCCTCATATCGCACTGAATTTTTTAATTTGGCAAAAATGCGTATACCTAGTCAGGGAGCCCTAAAACAATTTTTTTTATTACTATCAAGCTAATTTTTTGTGAGTAGCTTCATTTTGATAAGACAAACAACATTTTTATTTGCGAAAAATCTTGAAAGTGGTAGCTAACAGAGATAGAAAGGATTTCATACTTTAAATCGATGGTCCCAAAAGAGTAACATTGTCCTACAAATAAAATAAACCTTTCTTGATAGTAATAAAAAAATATATATGTTTTAGGGCTCCATGACTAGTATAATGTCTAAATCTTAGTAAGGCTTTAGTGGCGTGAATAATGGGCTACTTGATTGGTTTAGCAGTAATTAGTTATCACTTATCAGTGGTAATTAGTAATTATGCCTCGAGTCTATAATTTTAGCCTCGCGATTTTTAAAGCTATTGGCGGCTGTCATTGCCTTTATTTATCCAAGTCTTACACTCTACCAGTTGGTGGCACCTGTACTTACCTAAGTCCTATACTCTGTACCAGGTGGAGCGCGACGACCACCGTCGCACGCACACGGGCGAGCGGCCATTTGCGTGCTCCGCCTGCCCCAAGACCTTCACCGCCGCCGCTCGTCTGCGAGAGCACGCCCGCATACATACCGACCACAGGTAAGTCCTGCTTGTGATGGAGACTCTTCTTCATTAGTTCTCGATGGAGACTTTCCTTCATAAGTTATCTACTTGTTGTCTGAGTATCCATTTGGTGAGTGATGAGTCTCTAATCTCTATAAGTCTCTACCCATCAAGGAAGCCTGGGTAGTCTGGGTACAGAGAAACTATTGCTCAAATCGACGCATTGCTGTGATGACATGGCGCTTGCGATAAGTTGTGTCTAACTTCTTCAGTCCGGACCAACGCCTACAACTCTACATGGCGCAGGTTCGGCGTCATATGAAATATTGTTCTCATCTGTGGGCAGGAGCGCCAAAATACCAACTGCTCCCTCTGGATCGTATCCAACGAAGGGCCGCTCGAATTGTTGACTGCCATAGTGTTTCAAACAGCTTGGACCCCTTGAAATTACGCCGAGATGTAGCTTCACTCTGCATCCTCTATCGGTTGTATCACGGGGAGTGCTCTGAGGAATTGTTCGGAATCATACCACCTGCAACTTTTCGCCATCGTCCCACGCGAAAAACATAGTAGGTACCATCCTCATCACCTTGATGAGTGGCAGTCTTCCACCGTACGTTTTTCGCGTAACTTTCTGCCGCGCACTGTAAAACTCTGGAACGAACTGCCACCAGCAGTATTTCCAGACCTATACGACCTGCAAACCTTCAAGAAGAGAGCGTATTCCTTCTTAAAAAGCCGGCAACGCGCCTGCAGCTTTTCTGATGTTGCGAGTGTCCATGGGCGACGGTAGTTGCTTACCATCAGGTGACCCGTTTGCTCGTTTGCCCCCTTATTTAATAAAAAAAAATCACGTCCATACTTCCATACTTAATATTATAAATGCCAAAGTGTGTCTGTCTGTATGTTACCTCTTATTAAAATTTTTAGGTTTTATTAAAATTTGTCATGGAGATACTTTGAGTCCCGGGAAAGGACATAGGTGATATAGTGCTCCAAGGCTTTAAATGAATATGTCAATCGGCGCTGATGGTAAAGGAGAACTGTCAAAAATGACGTTTTTGTATGATAGAAGCGTTACTTCCTTTTCTCGCCACGTTCATTTAAACTTTAAAGTCTTGTCGAGCTGTAGGGTACTTTTTATCCCGGAATAATGTACGGTTCCCGCAGCCGCATGATAAACGATTTTGTGGCGCAACTTAGTTATGGGCGTCATTTAGTAATAATATATTTTTGATTTCCCACTCCTGGTTCTTGAAATTTTGAGAGGTCACAAAAGACGAGAAAGCATATTGAATACTTTAATAAGTATTCAAATACCTCCAAACACCTCTTGGAAGTTGGAACTATGTCTATATATTAATATAGACATAGTTCCAACTTCCAAGAGGTCCTAAAAGCCTATAGGTCGGTCTGTAGTTTGTACAACATAGGCATTAGACAATAAAAAAAAAAAATCAAATAAAACGTATTATGCAAGCGTCCAACGAAAACATTTATTTACGAATTTCTCGTGACATTTACTTGGTGCTAAAAGCAGATTTATTTTTAGCGGCCATAACATTAGTTTGCATAAGTAATAAAAAGGAAAATAGATTACGAATATGAACTCGTTTTAGCATTGATGTATCATTGGATGTGAGGAAGTGTTGTTTGACCTTCACTTGGGTGAGATTTTTTATGGAATAAATTAAGTATAATGATGCTAGTTTGTGTTGTTGGTGACAAATCCTCTATTTCGATGACAGTATATTTTGGTAAAAATGAAATAAACTATATGAAATAATAATAGACATTAAAATATAATAATAATATATAGTACTCAAAACATTTATTAATGCTGCAATGGTTTCAATCTAGCTTCAATACTTTAGCCGTTAGATGGAGCTAGAGACCCCAATTTAAACAAGTAAATTTTTTTAAACTTTTAAAATGGACGATTATTTAAAGCTTATGCTTCAAAACTATTCAGTTTGTAACCTAAACAGTACATAAATATTATATTTTTGTTAAATTTTATTCATTTCTATTTTGGGGACACGCAGTAATTTTGGTTTATCACATTCGAAAATCTGTCATCGACTATTAAAGCGCCATACTATTGCTATTGTTTAACATTTCATTCACAAAATAACATTAATTATTACCACTAGGGAATGCAATACCGGGATACCGGGATCCCGAAATACCGGGATCCCGCATGCATTATGCGAGACTAATCCCGGTCGAAAATTTTGCGGGATCCCGCGGGACTGGCAGGATTACAAATAAATGTGATTCATATGCGTAACTTTGCGCGCGGGGGTGCGTGAACTGGCTACAGGCAGCCCGCTTAACAATTTAGCTTCAATTCACCTATAATTCACTTTAAAGTTGAACGCAGATTTGGCCGCACCGCACGCACCGCAGTCGCCGCATTTCGAATTCTTCATATAAAGAATGTAGAAGTTGCGAAGACTGCGACGCGGGTAGGTATGCGAGCTTGCCTATAACTTCATATAAAGAATTCGAAATGCGGCGACTGCGGTGCGTGCGGTGCGGCCAAATCTGCGTTCACCTTAAATGACAATTGAACTAACCAGCGTGGATGCTGAGCGAGCATTTCCAGCTGCTAGCTACCTTGTGTCGAATATCAGGAACCGTTTCGGAATCTTTGGGCCCAATTTTTACCTATATTTCGAAAAAAAATTCGATAAAAGATAGACATAAATAAGCGATTATTTTTTTTAGTTTTTTTTAACTATTATTATTACGAAGCCATTTCCAAAAAAAATGATAAGTTTTTCTTTCATTTTTTTTATAAAGTCTGAAGTATGGAGGTGTTAATAATTAATTATTAACAGGGTTAATAATTAATAATTAATTATTTTTTTTAAATTAATTATTTAATTATTAATTATTAACAGGGTTAATAATTAATTATTAGGGTCAGGGTTTAAACTCTTGAAAAAAGTGTCCGACAAAGTTTGTTTTATTTGAGATTCTAAGAATAAAACGGGGTCTATCAAGTAATGTCATTATAACGATTTATTTTAAAAGCTTAAATCCACCCAGCGGGATCCCGCAAATACCGGGATCCAGCGGGATTGTGATGGTTCAATCCCGCAAATACCGGGATTGAAATTCTCTTGCGGGATTGCATTCTCTAATTACCACCTTATACAGAGTGCAACAAAACATAGTGATTATACTTTAGTAGTGTAGTACTTTCACTGTGAAAGTAGCAGCACTGAAAGAGTAATATTTTTATATGGGAAAATTCAAAACGCTCGGGCCCTTGCCCTATGGCATATACACCTTTCACAGTGTATTCTATATAAGGGATACCTACACACCCTAAAGTATTACCACTAAGTTTTGTTACACCCTGTATAACTTATTCTAATATTATAAAACCTAAATCGTGGTGAGAGCAATGCGCAGTAAACTACCACTACGCGCGGTCGGCGCGGGCGCAGCGCCTGCCGCCAGCGCCGCTGTGACCGGTTCTCTTTATTGAGGTTGAATACTTCCATGATGTGGCCGAGACTTACTCTTGCTGCTTCAATATTGTGAATACTACTGCGCCATATTACGGCTATAGGCAGTAGTAGCTATAAATATTATGAATGCAAAATTGTGTATCTGTTTGTTCTCTCCAAAAGCTTAAACCACTAAACTGCTTTTGATGTGGTTGGATAATGGAGATATTTGGTGTATTGGTCTGAGATTAAAACTATGCTATGTACTTTTTTGGGCTTCCGGTACTGCCACACACCTCTAAAATATTAGACTATAAAGTGGGGTAGTGGGAAGCAACTGTCGTGTGTCAGACAATGGAAGGCGCTATATGTATTTTATATAGTTATCCCGAAGAAAATCAGACAAATCTTTATAATTTCAAAATCTTCTGAAGTAACCGCAACCAAAACTCTATTTAGTTGCTGGTCGTTCTTACCTCAATAGGGGTCATATACAGAAAACTTTCAGTCTTTATAAAATGACGAAAGTCTGGCTGTCGCTGGCTTACGGAGTAAAAAACTCTGTGGAATTGGCCCTTACTCTATTTCCTAGATGGTTCTTATAAGTCTTTTTAATTTGATCAAAGTTTGAATCAGGGACAAAGCTGCATTCATGTTGCATAATTATTAATTTAGAAGAATAATTGAGGCTTGGATTTTTAATCTCTACAACTTCCAAACGCAATTAGATGGTTACGAAACACTATTTCGGCGCCGACAAAATTCTGTCGCTCTTACTCCATATAGGTATACCTACCTAGGCTGTTCTAAATGTTACTATTTGAATTGTATATCTAATATTTTTTAATTACTAAATAATCCGTGAACTTCGTATCACTAACTCCTGAGATTTCAATATCCATTATACATACAGTATAAAATTTTGCATATTTTCAAGACTAAAATTTTGAAAATCGTTTCAGCCGTTCTTGAGTTTTAGGAAGATAGGGAGAGATATTTATTTATGAAGATTTTTCAATAAAAATAATAATTAAAGCTACTTTCCTTTAGCACTTACCATTAGGGTTAGGTATACATGTAGCTTACCCTAAATAGAACTTATTATAGGTATTTGACGGAGCTGTGTAATCGCAATAAGTTATCAAATGTAAAAGCCTGACGCTGTCATATCTTGCAAAGGCCGGCAACGCACGGTCTGCTGCCTCTTCTAATGTTGCGAGTGTCCATGGGCGATGTTAGTTGCTTTCCATCACACCTGATGGAAAGCAACTACGAAACGCAAAACGCAAAGCAAATGGGTCACCACACGTTAGCTCGTTTGCCCCCTTATTTTATAAAAAAAAAATACTTTTCACCGTTACGATTACGCAGCTAACGAATACTCTGCTTACCCCACTGAACGTTATCAAATTCTCTTCAAATTAGGACTGCAGTTACATAACATCGACACTAGGTGGCGCTCACAGTACGATATCAAGACTATTGCAAGAAATAACTTAAATGAAAGTAAATAAATAATACATTTAAAGTTAAAGAAAACAATGAGAATGAATTTAACCGCCACAAGTAATTTCTATTTTCAAAAAAAGTTTATTAATAACCGGAGTATTGAACTTTGAGTCCTAACAAAAAGAATTCCAGCCGTGGGAAAATGTGTAGCCGGCCGTTTAGAGCTCTGCCGTGGGTGGGACAGACACACATATTTTACACAAACAAACGAGCAAAAATATTACCTGATGATAACTTTATTTCTTTCTGTTGGATTCTACATAACGCAGTTTTATCAGAAAGCTTTATTTTTGGAGCTTTTAGCGTTCGTGAAGAAATGAGAGGTAACTTCTCTGAAGTAAAAAATGTTAAGTAGGTACTGTTGGCAAAGTTATTTCGTAGCAATTTTAATTTTTCGTAAAAAAAAAACAAAATTTCTATATATTTTAAAATATTTTTTTTTTATGTAGCCGCCAATCTATGAAACTATATTCTGAGTATTTTTGAAACGTAGGAAAAAAGGTATCCTCTATTTTCTAGTGTAGTGAGTAGGGTGTAGCAAGTAGCAGGTAGCCCTACGGACACGTTGCGTGCTGGAGCTCCCACTAACGATCAGACATTCTTCCGTAGTGTTTGCCCTACTTTAATACTTACTAAATTAAAGATGTATTGTATAATAATACCGGTACAGTCACAGATTATTAATAGTTACTACTTACTACGTACAGCTTTAAGGGCGGCGCACTTAGAAATATTTGATGTTTACTTAACTTTAAGTAAATGAAGATTTAGATATTATAAGGGCATTTCTCTGTAAGCTCGTCAGGTCCCATACAAATTTTGTCTTGGGAATTATTTTTGACATTTGCCAAAAAAATATGTACTATTTTAAATTAAATTAACTTTTATTTAAGTTAGATAAAGAGGTCCACTAAATTTATGCGTATATTCCGAGATATTAGCGATTCTCTTAGCAATCGTGACAGGGGACTGTTAAGTGTGACAGATTTTTGTATGGTAGCCCCCACTAAATATTTATTTTATTTTAATTTGATTAATAATTATAGAGTACGAATATAATTAAGGATTTTGTGAACATTTCAAGTGCCTACCTGTGGCCATTATTCATATCGAGCAAAAAAGAAAAAAATCGCGTTTCTTGTATGGGAGCCCTCCTTAAATATTTATTTTATTTCGTTTTTAGTATTTGTTGTTATAATGGAAACAGAAATACATAATTTGTGAAAATGTCAGCTGCCTTGCTATCGTAGTTCTTGAAATATATCTTAGAGACAAATAAACGGACTGATGGATAGACAGACAGGCAGACAAACGAGACAGCGAAGATATTATGGCTTTGCGCAGAGCTTTTTCTTCGCGACTACGCTTAGATTCAGAGTTACTCGTTTGCTATGTTTTGGGTAGGTACTATACCATAGTACCTACCCAAAACATAGGTCTTAATACTTTTTAATTGTTAATCATTTTGAAATTATTCTAGGCGAATCGATAGGTGTATGTACAGTATAAAATTATAAAGTAATTGGAGCTTTTATACAAAACTTATACAGGGTGTAACAAAACTAAGTGATAATACTTTAGGGCGTGTATGAGTCCCCTGTATTGAGTTCACTGTGTAACTTTTTTTAAACTTTTGTATGGGAAAATTCCGGACGCTGGGGCGCTCGCCCATACAAAAATAGCAAAACAAATTTTGCTCTTTCAATGCTGCTACTTTCACAGTAACTCTATATAAGGAACACATACACACCCTAAAGTATTATCACTTAGTTTTGTTACATTCTGTATAAGTATTGAATAACAAAGATTGGTGATAGAGGACTATCATAGTGAGTAGGTTTATAAGGTTTATTGTAACTCTTTGTTGTATTAATTTTCTTATTTGTTAAGACTTAAGACAGTATACAGTTTAGCGTAGCCCCTTGCTATATCGGGAGGGCGTCACGGGCGCTGCTTTTAGTAATTTATAATGAGCTTGGGAAAAAATGTCTACACCACAGCATTGGCACGAATCTCCACCAACCTTGTGTGAAAGTGTTTCTTAGTTTTTGCTCAGCTTAAGAGGCCGGGTACACTTGGAATTTCTCATACATACGTAATTCCAAAATCATTTTCTCATACGAAAATATTTAACATGTTTGAGTTGTTTTTCAGTTTAAAATAGTAATTACCTAGGTTCCTGCACAAAAAATTACTTCAAAATATTTAAACACAAAAATTTTTTTTGCTTTACAATTTTTTTTTAGTAAATTTACTACTAAATATTTAAACATTAAAAAATAGAGTAAAACACTAAAAAATATATAAATAAATAGTTAATTTATTACAAAATATTTAAACTCTAAAAAATATTTTTTAGTATTTAAATATTTTGTAGTAAATTTACTATTCATTTATATATTTTTAGTGTTTTCCTCTATTTTTTAGTGTTTAAATATTAAGTACTAAATTTACTAAAAAAAAATTAAAAACAACATTTTTTTTTAATGTTTAAATATTTTGAAGTAAATTTTTGTACAGGAACCTAGATAATTACTATTTTAAACTGAAAAACAACTCAAACATGTTAAATATTTTCGTATGAGAAAATTATTTTGGAATTACATATGTATGAGAATTTCGAGGGTACCCGGCCCGTTAAGGAAAGGTTAGGCAATTGCTGCCTTCTAACTAATCCATATTCCAATGCATTGTTGCAGATCATTAGATCTGTGTCCGTGGTGGATTGTGGAAACTAGTGACGTTAGCCAGAGTCAATAAGAAAAAATTTTTAAGCTATTGCATAGCTTTTATCGCGGGCTTTGAGCGCTAATCAAGAAATTCTGTAACGAAAATAAACCTAACACCCCCCACTCCGACCGGCATAGCGATGCGGCGGTATCCTGGCAAAGATACCTCCAAGAGATACATTGCCATTTGCCACATTATTATAATATTACTAGCTGTCCCGGCAAACGTTGCTTTGCCATAATATATTTGCCACACAGTGTTGCCATATTTTTTAATTGAAGTGACTACGTCGTCAACGTGGCAACGTCGATCGCTATCCCGTTACACAAACTTAATGGTCGCCGTCAGTCTCAGGTTGTAATAATTTTCTATTATTTATTCAACAAATGCACTTATCAATCAATATATAAAGTACCCAGTAGCCGATTCTCAGACCTACTGAATATGCATATAAAATTTGGTAAAAATCAGTAAAGCCGTTTCGGAGGAGTTCGCTATCTAACATTGTGACACGAGAATTTTATATTATATAAGATAATATCATGTTTTTATATCCATAGTAACACTATTGACCAGCTTTTGTTCCAAATATTGACAATTGCTAGGGTTCCCGATATTTATGTTCATCTAGCTTATTCCACAACACCATACCTACTACCAACCTACCTGGCTAAGTAACGCGTCGCTATTCCAGGCCGTACAAATGCGAGATCTGCGGCGCGGCGTTCCGTCGTCCGTACGCGCGCACCGTGCACACGCTCATCCACACGGGGGAGAAACCCCACGAGTGTGACGTCTGCCACACCGCCTTCAGGTAATAACCTTTTTAGAGTTCCGTACTCAAAGGGTAAAAACGGGACCCTATTACTAAGACTTCGTTGTCTGTCCGTCTGTCCGTCTGTCTGTCACCAGGCTGTAACTCAAGAACGGTTATAGCTAGAGAGTTGAAATTTTCACAGATTGTGTATATCTGTTGCCGCTATAACAACAAATACTAAAAACAAGATAATATTAATGTTTAAGAGGGGCTCCCATACAACAAACGTGATTTTTTGGCCTTTTTGGCTCTATATCAATAATGGCAACAGGTAGGTACTTGAATTTTTCAGAAAATCCTTAGTTGTATAATATGTACTTTAATATTTAATATTAATATTGAAATAAAATAAAAAAAAATCCCATGCAAAAAACAAAATTTTTGGCCTAATTTTGCTCTTTAATGGTACGGAACCCTTCGTGCGCGAGTCTGACTCGCACTTGACCGATTATTTAGCTCAGGTAAGGGTGTGGACTCAGGTAGGGTATTGGAATGGAGATACTCAGGTAAGGACTAAGGTGAAGGTTGGAAGGGACTCAGGTAAAGTAGAGTTTGGAATGGAGAGGTTTAGTTAAGGTGCTGTTTGGAATGGAGAGGGTTAGTAAAGATACCTACCGTTTGGAATTACAGGTAGGAGTTTAGATGTATTCTGAGGTAAGAAAGGAACAGTCTCCTTTCTTACCTCAGAATACATTCTCTAGAGTCTAGTCAGTACCTTCATCTACCTAGTCAGTACTCAATACTAGGTAGATACCGGATACGTAAAACATGTAGTCTGTTAGAGTGATGACGCGTTGCATCGTCGTCAACTCGTCTCGCCTAGAGAAACTGATTCATAGGAAAATGGTATTATGATACCATAGCAGACCTACGTACTATATTTGGTCAGGTCATGCCCAGCCAATAGATTATGACATAAGTCATAACACGACAACTGAGAATCTATGAGTCAATTGTTCTGACGGTACATTAATCCTTTAAGCCCCATACGAGCACCTGTGATCGCGACAACAATAGAATACAATATCATTTCCAAGAATCGCCGATCGAAGGATTAAATGATTGAAACTATTTCAATATTTCATACGCCACCCCATTGTTGCTTTTCTATATTTAAAGATCCTCCCGAAGATAAGAAATTAAGTAAAAGCAGTACACCATTAAAATACGCCACAGATTCCAAATATCTCAGTCGAAGCACTATGGATTTTTCTATTCGGGGAGCGGTACATTAGTGAATTTTCCAACTCTCCTGTACAACTGGCTTCTAAAAATAACAAAAGGATAGATCCCGGTTTAGTGGCCGGAATAGAAGTCGCAAGTCGCGACTGGTGTGCCAATTGGGGGTATATTCCGGGTTTTGGAAGTCTGGTTTCGATTTAGCTTTAAAGTAATTTACTTATTTATAATGATAATTTAAATATTTATGATAAGTTGTGGTTATGTTATAAATTAAAATACATGAGTGTTCTCCATACGATGAAGCTTTATGTCAGTGGTCTCCAACCTTTTTTTCACGCGGGCCACAAATATGTTTTGGTCTTGGTGTCGCGGGCCGCAATAAAAATTTTTTTGGGTTAAAAAATAACATTCTTTAAAATTAACGATTTAAAAGTGGAAAAAATATAACGACTATCACGTAGACTTTACGTTATTTTGCCGGTGGCCGTGAATTTCAAAATTGTTTAACATCATGCGGGCCACAAATAAAGTCCCGGCGCGCGCGGCGGGCCGCGGGTTGGGGATAGCGGCTTTATATGGAAGATGAACCGTCAAAGAAATGATTAAATAGGCAAAGGACGGACCTTCGTTATTATTGTGTCACGTCAATTTCAGCTGATATCTAATGATGACATAATGACATAACTCGATCAAATTACGTAGTTCCACCATCTATCTGCCTATTAATCGTTTTCTCCGACAGAACAATGAAGAAGATATTATAAAGTATTTAAAACCAAGAAGACGAAAAGAAAGCTACTTTTAAAGTTACTCGCTGTGGGATTCATTCTGCTTCAGTTGCGGGCAACATCTACTTGTTAATTTAATCACTAATATATTTTAACTTTATTTATTTCTGTGACAAATTCGGGTTTTACCACAATTTTGTAATTAAAGGTGCCAGTTGGCTGGACATGAAGCGGCAGCAGACGACGTGTCGTCGCGACACTACTGTTTCTATGTATTTCTATGAAGTGTCGCTATAGCTTCATGTCGCTAGCTGCGCAGTGTATTTTATAGAAATACATAGAAACCAGTAGTGTCGCGACGACACGTCGCGTCGTCTGCTGCCGCTTCATGTAGCCGGCTTCCAACTTGTACCCTTATTCATTTACTAACTCTACATAATGTTTGTTTTCTTTAGGCGTTCGGGCGACATGTGGAAGCACAAGAGAACTCAGCATGGTATTATTGGTAATTAGATTGTGATTTCCTTTATATCAGTTCCTATTGGAGTGCCATATAATTATAATATATTATGATCTCAATATTTTTTGTAAAACTTACTATTTAGTAAACTAATAATTGTAATGAATATTACAGGGTTTAGTAATATTTGTTATTGCAAATAAAAAGTTGAACTTGTTCAATTTGTTTTACAAAATAAGATTTGAATTGTAGGCTTCTACATACTTGACATTATTATTTTTGTCTCGTTGCTGATAAAATTTGCAGCACGGCAGTTTCCTTGGGTGCAGATTTTCAGGCCAAATCATAGAGTTGCAGTTGTAGAGACTAGAGATCGCAACTTACATCTAGCTTGTGGCTTATTGCAAGCTATATAATCTACATATATGAAAGGCAGATATGCAAAATTTCGGGCTAACTTCATATTCGAGCGAAATAGACAAATAAAAGTCAGTCGTTCATCAACAGTAAATATTTATTATAAAAATTGCTCTTATAGACACATTTCTGTTTCTATAATATATAATATTTATGTTCTTTGTGCCATTGTTTCACAAAATTATTCCTGTTCTTGTTATTTTCGACACAACAGCTTAAACAATAATTATATTACAATATTAGTGTGGCCGGCGCCGCGACGCGACTCCCCGCGGCCCCCCGAGGAACGTTAACAATTCGATGTACACCGGGGCCTGGCGGAGGTGCGCCGCGGCGCCGGCGTGAGTATTCCTTCTATAATATACACAATTCTCGATAAATCCTGTCATTTTTGGTAACCAATGGCAATGAAACACTAATTACATTAAGTCATTGTAAAGTTACGTATGATTAGAGCGGTTTCTTAGAAACGCACCGACGAAGAAGACGGACGACAGATCATCTACTGTCCACAAAATTATTGCTGAAGGTCACAACACGGGGTTCACTCGTCCGGCCGCGGGCGGGGGACCGACCCGGGGGTAGGCCCGCTGCCCGTCAGGCCCTAGCTTAAAAGTATGGCAAGTTAATATGACTCACTGTCTGAAGTGAGGCCCACATTGGCATTAAAGATATAATAAATTAAAGTGAACAATTTCAAAGACAATATAAATATTGTCGAAAACAAAATATTATAATTTTAACAAACATAACGCAACTGGAGAAAGTGAAGTCACGTTAAAAGCTCCGGGCCCGACTTCAGAAAATAAGTCACAGGATGAGGGTGACGCGCTGACTAATATAGCCAGCGCGTCGAAACAAATGCACGATACTAACATGAACATGATTCGGATGATAACATAAATTATGACTTCTATACATTTTAACAACAAGAAAATGGCGGGGAATGGAAGTCGATAATTCGTTTTGTACATGGTTGCAAGCGGTCGGTCGCCGCGCGGCCCTCGCCGGGATCAGAGTATTACGCTAATTGGTACAGTCGAGATAATTTAAAACTTAGGTGTATCGGCTCCTAATTAAGTACTTTAGAATTAAACTGGCGAGACCCCGGCGACTGGCGCCCGGCGGCGGCGAAAATATTCGTTACAAAGTATATTTAGGTGAATCTGTGTCCTATCAATATTCTAACTTACTTAAGTAAACCATCACAACCAACCATACGGACATGTGTAAAATAAAATATCGCGGTACGAAAATATTCAAAGTAAAAGAAGTCGAGGGCCGAGCGGCGGCCGGCGCGGCGGCCGCACCCGGCGTTTACTGGCAATTCTCCGAGACCCTAAATACGAACGAGCGGCAGGCGAACCTGCCGAGCCGCGAGCGGCCGGACAGAGCAGAGGTCGTGTGATACACACGGTCTCCGCGACCTCCGCGCTCGCACCGATAATATCAATTAAATTATTACTTTACATATTTATTTACAGCGGCCGCGAGCGATGCGCCGTAATGCCCGACTCCGTATATAATATGTACACTAACATAGTTTCTCTCATTAGCTACCGAATCACATTTCTTTATTTGAGTAATTGACAACGGTGGACGAACATGCGCCGCAGCACGGAGTCGCATCCTACTTTAGTGAATTTGTACTTTGCTCTATTGAACGTCGTGCTAGGTGTGTTTGGTCCATGCGGTCGCAATTCCGTGGCCGGCGGCCGGCCGCGGCGGCGTCGGCGGGGACGGTCGATAGCTTAACGAAAATAATACTCTTCGACGAGACGCCTGATATAACCGGACTTAAACAATAATTGAGCTTCGCGAGACGGGCGATGCGACGTCAATCCGTCGGTACCGAGTGCCGACCGTCAGTCCCGATGCCGCGGCCGCGGGCGCCGCCCTCGCGACCCGATAGCGCCAACGACAGAACGCATCGGGGCCGGCCGCCGGGACGAGCGCGCGGTCGTCCCGCGGCCGACCCGGGGGTGACTAGATCTCTCGTGCTAGAGCAACCGAGTTGCGATCCGTTAAACGTAGTTCGATGTGTGAGGTGCTACCTCGGCTTCGGCCCGCCCGCCGCCCCCCTAGCGCCCGGAAGAAAACTGAGGCGAACGCGGCAAATTAACTACTCGATTCTCTTAAACTTTATACGATAGGAACTGTGGTGGCCGATAGCCGTGAACTGCTGCAAACTCATTAGACGATTCCCTAGTAAATAACGGTATGCGAGTAAAGACGGGGCGATGGGCGGGGGCGGGCGGGCTCTGGACAGATTACATTTTACAATTCCGTGTCAGGAATGTTTAAGTACAACGTGTAAATTGTCGATATCGATGCAAATTCCAATCGCTCAGTCGCGCGGGACTGCTTATCACCGTAAGGCCGACTAATTGACACCCGATTGCAGTGCCGCCCCGGAGCGGGGGATGCGGAAATAATGAAAGGTCGGCGGTAGTTTAAGTACGCTACGCTACGCGTTTAATTACAATTTGTTCGACGCTGGCCGAGACTCGTGCGGGCTCGGTACCGTCCGGTGCGTCTCTGTTTCGGTTCATCCCCAAGAAGCGAGTTGCGCTTTACAAAGCTTGGAGTCAATTTTCAATTAATAAATTTCTGACAAAACTAAAGGTTTTAACGAGCGCGACGGTCTACCCAGTAACGTAAATAGTAAATATCCCAGAATCGCCCCAGAATCGCGGCACGGCCCATCCCCACATACATTCCGGTGGAAAATATCAAGACAGAAATAATTTTTAATCATCACCGTTCACTCCTTCGACGTAATAAATATAGCATTTATCTAATTAATTACATAATAATTTCAACAAAAATTTCAAACACCCGAGTTCATCTTTAACCGTCACGAAGCGTCCCGGTCCTGTCCACGCGCACTCAAAGAAAATAAAACTATCAAAAATAACTCGGCTCGCAATCGAGTCCCGTGTGTCGTCCGAAGCTAGCACCTTCCCATTAGTAATCACATAACACTAACTACTGACTGCTGGCGGCGTGGCGCCGACTAGATTCGCCGCGCGGGCGGCCCTCGCCGCGCCGCGCGGCCGGCCTCAGCTGGCGCGCGCGGCGCCGCCGCTATCACAGGCGCTCAGTGCTGCGCGGGCGCGTCCTGCCCGCGCGCCGCCCACTAACTCGTCGGCACCAGCTGCCGCACGAAGCTGTCCTCGCTCCAGCCCCAGTCGTCGCTCCACGCCTCCTCCGGGGGGTCCAGCGCCGACCGCGACGATAGGCTCAGCACGGAGCCCCAGTTGATGGTGCGCTGCTCGTCGTCGTCGTAGCCCGAGTCGCGGTCGGGCGGCGGCGGCGCGGGGAAGGGGGTCGCGCGGCCCGCCGCCGGGTCCCGCGCGCCGAGCACCTCGCAGCGCGCCGCGCACGCCGCCGCCGGCTCGAAGGCCGCGGGCGCCTCCTCGGCGTTCTCCCGCTCCATCTCGCGCTCGATGCCCCGCAGCGTGTTGCACACGAGCACGGAGCGCCGCAGGGAGGGGTCGGCCGTCTGCCGGAAGCGCGACAGCTTGAGCGCGCACAGGTTCATCATCTTGAACCTCCGCTCGCGGTAGCAGCGGCGGGAGGCGCAGCGGCCGGCGGCGCGGCCGTCGCAGCAGGCGCGCGCCGCGGCGCCGCCCAGCTCGAGGTAGGACTTGCCGTTCTCGGCGCGGATGGTGTCGTGCGCGCCGCACCAGCCGCCGCACCAGCGCCGGCGGCACGCGCGCCGCTCGTCGTCCTCGCGCCAGCACTCGCCGCCGCCCGCGCCCGCGGCCACCGCCTCCAGCCGCGCTATCGAGTCCTCGAAGCGAGCGACCTTGCCGCCGCCCTCGCA
Organism: Polyommatus iphigenia; assembly: GCA_963422495.1. NCBI lineage: Eukaryota > Metazoa > Arthropoda > Insecta > Lepidoptera > Lycaenidae > Polyommatus > Polyommatus iphigenia. Next base: position 14,203,526 of record OY730181.1, on the reverse strand, counting down.
CGATGAGCCGCCGCGCCGCTTGGCGCCGCACCCGCCGCCCGAGCCCTGCAAAAACCGACATTGCCACATTAGTGAACGATTCTCATCAAAATATTTCTCCTCCCCTCCTAAAATTAATTCCTCTGATAAAAGAAGCTGCAGGAAAGTATAAAAGTAAAAAAACTCCAAAAAAATAGAAGCAGCCGAGCGAGGGACAGCCCGAGCGATATTCCGAAGGAGATACCTGCGCCCCGCACCCGAGTATCGCTTTGTGTAGCGACCCTTTTTTTGGGCGCAGCGTGCAGGCCGGGGACTGGGGAGCGACCCCTGTGGGCGATACCCTGCAGGTAGAGCGCCGTGTCCCGAACGCCGCGCTGGGATTTACGCCGAACGATTGACGTTCGCCAAAAAAATATTATTTTCTCATACAAAAGATTTAAACGTGTTACGTGGGATACGCGACCAAAATTATATTTTATAGTAATCGTAATCTTATTAGTTTTTGTTTTTTTCTAAGTAGTGCAGTCGCCAGAGGTTTTAACCCCCGAAAATTGCAATAGTGAATGGATTTTTGTTTTTTAGGTGCCATTTTCTTTTTTACACTATAACTTGCAAAGTTTACCAAAAAATTTTTTGTGCTTTTAATTTTTTAGTTACTTAATTAAAAATTAATATTTCACCATATAAAACCGGTCCAGAAAAAAAAATTTTCTTGTTCCTGTTATTTAATGACTCTTATCCGATTGTTTACGTTGAAAATTAACCAAATACACCATTTTTAAAAAAGAAAGTTTGCTTTGCTAAGCTAAATACAACTATAAGGTTTTTGCAAAGTTTTTAGAGATTAACGCTCGTCGTAACCAAGATAAAAGGGTTTGGGTGGATTTAAGGGTTGTAACGAAAAGTGTGTTAAACTTACTTGTTGTGCGTATTTAATTTTTAGAGAAATGATAACTTTTAAGTACTTAAAAACCATAGATTAATCATTGGTCTTCGCGCGCGGCGCTACGACGCTCGTAGCGCCGTGCGCGAAGACCAATGATTAATCTATGTTGAAAACGTTTAAATATCTCCAAAAATGTGTAAAATTGACCGAAAATATTTATCTATATTTGTTGAAAATTTATTTAAGTGAGAGCTAAAAGATTAAATGCATCGACAAATTAAAGACTTTTTCTAGTCTTTGAAATATATTCAAACTTCCTACTTAAAGCCAGAAAAAAAATTGGGTGCTACAAATCTCACGTACATACTAAAGACGCATGCTGCGACCTGTTTGGAAAATGCTTACCTGAATACAAAAAATATCAGTTATTAACCTAGTTTGTATTTTTTTCCCTTAAATTTGTTTTAGCAAATATAATTAATGAAAAAAAAAATCAATTTTATTCTGTAAAAACCTAACCAAAAGAAATAAAGTACAGATTTTCTTCGAAATATCCCTGAAAAGTTTGTGCTACATTTTCAGAAAATTTAATAAAGTAAGAGCTAAATAGTTATACACATTTAGAAAAAGAAGGCTTTGTTAAGCCTAAAAAATAATTTTAAACTTCCTATTTAAAACCAAAGAAAAATAGGAACGCCATTTACCTGGCGAGGCACACAACAAGCACATTTGGAGGTATGCTCATCTACATACAAAAATATTAATTTTAAATTTAAATTATATATTTATTCAACTTATTTTCTTTCTTTGGAATATAAGCAACGATACAAATTAAAAAAATATATATAATTGATTATTTTGCTATATATTTAAAAGAAAGAAATATGCAAATTTTCTTAAAAATTTTACAGTTTATGAGTTTACTTGAAGTGGAAGAGAATAATTTAAAAATCAAAAGCACAACTTTTCAATTGGTAAACTTTATTATTTATGTTATCAGCTACACATCCCTTTTTTTCTTTTCAATTTTCATCTCCTATTGCAAAAATCGGAGGTTTGCACGATTTTTACGCTCTGGGACTCTCCTCCTCAACTCCACTAAAGATGTTCTATCGGAATAAGATATTGTGTGGTATTCTGATTTGTTATAAATTATATATATATATAAATAAATAACAAATTATATTATTTATTTATAACGTAGCCTATATTTAGGTTTGAAAACAAAGAAGAAAACTGTTTTTGATTTCCTTCAAAAGTAGACAATTATAAATTATAATTTATAATAGAACATGGTTAAGTAGGAATTTAAAACATAGTAGGTACATAGGTACTATAACATTCTCGTAGATGAACAATAATTTTAATGTATGTACTTAATTACCAATTAAGTATACAAATTATTTCATTCATTACTTTCGTGAATTAGGTTCTATTCATAAACATGTCGTTAAGAGTAAACCCCATAAATCTCACTGTTCTCACACGGCAGCGTGTAACTTCGTTAATCGTTTAACAGCTGCTCATGACTTCGAATTTATCATGCGGCTACTCCTCGGCTGATAGGTATATTAATTGGTACAATAAAAAGTATCAGCGACGGCGAATTGCGAAGTAACGAACCAATGAAATAGGTATCCCGGTGTACGACGGTAAAAAAGGAATCATTAAAGTCAAGTCCATCGGGCGGCAGATGCCGGCACACCTGCCTCTACAATTAGGTGGCACACGCGTCTACTTCTGCCTACACACGCGCATATACGGCAAAATATGCCTGCGACAGTATTTCGTAATCCCGAGTTAAGCATATTTTTAATAATTGCATCGACGTTATTTCAAGAGTCGTTGCATGCTGATAGCGCAACGAGAACGAGGCGAGTTGCCGAGCGCCGGCCGCGTTGACTCAGCGACTACTCATCGCGACGCTGCAAATTATATTTTTGCGTCATTCCTTTATCGTTCTGCGAAGTGTGTCAGGCTGTTATACGTTAAATGTGGCGCTGCGCGAGTAACTTTTCATTCCGTGAATTAAAGCTCTACCTCTGTGATAAGTTTTATTCGGTAGAGAAGAAGACAAAAGTTTATATCACGCGTCGAGAGAATGCCATACATATGTAATGTAGCCGTGTCGTCGCCAGCGCTGGCGCTCATGAAAATAAATTTAGTATATGACGTTAGCTCCGCGTTGCCGCTCAGCCCTGTGGAACGTGGTCGTGCGACGTTGCCGCTCCGCGCGCTCTTTCTAATCTCGTCGTAAAGTTCTTTTTCTGATGCGCGGCGCGTCGCTCGTTCTGTCCGCTCGAAACTTGGGAACGTCTGACTTTATTTTATCCTTCTTATTTACCGGAGGAATATTCATAATAGGAGCACTAGCTCAATAATGAATATTGTGGAGCTCTACCGAATGTAGAGTACGTATGTATTGCGAAATAACTGCTACAATACAAAGCTCTACATTTGAAAAATATTTACGAGACCCCACAAAATATTATTTTAATTGAAAATTATTTCTCAGCAAATTATTTAAGGTAGGAAAAGTTCGATCGGCGAGGCGAGTCGAACGAACTTTCTATGGCATTGTGAGGAGCGAATAGATGACGGCACGACATTGCCTCACAGTGCGCTCGTTGTAGAGCGGGCGCGGGGGCCGGCGGGGCGCGCGGGGCGGGCGGGGCGGTATGCGGGCGGCGCGCCTGTGTGCCGTACGTACGCGGCCGCACACACCCGCCTCCCATAATAACATCGCGTAGCGGCCGTCCGTTTCTATCTAGCGCTACAGGCCAGCTACCTACGCTCCGCCGAGCGCTGTATTATACTCGACTATAAAACGGGGTAGATACAATGGGGTGTTTTGCGCTACATTATACAGCTGGAGGGAAAACGTTAACTTTTTAATAATTATAATATATTTCAATTTATGTACGTAGAGTTCCAATACTCTACATAAATAGGTTTTTAAGAAACATTTATGGTTTATGTGTCAATCATTACTTTTTAGGAATATGATAATTTATGTTTGTAAACTTTGCGACTAAAAATACTTTGACGTATTTTGTGCTAGGAACTAGCGAGTAATCTCGAGAGTGAGGGGGCGGAGCGCCGCAGTAACCAATTTCAGAGAACTCATCGTCGATTAATGACCGAATTTTTTGTTACAATAGAATCACGTGACAGTCGTAAATTCATTCATTGAAAGGTTCGAACCTACGTTTGTTTACAGGTGGGCCGAGATTAGGGCGAGTGCCCACCGCGGTAGTACCGTTAACTTTTTACTTGCCGAAAGATTTACCTATACAATGCCCTGCCTCTTGATAGCCAAATAATTGGAAAGGATTTATTACTATAACGCGTTCATTGATGTGAAATGGTGACAAGTTGATGTTTTGTTTAAAGTAGTATATATTTTACTTGTAATTAGTAATTACCATTATTTTAAAGAAGATGAAAAATATTGGTACTGACGTTTGTCTGGCTAAATAACAAAATATCAATGTAGAGCGAATTCTACATATTGAAGACTTAATGTTATTTTTTAAATTATGTACATTTCATTTACCTGTTTATTTAAACTTGCTATTCTACTCATATTGGCGCTTATAATTTCGTATTATAAATAGTTTTTAAGCCAGAATAATAAATGTAGAGTAATCTAAAAAATCAAGCTCGCCTTAAGCCGCGAAGGCTTTATTTAATTTAAATAAAAATGTATTCGGTAGTATTCGCAAGTATGAGCCAACCCAGCCAAGGCAGCGGTCTCTGGCACGCACATTTCCGTGAGCGGCGAGCGGCGAGGCCGCGTGCGCGTGTGTGCGTGCGCGCGCGGCCGTGTGTGCGCGGACCAGTCTCACATCCTGTTTAGTGGCCGACGCTGCAGCTTCGACGCCGAGCTTTTTATACGGCGACTGTCCCGTTTTCGTCCGCCGACTCGTATACTTTTTGAACGTTTTCCTTCATGTTGTTTTCGATGAATTTTTGAGCGATCGATATAACATACTCGTATGTGGAATAACTCGAGTTTTTACGTAACGACGTACGTAAAATAAGCGAAGCGTCGAGTGCGCAATACGAAGAACACCCTAATTGAGTCGAGTGACGGTCTCCACGCTTTGCCGGGGATTCACGTTTCGGAGCGGACCGTTACGGTAGAGCGGCGCGGCCGAGCGAGGTGACAATAAAAATCCGAGTCCGTTTAAGAGCAAACAAAAGGAATCCCTCAGGAATGTGTGCCCGCATATAAAGAAAGGGAATTCCCGAAACGCATTGTTTACAGTGTGCGGGCGCCGGGCGCCGGGCGCGTGCGAGCCGCGTTATGCGCTTATTATGATGAGTTTCTTGCGGCAACGAGATGCAATGAAAGGGAAAATTGTAGTTTTTTGTCGGGCGAGTGCATGACGCATGCTTCTCCGAACGCAGCAGCCGGGCTGATTGGCTGGAATGTTGGACGGCGCTACGGACAACATTCAGCCCTCTCAGGAATTTCCTCCTCACACTACTAACAAGTAGCTTAGAGCTTTTGAACACTATTCGTTTATTTTTTATATCAACTGTACATAGTCAATAGTCATAAATTCAATTCAATAATTTTTACATTTCTTTAAAATGGGATTAACGTAAAGCTATCAACTCTACATAACAAACTTTGAAAAAAACTAATACACTTCTCTATTAGGAATAAGTATCTTACTGCAAGATTAGGGCAAGCTTTCTATCACAATGAACGAGAACTTTACCTGCGGTTTTCTGTTATGGCTATTTGGAACGCACCTGTAAGCTTTCTGTGGTACAGGTGGACACGATTGTGTGTTAAAGTAATTGATACCGTAGATTTTAACTAAGACTAAATGAGTTAAATGTAATGTAGTAAGAAACTGAGAATTTGTACATTTATAACTTCTATTTCGTTTTTATAACAAAATCCAAAAATTATCTACAAAGCTTTTTAAAGGAGCTGAGGTCGCATAAAGGACTGACGACTACTAGTATAGAATGTTCTATTGGTACAAAGTACGAACTAAAATCTTAACATTATTTAAGGCAGTTAGCACTAAATCAACCGCAAAGCGAATCTAGAAAGGGCTAAACTCGGTAGCTCTCAGCAGTGGAGAGCTCAGAGCGGCGAGTAGACGTCTCGCAAGTAGACATAAATCAGTCGGGCGCGGGATGAAGTTCGCGCGCTTAAGACAATAAATCAGGGCCGGGGGCGTACACAGATAATGACGTCACCGGCACGTATCCCGAGAATCCCCGGAAGAGGAGGTATAAAATAAAAATGTCACGTAGCGATCAGCTGTCGGGCGGCGCGGCGTGACGGCCGGGCCCGCGGTACGCATAACGACGCCGCAATAAAACTTATTTTTATGTTTTTCGCTCACAATGGCCGCGCGAAGGTCGAGCTATCTAAATGGGTCAATACACTCCGCGTACTACGAGCGTCGAACACGTGCTCTCGCGTTTGTAAATAGCGAGATATCGGCCGATTGTTGCAGTGATTAATGGGGGCGCGTAATGACTCGGCGCCGGCCGCCCGCCGCCCGCGCCGCTCGCTAATGTGTTCATTCATCGCCCCGACACTATTATTATTTGCCGGAGATGGTTTCGTTCGCATTCCGGCGATCGATCGCGACGGGCGCTGGTCAATGTCAAGGCTGCACTTGATATGCGGACGACTCCGCTAATCGCCGGCCCTGCGGTGTCACCGCTGCCCGCTTCCGACCGACTGGTTATTGTGTCACTTCACTCACTCGCGGCGCCGACACCTGCCCACTGACTCCACTGACATGATCATTTTACGTTACACTTATTTTGACGGTCTCGATAAGGCGATCGTGATGAGTTGATTTTAGGAAGTTTTATTTTATCTTTATCCGTCGTGATATCGTTACTCTACTTTTGTATTTGCTTATCGAAACGAATAGTGTTATCAAACTCTACATTGTGGACGTGCTCTATGTTTGAGTATAATTTTGTTATTGTTTGTAGTATTTATAGACTGAAGTTGTTTATATTTTTCGCAGACTTATCGGTGCCTTGGAAAGTATCCGAATCAGTGGGTTTTTCAAAGTGCAAGTGAGTAAGGATGTGTATAATGCTAACTTGCAGCTACTCAGATACTCTTGGCTGATAAATATAGACTGTTCAAAGCACATATTATACTGTTGCCTATAACACAATTAATGCGTTTTATTATAGTATAGTCTACATCATATTATGGGGGCACCAAATCTGATCTTCTAAAATAATATAATAGTCTAGTCTTAATATTCTAGTCATCAATGTAGTATAAGATTGTATAATAATCTATCTACTACTACGCAAACAGTCAGCTTCACCTGCTTCTGTAACGTTAGCAGTTATAAATTACGACTAATCCTCAGCACACTCCATGTAGCACGGTAAGGTCGCGCGAAAAAGTTTCAAAGGAAGTTCCACATGTCGCGAGGAACGGTGTCCCGGAGGTGCGTTATCAGGGGGTATCGCGATAAGGACGAGGTCACGGTTATCAATGAATCTCCATACGCCGGCCACATCTCGCGCCCATTCACCGCACCCCCCTCGCCCCCGCCCCCCTCGCGCCGCGCCCTCCCCCCCGCTCGCCCCCCTCCCGCCGCGCCCTTCAGCCCTCGCACCCTCGGTGCATCCATGCAACAAGTTACTTCCGGTCCTCCAAGACGTAAATCTTCTAAATTCACGGAACCTAAGACGTCACTTTCACCCTTAGTTGCGAATACATAAGGATCTTGCGCTACGACAGTTCGTTAGTCGAAACGATAGAGCGAGCGTCGAGTACACGTGTCTGAAAAATTCTAAGCACAAGCTAACAAATCATCGAGGGTATAATTACTGTAATCAATAGTGATCCACAAACGGAATTTCAATCGAATGCGCCGGTATTGAGTGCTATTTTTAATAATTTACCCTGTGACGTTGCAATTCAAATAAAGTTGTGTAAAACAGCAGTAGGTACATATTTTCAGGCTGCGGTGCCCAATTAAATATGGATGTGATTGAAAAACGCGTGTCCGGTAACGAGCGTGTACATAATTGGTGGGCGGCGGGCCCGGAGTGACCCAGTTGCGTTGCCCGGCGACCCGGGCCCGGCTGAGCTCTACCCGCTACCCGCTCTACCCATGCTACCCGCGCTACCCGCTCTACCCGACACCCACCCGCGCCCCACTAAATAACCTGCCCAAAACGACACCTTAACAAAGGTCGTTCAACTATCGCAAGATACACTTTTTTATTTAATTAGTAGATACTATTTGCTGACGTAGGTATATTTTAGGCGGACCGAGGTTTAGGCCTAAACTTATGTTTACCCTATAGCTATTTGATACTATCGACTGGCACGAGGCATTTGAAAACATCCTAATTCGGTTGAAACTCGAAACCAAACTATTGTCTAACTCTTAGATAAAATTGAAAACTCGCTGGAAAATAAACTTAATTGTTGTAAGCCGGGGACCACCCCTCAAGACGGCTCCTCAAAAGGGCGGCGGGGGAGAGTTGTATTTCTCCGAACTTGCGCTAAATTTCACTTTCACTGAAGACGCTGTGCGTAGACTTAGGCGCCCACACCCATCCCCACTCCGAGGAATAGTTCGTTCCAACTTCGCAGCAAAAATCCACTGCGAAACTCGAATTTAATACGCAGTCCTAATTGGGGAGCCGGAGCGAAATGTATCGTCTCTTTGAAAGTTTGCGATCAATTTTGCAGCGTATATTTTTTACCCTCAGTGTCGTCACACCGTTATCTTGCACGGCCCTAAACGAATAAAACATAAAAAACGTCCGGCAAAAAAGTCCTTTTCTACTCGCAGAACCCTCCCGCCTGGTCGCCCTCCCCGAAGTTATAAAACGCTGAAGGCGGCCGAGCCGGCGCTCCGAAATTATATCTTCTCCCCACCGCATAAAGTCTGAATTTCAAAGAGCGGGGCGCGCACACACGAGACTCGCTCGGCTGAAAGGCGAGCACACGAGCGTGGAAGCTCCAAAGTAAAATGAAAGCCGACTCGCTCTTAATTCACCCGCACATAGACGCGAATAACGTCGATGTAGCGCCCCCGCCCGCCTACCAGCCCGCCACCCGCCGCCCGCCGGGCATAAATAAGGGGGGAAACTCGCTTAACAAGAGAGCGAGCGGCGGGCGGTGGCCGGGGGCGGGCGGCGCCCTCCCGCCGGGCCCGGGGGCGGCGGGGGCTGCGGCGAAGGACGAATTAAGGAGATGAGAGAGCACACGCTCTCGAGAAACGAAACATCGTACTGTACAGGGAATTAAGGGCGAAAGCTCAAACAGGGCGGGCGCGCGAGATAAAAGGAATTCAAAATTTGCGATTGAAAATGTAGGCTGCATTTAGTAATTGTGATTCGTGAGAGATTTGAATAACAGAATGTTAACGTTATGTGTATTTATTTGAAGACTTTAGGTAGGGGCTGAAGATGATCTGTAGATAATATTATAACCTGCAGATGAGAGTTCGTAAAATAAATTATAATGTGTAAGATAAAACGTAAGTCTTAAGCTTTAATAAAATATATTAAATAATAATAATGTAATAATATATTTCAACAAAGATAATACATTTATACCTAGGCACCTAAAAGAATTAGGCATTAGCTAACTAACGTCATATAATATCTATCACAACTCTAACGCTGGCTATGAACTTGGTAAAGTCACCGTTGCGTTTCGTAGCACGTGAGTCACCCCGACTCATAAATTACAAACTATATCCCACTGGAGTTAGGGTTTGTTTTCGGCAAAATTGCCAGCTCTCCTTTGTCTTGCTGACGCGGGCACGGCAAAATGGGTCGTATTTTAGCGCAGGAGGGTTCATTTCGCTCGGGCGGGAGTGTAATATTCTTGGATAGAGGGTGGGTATAAATTTTCCAATGGGGGCAGACGGGGCGACGTCGCGCGAGGGCGCCGCTGAGTCACGGCGGCGGGCGAGGGCGGGCGGCGGCGGGGGGCGGCGCGGCGGGGGCGGGCGGGCACATATTGGAAGAGTATCTACCACTCACATGTCACAAAGTTTTCTCCGCATCGGGAAACTTTGTTAACGTCACCCGAGCACGTGGCCTCCGCGGCTAAGCCGTAATTGGCGCGTTTTACGCTCACCGCGAATTTCCACAAACTTTCCCGACCATCTCGCCGAAATATCAACAAATTTTATACAGCCTTCTTATTGCCTCGTTAAGTATTTACGAGACTTTAGTTTATGAACTCTTCGTGTGCGCTTATAACGAGTGTGTGATAATAACCGATGATGTATCAAGCTTTAGATGTTCTAAACTCCTGATTAAAAATCGTAAAAATACGATAAGAGTTACATAAACTAATTTTAATATTTGTGAGTGATGCTTTAGTTAGCTTTTTTTTTGCCAACTACCAAAGGACTATATTTTTTCCGATAGTAATACTAATTAATTTGATTACGAATTTCCGTTGAATTATTTTTTAACCGTAAGTACATAATATATATGTAATATAATTTATTATCTTATCATGACTAATGAGTAATGACTATGTACGCACAGTTTAAATAGACGACATTTTATAAAACGACAAAAAACTTATCGTAATCTATCCAAGGTACATAAAAAGTCGTACATGACACATGCAAATAAAGTAGTATAAAATATTAATGAAATTAGTCGGGTAGGTTATGTTTTTATTATTGTTTTAATGAGCCCGGTTCTGTATAATCGCGGGGCTATCGGAGAGTTCCATCGTCACCTTGAGGACAGATAAGGCGGTGATAACGATACGCTTGCAACATTCTTACACTTCAACGCCGCACACTTTACACATACATTATCATTTAATTAAGACTTCGCCGCCCGTAATTACGAGTTTTCACGATATTTAAAAGCTCACTTATGCGATGACTCAGATTAATGTGATGATTTAATTGGCTGAGATAAGTGGGATTCCGTAGTTTTCTAACTGACAGATAGGAGATAAGCCATTTACGTAATATTATTATGACTGCTGATTGTTTACAAACATTAGTTATATACTACTAAGTATGTAAATGGTTTGATAATATTCGAGAGCAGCACGGCTCGCTCTCGGGGCCGGGATGATCCTGGCGCCAATTACATTATGTACTAACTCGGCGCGGGCGGAGGTTCTTATATATTTCTTATCCCCTCGAGCGACTCCGCAAAGCGCGGGAATGATTTCCTCGCAAACTCTAAGTCGGCCCTTCATCTGAGCTCACTGGAAACTCGCGTTGTTTTATGCTTCATTTGAAATATCAGTTTCGTTTTATAATGGAATATTAATATTCATATTTCATATTATTTTTGCGATCCTAAGCGAGGGCCGGCCTCGGGGCGAGGGGCTCGCGCGACTGCCGAGTGCCGACCCTCGAATTCGATAATGGACTGCGTAAGCCCATTGTAGTGTCGGAGATCAGGGCTCGAGCTTTTTTACAATAACGTCGAGCTATAGTTTCTCTATTTGAAGTTCGATCGTCCGACCGAAGAGTGATAGAAAATATTTTTTGTTAATAAAATTTTAAAACAACCCTTCGAAGACTCTTTTCAGTCGTCCCCCCGGTCCTGGTAGTGTACCACGAGGTCCTCCGGCCACGAGCTGCTTTGCATAAGTAATGACCGCGGCCCCGCGCCCCCGCCCTCGCCCCGCCCTAGGCCTATCGATTGCGGCGGCGCGAGGGCGGGCCGCATCGCCGTAATTGTCACACGAACAAAATTAAACCCCGCCCTGGCAATATCGACCCTCCGCCCACCGCATAGAGCTCACTGTCGCTCGCGCGCGCCGCCGATTGAATACCGAACGTGTTATAGTCCGCTCCGAGTTCGGAGGCGGTAATAGAGCCTTCGAAGAGTCTATGACAGAGTTTAATTAGACAGGCGCAGGATAGCAACAAATGGATTTTGCTTGTCGATCTCGGGCTCGAGCGCGCTCGGCTGCGATATCGGCGCGGTGATATAAATGACGATCGCGCCGCCGAGTGCGGTTTTCGTTCTATTTACACTGCAATATATAAATGAGCTCCGACCGACGGTCGAAAATCAGTGTCCTATTTAAATAAGCGAAAATTAAATAGTTAATGTGCGGAGGCTTTCGTTCGGACCGGTTTGATTCGGCCGAGCGAACAATATTTTGTTTCTAGTGCGTTTCATTAAATGTTATGATCGATTCTTCCGAGTACAAAACGGGAGCAAAATACCCGCTTATGAGACAGAATATTCCCCGCACGGTCGCAAATTTTGACTCCTAGAAACTGATCTGACAAAACGGGAGCAAAATACCCGCTTATGAGACAGAATATTCCCCGCACGGTCGCAAATTTTGACTCCTAGAAACTGATCTGTATTCTAGCCTTCACTTTTACCTAAAGTGTCTACTATTTTCTGAGCAGAATTTTCTTAGTTTTCTCTCAAATATTCGCTGTAATTGGCGAACGTTTCGGGCGACGGAGCCGGTCGCATGTTCGTCTAATAGCTCGGTTTTTTAGCGCGAGCAGCGACGAAAGTATGGTGAAAGTGGCGCATTGACGTCACCCACACACGCGCACGCGCACCGTTGCCCCACGACGGTTGCAACACGCGCGCGAGAAACGACCGGACTGATACCAGCCGGCCTCTCGAGACACGTTCTCTCGACTCTTGGCCAATGCTGACACTATTACGTTCTTGACGTGAAACTCCGATGGTGAGGGTATGCGTTGAAATAGTCGTGAGTGTCTTTACCTACTTTAAATAACGTCAAGAGGAGATCAGAAACGAAGGGTTTGTAAATATCAGACAAATATTCTCTAAAATTTAAAGCTCCTCGTAACGTCAGGCCATGATGGGTAACCATAATTGACAAAGCTGTCTGCAGTATGCAAAATCAATCAATTAATCAATAATAACATATTCTACACCGTGTTCCTAAATCCTAATTGCTTGTATTGGTTCAAATTAGGCCAATGTGGCCAAAAGCCTTCAAGAAGAGAGCGTATTCCTTCTTAAAAGGCCGGCAACGCGCCTGCAGCTCTTCTGATGTTGCGAGTGTCCATGGGCGACGGTATTTGCTTACCATCAGGTGACCCGTTTGCTCGTTTGCCCCCTTATTTAATAAAAAAAAGACGGGTTGCACTCCGGGAGTGCCGGCAGAAGTGAAAACTTGATTATTAACGTTGTGCATTTTTTTAACCCATTTTTTATGAAAATCGATTTTTAAAAAATCGTTTTTTTTTAATTAATCGAAAGCCTTACAATTCGAGTTCGTGTTTTCGAGTTCGAATTTTCGAGTTTTCGGCTTTCGAGTTTTCGAGTTTCCGGGTTTTCGAGTTCGAGTTCAAGTTCGAGTTCGAGTTCGACACATAACACTACTCTCCAACCGTCTTACGGTTTTTCTATGGTTTTTCGATCAACACGAAAATCTGACGCGAGTTTCACAGTTTTTATCCATCCCACAAAAGTGCTCAACGCCGCTAAAGAAGTTTTCACTTCAAAAACCGCATTACAAGTTCACAAATCCCAATATTCTAACATCTTGGATACCCTATTACATTTGAAGAATATTACACTAAAACTAGCTGGCTCAAACGAGTTGCTTTATTCAGCAGGTTAGCATTACATAAAATTAATGACATAACCCAAACATTTTATATAAAAACTTCATTAAATATACAATAAACGACAACAAAAGTGAGGATTACCTCGTTTCTACTAGACAGAACTACAGATACATTGTAAATAAATTAGGGAGACAATGATAGGGCAGATAACGTCGCCCGGGGCAGAGATAATTAGGGTTGCTACCTCCATGATTTTTCCTATAAAGTCGTGCGAGTCCGATACAGAAGGATTGACTATACTGTACTCCGCGAAACCTGGCGGTAGCGGTCATTGACTCTTTGTCAACTTGTCATTTGCTATACAAAGCCGCGATTTGTTGACGTTAACCCCAAGTTGACGGGGAGTCAATGACCGCTACCGCCATTTTCGCCGAGTACAGTATAGTAGAGATTTTCCTTTAGCAATATGTAACACTTGATTTACTTTGTGTTTTTGGTATATATGCCATCCATATTAATATTTTTAATTCGAAAGTCTGTCTGTCTATCTGTTACCTCTTCACTCTTAAACTGGTGAATCATATTTGATGAAATTTGGTATGGAGACAGTTTGAGTCCCGGGAAATGACATAGGATAGATTTTTCTTGGGATGAAAAGTATTTATCCCAAAAAAATTATGGTTACCGTGCGAAAAACTAATTTTGACGTAACGGAGTTGCGAGCGTCATCTAGTTAGCAATAAGTCCGCTTTTTGTGCATCATTATTCATTATTGTCATGTTAAAATTTTTATTTCTGTTATTTTGGTGCAATAATTTTTTCTTATATTGTATTGAATGTCCTTTATGTCGCAGCCCTAAATAATTGGCGATCAGCTGATCGGTCCCGAACCTGTTCCGATTATTGTTACATAATTCATACGACCCGTCAGCCCGTCAGCCGCTAGACGACCCGGCGACACACATCTATCAAATCCTGACGGTATATCATAAATAATTTACTTTATTGCGCATTTGACGACGATACGAGGTTAGAGTGTAAAATAGTTAAGTTTTCTGAGGATAAACGACATACAGGTATTTTTTGTAGTTAAAAATTATAGCTCTTAAGCCATCAAGCCCCGTACTAGCACCGGTGATCGCGACAACAATAGAATACAATGGCATTTCCGAGAATCTCCGATCGAAGGATTAAAATCAAACTCTGTGAAACTAAACCCTATTCTCAATTTGTATAATATTATGTCAATGTAATTTTTTGGTGAGGATTAACAGAGATATAGTAAGTTTCTAGGCGTAGTTAGTATACAAATAAGTTAAAACTAATTGTATTTTGAATAAAACACTACAGAACTAACCCTCATTCTCTATCTGTAGTTTGTATGTGTCAATATAAATATTTAACACAAGCATAGAGTGTGTCTCATTACTAATGCATAAGCTGAAAAAGCCAATCATTTTTTATTTGCAAAAGCAAAGGAGTGACGTCACGAGCTCTCCAATACTGAAGATTAGAAGTGGGGTTAAAACTCGGGGCGGCTGACGTCGGGACCCCTACTATTGGCTCGTACAATAAAACATACTTTTTTAAATTGTTCACATTTTTTTAATAGATCTGTACTTTTTTATTTTTCATAAGATTATTGTGTGGTAATAAAAGTACATCTTGTAATCACATTTCACAAAAAATTTAAAGTTACTCGCAAAACCTTGACTATCTACTTTCTACGCACTCTCGTAGACTCCCTGTAAAAAATTCGTAGACCCGCTACGAGACCGCTACGGTGCTACGGGATAGGGATGTTTCGTGTTGTTCACATCACACATTTTAAAATTTTAATTATTTTAATTATTAGTTTATTATTCACTTGGTAATGTTATTCAATTTGGTATTGCAAATTTTATTATATTTTTAGAATTTATAATGAAAAGTTGAATCGAGTTTCAACTTAATCGGTTTTCGATGATAATCCGTAGTAGTGAAATAGTGAGAAAAATGAAGCTACTCATTCTAATTAGTACCTGGGCTTGTGGCTAGATCATTATATCCTAATATTGTTATCCCAAAAAATTAGCTAACAAATAATTAATATAAGGTACTATCAGAGAAGTTGATTCCTATGCAGATGGGGGACCTACGTAGTTTGGTCACATTACGTCAAATTCAGCCGACAGATCACAATTAACATTGAATTGACATGATCGACCAAATGACGTTGGTCTCTCAACTGCATAGAAATCAATTTCCTCGATGGTACATACAGCAGTTATTTCGCAGGGACCTCCAATTTGAACAAAATCGATAGAATTGTGAATGCATGCAAATTGACCCGTTAACGAGTCAATAGTTAAGACGTAACTCATTATTTATTAGGAGTAGGACTTCGAGATACTAAGCAATGAGAAAAGCCAAAACGTGCGACTTCCTTCGCCCCCCTTTGCGGCTTATTACGGCGCGCTTCGAAATAAGAATGAATTTTTAATGAAGCCCACCCGGCGGGGTAGCGCCCTCCCGCCGCCCCCCCTCCGGCCGGGGAGAAGCAGGGGGCACAGGCTGCGCACTTAGAAGATTAGTCCCGAGAGCTTAGAAGGCTGAATGGCTAACAATTCTATAAGAGGTCACGAGAAATTTTCTTTTACTATATTAACTTTGCCAATCCGCAAATTACCTGCTAAAACTGTGATAATTAGTATATATTGTAGTATATAATTAAGTATGTTTTGTAAACATTCGAGTATGGAATAAAATAATAAATAGCAAATCGCATATTAATTTTAAAAGGCCATTATTTATATTTACGACTTAATTTTACCGTGCGCCAGACAAAATTATTACAATAACAATTTAATTGAATGAAATACAACTTCATTGAGAATTCGAGTAAAAAAGTTATCTAATAACAATAACGATTGTAATAAAACACATCCGATGATTTACGACGGAACATCGTGTTACGTACGGCATGCTAATCGTTCCGCGGGTCGAGTGGCCGACGATAGAGCAATCGTAAAGATAAGGCGTCGACCCCGAGGTGCAATGTAAATATGTTTTATGGTGTAAACAAAAAGATCGGGCGCTACGTCAGCGGCGCGTCACTCGGCGACGTCACGGGAAGTCCACGCTAGATACCGCGCGGGTTCAATGTCGACCTATCTATCTATCGGCCATCAATCACGCCGGCCGCCCCGCCGCCGCCCCCGCGCGCCCCCGCGCCGCCCCCGCCGACCTCCCACATGCCGATCGGATTCCGCGCGATCGCGGCTATTATTACGTGTACGAATCTAAATATAACTCTAATTACCGTTACATACGCGCCGGCTACGTCACGCCGCGTGTGATCGACGGCGGCCCGGGGAAATATTTATTTAATTACCGCTCGCGGCTGAGAACCTCCGAAGCTATGTTTACAAACATCTCGCGGATAACATCTATCCGATGTATCGTTCGAACGTCCGCGGCGCCTCGATTCAGCACGCCCCGATATCGATACCGCGAAGATGATCGATCATATTCATTGAGAAAATCGAGTTATCGGTGTACCTCGTGCGTGACTAACGGGCGGCGGCGGGAGCGAGGCCGGCGGTGTTTACAAACTTCCGTCACGAGCGATCACTTGTCACTGGGACGTGTTCCTCGCGCGAATAATGGCGAGCCCTCGCCCGCTGACATTGTCCCACTTCCGTCGGCCGCGTCTAGACGCTGCTCCGATGGCCGGTGTGCTAATCCACTCATTAGCATACCGCGGTATCCCCCGGATAGATCTGCGGGGTCTGGGAACCGAAACGATCCCCGGCTGCTCGCCTTCGTCCGTTTGAAACGTCGTTACTTCTTCCGCGAAAAATAACGACCGCGAATGCTTTAGCCGACCGGAGAATACACGTAAGTATTGTAAAAAAGTTCACTAAAGAACGTCCCTTCGAACCCATTCATAGGGAGATTGAATAAAATAAACGATTTATAGTATTCAAAGATAGCTCGCTATTCTTGTACACGAAAGGCACGCACCCTTGCGTCGGGGCCCCGTCGGGCGGGCAGGGGTGAATGCATTGGGGTGGCGCCCCGGCCCCGTGCAGTAGGCGCGTAGTAGCTGCAATAACGGAGCAGTGAAAGTGTCGCGGCTCGCTTCAACCGTCAATGGGTGAAGACGTCCTCCCTGCGCCCCGCCGGCTTCTCAAACTCGAAGGTAATAGTAAATTTACTCGAGGATATGGCACACACTCGCCGCCCGGCTCGCGGCGCGGATTGCGCTTCGACGGCCGCTCGACTTGTAAGTTATTGTGTCCGAGACGGTGGCACTACAATAAACGAGCGGGCGGAACGAGCACGTCGTCATTATCTCGGCGCATGAATGAAACGGAACGTAATTCGAAATGTATCGCGTGCCATAATCCGCGTGCATTAATCTCGCTCAAACGCCGATCGTTGCGTAACACTCGCGGCTCAAGTTCATTGATCCACTTAACGTCCGCGCTAAATGTGTCGTTGTTGTTGAATGTCAAAACAATGTTACATAATTAAACGCGTTTACATGCCATCGAGCACGTGTCTCGGTCTCGGCTGTCGGCCGGCGCTCCTGCGGCCCGCCCGCTTCCGACCGCGCTTCACATTGTTTATTTATGAGCTTATGATTATAAAATGACGTTTTACTCCATTCCGATATCGTCGACCGGCTCCCCGCATAATAATAGCGTTCATTCATAAACGATTTATGCTACCTACGGATCGTTGGGGCATTAGTGAAGCCATTATCACGTAATTATACCTAAACAGGATTTTGCGAGTGCCGTCTGTAGTAAAACTAACCTCACTGTTTGTTTACATTCATTACGATAGTTATGCTAATAGTTTTGTTCGGATCGCGGGCGAGTTTACACACAAATATTTCGTACCCAATGACAGTACAGTTACAATAAATCTATACCCAACGACGTCTACTCGATACAAACATTTTTAGTTACAATACCATACGTACCTTGACATCGTTACTGTAAAATTTAAGACATTTAAAGTTTAAACACGACAGACTCAAATTTTTTATAAGAAAGGAAGTCTGGAATTATAATTGACCAAAAATCGTTAAAACAACAAAAGAAAAGTGAAACATAGCTTGTCGAACACCGGCGGCGGCGGCGGCTGGCATAAAATTGATGTGCACTGAGCTCCAAGAGCGGCACTTGACAATACAAGAGCCGAACGTAAAACAAACATTAAATGATTTATGTCTGCCGTTAAACTTTCACCCCGGCCTGAACTTGACCGTCAACACGAAAATGGCAATAAAAACATCACACGATGACGTCAATTTACATAAATTATCGGCGTCGGCAAGTCTGCTCGTTACAGATGCAGTGTTTACACAGGTACTACAAACTACGGTCGTGCTACGTAATTAGGTCGGCCGGCCTCGATAACATCTTTGTATTTATTTAAATTCGCCACATCCATATTAATTTATGATATTGTTGACTTTGAACTCTCGACGACTTGTGGATTTTCATTTACATATTTTGCCCGACTCCGCGGGAGAGGAATTCAATAGTTGGCTGGGCAGTAGGCACTGTACTATCGAGATCTCGCTACTTGGGCAGGGTAAAGAACTTGATAGTTGATTTAGATTTTTACTTTGGCGAATGCCAGGTTTCTTAAGGTTTTTCGACAGGAATTTACATATTATACAATATAATTGTGTAGTTGTTGATTGCAATCAAAATCACTAGTGAATACATACTCCTAAGTCCTATCCAAAGCACACAGAAACCCGACATACAGCATTCAAAATGGAGTACAAAACTGGAAGTTATTTTGAAAACAACGTCATAATCATTATAAAGATAAGTATCACAAATTATAAAAGACCAAACGAACGCATTGTAAACAACTCAGAAAGTAAAAGGATTTCCAAAATAAACATACAACAAACCATAACAAGCAGGTGTAAAGTAAATACAATAGTGCACAATCGGTGCACCTGAGTTCGGAAGCCGATATTCTAAACAGGTGTGAACGGCCGTCATTCACGGGCGGTGTCGATGCCCCATATAGTGTCTCCAAGTTCATTGAGTCACACAATAGGCTCATAATTGGTTGTAAAGCGTTTATGTCAAAACACGTCGCCGCTTTACATAATTAGCGTCGTTAGCATAGCGATTATTATGCGTGTCTCCGTATGCGGTGTGACGTCCGCTGCTCACTGTTTACTAACTTTTACCACGTGCTCGATTGTTAACGCGGTAATGAAACTCGCCGAGATTTATAGTGTCGTGTCTGACGCGACGTCCGATCCGAACCGATAATCACGGTTGAAGGAGAGAATTAAGGTTACTAAAGTTGGAGTTAGTGCATAAGGCATAAGCTGTTATAGATTTGTACCTATAGTGCATATTGTTCTACGTCTACTTCAGACCTTTTTTCACGGGTTCGGATCGGACGAAGCGCTTTGACGCCGTCATCCATCGCCAGAAGAACAATTTTAAATTCTCAAAGCTCAAAATTTCCGTGTTTATTTGAAATTGTATTAAAATCTTATGCCATTCAAAATTATGGCAGCTTCATCAGACACTCCTCAGATGTTCTGACATATAGATGTATATAATATCTATTTTTTTATTATATATAGGTACATCTACTTTAAGGAGATCTTTCGGAGAAGGTTTATAATTTAATAATCTATATTAATAATTTTGTGCAGGGATACGGTAGACTCGATCGAAACCTTAAGTGAATAATAGAAAATAAAAAAATATTGATTTCGAGTCGACTTCGTTAAATTTCGGTCTCGACTTACTGATGGTCATCTCCAGGATTTTATGTCAATAGCTTCAAGCTTGCTTCAATATTTCACTGCAAGCTTCAGAGAGATAATAATTAGGGCCTACAAAAATAAAAAAATTTCACTTTTCTCATTGATAAGCCTTTGTAAATTCCGTAAGTATCCTGACTTAATATTTTTTTTTATGTGTGGACCGCGAAGGTTTTTGCATTTCTCTAATATGGACCCCGAGCGAAACTAATTGGTGACCCCTGAACTAAGCTATACGTACTTATGTCTTGCTTACCTTTAACATTTCTTGAGAAAAGATGACTACACAAAATATATTTACCTGCATTTTGTACCTAGATGTGTATTGTGTTACAAGTTTACCCGAGCGAAGCCGGGTTTTCATCTAGTCTTCCAATAATTCGGCTCTCAGTCTCGATATAATAGCTACAGCTACAAAATGGTATTCTCTTACTCCGATTGTTCAAAACTCTAAAAATCTACTTTTGATTTCAAGACGACACTTTTACAACATAAGAAATTTTAAGTCTTGAAAGCCTAACTTAAATTAGACATCTGACTTTCAGCATATCGCTATAATACCGCATTGGCAAGCCGACGGTTGGCAGCGTTGAGCGAATGCACGTGACTGCAACAAGTAGCATTCCACGGTGCACCCTGCGCCTACCCCCTCCCCCCTCCCCACCTCCACGCACTAGGCCTACACACGTCAGCAAGTGTCCAAGAATTTTTGTAACAAATTGCAAGCGGCCTAGCAACCTTGACCCATCTCGAACTGTCTACGGGTTAAAACACCTTGTAAACTATTCGTATTGTTACGAGCTGAATGTGAAATTCTAAGCAGTTTCTTGCTGTATATTTTTTACTCAGGTTCGCGTCTAGACTTATCAAAGTGACCCTTATGTAACGAGGATTGGAGTGTATTTTTTATACGGGGTAAACTGATGGCTTTGAATCATCAATTTTATGATTTTACAATTTAAAATTATTTACTTATTATGTTCTTAATTATGTATAATAAAAAAGACTACAGAAGAATTATAAACAAAAAATGCATTTAGCTATTTGTTTTATGCCATATGGTTTTTGGCCTTTTTGCAGATCAGACAATTTGATTTGAATATGTACATAGGTAATGAAAAATCTCTTACCAAAAGATTTTTTTTCAAATTCAAGTCAATAAAAATTAAATGCAATATAATTTAACCTAAAGCATGAATTTTTATTAACCATACTGCTTAGATTAATATGATAAATGATTAATCTTATAAAAAATAAGAAATAGCAATATTTTCTATTACCAAAAATGTTTGCCGCGAATAACGTCGTAACTGCAATAAATCGCGCTAAATCGTATTCTTTAAATTTCCCGCCAAACCATGTGTCAACGACCCGGCTTATTCTTTATTTTCCCCTTTGATTTTTTGTTTCTTTATTATCATACACTTATCATTGTATCAGCACTATCCGTGATAGGATGATAAGCTAAACGTTTACTTTTGTATTTCTCTATATTAATATAATTATTAGAAGACGTGTACTAAGTACTAACGCGAGGTTTCATTAACGTTACCATGGTGACGCTTGTATCAAACGGACACATAATATGACTTTGGTTTCTTCATCTAGCCGTTCTCATAGATTTAGAAACTGGTTGCGCCTGCCTGACGCATAGTTTTATTTGAGTGAGGGATTAGCCATTAGGTATTATTGGTACAATTTTATTTGTCCGGTCTCATTTCAAAAATCCTACGTTTACTCAACTGCGACAATTAATCTAGGTACTAAAAATATCCAATGATAAAATGTATAATCTAACTAGTAGACAGCCAGCATTTGTGTTGCGCTGACCCAAATAAATAGGACTTAATATAAAAGTATTCTACAAATACAACGAAATCTAAATTTGTAATAAAGCGTAGCTGTATAGAAAGTAAAGTGCGTTAGCGCTGGCAAGCCAACTCGGCGATAATTAATGTGGAGTCGAGCGAGCGGCGCCGGCAGCCTCGCACCGCGCCGACAAAAAACCCGCTTCGACACAAAAACACCCGTCACCCGAGCGAGACGGCGCTATAGGTTAGAGAGAGACGGCGCACGTACGTATTTCTATGACGAGTTCTCGCTCGCCTCGAGCATCGCGCAGTTATCGAGATTCGAGGCGTATAGCGCTTTGATTTAAAACTACAGAATGCGCCCTTCTATCTATCACATGACGTTTGACAGGTCGCCGGAAATGCGCCGAGATGTCAGATTCAAAAAAAGGCGCGCAACCTAATAAAACAATAACAAAAGTTTCGACTTTTGACTATGTTAAAACAATGGAAAAATACCAACAGAGTACACGACCAAGGACAAAAGCAATATTATAAGCAAGTCAAGAAACTTAACAGAGCCTAGAGACTATTATTTTTACTGAGCTTAATACTAAATTAGTTACCTACTTATAATTTTTTCTAATAATTAACTGAAAATATTTGTGATTTAGAAGCACCAGATTACCTTGTTATGTTATAATTTTATTCCTAAACGAAAGATACAAAGCGTATAGCTTATACTGTCTTAAAGCAAGCTATATGTATAACTACTACATTTTGATGGTTATCTGGTTATTTAGGATCATGAGTCCTTGCTTCTAATATAATAATTACACAAATAAAAAAATTTTTTAAACAGATGCAACTATTTTGATTTCAAAATTTCAACAACATTTTGAATGAAACACACAGAAAATTGCTTGTAACGAAGCTTTAACATGAGCTTGTTATATAATAATATGAGGCCAACACAGACTCAGTCTTTGTCGAAATTCACATTTTACGTTACTTCGAAAAAGACGGTGTTTTGACTTACGAATACTGTTTTAAATGTCTTTTACTTGACAAATAACATTCAATTCTACCCTACTTCTGTCAATGTTTCTACATTGATAGAAACTGACAAAAAGGACACCAAAGAAATTTTGTTGAAACTTGAAATAAAACGAATTCGATGACGCAGCACGTGAAACACAACTAAAACTAAGCTCTTACCTGGAAATCACTCCACATTTTCATGGGGATACACCATAATTTCCATAAGAAAACATCACACGAATCACGATAACAACTGTCAAAGTGTCACAGCACGGCGTCACGTCGCGAGCGAACAGAGTGGCAGCCGAGCGCAGACTGAAGCGAGTGGCGCGGCGACCCCGGCCACTTACGACGTTTTTCTGCTGCCTCCGCGCTCGGGGCCGCTCGGGCTCGCTCGGCGCCCACCTGCAGACAACAAAACCGCATCAACTGCTGCCACCACGACACACCCGCTCTTCTAGAAATACAACCTTCCGATATACCTATGTTCGTTAATTTCTTTCTCCTCATTACAGTACTATTCGTGAAGTAAGAAATACTTTTATGGATTTTTATAAAACTCAATTTAGATTAGATCTAAAAATCCAGTTTTGATTCTTTATGTCAGACTCAACCACATACTTTTGGGTAAAGAGTATTTTAGAAATTTTGAAGGAAATTAATAAAATTAATTTCATTGGGGACGATGATGATTTCTGCATTTTTTTGTATCATATACCTATTAAAAGACAAGAGTCGTTCATTAAAATATTTAACTCACAAAGGCGTATCGTATAACATTTTGATGGAGCGCGTAAGTTGTAACAAAGTCCGAAGAAAACTTCTCGTCAACCTGATAATAAAATATGACAAAAAGCTTTCCGAACAAAGTTTGGAGTGCGCCCTGCACTCTCCGTTACGTAGCAGGAAGTTCGTAGCAGTAAAACTTCGTAGCGCCTCGTAGCGTGAAAGTTTTGATTTCAACGATTTGCGTTGCGGCAAAGAGGGCCGCGAGGCCGCACTAGATCTGTGGCCCTGCGCCCCGGACCCAGCGCCATAACTTACTACTGTATCGCTCGCGTGCCGTCCATCGCTCGTTTTGGTCGCGATCGGTAAGGATCCCGCGCGACGACCCGTCGATGGACAGCGACAAAGTTTCCCGATCGCTTCGTTAGATTTATCCGTTCTGTCATCTCTCGCGAGAGTGCGCCACTCGCATGGCTAACGACGTCGCCCTTACCGTTGTACCCGCTGGAAATAATTGTGCTCGGAGTCGGGGAGCGCTTTCCACTCCGCGTGGTGGTCCGGCTCGGCCGTGGCGGGCCCACTGCGCCGCAGCAATGGACGCCCGCAGATCGATACCGTTGGCGTATCAACTAACGCTCGTTATTATCTTTTTTAAAGAGTAATTTTTTGGACTTTAATTATGAACTCGTGTAGCTCTTGTTCGCAATAAGCTGTTGTAGATACCCCTATTGAGAAAAAAGACAATTGAATGACGTTGTACACAATTCATTTATAATCGCGATGTGCTAGGATTGGGATTCGGGATCATTTGACACTTGCTTCTTATAGCCTGCTGCCTGCAGCACTTTACCTGCGTTAGGTCTTTCTTGTCTTTGCCAATAAGGCCATACTTCTTCAGAAAAAAATTACCTATTTTTCAAGTACTTTGTTACCTAAATCACGGGTTCATTTTAATATGAGGATCAAGGATCAATGAAAAGAAAATGAATGAAATTGGTAGAAGTATAGGTCTGGAACAAACACATAGGCATTATATTTCCCGAAAATATATCCCCGAGTAACAAATATATACCGGCAAATCATCGAGTTAAAAATGAAAGTTTATCAAATAGTAAATAAATAATGTATGTGTTTGCGAAAAAAAAAACGTGTAGTCTTATAGCAGACTGCAGAATATTCACCGCGCAAGGTGCGCCGGCGCATGTGGCCAGCCTGCACTGCGATTCGCGCGCTCTGCACTTACACCACTGAATGCTAACTGGGTCTTGTCTTTGCCGCGCTATTTTATATCTTAATGCTTAGAACTACAGGTGAAACTGGGTTGGGGAAATTTATGCATTACCCGAGTTGCCGCTCGCTGTACCATGTAAAAGCTGACTGCTCACTTGGTGTCGCTTTACAGCGCCATGTGAGAAAGCGGGCCACGACGTGTATTATTTCCTAACATTTTCATACCTTTGTAAAATGTGCATAATGATGACGATTATAGTTAATCGCAAGGCAAAAAAAAACTGGTATTGGCCCAATATAAATTTCCACAACTAAAAATTCTATTACCACATAACAGAGAAATAATAATTAGTATTCTACAAATTACTACTTCATATAATTTACTAGATGACCGTTGCGCAAAAATTCTATTATCGCGTGGGAACCGTACATTTTTTTCAGGATAAAAAGTATCTTAAATATGTCCTTTCCCACGAGGCCACGACTCAAAGTAAATTCATACCAAATTTCAGCAAATCGGTTCAGTGGTATGGGCGTGAAGAGGTAACAGTTAAACAGACACAGACAAACAGAGAGACTTACTTTCGCATAAATTTCGCTATTAGTATGGATAATGGAAGTAAGGACTTGCTAAAATAGAAATGCTCTAAATATTACAAATTTTACTTAAAAAAAATTACAATAACTAATAATTAATTATAACTGATTATCCCAACCCTGCTGCTGTTTCAACTTATTTTGATCTAGAGATGTAAACAATGTCATCCCACGAACGTAATTATTGACCACGAGAGATGGGTAAAATTCCTTTTTCTAAGTGAAAATTTCCTTAGCGGTGTTGTGCAATTTTTTGGGACGGGTAAAATCTTAGGGCCTTATCACACTGGCGATTAGCGAGCGATTTGAAAGCAACGCGATTGCGCAACGCACACGCCGCGATTGCGCGACGTGCACGCCGCGACAGCGCAACGTCGTCGCGGCGTGGCGTGGACGCCATTTTGTACACTCGTACAGGGAATTCCCTAGACGAGTGTACAAAATGGCGTCCACGCCACGCCGCGACGACGTTGCGCTGTCGCGGCGTGCGCGTCGCGCAATCGCGGCGTGTGCGTTGCTCAGTCGCATCGCTCTCAAATCGCTCGCTAATCGCTGGTGTGATAAGGCTCTTAAGCTCACGTGGACACGTGACTACATCAGAAATTCGTAAGACGAAGGCTCTCGCTCAAATTAAAAAATGTACGTCGATAATGTTCAAGTTTGTACTTCTGGCACTCCAGAACTTTTTTGTTTACAAGTTTACATTAGACTCAATTCAAACGGATAATTAACAAATACATACTGATATAAACCCCTCATTTGTGTAACCTTTACCAGGCTACGGTGGAAATACATGAAATGATGTTAACAATGAAAATGCCAGTTTTACTGCAGCCACCGGCTACGCGAATTAAAATAGTTCAAATCGGCTTCATGATACATTAGATACTGAATTTTCGGTATCTGTATTACTGAAATATGTAAAGTTAAAGAACGATCGCGAAGCATGTTTCTGTGGTTTTTATACGAGTTTATGTTTTCACTAACAAGCGCTGTAAGAGTGTGGTTACACGGTCGGTCTGGCATCAGTTCAGTCCATCAGTCTGAGACTGACGCCAGAGTGATCACCGGAATGTATACCCGAAGAAATTGATTCCTAGGCAGTTGACAGACCAACGTCATTTGGTCGGATGTCAATTCAATGTTAATTGTGATCTGTCGGCTGGGTTTGACATTAAGCGACCAAATCACGTAGGTCCCCCATCTGCCTAGGAATCATGGCCTTGGCCCATATTATATATACCTTATAGACTAACATACATACAATTATACTAAAAACTAACACTAACACTAATCACTAAACACGTATTGTCTGCGACGTGGTGAGCGACGTGTTCGGAAGTCGTCCTCGGAACCTCCTGTAGACGACTCCAATCGGCCCGAACTCCTCCTTCTCGAAGGTCGGTAGATGGTGCGTCGGGACTCTCACCACAAAGGAGCTAAAATTCACTTTGTGGCGGGACTCCAAGCGTTCGACTCTCAAGACGAAGTGGGTCTTGCTCCTGATGTAGTCCACGACCTGCTCGGCCGTCGTGGACCAGTGCAGCCTGGACACGCACAGCGGCGTCGCGGGAGTCAAAAAATGATCAGTCCGTCAATTAAACGATTACACGATCATTCTCCCGTCAGTCTGGATCAGACTGATGGACTGAACTGATGGCAGGCTGACCGTGTAAGTTATGTCTTAGTGTAGCGCTTGGTACTACTAATATATATTCTGTGGTAGCGCTAAGATTGGCTAAGGTTAAAAAGTTAACCAATTAACATTGCTACTGAAAAGATAAATTCCTACGAAACCGAAACCTTCAGAAAATGGACATTACTAATTTCTATACTAACCCTGTTTAAGTTCATTTTGATCTGAATATAAACAATAATCAAATTCGTAGTAGCGGCTACGCGGTATAGCTATGATTCCGGCCGATGCGGATCTATAGTCTATAAAGATGACATGTAAATCATAAGTTTCATATTATGAATGTATATAAGTATATATTTTATATAATACAACATAACTATTGAAATTATAAATACATTACAGGATTTTATAACCCCTAATTTTGGGATACATATTTTCTGCCGAGGCAATTTTACGTAAATCTATGTGATGGAAATTAATGTGAAAATTATGTTCAAAATCTTCAACTATTTTAAATATAGTACTGATATGTACTACATAATACTTAGTATGTAGTTAATTGGTTTTAAAAAAAATATACTTTGTAAGTGCATTTTGCGTTTAAGAAATAGATTCATGGTAATTCAAAGACTGATCGACTGTAGAGTTAACGACTAACGTCAACTTGAGACGTTCTTAGGTCTCTCATCAGATCGTTTCAAGGAAAAGTGGCGAGTTTTTCCTTTTGATTTCGTAATATTTACTTCAAGCAACCTACAACTACAAGTTACAGTTAACGTACTATTTAAATACAAGAAGTGGAGAAGAACTGTTATTTAGCTTACGTCCGCTTTCAAATTACAATAATTAGGTAATAGTAACTTAACTTTAATTTAATGAATAGTTTGACAGAAACTATGTGGAGTTCATGTCAAAATATTAATAAAATTAAGTAATCTCAATTAACTGATATCTATATCTTATATATATAAAAATGGATTTTCAAAGGTGGTGACACGAAGTTCACCGGGACAGCTAGTAATTTATATATTTTCGTGATTTTCAGCAATTTAATACACTGATTGACAAAGAAAATGCTCTGTAAATCAACTGTCAGCACCACCGAACACAAATTTCCACTCGTTCAAATTCTAGAAAAAAAGTTTAAAATATTTATATTATTATATTATTATCTAAGTTTATTTACTCATAAATTCATTTATTGCTTGGACCGAACGTGACCACGACCAAGATTTTTTATAACAATTTCAATGAATAGTTAAAAATGTTAGGTTTTCAACAGAAAATGTCGCCGTGTACGGGCACGTTTACTAGGCTTCTTAGCATACCTAATAGGAAGACCTACTGCAGAGGGCAACGTAATTAAGTCTTACGTCACTGTACACAAGGACTAGAATCGGCGAGCAGCTGCAGTATTGACTGAAGCATTTATCAAAACATGTTTGTAAACAAAACACTGCCGATCACGACCGTTTTTAACGTTTTCAGCGAGTTTTCATCTTTCATCACACAAGATTTTCAATTAAATGATTAAAAAATCTATCCATTTCGAATCATTGAAGAAGAAGAGCCCGGTTACCATTGTTCGATCACTCACAACCGTACATTTTCAAGTTTCATGTACCTTATGAGTTTTTCTGGGGCAAATATAAAGGAATCTCGGATAGTTTCATCAAAATAGTTCAGTGATTTGAGTCATAAGCTGACAGACAGGCAGACGGAACCATTTTTGCATTTTTAAATTACTGTCTGTAGTGATTAGTAGAATGCACCGTCTCATTCACAGTTCCAAATCGAATTAGTTACTAACAACTAACAAGTCATATATTATTTTGGAATAGGAATAGTGTTTTGCGTCTATTACTATTCTTAAAAACTTCGTAACCGCCTCAAAATTTCAGGTTTCGACCGTATGCAAATAAACATGAATCTTTAACCTACGATCATCATTATAGGAACATCCTTTTCATTTAAAAACCAAGAGCAGAATGTAAACAAGCGATAATAAAGTGAGCATGTTGAAATAAAAATACGTTGCGTAACGTTTCCCACGGACTGAGTTTCGCGTCGAAGTTCGTTAGCGCTCACAATAGACTCCGGTCTCTAACGACATACACAATATTACTGTACCTACTTAAAACATCATCTTCTACCCCCTTTTTGCAGAATTGGGTTAAGTTAGAACTCAATTACTTGTGTGTGGAGGTGAGATCTGCCTACCCTGATGAAAGTTCTGTTTCTCTTTTCTTTCTCTGAAGAAAAGCGTCGAAAATGCGTCCCTAAAAAATGTTACTGAAGAATCGCTAGGCAGTAAGTATATAAACTAAATTCCATGTAATTTGTACATGTTAATAAAAGATAGTACTTTTATTAATTATCAAAAGATGACGCAATAGTTCTTCTAATTTTCTTTATTTTGCGTAGACACCTCGTCAAGTCTAAATTCTTACATTTTTGGAAAACTCTACAATATTTTGTGAAAGTACACAGTTTTGGAGACATTTGACACATTTGTCACTAAAATTGGACAAGTAGTTTCGACATAATGATAAAATAAACACAAACATAAGCTAGACGAGTTTTTTTTTATTTTTCTTCTTTGTAAGTTACCTACGTCGCGTTGTAACGCAATCGTAACGTAAAGAACCTATTTCGGCATGCGAGTTTTCCGAGTTTGACGGCCGCTGCAACGTTGACTGACTACATTAGGACAATTTTTTCATCACGTTTTGTGTATTGTATGATCTGTTTCAAGACATTTCGATCTTAATTTAAGGCGACGCCTTGATAATTTGGCTGTAGCGATATCGATTTTTCTCAGCAATGACTAAAGCTAAGAAATTAAAGTTCATTGTCAGTATTCATCATGTCTTTATCTTTGAATTATCCATAGCATAACACGATTGGTCAACTTTTATGACACAGAATAATCAATCAAAAATACCTCTGTAAAAAAAGGGATTCCTATTTTGCCAACAGAGGAGAGTGATTTAAGCTTCCAAAATTTGTACATAGATTGGTTCAAGCATACACTTTAATTTGCCCATAGCTTAAATGAAATGCATTTATGGTTTTTAAATTACGCGACAAAAACCATTTTCTCGCTACGCCCTTTCCATTTTTTGCTGTTCCATTGCTTGTTTTCTATGAGAGGCCGGGCCGGCCATCATAGAAAACAAGCAATCTAAAACATATCCAACACGGTGTTATGTTTTAACGCGGCGTCACCTTAAACAAACTTATTTTTTTTGTCGTCGTGGGCAGCAGCTAGTATAATAAGTTCTATAAGTAAATAATTGTAGTACGGGGTGTCAGATTGATCCGGTCGTACTGATCGTAGGCCGACCTGGCCTGACTCTAACCTTTTTTGACGTGATAACGTCTTATAATTCGATATGGGCTGCGCGCCCGAAAAACATGACAGTTCATGCGGCGTTACCTCGCTGACAGCTCTGAGGCGTTCCATTTACACTTTCAAGTCTCTCAACAACCGTAAGGCCCACCTGGACCGCGCTCTTTGTTTCGATTATATTACGTATTTCGATGACTTAGAGAATACTTTTGTATGAAGAAGTTTGGTTAGTTATGACCTTTGATACATTGACCACACTCTGAATGAAAAATAAATTAACAATCTGTGAGCTATTAGTATTATTTCGGCTATTCAAAATTGTGCTCTATTTCCTACGTGTCAAGGTATGACTTAATATATGAAGAATAAAGTATTCGTTTATTTCTTCTGAACAAGTCACTAATTATAGTTTCGAAAGTTTATAATTGAGAAACTAATATCACATCGGACTAAATACTATATTATGATGGCTTGATAGATAGAAAATTTAACATAATATATTATAATGTAGTTCACACAAACATAAAATATGGATTATATGTAAGGATATTTCATATTACATTAATTTTCCAAAGAGGGTAGGCCGGGCGCCATTTTTTTGCACATTGACCTGCCAACTTTTTTGCATAGATTTTTCCCGTAACTGAGGGGTTAAGGCTATGTCGTTGTCACGTTCAACTATCGTCAGTAAACCGACTTTACAGACAACCGATTTTTTTTTAAAGATTTTGTATACCATTTTGTCGGCATCATTAATATGTGCATTCATGCTGAATTACGGCTTTGTAGGCCCTATAGTCTCTGAGCATAACCGCGGACAGACAGACGGACAGACGGATGGACTGACCGAAACTATAAGGGTTCCTTGTTGACTACGGAACCATAAAAAGATTCAAAATTACAAATTAGGTCATCACCTTTTATTTAAATAAGGAGATCCTTTCTATACAAGGTGTGTCCCTCATATAAAGTTAACTGTGAAAGTAGCAGCTCTTAAAAACCTTTTTTTTATGCGATTTGTATGAGCAAGCGCCCCAGCGACATTTTTTCCATACAAAAGTTAAAAAAAGGTTACTGTTTCAGCGCTGCTACTTTCACAGAGAACAGTATACAGGACTGAGGACTCAGGAGACCCATACATATGTCATAATATACTAAAGTTTTATCACTTAGTTTTGTTTCACACTGTATAGTAATAATTTAAACAACAGAGATTGCTAATAGTTAAGATGGACCTAGGTATAATATTGAGATACACAAAGTATGGGGACATTTTACAATTTCAGGACGTGACTAAATTTAAAAAAAGCTATTCTTGAATGACAGTGGAATTTCCAGGATGCATTTTTTGCCACGAGAGAGCACAAGATTTTCGCCATAAAATTAGTATGCTACTAAAAGTATAGCTTTTAAATTATTATGAACTACTTTTTTTCGGTGACTTTAATAGATTAGACCTTATTCACGTGGGGCCATGATGAACAATCATGATTGCTCAGCTATCAACATTAAAAGCCATTTTTTTGCCAAGATGACTAATATTACCTACTACCAACTAATATATATTCTGTGCTACTACGTTACTACAAGCCACGTTATCTCAAGATATAAGTTTACTAAGAATTAATTATATAAACTAAGGGTGGGTTGCACCAACTTACTTTAACTATAACTACAGTGCAAAATGTCAAATCTTTGGTTAAGGACGCCATATTTAACGATAACCATAACCGCTCAAACTTACTGATATCGAAATTTTTTCGTGAAAATATACAATTGATCACAGTGTTGTTATAACAAATATTTTTCCTGTCGATTTTTACGGATAATTCATATTTTATACTACGTAATTGTAACTTTAACAAAAAATAAACGCAACATACATCTGTCAAATTCCGTGGTCAAAGTTAAGTTAGCCTTAACTATAACCATAACTTTGACCATAACTACGCCTCTGGTGCAACCCACCCTATAGTAATATAATACACAATAATATTTTGTCTTCAATAAACAGAATAGAACTATCTGAACTGAAGAATTGGCAAGACCTTGATTACAGAATAAAGTCTTGCCAGTTCTTCAGTTCAGATATTCTGTTACCCTTGATTACAGAATAAGGTCTGGATTAACGATGATGATAATATCGAACAGAAACTATTGGGATTAACATAGTTAAAACTTACTGTCAAACTTAATCCTGAGAACTAATATCAAAGGATAAATCTTTCCAGGATTATTATATGTTTTTATTTGTGTATCTACCTAGTAAACAAAGGTTCCTATTATTTTTCAGCTACGTACGTTGTGGTATGTATGTGTTATTATGTCTTGTATTGTGGTGGTCATTGGTGGGCTTTCAAATTCTGTATTAATCGGTCATGGCGGCGTATAAATTAAAAATATTTACCCTCTGGCTTTTTGACTATACTCGAATGTGATAGGAGGGTTCAGTTTTATACTCATAAAAGAAATATACCTACATATACGTATACACAGTACACTCGTACTGTGTATACGTATATGTAGGTATATTTCTTTGGCAAGCTAGAGCCCTAATGGCTTGTCCAAAGCTTTTCGCATTGAGTTTATTCTTAATCCTGGCCGTGAAGTGGCACATAAGAAACTGAAAGTTTATAACCTAATCTATACAGGGTGCAATTAAACCTTCCTGCCAAATTTTGATATATTGATCCTTGTTAAAAATAAAAATACACGTATTTTTTCTTTCATAATCACTCAGTACTAAAATGTTGAGAAATAGCTCCCGAAAGTTATCCTAAAAGTCACTACAATTAATGGACACGATGCGTCGGCCGCGCGTGACGTGCCCCCCGCGCGCGCGCCTCACTGCGAGGCTCACGGCGACTGCCTCGCCGCGCCGCGAGTGACCATTCTGCAACGATTTTAAATGGGATAAAATGTGTCATTGAAAAAAAAATAACACCCATTTTTTTTGTTAAATGGACTCTCCTAATGATACCTAAGCCCTGGAAAAAATTTGGCAGGAAGGTTTAATTGCACCCTGTATATATGAAAATGGATTTTCAAATGTGTTAGTCGCGCTAAAACTCGAAAACGGCTGAACGGATTGGGCTGATTTTAGTCTTAAAATATTCGTAGAAGTCCAGGGAAGGTTTAAAAGTGACACGAAGTTCACCGGGACAGCTAGTCTTATATATAAAAATGGATTTTCAAATGTGTTAGTCGCGCTAAAACTCGAAAACGGCTGAACCGATTGGGCTGATTTTAGACTTAAAATATTCGTAGAAGTCCAGGGAAGGTTTTAAAGTGACACGAAGTTCACCGGGACAGCTAGTTTGATATAAATATAATAAGTTCCTATTTACAAACTATGCCTGATACCCACTGAAATAATATAAATGAGAAGACAGAAGAATTCCCAAGTTTAATATGCCCAAATAAAAACCTAACAACTTAACGAGATGGCGGGATTATAGAAAACTTTTTTCTGAGTTAGGTGTACTTTAAGACGAAAAGTTTATTTTTCGTAGACCCTAGTTGATCTACACCCAGGGGCCAGATTCAGGACTCCAAAGAATATGGTTACCTAGAATTTCCTTCATATAATGATTTAGGAAAAAATTACAGCCATGTGTACCTACTTACGTGAGTCGTGACATAGAACGTTTTAATGTCATAATTCTCATTTACATTTTATCCAGAAAACGATTGCAGTCAATAGTCCGCTGAAGTATCCTGCAATTATATCCATACTCCTTCTCAATTAATAGACCATTGTTGACCAGATGCTCATTTTTCACGTAGTAAATTAAACTACCGACACGCATTTTCCATCCACCACCCCCATGAAAACCCACGCTCCGGAACAATCCTTGTCGGCCTGTCATCAAACCATCCATTCTCAAAGTGTGCTCCGCGGCGCCCTGGGGCTCTGCAAAAGCCTTGTAGGAACTCCTCGAGCGATACATAAATTCGAAGACTAAACACTCTTTTTCCTTGTGAGTTCGTCAAAAATGTCACTTTCCGAAAGGATTCCACCACCACCAAAGGTTTGAAAACAGCTGACTTGAGCAAAAGTCTAGATTTGCTTCTCAATCTCGAGCTGACTATCGAAGTCCAGACTCCAGACACACAAACGAAATTAAAAATCACCGCTTTCATAATATTCGAGAACAATTAAATTAGGAGAAACCTTTTCCTCTGCAAGTCCTGTTGGCTGCTGCGCTATAAATAGCTAATACGAACCACGTGTAACTTTATCGCAAAATTCTCAAGTAAAATATTATTTTGGAGAAATGTCTAAGTGTGAATAATGTGTTATTTGCCAATACTTTCGCTTATAGGTATTAGTTTAGTCTA
The DNA here is from genome assembly GCA_963422495.1 of Polyommatus iphigenia. Taxonomy (NCBI): domain Eukaryota; kingdom Metazoa; phylum Arthropoda; class Insecta; order Lepidoptera; family Lycaenidae; genus Polyommatus; species Polyommatus iphigenia. The sequence goes on along the minus strand of OY730181.1, from coordinate 14,168,613 downwards.
GAAATTTGATTCATTGAAGGCTTTTACGTGGGTTTTTTTTAAATTATGCAACAAATGCGTAGGAAATAAAATAAAAGTTGAGTAATGTTTTTCTCGGTTTTAAACAGTTTTAGTTGAGTTTTGAGTTGAGACCGTTTGCAAATAGAACCATTTTTACGTATTTTTTAGTTTTTTCTATATACTTAATAGAATTAAGTATACCTAAGTGAGCTATGAGATATTTTATCAAAACTAACACTGACATTATATGAACAATAAAAGAACATTCTTCATACTATTTACCACAGTTTAAAAGGCAGATTTAGTCTTAAATAATTTGAATAATGATTATAACAACTTCATCAATAAATTGTACCTATATCGAGGTACGACCTACAATGGCCGCCTAGAGTCTACGTAGCGCTTTCAGTACTCTAGCGACATCTATCGCACCATCGCGTCACTATGATAAGCTTTTGCCCTCTGCGCTTATTTAAGTAATTTAAGAAAATATTAAATAATTTCTATACGTTTTCAATGTACAGTATTAAAATACTATTTTATACGCATAATAAGTATACAGTTTATTTTCTTTTAAACATTGATTTACGTTTGAGTTAAATTAGTTGTTATAGTAGTGTAACATGGACAACCCATTTCGCGCGTCTCTAACTGTGTAAATAAGGAATTCCACGGTAACCATACATTTTCCCATAAAAGTAGCATACTTCTCTGTGGTATAAGTACTCTATATTATCAGAGCCAAATAAGTACTATCAGAGAAGTTGATTCCTATGCAGATGGGGGACCTACGTAGTTTGGTCGTATTACGTCAAACCCAGCCGACAGATCACAATTAACATTGAATTGACATGATCGACCAAATGACGTTGGTCTCTCAAATGCATAGGAATCAATTTCCTCGATGGTACATAAAAATCGATTCAGTAGGTAGTTTGTGAGATTGGCGCGCTCTTCAGCTCTACAGTCATGTAATATTATAGATGCCTACGCATGATGAAAATAAAAATAAATTGATGCAGAAATTATTTTCATTCGCCAAAATACTGTTTTCGTTTTACGCACTCTGCCTAATGTTTTTTCAATGGCTTTAGAATTTATTGATTCCAAATATTTACTCATCAAAATCGGTTCACCGTTGAAGCATGAAAAGGTGTCAGACAAAAAGACATTTTGAAATCTTAACATACTTTTTAGCATGGATTGTATTGGCAATTTTCTAATAAGAGCATTACAGTGCTTCTTAATTTGAGTAGCATTTAGGTTTTGTGTATCTGAAGGAGACGATTTTCCAGTACAATGTGTTCGTTTAATTTTTTTTATACATGTATTAAAAACTCCATGTAGGTATAGTGCATGTGTCGATTTTTTCCGCGAAGCATTTTTCTTACTCCCGACGCTTCATCGTCGCTTTTTTTTTTAATTGAAATTTACGTTACTGTCTTTAATAATTTCAGTCATTTTATAACATTGCTGAGCAAGTTATAATAATGCTACTTAATAAGCACTAGCGACTAAGATCGGGGTTCAGTTCATTAGGTCTCGAGCGCCAGATGAGAGCCCTACACTCCGGCTTGCTGATGGACATAGAAATTTCATTAATTAAAATTATTTAAACATAATTTAAACGTGACCAATTTTCAGAAATTAAAGTTTTTTTTTGTTAATATTATAACTTATAAGTGCGAAGGTGTGTCTGTCTGAATGGCCGAAGCGACAAACAATTTTGATATGGGGACACTTTGAGAGACGGAAAAGGGCATAGTAAAACATTATAACAATTAAAATATTGATTTAAAGACAAAATATTAAACTAATAAACTTATAATTGATAATGTATTGAGTGCCTACCTAGCATTGTGGGTATAATGTATTTATGTGAATATCTCCGCTCTCGTGTCCCTAACGCACCGGTCTACTCTCTACAATCGACTCTCTATCTCTAGTTTGAACCTAAATAGTTGCTTAGCCCGTGACTCATATTATTCTATAAGGTACACCTAAGCTTGCACCCTTACGGTCTAGAGTCTAGAGTCTAGACTAGTCTCTAGGCATATCAAAATCATAAGTCTTATGAGAAAAGATATTTCCAATTAAATATAAAAATATATTTTATTAACTGTCATAAAATCCGCACGGAATACTGGAATTTCCAAACGCTGTACTGAGTTGACATATAATATTTGCAAGTCTGTATAGCGCAGGCGATAATGAGCTCTGAATCGAGCATGGTGGGAGCGGGTTTTAATTGTCAGGGTTTTATCGAGGCTGACTCATTGTCACGTCAACGCAAATCCTAATCGTCAATGTAGGTACGGAGTCTGATACTTAATATTTTCATATTACATCGATAGATGACGTTGTAAACCTCTACGCTATCTCTATTGCTAATTGGAAAATTAAAATGAATGAAAATTAGGTTTGCAGTTAAAGATAATAAATTGTTACATACTTAGGAACCAAAATGTACTTTTTTACAAATAAAAGTAATAAAAATTAACTACTTCATAACTCTACAAATTGGATGTTACATAATGCTATAATATTATTCTTATACAGAGAAGAGATTTTAAATATTATATATTATTTTAATCTTCCTTTGCCACTGCTCTGTTTTCTACTACATACTTATATGTAATGTGATGCCTACTAATTAAAAAAATGTAGACTATATTTTGTATTTGTTGTATTTGTAGAGTTCGAAAAGTAAAATTAATTTGAAACAAATATACTTGACCTGTAAAAATATATAATGATGCGATGATAAAATTTTGTCGTACCTAGCAGTAGTTGTATTGAAAAATGAGAGAAAGAGTCAGATATATTAAGTTTGGTAGAGCGAGTACTACGGTAGAGCAAGAGAGGCGGTCCTCATAGATTCCGTTATAGAGGCTGTTGTTAAGTTTCTGTTCGTTTTACTATTTTATTTTGATATTATTATTTAGAACTATAATATTGTTTAATAATGAGTAAGCCATTTTAATTTTAGGTTATTATTTATGTAAGATTTGAATGTACGCTATATTAAGTATAAAAATTCTAAAAGTAAAGTTAATTATAAAGTACCGACCATATTATGTTTCCTTGGATTTTTTTTTTATTTTGATACCAAAATGACTTTAGCAATGTCCAAAGTTTGCCAATGTAGCCACTTGTTCAGCTTAAATTGGTAAGGTACCTAATTTATTTATTTATTTTATTAAAAAAAACTTTATGCACATAAAAAGTACAAAGGTGGACTTAATGCCTATTGGCATTATCTACCAGTTGACACCTTTGGGCGATACAGGAACAAAAATTGTGTTGGTGCCAGTCAAGTTACAAAAAAGGAAAAGAAAAAAAAAGAACAACTTATACTCTTATCAAATAAATAATTAAGTATTGCTTAATATTATGGTACCTAATACACGTGTCAAGAAGTAAAATATTTCGATATTATTATTTATTGGTCTTCAGGGGGAAAATCAGGTTGAATCTAAATGTTGAGTTTCAATAAAACCCTAAATTAATTACAATTTGATAAGATTTTAATAGGCTTTATATATAAAAAATCTTGTAAATTATGTAGGTAAGTATATAAAACTTTTTTTATTCTTTACAAGTCGTCAATTTGGAATGGCTGCTCATCATGCCCAGACGATTTTAGACTGCGAGTACGCTATTTGGATGGATGGAAGCCTCGTGTATGACCACTTTTAAAGTATTTAAAAGTTGTATTCAAATTATTGTCTGATGACTGATATTAAGGAATAATTGTAAAGGCGGATGTTAAGTTTTTCGAGCTCTATCACTGAACACCCCAGATTTTGATGCTTTTAATACATCGTTGCCAAGCTGAAGGTATTCAAGTTCGCACTATTAGTGCCTAAAACTCTAAACACACTAGGCCGAAGTTACGCGGCGTAAATTCCGCATGATTACGCCCGCAACGTATTTTAAATTGCCGACGACACACTATTCCGTCGCGTTCCGTCCGTATTTTGTATGCGTTTGGCATTGCGGGCGTAATTTACGCCGCGTAACTTCGGCCTAGTGTGTTTAGACACTAAGACAATGTATTCGCAAAAAAACTTTTTTTTCGTTTTTATTCACAAGCAACATTATTCAGTTCTTAGCCATATTTTTGTAATAATAATATACTTATATATTACGACTACATATTTTCTAAGTTACTTTTTTCCTTTTTTGTATTATGATTTATGACAGTGATGAACTGATAACTCACTGCAAACTTACGCGAATAGAGCTCTAGGCTCGATACACAACTGACGGATGCAGCATTTAAGTAGTTCACCTGTTGCTCGAAAAATCTTTTGGTTTTAAACACAAGCTCTTAGAAATGTCTACTTTGAGTATGTCTCTTCATTTTGTTTGAGTCGTAAAAATTGTGATTTTAGTAACTGTGTTCATTTTTAAGTATCCAATGGTCCAGTGGTAGCTTAGCTCTCGGCACATTATCATGGGTTCGATTCCCGCCCTTGAAAACTAGAAATTTCGTTTTCATGCTTACCTGTAAAAATCGTCTCGCGCCTGATTTCTCGCCGGTTGTGTCGGTCATCTCTCGGTACAATGAGTTATTAGAGTAAGAATAGAGAGGCTGTTTTATGTATTGCGCGCTCACATGGGCACTATAAAATTGACTCATGCGACTTGTTTTCAGTAAAACCAACCAGCGACACCGAAATCGGCATTAGAGCTTTAAGAGAGCTTCTGGGGAGTGCGGATTATAATTTTTTGGAAAAATCCTAAGCCTTAAGAATAATAAGAAAATTATGTACGCTAAATTACCAAATCTCAGTTTGCCTGTTACAAACCTTCAAGATAAATGCGTATTCCAATTTCCCTCTTAAAAGGCGAGCAACGCTCTTGCAACTCTTCTAATGTTGCGCATGTGTCCATGGGCCACCGTAGTTGTTTTCCATCAGGTGCCCCGTGTGCTCGTTTTCCCCCTAATTTTATTTAAAAATTCCCTATAAATAATATTATTTTTTTCATAATGGCAACATAATGACCAAGAATCGTATAAAAGTGTGGCCGTAATGATTTTGTCAACTGGTAACTCTGAAATGTGTTTCATAACAGAGGCGTTAGTTTTATAATGTCAAGGAAACATTCACTATAATCAATCGTTGTTGGCGTACTGGCCCACTTGCACCAGTCTGGTTTAAGTTAATCCTTGATTTAATATATTGTTCTCTCTTTCGTTTTCAGTGATTTTTTTAAATAGGCTTGGTAGGCGAAAGCTGAAAAATGCTGAAATTAGTAATTGTGAGCTCAATTTAGTTAAAACCGTATTATTGTTTTCTCGGAAAATAATGTCCAAATCGAACTGTCGACTATTTTGAAAAATAGAAAATAAAATGCAAAGTAGCCACACCAGATATAATGTGGTAAAATAATACAGCATGTGTAATTTTTAATCAATCTATTGGTTGGAATTGATTCCAGGCTAGGACAGTTGTTTTGTGGAAATTTTTTATTTAAAATTTTTATAAAAATTAATCTAGCAAGGACATCACGTTTTAGTATTTTCAATAGCTATTTTGCTACCACCTATAGTTTCTCCTTCCATACCCATTTTATGAATTCTTCCCAAAACATACTCAATTTTTACCAAGCAACAGAATTTTGCACAATTTTGGGGGAATAACTTTGAAAAGAGTCTCACGCGTCTCCGGCATGACACCCACACGTTTTTCAGCGTTACGTCGCTGGGCTTGGGTAACTCCTTTCACTCCACCTCCAAACCGGTCCAAGCTGCGCTGCGCCGCGTAGTTTTTTCGGTAACACTCTCAAATATTCCGAGGATACTTTAGGGTGCCAACTGAGTCAGGTTATACGGAATTTGTCTAACTCTGATTAGGACATTTACTCTGAAGTGCCATAGGCCCACAACAAACTCTACGTACTAAATAGACAAAGTTCTGAGTTCAGTCAATTTGCATTTTATGGAATTGCCTAGCGAATTTAGAAAAGAAATTGTGAAAGCCAAATCAGCCAGGCTGATTTTACTGTCGCGCTGATCATTCGCTGAAAATCAGCGCTGATGGCCGATTTTGTAAGGTATAAAATTCTAGGAAGCGTTTTCGAATAATGCGTAGCGATCTGCGCTGATATTTCATACATTTCGGTGTTATAATATTTAAATATTATAATCAGATTCGACTGGAAAAAATACAACGTAATATTATATAGACTGCCTAAATCGTAACTTTTGCCGTTGTCGAAAAAAAATACACTTACTTGGCAAAACCCAGCGCATTCTTAACTTACGTCGGTTTTATGAGAGGCCATTGTATCTGTGATATTCTGTCCCGCGAAGCCGACCTATTCATGTAACACGGCTTTGCCCATGCGCGAAGCACATTACTGAAGTAGGGTAAACCCAGTAGAGGGAAAAGTCCATACTCTCTTATCGCTATTGCCAGAAATCAGAATTTCAGGTTTTCTGTAGGATTACCGTGATACGGAAAATTAGTACCCGCGGTACACAAATCCCTAAATTATTAAGAACAAAATGTTATGAATTAAGCCACGGTACCGTCGAAGACATGTCGGGTTTACCACTTTTCCACCTTATTGACAGGCAAGAAGGCACATGGGCACATTGATCGAACATAATACAATTGGCAGTTTAACTTTTGAAAATATAGATGACTATTTTCTTTTTTTTCGTTGGTAGTTAAGGAAGGTAGAAGGTATAAAAATGTAGGTAGGTAAAAAAAATAAACAGTCTTGTACACTATATTATCTTATATCGATCTCTAAGCCTCTACGAAAATGTATACGTACGTAAAATTCCAAGAAATAAAAATTTCTTAACATTATCTCTACCTCTACGCGTAGGAATAAAGTGTTGAATAAATTATATTATTATTATTATTAAGTGAAGTGTGAACTAACAATAATGATTCACAGTTCACTTAAACTTTAATACTTCTCTATCAAGCTGCAAACTTTTTACCGCTAGATGGTGCTTTTACAAATATGTTAATTGCCTTGCTCTACATTTTCTTTTTTATGAGTTTGGTGCAGGTTTCGTCGATATAGGATATGTAATATAACATATTAAATAATATACTACATATATTTTGTTAACATAGTATAGGTTATAATTTATGTATATTGTATGCTGAGTCATATTATGCTGTGCACTGGGCAGTGAGTTACCAAGTGTCGGTCTCTACATGGGGCCGGTTTGTCGTCAGGGGCTGTCGCCTTCTCGGCAAGGCTACTCTACATCGAGAAAGATTGCTCTACCAAATTTTGATAGAGTATGCCACATTTTTATTAGAGACACATTATAATGGCTGTAATCAGAGATATTTAATAATTACTTACGAAACTTTAATTTAATGACGAATTTGTCAAAAAAGTATTTTGACAATTTCATCATTAAATTAAAGTTAAGCAAGTAATTATTAAATACATATCTCTAAAAACGTAGGGAGTTTAGGTCAAAATATTTATTAAATTAAAGCTTCAAAATATTTATTAAATTAAATCTAAGTAATCGTCATCTCTCTGAGAGGGCCCCGAGACTAGTACATAAAATTATTAAAAATATTAGTGATGGGCCGAATGTGGTTTGAACCGAATACGAATTTCGGCCGAACATTCGGTAAAAATGAAAAATTCAGCCAAAGTTCGGCCGAATTTCGGTTCAATTTTGCCGCGCTTTTTCGTGTTGTGACTTGTTTACGCACTTGCCGCAAATATTGCTAGATGTACCCCGCAACCTACTGTACCCCCTACCTATGCAAAGATTTCTAAAACTCATTATTAAGATCTTCCAGTTTCGTTGTGTATTCTGAGTCTGATTATGTAAGAGAGATTTCTATCTAATGGTTGGTTATTATTGATAAGAAAAGTACTTAGTTTAATTTTTGTTTTTTGATTAAGTAAGAGAGATTTCTAAGACTTGTTGAAAAGGGCAGTAAAATTTTGTTTTTTGAGTAAGTAAGAAATATTTCTAAGGCTGGTTTAGTAATAAAAAGAGCGGTTTAATTTTGTGTTTTGTTTGATTAAGTAACCAAAGATTTTTGAGACTGGTACAGTTATTAAAAATACCAATTTAAGTTTTTTGTTTATCACGTATGATTATACGTCTTCTTCTAATTCAAATAAATGACTATAAATGAGTATATCAGACTTATTTTATTTCACTACATTACAACAGATACTTTTATGTTTTTTTCATTATTTTCTATTATGATAGTGCAATTATATTTAGTGCAGAATGTTCGGCATTTTAACCGAAATTCGGCCGAATGACGAAGTTCGGTTTAAGCTGCCGAACGAATTTCGGCCCACCCCTAAAAAATATGTAGATTGTGATTAGGGTCTGCTCACACCGAAATAAAATGAGGCGTGACTTGGCGTTGCATAAAAGCAATGCTTACTAAATTAAAATGTGAAATTGCGTTACGCCGCTTGACATTTCAATTTTGCAGCATCGTCGCGTTTCGTATCGTTACATAATATCGCTTCGGTGTGGCCGAACCTGCTCATTAGAAATAATATGCTCGGGATGTTTACCAAATCTAGACGATTTGCTTTATATCGATGTTTTTCACGACACCCAGGTGCAAGATAAAAACCTCCGGGAATCGTGCATTTTTCCTAGTAAAAGGAGCCTAGGTTCCTTCCCGTGGACGGTGGAACGTCATGACTCATGGTGGACTGTTATAATTATAGGTGTAGACTCTATATTTGTGCTATGTTTCATCAAAATCGGTTATCGACAATTTGACATGCACTATGGTCACAGAATATAATAACTATGTATTTTAATAGTACTGCTATAGTCACGACGCTATAAGATAAGTAACATACCTATTAATATTCTTAAATTTAATCTATATTTTCAAAAAATAATTAATACTTTTATAGGATACTCTCATTTGTTGTTATGATTTTGCAAATTAGAACGCGGTTTATTATCGTGTTTATTTCTCAAGCGATTATAGCACTTATTTTATCAGCAGTAAGGTTGCGTTTCGTCTGCAGAATCTCCAGCATTGTTCCTTAAAGGCATACCGTACACTCCACCTCGCCGAGTATCGCACGACGCCGAGCGCCGATGTTTTCCTCAGTCGGTTTTTATCTCTATCTCTGCTCTTTGACTTTGGCTGGCAAACGCCGGGACAATCTTATTTGAATCTTATTAAAGCAGCACAAAGTTGAAAGTCGCCCAATCGTTCACGCTCGCTTGAATTTTGGACTCATTAGTACGCGCTCGGATATTTTGGATTTAGTAAACAGCAATTTTGATATTCGAACGAATGGAAAAGATGGCGGGATTTTTTTTTCTTGGTTGGACGTTGTTAGTCTAAAAAAATAATGTTTTAGAAATTATAATAAAATAATAATTGTTCTACAGAAAAAAAATGTATTACAGAACTCTACATTTATGATTTAACTATTTATTGAATACATATATGTTTTTTTTATTATAGTTTATTATTAAAGCAGTTTTTAATTAAGTACAAAATTTAAACAGATAGAGTTAACAGCGGGCTTAATACTTTTGTTATACGTCATGAATTAATTAAGTTTATTAAAGAATGAAATATTATATTATACCTATTTATTTTGTTTAGGTATTATTGGTACTAAACGACTATCCTCTCTGCTTCTTAAAATCGTAGACAAAGAAATGAAGTATGTTTTGTGAAACTCTACATTTTATTACTTACTATGTGTGGAAAATGGAAATAGATAAATAAAAGACAATCATTATTATTATTATATTTATAATTATTACTTATTATTATTATTATTGTTGTTAATAAACATTAAATACATAGAAGAGGATCATGCGGAAAGAACAAAAAATACAAATTTTCATGTATACTTAATTGATTATAATTTTTAATATTTAATTAATATCATGTTAAAGAATAACTTTCTGGTATGACTCTACATTTTACCGAAATGTCCCAAATTCAAATGGCAGTCATAGAAAACAAAAGAAATATGCCGCGAATTAAAAAATGTAGAGCAATAATTGGTAGATGTACAGTAACTATTTCATTCCTTATTACGTGCTTATATTAATGTATGATGTTCGAATGAATGGTCTGTACGCTCGTTAACGTCAACGGTAGGAGTTTGAAATCTGAAAAAGAAAAGGCTTTTCAAGGTCGTTAAGTGAGTGTGCGGCGGTCGCGGGCCCGCGGCGTCGGCGTCGCGGCGCAGCGGGCCGAACGCGACCCCGGCGGCCGGGCCGCACGGAGCGGGCCGCGGGGTCCGTGGCGGCCGGGCCTCGTGCCCGCCGCCCGCGATCCACTAATTACGAATGTCAAATGTTATCGCACGCGACGCTCGCCGTCGTCCGCACTCCGCTGCGCCGCTCCTCATAATAATAAAACCTGATATTTAAAACGGAACGTCCTTCTAACGCCGTGTAGTTGCGCCGACGCCAATCTACGACAATAATAAGCCGGGTTCCTAGAAGGCGACTCGCTAAAGCGCTATATTTCAGTCCCGTACTAAACGAGAAACTGCTGTGAAGCGCTGCAGCGCCCCGCCGACTCGGCTCGGAGCGCTCACATAAGTACGGCCAGTTCTATGCGCGCCTGTATAGCTATTAAATGTATATAGAATATATAGTAGTAATCGCTCGACGCAGCGGTATTATGTCGGAAATATACCGGCGGCGTCGCGCCTCGAGCCGGTGCACCGTTTCGCTATTTAGTTTGTATGGGAAGTTTGTTTTACATTTTTTAAAGTAATAGAAGGATCTATGAGAAATATTTTAAACCTAAAATAGAATGTGTGGGGTAAGCTTTATTTAAAAGTATATTGGGTAGTTCTTGGTTGAGAAGTTTTTGGAAATTTTCAAAAAAATTAAATTACACTGCCGTACGCTACTACTGTCTACTAGTATCTTAAGTCATGTCACTAAAGTAAAAATAATATTTTCACTAACCATTTGATATAATGGAAACATTTCATCATATAATTATGTTGCTTTTATTTCACAAGGTGACTTTTTGACTGCAAACATTATAAAATTATTTTATATGTTAAATAAATACATTTTATTCAGTATATTTACTGTACAGATTTTGTAAGATAAACAGCAAAGACAAAAATTTCAACGTTATTTACGTCACCTTCAATAGGTACTAACGAAGTTTTTACTTTGAAAACTTGTTCGGGCCGCGATTGAGGGTAGATCGTTTATCATAAATTTTGTTTCCTATTGAAAAACCTCCTTAACCAAGAAATCAATAGATTAGGGATAGAAAAAAGTCAACCTATGGTTTAAATTAAGTCAAATATTATACAAGGTGTAACAAAACAAAGCGATAATACATTAGGGTGTGTATGTATCCCTTACATAGAGTCCACTATGAAAGTTATATACTATAGCAACACTGAAATACATTTTTTTTAAATTTGTATGGGCAAACTGCAAACTGCAAGCAACGCTGAAAGACAATTTTTTACTTTTGTATGGCATCATGCCCATACAAAAGTAAAGAAGTTACTCTTTCGGCACTGCTACTTTCACAGCAAACTCTATAATATTATAACATACCCTTAAGTTAGTTTCATATACACACGCTTAAGTATTATGATTTATGACTTAGTTTTGTTACACCTTGTATAATATTTGACTTAGCTATACACCATAAAAATCTTCTATATCAATTTATAATCCTCAAAAATTCAAAATTAAACTTTGTTTTTTTTTCTAAACGACTATATGTAATTTCTACATAAAATAACCCACTTGGGTTTTTTGTGAGAATTTTTGCCAGTACCGCTTAATTCTCTGTCGTATTTGGCCTAGCTACCATCATTTTATTTACATTCGTTGGGCTTATTTTGTATTTTTATGAAAACACGTTAGCGTCCAATGATAGAACTTATAAATAAATAATTTTATAGTTATATTGTAACTATACAAGATCCTCAAAATTTTGCACAATTTAGTAACTAATTTTCTCACAGCGTCTCCCCGAAAGTCGTTCTATTTGCGCAAAAAATCATTAGCGGGGAATAATAATTCTCGTAATGATCACCGGCCTGAGGCGCGACGCCGCCCTGTGTCAGCTATAGCGTGGCCTTATAGATGGTTGTTTGCGCTCACAGAGTGCGGTGAACAGCGCTCACCGGCGGCGCGGCTGTGTGCGTGTTCACGTGCAGCGCACTCACACGCGCGCGCGCACACAGCCGCCCGCGCCCCGCGCCCGCCGCCGCCCCGCCCCGCCCCGCGCAACCCCGCGCCCCGGCCGTGCGTTCCGAAACCGCTCTCTATTCTATCTATGCGAAGGCGTCGTATCGCCACGTATAGCGGGCACGCTCGGGGCGAGGAATTTAGAGGCGGGGGTCGTATCGTTAATTGTTATGAAGTTGATTTCGGTCCTGAAATTCCGAAGTAGGTATTTTGAAATAACGCCTCTTTTTCGGGGCGACCTCGCGCTCGGCCGCGTCTCGTGCCAATTCTGCGCTAATTGTTATTAATCTGCGGCGAATCGGGATAGTTATTTCTGTAGGCGCGGAGTCGCGATAGTTCGCCCGCGGAGGGCGAGCGTTTGCGTCGTTATCGGTGCTGATAACGACGTGAAAGGCACCTTACGACGTAGAGCTAGGGTGTACGGTCGTAGAGTCGCTATGGCTCGCGGGTCAGCCGCGATGGGAGACTACCCATGCTCGACGATATTAGGCATTAAAAAATATGACCACCTTCGGCGGCCGACCGTGACCGAGGTGTTGTTTTAATAAAGTCAGTATTTAACGCAGACTTTCGTTGGCGCCTCGTTATATTTTACTTTTGAGTGCTCTAACGGCGAACGCGTAGCCGAAATGTCTACGATAAGCCCGCCTGCTAAAGGTGACTTGAAAAACAACTTGTAGAGCGCCCGAGATAATGTAGAGAAAGAATATTTCTATACTTTGATGAATAATACCTAGAAGCAACCTTTAAACACAAGTACAAATAAAAGAAGTTAGCCGTATAAATAATAGTATTAAACTAGGTACTGTATGCTCTACATACATATTACAAATTAATTTTTGAACATAAATTTTATTGTATAAGTATAAAATATCTTATAATATTTTCGAAATAATATAGTAATATAACAAATATTACCAAATACTGTTGACGAAAAATCATTGACTTTCCATACTCTACAATCTTCATAATAATATATTTTAAAATCAAATACTTACTTAAAAATCGAAACATAGAGTATCTACCATGATAGTTGCTCTCATACTTTGTATTAATAAGATTAAATATAACTACGATTTTAGAATATTACAATAATTGCCAGATAGTTATTTTAACTTTATAAGTTAAACAGTTTACAACAATTTTCTTGGATACTCTACATTTTACCAATGTTCATGAGTAAAAAATGTGAAGCCTATTTCTAGTACTTACTTAAATACTAAATTGCTCTTATTTAGTTCTTACTTTCGACGATACGAAATACTTTCGTTACCATAGAAATTAAGTAATTAGTACTAGCAATATCGATTTTAAAGAGTTATTTTATTGTTTTCAAACAACTCTACCGAATAGTATGTTCTCAACGCGGAAAAGCGCTATCTATATTGTTCGCAGGGAACTGACAGCATAAGGAAAACTCTTTTTATAACCACACGTTTATAAAACTTTAACCGACTGTTAAAGGAGGTGGTTATCTGTTTTGCGAGATTGTATGTGAACTGCGCTTGTTTTCATTGAAAGAAGTCTTTAGTTAAACAGTGTTTTGCTTGCTTTGGAATTTATGTAGAATTTGATGAAATTGTGTAGTATTGTGTGATTGTGTGTGATATTGCTATTTAAGAACTAAATTAGGGTCAGTTCACATCGAAACGAAACGACTAATGAGCGAGACAGCGTGATGAATTGACAACCCTTGTTTCAATTTTGTATCGATATCAAGCATAACCGCGTAACGCGTCGTTTCTTCTCTTCTGGGTTTTGTCACATCGATTTTTAGTCCTATCGAGTACGTCGAAAAGGTTGTAAGTTATAAACTACTAAGCTATCAATTCTATAAGTAAAAAGCGTCATAATTTGACTAGCGTTTACTCACAGTCTAAACCGTACTTCAGTATATAATATATATTATTGTATTGTAATGTTAGCGGCTGATGATGATGAGGTATATACAGCAGACCTGTTATGGTGGGGAGCGCCAAGTTACTCCCGCAGTGACGTCATCGGTGCCACAGACTACGATATACTTATACAGACACTCTCTTTATGAAATATATTAATTTCTTTATTACTATTTTATTGTACTATACTAGATTTTTCCCGTAACTCCGTTTTGCTGAAATTTCACGTTTTTCCTGCATTAAAACAATCCTTTGTCCTTGCCAGGGACTCAAAGTACATCTACTTATACCAATTACCCAGGTTTCATCAAAATCGGTTTAACTGCAGAGTGTAAAGAGAGACATACAGACAGAAACACTTTCGCATATATTGTATATAGACTTGAACAGATATATACATAATTGCTTACTATAATATTTAAGGTTGGTCACTTTCCCTCTAGAAGGAAACTATTCCGAAGGGAAAAGTTGAGTTTTGTTCGAACCTGAAGGGACCACTGGGAACTCCTTTGCCCTACGCTGAACTGAAGCGTGCCTACTCCCTATTAATATTCAAGACCCTTTACCAAGCTTAATAATTATTACAAATAATATATTGCGTAGAACGTCTATATAGGAAACTTTAGTTATGTAAGATACTCTATTAAAATCTTTATTAATCAATTTAAATTAATAAATAAATTTCCTAATACCTTCTCAAAAACAAAAGGTATTCTTTGAACGAATAGTGAATACAATCGGCTACTCAGCTCTATGTAAAATATTCCACTACAAAGCCGCGCCATCTATTGGTAAAGTGAAGTAAACTATAATATTGCTTTTTAATACAATGTAATAGTAACTAAAGGTCTCGCAATAATTAAACTATAAGTACGCAAAAGACATGTATGTATTTTAAATATTTCCCTAATAAACATTTAGAATTCGTCGTAATCCAAGCTCTACTCATTCCATGAAACCGTAACAACCTACACTACTAGAATACTTGGATTTCAACATGAAATATTACATAATTAAAAGTTTACGAGATCATAATATAATATTAATCAGTTTTATACTAATTCTTTACGGTGAATGTTCTAGTGGCATAGCTTTTCTTAAAAAAGACGTCAACGCGTTTTAGAACTTTGTCACTCTTTTTTGAACACTACGAGCAGAATAATATTATGCAGAACGTTAGAAAATAAGGCTTTTTTAAGGAAAATAACATTCAGTCAATTCATCAGTGATGTATTTTACTTTAAATTGTAATTATCTGCTTGTAATTTGCAATCAAAGTAAATTTTTAATTAATGTGTAAAAATTTTGAGTTAATCAAAGTAGGTACTATTTGTTATTTAGATATAACCTTTCTATGTTAATCCATACTTAATAATATTATAAATGTGAAAGTGTGTCTGTCTGTCTGTCCGTCTGTCTGTCTGTACTCTGTTGCCTCTTCACGCTCGAACGGCTGAACCGATTTTGCTGAAATTTGGCATTTGGCATGGAGATACTTTGAGTTCCGAGAAAGGACATAGAATAGTTTCATCCCGGAAAAAAGGACGGTTCCCGCGCGATAAACGAATTTTGGCGCAACGGAGTTGCGGGCGTCATCTAGTATTCTTATAAAAAAGGTTAACTTGTTCTCAAGAAAACAAAACGAAAGTTGGGGGAATCCAAGATGCAATGTTGCCAGCATGAAAACTGTCCAAAGTATTTTTCGTATGACGTCGTCCGACGGCCGTGCGTTGAGTCAGTGACATTCGTGCTCCCAACACTATTTCTAAATCCGCCAAGCAATTATGGCTTCTATTATGTAAGCACTACGTGCTAGATTAGCAAATAGATTCATAACTTGGGGATGTTCCCAATAATGGCGAAGTGCTCTCTGCTCTATACCCCATTTTGCACTCGGAATGTCATCCTTATATCGTTAACATAGAGGTCCTGTAAGGGGCAAATTAACTCTGAACCGTATATTCGGGGAAGTAGAGATACATTGTTCGTTTTCTATGAAGTCTGACGAAGCGCTCGCTCCCAATACGAGATGTATGATAAAAGTCGATTGTTATCATTAAATCACGTGTCGTCGAAGCCTCTTTCAGTTTTCATAGCGCTTATAGTTTTACTGTATGCTGGACGTGTACTGTATATAAATTCCAATTCAAAAATAAGTTTTCATTATACATAATATCATTAAGTCAATACTCAATGGACCTAAAGACTCGGTCGCACTCAGAGAGTTCTAATGATTAAGTTCTACTTAACTTTAATTTAATGAAGATTCAGACCTAAGCTTCATACATTTTGTGATGAACTGTTTATTGAATTAAATTTCATTAAATAAAAGTTAAATAATATTTTTTATATCTCTGAGTGCGGCCTTAAAATATTATGTTTCCCTATTTCCCGAGTTACACGTGTAATTTCCGACTCTAGCCATCCCACTCACTCGGCGAAACACAACATAAAGTATAATTTACACAGAGCCAGTACTGGCTGCCGATAAGACTGGCAGCCAGTATTGGCTTGGCATATGCCGCGTGTGAACAGTAATTTTTCAATCCAGGCCAAACTGTTCACCAGGTGCCAAGCCAATACTGGCTGCCAGTCTTAGTGGCAGCCAGTACTGGCTCTGTGTAAATTATACTTAAGTGCTGTTTTGTACAAAAAAAAATGTGCCAAACCTTTAAATACATAATAGTAACAGAAAAAATACTATTAAAATTTTAAAAAATGAAATTCCTAATGTACCTATTTTAATTTAACACAGAAACCTTATAGGTGTCCTTAGAGGACTATAGAAATCTAATCAAGGGCTAAGATATCTTAAAACTAATATTTGCTTTTTTAAAAAACGTCTAACACAATAAATGTTAACGTTGGAACTTGCCACTTGGAACAAACAGCAAAATTGACTTCAAGATTTCAATAGTCTCCTTTACAGAACTAGGTCCTGCCGCCTGCGTCATGGTTGATGGCTGTTGCTAGCGCCATTAGAATTTTAAAGCTAGAACTGGCTTTGTCTATTTCTGACATGATAGCAGAAACTGCGCGGCTCCCGTGGAAAAACTACAGTTTCTCTTTGAGCTGCAGCCTAATTCTTGTGCCTCGAATCTTCGCTCGCGCAAGAGCACGAGTACAAGAATTGGGCCCCTTAGTTAAACCAAGCCGTGAGCCAAGCGACTAGTGAGTCACCGTAGCGGCCGTGGCAGCACTGGCAACTGGCAAGAGAGCTAGGGCTGGCTGTTGGTAAAAAAAATTAAATATTGCTTTATTGTATACATAATTATGTATTTAATTATTTTCCAAGTGGTTATATTTTGAAACTCTTCCGAGTTTCCTTCAGGTTTTTCATACATTGTGGAGATTTAAAAATTAGTAGACTGATTTTTCTTTTGGAACTTTAATATTTAATTATTAGCTGCTATTAACACTTTTTTTGTAGTCTTCAATCAGTTTTTAATTACATAGTTAATTAATCATAATCAAATATTAATTTAAGATAGAACAAGAACTCTACTATTATAGTACATAAAATCATTTCCACTCGGTAACCCTAGTCGCGTGTGAACACAGACTAACTTTTATATTGTTTAATTTATTCTTTTGTCTTTATTTTTTACTCATGTAGACGAAGCTTCGAAACTTTAAAACTGAAACAATTAGGTGTTTCTAACATGCGATATTATAAAGTCAACTTCGAAGAGATTTAATCTGTAAACAATAATTTATTGTGAATTTAATAAGGATTTTAAATGATTCCTCTATCATAAGAATTACGAAAACTATTTTTTACAAAACTAATTTACCATATTCAGGGAGATCGCAGACGACAGACTTTTGTGCGATCAAAGTCTGCGGCTTCCATACAATCTGATGGCGCGCGCCATGCGGAATGTATGTAAGCCGCAGACTTTGATCGCACAAAGTCTGTCGTCTGCGATCTCCCACAAAAGAACAAAGGAAAAATACAAAATATATTTTTCTTGTTACCTACTTAATTATATTAATGTTAATGTACATCTTGCTCTGCCTAATTACATACCTACTCACTATGAGTTACGTATTTTGAAAGAAAAATTAACACAAGGCTTTGTTACACTATTTTATAATTTTAAACATAACATAATATTATACAAGAAATGACTCTTCACAAAATTTGTATACACGTAACATACTATATAATATACAAAGTTTCTAAAGAGTTCGTCGTAGAATGTAGAGTTCCCAAATATTCCTTTCTCTTGACATCTATCAGAAAAAATTACATTGACGATCAATAAAAGTATGTATCTAAGGATATTTCCTTAACAAATACTAAAAATCATACAACTACACGTCCTTGAGCTTCACTCTATATAAAAGAAATCCAAAACTCTACATACTCTGTGGCGCAGCCGAGTTTCGCCGCTAGGTGGCGCGCTGCTCGTGTATATTATTTACCGCATATAGTATGTTATATAAGTGAACAGAAAGCTACTACGTTCGGCACGGGCCGGCGCGGGCGAGGGGGGGAGGCGGGAGGCGGCGGGGGAGGGGGTCGACCCACGCACACTCGACCGCCCCGCACACATGCACGCCGCGCCTCGTCCGCACGTATCGAGCGCCAACCGACCCGCTCGACGTATTCTTATTATTATGAAAGGAGAAACGCTTTTTGTAGGGCAAGAACTAAATTCGTCGAGTACCATTACCGCCGATAATAAAGATCGTCAAACGCATTTCTGCTCGCTGAAGTTCGCCGCATCGCTCATAGATGTCGCGATTTCAGGTACAGTTAGTGTAGAGCTGTTCCATAGTTAGTGCCATTCCAGTTTAGTGCGTTATGTCTATGAGCGTTAAGAATATAATATGTACTCGTAAAACTTTATATTTCGCTGGGTGTTCTGTCTTTAGAGTTTAGAATATGTAGAGTTCTAAATGTGCTTCGTATCACGTAGAGTCTCGAAGTACCTACAACAGTTTCTCAAGGTCTACTTCTCTATAAAGTTAAGACGGATTTGAGGAATAAAAAGACTTTAGTATTAAGGATATAAAATAAAATTTTCTGAAGAAAGTTTTATATTTGGTTGGGATGAAGAGTCAAAGTTGACAATATACGCACTTCGCAGTGCGCCCTACATATTGCGTTTAGTTGTGGATTCGAATACTGCTTGAGGCGTTTCATAAAAAAAATTATATCAATAGCTAGTTTGTTTAGATCAATGATCAATATACTTAAATCTATATTGTTATACAACGTTAATCAATGAAGAATATTTTTAAATAACATTATGTGATTTGAAGAGTTATGATGTTATTAATCGCTCGGCAAAAATGGGCAGCAAAACATAGCGTTTTTTTGTACTTTATTCTTTCGTGGGTGAGGAGTGAGCGGTGCTTGGCACGCTATTGGTACTCGAGTGATAAGACGGGTCGTGATTGGTAGATCGCGATCAGACGGTACAATATCTACCAATAACGTGTCAACGTTATTGGTAGATATTGTACACATGCGCTATCCAATTTTGTTGAGAGATCTTAAAGTTATACGCAACTTATAAACCCCAGTTATCACTTTCAAAATCGTTTTATAATTTGTAATAAACTTTTCGACTTCCTCAGTAAACGTTCCCTATACAACAACAGTAGAATTTCGCATCCAAAGGTCGCATTTGAAACGAAAAAAGTTAATGACCTTTAGTATGACGTCCTTACGCCCGCTCCACGATAGCGCTGAGGTCGTTTGGCTCAAAAGAACCTTAGCGAGTGCTGATACTGCTCCAAAGGTCAAGGGTCAATGCTCATGTTTGCACAATATTTAAAAACAATCAGTAACAAAGTGTTGCTCATGAAGATATGTTCTTCTGTGAAGAGACTCTTCTGTATACTTCTGTATTACTAAGTCTACTCCGCTTCCTACTCCTTTCTTATAAGGTATTATATAGATAGTCATGAAGTCCTTTTGCTCATTTTAATTGATATTGTGTTACACGTAAACAATAAATTGAGACTCTACCAAATTAATGTGCTAGTATTTCTTAATTGGGCGGATAATACGTGATATTTAATTTGGTAGCATTATAGCCTTTTTATAAATTGAAACGAAGTATATAGTGTCCGCTCACTTGGAGTCCGCGCACAAACAACTTTTCGTAACAGATAGCTGTAACAAACCAGCTGTCGACGCAACTGTACTTGGCTCATGGCTGCCAGTTGCCAGTACAATGTTACCTAATAGAAATTATATCTTAAAGAAACAAATGAATGAATGAATTTACAATATATTAATTGAAAATTAAAATCTGGTAGATAATATTTTTATTAACTATTTTATAAGTAATTTTGTTTTGGTTATTTTACAAGTAGTTACTAGCGCGCTCTGTCGGTAATTCTTAGAACTTTTATGGGTAAAATTTTTAGGGTTCCGTACCCAAGGGGTAAAAACGGGACCCTATTCATGAGACTTCGATGTCTGTCTGTCCGTCTGTCTGTATGTCTGTCTGTCTCCAGGCTGTATCTTAAGAACCGATATAGCTAGAGTTCTGAAATTTTCACAGATTGTGTATTTCCGGTACCGCTATAACAACAAATACTAAAATAAAAATAAAATTAATATTTAAGGGGGGCTCTCATACAACAGTTTTGTCGTTCGTAATCAATAATGGTAACAGCCAGGCACTTGAAATTTTCACAAAATCCTTAATTATAATTATTATTTGTACTTTAATAATTAATAATAAAAATGTAATTAAGTAAATATTTAAGGGGGGCTCCCATACAAGAAACACGATTTTTTGCCTACTTTCGCTCTATACCGGTACGGAACCCTTTGTGCGCGAGTCCGACTCGCACTTGGCCGATTTTTTATAATATTTCTAATCGTAATTCATACGCAACTAAACTTTAACTAGCAATAAAAATAACTATAACTAATTATCAAATTATTGTAAAATGTATTAAAATATTAAGTAATATTTTTTTTGAAAATGTTTTTATTATTTAAGTCCTAACGGGGATAGAAGCCCAAAACTGCATACAATATGATACCAAATCTACACTTCGTTAATTTGTCTTTGATTAATAATTACATATACTCGTAGTATGTATAATATAATAAATTCAACTGAGGAAGAAGATGTTTTCGGGAAAAGTCAACTTTTCTGGGTTAAACTTAAAACCAAGGCCAGATTTATATTTTTATGAGTATGGGCCATTTTACGCCGGTTCTTCTCGCCGGGTTAGTTCCCGAACCGGTGTGGTAGGCCTCATGTAGATGTCGCAGTCATCTGGTTCAATCTGCGATTCGATTGAATGACTAGCGCATTCATTGAATGACACCATTCAATTGAATGACTCGGCCGAACGTCGATTGAACGATCGTCCCTCAACGTTCAACTAGTTAGCGATTTGTAGCATAGCGTTTTGAAGATAGCGGACATGAAATCAGTCAGGTAATTGAACGTATTTCATTTTCTTCCTACTGCGGCGCTACTAGTCACTAAAACAAATATGGCGTCAAACAGCTTGCACAGCTGATAGCACTGTGTTGATATTTTATCGATTACTTTTACATTAAAGTGCTTTATTTGTAATAAAGCACTTTAATGCTATTATTTATAACTAATAAAATAATATGAAAGCGTGGATTTACCTATAGGTTAACTACCCTGTCAACGGCTACTTGAAAAAAAATATAGCATCCCATTTAACGACTTCGCTATATGACTTTTAGTCAAGACGTTAAACGTTACAGTCAACGTCTTGACGAGTTGTCCTTTAGTCATTCAATTGAATGGTGTCATTCAATGAATGCGCTAGTCATTCGATCGAATCGCAGATTAAACCAGATGACTGCGACATAGACACGACGTTCTAAAAGTGTTAACTTTGTTAACCTATTTGGAAATAAAATATTTTGATTTTGATTTTAATTTTGCCACTAGGGATTGCAATCCCGCATCTTTTTCAATCCCGCGGGATTGATTTGCGGGATCGGCCAATCCCGCGGGATCCCGCATGTTTGAATGTATGCTATAAAATTGAATAAATTGAAACTACAGGTTTATGTTTTACTTAAAATCAACTCTTTTAATAGAAAATGTCTCATATTATGCCACATTTTGTTTTGTAACAAAATAACAATGAAATTATGTAATCACTCTAGTCTTATTAGATCTTAAAGTTAAAATGCTTTTAATGCCTCAGAAATCTTGAAGTCAGGGACTTCTCAACATTATGGCTCCGCATTGATTGCGACGACAACCCTCGCGTTTATGCGTGCCTATATAGGTCCCATAGTGGTGACCCCGAGACGGACTGACTCTTTGAACATCTGCAAACTACTTCAGATTTACTGCAGCAGCAGATCCCATTCGCAGAGATCACAATACTTGGCGACTTTAACGCCCACCACGCTGAATGGCTCAATTCTAGTAAAACTGATCTGCGGGAAGATCTGTCTGGACTTTTCCCTTGCGAACGACTACAATAATGCAAGTGGTTGCTACGCCTTCGCGTTTTCCAGATGGAAACGGTCAGAATTTTTCCCTGTTGGACCTTCTGCTGACTTCAAATCCTGATGGCTACCAAGCGTCCATGGCCGCACCACTTGGTTCATCGGATCATTGCCTTGCCTAGCACTGCCAACTCCGTTGCCAATGTGGTGATGCAAGGGATGAAGCTTTTCATTCCGTCCTCTGTAGTGCCAACTTCCGGCAGATTTCGTCCCTGGTTTGGTTCACCCTCCAAAAAAGCCTCTCGCCGGAAGCAGAAGGCTTACAAATCCTGGGCCAATGCAGTGTCTGCTCGGGATTTAAATACCAGCACATATAAAATGAAGTACTAAAGAAAGAGATCACTCGGGAAAAGAAACAGCACGACAATAGAATTGAGTTTTTCAAAAAAAAAAATTATTGATTTTCGTAATGTATTTTAAAACCTTATTATTAATAATATTGATATTTAATGCAAAAACCTTTCAAAAATGTTTTTTCAATTAATTATAAAATTCATGAAATTTAAATAAAGTCACGTGACTTATAAACGCGCCATGATTGAGATGTGACGTTAAAATGTTAAATACATTTCAATAGTATACGGCAATATTACCCTTATTTCGTTAATAATTAAGGTCAAAATTGTTTGCGCTAACTATAATATTATGCCCTGTACGTAGCTAAAGTTCTGTGGTGACTGGTGAAGAATAACATAATGACATCACACGCGCTCGTGCCGGAGTGTCGGCGTGTCTTCGGTATTTACTATATTTATTTTGAAATAACTTTTGAATTATTGCGAAAAACAAAAAAACAAAATTTGTTTGTTATAAAACTTATATGTGATCTTTCCATTTATCAAAAAAAAAATTTGTTGAAATACTCAATTGGTGAGAGACTCGAGCGCCTCCTTTCGAGAACCCGTGCATTCTGGTCTCTGGCCAAAGCTATTGAAGGGAATTTCTGCAAGCCAACCCTACCATCCCTACACGTCGAAAATGGATCGTTGGCCCATGACGCAAAAGACAAAGCCGATCTTCTGGGTAAGTTCTTTGCGTCAAACTTGACCCGAGATGATGGGGGACAGAAACCGTCGACCATACCGCGATGCACGAGCGTCATGTCGGATATTTGGTTTCATCAGCGCTCAGTGCAAATAGCCCTCCGTTCCCTTGATATCCAAAAGTCGAGTGGGCCTGACGGAATCCCTCCTATAATTATTGTGTTAAAAAGTTGTGCTCCAGAGTTGGCTCTGATCTTAACGCGTCTTTTTCGGCTCTCCTGTTCTTCTGGCATTGTACCGCCTTCCTGGAAGACAGCCTTGGTGTACTCGATCCCCAAAAAAGGTGACCACTCAAAACCTTCCAATTACAGACCAATCGCTATAACCAATTTATAATATAATCGAATCAATTATCAATAGCCAGCTCCTTCGATACTTGGAAGGCCAGGGATTACTAAGTGACAAAAAGTACGGGTCCCGTAAGGGTCGCTCGGCTGGTGATCTCTTGGCGTACCTAACTCATCGTTGGGCTCAGGCGATTGTGTCAAAGGGAGAGGCATTGGCTGTTAGTTTGGACATTGCGAAGGCCTTTGATCGGGTTTGGCACAAAGCGCTGCTATCAAAGCTTCCATCATATGGGCTCCCCGAGAAATTATGCAAATGGATCATGCGGGATCCGCGGATAATAATAGGAATAATTGGCGCGAGATCCCGCGGGATTGCGGGATCCCGCTTTGCGGGATTGCAATCCTTATTCGCCACCCTTATATGTACGGAATCTGCCGCCATCCTAGGACTCCATAGGACGCTGCCGCCCATAGGCCATGGCCTATATACTGCCTATACAGAAATCCAGGGCTGGTTACAACAGCTATACATTGTCCTTTCCCAGTACTTACTCAAAATATAATCGTAACAAATATCATCAATATCCGTTAAAAGGGTTAAGAATTAGAGAGTTAATACTAGAAAAGACGCTGGATAAAAGACAGACTTGCATTAGCATGCATATTGTGGTACACTTGTGATCACCAATCGTCATAGGACTATGACTAGACAAAACTAAGCTTGTTAAGGTCAATCAAAACAATAGCCAACCCGCATTCCACCATCGTAGTGAATGAAACAGCTGAGCGGGAACGCCAGCGATTAAATAACTGAAATATTTATTTTATTTAAACTACAAAGAAATAATGCATTTATGACATTAAAAAAAATATTGCGTGTTAAAATAACACGCCTTCGAAAAGAAACGAGAGATAAAATTATATGAATACTATTATTATCATGATATTTAAAATATTTTAGACTAGGGTCAATTGGAAAGTCTTTAAAATACGGATTAATGAATTTATATTTTAGTAATTTAGTCAAATAAAGTGTCCTGAAGTTAGTTTTTATTATTCGTAGACTAAAGTCCAGAAAATCTAAAATGTCAGATACGATAAAATAATACATATTATAATGTACTTACACTCGACTTACACCTACACTTACACATAAATAATAATTGATTGTTAGGGTTCCGTTAGTTTCAGTCTGTCCGTCTGTCTGTCTGTCTGTCTGTCTGTCTGTCTGTGTGTCTGTCTGTCTGTCTGTCCATCTGTCTGTCCGTCTGTCTGTCCGCGGTATTACTCAGAGACTATAGGACCTACAAAGCTGTAATTCGGCATGAATGCATAATATATTAATGATGCCGAAAAAATGGTATATTTTAAAATCTTTAAAAATATTTATTTCTATACCTCCCTTACACATCAAGTGGGGATGATACTTTTTTCGCGTCCACCCCACCCTGTGGGGTGTCGTTGGATAGTTTTTTTTAAATATTACGAGTATTCATAGATCATTTTCAAATTTAGGGATCCATTTGTGAAATATGAAGTTTCAAAATGGAAAAAATTGTTAGAGTCCAGTGTCCCCCCCTTCTACCAGCTAAACGGTTGCTTCTGGAAATGTGAATAAATTCACGGGAGTATGAAATATGCTGAATTTAAAAGGAAAATTATCACGGCTAAGACTTCATAAGTTATTGAGTAGTCGATCAACTAAAAAAATTGTATTCGGCGAAGTATAAAGGAAATTTTCGTTCAAATTCCTTTGAAAGTAACTGAGATGATGTTGTTAGTAGTGTAAAACACGTTATAAATGTACATTCATTGACCATACAATAATTATCAAAAACTAGCGGTACTATGGAACCCTTTATTGCGCGTGGCCCGACACGCACTTGGCCGGTTTTTAATTTTGTTAGTCCCGCTTAAGCTCAGAAGTCAGAACTGCTGAACCGATTTTGCTAATTTTAGTCTTGATATTTGTGACAGCCCAGAGATGGTTTATATTAGGCGGGGAATTGCGTAGCCATAGAAGTTCACGTGGTCTTCTAGTTGAGTGTGAAATACTTATACCTAGTACATTTTTTATTAATGAATAAAACCAAGACTGTAGCGGGGTCACGTTTTATAATAACCACGCTGCCCACATATTCGATCATGTAAAAATACCCTCGTCCTGCTACCACTTATTTATATATTGTATGGCGAAAATATCCACTCGCGTTATTTATAAATAGTAATTAGTCAATACACCGGTATGTGTTTGTTTTGATCTCGCTTCGGTCTAGTGTCGTGTGTATTTCCGAATTGTTTAAAAACTAATATTTAAAATTAGGTAAAAGATATCGTGTGTAAAGTACACACAAATAATTCAAAACCATTTTAAATGGGGTAAAATACATACCTAATATTCTTAATGGTATTCACTAATTATTGCACTAACAGTTTTCTTAAAGCTTAAAAGCTCGATTTTATCAATAATTTTCTAAGCTCGCCAAAAGATGGCGCCATGTGTCTCATAAACATATCTTACAACTCACTGAAAGTAAAGCAATTACAGTTTACAATCAATAATAATATTTGATTAAGTAGATGGCCTTATCCTACACCTTTTGCTAATTTCACTGTCAAAATTCGAAACCAAAAATGTAAGGCATTTGATCATGTTAGGTACATATAATTTTTTCTTATTTCGAACTTCGACAAATAAATTAACACATTTTGGCTAAGCACCCCGACCCAAATTCGTACCGAAGCATGACTCTCCCACCCATATTTTCCATTACCACAGACAAAATAGCCCAAATAGTCCCGTGGGACTGTCAAAACTCAAAACTATCGGCTCGTTTGTCATAACGAGGCATTTAAAATGTAGCAATAAAACGCGTGCATTTATTAAATTTCCATATTTCAGCGGTCGTATTGTGAATAATTGTCGGGCGTATCGCCGCTGCTATCTGCTCAACTGGGATTTTTCCTGTAATTGTAATATTTTGTAAATTATTTTTGATTGCAAGACTTATATTACAAGAATATTGAAAGGATTGTTCCATGTAAACGAAGCGTGTACGGTGTACCATCAAAGAAATTGATTCATGTTTTATAGGCAGTAGACAGACCTCTACGTCATTTGGGTGGATTATGTCACTGACCTCCATTATACAAGTACGCTGGACCTATGATACCCTCTGAAATGACAGTTGTTTTTTGTGCCTATTTGAAGCGGAATCAGCGCCCCAATGCGGGGGAAGAGAACTAAATCTGACGTAAACATGACGTTTAAAAGTCGCCATATTGGCGCTGATAGCAGTAGTGGGAGTACTTGAAACTAATACTAGTTTCTACCACCGTAGTGATTATATTCTCTTTGGTTTCTACAACCAATAGCGATTGAGCG
The DNA here is from genome assembly GCA_963422495.1 of Polyommatus iphigenia. Taxonomy (NCBI): domain Eukaryota; kingdom Metazoa; phylum Arthropoda; class Insecta; order Lepidoptera; family Lycaenidae; genus Polyommatus; species Polyommatus iphigenia. The sequence goes on along the minus strand of OY730181.1, from coordinate 14,141,328 downwards.
GCCATTTGCAAGTTACGTCAGATTTAGTTCTCTTCTCCCGCATTGGGGGCGCTGATTCCGCTTCAAATAGGCACAAAAAACAGCTGGATATCTTATGTCCAGCGTATTTGTATAGGTAATGGAGGTCAGTGGATTATGACAATTCAATGGTAGTTGTTGGCTAGTTGTGATTTGACGGCTGGGTTTGACAAAATGCGACCAAAATATTACTTAGGTCCGCCTTCTGCCTATGAATCAACTTCTCTGATAGTACAAGTTACAACGTAGGTAGAGCTTGTCTAATTTGAAATGACGCGCCCCACCACTTCAATAGTTGATATAAATGAAAAATTTTGTATTGCGAATACGAGGGAGGGGCGCGTCATTTTAAGTTAGACAAGCTCTACGCACGTACTAGTACCATATTATATTGAGTTTATCTTATAATATTTGATTCATATCATAGCCCGCAACATTTTTGTCACGAAGTTCATTTATTAGGTACTTGTAAAATGGAATGGCCATAAAGAGTCAAGTATCTCGATGCCTTTCATCGAAATCGGTTTAGTGGCGAGGCAACAGACAGACATACTGTAGCAATTATTGTGTTAAATATGCTTGAGAATGTAGTAAGTATGGAATTGTGTACATGAACGCTCTTAGCAGCTATTGCCAAACACCTGCAGCATAGCCGAGCAGTAGGCACCTATTGAAAATGTGAAGAGAAACAATAATTTCGAATTATAGTTTTGCAGTAAAAAGAACAGCTGCGAATAATTATGGGCGTAGAGCTTGTCTAACTTAAAATGACGCGCCCCTCCCTCGTATTCACAGTACAAAAATGTTTCATTTATATCAACTTTGAAGTGGTGGGGCGCGTCATTTCAAATTAGACAAGCTCTACCCAGTATTTTAGCTAGGGGGGGGGAGGGGCAGCATACCTGTAGTACAAACCTGAACCAAAAATTTTTTTGTTCTTCATTTTGCGCAGAGTAGGTAATACGTTTTTAATTCCCACTTGCCAGGAAAATTTACGTTTATTTTATCTTCTAGGGGTACCACCCTGGCCCTATCTGGGTACGCCCATGCAGGCGATGTAAATGTGCAATGATTTCTAAAAAAGCGTTTTACAGTAGAAAAATGTAAAGTATGTTCTACGACGTAGCTATGCTACGAGTACGGTGCCTGCTACGCGCTACTGCGTAATTAGATTTGTAGCATTTTTTGCACATTTTTTCTATTCCTTCATCCTTATCATTTTAATAGATATCTACAATATATTATTGTACTCGTAATTGATTGATTTTGTCGATATATTAATTATATTGTAATCCTAATCACTAAGATAAGAGAAACTACCTATGTATTCTCAAATCACACTAAGCAAAAAACAACTACAACTTCTATAGTTTTCGAAAGTTCTAGATTTTCTTAGACTATTCTAGAACTAATGTTAGTGGTGTTTTGCTGAAATAAAAATGGAATTAGCAGCTGCAGCGATCGATGGCGAAGCTTCGAGAAAACATCGCACTCTATTACCGGGTCTACCGGCACCTATTTATTTTCATTTTATTTAAAAAAATACCATTAGTTCATTTTCACCATTGGCGTGCAATGAAATTCGCTTAAAAAATCTTCTCTCTCGATCTCTGGCTACCCCCCTTACTGAACCTGTGTGTCCCCAGACTCCCCACAGGTTGAAAATCACTACTGTAAACATTTTGAAGTTAATTAATACAATTGAACCGCAACAACCTCTATCATAGTTAATAAATGCACTCACTTATAAATAAATACATAGGTTTGTTTGAAGCGGTATTTTTAGTGTGGTACCACGTGACCTTTGACCTCCCCCCTGCCCGCGTCCGGCCGCCGCGGGGCGCACTTCCGGGAAACCCCCGCTTTCCCAATAATTACTCACCCGATATAAATTAAATATCATAATATAAACAGTATCGTGTGAATTCCAAGCATTCTTCTACTAGGTACTAACTAAACAACATGATCCTACAGCTAATGAGATGTAATTTTAAGGATTATAATTTATAATGTATTTTGAAACAATTTAAAATAGATATTTTTATAACATTTTTCAAGGTCACTTTCTGTGTCGTGTCGCGTAGTTTATAATATTGTCTCTTAAGGTGGCTTTCCAATCCTTGCAGCAAGCGACCGCGACCGAGTGGTGTAGAGCAAAATGAAACCTATAGCTAAGTGCATGAAGTGGCATTTATTTGAATTTTCGTCGGTCGAGGATCAGAAAGCCACCTTTATCCCTAAAGGTGGCTAAATCTAAGTTGTTTAATTTGTGCACACCTTTTTATTCCTTGTCCTTTTCCGGGGCTTAAATTGATTCAGCAGCTAGATGATAAAATAAGGCACTTTGGCACTTATGAATTATATCGATATTCCATCTAAAATATACGTAGCCTGCATAATATTTTTTACTCGAATAAGATATTTCATATTAGTACTTATGTGAGTAAACGAGAACAGGCCTACAAAATGATAAGTATAGTCTGCCATAATTATTATGTCTGAGAGTCAACGATGATCCTATAAAGATTTCCCCCCTCGGAAGAATTTGATTAGTCGTTGCAATGGGAGCGCAGAGACGGCTCCGACTCGGTCCGACCTCACTCCATGGAATATAATATTATGGCGTCACTCGAACTGCTTGGGTTCGGAGTTCAATTCTTGTACCTCAAATGTGGATTCGATGAATCTGATAAGACAGACTCAGGTTGTCCCTCGGGCATCCCTGAGGTCTTATTTAATGTTCTTCGTGGTTGGTTAACACTATTGGCGACACAGGAGTTGCAGTGGTAGGCTAGTGTGGTGGCTGGTGGGCTAATTTCCCGTTAAATAAATATTTGTGATTACCTGACAGTGGCGAAAATTGGTTACGCATCGTCGCCCCATAGTACCAAAATTTTTATATATTAATTCATAGGTAGCCTGCTTTCTCACAGGTATACTATAATCCATTAATATAATAAATCCAAAAGTGTTTCGATTCTTGTTATCTCTACACGCATAAATCGATTAGAATGAAATTTAATTTACCAATACCTGGGTATAGTCCTGAAAATCGACGTAGAATATTAGTTATCGTAGCAGGAAATTTACGGTTCTGTGCGATTGACAAATTTTCGTACAACACCTAGTTATTTCATTTACTTGTCAACATAACATGTGAGGCATAAGTTATATAACAATGTAAAGACCTAGTTCCTATTGCGACAAACCCTAAATTAAACTAAAAAGACTCCGATAAGATAGTTTACGACAAACGATAATCTTCAATGAGAGCTGATGATATTCTGCAGAGACTAAAATAGATAGGCCAGAGTTGTTCTTTGTAGCAGCCCCTAAATAGAGTGCGTAATAGAATGGGGCGGACACCCTAGCGCATGTGCAGACCCGACGCTGAATATCGGTTTTGTTAAAATGCTTTTGTTGTTTTTATAATCAACTTTTTAGTAATTGATGCGATCATTTTCAGTGCGTTTGAAGAGATATTTTCTTTTAAACAATATGATTAAGGCTCTTAAAGAAAATGAATATCTATTCACCTTCGTTACGTCGATGCAAGAGAGAAAATATTATATTGAACCTTAATTATTAAGAAGTCTATAATAGTAACTTCTAATGATATGAAAATGTGGACGTGCGACTTGCCAAGTTTTATACTTGACTCGTGATGTTAAGAAACATCACAAAAAAAAAAAAAAAATTCTGCCACCTTAAAATGTAAAAAGGATATAATATGCTAGCCATGCTTCATGAAACATACTTAATAGTTAATACTAATAACTATTTACTATTATTTAATTATAAAAAAAATTTATTAATTATTAAAAAAAAAGGATATGGGCGAACAGCCCATATACGGCCCCAATTTTCATATAAAAAAAACTTTTTACTATTCTACTTACTGTACACGGCGCAGCCATCGTGCTACGAGTAGAAGAGTTCTGAAGATGTCGTTGGCAGTCAACGCAGTCGTAAGTATGACTGCCAACGATAATACAGGTATATTCAGATGTCTGTCGATGCTCGATGGTCTGAACCGAAGATTGTTAATCAGTAATCACTTATCAATTAAGTATCAATTTTCATGGATGGTGGTGGTGTACGTACCAAGAGAAATCTCATATTGGCAGAGTTTATAGTGCGCTACCTGCAGCTACCATGTCTTACTGACTTGGTTCCAATGTAAAGATACTCTTTTAATTTTAACCTAAGTTACATCAAAATTGCTTATTTTATGTGTCAATTACACATAACTTGTAACTAATGTGTTGGTTGGTAAATAAATGTTGACATTATTACGCATGATTAAACTGTATAACTTAACACCAATAATACTCCTACTAGCCATATTATATTAGGTACTAATAAATACCTAAAACACATAAGCTATTCTAAAGTAATGGGACAACGGAGCGGACGCTGGGAATGGAGGGTGGTGTCAGGACAGATGTGCGTGCACGTGGCGCGCGCCGCACAATGACAGCCAAGATGGCGGCCGTGGGGAACTTTCCCGCTATTTTTATACTTTTTAATCTTTGCGTTTTGGATGCAGAGAAGAAAAACGCATAGAGCCATCGAATGGATCTATTTTTGATGTAGAAGAGAAAGATGCAGAATGTTATCAATTAAACCTGTTTTGGATAAGGAAAGGAATTCTGATGGTATCAATGGATGGTATGATATCTATTATCAGATGGAATAGATTAGAAAAGGAGTTAATTATTTAAAAGAGTTTCCATTCACTTGGAATTCAATGCGACAGTTTTTATTCAACAGTTATTTTAATTCCTAGTCCAGAAATATAAGACAGAACCTCTTTTTAGAGTTCCGTACCCAAAGGGTAAAAACGGGACCCTATTACTGAGACTTCGATGTCTGTCCGTCTGTCTGTCTGTCTCCAGGCTGTAACTCAAGAACGGCTAAATAGCTAGAGAGTTGAAATTTTCACAGATGATGTATTTTTGTAGATGCTATAACAACAAATACTAAAAACAAAATAAATTAAATATTTAAGAGGGACTCCCATAGAACAAACGTGATTATTTTTTTTTTTGCTCGATATCAAATATGGCAACAGGTAGGTATGCCCCTGAAATGTTCACAAAATATTCAATTGTATATTTTATACTTTAATAATTATTAATAAAATTTAAATAAAATAAATAATTAAGGGAGCCCCCCATACAAAAAACACAATTTTTGCCTATTTTTGCTCTATAATTGGTACGGAACCCTCCGTGCGCGAGTCCGAGTCGCACTTGGCCGATTTTTTTTTATCTGATTCTGATGTTATAATATGGTTTCAATAACTAAGGTGTAAATACTGGGTTATCATTATCATCTTTAAAAATGCATTTTTTAGTATTAAGTATAGAGCTCTTTGGCAGGCGATACGCCAAATATAATTCTAAAATTTAAAAATAATAAACTACAATACAGATTTAAGCTTACAGTGTCAGCCAAAAAGTTTACTGATTCAAAAAAGTTACACTGTAGGTGATCTGTATAATAAATTCTTCTCATCGTTGGAATCGAACACGCAACATCCGGATTGTGAGAATCAGCGCGGTGTAGAGTTTTATTTTAAGCATAAAGTCCAAAAAATATAAACAAATTGCAATTTTTGTAGCGTGGCGAAGGTCGGGACTCGGGAGATGTTAATTGGGTTGAGTCAAGACATAGTCAGCTGGGAATTGGGATTGACGTAATGCGATCAAATTACGTAGATCAGACACCTGATAATGAATCAGTTTCTCTGATGGTACAAATGATTTTCAGATTTTACACCTTTAGTAACATACAATATCATTGCCTGCAACACAGAATGTACATTATGTAAGGCCGTCCCCCGAGCAAACGACCTTGACCATACATTTCCCGTGTTGCCGAAATCGGACCAAAACCCTATTTTTTACTTATCAAATTGACCTAAAAAAAATTAAAACGTGGAATATGTAGTTTTTGATATTGTCGATCTATTGGTGTGTGTTTCAAATAAAAGTACTTAATTTGTAAATTTTTATACTAAGGAGATACTAAATGTATGCTTGAATTTTAATAAATTGGTTTTACTTTGGAAGCTGATATCATGAGTATAATAAACAAAAATAGAAAATTTAAAACGGGGAAAGGAATGTTGATATACTGTATTTATGATTATTGCTGTATTTTTATTATAACGTTGTTATAGCTTTCAAATTATGAGTTTATAAGGCTCTAAATACGGTAAATTACGGAATCTCCGTAGTGAAGGCCGTTAAGTACCTGCAATAATGCTTTTAATTACATTTCACACTGATCCTAATTTGTGCAAGTTGACTTTTTTATAAGTAATTATTTGATATTTCCCGTCTCCGCTAGAAACAAACAGGGTTAGGTTATTTAATGGTGGTATGTATAGGTAATTTTATGGGCTCAAGCATATTGCACACACCGCACACGGCACACCGTTTATGGGCAAAACAAAGGTTGCCGGATGAGCTAGAAAATCGTTAGAGAATCAAAAGAATAATGTGGAACTAGCCTATCTATACCGTGGCTATATTTTAGTATTTAGCTAGTTATTGTTTATTATAACTCTACTGTCGTAACTCATTTTTTATGATCGCAAACCTAGTCAGAGTAAATTCAAGCTAAAGATGCTATAACACTTCATTGCTAATCGAAAAATTAACAGAAATGGGTTTGGTTTTAGATTTATGGGTATGGAAGATATGGGAACGTAATGCTAGGAATATTGCTAAATGCTAGTTCAGTTTTAGTGCACCCTAGGGCTTAGCAATTAAGTATAGTTCTTTGGAGGTTAGAAATATATTTTACAGCGCTACTATAATTTTATATGTATACCTTTTTATGTAATAAGTTATAGTCTATCTATTTTAGTATTTTTTAAATATTTTTAGTAAATTTGCTACAACTACATGTTTTTTTACTTCATCCTATTAAAAAAATTTTTACAACTTTCTGTAGATTTCCCGGGAATTGAAATATACCGTAATTAAAATATGTAAGAAAATAATTTCAAGAAAATATTATTAACCTTTATATAAATTGGAGCTTTTTGTACATTTTTGATGATCCCGCATATTAAAATGAGTGCGATATGTTCTGAGCTACCTTAAGAAATGTTAATAATTTGTGCCGGAAGGTCAACAGACGAAAATTTAGAAAGCATGGGAACAGTCAGCCGCCGCGCGGTACTGCGCGAGGTGTGTGTTAGTTCCAGTGAGCTCCGACAGGGCACGCGGCGGCGCTAGTGTAGCTAGCTCTACATTTTAATTCTATTTCAAAATGTCAGTAAAACAATACTAAAATAATGTTACTAAATTTAATATTTTTTAATTGTAAGATTAAAAAATTAAAGAATAATATTGTGCTAATTTTTAGCTAGTAATTAATACATCATATTTTTATTTGTTAAGTGTAATTAAATGAAACAGTGTCAGAAACAAGATAAAATTAAGTAGATGCATAATAATATGTAAGAATGTTACCGTAAAGCAAAAGAGTACAGTTAAAAAAGTGTAAATAAATCAAAACATTTAAGTTAGCAAATATTATAATGTAATTAAATAAGGGTAGTATTTAATCGAGTGACTGTAAATTACCGTTTAAAGTGTCAAAATTAATTAATTTTGGTTATAGAATTACTATTTGAGCGACTGACTGTGAGTGACGAGAAATTAACAAAACAGCAACTTACAAATTATTTATTTGAGTTACTTAAAATACAAAATGAGCGGCTTTATAATATTTGAGCGACCTAATATCTGTTTGAGTGTCAACGTTACGTCCTGCATTTTTTTCAATATTTGGCAAATGTATTTTTTATACTGAGCGGCATTTACTTTAATACTAAAACTAATTAATACTAAAACCACTTTGAAAAATACACTAATGAGCAGAGTATAATGAGCTCATGTTAAAACAAAAAAAAATGAATATGAAATAACTATTTGATGAAACACTATTAATCAGGGATCCCTAAAACATTTTTTTTATTACTTTGAAGCAAATTTTTTGTGAGTAGCTTAATTTGGATAAGAGGAACAACGGTAAAGGTTCGGAAATCTACTCCAAAATTGATGGGAAGTGGGGAGGAGGGGTAAACACCCCCCGTACCAAATCCACACTGAGAAACCCCCCAGTTTTGAAGCTATTCCTATATACCTTTGAGATTTTCGGAATGCTGAGGCTACATATTCTAAGTCTTCTGGTCGCCTTTTTTAACGCCTTTAACCTAATAGCGTATTTTGTGACGGTCGCCGGCTGCTGCCACAGCACAGTCACAGTTCTAACCTACTTTTGGACTTTCGGATTGTGTTTGTTTTTGTTTTGGCGGGGGGCTGCGCCCCCCGAGCCCCCCTTTTATTTTATAACGGTCGCCGGCTGCTGCCGCAGCACGCTCGCTGCGCTCGCTCGGCTCCCTCTGTGTTGTGGTCTAAGTTCTAGCCTAACCTAACCTACTTTTGGACTTTCTGGATTGTGTTTGTTTTTGTTTTGGCGGGGGGCTGCGCCGCCTTCCTGCCCCCCGCTTCGGTAACCTTGATTAAGTAGGCCTTCTGTTAAGAGGCCGGGTACCATCGAAATTCTCATACATACGTAATACCAAAATAATTTTGTTATACGAAAATATTTGACATGTTTGAGTTGTTTTTCAATTTTCAGCTTAAAATAGTAATTACCTAGGTTCCTGCACAAAAAATACTACAAAATATTTAACCAATAAAAAACATATTTTTAATGTTTAAATATTTTGTAGTAAATTTACTATTTATTTATAATATATTGCGCACAATGCTGTGTGCGAGTCAGTGATGCAAGCGCATGGCAATCGTAAACACGCAACGCTATTGGTCCGCAGCCCAACTCACCTGACTGCAACGATTTGTCACCCCGCCCCCATTCGAATTCGCGCGCATTTAACAATCTGTAGTTTTCATTAAAACACGTATCATAATATAAAATATAAACTCTCAAATAGAATATCAGTAACCAATAATCATTAATAAAGCAGCTCACGAAAGTTTGCTCAAAGTGAACTTTTTAGTAGTTCGTAATGTATAACCTCACTTAGAAAAATTAAATCTATCTTTAATATTGAAGTTGCCCGCTATGTATTTCCAGTCGCTCACTTAGTAATACAGTCGCTCGGATAGAATTTTAATATCAGAAATAGATCGTTTCGTTTCGTCTCGTTCTGGATTTTATTATAAATCAATATTAGTCCTTAGTTTAGTTTATTTTTCGCTTACTCAAATTCATACCGCTCAAGTTATTAAAACAGTATGTTCATCATCAGTCGCTAAGTAGGTAATTTTTTATTCGCTCGTTTTATTATAATTTCCATTAAATAATAATGAACTCTTTTAGACACATAATTCTCGCGCACAGTTAGCTGATTAACATAATAATGTACTCGTATGTATTGCATTAGTTTATTAATAAAATATTAAATTATTATCACAATATTATTATGATGCCACTACATACTTTTTAGATTATTTAGAGTAAGCTCTATTACGTTCTAATTATATTGCAATATAATTAATAATTATTCATTTAATGCCTTTTATCCTGTAAAAAGTGTGTAAGTAGCAGCGCTGAAAGACCGAATTTTTTTTCACTTTTGTATGGGGAAACTCATGACGTTTGGGCGCTTGCTCATACAAATCACAAAAAAAATGCTCTTTCAGCGCTGCTACTTTCACAGTGAACTCTATAATATAAGGGACACCAGCCCCGGATCTAGGGGGGGGGCAAGCCGGGGCCCATGCCCCGGGCGGCAAATTCAGGGGGCGGCCAAATTCACACTTCACGGACCAATGGACAACTCATCATTTATTTAACTTTGACCACGGAATAAATAATAGCACAAGTACAGCAATTTCATGGCCATAATATCAACTTGACCGATACCCTGAGCGCGGAGTGAGACGTGCTCCACGAACATTTATTAATCGCAAGGCGCGTAGGCATAGTTCATTAACAAAAAAATTAAAACCGACTTCCAAGGTAAAAACAATAGTAATATGACTAAAAAGTATTAAATAACTCTTACTCAGATACTCTTACAGAAAACCGGCGTGAAACAGCGCTTGCGCTGTGTTTCGCCGAGTGAGTGAGTTTACCGGAGGCCCAATCCCCTACCCCCCTAGAAATGCCGCAGTTGAAAAGCAATTTGTAACCCCAGGAGGGTACCAACTGCGTTGGAGAATCCCTCTCTGGACGTCCATGCTCAGGAACCCCTGGAACTGAACGTGGACGTCCAGGCTGCCCCTCGTATTCTGGGGAGGGCAAAACTGCGCTCCAATCTGCTCGGGGCAAGAGCAAACACACAAAGGCACCCCCCTCGATATTAAACATGGACTTTTGTAATATCAGGGGATTACACTCCAACCTTAATGCCGTCCATTACCACCTAGAGACGGCAAAGCCGGATTTGCTCTTTTTAACCGAGACGCAGATATCATCTCCGAGTGACACATCATACCTTTCCCACCCTGGGTATTATCTCGAGCACTCCTTTTTACCCAAAGCTGGAGTGTGTGTGTATCTCAGAGATGATATCAGCTCTCGCCGCCTCAGCAATCTTGAGGTCATGGACCTGTCCACCTTATGGCTCCGCATAGATTGCGACGACCACCCTCGCGTCTATGCGTGCCTATATAGGTCTCATAGTGGTGACCCCGAGACGGACCGACTCTTGGAGCATCTGCAAGCTGCTTCAGATTTTGTGCAGCAGCAGATCCCATCCGCAGAGATCATAATACTTGGCGACTTTAATGCCCACCACGCCGACTGGCTCAATTCCAGTAAAACTGATAATGCGGGGAGATCTGTCTGCAACTTTGCCCTTGCGAACGACTTGACACAACTGGTTACTACGCCTACGCGAATCCCAGATGTGGATGGTCAAAATCCTTCCTTGTTGGACCTCCTGCTGACTTCAAATCCTGACGGCTACCAAATATCCGTAACCGCACCACTTGGTTCATCGGATCATTGCCTTGTTAGGAGTTCTGTGCCACTTACGACGGTGTTAAGACAGCGTGCTGTTAAATACCGTCGTGTGTGGCACTACAAGTCAGCGGACTGGGATGGGATGCGGTCGTTTTTTGCATCCTATCCTTCGGGGCACGTGTGCTTCTCGCCGGATGATCCCGACAACACTGCCAACTCTGTTGCCAATGTGGTGATGCAGGGGATGGAACTTTTCATTCCGTCCTCTGTAGTGCCAACTGGCGGCAGATTTCGTCCCTGGTTTGGTTCATCCCCCAAAAAAGCATCTCGCCGGAAGCAGGAGGCTTACCAATCCTGGGCCAACGCAGTGTCTGCTCGGGATTTTAATACCAGCACGTATAAAAAGGAGTACAACCTTGCCTCTAGGTCCCTCAAGAAAGAGATTACTCGGGCAAAGCAACAGCACGTCAATAGAATTGGCAAGAGACTTGAGCGCCTCCCCTCGGGAACCCGTGCATTCTGGTCTCTGGCCAAAGCTATTGAAGGAAATTTCTGCAAGCCAACCCTACCATCCCTACACGTAGGAAATGGATCATTGGCCCAGGACGCAAAAGACAAAGCCGATCTTCTGGGCAAGCTCTTTGCGTCAAACTCGACCCTGGATGACGGGGGCAGAAACCGCCGACCATACCGCGATGCACGAGCATCATGTCGGATATTCGGTTTCATCAGCGCTCAGTGCGAAAAGCCCTCCGTTCCCTTGATATCCAAAAGTCGAGTGGGCCTGACGGAATCCCGCCTATTGTGTTGAAAAAGTGTGCTCCAGAGTTGGCTCCGGTCTTGACGCGTCTTTTTCGGCTCTCTTATTCCACTGGCAACGTCCCGGCTTCCTGGAAGACAGCCTTGGTGCACCCGATCCCCAAAAAGGTGATCGCTCAAATCCTTCCAACTACAGACCAATCGCTATAACCTCTCTCTTCTCGAAGATAATGGAATCCATTATCAATAGCCAGCTTCTTCGATACTTGGACGGCCAGGGATTACTAAGCGACAAACAATACGGGTTCCGTAAGGGTCGCTCGGCTGGTGATCTCTTGGCGTACCTGACTGATCGTTGGGCTCAGGTAATTGAGTCGAAGGGAGAGGCATTGGCTGTTAGTTTGGACATTGCGAAGGCCTTTGATCGGGTTTGGCATAAAGCGCTGCTATCAAAGCTTCCATCATACGGGCTGCCCGAGAAATTATGTAAGTGGGTCACTAGTTTCTTAGCAGACAGAAGCATTAAGGTCGTAGTTGACGGCGAATGCTCGGAAACTCAGTCTGTTGATGCTGGTGTCCCTCAGGGCTGTGTGCTATCGCCTACTCTATTCATACTGCATATCAATGATACAGACCAACGACATTCATTGCTATGCGGATGATAGTACAGGTGATGCTGTATATACCGGCTCCCCCAATATTTCTCGGCAAAATGTCACTGAGAGTCGAAACGAACTTGTGTCTAAGGTGGAGAATTCATTGGAGAAGGTCTCTGAATGGGGTAGACGTAATTTGGTCCAATTCAACCCCGCCAAAACACAAGTCTGCGCGTTCACCACTAAAAAGTCACCAATGGTCGTATATCCTCGTTTCGAGGACACATTTTTAACCATCTCCCCTAGCATTGAGATACTTGGCGTCAACATATCGAGCGAAGTCTAGTTCCGATATCATCTAGAGGGTAAGGCCAAATTAGCCTCGAAGAAACTTGGTGTTCTTAACAGAGCGAGAAAGTACTTCAGTCCGGACCAACGCTTACAACTCTACAAGGCGCAGGTTCGGCCTCATATGGAATATTGTTCTCATCTCTGGGCAGGGGTGACTAAATACCAACTGCTCCCTCTGGATCGTATCCAACGAAGGGCCGCTCGAATTGTTGACTGCCATAGTGTTTCAAACAGCTTGGACCCCTTGGAATTACGCCGAGATGTAGCTTCACTCTGCATCCTCTATCGGTTGTATCACGGGGAGTGCTCTGAGGAATTGTTCGGAATCATACCACCGGCAACTTTTCGCCATCGTCCCACGCGAAAAACATACCATCCTCATCACCTTGATGAGTGGCAGTCTTCCACAGTGCGTTTTTCGCGTAACTTTCTGCCGCGCACTGTAAAACTCTGGAACAAACTGTCACCAGTAGTATTTCCGGACCTATACGACCTGCAAACCTTCAAGAAAAGAGCGTATTCCCTCTTAAAAGGCCGGCAACGCACCTGATGTTGCGAGTGTCCATGGGCGACGGTAGTTGCTTACCATCAGGTGACCCGTTTGCTCGTTTGCCCCCTTATTTAATAAAAAAAAAACTCTTTAATAGTGCCTTTTTCAGAATTCGTCTAAATCTCAACTATTTCTGTACATACTACAGTCTTCATTATTTTGAAGTCGGTACCAGCTAATTTAATCGTGAGTTCAGTAATGTCAGAATATCTGAAACTTTTGGAACTGGTACCGACTTCAAAGTAATGAAGACTGTAGTATGTACAGAAATAGTTGAGATTTAGACGAATTCTGAAAAAGGCACTATTAAAGAGTAAGAGTTAATTAATACTTTTTAGTCATATTACTATTGTTTTTACCTTGGAAGTCGGTTTTAATTTTTTTGTTAAAAATAATAATTTCACTCTTTTTAGTCGTCTACAAAGTAAGGCTTTATGCGTAAATAACCAATACGAATGTTAACTAATCACATTATGTTACTGTAAGTGAAATTGTGGTAAATGCTTGCAGTTATCTAAGCGATGCTGCAATTTCCAAACTTTTATCTTTAAAGGTTCAGGAGTTCTGTTCAGTGCCTTTGGACCAAGAGACACCTTCGTATGAAATTTCTCTTATTCGTAACATATGTTTAACTTACTAGAAACAATATTTTAACCACTATGAGTGTTTTGATAAATTTCAAGGATTTCCCTCGATTGCTCATAGATCACATCATCAGCTCACCACTTTCGTAATTGTTATACAAAATTAAGATTATATCCTATACAACAACACGATAATTTTGAAAATCGGTCCACAAACAGCGAAATCATCATCAAAAACATCTGCTTCGATGCAAAATATCACGAAAAGTACCAATAATTGGGTCATAGTGTGATGAACCATGGTAAAATTATGGTTGTGATGATGATGATCAATGAAATTGATGTGTTGGCTTATGCTTTCAGTTGTTAAAACAACGCCGAAATCCTCGAACCTGTACCTATAAGCATTCAAAAGTTCTGTTAGGTACCTTCGGATCCAGGGTATAACCTGATACGAAGTCTTACTTTTTGGTAGCATTTACCTCGAATGCTTCAGAAAAAATTGAAATCACTATATGTTTCCATACAAATTTCAAGGAGTCCCCTCGATTCCTCAAGGATCCCATCATCAGATCACCACTTTTCTGAACATGGTACCAAATTCGAGTCAAACCCTATACAACACAAAAAGAATTTTGAAAATCGGACCACAAACGGCTGAGTGATCGTTGAACATACAAAAAAAAAAGATACATACAGCCGAACGTATTACCTCCTCCATTTTTGGAAGTCGGTCAAAAATACGCGCCCGGCTCCCGCTCGAGTGCAGGATTGGAATCGCAGATCGGGGCAGCACGCATTAAACCCTACCCTGTTAAATATATATCCTACATATTGGTAAATTATATGGATGACTAGATATTCCGCGCGGCGTAATTTAGGAATGTCACGGAAACCGTACATTTTTCCGTAAAAAAAGAAACTTATGTCCTTTCACGTGGTCTATAATTCATGTGTGCGGTGTGCCAAATAACATAAAAATTGCTCCAGTACGTTCAATTAATAAGCCCTTTCAAATAATTTCCCCCGTTTTTTCCACACTTTCCTCTATTTCTTCGCTCCTATTAGTCTTAGCGTGATAAAATTTTGCCTATAACCTTTCTCGATAAATAGGCTATCAATACTGAAAGAATTTTTCAAATCGAACCAGTAGTTCCTGAGATTAGCGCGTTCAAATAAGCAATTTCAAATAATTTCTCCCGTTTTTTCCACACTTTCCTCTATTTCTTCGCTCCTATTAGTCTTAGCGCGATAAAATATAGCCTATAGCCTTTTTCGATAAATATAGGCTATCTAACACTGAAAGAATTTTTCAAATCGGACCAGTAGTTCCTGAGATTAGCGCGTTCAAATAAGCCATTTCAAATAATTTATCCCGTTTTTTCCACACTTTTCTCTATTTCTTCACAGCTATTAATCTTAGCGTGATAAAATATAACTTATACTATTCCTCGATGAATGGGCTACCTAGCACTGAAAGAATTTTTCAAATCAGACCAGTAGTTCCTGAGATTAGCGCGTTCAAACAAACAAACAAACAAACTCTTCCGCTTTATAATATTAGTATAGATAATATTAAGTATAGATAGTATAGATAAAGGTGAAAATAAACATAATAAGTAGGTATAAATGGGGGCGGCATTTTTCAGTTTTTGTCCCACCTAAAAGAAATTGAAGATCTGGGGCTGAGGGACACATACAAACCCTAAGTGCTAAAGTGTTATCACTTAGTTTTGTGACACCCTGTATAAAGGTTTGAAGTGGAGAATGGTTTGTAAGTTGTAACTTGTAACGCATCTAATGCTACGTTTTGATGCTTGCCGAGCCACGGCAAGCCTCCACAAGCCCGAGCGTGAAAACAGGTGAAATGGCTTGGCTTGCGTGAGCTTGCGGACGCTTGTAGACGATCGGGAGTAGTGTCGGTTTTTGGACAAAGATCAAAGGGCATGTACGTAATACACTGACGCGTTCACGAGCGTGAAAACGACTTACAAATGCAAAGCGATATTTGTGGAGGCCTGTGGCTTGTGGAGGCTTGCCGTGGCTCGGCAAGCATCAAAACGTAGCATTATACCACTTCTATGAATCATAAGATAAATTGCCTTGCAACATTTAATATATTCAATAAAAAAATTAAGCTATCTATTTTATTTCTACAAAACCCTGCTTAAATCATCGTGTAAATTGTATTTTTAAATAAGCCTGCTCGGATTCGTAGCTCGCAAGGAGATCACTTAAGTTCGTACTTTTAAGCCAACCACATAAGGATTACCAATAGAAATCCAAAAGCAAAATAAGTGGGAACGGGTTCGGCCGACTTACCCAGCGGCCGGCCGCAGTCACCGTTAGCTCGGGTTTCGTAAGGGGTCACGGTACGCCCGTACTGTACCGAGACATACCTATCTAACGACGCTAGCACTAGCTACGTATTCGTAACTTAACGAAGTTTTGAAGGTCACGACTCACGCAGTCTAGCGCTGGACTAATGTATAGGCAGTATAGGCCATGGCCTATGCGCGGCAGCGTCCTATGGCGTCCTAGGGGGGCGGCAGCGTCCTAGGATGACGGCAGAGTTCGTACATAGGGTCGGCAAAATTAAAGTGGCCTATACCACAGAATATTTATTAGTAGTACCACCTATACTCATAAAAAATATAGATCCGGTCCGGCGCTAGCACTAGCTACGTATTCGTGACGTTAACCGTTTTGAGGGTCACGTAACACAGCTACACAGTTGTCAGCGCTATTTTTGAACGGTTGGTAGAGTACTTTTTATAAGGTTTACAATGTAACTTAACTTTATAGTCTGCAGTACTACGATTTGCTAGTAGCGACAGTACCCATAACGTGAGCCATTGAACTCTACGGAGGTCCGAATGTACCTATTCTGACCAAATCGCACTTTGAGAGGTAGTCCGAGAGGAGATAGGCTTACCTGATAAGTGATACCTCTCTTACTTGTTGGGGTTAGTGGTTAACCTTTAGGTAACCCCAACAAATATACCTAACCATTAGTTGTGCTCACAAAAATAATAAGTACTTTCTAAATGTAAGATTTTTTATAAGAGCTTTAAACAATTTAAAAAAGTTTAATATAATAATTATTGTAAGATTTGGTAAGTATTTGGAACAAAACATTTATGTGATAGTAAATATAATTAATATAAAACTTATTACTTTCTTATTAAATCCCGTATTTATTAACCTAAACTGTAAACAAATACAGTTTATTAACCTAATTTATTAACCTAAACTGTAAACTGTAAACTAATTTATTAACCTAAACTGTAAACAAAACCTTACATAAACATAATACAATAAAAAAATCTGCTTAGTCACTAATTCACATCACAAATCACTATGAAAAATCGCATAATTTTCAGTTTCAAATTGTATCAAAATGTGCGATAGTATCTTGTATTTGTTAGGGCGATCATTTCGTAATTTTCGTGTGGTGTGTAATGTGTAAGATATACCGCATACATTTACATACAATTTGCATTAATTCGCTTCTTCTGAGCACTGAAGCTCATTTTTGCAATAATTACATGGAAATAACAAAGTATTTCTTTTACACCAGCGATGCAATCGCAACATTAACAATATAAGTACCTAATTTAAATATGAACACCACATCAATATTTCATACTATAGGTACCGTCGAAGAAATTGATTCTAACGCAGTTGATAGACCAACGTCATTTGGTCGGATCTTGTATTAGGTAATTGTGATCTGACCAAACTACGTAGGTCCATCTGCCTAGGAATTAACTTCTCTGATAGTACATCATAAAAATGCGAAAGTGTCATATAGCTTTCAGTCTATATTTTGTTACCTCTACAGGCTTACAAGCAGCTAAACTGATTTTTATAATACACAAATGTGCCCATCCAAAAGCTTTATGATCAATTAAGCCGGACTATCCTTAGGGTTCTCAAAGTGTCTTAAAAATATCTAATAAGTAATAACTAAATGGGACTAGTCTGCGCTCCGATCAAGACATGTTTTCAAAGTCAAACTTTCAGAAAGGTTTCAGCTAACTCTCGTTTTCAGATAAACAAAAACGGAGCGCAATGTGTCACAAAATACATTTTCCAAAGTAGCAGTGGCGTAGGGAGAGGGCGGAGGGGCGCAAGACAAGGGCGAGGGGTCGCGCGAGGGCGCCGCACGAGGGCGCCGCGCCGCGCCGGCCACGAGCCGCCGACTAACTTCTACGAGATTTTACCGTCGCGGCAAATTTGTTTTTTACCCGACTACGGTGAAACCAAAAAGGGGGCTAATGAGTTTGGCACTTGGCAGTTGTTTATGTTGGGCGTATGTATGGCGTTGCGGCTAAAATACTGCGATTTGATCAAATGAGGTGTCAATAGAGCTCGCAATTCCCGTAAAGGTGTAATTTTTATCACGGGAAAATGTACGGCTCCCGCGCGATTTTTGAGTCTACGCTTATTGCTTAGCGTTTGGACGAAGTAGAACTGTCTATTATTTGACAATGGAGGTACCAATATAAATTATAAAGTACCCCGACGTCGCACGGGTATAAAATATATAGCCACTGAAAAAATGATTAAAATCGATAGCCTATGATCCTTCACGTGGTCTACTAATTCTTATCTGTGCCAAATAACATAAAAATTGTTCCAGTAGTTCGCGAGATAAGCCCTTTCAAATAAATTCCCCCGTTTTTTCCACATTCTCCTATAACGCTTAGCGTGATAAAATATAGCTTATAGCCTTCCTCAGTAAATGGGCTATCTAACACTGAAACAATTTTTCAAATCGGACCAGTAGTTCCTGAGATTAGCGCGTTCAAGTTAGCCCTTTCAAATAATTTTCCCCGTTTTTTCCACATTTTCCTCTATTTCTTCGCTCCTATTAGTCTTAGCGTGATAAAATATAGCCTATAGCCTTCCTCGATAAATGGGCTACCTAACACTGAAAGAATCATCAAAATCCGTTGCGTGGTTTTAAAGATTAAAGGGAACAAAGGGACATGAGGGAAAAAAAGCAACTTTGTTTTATAATATGTATAGATATACAAATACAAATACAAATATTTATTTACCAAAAAATTTTAACATAATATGCGATAACGGATCCCCACACTAGGCGATGCCTGTCCTGTGGGGACGAAACGAAGTTACTATAATAGTGAGTTACATTTTTTTATAATAATTAGTAATATAATTACAATAAATTCAAAGTTGTTTTATTGATGTTATTAGTGTGTGTGTGTGTGTGTGTGTGTGTGTGTGTGTGTGTGTGTGTGTGTGTGTGTGTGTGCATGACTTTATTCCATAATTTTGATCAAATTTTCAGTTTCCTCGTACGAAATTCCAAGAAGAGTATCAAAAAGAACAGTCTTAGCTTTCATAAAAGATAACTTATCAATTAGGCATAATTTAATAAGGTTATTGTATATGTAAGGCAAGAGAAACAAGCCAAATTTTTTAACGAACGAAGTTTTGACGGCGACTGCGGGAACCCTAAAAGACCTTTGTTTCAGTAGTGTTATGTACTGGGAGGAGCTAAGGATATGCTTGTGCATAGCCACTCCTGCTCTTAGAATGTAGAGTTTCCTAACACTTAATACACGAAATTCTTGATACAGAGCAGAAGTGGGATATCTTCTCCTCTTGTTCAGAGCAACTTTAAGTAAAGCACGCTGAGCTCTTTCGGCCGCGATAAGGGTGGTAGACGCTGCACCTCCCCACACAGGTATGCAATAGTTTATGATGGACTGACAGAGTGCTAGGTATATGGTTCTTAGTAAGTGAGGGTCCGCTGCGTTGCGTAGATTTTTCAGAACTGGTATTATTTTTCGAATACGGGAGGTCAGTAGGCAGATATGTTCCCTAAAGGACAACTTCTCATCTAAAATTATGCCAAGATATTTCACGTTTGGTACTATTTGAATTTGGGGACAATTACAGGACTCTCGCTCATTGGCAGAACAGCTATGTATACTCAAATAGAGTAAAGATTTGCAGTTTGAGGCAGCTGTTTTATGAAAAAACACAAATTTTGTTTTCGAGGCATTTATTGTTAACAGATTTGTTCTAAGCCAATCTGAAACAAGTGCTAATCCTTCTTCAGCAATTCGACGGACATCACTTACAGTTTTAGCGTGGAAAATGAGTGCAGTATCATCCGCGTAGCAGTAGATGTCTGCAGAGGCTAAGGGCAAGGAGGCAATCTCGTTGATGTAGAGTAAGAAAAGTGATGGGCCTAATATGCTGCCCTGAGGGATACCGTAAGTAATTGGTTTAGCATCACTTAGGTCATTGCCTAGTTTAACTCGTTGAAGTCTGTCTGATAAATAGCTGGAAAACCATTTTAAGGCAATGCCCCTAACGCCACAAGATTCTAGTTTTCCCAAGAGTATGGGTATTGAGACTGTGTCGAATGCCTTAGCTAGATCAAGAAATACACCAACACAGCACCGACCTTCGTCGAGGTGGGAAACTACTTTATTTACGAGAGAAGAAACAGCGTCCTCCGTAGATTTTTCCCTTTGAAATCCAAACTGTTGGCTGTTAATTATCTGATTTGAGTCTAGAAATGAAATTAATCTCCGGTGTATGATACGTTCAAGAAGTTTGGACAGAGTACTTAAGAGAGAAATTGGTCGGTAGTTACTGGGGTCATCCTTAGGATCGCCTTTGTGGATAGGAGTGACAACGGCGGTTTTCCAAGATTTGGGAAAAACTCCAGTTTCTATGCTCTTGTTAATAATTAATGTGATTGGGGGCGCTATGATTTCCACTAAACTTTTTAATACTCTGTTATTTATGCCGTCAAGTCCAGGGGAGCTAGAGTTATTTAGATTTCGGATTAAGCTCTTAACCTCGATTTGGTTTGTCGGTGAAATAAAGAACGAGTTAGTTGTTGCAGATCTTCTGTTTTGTGGTATAGCTGATGTTCTGCTTGTTTTTGTAGATAAAGAGTGTGCAAGTGTCTGACCTATTGAAGCAAAATAACTGTTGCATTCATTAAGGAATTCTGCTACAGAATTTTTAATTTTTGTTAATTCAGGTTGAGACCAGGAAAAGTCTTTTGAGCAGCGGTGAGAAATTTTGTTGATGGAATTCCAAAGTTTTCTAGGGCAATCCTTATTTTTATGAAGCTCAGTTTTTTCATACTCGGTTTTAAGTTTTCGGATCAATGAGTTGTAAAAACTACGGTACCGAGTAAAGATAAGTCTTTTTATGTCGTCCTATATATGGGAAATTTTTTTGAGACGGCGTGAAGTTTATCTTTTTGTTTGGAGCATCGAATCAATCCAGGTGTCATCCAGGGCTGAATTATAAATTTTGAGTGACTAAGCGTAATCTTTCGTGAGTTTTTTGTTACTAGTTCCGAAAGAGTAGAGGTAAACTTGTCAGCAATATCGTCTACAGATCCTTCACTGGTTAATGTATCCCAATTTATTTGAGCCGCTTCCAATTTAAAATTTGTGTAATCGATTTTAGTAACCATTCTGTTGATTTTAGTACTTTTAGTTAGCTTGGCGTTTGTACCTAGCATAATCATGTCGTGGTCAGTTAGTGCCGCAGAACATATAACTGATTCTGAGAGATTTTTATCAGATACAAAAATATGGTCTATTAAGGAAGTGCCATGGGTGGGATGATTAATTGCTGAGACCAGACCAAATTCCGCAAGTAAATTTAAGTATGATGATGCATATTCAACTATGGTATTTAAAATGTTAATATTTAAGTCGCCTGCGACTAGAAGTCCCGTGCTAGGTGAAAGAGCGTTTAGAGTGCGTTCTAAGGAAGTTAAAAATATACTAGGACTATGAAATGAAGGTGAACGGTAAATACCGAGCGCTGTAATTACGTTGGGGATTTCTATTACCAAAGCATTTGCCTCTTCAGTGTCTGGTTCGTAAACGTTTGGGGACCATTTGTTATTGACGAAGGCAACCACACCTCCCGACCTATTTATAAATTTATTAGTATGAAAAGAACTATAACCGCTTAGATGTTTCACTGTTGGTAACTGACGAAGCCAGCATTCACTTAAAATTATTATATCAAATTTAATATTGAGTCTGGCAAGGATTACTACGAAGCTATCAAAATTACGTTCTATACTTCGAATATTTACATGAAGCAGCTTGAATCCCTATTTATTAATTATTTTGCCACAACTTTCAGGAAAGGGGATATTGTGACATCCCACTCTAAAAGATTTGTCTATGTTTGATAATAGGTCAAGTGACTGAGCCATTAAACTTAGCAATTAAAGCAGATTTATTAATTATCATAATATCAACAGTATGATAACGTGGATTGCAGCAATATGACGTATGTGAGTTCTCTAAGCTGGGCCGGTTATGAGTCATGTATGAGTCGTGTAAGAAAGGATGTGTTGCTTGAGTATGATAGTGTAATTTATTTTGATACTAAGATAGTTTTAGGGTACAATAATTTCATTTACAATGTAAATCTTCAATAGGCTGAACAAGTTAACTATGAAAAAGAAAGTAGGAAGTGATTTTTTACAGAAAAACATGCTAAGAGATTTCGGTATCAACCATCTTTTCAGTATCAACCCTTTTTTCATTTTCAAGCTTAAGCAAGATTTCTGCAGAGGTGATTTGGATAGGGCGAGAGTTTTCCATCTTTCTGATATATATAGAACCTCTTCGCACTATTTGAATTTATGTTCGCGTGTCCAATTACGAGAGATCCGAAATAATTGCCGGTTTGTGCTTGTAAGCCTTTCATTTACAAAAACTTTTCTGTTTGGCCCGCTATTAATTATATCTTGACTGTCAAGAGTGCGGCGACTTTTAGCATTCTTCAAAAATTCCTCTCGTTTCATGCGACGTGTAAATGTAATCACCAAGGGACGTGGTTGGTTTTGATCTCTTGCACTACCGTCAGCGTTAGAGCGGGTACCAACTCGCGACACGTGATCAATTTCCAGCTCATCGAGAGTGACTCCTATTTTGCTAGCGGCAGTTTTCACTACATGGTATGGGTTCTCATTTGTTGTTTCAGAGAGGCCCAATATTTCGAGGTCAGATCCGAGGGCCATCTGCGCTCGTTCATTTATTTTCTGTTCTAAGTCCGATATTCGAGCTTTAAGAGATATATTTTCAACTCGTTGCTGTTCTAATTCCTTTATTTTGACGTCGTAGTCAAGCAATTTCATACTTAGTAAATCAAAGCGTTCCGAAAACTCAGATTTCAATGAGGTCATATCCTGACGCAGAAGACGAACTTCCGTGATAAGAGCTTGTAAGCTGCCTTCCATACATTCATGTATTAATATTATCCGTCTGTAGCTTGTCGACCTTCCTGCGCTGTGTAACATTGCCGTCGAGGGAACGGCAGGGAGTAAGTGAGCTATCTCCACCTTTCTTTGTCGAAGCGAGGCAGGCCGGGCAGATCCAAGATGCGACTTGATCAGATTTTAGGTGTTCCGCGTTAGCGCATAACTTGTGGAAGGATTTTGTGCAACTTGAGTAAGTACAGGCTATTAGGTCATCTTTTTTATGTGGCTTAAGACAACCTGAGCAATTCATTGTTAAAATTTTAGTGATAGAAGAAGAAGTAATAATGGAAGAAGAAGGATTTTAGTTTATCGACCAAAATATTATGTCAATCACAATATCAAAATTTTTATGACCATTTATTGTTAGTTAGCGCTGGACACAATTCCTTGGTGTATTGCACAGAAGGGACTCGATCTTTAAGGAGTCACTTTTTTAACTTTTAGTGATATATCACTTGTTTATTCACTAGATTGTGAATTTTTTATACGGATCGCGATTTAACACTGTTTATTGTTTGACGTTCCGTGACATATTCACGATTCATATTCAGACATATAGATGGATAGCCGTGATAAGGCAATGGATTTTATCTATAAGCTTCAGTATTTTGATTGTTCCAAATACATTATTAACAGCTCGACATTTTAGCAAGGCCGAGTGGCTTGGTCAAGAGCGAGAATACGCGTGTGCTAATCATCGTGATATTAAAGAATTTTGTTTACCTATAATATCTTACATAATAGACTAACTTATTCTAGTAGCTCTAGCCGCAATGCAAAAAGAGGTTTGTCACCGCCGTGAATCCTGATGCGTAGCCAAAACTTGACGGTTGGCGTTACGTTTGCGGATTTTCTTATAATTTTCTTCACGAGCAATATTTTAAATTGTTTTCCTGTGCGTGTTTTTTCAATACACTGATTTTCTGTAAGTGTTTTTGTCATTTATCTCAAGTTCCATTGCTATTAATTCTTTAATGAGAACTAAATTAAAACACTGGACAGCCTGTGAAGACTTGAAGCCTTTGAAAAATTAGTTAACACACATAACAGAGAAACGTCGCATGATCAAACAAGATATGCTGAAGTGAGGTTCGCGTTGGCCGCACGCGATGAAAATTTTTTAGTCACGGCATTGTTAGGCCTGTCGGCTGCGTTTTCCACTGTCACACCGCGCACTTTAGGGAGCATACCCATACTACGTGACCTACTTTTAAAGATTTTTTGACTCCTCCCCCCCCTCCCCCTGGTGACCACGCGTAGTATTTGCCAAGCCACCCCCCCCCCCCCCCTCAATTATTCACGTGGTATTGACAAGAATAATTTTTTATCATTTTGTAAGTAGAAAGAGTAGTATATAGCCAATGAAAATAATTTGACTCAAATTTGTGTTTATTAAGTTATTTATTACAAAAGACTGCATGTTTATAATAATTATTACTACTTAATTAAATATGGGAATAAAAATAACGATAGCCAAAAAATACTTTGATACCCAATAGTTTGCCAAAAAGAAATGCTTGACACAAATATTTAAGATATACTGTACAAGGTGTAACAAAACTAAGTGATAATACTTTAGGATGTGTACGTTTTCCTTATAGTGAGTTTACTGTGAAAGTAGCAGCGCTGAATGAGCAAAATTTTTTTTCACTTTTGTATGGGCAAGCTCCCCAGTGTAACGAATTTCTCCATACCAAAGTGAAAAAAAAAGGTCTCTCAGTGCTGCTACTTTTACAGTGAACTCTATGTAAGGAACACATACACACCCTAAACTCTAAAGTATTATCACTTAGATTTATGTATAACTAGCGACCCGCCCCGGCGTCGCACGGGTGTAAAATATATAGCCACTGAAAAAATGATTAAAATCGATAGCCTTATGATCCTTCACGTGGTCTACTTCTTATCTGTGCCAAATAACATAAAAATTTCTCCAGTAGTTCGCGAGATAAGCCCTTTCAAATAATTTCCCCCGTTTTATCCACATTCTCCTATAAGTCTTAGCGTAATAAAATATAGCCTATAGCCTTCCTCAATAAATGGGCTATCTAACACTGAAATAATTTTTCAAATCGGACCAGTAGTTCCTGAGATTAGCACGTTCAAGTTAGCCCTTTCAAATAATTTTCCCCGTTTTTCCACATTTTCCTCTATTTCTTCGCTTCTGTTAGTCTTAGCGTGATAAAATAGAGCCTATAGCCTTTCTCGATAAATGGGCTATCTAACACTGAAAGAATCATCAAAATCCGTTGCGTAGTTTTAAAAATTAAAGGGAACAAAGGGACATGAGGGAAAAAAAAGCGACTTTGTTTTATAATAAGTATAGATAGATATATATAAGTGATAATAGTCTAAAATTACTATAGAACAATCAGAGAAAATCATTTCTAGGCAGATGGCGGACCTATGTAATTTGGTCGCGTTTAAAGCTGTATGGTTTAAAGTTTAACCCAACTGACCGATCACAATTAACATTGAATTGACGTCATGATCCGACTACATGACGTTGGTCTGTCAACTACCTAGGAATCAATTTCCTCGATGGTACATACTAGCTATTTTAGTCACGACTGTAGTTTAAACCAAACATAGTAATTAACCGGGTCCACACCAAACGATCCCACGCGCTCCGATCGCGCGCGGCATGAAGCGCGCTCCACGGAGAGTTTGGTGTGGACGTGCCACCGAAGTTTTGGAGCGCGCGCTCCCTGGTGCTCGCGATCCGCACGTTGTCGGTTTTTTTACTCGCTTCAAAGGTGCCTCAGTTGCGTGGCGCGCGCGGTGTGGACGGTTTTGTGTGATTCGCGCGATCCATCACACCATGGATATTTCGCAAAGTCGCCGTCTGATATCGCTATATAAGGAATTTAAATATTTATGTGACCCAAAAGACTCTGCGTAAAGTTGAGCCCCAGATTCCAAGCGATTTTTGTACTTATATTTTTTACCCGGAGCCGTCTTTTTCGTTTTTGTAATTTTTTGCGCCATAAGATAAGCAAAATAAAGGTTACTGCTGCAACGGCAATTCGCCGCCGCTGTACGTGTGACTCCATATCGTGCAAGATAATGACTGATTTCAGAATAACGGATCGCCTTAGGACCGCTTGGAGCGCATATTTAGGATCGCAGTTCTAAGTTCCTGGATCGGTCTAACGCGATCCGCGATCCACGCTTCACGATCCTGGATCGCGGATCGCGGGATCGCCGCTCCAAGACGGATCGTCCGGTGTGGACCCAGCTATTAGCTGGGTCCACACCGAACCACTCATCACTCATCAAGCTGATCACCAAGCTTGACAGCTTCACCAAACTTCAAAATGCCTGACAAGTGACAACAGTGCCTATTTTTTTTAATGACTGTTGGCTATAAATAAGTAATAAACATAATAAATGCCAGTGTCAAGTATTAAATGGCGAGAAAAAAAAATCGTATAACGTTTCTCTCGGCGAAATTGACTACGTGACAAAACTCTAGACCCCCTCCCCCCCTCTTGTGACCGAGCGTAGTATTTTGAAGACCCCCTCTCCCCCCTAAATGGGTCACGTAGTATGGGTATGTTCCTTTAGGTTGGAAAGTTGAAAACGTAGGACGTTGCGCTGTGTGACACTCTAGCATTAGGTAGATACTTAGTTGAGTTACCAAAATAAATACCGAAAAATTTGTGTCCATAAATAGTAGTATTGATAAATGATTGATTAGCTATTTATCTATTTTTAATATCAATACCTATACGCAAATTAGTAGATTAATACGTCATATTATATTATAGCTTAAATGTTAGTCTGCAGGAAAACTCATTAATTAAAATCGAATCAGTAACTACTTCAAGCCCTAGTGGTAAATACAACATAGTAGGTACCATCGAAGAAGTTGATGGCAGGCAGATGGTGGACCTACGTCATTTGGTCGGATTCATGAGCTGTCGGCTGGATTTGACATAAGCATAACGCTACCAAATTACGTAGGTCCGCCATCTGCCTTAATCAACTTCTCTGACAGTACAACTATGCTAATTGATGACTTCCTTTTAGATTTTAGAATCACGAATACGTGAATCGTGCCTACAATAGCAAAAACAAAGTGTGTTAGTAGCGCAAAATAGTGGGCAAGTTAATTTTGATTAGATGCAGAGTACGCTGCGCGCTGGTACCTAGGTACTATAGTAGCTAGGTACTTAGTACTTACGAACTGCGGTGAACTTACGGTCTACGAATTTACTGAAAGACTATATTAGCGAATGTCCAAAGCTCGTATATCTCGGAGCACACGATCGCCGACGGCCGGTGACGCAACTCGGGCCCGGCTCGTTACATAAAAATACAAGCCAGCGGGCTACCGGTTACTCCATAGTGCGCTGAGCGTACCTTCACTACTGCTACCAACTGCGAAGTTGGCCGAATAATGCAGTTTCTGTAGATTTTTGATAGGAAGTTTGTGTACACAGCATTAATTGGCTTAATAGATACGTTAAACAATCAACGGTGCTATAAAAAGGACTGCCCTCAAAATTCCTCGGAAACGGTATACCTAGTTAAGTTGCAAAGTAGCGAAAGAGCGTGACTATCGCTTTTGGCTAACGTCGGACTACTTCGCTAGTTCTAGAATCTGGAGCTATGGGAGCTATAGTTATACTCCTGGGGCTTTTTGAGTTACGTACACCTGGTACACCCCTGGCCTATTGTATTGTACTTATGTTAGAATTTTGTCACCCAGTAAAAATTAGGCAATCGAACACCACGGACTACGAAAAAACCTCTAACACTGAAAGATTTCTTGAAATCGGACCTAACTAGTTCCTGAACAAACTTCAGCTATTTACCTAATATCAGTATGGAATATAAACAAAACCGATCTACCTAACTTCTGAAAGCGGACAGTGATGCAGCAGGGACCGCGATTGTCGTGTGGCCGCGATCGCGATGACGCATCGTGAATCATTTGAATACGACGCTCGGCTAAGGAATCCCTGACGTCAGCCACGTCCGGGCCCGGTACCTGGCTGACTTGTAAGTTGTAACTTGTACCACATAATACCTTTTGGCTTTTTCCTTATAACAGCGTTTCTCAAACATTCGGCTCCACGAACCCCTGTAAAATTTCCAGGTGGCAGCGAACCCCTTGGCCCTTACTAATAAATGAAACCACACCCCCTCCTCCCCCAAGAAAATAATAAAATAATTGACTGTTGAGAAAATAAGGTTTTTGTTTGAATAAAAGGTAACACGTAAAGTGCCAAAAGAGTGCCGCGCGTACCTGGAAAATATCAAGACACCATTACGTAAATTTTGTCGTGAACCCCCTGCCGTCGAATGGCGAACCCCTAGGGGTTCGCGTACCCCACTTTGAGAATCCCTGCCTTATAAGATAGGTATATACCACATATGTGAAGGTTATAAAATTCGCCTAGATGTGTCTATGATGAAATGGATAAAGGATCGTGTAGCGAAATCTATACTTATTATAAAACAAAGTCGCTTTTTTTTTCCTCATGTCCCTTTGTTCCCTTTAATCTTAACAACGCAACATGACGCAACGGATTTTGATGATTCTTTCAGTGTTAGATAGCCCATTTATCGAGGAAGGCTATAGGCTATATTTTATCACGCTAAGACTAATAGGAGCGAAGAAATAGAGGAAAATGTGGAAAAAACGGGGAAAAATATTTGAAAGAGCTAACTTGAACGTGCTAATCTCAGGAACTACTGGTCCGATTTGAAAAATTATTTCAGTGTTAGATAGCCCATTTATTGAGGAAGGCTATATGCTATATTTTATCACGCTAAGGCTAATAGGAGAATGTGGAAAAAACGGGGGAAATTATTTAAAAGGGCTTATCTCACGAATTACTGGAGCAATTTTTATGTTATTTGGCACAGAAGAAGTAGACCACGTGGAGGATCATAGGCTATCGATTTTAATCATTTTTTCAGTGGCTATATATTTTATACACGTGCGACGCCGGGGCGGGTCGCTAGTAAAATATAATGTTGAGGCGCCATGGCCCATGGCGGCCATGGCCCATGTTATTTAGGGACCATCCATAAAGTACGTCGCACGTTTTTCCCGATTTTTAGACCCCGTTAGGTGTGACATGCTTTATGGATGGCCACGGGTCAATTCAAATTGCAACGAAACGCGCGGCGCGCCAATGCGACGCAAAGCATTTCCACATGAACCATTAAAATTTAACTTTACTACATAAGACACACTGCTCAAGTGCACACATTGAATAGACAGACTAGCCGCCTGCAGTGTTGCATCTCAACACAGACTAATAAGAGATACTACGTATCATCTCAACGCCTCGCGACGTGCGACGTGGCAATGTGAGTTGACGGTTGACCCTTAAATTAACCCATTCAATGCCACCAATGTTACGGGTGGGTTGGTGGCATTGACTGGGTTAAAGCATAAATTCACAAAAGCATAGGTGTCATAATATGCCAAGCTTCATATTGGTTATTTCATTTTGGAGTAACGAAAAATTTACCCACAAATCGATGTCAAAATAAGGTTTGAGCTATTTTATCTCTCAAAGGACCTTTATGCCCACGCAATAAGGCTCACTGTTATCGACCGCTCACAATGTTCTTGGTATCTTTTGTTCGTAACCTCCACAGTCCGTGGCGCTCACTTTGCCGTGCTTGCGCCAATTCGGTCCACTGCTTATGACCTTGATCATTATAATAACGAAAAATGTTGTTCGTTTTATGTATACGAATGTGTGTTAATAATATATTTTTATAGTTTCAATTATAATATTATTTTCTCCATATTATCTAATTTATAGAAAATCTGATGTCCCGGTGTTTGTACATAATTGGCATAATGGATTCGCATCGCATCGCAAATAATTTATAATATATAATAGTAGGTAGATATATTCACGAGTAAGAAAGACTTATAATCGATCAGCAAAGGTAGGCTCCAATATTATTATAAATTTTGCTTTCAGCCCAAAAATATTACAAATTCTTGATGAAGTTGTATAAATTCCAAATGAGTGGCGTTACTCATATAAATCAATACAATATAAATCTATTTTGCAAAACAGTAGTGTAG
Source organism: Polyommatus iphigenia (assembly GCA_963422495.1). NCBI lineage: Eukaryota > Metazoa > Arthropoda > Insecta > Lepidoptera > Lycaenidae > Polyommatus > Polyommatus iphigenia. The sequence continues at coordinate 14,111,156 of OY730181.1, read as the reverse complement.
AACTGTAGAGGCACAGAGGTGTGAAAAAATTCTGACTGGTAGCTATTTTTTGTTTGATTGTGATTATTGATTAATAAACAAGCTTTCGTAGGTTTTAATTAACAATACGGATATAAAAATTGTTAACTATGCAAAACACTTCAAAATTAAATACTACATTTACTTATAAGATTAATTAACTGAAGGAATCAAATGAAACTCAATTTATATTCTACATCCATTATATTTTGACGTCATTAGTGGTGATATTAAAATTAAATTCTTATATGAAATTTAAAAGACAAAAGTAATTATTTAACCTATAAAGGAATCGCTTATCATTAAGTCTCTCGTATAACATCAATTCTCATTTCGATATCATAAAAATAAAAAATACGCTCGAACTGTCACGTCTGAGAAATTGACTGGAAGCTGAGAGTGAGATTATTTTTGTGAAAAATCAGTCTAGAGCTCGTTCTCTCGTCTCGCGTCAGCCCGCCGAGTCACTCTATCCTACCGACCTTAATACTAGTGAAGGAACCAATTTTAACCTAACGCATAAAATACCATAAATTAATACTAAAAACGTATAAAGCTTCACCGGATCCGACTTTCCTAACACTTGTGACTAGCAAATGCAACAATTTTGTGACTTTTCGAGCATCGAATCCTTGGCACATACCAAAAACGTTACTGGCGTCGTCGAAGCGGGGACCTCATCCTTATCAATCAACCATCAATCATTAATAAGATCTAAATGAGGTTTTAACAAATAATACCCCTCCTATTTTCAGTCATCACAAACGAAAGTCAAAACTTCCAACACCTCCCGTCCAACCTTTCCTATACTCAGCCCGATATAAGAAATTACAGTCTTGTCATGTCAATATCACAATCTTACAGCGGCCCGACACGACACGAGAGAAGGCAAGTAATTTGGCAGCGTTTAAAACCGGCAGACTCCTGTAGTACGTAGGATAATTAAGATCACAATATGGTTAATACTTATACTTATCTTAGCAAAATACAAGCGGTGAATAAAATTGTACACGTCTTAAAACTACCTCCCGTAAACATTGTTCTAAAACTATCCTCGAAAGAAACAATATTTCGACAAGAGATTGTGCTCATCGATTGCACCAAGAATATCCATAAACAAAAACAAATTAAAAATTCTAAATATTTCATTGGATAGCGTTCGTTTTGAAATATTTCAATATCAATGCGTAAAATGTGTACTCAATCTTCTTGTACAATAAATTTCTTATTTTCCCTGAATTGGTTAAAAATGCAACCACAAGTTTGTAAAAATAGGATTTAAAAGTAGAGTAAGTCTTAGTCTCAGATAAATGTAGCGTAAAGCAGCGCGCGCACAGGAGACTAAATTATCCTAGTCGTCAATTATTTGCGTTCAGTAGCCCTAGCACGGTGACCAGTAGAAATGCGAAAGTATAGACAAACTGTGGACATAATCTTAAGGTGCCGTTCCGATCTTTACCGCGGCTAATCGCGACCGACAAAAATTCAATTAAAATGCCACTTTATGACAGACTATAGTATATGTCATTAATTTGGATATTATTTGAATTTTTAGGACTATAGTCTGTCATAAAGTGGCATTTTAATTGAACTTTTCGGAACGTAAAAAGATCGGAACGGCACCTTAAGTTTATCTCCACAGTTTGTGACTATAGTCTGTCATAAAGTGGCATTTTAATTGAATTTTTCGGAACGTAAAAAAGATCGGAACGGCACCTTAAGTTTATCTCCACAGTTTGTCTATACTTTCGCATTTCCACTGGTCGCCGTGCTAGGGCTACTGGTAGATTTAAAGCATAGGACACGGACAGAGACAATTTTGTCGCCCGTGCGCGCTAGCCTTGACTCAGTTGTGGGTTGGCGAATCCAGATATCTGGTTTATGGCTTTTCTACTCTACAACTAGACGCTAGGGTTAGTTACTTCAGTTCCTTAACTATATAAAAAATTAACAGACATTCAAAGATCATCAACCCAGATTACAGTAAACTAGAAACGTTAGACATGGCCTTACGAGTAATTAAACTATCGTAATAAAATAGTTTTGCGAGTTTATGAGCGCGTAAGAACTGATGATATAATAGCGGCAGTGTGGAACCATTGGTAAAATTCTGGTCATGGTTATAAAAATCTCAGAAGCGCTTGTAAACTTGTAAAACCAGACACATACAGTTAACTATAATTATTATGAATACATCATTTTGTAGCTTTCCTTTTTAATATTAAAATATTGCTTAAACCAATAGACAATGTACAAAACTTCACCGCATGGTAGATAGTAAATTCTCAATACATATACTGGGAAATGTCGACAAAAGCATGAAATTAGCCTCAGTCTTGTCATTCTAATGATGGTGCCAACCTGATGACTGCTAGTGATGTTCTTTCTCCCTGAAAAATAAAAGACATCACATCATTTAAGGAACCTTTACATTATAATTTTATGTACTTAATTATCTCAAACAGTTGTTCTACTTTCAATATTGACGGACCTACGTCGTTTGGTCGGCTTATGTCGATTCAATGGTAGCTGTGATCTGTCGGATGAATTGACTGAGGGCGACTAACGCAAAAAATCAAACATAGTCCTTCTCTCTTCACACTCATGCCCGTCTTTCATATGCCAGGTGAAAAAGGACGACGCGGATTCATCGCCAAATTAGTTTTTTCTCAATAACTCGATAAATATCCATCCGCCAGGTCATTTTAAAAATCCGCCAGGTCAGTTTCTCAATGATAGAATTTTATACAATGTGTTAAAATATTAACTTAGTATAATGCACGGTCATGGCAATATAATATGGAAAATTAGATGCATCTTTGTGATTTTTTTTCTATCGACAAAATTTTAAGATATCGTGTTTTCGCTAGGTCGGATCCTTGGAAATATAATGTAGTATATCTATGTTTAGAAAATGAAACAATTGGGAGATTATTTTCAAGTATAAAAATGAATTATAAAATCGACAATGGGTTAGTCGCCCCCCTTAAGGCGACCAAATTACTTAGATCCGCCATCTGCCTAGGACCCAACTTCTCTGATAGTACATTATTGTTTTCTACTTAATTTGATTTCTACATTTATATAGTCTAAAAAGTAATGAGATCATGACTTTAAGAAACGCCTGTCACCATTAGGCGATTGCCGATTAGTCAAAACGGAAATCCTTGAACGATGATTCGGTCACCGTTCAAGGATTTCCGTTTCGACGAAAGTTTCCGTAAGCATTTTTCTTTGTAAATTATTCAAATAGTTTGCAGTGTAGTAGAGCAAGTTCGCTCACTATGACCTCAGACTCAGAGTACTTGGCGAGTATTCCTTAGCTTCAAAAAGATAATACGAAAATAATTATTATTTTAGCTTATATTTTATTAGCTTACCAATTTTTATGCTTCAGTGGGCTGCTCTATTAGTTCGGTACTTGGTTCATCTGTGGGAACCGTTTTTACTTTTATTTCTGTCACTTCAGCTTCGACCTTTTTCTCTGACACGCCATTTTCGACGGCTACAGATTCACTATTAGAACCATTAACTACTTCTTTGCCATTCTCTACTGATAACCTCGATTTTAATTCTTCATCACTGCCAGAGTCACCATTTTGCTTCGTCTCCACAGCTCCGTTCGTTACTTTACCATTTACATGTCCTTCTTCTGGTTCCGACGCATCCTTTGCCTCTGCAGATGTTTCGGGTTTGTCTTCAGGTGGCGTTTTATTGTCACTGTCATCGCTAGGGCTTTCTGCTGTGTCACTAACACCATTTTCATTTGAGATAACTGAACTTGAGCCATTCACAACTTCTTCCTTTTCCGGTGCACCGTTTTCTACTTTAGTTTCCTCTGTGACAGATGTTGTATTGGTTTCTTTATTGTCAGCGACTTCTGTATTGGCAGAAATTGTATCTTCATTTTTCGTACTCTCTTTAACTTCTGACGCTTGTGCCTCTTCCGCGCATTGTTTTAATTCGAGCTCTAATTCCCTGTCTAATATTCTGTCTACAATGTCATTCGAATCTGTATTCTCTGTTTCCATAGATTCTTCTACAATTGGTTGCAGTAATGGCTTCACAGAAATATTGTCCAAGTTTGTCACATCTTGAACTTTGGATAATATTTCATCGCATTCTTTTTCAAGAACATCTCCCACATTTTGTAACTCTTCGATATCCTCGTTCATTGCTGGCTCCTCGACTATAGGTTCCATTCCTTCAATGACATCAGCCACTTCGCACGAAGGCTCTTTTTCGTCCTTTATTTCGGTAATAACTATAGGAGGAGTTTCTTCGGCGATTGAACTTTCAGTCTTAGTTTCATTTACCACTTCGTTCGCTTTTACATCTTCGGGTGTTTTTATTTCTTCAGTGAGATTATTGTCAGTTATTTCTGTAATTTTAGCGTCCTCAACCGCGACCTTTTCAGTTGTTTCTACAGTATCAGTTTCCATCTTCTCCACTTCTTTTTCTTTGACATTCTCATTCTCGTTTACTTCAGTAATTATTGGTTCAATATCGGTGACAGCCTCAGCGTCTTTTACGTCGGTAACTTCTTCTATTACTGTTATTTCTTTAACTTTATCTGTGATTTGTGGTTCAGTCTCATTCTCGGGCGATTCTGTTTTTTCTTCTACTTCCATTTTTTCAGGTTCATCAGCTTTTTCAGTCTCAGTAGGTACAGTTAAATCTTCGGTAGCATCAGTCTTAGCAATTTTAGCTGGTTGCTCAGCTTCCTTAAAAATAAATAAAACATTTTAAAGGTTTATCAAATATACTAGAACTTTAGTGGTCAATTTAAAAGCTCAAAAGATTTTTTTTTATTGTTAATTTTTTTTTAAATACTATAATAGTATTGTGCGACGGGTCACTAGTCTGCTTTGATCTGTTATATTTTTTATGAATAATATTGTGTGAGTATATAATATATATATTAAATACTATATATCATATATATATGAAAAATATATTTGAGAGATTTCATCGATTTAAAGTTTATAACATAATATTAACTTTGCAGATTATTATTATTTTTGTATATAATCAAAAACTAAATCAATAAGCTTAAAAAATAATTAGGGATTACAATGTAAAGCAAACAAGAACTTTTTAGAAGAAAGGTTTTATTTTGTGTTATCATATATTTTGATTTATTATAAGCAAACTTATTACTTACTATTAAAGTATTATGCTAATGAGGCGTGATTTACAGGTTTTTTTTTTTTTGAAAAATAATAGTTACCCCCAAATTACATACTTACTACATACTTGCAAATTGCAATCATAAATACAGGGTGTAACAAAACTAAGTGATGATACTTTAGGGTGTGTACGCCGTACGGGTCCCCTTTATAGAGTTCAATGTCAAAATAGCAGCACTGTAAGAGCAACTTTTTTATGATTCTTATGAGTAAGCGCCCCAGCGTGATAATTTTGCCGCATAAATCGCAGCGTCATAAAGTGTTCGTCACTTTCACAGCGAACTCAATAAAAAGGTTCCATATTCCATACACACCCTTAAGTTTAATCATTTACATAGTTTTATTACATCCTGTGTGTTATCTGTAGTATACATTTACAATTTACAAAAACGAGACACAATAGATTTCTATTGTTATCACGGTCGCATGCGACCGCTTGGGGCTTGAAGCATTAATAGAAAAGACATTGCAACCTCTGTAGAGTAGATTGCTGTGCTAGATTTGTTTCCGATTTATAAATAAACTGAACAAAATTAATTTAGGCTTGACTAAGTTATATTGTTTCTAACTTTAGTACTTAATTTGAATATAAGTAGAAACTAGCATTTAAATGTCAAGTATTGGTTTACCCCAGTAAGTCATATAAAAAATACTTAGAGTGTGTAAGTGTACCAAACATTTGTCCTAGTCTGTTTTATCGGAAAAGGCGCTTAATATACAACTATTGTAAATCCCATCCATTGTTAAACTATTTTTTATTAGTACCAGAGATTAAATATAAAAAGTATATTATATTTATAAGTTTTTGCGCTCTTATAATCTGGCATGTTCTACATTGTTCTACATTGCGTGTTAAAAATAAAAATTATATACATAGCATAAAAGCGAACCTTATCCACACCACAACCACATACACCCACAACTAGTCTACAATTACTAACCTTCTCCGGGTCAATACAGATAAATATATGCATGCATAATAGGGGGTAACAGCCAACATCGATCATCGTGGCACCTGTGGGTCCGTCTTGCGCTTGTTGGAGACGGTGAGCTCGGACAGGGAGTTGATGACGGGGTAGCCGCCGGCCTCGTCGGGCAGGGCGGCGTTGCCCTCGCGGCTCACCAGCGCCGCGTGAAGCCCGGCACTGCGCGCCGCTTCCGCTTCTGAAATATTCAGCAAATCAAATTATAAATCGTATTAAAGTATGAGGCATTTCTTATTTAGAACTTAATTGTAAGAGTGCAGCAACTGGAGTCCAGAAACTGGAGGGAACAATCGAAGTCATCTGGTTGACTCTGCTATTTGATTGAATGACTAGTGTCTAGAGTGTATAGAGTGTGCAAATACTTGACGTGTTGGCCATAAGTTGAGTTTAAACTTTAGACGTTAAACTTTTCAGTCGACTTGATGAGTTGGCCGTTAGTCACTCAATTTAATGGTTTAATTCATTTTAATGAATTTTTTTGATGATTCAATCAAATAGCAGATTCAACTAGATGACTGCGACAGATTATAAATCGTTTAACGTATCACGTGTCGGCGCGCACCTGACTCGCTCATGGATACTGGTTTAAAATGTTATACGTAACAAGTTTCTGTAGCAGATCTATAATAAAAAAAGTATTTACATTAATTCTATAATACACACCTTTCAGAATATCAGTGAGGAACAGAATGTCGCCGGGGCTGCATCCGATTTTCTCCACGATGGCAGTGTAGCTGGCACTCTCTTGCTTTCCACCCACGGCAGTGTCGAAGTGACCGTCAATATATTTCAGCAGGTCACCAGCAAGAGATTGACCGAACAGAAGTTTCTGTGCTTGGACGGAGCCAGAGGAGTAGATGTACACTTTCTGGTCATCCACTGAATGCCATTGTTCAAGGGCCGACGACACGTCATCAAAGACACTGAAATTTATATAATTTATATTATGTAATGCGCTAAAAAAATCCGAATCAATTTAGGGATCCCACACATAACTGCAAATTCGCATCGCATAGCAAATATTCACGGCAAGAACATTCTAATCTCACGATTTAAAAATTTTAAAAAATCGCAGATATTTGCGATCGGGCGTAGAATTGCAGTTTTGTGTACGAATCCTTAAATAGTGGAACATGAAATTCGGCGCATATATTATATACGTGATGGCTCCTGCTATTTTTTTTATATGCAAAAATGATAGATAAGTATGTACTATGTATATATAATATAATATCTCAGACCATGTAAACTTTGCATAAGCATTGACTAGCCGCTATTTAAATATGCACCCCTCACAGATGAATAGTAAAACAACTTACTGTCCCTTTATGTCGCCGCTGTCATATCCCTGCTTCCAGATGAGTCCCTGCAGTTCTTTCAAAGGTCCCGCCTTACGGTCCGAGGACATCTGCCACTTCACATTGTTCACGAGACCTTCAATTTGTTCGTCCTTAGACGCGTCCTGAAATTATAATATGCAGCATATCAAGTAAACTAGTATCAGATAGAAATCAAAGTAATGCTTTTTTTCGATGTACTCGCAAAAATAATTTATAGAACTAACAAAGAAAAATTCAGCCCATTGCATCCTCACTAACATTAAGCATACCTGGCAGTTAGCACCTACTTTAAAGGTTGGTTAGGTTGTTAAAAGGTGATTTTAAAACGTGTTCGTCTTAAAGCATACATGGCTGCTAGAGGCACTTAGCTTTAGGCGGCAAAATTTTGCTAAAAATATAAAAAAAGATTCTTTAGCTCACCTCCCCAGGGATATCGACAACTCCATCTACACTCTTTTCTTTGTCTTCAATAGCTAACTTTCTCAAAGCATTAACGGCTTCTTTGACGTCGTCATTCTCCCACTGATTCTCCAAAAACTTCTTCACATTCTCCTCGGCGTAGGGAAACAGCTTATCCTGTGAAACAAAGCAACAAAAAACTTTATTGAAGTCTTAGATAGAAAAATGTCTATATATCATAGTAACTCCGTGGCGCCGAAATTCGTTTATCGTGCGGAAACCGTACATTGTTCCACCACAGATTTCATCTAAATCATGTGAAAAGGGTACCAAACATAGACAGACTCATGGGCGTAGCGAGGTACGGGCAGCTGCCCCCCCCCCCCCCCCCCCCCCCTAGAAGAGCGATCAGTCGCTAAAAAGCTCAAGAGTTAAGTGGTGAGAGAGGAGGCATTTAATCCCAGTTCGCTAACTCATATTTTGTTCTATTTGTGGTTCTATTGTGAGATTCTCATATGTTAAAAATTACAAATTCGAATATACGAAGTTTATAGTCCGCGCGGAACTAGTTGGCCGCGCCTTAGGTAGGGACACAGGGGTGAGGGGGCGGGTTGCTTCCTGCTCGCAACGCACATGAGATTAGACAGTGAAGACCAATCTCGCGATATCATGAACAATAATATAATTTAACTAGCTGTTGCCCGCGACTTCGTCCGCGTTAACATAGTATAATAATAATTAATAACAAAGATTGATAGTTTTCCCTTTTTTGTGGTTCCTTATACAAAGGGTAAAAACGGGACCCTATTTAAGCAAACGTCAAACAACTTTCATGTTTCTAACTCAAGAAATGACGGACTTTCATTCAAACTTTCAACCCCAATTTCACGCCCTTGGGGGTAGAAAATCCAAAAACGCTTAAATACGTATCCATTCATTTTTAATCAGTAGCCCAAAAATAAAGTTTCATGTTTCTAACTTAAGAAATGACGGACTTTTATTTAAACTTTCAACCCCTATTTCACCCCCTTGGGAGTATAATTTCCATAAACGCTTAAGCACGTATCCAATCATTTTGAATCAGTAGCCCAAACATAAAATTTCATGTTTCTAACTCAAGAAATAACGGACTTTCACTCAAACTTTCAACCCCAATTTCATCTCCTTGGGGGTAGAATTTCCAAAAACGCTTAAATACGTATCCATTCATTTTTAATCAGTAACCCAAAAATAAAGTTTCATGTTTCTAACTCAAGAAATGACGGACTTTCATTCAAACTTTCAACCCCAATTTCACCCCCTTGGGGGTAGAATTTCCAAAAACGCTTAAATACGTATCCATTCATTTTTAATCAGTAATCGAAAAATAAAGTTTCATGTTTCTAACTCAAGAAATGACGGACTTTCAAACTTTTAACCCCTATTTCACCCCCTTCGGGGTAAAATTTTCAAAGTTCCTTCCTTAGTGGGTGTCTACTTAATAAAACAACCCTACTCACCAAATTTCGTGGCTGTAACTTTAACAGTTTTTGCTCAGCGATGATGAATCAGTCAGTCAGTCAGTCAGTCAGTCAGTCAGTCAGTCAGTCAGGACATGTAATTTTATAAATATAGATTATTGAAAAGAATAAATTAAAGACAATTGATCAGTTTTATATTCTAAATTATTGACATGGGCTTTCCGTTTTTTAAAAACCTATGCACTTTAAATATTATTTCCTTGGATTGTCTTTTTTATCGGCGGACTTATCTTGCTATTGCAATCTCTTGTGCATTTTGCTTAAACTAGCCAGAACTGTCAAAATCAAGCGCCCCCGCCTCTCCGTCCCACCGCTCACAAGTCACATACGTTACCTAAGGCGCGGCCAACTAGTTCCGGATTATACGGATAGGATTTTCTCAATCTGAATATGATAATAATTATCATATCCTTACCAAATACTAAGAATTATTCTTATTGTCCAACATGAGACATCTTAATTTATGAAACAGTGTTGAATCCAGCGTCGGAACAGTGATACCAGCGATATACTGTTATCAGTGTAAATCAGCACACAATCTATATTTAAGCCCGCCGAATTACTTAAAACGCTAGCTCGGCGCGCCATGTGTTTATCCCAATGTAGATGGGCACTAATATCGATCTGATATTATATAGTACAGGGGTCACCAAATGGCGGACCGCGGTCCGCATCAGGACCGCCGAACTATTGTGTGCGGACCGAGCATGTTGGAAGATGAACTTCGTTAAAGATTTTCGGTCTCGACTAACTGATAAACATCTCCAGGATTTAATGTCAATAGCTTGCACCAATTTCACTCCAAACGAGCAGCAAAAATGGCACTTTTCTCATTGATATAGAAATAAAAAACACAGCTTTGTAATTTCCGTAATTACCTTTGTTTAATAAAAAAAAATTATGTGTGGACCGCGAAGGTCATTTCATTTCTTAAAATGGACCGCGAGCGAAACTAATCGGTGACCCCTGTTATAGTACTATGCACAAGTGCGTAGGTTTCCAAAGCTCGCACCGCACCCCAATTTTACTATTTTAGTGCCACATTTACGTAATTTCGATCTAACGGAACCACCGTTGAGTAACTAGAAAATGTTATTGTCGTGAAATGCAATTGCTTTTGGGTTGCTAGCCCTAGCTAGAACTTGAAAGTGAGATTAAAAGAGTTGGGGAGCCCCTTTGCCTAGCATATTATGTAGTCAGAACCGCAGCTAAATAATGATTAAAATAGATCTCCGGACTAATAAGTAAAAAGTCGTAGCCCGAATATTCGCTAACTTTATGAACAGAAACGTAGGCGACCTTCACTTCTGCATTCTCGCATACACGCGAGTCGCGATGAGCAATCTGGATGAGGGCAGCCCCGCGGTATAACGATTTTTTTTTAATCAACCAAGAATCCCAATTCAATTAAATCTCAAAAAGTTGTAACTAGCTCTATACGTAATATAGTTAATACATAGTTACTTATTACTTATTACACAAATCCAGATCTGTTGGAGAAAGTGAAAACTTTCCAGAGTATTGTTTCGTTACCGACAGTCGAAGACTGGCACTCTTATTTAGGTATCGCTAATTAAGATTCTGAAAAAAAAAGTGTATTTTTGGGGGCGCCTAATTTCAAGTACCTCAGTCGTGGGAATCGCAGACATAAAATATATTTTCAATTGTTATGCGACAGCCGGGTGCCGCTTGGGGATTGATGGGTTAAGAATTATTCAAACCGTTAATTACAGTAATTTGTTTGATAAAAGTGCTATAAATAGCTACTAGCTAGCTACACAGTATACCTAGGCATTTACATTGGAATTATTTAGCATAACGTGTAAAGCTAGACCGGTGAAACTGTCGTCTGCGATGCGGCAAGTGGGTGAACGAACTTGGGCGACGGCACCCAAACCGGATAGCCCGACCACGGCTGTACTACACGACTCGGTTTACGTACTTTTCTAGACAGTTTATTTAGCCGTAAGCCGTAACTAGATAAATTTCGGTTAATTTCGTGTTTAATTCCTCCTCTACTACCATCGTAAATTACGACTTAGAGAATTGGTGGAACCTATTATAAAAGGGAAAATTGAAGTAAAGCATGAAGATAATGAAATCTGCCCTGAACTATGTTCAGTTTTGGAACTTTGGAACGTGAGGAAAAATCTAGGCTAAACTTATTGAAGTAGGAACCCTTATAGTTTCGGTCTGTCCGTCCGCGTCCGCGGTTTTGCCCAGAGACTATAAGACCTACGAAGCTGTAATTCAGACACACAGACGTGCATTCATGCTGAATTATTAAGACTAATGATGCCGACAAAATGGTATAAGAAATCTTTGTAAAAAAAAAAATTACGGTACCACCTCCCCTACACATCAATGCGGGGGTGATTTTTTTTCGAGTCCAGGTCGAGGGGTGTCGTTGGATAGGTTTTTAAAAAATATTACGAGTATTTAAAGATCATTTTCCAATTTAGGGATCCGTTTGTGAAATATGAAGTTTTAAAGTGGAAAAAATTGTTAAGAGTCCAGTGTCCCCCCCCCCCCCTTCTACCAGCTAAACGGTTACTTCTGGAAATGTGACAAAATTCACGGGAGTAGGAAATAATATGCTGAATTTAAAAGGAAAACTACCACGATTAAGAAGACTTTATAGGTAAGTTATTGAGTAATAGTCGATCAACTAAAAAAATGTATTCGTAAAAGTACAAAGGAACTTTTCGTTCAAAATCCTTTGAACGTAATTGAGATGATGTTGTTAGTAGTGTAAAACACGTTATAAATGTGCATTCATTGACCATACAAAATTATGAAAAACTAGCGGTACTACGGTCTACGGAACCCCATATTGCGCGTGGCACGACACGCACTTGTTTAGATTAAAGCCGCATTTTCACTAGGGGACATTTGTCTCGCGACCTAGTCGCGCGACACGAAATGTACGTGTCGTACGCCCGTCGTCGCAGCGACATTTACGGGTTGCGGGACTTGTCGCTGGCGACATCAGCGCAATACACACTGAGCCCGCCGGGCTGCCGACATATGTCGGCAAATTTTTGTCGGCGGTCTAGTTGGCGGCTTCACATAATACAAGTCGGAAAATTTGGTCGTCGGCATGTCGGCGGCTTGAGATGAGAAATTTATTTGGCAGTCAGTGATTGGTCAGTGATTGCCGCGTGTCTATAGGTTGTGTCGCCGGGCAACTGAGTGCAGGCGTACCCAAGCCGCCAACATGTCGGCGGGTAACATGCGCGGGCGCATGTTGCTGACATCATTCTTTTCATACAGGCCGGGTTGTGTCGCCGGGCTTTGTCGGCAGCCCGGCGAGCTCAGTGTGTATTGCGCTTACTGTTCACCACTGACTAGTATGAACAAGTCATATGTCGAGGGACAAAGTTGCACGGGACAAACTACGTGTTGCAGGGACAAACTACGTAAATGTCGGACGACTTGTCTCCGCGACATGTCCCCTAGTGAAAACACGGCTTACAGAGACGCTCTTTTCAGTCAACTACTCAACCGACGGTCATGAAATTATATACGAACAACATGACCTTGACAACTTCAGAGAATAATAATTATTATTACCTACCAGGCTACCTGCCTTTTTTTAACGTCTAGAAATGAAGTTCCGCATTTCAAAAATCGATCAAGCTAGGAATCAGTTTTAGAAAATTTCATTTTATTCGTGTTTTATTGAATACCGAACAAAGCTCGGTCAAATAGCTAGTAATAATAAATGGGAAAAAAATTGAGACAACCTAACGTTTGCATATTGACCTCTGGGGACCCCCCGAGGTCCCCAGAGGTCAAGAAAACTATTTCTAGGTAGCAACTTGAGGCTAAACCATAAGTGCGAGATACCCACTTAGCTTTCTCTTTCAAAAGTAAAATCACAAATTATTTTACCTGCGGGTGTTGATGGGAGTTGTCCTTATGTTTTTTTTACCATTAAGGCAGGGGTTCCCAAACTGTGCGCCGCGGCGCCCTGGTGCGCCGTGGAAAGGCAAGAGGGGCGCCGTGAGTCGATCATCGATCATTATCCGAAACCACAAATATTATAAAATAAACTTATATATATTATGTAAATCAGGGAGATGACTAAATATTTGTTTATTACTATTTACCGGCTTAACCTAACTATAATAATCATGAAAGGTATTTATTTATGTATCTTTTTCTAATAGCTAGGTAGAGTAGGGCGCCGTCACAAAATATTTTACATGTAAATGCGCCGCAGGCTGAAAAAGATTGGGAACCCCTGCATTAAGGTATTAAAGAGATTTAAAAAAAACTCTAAATAGACAATGGAAACTAAACTAAACTTCCAGGAAATAATATACAATAATGGTACTTAAAAGAAAAAAAAACAAAAGACTTTTTACTAGTCTCTTTAAGATGCTTTGTCGCTCTTTCTTCTAATAATAACTCTCACACTGCTTTCGGTGATCGTGGCTGGCTTAATTGAAACCAGGCCAGTAGCACAGGATTATATTATGGTGCCCAAGAGTGTGCGCAGTACACAAGAGCACTCTATATTCCTTTTACTTGTGTGTGGTGTGTGTGTAGTGGCACAAACAACCGACACAACTGGAAAGAGATCAGGCGCAGGACCGATTTTTTACATGCCCATCTGACGCATGGATCATCTTACTTGTCAGACAATCAGGTGATTAGCCTGCATTGTTCCAACCAAACTTGGAAATGACAAGTTTCCAATGATTCGAACCCATGACCTCCAAGTCAAGAGTCACGCTCTAAACCACTGGACCACGGAGGCGGTTTTTTTTCTAGCTCATACACAATAGTCATAAAACGTTATACTTTTGACATCCTAGCATTATTATAAATGCAAAAGTGTGTCTGTCTGTTCAATACTCACACTTAATGACTGGGCTAATTTTAAGATTATACTTATTAGGTGGTATGGACATAGTGGACGATACTTTGGAATGAACATAATATCAAACCCTTAGTATTAAAAGGGCACAACTTAAAAAAACTTATGTTCCGGGTAAATGCATTTAAAGTTTTGGAAATTAAATTTTTTCATTTATTTGAGTGTAGAATGTTTAATTATGAAGAAAGTCCAGTGGGTGGCTAATTTAACTTTTAGAACATGACAACTCAAATGGGCCAAAATTTCAAAAAATCGAAATAATAAATGAGCAAACAAAAAAATCAAAAATCCGGAAAATATCATGTTTAGATCTTTTAAAAATGAAGACATGACATTTGTTTTTTTTTTAATTTGGATAGTTTTTAACCTTGATATCTGTTGCCAAAAATTTAAAAAAAAATCTAAAGTTACAGATATTTACCAATTCCATGACAAAATTAAAAATCAAAAAAATATAATGTTTAGAATTTCGGCAAATACATACATGTTAATTGTTATTTATTTTTTTTATTAATTATTTTTGAGCCCCAGAATGATCAAAATAAAAAATCAAAAAACTAACTGATATCATCTTTAGACAACATAAAATCGAGCATACAAATTTATAAATTTTTGTAAAGTTTCGACAGTAAGAAATTGCTTGAGAGCTTCCCAAAATTTTATTTTTAAAATAAAATTTTTTTGGGAACTTAAAAAAAATTGTTTATTATCATCTGTAGGCAATTCAGCGATAAACAATTCCCATTTTTTTGAAATTGAAAAAAATAATTAACTCGTGCATATCCTTATCTGCCTGCCTAGCATACGCCAACGAGATATCTCACTCTACATGTTTCTCGATGTTTGATATTTTGTATCTTCATCTCTATTGACCCTAGCATGACAAACATTTTTTCTCGCGTAGATCTATCATCCAATTAACACATTTTATAGAGTTTTGTTGAGATAATGTCGAGATTTTGGCATTATGAGACGAGTAGTTTTTAATTATCTCGAGAGTGAGATATCTCGTTGGCATATGCTAGGCAGGCTGAAAATTTATTTTGTCTGCTGTCTGCTAAGTTTTAATATTTTAATATATATTAATATTTTAATATACCCAGACATAATTATCTATTAAAATATTTTAAACATTTTAGTTGGCAAAACTTAATCTTTCTTAAGCAAATATCCGACTAAACCAGCTATTGCTGTCATGTGTACATAGGGTTGCCAGGCGTCCGGATAAAGCCAGGCTTTTCGTTTGCATGTCCGGCCAAAATTAAAGGGAGTCCGGCTTTCGTAAAGCCTAGAATCTATAAGTTCTATAACTTTATATAAAAGTCCTACAAATTTTAGACGGTTGACTGACGGACACCTAATGAGATGTAAAATTGTAGAGCTATATAATTATAAAAAAAACTGGAGTACCAAGTTTGGTTTTCTACTGTAAAAATAATATTTTCAGTTTCGGTTCATAAATTATTTGATGATGATGATGAGTGATGACCGATTTATATCTATCTGTAAGCAAAAAGTAAACAAATTAAATCACAACTTGAATAAAAGTGAAGGCATTCGCCCCAGTTCAATTTTTAATCACGGTTGATAACTTCTGTCGCGCCGATTGTGCATCTCGCTCAAACACCCGGATCATCAAAGCGCGTGCGACAAAGACGGCTTCTCATAACCTTGATGTGTGTACCGTTCCATCAACCAGCTGCACCGAACAGCTGTTTAAAAGCGCCGGTAGACGTTATTTGTCAGTAACGAATTATTATAATATAGTAATCATTACATGAATGATTTACGAAAATCAATGTAATGCTCAAGAAGGCTTGCCAGTTGCCACTTAATTTTCTACACGTAGATTTGCCAATAACTCAGCGAAGTACCTATAGATATTCATGTATAGATATTCATGTATAAATATTTTACTTTAATTTATCGTTTTTTTATGTTATAAATAGAATGTAAAGTAATAATTAAGAGCAGGAGCAGTCCTATAGTAGCTTAAAATTACACGTGCAACAAAATTTTACAGGTACAAATTCAAAAGATCCATTTTGATTTCGTCCACCATGTTGCAATTCACGCAAAGAACATGTTCTCTTTACAACAAAGGAGTTCATGGTTTGCGTTTTTTTGAGTAAAATTTTAAAACAAAAAGGGAAAAAAGCCGCAGCAAATGATAGTGAAACTATCACATGTTGAAGCAAAAACACCGGCCGGTGAATGATTAAGACCTACCTTAACAAAGCTGATCGAAGTCGTCGTTCCCTCGATGTCCAGCAACAAAATCTTGCATTTCCTCACAATTTCAGCAATTTCTTTGCTTTCACTAGCCATTTTAGAAAGCAAGAATTTAGGCCCTATTTGTAAGTTTTATAATTTTTAATTGACTAGAAATTAACCACGCAACTCAACGTCCCCGCTTCGACTATTTAGAAAAAAAGCATCGATTGAACGCAGCTCGGCACACGAAAGCGGCACGGTGTGAAGGAGGCGGGAGACGGGTATAACATAAGTTAGAGCGAAATAGGTTTCTGCAAAAATTTCGCGACTGAGTGAGATGCGAATACACTTTCGGGCAAATTCGGGCTTCGGCTTTTGGCGGAAGGACCGGATGTACTTGTTATCAGTTCTTACAACCTAACCAACTTAAAAGTATTGCCCTAGGTTTAAAAGGTTTTTGGTATTGCCATTTATATGATGACAAATTATTGCAAAATGGTCAGTGAAGCCCATCAAGTCTTCTATGCGCAAATTGAGGTGGTGGTGTTTGGTCCTGGAGGACCATTCTGGGATAGGCAAACGGCAGTGCGACATGTAAATGCCCGTAGGCAAATGTGCGCAACTCGCAAGGAGTGTGCTGCGGCCTGCGACACTCTTGACTCTGGTGACCGTGTAGCGAGAATATCAGAATACCCAAGGCAGAATATAATACCCTAGGTAGGTAGGTACCTATTGAGAGTAGGTGACTTTAGTTTAGACATTTATATGATGAACCTTCAACATCATGCAATTTTCTGATCTTGTAAAAGTTAAACTAAATATTTCAGATCTACAGCACTGACATATGTCAGTGCTGTAGCCAAAGATATTGTACCTCTAGATTGATAGCGATAACGTCACGAATTGTTAGAAAGTGATAGCTCAATACAAATCAGCTAATGTATGAAAGAGATGTATGTCTTTTTTTGTCCCTTTCGGCATGGCCACTTTTTTTGTTTGGCAACTATGTCTATTTGACAATTAGTTGCCAAACAAACAGACGCGCTGTGATTTTCAATTGTTTTTTTGTGTTAAAGTGAAAAAGGAGCAATAAAAGAGTTATTAAATTAAGTGGCCAGGAAAACTCTTTCGATTGTGATGGCAGGGTGTTCCATTGTTGGCTGTAAAAGCCGTAGCGAACAACAAATACCTGGATTAACATTTCATGCGTAAGTACCGCTATAAAATGTTGCTTTTCTCCAAGTTTTACGTAGGAATTAGAATGAAAGTGAGTATTTATTTAGTTTCTGACAACTCCTTACAAAAATTCACACAAGGTCTACTTTAATTTCGGAAATAGATAATTCATCATAACCTCAAACCGCGTATCTCTGTATTGCCATGTCGACAAAATTATCTCCCGGATCAATTAAAAATATTGTGTTGTGTCGTCTTTGTTATTATTATTGAGGTAGGTATTGTGTACCTATTACCTAACATCGTGGATAGATCATGAACCAAAAAATCCGTATAGCGCCATGTAGGGAACATATTTATTTATTTAACTTATTTGTTTAATTTTGTTATATACCTAATCCAAGTAAATGGTGGACTGATATTCAATATATTTTTGAGTTGTGTGAAATTCCCTCATTAATTATAACAACTGGCCAAGATTTAGGAAAAAAAATCTCTATATTAGACACTTAGTTATTATTAGTAAAAAAGTGTCTAGAAATTCTATTATATCTATTATATTTTTAAAATATAGTAGATATAATAGAATAGAGATATTTGAAATTAACATTAAAATAATAGTTAATTTATTTTTTTTAGTTTTCCCACCAAACCCAATTCACGGACTGTATGGGTGGCAGCAACTGGACGTTCAAACTGGCAGCCAAAAGGAAGTTCAAAAGTGTGTTCAATACATTTTGAAGATGGATGTAATAATACCTCTAAAATGAGAAAATATTTAAAACCTGGAACTATACCTAAAAACAAATTCATGTAAGCACTCAATTTGATTTCAAAGTGATGAGTGAAATAGTGTGGTGGTGGCATCTTTGTTTAAAAAAATATTAATTTTGTTTGTTTTTATTAACATTTAGCATAATAAGCTAATTAATAATATGACGTGTTACGTGCTGTCTCGAACCGCATGATTGTTTATTGTATTAATTGATA
This sequence comes from Polyommatus iphigenia, assembly GCA_963422495.1. NCBI lineage: Eukaryota > Metazoa > Arthropoda > Insecta > Lepidoptera > Lycaenidae > Polyommatus > Polyommatus iphigenia. Next base: position 14,092,439 of record OY730181.1, on the reverse strand, counting down.
CTAATGACATGCCAACCACATGCTGTACATTGACTGACAATTTGTTTAATTTTTCTGTCACGTTAATGTTGCTGCAATTACCGTTTATGGAGCGTATTAGAGATCAGAGGTTTTTTATTTTTGTTTTGCTCTTTTTTTTGACTCCATGTTTTTTATGTTTTAGAAGCTGGTATCAACAAAACCACAAAGTTGTCTCGAGACGAAAAAGTGTGATGTTGAGCGCCAGTTGAGAGATGTTCAACCTAAGGTGATTGAATTAAAAACTTGATAATCAAGTCTTATAAATAAAAAATGATAATGTACAAGGTGAAATAATTGCCATTTATTTTCAGCTAGAAAGGCAAACAAAGATTTCGGCGACACGGTTGAAGAAATTGCGTGCAAGTCGAGAGTCGCGGAGAAGACTGCTGAAGAAGGTTGCAGTTTTGGAAAATATTCTGGTTGGAATTAAAAGCCAAAATGCCGATAAAATGCGAACTACACGAACAACTGGAGTCATTAAAAGCTTTAAAAAATAATGAGAATTTTTGTCCGAAACAGCGACGGACATCTAGAACATGAAATGTGAAAATAATAATTAATAAATCTTTACTATTTACATGGGTTTTGTTTCATTTTTTAGAAATAATTCATAATAAATATATATTACTAGCTGTCCCGGCAAACGTTGTTTTGCCTGTTTTCCCTGTTTTCCTGCTTTTCTCTTAAAGTTTTTTCTGATATTTTTTTTCTATAAACTTTACGGAGCCCGAGACCTTTCCAACGGATGCAAAACCGTGGAATTTTAAAATTAAAATTTATGTTTCACAGTAATTAATAATAATATATTAAACCGTATTTTATGTTTGTACAATATCTTGAACGCAATAAAGTATATTATATTCTATTCTATATTAAATCTTATTCGAATATTTAATTGAATTACAATTTCATGAATTTATTTTGAATTATCGGCAGAATTTACCCTAGACTTAGGGAAATATTTTTAAGGTAGCAACACAGTAGAGTTGAAGCGAGAAGCACTGAAGTGGTCACGCTATCAGACTATCTAGAGGTACAATATCTTTGGCTGCAATGATATTCAACATATACAGATCTGTTACGTTCATACTATTTTCCGGCTTAAATCTGTTCCGAATAAGTTCGAACAATTTTCAAATTCAAAATTGCAAACATTGACAAATTTGAGAGATAAGTGAAACAAAAGATACGAAATGCCATTTACATAAAAGAGACAGTTCTATTTTCAAACGTCGAACTGCAATGTTTCTTGTGCGTAGAGAGTAACATAATTATAGCCGTAGAGTGGACACTTGATACAAAAGTACTCGTATTAGTAGGTAAGAAATGAAAGAACTTATGTAAGAGTTACTTTTACATTTATTGAAAATTTTAACACCAAAATAATAATGAAATATCTATATCTATACATCTTATCTTATCTTATATATGTATATAAAATTCTCGTGTCACAATGTTAGTCCACGAACTCCTCCGAAACGGCTTTACTGATTTTACCAAATTTTATATGCATATTCAGTAGGTCTGAGAATCGGCTACTAGGTACTTTATTTATTGATAAGTGCATTTGTGAAGATAAGTGTATTACAACCTGAGACTGACGGCGACCATTGTTTGTGCAACGAGATTGCGATCGACGTTGCCATGGCGACATACTTATTTAGTCACTTCAATAAAATAATATGGGCAAAATACTTTATATTATGGCAAAGCAACGTTTGCCGGGACAGCTAGTATTATTATAAAATAAGGTCGCTTTTTTCCCTCATGTCCCTTTGCTCCCTTTAATCTTTAAAACTACGCAACAGATTTTGATGATTCTCTCAGTGTTAGATATGTCGCATCCGGTCAAAAACGGAAACGGAACTTAAGTGCGCCATCTTTATGAAACTAGTGGCGCGCTTTGACAGAGTTGGGGCGTGTCGGAGTGGGAGAGTTGGAGAGGGAAATTTCCCCTCCTGTGCCAGTCGCCAGAAGATGCGATCAGTCTCGTCTGGGCTTCCAACTAGCCAACACGTTCCGGAACTGTCCCTAGTTTCGTTTACTTGTGCTGAGTGAAGTGATCAAAGTGTGTTAGGAAGTGATAATTATTGTGAAGCGTTTAGTAAAGTGTAAAAGTGTTCCTGAGAAGTTTATTTGTGAAAGTGTTTGGTGAATGAGTGTGATTCTGTGAATTGTAATAAAACTATTTCTGATTATTATTTTGTTCTTGTTCTTTGCGTGATACCCACAGAAGGCCCACAAAATGTCTGATCGTAGTCCTATTTTACCGAGAGACTCGTTAGATAGTATATTTATCGAGGAAGGCTATAGGCTATATTTTATCACGCTAGGACTAATAGGAGCGAAGAAATAGAGGAAAATGAGGAAAAAACGGGGAAAATTATTTGAATGGGCTAACTTGAACGCGCTAATCTCAGGAACTACTGGTCCGATTTGAAAAATTCTTTCAATGTTAGATAGCCCCTTTATTGAGGAAGGCTATAGGCTATATTTTATCATGCTAAGACTAATAGGAGAATGTGGAAAAAATGAGGGAAATTATTTGAAAGGGCTTATCTCGCGAACTGCTGGAGTAATTTTTATGTTATTTGGCACAGATAAGAAATACACCACGTGAAGGATCATAGGCTATCGATTTTAATCATTTTTTACTTCATAAAATACATATTTTATGTACCTCTATTCCACACTCTGGATGTAAAAAGGTAGTTTTCAAATTATTTGGTCTATTGAGATCACAACCTAAAAAACTCAAAGGAAGGGGGATACTCTACGTGCTTGGGGTACGCACGGCATTTGCCTAGTATTCCAAGTAAGCAATGGTGCGTAGAGGTTCCCTCTTCCTTTGAATTTTTCCAAATCATTTGTAGGTATTTGGCCTCTAATCTATTCTATGACTCGGATAGGGACGTTGGGATCGATTACTTATTGCTTTTAATTAATAAAATAAGTTTTATTAGATGTTATAAAAAAAGTTTGACCTTGAATAACAATAACAACTTTGGTGTAATAATAAAAATTATTCCTTAGATTATGTTCTATTCAAATAATGGATTTATTTGCGTTGGCCGGCACTTTTAAAATTAGCCCAATTTGATCCTTATGCTTTAGTTTGTTATTATTTTTAGCAATATTCCGCGAAATAAACCTCCACCTTTAAGTAAATGAGTTGAGAACAATTGCTATCCAATCTTGTAGTTTTACTTGATCACAAGGAACCCTAAAAAAAACAGTACAGTACAGTAATTGCATAAGACATCGCATAGCGTATAAAATAGAATACAAATAAACTGCAATTGTAGGCATTTAAGTCACCATCTAACAGTCATGTGGCGAGTCTGCACTAACTACTCTATGTCTGCAGCAGCGCAACCATCCTTATCGTTCTTTCGTCAAAACCATACCGCTGTCACTTTCTTCGCCTGAGCTATGGCGCAAATTCGATTTTTTCAGATTGTTCGAAAAAATAATTGAAAATGTAATTAATCGAGGTATTTATTGCATACTTACAAGTGGTAAGAGATTCCATGTGTTTACTTTATAGCCATAGTTCGTACATTTTCTAAACACACACGACGGCATTTTCAATTTATTTTGGTACTTGACAAGACGCGGTACGTTCGTGAAGTGCGTTCGATGGTTCGATGCAGACTAAATAAAGGACGGGCCAATTGGCCCGTATTTGAAGCTTCACAACGCGCTCGGTAGTAACATATCTGCTTTGAGTTATTATACAATATATCATTGTTTGGCTGTAGTTATACCAGAGTAGACAGAATGATAGAGTATGTCGACTTAGAACTGATGTAAAAAAAATTAAGTTTGACGTATTATGACAAAAGTCGTCGCTAGGGTCGTTACCTACAAATTTAGTTGTTGTTTATATTTTGGCACATGCAAAGAAAACTGTCAGAATTCAATTTCAAAATCTTATTTTTAAAATTAAATTATACCAGCCAGCGCGCCAGCCTCTAACTTCTCCTGGCGAAACCCGACAGAAATGACAGATATTAATACTCGTCCGTCTCTTAGCAGTCGAAGTACTGGTACACAATAGACATAACTACCAGTAGTTCGACTGCAAAGAAATGGACAGGTTTCAATATCTGTCAAATTCGTCGGGTTTCACTAGGATAAGTTAAAGGCTGGCGCGCTGGCTAGTATAATTTATTTTTAAAAATAAGATTTTGAAATTGAATTCTGACAGTTTTCTTTGCATGTGCCAAAATATAAATAGTACGAGATACGACTGCAGAACTGTGCAGGTATCGAGTACACGCTTAAAACCACCTTTTTACAAATATTTATGATTAGGAGAACATATTTCTACTGGGGTACCAGTCCAAATGTGGCCGCAACTATTTTTAAATTTTTTTAAAAGAATTGAGTTTGCGGGATAAAATGTTTTCATCAAGTATTGAAAGCAAACATGGTTCATTTCACGGCAATGAGTATAGAGATTTAGAAAAATCCGGTGTGCCGTTGGGCACCCGGCCGCAACTCTATTGTAACCAGGGGGCCGATTCTGTATCGTACATTTGTGAGTTAATCACTGAGTTAGTAAAGAAACGGAGGAGTGAGCAACCGAAAGTCTCACTTTTGTATGCAAGTGAATACAAAAAGTGGCACTTTCCGTTACTCACTCCTCGGTTTCGTTACTAACTCAGTTATTAACTCACAAATGTACGATACAGAATCGGCCCGCAGGTGTGAACAGGTACGATACCAATACATTTTTGCATCCATAACGTATATTGATCTTTTATATATCAAATGGAAGCTTATTTTCCTCTTATTATTACAATATAGGTGTGCCTAATTAAATCTGGCCGCAAATAAGGGGTGCCGGCTGTCAAAGATGGCAAACTATCCAGCCCCGGATCTTCAATTTTTTTCAGGCGGGGCAAAAACTGAAAAATGCCGCCCGCCTACCTACTTATGTTTATTTTCATCTTTGTCATCCATATACTTTCAGCTGTCAATTATATGTATTATGTGCTGTCCCGATCTGCGATTCCTGCAGGCGAGCGGGAGCCGGGCGCGTATTTTGAACTTTGCCTACGCGTCTCGCGAATCCATACTAATATTATAAATGAGAAAGTATCTCTGTCTGTCTGTCTGTCTGTCTGTCTCGCTTTCACGCCAAAACTTCTGAACCGATTGTAATGAAATTTTGTACACAGATAGTCTAAAGCCTGAGAAAAGACATAGGCTACTTTTTAACTGGAAAAAGGGGTTGTAAGGCGGTATTTATGCGTAAATTTGCTCAAATTAAGTTAGTTCCACAAATTCATAACAGATGGTGCTAAGAGTCGCCTACATCACGCTAGCGCTTACTCATACGTCTTTCTATAAGAGGTGGTACCATTTTAAATTAAATATTTTGATTTTTTCGATTGCTATACACGTCTTATAAATAACCCACTGCGCAGTACTTTATCTATGCAGTGACGTAACCTTAATATCAATGATAAATAGTTTATGGTTAAAGTTGTGTAATGGCTTTAAAGCTGAATAAGCTTTTAAATTTGGCATAAAAAAAGTTTAAAAAAAATTATGTGCACACTGCACAGCTGTTTTTGGGTATTTTGATTTAAGGGGTACCAGGGTTTTAAAAAGCTTTTAATTTGACACCAATTTTGTTGACACCACGCGCTATAAATTGAAGTCCACGCGGACGAAGTCGAGGGCAACAGCTAGTAATAAAATATGTTCGTGCACGGTGCAGCACGTCTCACTCCGCGCTCAGGGTATCGGTCAAGTTGATATTATGGCCATGAAATTGCTGTACCTACTTGTGCTAGTATTTATTTCGTGGTCAAAGATAAATAAATGATGAGTTGTCCATTGGTCCGTGAAGTGTGAATTTGGCCGCCCCCTGAATTTGCCGCCCGGGGCATAGGCCCCGGCTTGCCCCCCCCTAGATCCGGGGCTGAAACTATCGAAGGTTGAGGGAAAGGGAGATAGCGCGTAACATTACGGGTCTAACGAGGATAGTGATTGTACATTATATTGTGAGTGTACTTAACCATCGGTTCAAACAATAGTAATAATCGACCAAGTGCGAATCGGACTCGCGCACGAAGGGTTCCGTACTATTATAGAGCAAAATTAGGCCAAAATTTGTGTGTTTATGTGGGGGCGGCCCTTATATTTTAATTTTATTATTAGTAATTAAATTGCACATTTAATTAAATATTTCGAAAAATGTTTAAGTGCCTATCTGTTAAAGTATCGACATAGAGCGAAAAAGGCCATTTTATTAGTGTACCTGCATGTTAGGGGCAGAGGGCGTTATTAGTTAGTATTTCTGTGCGTCAATTAGATGGCGTTTTTTTTTTAATTAAACAGCGACTCGTTGTTGGTATTCCTGGGCGTCAATAGATGGAGTTTTTTTAAATATTTTTTTTGGGTGTATAATTATAATATGTATGTCCCTATACAGTTTTTTTTGGGTTTAAATTTAAAAGAAATAATTTCGTTCCATTCGGGTGTCCCTTGACACCTCTCAAGTTTTTTAATTGAATATATTTAATTTACAGTAAAATCTTTTTATTTGGGTTCCGTACCCAAAGGGTAAAAACGGGACCCTATTACTGAGAGACCCGGTTCTTCTCGCCGGGTTAGTTTCCGAACCAGTGGTAGCCAGACGGGACGGGCGGACGGACGGACGGGACGTCCCGATTTTGGCGGGACGTCCCGATTTTTTCACCAAAATTAAATGTCCCGCGCGGGACAGGCTCAGTCCCGCTTTTCGGGGAAAGCCCAAACGTACATGCAGCGTGCTGAGAAAGAAAGGTGTGTAATGAAGATAAGGGTGTGGGAGGTAGAGGAGTGGATTTTATTTGACTACTTTTGCTATCTATTGTCACGTAAACGTTATTTTAACACAAACAAAAACATAAAAAATCAAAAAACTTTTGATTTTATACTTTTTTTACTGTGTCCCGCTTTCGACTGAAAATCCCGCTTTTTCACTCAAAAAGTTCCAAAGTCCCGACTTGGCACAAAAAAATTCTGGTGACGCTGATTGTAGACCAACTGCAACGGTAGGCAACAGGCGGGCTGCGAAATCGCGATAGGTCGAATCTCGGACCGTGAAATATTGTAATGCATTTTATACCAAGTATCAATTAATACATAGATAAGGTATTCGTTATACCTTTATTTTATTAAAATAATATTTACAAGCTACATAGGACAATTAGTGTTTTTTCTAGATCTCTTTAAAAAAAATTCACAGTATCCGGACCGCACCTAAAATTACTTGCCGACCCCTGATGTAGACGTTCAGAATATATTTGCAAAAATTTATTCTGAATAAAAAAAATTGAGTTTGAGTTTTGAGACTTCCTTGTCTGTCCGTCTGTCGTCTATCTTATGTCTGTCTGTCGTCTGTCTCCACTCTCCAGGCTGTATCTCAAAAACCGCTATAGCTAGACTTCTGAAATTTTCACACATTGTGTATAATATCTGTTGCCGCTATAACAACAAAATACTAAGTGATTTTTTGGCCTTTTTCGCTTTATTTCGGTAATGGATAGGCACTTTAAAATTTCATGAAATCTTCAATTAAATGTGCAATTTAATTACTAATAATCAAATTAAAGTAAAATTAAAAAATAAGGGCGGCCCCCATACAAAAACACAAATTTAATATAAAAAATACGAGTCCGACTCGCACTTGGCCGATTATTACTATTGTTTGAATCGATGGTTAAGTACACTAACATGATGTACAATCACTATCCTCGTTAGACCCGTAATGTTACGCGCTAGCTCCCTTTCCCTCAACCTTCGATAGTTTGCCATCTTTGACAGCCGGCACCCCTTATTTGCGGCCAGATTAAATTAGGCACACCTATATTATAATAATAAGAGAAAAATAAGCTTCCATATGATACATAAAAGATCAATATACGTTATGGATGCAAAAATATATCGGAATCGTACCTGTTCACGCCTGGTTACAATAGAGTTGCGGCCGGGTGCCCAATGGCACACCGGATTTTTCTAAATCTCTATACTCATTGCCATTAAATGAACCATGTTTGATTCAATACCTGATGAAAACATGTTATCCCGCAAACTCAATTTTGTTATTTTTTTTTAAATAGTTGCGGCCACATTTGGACTGGCACCCCAGTAGAAATATGTTCTCCTTATCATAAATATTTGTAAAAATGTGGTTTTAAGCGTGTACTCGATACCTGCACAATTTTGCAGTGGGATCTTAGACTAAAACAACAACTAAATTTGTAGGTAATGACCCTAGCGACGACTTGTCATAATACGTCAAACTTAATTTTTTTTACATCAGTTCTAAGTCGGCATACTCTATCATTCTGTCTACTCTGACTGGTAGTTAAGTCTATTGTGGCCATACTACGTACTACGGTAGTCTTCGTACTTCAACTCAGTGATCTACATTCTACAGGAATGTTTTGGCGCGTGGATAGCAATTTCATGAATACCGTATGATGGATTTTGTGGACGTCCACCAAAATGATACCAACGGTTTCACAATTCAGCCACATTCAAGTCAATATTTAAATGATTTGTATTTTATGACATTGTTAGAAATCATGTGAAATAGCTGTCTTGACACTTGATATTTTGAAAATGGCGCGGCGGTGTCAGTTCTAACTTCTAATCATCAACGCGCCAAAACATATTTGTAGGATTAGGTTCATAATTAGTACCGTAAGCGTAAGGTACTAATCTGTGATAACTGACAAGGCTGTGTTTCAACCAGAGATGTGTTGCGAGAAATGTGTTTTGATCTAATAGAATCGCTGCGCTGAGCGAGGTCACGCAATGAAGTGATTTTTTGAGTTGTTGGGTTTATCTTTTAGATGTTGGGTTGGTTAAAGAAAACATATTATATATGCCATTATATTTTTTATTTACAATTAAGAAAATAATTTGGTATTTACAAATTACATATTATTATATCCTAGAATATTCAGTCTGCTTAACATTATATCCTTATAGCATTTTTGTTTTCAAGGTAAAATATATCAATTTAGTGAGATCTCAGATCTCCTTGAAATAGTAAAAAAGGCAAAACTGACTTTCACTTAGTCAACAGTAAAAATGATGATACACTTGAATTTTAATACGTCTACTTTCCACTGAAAATTCATTCGAGGACTAATGCCCGTTTTCACCAACAACACCTAAAATTTAGGTGTCCCTTAAGCCAATATTTCAAGTTTTGCTCTTGATGAATTGACAACCCCGTAACTCTTAGGTGACGTATCTCACTACATAGTATAAAACAAAGTCGCTTTTTCTGTCCTCATGTCCCTTTGTTCCCTTTAATTGCGGTTTTCTTTAATAGATAGAGTGATTAAAGAGGAAGGTTTGTGATAAATATGTATATGAATTATGGGAGTTCGCTATTTTACAAGTAAAATATCAGACGGCCATTCTATAACAGATTCATTGTCAAGGCAACCGTCGTCGTCGCCACATACGTCACCAAAGTGTACGGGGTCGTCAATTCATCCCGTAAATTATAAACGTCACCTAATGGTTTGACGGATGAATCGCATAATAGGTTGTTTTATTTCAAATAAACGTCACCTAAGAGTTACGGGGTTGTCAATTCATCAAGAACAAAACTTGGAATATTGGCTTCAGGGACACCTAAAGAACAATGGCCAAATCGTACCAGGTGGGCGGTGGCGTCCCGATATGCCACTAGTAGCAAAAATTCCCTAATATTTTAAGGCATCAAAAATCATTAGTAATGTGTCTATAAATAGCCACAAAAAAAAGATCAATATATTTTAGTTTCGTTATGTTCTGACAGCCGGCGATCATTCGCATTCGTTCTATTTCTCGTTTCTAATTGAAATAATTAGAAACGAGATCGCCGGATATACACTTGTAGGCTGTTACGTAGTATACAGTTTACATCCTCTTTGTTGTAGGCTACACCGCAGTCGGGAAAAAGGTAGTTCTTTAGCCTAACCTCAAAATAATTGTAAACGTTATTAATTATTATAAAAAATCGTGGCTATTTAGACATAAATCTCAAACGGAATTATGTTTAGAGCATAAGAACAACCAAATCTAACTATAGTTTATTTTGGGACATCAAAAATAAAAGTCGAGTCCAGCTCCTATACAAATTTGGCCATGATTCTTTTAGGTGTTGTTGGTGAAAACGGGCATTAATCTACTTTTCTTGACGTGTTTTGATAAAGCTTTCCTAGTCTCATAAAACAAAAGAATTAAGAATTAAGCTATTATAATACAAGTTTTATGTAACAAAGAAATAGAAATTATATAAAATGACTTTCCTATCTAATAAATCTAATAATATTATTGTCATGTTGTAAAATGATCAAATAAACTATTTTTCAACAATTTCTGCGTCTCGTCCGTTTTCATTTTCTTTAATAATCTCGGGGTATCCGCTTTAGTTTCGGCTTTTCGTTTCGTCACCTGGAAAAGAATAAACATTATACAACTAATATAAATTATGAATTTATCTAGAGTTGGTTTCCAACCAGTGGTCTGTGGACCACCAATGGTCCGCAGAAGCTAAAATATGGTCCACAACTCATTTTAAATTTAATTCTAGTAAGTATAGCCAACAGTACAGTATACTGTATACAGTCATTTTAAATTTAATTCTAGTAAGTATGGCCTAGTTAAGATGCAAGCTCAGAAATCAAATTAACACTAAAATGCCAACGTCTCCTTTTTTGTAATTTCCTATTGAGTTTTTATATTTTCCTATAAGGTGGTCGCTGTTAACGAGAAAAACTATTAAAGTGGTCATCTACCGAAAAATGGTTGGGAGCCCCTGATCTAGAATGTGTCAGGACACGGCTTAAGTATGGTTCCTTAGTTAGAGGACAGCAACCTACGTTATAGAAAAGTATTTGCACAATTTAAAACTGTTTATAAAATTAATAATATACAAACTGATTATGAATAAATAGTTGTTTTGATCGCGGTAGCGAACGATCGCGCACCGCTCAACAACACACGCGTCAAATATTAATAAAATTAATTAATATTTCGCGAGTCGCGCGGCTCACAGCCGCTGCACCGATACCATGGCGCTCGTATCCAACGAGCTGCTGGCGTTCGTACAACACGTCGTCAACACCATGGACGAAGATAGCATCGTGCAGCTGTGCAGGTCAACCTACACCAACGAGGAGATCTGCAAGGGCAGGCTGATGTAACGAAGCGCTCGGCAAGACCGCGCAGATGACGTCCCGGAGGAGAGACGGAAGCGAACGAAGCTTGCAGGACATGATCTCCCTGCTCAAGCAGACTAATCCTACGGAATTGCCGGTATTTGTGGCCAAGCAGCTCCACAAACTGCCGGCGGTATCGACGGACCACGTCAACATCTCCAGCCTGCTCCAGAAGTTCAACATCATGAGGGCGGAGCTGGACGAGATACGAGGTAGATTGGATGCCTCGGAATCATAAAAAAAAGGAAAAAGTAATAATTCATTATGTAGGTCACCCGAGCATCCGATCGACTCGATAAATGTGCGTCGCGGAGCTCAGCGCGACTCGGCGTTTTGCACGTCAGCGAAACCGAGTGAGTCAGCAACAGCCGCCGCCGTCAGCTCGCCGTCACCGCGTGACGTCGACACGAAATTGAGGACATCGACTCAACAGAAAAATTATGCAAGCGTCGCTGCTTGCCCCGCACCGCCCCCGCGGGTAAAGGCGAGGGGTGCAAAGGAGGGCCGCAAGGCTGAACACCTTCGACTCAACAGGGACGAGAGCAGGAGGTGCGATGAGGAGGGCTTCATTCTGGTAGAGAGGAGGAAGAAGAGGAAGCCCACCGTCCGCAATCACCGCGGCACCGCACCTTATGTGCCCGAGCTGCGCCTGCGCAGCGAGGTGCCCGCGACGCCGCTCTACGTGTCGCGTCTGCACTGGTCCATGACGGTCGAAGACGTCGTAAACTACATCCGCGAGAAGACCACCTACACCTTGAGGGTGGAGCGTCTGCACTCTCGCCACAAAGTGAATTTCAGTTCCTTTGTGGTGAGAGTGCCGACTCAAGTTTTATCCATCTTCGAGGTGGAGGAGTTTTGGCCCGACGGTGTAGTTTACCGGAGGTTCCGGGGGAGGCTCCCGAACGAAGCGCGCATCACGTCGCCTAAAGAGACATTACGTGATAAAGTGTAGTGTGACTGTGTGTGTGTGTGAATGTGTAAATAATATATATTAGGATAAAATCATTAGCATGGGATTAGACGACGTGATGTACGCTACTTAGCTTTTATACTATTGTATATTATTGTTTGCTTAATAAAGAATTTGAATTTGAAAATAAATAAAATAAAATAAAAAATTAACGAAGCATAAATTGTGCAACATACTTCTCATAATAGTGAGAAGAAATTTTAGCTTTTTTAGCCCTAGAACAAATTTTTTTGTTATTACTAACAAGCAAATTTTTTGTGAGTAGCAAATTTTGATAAGACGAACAACATTTTTATTTTCGAAAAATCTCGGAAGTGGTAGCTAACAGAGATAGAAAGGATTTCATACTTTGACTTGATAGTTGATGGTCCTAAAATATGGATTGTTTTATTTATAGGACAAGGTGACTCTAAAATTATATAAGTATTAACAGGTATTAACCTACCAATATACAAAAAATCTGCTGGTTAGGGTTCCGTTTTAGGGTACAGTAGTCAACCAAGTTTTGTTGATTACAAACGGAACCCTAACCAGCTGATTTTTGGTATATTGGTAGGTTAATAGTTATATAATTAATTAAGGATGGGTTGCACCAGAGGCGTGGTTAAAGATAAAGTTAAGGTTGAAGTTATGGTTATAGTTAAATATGGCGTCCTTTAGCTTTAACTTTAACCTTAACTTTAATCGGAGAAATTCACAGATGTCTGTTGCGTTTATTTTTTATTGAAGCTACAGGTATGTAACGGGATTGAGGGCAGGGCTGTAACTAGAGTCAAATTTGAGGTAGGGCAGCGTCGGTTACAGGTAGGACGGAAGCAAAAAAATCGGTCAAGTGCGAGTCGGACTCGTGCAGGAAGTTTTTCGTACCGTTATAGATTAAAAATAGGCCAAAAATTGTGTTTTTGTAACTGAGCCCCCTTTAAATTTTAATGTTATTTTAATAATTGTATTATCTATACATATTATAAAACAAAGTCGCTTTTTTCCCTCATGTCCCTTTGTTCCCTTTAATCTTTAAAACTACGCAACGGATTTTGATGATTCTTTCAGTGTTAGATAGCCCATTTATCGAGGAAGGCTATATTTTATCACGCTAAGACTAATAGGAGAATGTGGAAAAAACGGGGGAAATTATTTGAAAGGGCTAACTTGAACGCGCTAATCTCAGGAACTACTGATCCGATTTGAAAAATTATTTCAGTGTTAGATAGCCCATTTATTGAGAAAGGTTATAGGCTATATTTTATCACGCTAAGACTAATAGGAGAATGTGGAAAAAACGGGGGAAATTATTTGAAAGGGTAAGTATCTCGCGAATTACTGGAGCAATTTTTATGTTATTTGGCACAGATAAGAAGTAGACCACGTGAAGGATCACAGGCTATCGATTTTAATATTTTTTTTAACTTTGGATACATTTTGTCCCGGAAAAATGTACGTACTGCACAATATACTTTTATGATTTGCCCGTAAACTATTCAATTTTGATCAAATTTGGTATGGAGATACTTTGAGTCTCGGGAAAGGGCAAGGGATACTTTTTGTCCCGGAAAATGTACTGTTCCCGCACAATAAACTTTTATGATTTTCGCCTAAGATATTACATCTATTTTGATCAAATTTGGTATGAAGATACTTTGAGTCTCGGGAAAGGGCAAGGGATACTTTTTGTTCCGGAAAATGTACTGTTCCCGCACAATAAACTTTTATGGTTTTCGCCTAAACTTTTCAGTCTATCTTGATGAAATTTGGTATAGAGATACTTTGAGTCTCGGGAAAGGACATGGGATACTTTTTGTCCCGGAAAATGTACGGTTCCCGCACAATAATTTTTTATGATTTTCGCCTAAGCTTTTCAGTCTATCGTGATGAAATTTGGTATGGAGATACTTTGATTCTCGGGAATGGACAAGGGATACTTTTTGTCCCGGAAAATGTACGGTTTCCGCACAATAAACTTTTATGATTTTCGCCTAAACTATTTAATTTAATTTGATGGGCATGGAGATACTAATTTTAATTTATTTTTTTCTTAATTATACCAATTCGAATTAAATAATCATCGTTAAGACAGGACAACGTCTGTCGGGTCAGCTAGTTAATTAATAAAGTGCACATGTAATTGAAGATTTTGCAAAAATGTCCAGTGCCTACTGTTGCCGCCTACTGTTGCCATTAATATCAATGGCACTGATTTAAAGGAGCAGTTGTAAATTGTAGTTTTGGTAAGTTAAAAATTATAAATGGCACGTTTAATAACTAGTTTAGCAGTTAAAACTAAGCAGTAAAGTAAACAAAAATGAGTAGTAAAAAATAATGAAATGGATAATTGAAAACATTATTGAACAGTAAAATAATTAAATGGTCAGTAAAAATTAATGAATGAGCGGTTACGTGTGGGCAGTAACAAATCGGAATTTGTCAGTAAGAAATCCCATTCTAAGAAGTTCTTTAAACAATGAGTCGGTAAAATATAATAAAATCGGCCAAGTGCGAGTCGAACTCACCCATGAAGGGTTCCGTGCCGTTATAAAGGGAAAGTATAAGACGGTCGCCGGCTGCTGCCGCAGCACGCTCGCTGCGCTCGCTCGGCTCCCTCTGCCGTTGTGGTCTAAGTTCTAACCTAACCTAACCTACTCTTGGACTTTCTGGATTGTGTTTGTTTTTGTTTTGGCGGGGGGCTGCGCCCCCTCGAGCCCCCCTTTCTGGGGGGCTGCATCCCCCCGTCCCCCCGCTTCGGTATCCGTGGTTAAGTAGGCCTTCTGTTAAGTCGTTATCGAACCGCTCGTTCCATCATTTTTACCGCTCATTCATTTATCGAACTGCTCATTCCATCATTTTTACCGCTCATTCCATCATTTTTACCGCTCAATAGTTTTTTTATTACTGTCCATGTTTTACAGTCACAATAATTAATCAACCGCCAGAAAATTAAATAACTGCTCAATATTTTTTTCAACTGATCATAATAACATCTCAAATATTTAAATAACTGATCAAAAAATTAGTTCCCAATATCAATATCCCGCAAAAAAAAACACCAAAAATCACGTACACAGAACAAATAATTATTATCGACGACTTCTGTGGCCCTTTAAATGGTTGGGCGTGTGGCAGCTCAGATAATAAAAATCTTAAATATTATAATAACCTAGATCAAGCCCCATAAGATCACCGGTGATCGCGACAACAATATAATAACAATAGATTTCCAAGAATCCGCGATCGAAGGATTATTAATATGTATAGTTTCTAAATGAATATAAGAATAAAGTATAATATTTCTGTTGTCTGGTGCCTGTACCTAATGCAAATCCTTTAAGGTCTTCGTTTTTGGTATTTTAAGGTAGGGCATTGTGATTTTAAGGTAGGGCACTGCCCCACTATGCCCTCCCCTAGCTACGGCCCTGATTGAGGGTATAAAAAATTGAATTACTTATCCGTAAAAATCGACAGGAAAAATATAACACTGTAAAACCTAGTAAATTTTCACGAAAAATTTAGATATACGTATGAGCGGATATGGTTAAGGACGCCATATTTAACTTTAACCAAAGATTTGACATTTTGCACTGTAGTTATAGTTAAAGTTCCAGTTATAGTTAAAGTAAGTTGGTGCAACCCAACCTAAGAGTCACCTTGTCCTACAAATAATACAATCCATATTTTAGGACCATCAACTATCAAGTCAAAGTATGAAATCCTTTCTATCTCTGTTAGCTACCACTTTCGAGATTTTTCGAAAATAAAAATGTTGTTCGTCTTATCAAAATTAGCTTGTTAGTAATCACAAAAAAATTTGTTCTAGGGCTCCCGTACTATAAAATTCATAAGCGCGAATTGAGCATACTGTGTTCTCAATAAAAAATAATAATGAATAAATAAAGAAAAATATACCTTAGGCTCAGTATTGGGTTGCGAAAGTGTGGCGAAAACGAAATTTCCTGGCCCGGCGGTGGGCTTGGGGCGGGGCGCGTCGGCGTCGGCGGCGAGCGGTGTTGCCAGCGCCGCGAGCCGCGCCAGCGCACCCTGCCCGCGAGACAACAGCGAACCGTGGTAGCTTTGCTGAAATTAGTTTGAAATAATATTTGAAATAGGAATAAAATCTGTACATATTAAGTACCCCGCAAACGATGAAATTTGTTTGACAAACATGTTTGATGTAATTAATGGAGGCACTTCATAGGGCTATTTGTATTTGCTATTGGCTATTTGTTGCATTTGGCAAAATTATTGACGTATACACAAGCAAGACCTTCCACACATGGACGTCAAATACCAAACTTTTACTTAATTTTGTTTACAGTGCGACAAGGTTTTAAATGAACGTGGGTGGTGGCGCTGCTCGTAAAGGAGAACTGTCAAAAATGATGTTTTTGTATGATGGCAGCGTTAGTTCCTTTTTTCGCCACGTTCATTTGAAGCCTTGTCGAGCTGTACTATCCGTAGTATCATCTCTTATTAGTCTGTGGCTGTACTTGCCTATTTGACTCTTTTGATGTGCGTCAAAAACCGACAAAGGTACGGATACGTGTATTTGGTATTGGTCATATTTGTCAAATAGGCAAATAAGGCCAATACTTGTCAAATATACCGTCTACACATGGTGATTGTTTGGCGACTACATCAAATACGCAAATACAAATAGCCATGTGAAATGCCTGCATTACGTTTTCATCAAACAGCAGCGCAGACGAACAAACGTGCATCAAACAAGTTTGTCAAACAATTAGCTAGAATCGGTTTGAGATCATGAGATCTTGTTTGACAAATACAGCGGAACACGTTCAAACACGTTTTTTCAAACGCTACGTAAATCCAAATTTTCTTCAAACAGGTCAAACACATAGTTTGACAAACGCTTCAAACAAACCTGTACACTATCAAACTGTTTGACAAACACGTAAAATTTGACTAACAATTTGATCGTTTGCGGGGTACTTTATAGCGTTTTTGGCATCTGAATCTGCCCCGGGGCAGGACAGGCAGGGCCGGCCGAATGGATACGGAAATAGCCGAAGAAAACCGATGATCCACGAAGCACGTAGACTTAGTAGTAGTGCAATACGTAGTTTATTGTTCTTAATTTAAACTTCGGCTATTTTCGTGTACGTTCGGCCCGCCATGCCTGCCCTGCCCTGGGGCAGTTCTAGATGCCGAAAACGCTAATAAAAACCTTCGGGTTGTGAAATGTATGAAATAAAAGCCAGTACGTATCAACATGCTTGTACCATCAGAGAAATTTATTAATAGACAAATAAACAAATCAAGATTCAGGGTCTACGTTTTTCGGTCGGGTTAATTTATTGTGAAGCGTGATTTGTTGACTAGACTTGACATAACTCGACCAAATTACGTAGGTCCGCTATCTGCCTATGAATAAACTTGTCTGAGGGCCAACGCTTAAACTCGCGCGGGCTCACGCTCGCGTATGTATAAATGAATGAAAAATAGTATAGGCAGCGTCGTCACCCGCGTCCGCACGCGTCGCACGCGCCTGCGTATTGCGTACTATTTTTCATTTATACACACGCGAGCGTGCGCCCGCGTGAGTTCTAGCGTTGGCCGGCGGCAAAAAAATATGGTCATGCACTATCAAGTCCATGACCATATTTTTTTGCCGCCGGCTGACCCATAACAGGAACGTAAGAGTGGCTTTGCCTAAATGGGCCAAAATGAAATTTGTTAAACATTAATCACAGTCAGTCCGTTGGCCGTCACAATCGTCACCGTCATTTGGTTCTCTTCTTCTTTCGTAATAAAAATTATAAAATAAGCGACTACTCCCAGTGCAGTTTAAATAACGCTTAACCCGACCATATTGTTGTACCTAATTCGTATGACGTTGAAACTTCACATTGTGCACTACAGCAAACCAAAGAGAATATAATCACTACGTTTAGCAAACTATCCTGCGTCATTCTAAGGGTTTTCCAAACGAGCGTAATTTGTGAGTTGTGAGTCGCAGAATTTCGGCTGGCAGTAATTCTGCTGCATTCAGTTTCATACAAAAGTTCCGTTTGATTCACACGAGCGTAATTTTGTGAGTCATGATTTGTATGAAAAATATTTACGCGACCGAAATTCTGCGACTCACGACTCACAAAATTACGCTCGTTTGGCCTCACCCTTAGTGACATAGGCGTGAACATGTAACAGGCAGACACACTTTGGCATTTATAATATTAGTATGGATAAATAAAGATTTATCACTTACCTTTAATATTAAGAATTGTTTTTTAGGACTTGGTAAATCTTTAGTAGTTTTGGGTTCAGCAGGAGGCTTCATTTCGGCCTCAATTTTGTTTTTATTTTCATCTTTACTAGCTCTTTTACTAGAATTTAGATTAGCTTTTATCAGCGCTGTCCTATTAAACGTAGTGTTTATTTTTTCTTCTTCATTCTCTTGCTGAAAAATAAAGAGAATATAATTATGTGTATGTTATCTATAACCAAGTGAAAATTCAATCTATTATGTATATATTTATTATTTGTATTTTTATGAATATATCTTAATAAACATTTGGGTTAGTAATCTGCCATAAATGTACACAATCTTTGTTGTAGCGTATAAAAATATAGAACTACAAGGACGTTTTACCGCGTGGATGACGTGTCAAAACAGCCTTGTAGGTTGTATGATATTCTGTTTTCCTATGTAGGTAAATGCATAGGGAAAACAATGTTTAGCTAAGACATAAAGTTTATCTTACCAGGCTCTTTAAAAACCGTTCCCGTTCATGTCTCTGTTTCCGCCAAAGTTCTTCAGACTCGAATTCTTCCTCCTGCGTGTCCGCCAAGCCGACGTCACCCATACCGGTACCATCGTCAACATCTGCAATAAAAAAAATAATACAATTTTGATTGAGAAGAACCCAAAATGAATTACAACGAAAATGTAATTCATTTTGGGTTCTTCTCCATAACTTCTTATAGTAAAGACTCCTTACGTTAAATGCTACTTCTTAAATTTGCCACAGTGTAAAATAAAGTAGCTTTTTTATCTGTCCCTATGTATGCTCAAGGGCGCGATCGGACGCTACAGCAGAAATCAATTTTAAAAATCTTTCAAAGTCAAAAATCTTTTAAACTACACTACGGATTTTAAATGCCGTTTCCTTTAATAAATGTTATTTAACCGAAAGGAAGTCAGTTGTTTAATGCGGTTGCAAGGGGTTGAAAGGGGGGGATGAAGATCACATAGGAAGTCATCTAGTAATGAATATAGCATTTTATTACCTCCATCATTCTTCCATCGGAATTTTCTTTGTCGATGTCCATCTCCTAAATCGCCATCTTCAAAGAGTAGCTCTTGCAATAATCTAACCTCTCTCTTGTCTTGGTCCAAAACTTCTCGCCTTAAAAAAATAAACGAACAACTAGTTAGAAAACTTAGCAGTTACTTAAGGGTATGCGCGCACGGGCAACTTAGTTGCTCGGCGATTTATTAGTCTCTTTCGAAAAAATAATCGCCATGTCGCCGGGGTGCGCGCACGAGAGCGACAGCAACCCGACTTTTTTCAGTTTTTTCTGGACAGTCATCAACATGGATTTGGTCGAGACGGCTGTGGTCGTTGCACTCGCAATAAAAAACCGAAGAAAGCGTCGAAAATAGAATATTGGGTGCATCAATTATGGAGCGATCGGCTGACTCTCAGGAAATTTCATACCGTTTATGAAATTGAGAGCATACTCAATAAATTTTTCCGTTACTTTAGATTTTAGAATGAGTGTCGAAAGTTTTGATGAGCTGTGCAGAATCTTACGACCCTGGCCTCGTTCATGAAGATACAAATATGAGTCCGTACTCCGTACACTGCTTATACACAAACTCACGCCGCGGCGGTCGAGTGGCAACTGGCCGGTCGGCGACTTTTTTGTTGCCCGTGCGCGCACTTGCATAGAAACCAATTGGGAAGGAGACAGTTGCGTCGCGGGCTTGTCTCCAACCCCGCGAACGAAAAAGTTGCCCAGAGTTGCGTCGCTACGTGCGCTCACTTTCATACTAGCTCCTAGACTTGATCAAGAGACAAATAAATCGCCGAGCAACTAAGTTTCCCGTGCGCGCATACCCTAACTTATCAGGGGAATCGATTTATAGGTTATAGGTATATGGCGGTTAGTTGAGACTTGTGATATGTAGGCTGACTTTGAAATAACCCGACCAAATGACATAGGTCTGCCATCTACTTGTCAATTTAACTCGTAGCACAAGTTGTGTAAAGCGAAACTTATTATACGATTACCGGTTTTTTGTCAAGAGCTTATACTTTCAACAGTATTGTTAATTGGTTGATATTCTGATGCTAACCAATCTGAATCCCTAATGAATAGGTACGCAAACTCCTGTTTAAAACCTTGGGTAGTAGTCAAAAATGTACTATCAGAGAAGTTGATTCCTAGACAGATGGGGGACCTACGTAGTTTGGTCGCGTTACGTCAAACCCAACCGACAGATCACAATTAACATTGAATTGACATGATCCGACCAAATGACGTTGGTCTGTCAACTGCCTAGAAATCAATTCCCTCGATGGTACTTACATATGAATCTCTCCCAATTCCCTTTGCAGCTGACCCTGGTGGAACACTTCATTGTCTCCCTCCTCTCTCTCCATCCGGTCCAGGCCAGCTTCATCCTCGTCTCCCGAACCCACCCACTCATCTTCCGAAGTTAGTTCCGCTTCGTTTTCGAAGAATTCTCCAATACGCTTCTTTTTCACTGGCTTAGCTTGGACTTCAATCTGTAAAGTGGCTTTACATTATTTTCAGATATCAGACAAGGACCTTGTACAATTATTATTTAATTCAATCTTTATTGGTATAGTCACCAACACAACCCAGAGCACATTTCAATTTTAGGAATAGTTAGGAATATACAATTTAAAGTTATAGCAAGGCAATTTATTTTATATTTTATAATATAAATATTCATATACATATAATAAATTTAAAAAAGTAGTCATGGAATGTTTGTGTTCCACACATGTGCTGTATGCATATAAGGTCAATGATTTCATAAAATATGATGGTACATACTGGGAGTAGAATTGCTTGCAAGGCTGCTTCTACATATTTTTTTAATACTAAGTTTTGATTTAAAATTATGTATCTAATACCTTTTTTAAATAAAATTGTATTAGATTAAATTACTTGACATTGTAATTTTCTATCTTTTTAGTAAAAGATGGCCCGTGCGAGTTTCTTACGCCGGTTCTTCTCGCCGGGTTAGTTCCCGAACCGGTGGTAGGCACCGTAGTTTCTACGTTCGTCCGACTTTCAAAAAGTGTTCATTTATACATATAATACCTATTTTGAATAAAAATATATTTTATTTTTATTTTAGTAGTTACTTACCTCATTTTCCTCAGAGTCATATTCTACAACCTTGTCTACGTCTTCTTCGATTTCAGACTCTTCTTCGTCATCTTCACCTTCATCATCTTCATCATCTGTAGGTTATTATTACATACATACATTATTATTTTTAATTAATTTACCGCAGTACTTAGAGACATTAAGTTATGATTTATAGGCTTAAATTATTAGCCTTATGTCAAAATTTTTAATTAATTACATATTTTAAGGATTTACTCAATGATTTAAGTAATGAATGTTCCACTGTGAGTGCGGCAGTTAGGTATTTATGGTAATTAAATTATGAAGTATCTTCATGCTTAATTTCATTAAAATCGGTCCAGCGGTTATAACCGTGAATACCTAACAATCAATCAGACAATCAGAAAATCACACTTTCGCATTTTTTATATTATTATGAATATAATGGTGCAAGGGTACCTGAAATTTGAAGAGCCCGCTTCTCAGGTTTTCTTTTCTTCAATTTCTTCTTTTTCTCTTTGTTAGTATTTTCACCGTCTTCATCATCTGAATCTATAATAAACCTCTTCTTTACTTGACTTTCCTGTTTCGCGCCAAAGAACCTATTTGTTGTTTCTACTTCTGGCTCATTTAGTTCATCGAGAATGGATCTCAATAAGTTGCCATCTTCAACAGGTTTACTTTCTTCGCTCTGATCATTTATTTTTTCATTACTTTCTAATGCTTTTTTATTTGATAAATCAGTCGAATTATCTTCTAGCTGTTGTTTTTCTTCTGTCTTATTTAATTCGTCATTTTCTGTCGTACTTGACGCCTCTTGGGAAGTAATTTTATTAGCCTTCGAAGCAGGGATCATAGGCTCTTCTAAATTATTTTGGTAATCCTGTGTTTGTGTTACGAATGGATTGTCATAAAATTTTCCAGTGCATAGAGCGGCTATATCGTCACCAATTTCTTGAGATTGAGAGCTCAGTGGTTGGGACATTAGTAAGTCTTGAGTCAAGCTTCCCGTACTTTTCTTATTAAATGCGTCAAATGAAGACTAAAATATAATTAAACTGTTATTAAATAATAACTTTCGCAATTAATTTAAGTAACTTAAATTATTTTTTTAAATAATACTCGTTTAATAATCAGTACAACTAAAATTAATGTATATGTTCTAATAAACTATATTAGAAAAGGTGAATTCATTTTAGTACCACAGTTTTTTTTATTACCTCATCAATGGATTGCGTTACTGAAATTGTTCCATCTGCGAGCTGTTTATCCTTGTTATTCAAAGCAACTGTAGAATCCAATATTGAGAATGTTTGTGATCCCAAATCAGCAGTACATGGTATATCACAAGACGTTTTAGCATCTTGAGTATTGCCCAGAGATTCTTGGGTTGCAAAGATATCGTCAGAAATTGATCTGTTTAATTGAGCAGGTTGTATTTCTTCATCTACAAAAAAGAAATTACAATTTATTTGAAAAGCATGCAAAAATTAAGTTGCTATATTTTTCAAGTTTACACTTTTAGTAACCACAAAATATACAATTTACCTTGAACCTCGTTTCCATTTTTTATAGCCGGCGTATCTTCGTGACTTTCAGTAGCTTCTGCATGTGCGGCCTGCTTTTCATTATTTGTTTCATCATCAGAATCCTCAAAGGCTTTAAGGATTCTTCCTTTCTTGGGTTTGTTGGATGTTTCTTCATCTGATTCAGAGGAGCTTTCTTCGCTGGAGCTATTATCACTATCATTTTCATTAGCATCTTCTTCCTGTTCATCATCATTATCCGGCGCCTCTGCTGCATTATCATCCTCTTCATTAGATTCTTCGGCTTCATCGTCAATCATCGGATTGCTCTTCCTAGAGGCATCTTTCATTTCAATATCATCTTCAACTAAGTCCTCCTCTTCGCTACTCGAACTCTCTTTTATTTCTTCTTCATTTAGTTTAGCCTCTATCTTTTCAATGTCATCCTCTGGCTCAAGTGTCATTTCAGATTTTAATTGTTTCTCTTCCTCGAGGCGCTTCTCCCATTCCAGAGACCTCTGTGCGGCGATTTGTTCTTCGAGTTCGTGTTTCAATTTAAGATGTTGTAGTCCTGGTTTATGCCTGTAATTAAATAAACAAATCAGCATCAGCAGTCTTTGTTCTGTGTTAATTAGAAACCATAATTAAACTTACTTTTGAAGCCTGTTTTTTTCCATCTCTTCAGCAGTTTTTAGTTTAGAAAAATAAGTAAACCTTTCTTTTAACAAATCTACACCAGTGAGAACTCTAGGTTGGTCATCATTTTCTAAATCAATGAACATTCCTGGTGATCCTGTTAATGTAGGTTTCAATACAGGCATAGTAGGCATTGTTGTTGTAGTGGGTTTTGAAGTGTTCAGGTTTAAATTATCTGAAACGGAATATATTATGATTTATGTGTGGTACTATTTTAGAACAAAGTTAATTTTATGTTATTTTAATAGAATTATAACTTTTTAGTTTACCTTTTATTATTTCAGCGTTTTCAATTATAGTGTCAATATCGTCTATGTTGAAGTCATCATTATCATCATCTGAAAAATCTTTGAGTTTCTCTTTTTCCTCCATATCATTGTTAGTCGTATCAGTAAGATCCATAATATAGTCTTTATTAAGGTTGTTTTCTTTATTATTTTCAATTTCTGATAAAATGTTTTCTGAATCAAATTGTAATGAAATTGCTTGACTATCCAAGTTTGATGAATTTTGACATAGGGCTTCGGAGTTGTTTGTAACTTTTGCAATAGCTTCATCACTTGTGTCTGGTTTATCACATGTTTGGTCAACAGAGTTATTTTCAGCATCCCTTTTATTTTGTAAATCTTCAGCAACATTCTCTGTACTACTGTCCAAATATTTCAAAGAAATTTCTTCATTGTCCCGGTTTGACGAGTTGAGAGCTGATAGATCTGCATTAACACTAGATTCTTTGATTTTATTACCATCCTCTTGAATGTTCCCAGCAATTTCTGACTCCTCATGCTTCTCATCATGTATTACTTGAACTTCACTTTGAGCTTCATCATGGATTTTATCACTTATTTTATCCTCTTCTTGAGTTTTTTCGTCTACATTTTCCATGGAAGCATCATGATTTGCACTAGACATGTTGGATTCTTGAATAATTGTATCATAGAGATCATCAGAAGTTTTGTCTAGTTCTTGTTTATTATCATCAACTATATTTTCAGCCTTTTGAGTGTTATTAGTTTTCTCTACAGAATCTTCTACAACTGCTTCTTCTTCACTGTCACTTTTACATAGTTCTATGATTTCTTTTTGTCTTTCTTCAAGTAATTTCCTAAAAGTACAAAATTTTTAACTTCTTATCAAGAATAATATTGCATGCATAATACCATACAGTAAAATTAATTTGGGAAATATTATTTTGACAATGAACCTAAGTTTAACTTACACATATTCAGCTAATTGTTCATTATTCATTTTAATAGGCATTACTTTTCCATCAGATGTAAGAGCTGGTCTCTTTCTTTTCATGATATCTTGAAGCGACAAAGCCCTTGGTTTATGATAAGGCAGGGAAACATCCTTTTCTCTTAGCATACGGTTTGATTCACTTTTAATCTTTTGCATATTCTCCATAGCTTGCTTTGCCGACATCTAAAAGGGATGATCAGTTTATCACATTTATTTTTCATTGCATTGTATAAAAATTCCATGATTATAATTTACATTAAAAAATTCTTTAGTATATTATAATAATAATATCTATGGACACTTCACTACAATAACGACTCAATAGCATAATACTTTATTAGTTTGTAATAAGTTTGTTTAAATAATAAATAAAAATATATAATAATAACAATAATAATAATATCTATGGACACTTCACACCACGTCGGTCTGGCCCCGTGGTAAGTACCTGAAGGACTTGTGTTACAGGTACCAGACAACAGAAATATATTTAATAATTTTATACTATACATACATTTAAGATTTTTATTATATGATACACATATTTAATACACATCCATGACCCAGGAACTTTGAAAACTTTTTGTTCCGTCGGCGGGATTCGAACCCGCGACCCCCGGCTTTAGCTACCAACACGCTTACCACTGAGCCACAGAGGTCATCAAATTATTCATTATATATTTTAGCTATTTCTGTATTTACAAAAATACAGAAATAGCTAAAATATTTTTGTACATTGCTCCCAGACTAAGGTCACTCATGAATTTTGCCTTTCAAGCCATATTATAATAAAAAAAACTTGTGTGCATAGGTGTGTAAAAGGGGTTTGGGCAACGATATCAAAATACTTAGATACGACGTATGCCGTCAAAACTGTAGCAATGTTTTTGCATGCAAAATGTGTATCGAGAAAATATTGTCGTCCTTTTTTGTCTTACAGTAATAGCATATACTACTTTCTCTTTCGCTCATTTTACGCTTTAATCGAATCGAGAAAATATTGTCGTCCTTTTTTGTCTTACAGTAATATCATATACTACTTTCTCTTTCGCTCATTTTACGCTTCGCTTTGATTTTTCTCTTAAAATAAAAGACAATAATTTAAATATTAATAAAATCTTAGTAAGTAATTACGTGTGAAATATTACACCTTTGGCTTTATTTGTATTCCTCGTGTTGTTACTGCGACGGCATTCTGGAGCGAAATGTAGCTAAAAACAACGCGGTAATTAATGAATTAAACACGTCCGGCTGTTACCGCGTCCTAAGGCACACTGCTCTCAGATGAGTGAGCTCACTCATTTCGAGGGTGACACATTTTCGCGCTGACGATTGTATGGAATGCCTTTTCTAATGTTCTAATTCTATGGGTTTGGAGATATCAGAGTTGGAACGGGAAGTTTGCCGCTGGCACTTATTGTGCGTGGTTAATTTTTAGAGAAATTATGAGATTTTTATGTACTTTAAAGCGTAAAAATATCTTCAAAAATGTGTAAAATTGACGTAAAAAGTTTTTGTTGTATTTGCGGAAAATTTATTAACCCTGCAGTGGTCGCGCACCTGAATGTGACGGGAGTGGTCGCGCGGACTACATAGGTAGTCCAATTTGAAATAAAAATAAAAACATGTTAAATAATAGTTTATTTATTTTACTTATTAAAATATATTAAGTATATACATCTTAATCAGAAAAAATCAACAAAAATTAATCACGACCTCTGTATTAAAAGTAATTAAAATAACAAAAATAAAGAGCTTGACTACGCTTGATACTCTTCCCTATCGCGATCGACTTCATTCAACCACGCCTCAATGTATGCAGCTTGTCGCTCGGCTATTTTTTGTCTAAAAATATAAAGTTATATTATTTTAAAACAAATCAAAATTATAAAACAGAGTTTATTTTACTAGTATGTACTAATATAATATTAAAATACTTATACGGAAATAATAAAAAATTGAACCAAAAAAATATACTTATGTAATGGGTCGCGCGGACTACACCTGTAGTCCACGATATTTGAGGGGCTATTGCGTTACGAAAATACGCGACAGAGGCTTGCGCTGCACTGAATGTGTAGCTAGATAGGTCATTTGAAAGTACCTACAGGCGCAAAAGTCGCACGCTTACAGTTTTTGAGAAATTTTTGATTTTGTATACGTGGTATACAAAATCGACGACTCCAGGGTTAAAGTAAGAGCGAAAATATTACTTGCACCGACAAATAAAAGGATTTATCAAGCCTTTGAAATAAACTTCCAATTAAAAACAAAAAAAAATATGGGTGCCTTATATCTCACGTACTTATGAAAGAGGCATGCTACAAGCTATAATCTAAATACAAAAATATAAAATTTTAAACCTAATTTATTTATTTTTTCCTTATTTAATTCTGTTAAATTGCAAGTTTACTTAGTATTTTGTTTCGATCGCGGTCTGTGAGACTGCATGTCCGTGTTTTCCCTACTAAGAATATGACTGCAATTGATTGTTTTTCTAAATGTAAATGTCTTGAAATAAATTCTGCTCACGTTTTTCAAGTTATCCTTCGTTCTAATACATTAAAACTTGGAATCGTATAAAAAAACGGAATATGATACTGAAAATTTTTTAGGAAACATATTCGAGCCTTGGCTGGTTTACACGTATTAAGTAGATAAGTAGTTAA
This sequence comes from Polyommatus iphigenia, assembly GCA_963422495.1. Classification (NCBI taxonomy): domain Eukaryota; kingdom Metazoa; phylum Arthropoda; class Insecta; order Lepidoptera; family Lycaenidae; genus Polyommatus; species Polyommatus iphigenia. The sequence continues at coordinate 14,064,751 of OY730181.1, read as the reverse complement.
CTAAATTTTAACTTAATTTTAAGTTATTTATTGCATGTAAACACAAAATTTAGTAGCAAGTAGTAAGTTTAAATTTAGTTAAGTAATAAACAAGGAAATTAGAATTTTGACTATTTTCTATAAGGTTGGCAGGCGGGGCTTGTCACTTGACACATTTCCGGCAGGCACTTCAAATTAAGTTAAAATTTAGTTACTACTTATCTACTTAATACGTGTAAACCAGCCCTAAGATTAATAATTTTTATTTTAACAAAACAAAAAGTTAACAAATGTTACAGAACAGTAAATTTCAGTAAATAATCGTCATTTTAAATGTTTTTTCAAGTTTCGGTTTCGGTTTCGGCCGAAACTGAGAGCAAGGCCGAAAGTTCGGTTTCGGTTTCGGCTGAAAAATGAGTTTCGGTCGGACACTAGCAAAAACTGACAGCTCGTAGGCTCGCTTAGAGCCGGCTGGAATTAAATATGTCAAATATGTCATTTCCTTCGATTCGGAGTAAAACTATCGAACAAAACCGTATGTGAGTACTTAGCATTACTGTCACAAGTTTACTTACTTTAGGTTGTATTTCTATGGCTGACTTTAAGGCTTTAGGCTTTATTTTCTTTTGGTGCTTTATCCGGTCCAATTTTTTATCAACATCTTCATCAGATGTATCAGCATCACAAATTGATGAAAGGGCATTCTTCTTTTTAATTATTTTCTGAAAATATAAAACAAATTAAAGTAAAACCTGTACGCTATTTTAATGTAACAGAAAAGGTGGTGGTGAAAATATTAATATAATATCTTTTGATTCTGTCTGGCTTTACACAACAAAAAGCAGGGAATATAAAGACAAATTTTCAAAGCAACAAAATTATTAACAAGTCTTAGTTTTATACACAAACTAAGCCCCTTAACCCATCAATCCCCAAGTGGCACCCGGCTGCCACATAACAATTGAAAATCTATTGTGTCTGCGATTCCCACGATCGAGGTATTAATGCATTTGTTTATAAATATGTTCTGCTTGGTATTCAAACAAAGAATTTCAACTTGGAACTTCTAACATACCTACCAAATCATTTAAACAGTTTTCATATCAAAGAGTTTCAAACATCCAAACATTCAACTCTCATCTTCACAACCTCATATTATATATTTATAAATTTATAATACTATTATGATATTTATACATGTGAATAAAAAAAATATATAATAATGTGAGTTCAATACCTTTTTTATTTTAAGACATGACACTTCTTCATCCGATTGCTCGTCACTTCCATCAGATACCTGTGTTTGGTGTTCGGAGTCCGTGTCCTCCACTGCCTTTTTCACTTGTGAAGAACTAAGGGCTTTAAACTTATCATACAATTTAGTTTTCCTATTCTCTACTCTTGATGACTTGTAAGCAGTAGTAGGTTGTTCTTGAGAATCACTATCACTATTGCTCATACTTCTGATTCTAGATTTGGTTTTAATTTTAAGGGAGGTCTTGTTTGTAGGATCTTCATCTTCATTTTCAGAAGCATTCTGTGGTCCTTGCGTATCACTATCGCTGTCACTGTTACTTCTGATTCTTGAAGTTTCAGAAGAATCTTTCTTGTCAGTAGCATTTCGCGGTTCTTGGGAATCACTATCATTGTCGCTAATCATTCTGATTCTTGATTTGGTGACAAGTGGAGATTTTTTAGGATCTGCATTTTCGACGTCACTTTCGCTATCTGTAACGTTTCTTTTGCGCTGGGTACGTCGTCGGACAACATCCTCGTCGTCACTGGAGTAAGTTTCTCCGAGAATTAGTCTATTTACGTTTGAAATGTTGCTTTCGTCGTCCAAAAGTGGAGTAGGAGACACTTCCATTGTTTTTGTTGAAGATTAAACGTTCATTTTTAGTCGAATAGAAAATGTTGATAAATTTAGACTTATGTATCTATTTTAGAAATGAACAAGCTATTTTGGAGATTATTGAATAATTATTTTATCACAAAAAAAAACGAATGAAATGATTAATTTTTGTGAGCAACTTTTCGCGCCAATTTGCAAAACATTTGATTGTCATTTTTTTTTCTTCTTTTTTGATAACTTGTTACTTGACACAAAGGATGTGTATGTTGTGCCACAGACAAGGTAAAAAGGTAAGGAATATGGCGGGAAAACCATATTCCTCGTATTATAATTTTCATCATCGTTTTCATGTATCGTCAGGTAAAGTCTAGTCAAAGTCTAAGTAAAAGTCAATACAGTCACAGGAGTCAAGAAACTTTCGATGGAGTTTTTGAGGGAACACAAAATAGCACGTTTCTGGATATTACATCACTTTCCCACACTTGTGCAAGAACACGAATATCTAATGGTTAATATTCTACCAATATTACACATTAAAAACCCAGCTAACACAATTTTAGGAAAATAATACAAAAACACAACAGCACTCTTTCACATGCCCGCCAAAACTCGATTGTCATTTGTCAAAGTCAAATTAGCCTGTCACCCACAGATTATAGTATATAGTCTGACTCTGTTACCACAATTATACATTCGCACGAATAGCGAGGCGAATAACGAACACGAATGTGTAAACAGGCGCTCGCTATTCGCCTCGCACTTCGCTTCGCGATTCGTGGCATTCGCGTTGGGAGCGATTTTTCGGACGCGAATCAAAGGGCACGAATAGCGAATACGAACTTACTGTTTACACATTCGCCTGCTTTCAGTAGACAGCTAGCGTCCGACCCTACAGGACGTGTACAAAGCTGAACATACATATTTGACTTAAGTACACTTTACTGAAAATTAGCCTATTTTTAGTACAATGTATAACTGTATACTTAATAATATTATAATGTTATCATGTTATTATTATAATAATGTTATTACAATATTATTAGTTATTACAGTCGTTTATTTTCTTACTAATGCCACATATACGTGTACCATTGTGAAAACTTAAGTCATAATTTAAGATATAACATAATATACATAAATATACAAAAAGATTATATTATTATTTTGTTGTTAAAGTATAATATTATATTTATTAGTTTCTTAATATTTATGAGCGCGTAGCCCGCCGACAAACTACTATGCAGTTTGGCGGGCTAATATTATAATAAGGAAATATATTTTGGTTTTCAATACAGATTAATTATTATAGTATTTAGTATAATTATTACTATTATGTAATAAAAATGGAGGGGAGTGAAGGGCGAATTTTAGAATTCCTAGAATTTTACAAAAAGGAAGAGCTCATATTTTGGAACCCAAAATATCGCTATCATAAATTTCATAATATTTTTCATTCAACGTCGCTATCATATGAACACGTCCTCCATGTTCGTATGCGAATGTCAAAATGAATCACCCCACGAATGTGTGAACGGTAGTTCGCGACAGCATTCGTATACGAATGCTTCGTCGAATGCTTCGTCGATGACGAGGCGAATGGCGAACGCGAATGTGTAAATGCAGTATGTCAAGAAAATTGTCGTGTTGGTTGATGGTTCGTTTGGTAGGAAGGATAATATCCACTGATCTCTATTTAACAAGTACGCTAATGGAGGTCAGTGATAATATCTCATATCATACTTTGACTTGATGGTCCTAAATGGATTGTTTTATTTGTAGGACAAGGTTAGGCTACGTTCAGACGTGCAAGTGTTCTGCGCGTGTTCTACTATAGCGTATTGAAAAACACGCGCGCAGCCTGCGCGCGGGGTCGGCGCGGATTCAGCGCGTGCCGCGCGCGTGTTTTCCCATACGCTATAGTAGAACACGCGCAGAACACGCGCACGTCTGAACGTAGCCTTACTCTTAAATTATATAGGTAACTATTAACAACTATTAACCTACCAATATACAAAAAACAGCTGGTTAGGGTTCCGTTTTAGGGTTCTGTAATCAACAAAACTTGGTTGACTACAGCTGTACCCTAAAACGGAACCCTAACCAGCAGATTTTTTATAATAAGTAATAACGCATGCGATATTATCGACCGATAATAACGCGCCTGTGTGCGGAAGGCTTTATTAAGTATAATTTACACAGAGCCAGTACTGGCTGCCAATAAGACTGGCTTGACACATGCCGCGTGTGAACAGTTTGGCCTGGCTTGAAAAACTGTTCACACGCGGCATATATTATAACCATTAATTTTTTTTGTCAGAGAGGGACAAATACATACTCCCCCCCCCCCCCCCAATAATTTGTGAATATGTATTTGAATTTTGAAAGTGCCTATCTTACAATTATTATTATTATTAGCTTTACTAATATTATAGAGCGGAAGAGTTTGTTTCTTTGAACGCGCTAATCTTAGGAACTACTGGTCCGATTTGAAAATTTTTTTCAGTGTTAGATAGCTCATTTGTCGAGGAAAGCTATAGGCTTTATTTTATCACGGCAAGACTAATAAGAGGGAAGAAACAGAGGAAAATGTAGCAAAACGGAAAAAATATTTGAAAGGGCTTATCTCGCGAGCCACTGGAGAAATTTCTATGTTATTTGGCACAGACAAAATGTAGACCACGTGAAGGATTATAGTTTATTCTTGTGGGCTAGTTTAGCTGTGAAATTTCTAATATACGCGGGCATCTACTTATTGATATTGACTGAGCAATTATGGCAGAATAATCACGTTTGTTGTATGTATGCGTTACTTCCATGCATTGCACAGGCATTTCAAACACAAAAATACTATTAAATTATTGTCGTTTGGTCTGTTTGCAAAAGCGGGACAATTTCGGCCTCGCGGGGGACAGCGGGACAGACTGCCTGAAAGCGGGACTGTCCCGCCCAAAGCGGGACGTATGGTCACGTTAGGCATATACCAAGCCAATACTGGCTGTGGCGTCTTATTGGCAGCCAGTACTGGCTCTGTGTAAATTATACTAGTTTCCGAATCCATGTCGAATGGGAATCGTGAACAGGGCTTCAAATATCTTTATTTTTGACGTGACAACGTCTTATAATTCGATATGGGCTGCGCGCACGAAAAAACATGACGCAATATGCGGCGTTACCTCGCTCTGAGGCGTTCCATTTAAGGCTATGACGTTGTCACGTTCAACTATCGTCAGTAAACCGACTTTACAGACAACCGAGTTCGAGTCGAGTTCGAGTCGAGTTCGAGTCGAGTTCGAGTCGAGTTCGAGTCGAGTTCGAGTCGAGTTCGAGTCGAGTTCGAGTCGAGTTCGAGTCGAGTTCGAGTTCGAGTTCGACACAAAACACTACTCTCCAACCGTCTTTTTTTCATAACGTTACTGCTTCAAGGGCATAGATAACGTTATGAAAATTTACCCGATACTATAAATAACGATAAAAGTTGAAATGAATAACGGTAAATGTTATAACGGTTAATAGGATTTATAGCGGTAAATATATGTTATTTGTTAACGTTACTACAAATCAAAAATCAAATCAAATCAAATCAAAATATTTTATTTCCAAATAGGTTAACAAAGTTAACACTTTTAGAACGTCGTGTCTACATGAGGCCTACCACCGGTTCGGGAACTAACCCGGCGAGAAGAACCGGCGTTAGAAACTCGCGCGGGTCCACCTTTTACCAAAAAGGTGGAAAATAACAAAGGTAGCTTAAGCTAATTTACACTAAGTATGTAAGTAAAGTAAGTGAAAATGTGGTACATTTATATAGAAGTGACCTATGGTCTGTCAGCTAATTTTTCCCAAGGTGTGCTATCATTGAGAAAATCAGTAACCTTATAATAAGCCTTAGCACACAAACGTTCTTTAACAACTTTTTTAAATTTATTGATTGAAAGATTTTGAACGTTTTCTGGGATTTTATTGAATAGGCGTATACATTGACCTTTGAAAGATTTTCTTACTTTGCTCAGCCTGGTTATAGGTATATCTAGCTTGTGCTTATTCCTAGTGTTCCTGCAGTGAATGTCACTTTTCGTTTTAAAATTATTTACATTTTTTCTCACGTATAACACATTATCCAAAATGTATTGAGATATTACGGTCAGAATTCTTATTTCTTTAAACTTTTCTCTGAGAGATTCAAATGATGACATTTTATAAATGGATCGAATAGCTCGCTTCTGCAGCACAAATATTGTGTTAATATCAGCAGCACTTCCCCATAATAGAATGCCATAAGACATTCTACTATGAAAATAACTATAATAAACTAATTTCGCCGTGTCTTCATCACAAATTTCTCTAATTTTTCTGACTGCATATGCTGCGGAACTGAGCTTGTCGGCCAGTTTGGCAATATGAGGACCCCACTGCAGTTTATAATCTAGTGTTACTCCTAAAAACACAGTAGTGTCAACAAGATTCATTTTCTCATCATTTAATAGTAAATTGGTTTGCACTTGCTTAACATTCGGCAAGGTAAATCTTAAACATTTTGTTTTATTAGAATTTAAAAGTAAGTTATTAACATTAAACCAATTAACTATTTTTGAGAGAGCACAATTTACCTCGTCATAATTCGACTGTTGTCGCTTCACTTTAAAAATAAGTGAAGTGTCATCAGCAAAAAGTACTATCTCGTTATCATTATCCTTAACTAGATAAGGTAAGTCATTTATATAGATGAGAAAAAGAAACGGACCCAAAATGGATCCCTGTGGGACACCTAATTCTGTTTTGGTCCCAGTGGACCTTTTACTATTGACATCGACCCTTTGAGCCCTGTTCCTTAAATATGATGTCAAAAGGTTGAGTGCCGAGTCCCTTATGCCATAGTGGTGCAATTTCCTGATCAATGTAGCATGATCAACACAATCGAATGCCTTAGACAGGTCGCAAAATACACCTAAGGCATCTCGCGACTCCTCCCAGGCTTCAAATATACTACAAAGAAGACCTATACCAGCATCCGTAGTGGAACGACCCTTAGTAAAACCGTATTGATTATTATGCAATAAATTATTTGAGTTAAAGTGTACTAACAATTGTTTTAATATTATTTTCTCAAATATTTTACTAAAAGTCGGTAGAATAGATATAGGCCTATAATTTGTTGGATCAGATTTAATTCCGGCTTTGAATAAAGGTACCACCTTGCTATGCTTCATTAAATCAGGAAAAACACCATTCTTTATACAGTCATTAAAAATATTGGCCAGATACGGAGCTACGATGTCAATTATTGATTGAACAATCTTAGTAGACAGACCCCAAAGATCTGTAGTATTTTTGATAGTCAATAATTTAAACGTGTTAATAATGTCTTTAGAATCAATTTCTCTAAACTTAAAATTGACATCACATTCCTTTACATACTCTCTGAGTAATTTTTCAGCCTCTGCAGGCGAAGAATTTAAATTTTTTGTTGTTGAGACCGGAATGTCAGCAAAAAACTTTTCAAAAACCGCCGCAACTTCTATGTCAGTAGTAATTTTTTTATTTTCAAAATAAAGTTCAAAATCCGAGTTACGACAGGTGACGTTTCCGGTCTCACCAGCTATAACTTTCCATGTTGCTTTTACTTTATTTTTAGAATTCTTGATTTTATTTTTTAAATAAAGAACTTTAGCAGCATTACATACTTTCTTAAAGATTTTAGAATAATTTTTAACATATAATTTAAATGTTTCATTGTTATTTACAGTTTTATCGTCATATAATTCATAGAGCCTATTTCTGCTTATTTTAATTCCTTTGGTAGCCCATTTAATAAAGTATTTTATTAAATGGGCTACTACTAAGTATTACAACAACCTATTGCGAATTAAATCGAAGTATCTATTAACAGTATTTTGCTTTTTAACCGACTTTCAAAAAGGAGTAAGTTATAAGTTCGGTTGTGGATATTTTTATTTTTGTATGTTCAACGATTACTCCTATGAAATGTGTCGCGTCGAACTGGCAACGTCGCATACCAGAAAATAAGAATACAGGGTGCAATTAAACCTTCCTGCCTAATTTTTTCCAGGGCTTAGGTATAGTTAGGAGAGTCCATTTAATTAAAAAAATGGGTGTTCCTTTTTTTAATGACATATTTTATCCCATTTAAAATCGTTGCAGAACGGTCACTCGCGGCGCGGGGGAATGAGCGGGGGTGATGCGGGGGGAGGCGCGCGCGCGGGGGTACGTCACGCGGCGGGCGACGCGTCGTGTCCATTAATTGTAATGTTTTTTAGGATAACTTTCGGAAGCTATTTCTCAACATTTTAGTACTGAGTGATTATAAAAGAAAAAATCGGCTGACTGTAAAGTCAGCTTACTGACGATAGTTGAACGTGACAACGTCATAGCCTTAACCTATGCAAAAAAGTTGGCAGGTCAATGTGCAAAAAAAATGGCGCCCGGCCTACTCTCTGTGTAAAATTAATGTAATATCCTTATATACAATCCATATTTTATGTTTGTGTGAACTACATTATAATATATGTTAAATTTTCTATCTATCAAGCCATCATAATATAGTATTTAGTCCGATGTGATATTAGTTTCTCAATTATAAACTTTCGAAACTATAATTACTCGTAGTGACTTGTTCAGAAGAAATAAACGAATACTTTATTCTTCATATATTAAGTCATACTAAGCACGCAGCGAAGGCTAAATATAAGATGAAAAACACCGAAGAGTTTCGTGATAAATATGTTAAAATACGTAACCGCTGCAACACAATGTGTCGCGATGCCCAGCGACGTCACATCCACAGCTCAATTGAGAATGGTGATCCAGCTAAAACGTGGAAATTTCTTAAATCTCTCGGTGTGGGCCATTCTGAATCACAGGATTGTAATACCATTGATCTTAACCTATTAAATAAGCATTTTACCTCTTCCTCCAACCTTGATCCAATTATTAAATCACGCACCTTGCAATTCATATCCTCATTACCCTCTCCTAATTTTGAGCCTTTCCTTCTTGCCCCTGTTACTGAGACTGAGATTAAAAGGCATATTATATATATCTTCGAATGCAGTCGGTGACGATGGCATCAGTCGTAGTATGATCGTTCCTATATTAGACATAATTTTACCAATTCTTTCACACATTTTCAATTCCTGTTTAGAATCCTCTCCCTTTCCTGGTGCCTGGAAATCAGCTTATATTGTTCCCTTACCCAAGTCTTCCTGTCCCAAATCTCCTTCTGATTACCGTCCTATTTCAATCCTTCCCTATTTGTCCAAAGTGCTGGAGAAGATAATTCATTGTCAGTTTACAAATTATGTCAACCGCAATAATCTGCTCACACCGCTACAATCTGGATTTCGCACTGGTCATAGCACGACAACCGCCTTGGTAAAAGTTGCAGATGACATACGACTAGGAATGGACCAGAAGAAGCTTACGGTTCTCACATTACTAGATTTTAGTAATGCTTTTAACTTTATCGATCACGACATTCTTTTAAGCAGACTCGCGACCTGTAACCTTTCGCCACTTGTTATTGATTTGCTCCGTAGCTACCTTGCAGGAAGACGACAAAGAGTCAAGCTATCTGATAGGTTTTCTGACTGGAGTGATATCTCGGGCGGCGTTCCACAGGGTGGAGTTTTGTCGCCACTTTTATTTTCACTATTTATAAATTCTATTCTAGCGTCAATTTCTTCTTTTTACCACCTTTATGCAGATGATTTGCTTTATGAGATGATATACGTCCAGTCAGAAGTAGGTGGTCTTCACTCTGCCATCGGAATGTTAAATGATGATTTGCTGACGATTTGCGAATGGAGTAAAAATCACGGACTTTCTATTAATCCCATCAAAACTCAATTAATTTTAATTGGCAACCCGGGACTGGTTTCCAGGATTGACTCCAATTCCCTACCCCCCGTCCTTGTCAATGGTGTTACAATCCCTTTCAGCAAGGTCGTTAAAAACCTAGGGGTGTGCTTCGATGAAAATTTAACTTGGAAGCCTCAACTTCAAGAAATTAGTAGAAAAGTATTCGCAACTTGGCATTCTTTAAATCGTCTCCGGTATGTTCTTCCCACACAAACAAAAGTAGTATTAGCACAATCTCTTTTCCTTTCTTTACTTGATTACGCTGACGCATGCTTCATTAATCTTACTGAAGAACAACTAAATAAACTTGAACGCCTACAAAATCTATCGTTGAGTTTCATCTTTGGTTTACGTAAATATGACCATATTACCGAATACCGTCTCAAGCTTAAGTGGTTTCCAATCCGTCATCGTCGCGATGTTCGCATTCTCTCTCTGCTCTATTATATTCTATTTGATTCCCATTATCCTAGTTACTTAAAAAACTGTTTTGCATTTCACAATTATGATAGAAAAGAGCTCCGTTCCCGTTCAAACCTTGTCCTTAACATCCCTATCCATCATACAAAATATTTTAATTCCTCCTTTACCGTTACGTCCATTTCACTTTGGAATTCTTTACCAACTCATATTAGGCAGGTGAAAACTTTGAATAATTTTAAGTCATTGCTGTTTAATCACTATTTTAACTTATCTGTCAATGATAATTAATTGTCCTTTGTAACGTATAATATATTTTATAGAATATGTATTGTATTTATAGTATGTATTGTATTGTATTTAGTAGTAAATATTATATTATTTATTTATTTTATTATATAATATTATTACAGTATTTAAATCAAATGTATTGTTTATTTATTTTGTTTAATTTAGTGCTTTTGTTAGATTTTTAATTTAAATATAGTTTACTTTTGCACATCACCGTTTTCCTGGATGTATCACTGTTAAGAATGTTAAAAGGTTGCCTGGAAGAAATTGCTTCAAAGTAATAAGGCCGCCTTTGTGTACATGTCTGATTTATCAATAATTGTTGTTAATATTTAAGTATTTTTGTAATTTTTGTGCACAATAAAGTATATTTGTTTGTTTGTCATACCTTGACACGTAGGAAATAGAGCACAATTTTGAGTAGCCGAAATAATACTAATAGCTCACAGATTGTTTATTTATTTTTCATTCAGAGTGTGGTCAATGTATCAAAGGTCATAACTAACCAAACTTCTTCGTACAAAAGTATTCTCTAAGTCATCGAAATACGTAATATAATCGAAACAAAGAGCGCGGCCCAGGTGGGCCTTACGGTTGTTGAGAGACTTGAGAGTGTAAATGGAACGCCTCAGAGCTGTCAGCGAGGTAACGCCGCATGAACTGTCATGTTTTTCGGGCGCGCACCCCATATCGAATTATAAGACGTTGTCACGTCAAAAATACGTGTATTTTTATTTTTAACAAGGATCAATATATCAAAATTTGGCAGGAAGGTTTAATTGCACCCTGTATACTTACCGGTCATAATAACGTTATTTTTATAACTATATTTAAATGTTGTAACTAGATATCGTTAAAGAAATTACGATATCTGGCTACCATTATGAAAATAACGGTACGTAACGTTATTTTTTCTGGTAATTGATAACGTTATGAAGCCCTGAATTCGTGAATGTCCCTGCTGGCCTACCAGCACCAGCACCTGTTGGCTGTTAACGCATCGTAATGTCATCTCGTTCAAATTAATCTAAGGAAAAAGGGATGACACTACGATGTTGCCACTTTTTAATTTCTTCATTTTTTTGACAGACTATACTTGTTATTATTAATTAAAAGTAAAAGCAGGGCTTCATAACGTTATCAATTACCAGAAAAAATAACGTTGCGTACCGTTATTTTCATAATGGTAGCCAGATATCGTTTTTTTAACAACATTTAAATATAGTTATAAAAATAACGTGATTATTACCGGTAAGTATATTCTTATTTTCTGGTATGCGACGTTGCCAGTTCGACGCGACAGATTTCGTAGGAGTAATCGTTGAACATACAAAAATTAAAATATCCACAACCAAACTTATAACCTACTCCTTTTTGGAAGTTGGTTAAAAAGCAAAATACTGATAATAGATACTTCGATTTAATTCGCAATAGGTTGTTGTAGTAACGTTAACAAATAACATATACTTACCGTTAGAAATCCTATTAACCGTCATAACATGTACCGTTATTCATTTCAACTTTTATCGTTATTTATAGTATAGTATCGGGTAAATTTTCATAACGTTATGTATGCCCTTGAAGCAGTAACTTTATGAAAAAATTACGATATTTGAAGCTTGTTTGAAGCCCATAAAAGCGTCATTAAAAAACTATATATATAAATATAGTTTTTTAATGACGCTTGTTTGTTTTTGTCATCCGTGGCGGTTACTCTATTTCTATCTCTTTTCCCCTTAAACGTCATCTGACTTTTCACACCTGTCAGTTGCTCTTGACATCTAGATGTAAAACTTAAAAAGTATAAATGTCGGATGTCGGGAGCAGCGCGTTCATTGGCGGTTTGTTTTTTGATCCGTGCGGTTCTCTAGTATTTTAAAATTTTTAACGGTGTTACCGCTCGCTTTTTAATAGCTATTTTGTTAAAATATTTAATTGTTTTAAAGTAATTATGAATAAACGTAATAATTCAAAAGAATTGTTTTCGGTTTCGGCTAAGCGTCCACGCTATAGCAGTGAAGTTATAGACAATTTAATTTTACAATTCAATAACATTCAAAACTGTATCAGTAACATTTTGCCTAGTGAAAATACCGTGCAGGACGATAGTCCAAATGCAGACAAAGGTGAGTTATTTAAAAGTTTTAACTTGGAGGATAGAAACTTGCATGAAATACTTGGCTCTGCCGAATTAAATCAGCCTCATTCGATACCTATATCTGAGCCTTTGTTTTCTATGCCAATTTCTACTATATTAGCTGTTAAGGAACTAAACATACAAAAAGCCTCGTTATGTCATATTGAAAAGCTAAAATTATTGCAGCATTTTGAAACCGATAATTGGTCGGAAGTACGATATTCAGACGTACAACAATTGTATTGTGCCAAGCCTGGCTTCGTAGAATTGGATTGCAATGACGAGTTAAAGCCATATTGCGAATCGTCTTTAAATTTAGCATGTACAGAGCGTGGTTTCGCAGCCATTTCATTAGCTATTCTCAAACAAAATGAGGCATTGGGACAAGTGATTAAAGATTTTATTTCTTGGTTTAGTTCCTTGCAAGTTACTGACGCTAAGTCGGTAGAATCTAAACTTTGTGCACTTTTTACCCAAGGGGACTTTAGTAAAATCTCTAACGACCTTTTGCAGATGGCATGTGGCCATCGAGCCGATATTATACAGCAGCGCAGAGACGCTTTATTGAAGTCAGTTAAAAATAAATGTGTTAAATCTACCCTCCGAAAAATACCTCCAACTTGTGAAAGTTTATTCAATAAAAGCGATTTTTCGGCTGTTGTTGACAAAAATGAAGGTAGTAGTAAAGTTTTTTGGCCTCAAAAATATGGTAAAATTCAAGCTAGAAAATCTTTTTCTGAAAAAAATTTTTAACATTGTACCTGCGCAAGGTTAGAACTTACTTTCACTGGCGCACAGTAGAACAAATTTTGGACGCAATAATAATAATAATTGTATAATTGTACCTACGCAAGGTCAGAACCTACTTCCACTGGCGCACAGTAGAACAAATTTTGGACACGATAATATTTACATAGCATCACAAAATATTGCATCCTTTAATTATATTTTGCTACGTGCGCAAGGTATGCCAAACCAACAAAATACATTTAGCGACTTTCCACGCAAGGAAGGAATTTCAGTCCCAGAGGTTTTCGGCCCTCAGGGAGCGGGCAACAAGCCAATTAAACATAAAATCTCCTCTCTGCCTCTCGTTGAGACGGAAACTTTAAAAATAAATACTGACTCATTCAGAGCCGGTCAACTACAACTATTCCCAAACAGATGAGTGAAGTTAGGAGCGGATCCATACTTATTAAAAATATTCATGGGCTACAGAATTCCATTCAAAATAAAACCTCCCCTTAATTTTACCAATATTTTAAATTTTTCAGGCCATCCGCTCCAAACTATTTCCTCCAAAGACATGGGGTTGGCCATAAATCAACTTTTAAAAATGAATGTTTTAGAAAAGGCACCAATTTCACCAAGTTTTATTTCCCAAATGTTCTTGGTTCCTAAACCGGACAGTTCGCAGCGTCCAATTTCCAACAGGCTGGAGATTGGATGGCAAAAAACGACCTGTCGAACGCCTATTTTCATGTACCAGTAGCTACATCTCACAGATGTTTCCTACGATTAATATACCAAGGCAGCTTGTTGCAAATGACATGCCTGCCATTTGGTCTAGCGACAGCTCCCAAGATATTTGCGTCTTTAACAAATTGGGTAGCTCAGATATTACGAGAGCAGGGCATACGCCTAATTGTATACTTGGATTACTTTCTAATTGTTCACCAGGATGCAAACATGTTGCGCAAAGATATAAATCTAACATTGAATTTATTAATTTACCTTGGTTGGACAGTAAACTGGTCAAAATCTGTCCTAGATCCTCAGCAAACCTTACAGTTTTTTGGGCGTTATGTGGGACCCGACTCGCAATCTAAAGTGGTTGCCAACAGACAAAACACTGCGCATAAAACAGAAATGTTTAGAGATCTGCCATTTAAAGATGGCCAATTTAAAAACAATTCAGTCTTTAGTAGGTCATCTCAATTTCGCGAGTTTTTGTGTCACGAGAGGTCGCCTAAACTATCGAAATCTGTTAAACTTTTGTCAAAAGTTACGGGACATGCCTCCTAAGAAATTATTCCCTGTGCCGACGCAGGCGTTATTGGAAACTCTATGGTGGGTTCGAAACCTACATATTCAATCTCCGATTCATCTCAATCCGGTGTCTCATTACTTAGCCACCGATGCATCGGGTTCAGGTTGGGGAGCTCAGATCGACAACCTGCGTATGACAGGGACCTGGTCGACTCACGAGCAATCCTTGCATTCAAACCACAAAGAGATGCTGGTTATTCTCAAAATTTTTCAAAATTTAGCCCCATATCTAGAAAAAACCACTATTTCAGTGCAGTCGGACAACAGAACAACTCTTGCGTTTCTAAGAAACGAAGGGGGCACTCGATCCCAGTCTCTGCTAAATCTGTCACGTCAGATATTTGATATCTTAGATCGCTACAATATCAATCTATCCCTTCACCATCTGCCCGGCCGGTACTATGTGGAAGCAGATCGGTTGTCGAGACAAAAGTTGACACCAGAATGGCATCTTCTGCCTCCGATCACAGAGATAATATTCAGGAAATGGGGACTACCGGTGATA
The DNA here is from genome assembly GCA_963422495.1 of Polyommatus iphigenia. NCBI lineage: Eukaryota > Metazoa > Arthropoda > Insecta > Lepidoptera > Lycaenidae > Polyommatus > Polyommatus iphigenia. The sequence goes on along the minus strand of OY730181.1, from coordinate 14,049,643 downwards.
GACATTTTTGCCTCTCGGTCAGCCTATGTTGTCCCTCGGTATGCGAGCCTAGATTTAATGGACGATCAGGCAGAATTTCATGACGCACTAAGTCATGTAAGTAAGGGATAGATTGATATTGTAGGGATCTAAGATATCAAATATCTGTATCCCCTGGACTGGGTATTTCCACCTCCTTTTCTCATAACAACAACGAACAAGGGAGCTATCTAATTATAGCACCAAGATGGGAGAAGGCTTTCTGGCGTCCGGACTTACGCAGCCGAGCTCTAGAAGCTCCGTTCACGATCTTCAATCTAAACAAAGTTCTTGTCGATACAACAACCAATAAACCGCCTCCACAAGTACAGGAGATGGTATTGGAAGTATGGAAATGTGGAGGTGGACCCAGGCACTAAAAAGATTGGACACACAATCAAATTAACCTTCTAAAATCTTGTTGGCACAAGTCTACTAGTAGGTATTATGAATGTGCATGGTGAAGCTGGTGTATTATGGGGCCCACCAGAATAATTTACCTATAGTTACCCCTATAGGTTTAAATCTTGCTAGGTATTTATCAGACCTTTAAGTAAATAAACTTTCTAGAAATATGATTATGCTTCATAAATCTGTAGTGCCAGCTTTATTACCCTAACGAATATAATATTATAATATTATATGGGATATTGATTTTCTATCTGGCTTTGTGATACTTTTAGTACAAATTTAAAATGACTAAGTTATTGGTATTATTGATATCAAAGGATAGTGTTATTTTTTGTCCAGGCAATTTGGATGGAAACTGGCTCAGAATAATGAATCTCAGGCTTTAGATCCCATCTTTTGGGTAAAATCTCTAATTCATCTATCTAGATTAAGGCGAGAATCGAGATGGATGTTAATTAGCTATCGTATTTCTAACAGTTTGTGGTTCACAGAAGTGGCGTCTAAAACGTCTATTTCAAATTAGTTAAAATCACTACTACTCGAGCCGAGTATAAAAGTCACACCGTAGTTTTCATCCAGCATCTGACAAATTTTACAAAGAGGAATCTGGCGTTCGCAAGATGCATTTTTAAAATTAATTTATTATTGAAGTTCCTTTATGTCACATAAAATAATACAGTATTGTTTAATTTATTCAAATTATATTATGGACTGGCATGATTTACTAATTTCTCTTATTGAACTTTATAAACTTTATTTTAAGTTAACTGTCTTTTCTTATATTTTAATAAATAATTTTTCACACCAGGCGATATCAAACACGTCTCATAATATATATATATATATATATATATATATATATATATATATATATATATATATATATATATATATATATATATATATATATATATATATATATGAAAAACCAATGAGCGCGCTGCTCCCGACATCCGACATTTATACTTTTTAAGTTTTACATCTAGATGTTAAGAGCAACTGACAGGTGTGAAAAGTCAGATGACGTTTAAGGGGAAAAGAGATAGAAATAGAGTAACCGCCACGGATGACAAAAACAAACTCGCTATCTCATAATATATATATATATAAATAGGCTTCGAGTTTGGAAAGTGTTTTAATATGCGTTTTATTGGTAGGTAAAACGCTGCTATTTACTCGACACTGGCCATGGTTTTACAGCCGAAGTGCCATAATAATAATAATAAAAAAAAGTAAAAGTGTCAACATTGCATATTGTCACCTGTCACGTCACCGGTCACCTGTCACTTGGCAAATATCCGTTGTGTTTTTACACCTTTTTGTTTATAAACTTCTTAGTTCTTAAATTATTTTAATACATTTATTATATAAAATGAATAATACTGGACTAAAGGAACAAATTCAAGTTGATTTAAATATAGGAGACCAACTGACGACAATATCCTGTGGACATATTGTAAATGAAATGATAAAGTTTATCGCTTATCAAAGGTTGCAAATTCCATACACATATCAATGGTTAAAACAACTTGTAAATAAGAGGAAAGACTCCGACAGTAAGATAAAAGAGAGTTTACAGTCTGAACGACATTTCCATGTAGCTTCTACAGCACTTTCTAATTTAGATTTTATACTTAAGGTAAGTGAATTCTAAGAATGTATCAAAAAGTTACTGAATAAGATTAAATAAGTTTATTAGGCATGCTCAAACCGAAAAGTATAAAATAAAGTTAAATTTTCAGGGATTATCGAAAGAAATTCAAGGTGCCAATTTGCCTGAAGAGATTTGCATAGCTCTTGGAGCTACGCCAGTTACTTGCAAAGAAATTTATCGCCTCCTTTTGCCTGAAGTGTGTCATAAACCGCAGTGTCAATCGGAGCATATTGCAAATGATCAAAAAATTCAAAGAAATGTATTTAGGTAAGTACATAGAATTCATGTGATATTTGTTATTGCTATGTATGACACAATACACATACTGAACATCCACTATTATATTATGTCCATTTATTTATATTTTTTCTATACAACAAATTAATATGTAAACTCTTTCAGGTTGTTGGCCACATCGGAAGAACTGGGCAAAGTCTTTTTTGAGTCCATAGCACCAACTAACATGTACATATTTATAAAAAAGAAAGTTTTAAATAACCAAGAAGTAGTTTGTAGTGAAGATTTTATATTCTTACGTGGTTATAGAATACCTAACAAGTGTAAAGTTGTCAACATTGATTTTAAGAGTAAAAGCAATGTTAAGGTTACATGTTGTAGTAACTTTGATGTGTTCGGTGATATCAGTGAAGCTTTGGATCAAATGAGCATCATCAATGACGAAAAAACTATTGATAATTGTGAAATTGAATCTACCGATGATTCCAAATGGTTTCAATCAAACTACGTCATGAAAGGGTTTAAAGACTGCTTTGTTAATGGCAGTTCTGTGACAAATTCATGGACATAAATAAAATAGTATCATGCAACTTTATATAAGAGTAACTAACTGATCAACATAAATTTTGATAAGTACTTAATTATTATGCATTTTTTTAATTAGTCAAATATACAAATGTTAATTGTTTTATGAATTCCTTTGTCTTAGACTTTGTACATAGTAAATGTATTTGCACTGATTTCCTTTTTTAAATTTTTGACTGTCCATGTGCCATAAGAGTAATTTTCTGATGATCTATTAAGATCAGATATTTTACATAAAGAATGCTAATTTTAAGCTTGCTCAATGTGGTAGTAGGATAGTTATTATTAATAAGAAATGTTGTTTACAATTTTACACCATTTATTTCTGCTGCTTTTCCATCACTGAAAATCGTTCTATCTCTGTTTAATATGCATACTTTTTTTAGGTTTAAATCAGCTGGTCTCGTAGTACAATTTTGCCATTCATCACATAATTTGTAAGCTTTGTTAAACTCATTGATCAAGTTGTTTCTTCCACCATTCGGTCCTACTGTATAGTCACATTTTATAAACTTTGTTATCATATCCTTGAGGCAACATTCCAGAAGCTCGTAGTATTCCAGCCAGTAATTTTCTGGGAGCTGCTTCAGTTTTACTTTGAGTGATTCAGTGATGATTCCAGTGACTAATATGTCATCTATCCAGAAGTAATTATGATGTTTAGCTTCAGTACATATTCTAGCTGCTAGTGAAGTATGCATTATGTAGTACCATCCTGACAAATAGGGTGGGTATATTTGTCTCGAATATTCTTCATATGTAACATACCACTTATTCTGCTTACTTCTTCTCGGTTTCGTATTATTTAGTATGTAACCAATGAGCAAATGATTATCTGTTCTCGGAAGTTGAGAGATATATTTGTAAGTTGTGTCTATGTTAAACACAGTATCATCATCAACTTTCAATATAAAAGGGGTGTTACTGCAGTGAGTTGCAGCCCAGTTGAGTCCCATGAGATGTTTATGTGTCAGGTTCCTATAGTTTTCATAAAAATCTCCTTGTAGTATGTCATCAAAAGTGTTGCTTTCATCCATTACAGCCTCTTGAGTTATGTATCTGAAATGTTTCAAGTCTTTTGAGATATTTATATAGCATAGTTTTTAATCAATGTTGCATTTACTATATTTTGTAGTATACTTTGTTTTTCAAATGTTATTTTCCTCGATTATAGTGTGTTTAGGGCTTAAGATATTTTTTAAGTTATGACAAAATAGGAATTCATTGTAATAGAATAATGTATAATTACTTTTCATTTTGTGGTATTTTGCCTAGTAAAAATACTCTTGTTATGTTAAACTTTTGTAGATCATCTGCTGATAGTGTTTGTCGATGTGCACTCCTCAGTTCTACATGCCCAATGTATGATGTTACTAAAATTATAAACAATGTTGTATCTGGAACATACAAGATTTTCTTAAACTCTTCTCTGAGAAAAACAAAATAATGTATAAAAAGATGCACTTACCACTGCATTTTATATTTTTTGGTTGTAGTATTGTATTGAACATGTAATAATTTGTATTAATATTATTAGTAACTGGTACTAAGCTAGCTGTGTTGTGCTCCAAGGATGCATTGTAATAGACCCATACAATTAGAGTAAGTAATGCAATTGATAAACACATTAAAGTTTTTTTGGGCATTTTGGTTTTTATACGTTGTGGTCCTACTTAACTGTCTACTGTTTGTTTAATCTAAAGTTCATACCTATTATTACAATAAAATATATTTACAATTAATTTTATTTTTGAGTAAACCTTTGGTAGTAGGTAGTAGTTAGTAGTAATGAGTATTGTCATATGATCTACTTTTGTTGCACTATGTTTTCATATCATCTGCATAAATTAGAGTGATCGAGTATGTCTTCTTACGCTAATTTCTCACACAATGGTAGCTCTGTTTTTATCATTTTTCACAATATTGTGTGAAAACTAGATCATTTTGTTAAGTTCATGAGTTTCCACTGTAACTTGGACGTTTTAAAAATGGGAGTGATTATTGAACTCATTTTAACTGTTACTTAAACTGATATTAATCAACACTATTTGTAGGTGCCGTTTGTAGAACCTTATTTTTATTGATAAAATAATTAAATTAAATTAGAGAAATTTCTATAGATACAAAAAGTAGGTAACTATTCAAAAGAAAATTGACAGTGACACTTGACAGAACAACAAAAGTAACATTTTTTTCTATACAAAAGCACTACAAAAGTAGAGTGCGTTTCAACTTTCATCAAATAGTTCCTTTGCCGTCATGTTGGCACTAATGCAAATTAATGTTGCCACATTACCCTTACTGTGCTACCTTAAATTAGGGGAGATAATATGTTATCACAAAATGCACTTAAAGAAAATTGTACATAATTCTAACAGCTTTCGCCCGCGGCTCTGCCTACGTTCACGTCTATCGCTCGAGGACCGTTCTTTTTCCCGGGATAAAAGGTACCCTATGTCCTTCTCCATACTCCAGAGTTCCAGACAACGTGTACCTATGAAAGTTTTATGATGATCCGCTTAGTACTTTATGTGTGACGGCGTAACCAGCAAAGTTACTAGCTAAAAGCCGAGCTTTGTGAGGGCTCGCATCATCACACCTTCACTGACTGATGATAACACATTTACATGTAAATACTATGTTAAAGCACAAATCAATAGGCGTGATAGTTTGTCCGTAAAGTGTACCACAAAATGTACAGGTTTTGAGAAGTACTAGGGCTCGCTTCGCTCGCCCTGATAATATTATTGTACTAGCTTTTACCCGCGCCTTCGTTCGCGTGTATAGTTTTCGTTACTAGAAGTGCGTTTCATCAAATAGTTCATTTGCCATCATGTTGGCATTCTCTGTTAATAACGTAAACACGGTAGACACGCTCTGCATGTATTCATAGGTTTTACTGTGTTTATGGGTGATTAAACTGACGCTGGTACCCCTATTTCACTAAGCCGTAATGGCGGCAACCCGAGTTTATTGGAATTATTGGGGCCTAGTTACGTTTTTCACGTTCACAAAACTCTTTCACTCTTAGCACCATCATTCTGTCACCACTATTTGATGTTTTCGGCATGATTTTCTCACGAAATCACAGTAAAATTATGAAAACTCGCAGAGCATGTCAACCTTGTTTACATTATTGACAAACAGGAATGCCAACATGACGGCAAAGGAACTATTCGATGAAACGCACTATAACAATCTTGAATCTGCCAACAATCTGCCATTTTATTTTCTTTCGAATATCGTGCAGACAGGCGTAGACGAATGTCATCATCATCCAATACTTACAAAATTAATACCCGGGAAGTCACAATTGCGTTGTCAGTTTTTCATTTCATAGTAGGTATGTGAAGGTGTGAGGTGTGTGAACTCAAGAACGGTAGTAGCTAGAGAGTTGAAATTTTCACATTTTTTTTATTAAGTATGTATTTCTGTTGCCGCTATAACAACAAATACTAAAAACAAAATACTTAAATATTTAAGGGGGGCTCCCATACACCAAATTCAAGTATTTTTTGCTCGGCATCAATGATGACAACAGATAGGCACCTGAAATATTCACAAAACATTTTACACAATTTAGACGTGGGAGAGCCATGCTTCGGCACGAATGGGCCGGCTCGACCGGAGAAATACCACGTTCTCACAGAAAACCGGCATGAAACAGCGCTTGCGCTGTGTTTCACCGAGTGAGTGAGTTTACCGGAGGCTCAATCCCCTACCCTATTCCCTTCCCTACCCTCCCCTATTCCCTTCCCTTCCCATCCTTACCCTCCCCTATTACCCTATTCCCTCTTAAAAGGCCGGCAACGCACCTGCAGCTCTTCTGATGCTGCGAGTGTCCATGGGCGACGGAAGTTGCTTTCCATCAGGTGACCCGTTTGCTCGTTTGCCCCCTATTTCATAAAAAAATACATTTTTTTTTATGGATGACAAGCTCTTTGGACGCAAGAGGAGGGATTTCTTGAGAGAAAGAATTTTTTGATAGCTACTAAAACTTTTATAAAACTTTTTATTTATGAATACTTGAGTAAGTACCTATCAAAAATTCAAAACTTGTAAATCCTTCAAAAAAGGCCTTGGACGGTAGCCCACGTCGCCTACGCCTTATACGCCGTCTCTGACCAGAAGCTGTGAATTTTTTTTTATCAATGATCACTTTTATAATTTATTGTAGAATGTACCTATTTAGTAAGTCTAAATATGTATTTAGGTACCTAAATGATAAGCAACATTTATAAGATTTCCATATTAATACTCAAATAATTGAATAAACCTACATACCTACTTCTTTTTCGTAATACGAAACCCGGAATATGACCACTTTTTTGGTATTCCGAAGGACTTTCGAAAGTAATCATCTCTGGGACAGTAAAGAAACAACACGGTCCGAGCGGAACGGAGTAATCGGCGAGTAATTTTTATCATTAACGTTATCAAGAATCCGCCTCCAGCCGGGGCGTAGGAACTAGGACTCAGTACAGAGCACACTCCGCCGCGGCTGGTCGTCTCACAAATTGAAACAATGAATTTAACTATGCACAACGATGGGTTCGACGACGATCAGAGTTACGTGCTGCGAGCGAAAATAATAACAATGGTGACTCTTTTCGCCGTCTCCATGCTGGTGGGGAGTCTCCCCACGCTGATCTCCCTGAAGTACGACTGGCTCAGCGCCGGAGGACCAGACATGAGGTCCTCCAATCAGCTGGTAATTGGGCTGCTGTCATTCGGCGGAGGAGTACTGTTCGCGACCACTTTTATGCACCTCCTCCCGGAAGTGGCCGATAACATCCAGATACTGGAAGGTAAGATTATTTTCTAGTGAGGTAGAAACGTAGAGGCAATCTCGCGAGTCGGGGCCCTATTTATAGTGCTGAACCCCGGAAGATAAACGAGTTAGTATTTTTAGTACTTACCCTTAATCCTTCGATCGGAGGTTCTAGGAATTCCCATTGTATTCTTTTGTTCTCGCGATCACCGGTGCTCGCGCGGGGCCTGAAAGATTAAAGGGTAAGAACGGGACCGTATTACCTACTATAACAGCAAATATTAATCAAACTTATAACACCCCTTTTTTGGTCGGGGGTTAAAAACAATTATTATTTAAAATTAAATTTTTGAGAGGGGCTCGGAGCCCAAATATCGTCACTGTTGCTTAGGACTTGGGAGCCCCGGGCTCCCATACCTACAACAAACACGATTTTTGGCCTCTATACCAAAAATAGCTACACGTAGTATTATGTAAGTATATTATATTTTATATTATGTATAGCTACACTTGAAATATTCACAAATTATTTAATTGTATATTTTGTACTTTTTAATAGATTAATAATACAATTAAAACATAATAAATTAATAATTTGGATATACCCATTCAAAATGATATGGAATAATGGAACCCTTCGTGCGGGAGTCCGACTCGCACTTGACCTAATTTTTTCAGTTTCACTTCTGTAATATTTTCGAAAGAAAGCAATTGTATTATTGTAAAAAATATTTTTTTTGAGACTTATAGAGTAGGTATGGTAATGGTAGCTTTTATTGCTTTTTCCTAGGCATTTGCCCTGTTTGTAATCGCCCCCCCGAAGAGGGGTCTGCCGAACACTAGGCAGACGATCGCTGGTGGAGCTGCGGTCGCGGTGTCGTACCCGTGGCTCCGTCGTCGGAGAGAGGGCGCACCGCCAAGTTTTAGTGGGTAGGGCTTTCGAGCGAGTCCCACATATCCGCGTCAGGACCTCCCCATCCCCGCGGAATGCGTAAAGGCATTTCTTGGCGTAAAAAAAAAGGCATTTGCCCTGTTTCCCTATATAAAAATCTAGCTCCGAGTAACACCATCTAGAAACACCATAGTTGTGGTTGGAGATAGAGAAAAAATATGACGTATAAAGACCACGGTATCATAAAATTTAAGTACTTCAAACTGCATATTTTGTCTTCGCCGCCGACCGCCGTACTCAGAGACATGATTTAATTATGGCATTACTTTACCTTTAATTTAATGAAGAGTTTGACAGATATCTCAAAATTTTGAATTAGTTACATTTAAGTGCGGCAGCGTCCCCTAACCGGCCGCCTAGACGAGCAATAATTTTATTGTCAATTTTATTTATTTAAGTATTCAAATTGATACACCAACAACTTATTGCTATAAGATTACATTATTTCTTTACAGGTATACTTATTCTAAAAATCAATATCACGTAAATATAATTGACCGTATAGGGCTGATATATTAATAAACATCGCACACCTTCAATGTTATTGTCAAATAAACTTTTTGATATTCAAGATATTAAAATTAGTCGTCTAGGCGGCCGGTAAAGGTAGATACAAAATATTCGTGTTACGACTTATGAATTATCTTATAGTAACATCTGTTATGACGATTGTTGTTTGTTTCTTGTTAGGTATTTGTTTTGATAGTCTTACTGAATTAACAATGTCATCGTGGTACTATATTATACTTTCTAGCCTAATGTACACAATATACAGCTGTGTAAACAAGCACGATTAAAATATGTATGACATTTTAATGAACGTATTAACTAATAATCTGCTAGAACCAGTTACATTAGCTTCTACATTGGAGCAACTGGACTGATCGCTAAATGTGAAGAAACCCTTGACATAGATCTATGCATATTTTCGAAAATAAAACAAACCATATTTGCGTGTTAGGTCGGTTAACTGTTAACGGTCTTTGAATACTTTTTGGTACTTAACGTCGGTTTTCTACGTGGCCATGGTAGAGACCATAGATGGTGGAGATAGAGATCCGGTGTAGCCCAAAAGTGCCGGAGCATGGCTCTTCTATGGAAAAAACTTAACTGACTTCTGTGTTTCGTTAAGGGAACATAAAATCTTTGTGATGTGTGAATTGAAGCCATGTTTGCGCACAGAAAAAAGATCTGTCATCTTTGTGACTTGCTAGAAGTACCTATTAGGAAAGTTGCTATGTGAAGGAACCGGCCGGCGGCCACCACCTGAGAGTTTAGACGGATTTCTCACACTGCAGGCCACTTTAATCACCAGAAGGGTTTTAAATAAGATAGAAGTATTAAATAAGAGTTCGACCTATACTAGAATATACTGTATAATAATATGTGTAGGTATTCTAGATCGAACTATAGACGAATGGTCGAACTTGCTACATACTTAGATGATGCCCGCAAGTCCGTTGCGCTGAAATTCGTTTAGGTAATCGTACATTTTTGGGATAAAAAGTATCCTTTGTCCTCTCTCGGGACTCATAGTATTTCCGAAAGTAAAATCAGCGGTTTGGGCGTAAAGAAGTAACAGACAGACAGACTTTCGCATTCATAATATTAGTAAGGTCAATACGGGTAAGTGTGTTATACTTTTTTCAAAGTTTACTTTGAACTCAAAAATCAAGTAGTTTAAGGTTTAATTTCTCACTCTCTGTGAAATGAAAATAAAGTAAGGTTCATAATTGGCCGGTAACAAAGTGCTCTACACAATATTGCCCATTAATCACTTGTTTTTAAGGTATTTTTATAAAGTGCTGTGCTAGACACACTTACCCAAGAAAGTGAGGCAAGTGTGACTATATCGTAAGTGTACAATAGATAGTTATTTCAAATAGTTAGTTATTGCATTTTCAAATTACATTTACATACATTACATAACAATGTAATTAAAAAAAATACATTAGTATATATACTAACTGATCATCGGAACTAATCATATGACGACTATATTACATAATATAGTTTCTGAGGATAGATTAAAGGAGCAAAAGTTATGAGGTAAGTGTGGCATACTACGTTGGAGAGGGGTAAAAAACATTTTTAAGTAAAAATTATTGAATGAGTAATGAGTTATTTCTTTTATTTTATTGTTAATTTTGTTGTTATTTGGGTTACAGAAGCCTAAATAGTGAAGTTGCTAAGTTTTATTTTAATTACTAAAAAGTAAACAAAATATAAGCAATCAGAAATTACATAATCACTAATATTAGACCAAATGTTTGTAAACCCTGACTTGGGGCAAGTGTGACATATAGACACACTTGCCTCATGCAAAGTAGGCACACTTCCCCAGCACTAAAATTTTGAGGTCAGATTTTTCTAAGGGCTCCATTCCACCGCGGCGCACGGAGAGGCTACGCACGTGCGTCAAGCTTCGCTTTGTAAGAAAATATATGTGACTGTGTCCACTGCAACCCACGGACACGCTACGCAAGAATTGTGTCAAGTCAAAGAAATAAACCCATGCACGTCCACGCGTGTGCTTGGCCGTGCACAGCGTGCGCAGCGGTGGAATGGAGCCTTAATGGACATAAATCTCTTATTTGCAACAATTCCAACAAAATTGTAAAATAAATAATAAGTTTAGTTAGTAAAGAAACAACTTACCGGTATAAAATTATCAGGTTCTTCAAAATCACCAAGATTTTTATTGATTGAAAAAACACATGTGAATTCGATCTCGTCTTAAAAAATGTGACAGTTTTCTTTTCTTTTTCTTCTTTTTTGGCAACTTAACACAAAGAATGTGTAAGTTGTGCCACAGACAAGGTAAAAAGGTAAGGAATATGGCGGGAAAACCATATTCCTCTTATTATAATTTTCATCATCGTTTTCATGTATCGTCAGGTCTAAAGTATAGTCAAAGTCTAAGTAAAAGTCAATACAGTCACAGGAGTCAAGTCGGTCGATTCAGTAAAGTGGTAGACGCTTTATTGAAACTTTCGATGGAGTTTTGGAGGGAACACAAAATAGCACGTTTCTGGATATTACATCACTTTCCTACACTTGTGCATGAACACGAATATCTAATGGTTAATATTCTACCAATATTACACATTAAAAACCCAGCTAACACAATTTTAGGAAAATAATATAAAAACACAACAGCACTCTTTCACATGCCCGCCAAAACTCCAAATGTGACAGTTTTAAAAATGGCGACAACTTCAAAAGTGCTTGACAGAGCCATCTAGATTGAGATTGTGTACATTGAAATTAGTTTTACGCACAACAACAGATGTCGCTGCCACCATAATCTCAAACAGTTTTTCTAAAAATTATAGCAGTTACACTTGCCTTCCAGCTACATTTCCCCGTACTGACCTTATGGATATTCCAAAATGTTTGCTTTTGGAATATTATCTTGTAATAAGTTTTGTTGTTTACATCCATGAACAAGGTTAGCTGGCAAGTTGGTAGATCAATGTCGATAGATGAGTGATGACTGCCTTAAACAGCCACATAAAACCCTGACTTACCTATATTATAAATTGTGAGGCGCTAGTGCAATAGTATATAGGAGAAGGTGGTAATGTAGCCCCCCACTTTGTTTATCAAGCTTTATTAAAAAAATACAGGATTCAGAAACCTAAAAAATACATTGTGGGACTTCTTATTCATTTGTTTAAACATGTCTTATTAGGGAATAAATAAAACTTGTACAGGATATTCGAAAATATTATTTATTCTCAACTAATCACATTTGGTATCTTTGGATCAAGTAATGGACCCCCCGGGGGTCACATTAAATGTATTGCAGAATATGAAACTTAACGGCAAAAATCATAAATGTGATAGCCACCTTTAGAGCCTATTCTAGGTTACATGAGCCCATGGTCACAACTTTGATACTGTACCCATGGCTTTCCAGCTCTGTCATTAGAACAAATTGTGTCGCAGAACATACATGGCACGTCCGCGTTTTCAGGAATCATTTTTGTATATGAGTAGTCATAATCGGTATTTACGGGGTCTTCGTCACTTTCAGAGCTACTGCTGGATATTGTTGTGTCTCTCTGTCGTCAAACAGCATTCCTACCAGAGCCTTCTCCATAGTGGTTATGTCTTCTACGTCATGAAACTCTCTTACATGTAATGTTACCCCCGGGGCCACATTACGACCAATGTGAGGAGGCCAAATTACAACTATTGCTAATATTTAAACAAACGTTCCAAAAATATTTATTAATTCATCATGTCCCAAGCGGCCACATCCGGCCGCGATAACAATGAAAAAGCTATTGTGTCTCGTTTTGCCACGATTGATGGGTTAAAAGTCAAATTTTATATTTACCTTTTAAATTCCGTAGGAGAAGAGTTTGATGTATTCGTTGTTCGAACCCAAAAGCCAAATCTTTATATTTTTTAAGAACTATCGAAATACAAGGTAAAAACAAAAGTAATACTTATTCTTAATCTAAAAAGAATCAAATAATTCTTATTCCTTATTATAGTGGCGTCTTCAGACTTCGCCTAAACCTCAACTATTTCTGTACTCAATCTTCATGCTTTTGAAGTCGGTACCAGCCCGAAAAAGTTCTGAGATCCTTGACATAGCAATTACGCTAAGGTAAGCTGGTACCGACTTCAAAAGCATGAAGATTGCGTACAGAAATAGTTGAGGTTTAGGCGAAGTCTGAAGACGCCACTATAATAAGGAATAAGAATTATTTGATTCTTTTTAGATTAAGAATAAGTATTACTTTTGTTTTTACCTTGGAAGTCGGTTTTAATTTTTTGTTAAAAAATAATAATTTTACCCTTTTTAGTTACATAATATGAGATGACAAGGCTATAATATTATAGCTTGTTGTCTTAGAGTTGTACATATTACTAGCGGTCGCCTGCGGCTCTGCCCGCGTGGATGTCGGTTACGGCTGCAAAAAACCTACCCAGGAAAGACTCGGTCAGCAAAACGATTCCCAGGTCAATTCACAGACTCCGACACTGACATCGACGACGCGGACGCAGTACACACTGCACAGATTGTCTTCCTCCCGCAAGCGCATCCCGCTTGGTGACGCCTACTATCGTAATATTTTAATTTCGCCATAATTTCAAAACCAAACGTCTAATTTTAATCATTCAAAGACCAAATTTTATCTACATAAACTGTACTTAGTGATGAAATAATTTATTTTGATAAGGATTAATGGCATAAGTAGAATAAACGCGTTTAAATGTTGTCCAAAAAAAATCAAGATTTTTAAATAAAAAAATGGTTATTGTGCCTCACTCGACATAGATAAGTATAGTGTGGTGTGTCGCGAACTTTTTTGTAGATATTTATAAGATCTACAATACTTTGAACATTTTATGGTTCTATCTTTTATAATTTCGGCAGTACGTACGCAAAATAAGTAACTTTTCTGGTTGATTTTTTCACCTGGCGTCCGAAAAACCCAAATATCTTACGAAACCCTATTTTTTCCAAAATAAAATTTAGCCTATGTTCAGTACAAATAATGTAGAATTTGCTTGGAGTAGTTTAAATAAAGCCAAAATCCTCAAACTTGTATCTATAAGGATTCAAAAGTTCTGTTGGGTACCTTCAAAACCAGGGTATATCCTGGTGCAAAATCTTACTTCTTGGTAGTATATGCCCGAAATACTTCAGAAAAAAATCGAACAACCTCGGATTCAACCCTGTACAACAACAAAAGAATCATGAAAATCGGTCCATAAACGGCGAAGTTATGGTTGAACATACAAAAAAAATATATATAAACAGACGAACATATAACCTCCTCCTTTTTGGAAGTCGGTTAAAAATCATACACACTTAAAAGTTTCGCGGATCGCAAGTTTGAACTCGATCAAATGACAATCGAACGAGACAGCCTCTGTTAGATTTGTACGGCACTAAATTAGCAGCATGCCGCGAGCATCCCGTTCCACCAAAATTATATTAGATAGCGTTGTTAGAACATTAAAATATTGAAGGGGGGCAATATATATGCAGGGGCCACATTACCACCTTTTCCCAATACTATAATACTTATTTATTACTTCAGTCCACATAATGTCTTTGAACTAGCTTCGGAGAACTGCAGGCTGACTAGATTGTAGGTACTTTAACTGTCTATTATGGAGGTACCATCGAGGAAATTGATTCCTAGGCAGTTGACAGATCAACCTACCTAAATAAATTACTGTACTAGCAAAACTCAGTCGAAAAAAAAAAACTCAACAAAAAAGGAGAAGAGAGAAAAAAAAGACTTATTTTAAGTTGGTAGAGCCATTTATATATAGGGTAGAACCCACAGAACAATAATTGTTCTGTGGTAGAGCCTAAGTTATTACGGAAAACGGAGGTCCGGGGGATAAAGACTACATTTTTTTTATGAAGTGAGTACCGGTTCTTTAGTTAATAATGGTGGTAAATGTATGATATCAACCGTTCTAAATGTAGAGCCTTGAGACAATAATTTGAGATACTTAAATAATAATTGTAAATACACTACAATGATGAAGAGTAGGAAACAGTGTGTTATAATTTTAATCGTACCGGATTTAGCAATGATATTTTAACAAACAAACTCCACACATTCTGCCAAACATACTTAAGTAAGTACACAAGTATTACCTAATGGAAAATGTAAATAAAGATTGTCAACTTCGTATCACAAACACTACTTATTTTATAGCTACTGTAGGTATGTAAAAATCGGCCAGGTGCGAGTCGAACTTGCGCACGAAGGGCTCCGTACCGTTATAGAGCAAAAATTGGTCAAAAATTGTGTTTTTTGTATGGGAGACATAATTATTGAAGTTCACAAAAGATTTTGTGAAAAAAGTCCAAAAAAAATCACGTTTGTTGTATGGTAGCCCCCCCCCTCCCCTAAATAATAATATCTTTTAGTATATTTTGTTGATATAGCGGCAACCGAAATATACAATCTTTGAAAATTTCAGAAGAGCTAGGCTACAGCGGTTTTTGAGATACAGCCTGGAGACAGATAGACAGACAGGCAGACGGACAGACAACAAAGTCTTATAGAATAGAGTCCCGTATTGGGTACGGAACCCAAAAAACAATCAATGAAGTAGAACCACTACACGAGGGTTTTAAATCTATACCTATACTTATTATAAAACAAAGTCGCTTTTTTTTCCCTCATGTCCCTTTGTTCCCTTTAATCTTTAAAACTACGCAACGGACTTTGATGATTCTTTCAGTGTTAGATAGCCCATTTATCGAGAAAGGTTATAGGCTATATTTTATCACGCTAAGACTAATAGGAGCGAAGAAATAGAGGAAAATGTGGAAAAAACGGGGGAAATTACTTGAAAGGGCTAACTTGAATGCGCTAATCTTAGGAACTACTGGTCCGATTTGAAAAATTCTTTCAGTGTTAGATTGCCCATTTATTGAGGAAGGCTATAGGCATAATTTTTTTAGTGGCTATATATTTTATACCCGTGCGACGCCGGGGCGGGTCGCTAGTATTTAGATATTAACAAAAAATTAAAACCGACTTCCAAGGTAAAAACAATAATAACATCCTTATAATATGAACTAAAAAGTATTAAATAATTTTTCCTATCTCATGGTGCCTTTTTCCGAATTCGGCTAAAACTCAACTATTTCTGTACTCAATCTTCATAATTTTGAAGTCGGTACCAGATATAGCTGAATCCAGATGCCAGAATATTTGAAACATTTGTAACTGGCACCGACTTCAAAATTATGAAGATTGAGTACAGAAATAGTTGAGTTTTAGCCAAATTCGGAAAAAGGCACCATGAGATAGGAAAAAATAATTAAAACTTTTTAGTTCATATTATAAGGATGTTATTATTGTTTTTACCTTGGAAGTCGGTTTTAATTTTTTGTTAAAAATAATAATTTCACTCTTTTTAGTTACCTAGTAAAATCATCGCGTACTATACGTAGATTAGGGCCGATTCACACCGGAATGGCAGAGGCGAGGCGAGCAGTTTTTTATCTTCATTATTGTAATACATAGTATCGCTTGAGAAATCGACGCCGCCGGCGGCCGTAAGAGGCCACGAGCGTCCACGGGCGACCGTAGATTTCTCAAGCGATACTATGTATTACAACAATGTAGATAAAGTTTAAAATCATATGACACTGAAACTGCTCGCCTCGCCTCCGCCATTCCGGTGTGAATCGGCCCTACACCTGTATATTATTCTACGTATCTTATTACAATTTGTTAACAGTCACACTTACAAAATATAATATCAGTGGACAGAGCGGAAAAATCGAAGCAGACACGTGCTAGAGCCGCGCCAAACCGGAATTTCAGCAGCGGCGAGGCTTTCAGTGTCATATGATTTTAAACTTATTCTTTATTATTGTAATACATAGTATCGCTTGAGAAGTCTACGGCCGCCCGTGGCCGCGATTGGTAAGTGTGACAGTGCGCTAGCATGTTACTTGTATTATCGAAGCAACTTACTTCTCAGAATTAATGTCAAATGTGTGCCTTACGCTCTGGAGATAAGGTTGAATATTTTGTTATGTTCAATTTTGGTGACATTGGTGACTCTGACGTGGTAATGATGATGATGATGATGAATGTAATTTGTATAGTAACATATGCTTTCAGTTCTTAAAACAGCGCCTAAACCCCCAAACTTGTATCTATAAGGAATCCCGAGTTCTCTTAGTATCTTCGGAACCATAGTATACCTTGGTGCAAAATGTTGCGTTTTGGTAGCATATACTTAGGATGCTTCTCATAAAACCAAAATCACCATATGTTTCCATATAAATTTCGAGGAGTTTCCTCGATTACTCATGGATCCCATCATCAAAACACCACTTTTGTGAACATGGTACCAAATTGGAGTGAAACCTAATACAACAAAATAAAAATTTCGAAAAACGGTTCACAAACGGCGGAGTAATCGTTGAACATACAAAAAAATATATATATCCACAGCCGAACATATAACCTCCTCGTTTTTTGGAAGTCGGTTAAAAAAATAACGTGCTATTAATTAGTATGTTTGTTTTTATTAAGTAGTTATTTGTTATTAATACCGTAGTATCATTGATGTATGTAACATATTTTAACTTTTATGCAACCCTGTCTTTTCTATCGTAGAAAGAAACCTCTCTACTCTATGGCGATTGGCGGGCGCCGGCCGTCCTTTAGCGTTCTGAGGATTTTTAGTAATTTTAAGTAGGTATACTGATTAATATTTAGACACCCTGTATCAAAGTCACAACATAAATAATAATTATTGCTTGAAAAAATTACCTTCGCTTCTAATCACATAATCAGGTCATCGAAACAATACTTTTAATAATGCGATAAACCGCTAAATTAATTGATCTATAAGTAATAAAGATAATATCGGTTGTTGCAAATAATAAAGGATTATTATTGATGTCCTCAAGAATTTTTGATAAAAATAAAGTCCCGTAAATTGCAGCGCTGCAAGAAATATTAATCCGTACTTTTTTTTCTCCTAATTGGTATCATTTTCCTTCTATATTTAATGAAGATATCAACACAAATAATATCATAAAAAATGTACTTAGTAGGGTAGCCTCCTTCAGCATCATGAGTCGAGAATTGACTATAATTACTGTCGTCTCGAGAAATGTAGAGGGAAGATGACTACTACACTACAACTCAAACTATTTTGACCTCCAACCCAGTAAACAAAGGCGCTAAAATTTTTACTCAACTTCTCTACAATATTATGAATTATGATGTATCGAAAAACATAAATTGAAAGCTGATAAGCCAGGGGTTCCCAATCTTTTTCAGCCTGCGGCGCACTTACAAGTCGATATATTTTTATCACGGGCGCCCTACTCTACCTAGCTATTACAAAAAGATACATACTTAAATAACCTTTAATGATTATAGTTAGGATGAGCAAGTAAATAATAAATATTTAATAATCTGTCTGCTTTGTATAATTCATATTATTATTTTATTTTATAATATTTGTGGTTATGGGTAATGATGATTGATGGAGGATCGACTCACGGCGCCCCTCTTGCCTTTCCACGGCGCACCAGGGCGCCGCGCCGCGGCGCACTGTTTGGGAACCCCTGTGATAAGCTATATTTGTATTATCGCGTTACCACCGCAAATCCCCTAAGGCCTAAGCTAAACGATTGATACAGACTACAGTATTGAGTATTGCCTAATTTAATAGCAGACGGACGGACAGACATCGAAGTCTCAGTAATAGGGTCCCGTTTTTACCCTTTGGGTACGGAACTCTAAAAATGACTCAGTAAATAATTTATGTAGGACCTATTATAATATGTAGGTAATCTAAGCTATTTAGACTTGACATTCGCTAGATCCCCATACACATGTATGGGGAGGGAAATTGGAATTCTTCCTACTCCTCCTATTCTCTTAATCTGATTAATTTCGTTGCGGGTCCCAAGACAGATTTAGTATGTCCCTCGGGCTCCCTGAGATCATATCAAAGGGTTGGATACCGCTGTCGATCCTGGCGACACAGGAGATACAGTGGTGAGAATCTGTGGTGGGCCAAAGCCCGGTTAAAAATAATAATAATCTAGTAACACAGATTACTAATAGGCTCTTTACTAAGTAAGCTAACTACTAAGTACCTAAGTACTAGTCTACAATATCTGCATGAATTTAAAAAATCAATATTAAAATATCAGATACTTTGCCAACTACCACTGACATGACGGTACCTACTAGGAAAAAATCTGTACAAAAGACGCTTACTATAATAAATAATATTATATAGTAGGTATACTATAGTCACAATAATAATTATTATTTTACTACAAATTTAATTATTATTAACATTGGACAAGCAATACCTATTTATTTGCTGAACGAACCTGTTAATCCGGAACCGTGGGTAAAATTATTTATTCATAGATACTATAGTAACATAAATACAAAGTGTGTGATGTGTCTCTCCGTTGCCTCTTCACGATCTCTTCACCATCATCGATTTTGATTGGTATACTTGGTATCACGGATTAACCCTTAATCAAATTAAGCAATTGCCTAGGGCATCACGTCTGAGGGGGCACCAGAAGAAGGACAAAAAACATCCGTCCTTAGGGCATCATGTCTCACTCTCACGTCACCAAAATACACACAAAAAAACTGTTTCTAGGAAAAAAGGAATAAGTAATAATATTTTTAGGTGGTAAAAGTTTAAAGACCGATTCTAGTTGACGTACGAATAGGGAGGGGGGGCACAGACATGGATTGCTTAGGGCAGCGCGGCTCGCGAGCCGCATGCGGCTCTTCCATAGAATTAATATGGCTCTTCTTTCACTCACTGCCTAAGCCCTAACTGTACCGCTTTAACATAAATAAAACACCTAAACAACTGAATTCTCCGTCAACTTGCACGCTCGCACTCTGTTACAATAAAACAATTACCTAAAATAGAGTAAATCCTGTTTGATACATGGAATAGTCTTCCTGCAACATAATATGAAACGACAAAAAACTAGCATTTGCTATTATGTATCTTCGGCTATTATGTATCTCACTTATCTATCTTCGGCTCTACATATTCATACTCGTATGAGCAAACATTTTCATCTATGAACTACGAATCAGATTAAAAGTAAATTAAGGAGCAAATTTACAGTCGTGCCTTAAATTAATAAAAACGAGTACCTGATTACTTGCCAGACATAGGCAAGCTTTCGAAAGCAATGCAAGGAGTAAGGACACTGTTCCAACTAAAACTAAAATAAATTATTATTTTTAACAAAAGATTAAAACCTTCCAGAGTAAAAAACAATAATAATTATTATATAATGAACAAAAAAGTATGAAATAATTCTTACTCTTAGTAGTGCCTTATGCAGAATACTCCTAAACCTCTACTATTTCTGTACACAATCTTCATTATTTTGAAGTCGATACCAGCTAAGAATGGTGAGTTCTTAGACAAAATATTTTTAATTTTAAAGACTGGTACCGACTTCAAAATTATAAAGATTGTGTACAGAAATAGTAGAGGTTTAGGAGTATTCGCCATTCTGCATAAGGCACTATTAAGAGTAAGAATTATTTCATATTTTTTTGTTCATTATATAATAATTATTATTGTTTTTTACTCTGGAAGTCGGTTTTAATTTTTTGTTGAAAATAATAATTTCACTCTTTTTAGTAATTTATAAGGTTTTCTGTAAATACTAATGTGTTCTACTAAGTGACTTTGGAGCCAGGATACACATTTATGATATGAGAACCATAAAGTTAATATACCTAGCGCCCTCTCGGAATAGAGAATTGCATAAGCAACTCCAAGAATATACTCGTATCACTGTATAATTAATAATATAAGCTTGGCGTTAATAAAGCAATGATAAAATTAATGTTCATGCGCCTATCTCTAAAGGCTCTAAAGTTCTGTTCAGTGACTTTCTTTCTATCACAACACTCCTGTAGCGCTAGCACGGCGACCAGCGGAAATGCTAAAGTATGGACAAACTGTGGAAATAAACCTAAGGTGCCGTTCCGATCTTTTTTCGTTCCGAAAAATTCAATTAAAGTGCCATTTTATGACAGACTATAGTTACAAACTGTGGAGATAAACTTAAGGTGCCGTTCCGATCTTTTTTAGTTCCGAAAAATTCAATTAAAATGCCACTTTATGACAGACTATAGTCCTAAAAATTTAAATAGTATCCTACATTATGACATATACTATAGTCTGTCATAAAGTGGCAATTTAATTAAATTTTCGTCGGCCGCAATTAGCCGCGGTAAAGATCGGAACGGCACCTTAGGTTTATTTCCACAGTTTGTCCATACTTTCGCATTTCCGCTGGTCGCCGTGCTAGCGCTACTGGAAAGTCATTAGCTCACTATAATGTTCATATAATATTATGCTTAAACTACTTAGAACTACGTTAATATAACTATTTATTTTGTCCCAATACTAAGGAGTTTCCTACATACGGACATACCTCATAATTCATAGATCTCATGATCAAATTGCTAACTTGGTAACCTAATCACCAAGTTTGAATCATTTACTTTGATATAACAATATAATTTTTGAAATCGTTTGACAAATTAAGAGTTATGATTTAATGATTCATGGTGTGGTGACTGGTGGTAGTGGTGATGATGATGATGAAAGTAACTTGCATAGTAGCATATGCTTTGAGTTCTTAAACCAAAGCCGAAACCCTCAAACTTGCATCTATAAGGAATCCGGAGTTCTCTTAGCACTTTCGGAAAACAAAATTTTGCTTTTTGGTAGCATATGCTTAGGATACTTCTCATAAAATTGAAATCACCATATGTTTCCATATAAATTTTGAGGAGTTCCCTCGATCACTCATGGATCTTATCATCTTGGCCGATTCTGTATCGTACATTTGTGAGTTAATAACTGAGTTAGTAACGAAACCGAAGAGTGAGTAACGGAAAGTGCCACTTTTTCTATTCACTTGCATACAAAAGTGAGACTTTCCGTTGCTCACTCCTCCGTTTCGTTACTAACTCAGTGATTAACTCACAAATGTACGATACAGAATCGGCCAGCAGGTCGAAATAATAAAATAATTTTCAAAATAGCTTAACTTTTTACAGAACAATGTTTAAAGACATCCGTGATCCGTTTTGATTAAAAATACTATGAAAAATACCTACCAATTATAATAGGGTCATAATGTGAAGGTGTATGGTGGAATGGTGGTGATGATGATGATGATGATTAATGTAATAAGCTTAGTAGTATATGCTTTCAGTTCTTAAAACAACGCCGAAACCCCCAAACATGTATCTATAAGGAGTAAGGAGTTCTGTTCACCACCTTCGAACCATGGTATATCCTGGTGCAAAATCTTACTTTTTGGTAACATATGCCTGGAATACTTCATATGAAACCAAAAAAACCATATGTTTCCATTTGAATTTTGGGGAGTTCCCTCGATTACTCATGGATGCCATCATCAGGTCACCACTTTTGTGAACATGGGACCAAATTGGAGTGAAACCTAATAAAACAAAATAAAAATTTTGAAAATCGGTTCACAAACGGCGGAGTAATCGTTGAACTTACATAAAAAAAAATTATCCACAGCCGAACGTATAACCTCCTCGTTTTTTGGAAGTCGGTTAAATATAATTATTAGTGAGTGTTATTTTCATAAAATAAGTCTTTCAGTAATTAATTTCTTTCACATTTTTTAAAACTGTAAATGTAGCATTGTAGTGTGAAGCAAATTAGACTCTAATTATTATTAATAGACTTATAAAATTTATGAAGCGGCTCTTTGAAGGTATGGGAAAATCTACAAACTTGATATTTGGCTCATCTGATTGGTAAGTCTGCCGACCCCTGGCTTAGGGCATCAAAAAGGTTTGCCCTGTGAAAAAGACATCAGATCTAATGTAAAGCCAAGCTTCTGAATCTACACTGCACTCTATCGATCCTAACTCCAACAAATTCTACATAATATATCAGTAAGTATGTATGGCTTGGCTGTTTCATTACCGTCGTGGAGGTGAGGCGAATATTTCTGTAGCAAGTAGCGAAACAGCCAAGCCATACATACTTACTGATAATTATGTAGAATTTGTTGGAGTTAGGATCGATAGAGTTAGGCCGCGTAGATTCAGAAGCTTGGCTCTACATTAGATCTGATGTCTTTTTCACAGGACAAATCTTTTGCGGTCGTCGAGGTAACATTTTACATGAAATGTTGTTGGTGGGATTTCAGTCCTTTTTGTAAGTTGCAACTTGCTAGGCAGTATTTTAGTGTTTTTGAAGTGAAAACTTCTTTAGCGGCGTTGAGCACTTTTGTGGGATGGGTAAAAACTGTGAAACTCGCGTCAGATTCTCGTGCTGATCGAAAAACGTTGGAAAAACCGTAAGACGGTTGGAGAGTAGTGTTTTGTGTCGAACTCGAACTCGAACTCGAAATCGAATTGATTGTAAGGGTTTCGATTAATTAAAAAAAATCGATTTTTTAAAAACCGATTTTCATAAAAAATGGGTTAAAAATTTAATCGATTGTAAGGGTGTCGATTAATTAAAAAAATCGAATTTTTAATAATCGATTTTTATAAAAAATGGGTTAAAAAATGCACAACGTGATTATTAAATCAAGTTTTCACTCCTGCCGGCACTCCCGGAGTGCAACCCGTCTTTTTTTAGGGTTCCGTATCCAAAGGGTAAAAACGGGACCCTATTACTAAGACTTCGTTGTCTGTCCGTCTGTCCGTCTGTCTGTCACCATGCTGTAACTCGAGAACGGTACTATTACCCTCTATCATCATCATCTAGCTATGTAGAGAGTTGAAATTTTCACAGAATGTGTATATCTGTTGCCGCTATAACAACAAATACTAAAAACAAAATAAAATTAATATTAAAGGGGGGCTCCTATGGGAGTATGCAACAAACGTGATTTTTTTGGCCTTTTTTTGCTCTATATCAATAATGGCAACAGGTAGGTACTTGATCCTTAGTTATATGTGTACTTTAATATTTAATAATAATATTAAAATAAAATAAAAAATTAAGGGGGGCTCCCATACAAAAAAACACAATTTTTTGCCTAATTTTGCTCTATAACGGTACCAGTGGCGAAGAGTCCATATAACCCGATTCCCGTCGGCTTCCCTTAGAAAAATCGAATCTATGGGCCAACGACATTTTTATCCAATAAATATTTTACGTACTTAAAAAAAAACTTTGAATTCACTTAAAACGCCTACAAATATTTATATTCAATAAATTTTCCACTCACTTGAAATAGTTTGAATTAATAACTAAACGCCTACAAAATTGTGCAAGCGCAGAACATCTCCGATCAAGCCAATAAATTAGCGGCTTACTTCTCCATAGAACAATATTTCATAGTAAGCATCTGTCCTTTTCATTCCTGTGAACTGATCGTCATGTTCTGTCTCGTTCTAGCACGCGCTAATATACTCGGAAATAAGCCGATTTCAATGGGCTTATTACGGAGAAAGGTTAATTAGCAACGCACAGGTGCAAGCGAGAAAGATGAGTCATGACGTAAAATTGTTATGATACGAATTAAGAATGAATGTAGCGACATAATACTTTTGCTGGCGCGTAATTACACTTTATTTGGTAGGATTTTTTGTAATATGACTTTATTAGGAATGCCTTTAGCGGTATTTATTAAATATGATAGGCGCATAATACATTTTTATTTTGCTGGTTTTTTAGTTTGACATATGGCGGATAACTGCGAATCTTAAAGAAAAAGAACTTGTTGTTCGTTTTAATTTCAGTTTTGTTTTGTCGAATTTTATTTGTTTTAGTGTTAGAAGTGTGTCATGATTTCATGAATTAAATTAATTTATATTGTGATTTGTGTGTCATACGTAATCGTGTTGTTTGGACTTCGGAAATGGCATTAATTCAGACAGACTTTAACAAACGAAACGTTTCGTTTGTTAACTCTTTATTTTGACTTTTTAAAGGCATCATTATCAAACTTGAAACTCGAACATAATATTATGTAGGTACCTACATCAGTGCTGAGCATTTTGGTAAGTAGATTTTATACTCCGGCTTCCCTTCCGAAAATATTCACCCTTCGCTACTGAACGGTACGGAACCCTTCGTCCGCGAGTCCGACTCGCACTTGGCCGATTATTTATTATTATTTTTTATTGCGAGGTTTTAAGTTAATGTCTCCCGTGTAAACTTTCATGTCAAAAAATTGGTAAAAGTCTCATATTACATATTTAAACTTCCATTACCCCTACTTAGCGTACCTCGGCGTAATTTAGATATCAATAAAATCTTAAGTATTAGAGCTATTCAATTAAGACTTTGTAGTTTGTATGTTTAATAAGTCTATTATTGACATCATATCTTGAGAATATAAACTATCTGGTACATTGGAGACCAACTCTATGAGGGTTAACTTCCACCCCCCCATTTTAAGGGATGGGGGAAGAAAATTACAAGTTTATGAATTTTTTGTCGGTTGTATACTAAACTTAGATTACATACCAAATTTCAGCTTTCTAGCACTTCAGGAAGTAGCCAAACATTTTGATGATTATCAGTGTGTCAGTGACGAAATCGGCGTATTTTAGATATTATGATCTATAAAATCTAAAGTATTAGATCTATTTAATTGAGACTTTGTATGCTTAATAAGTCCATTGATGACATCATATTCTGAAAATATAAACTATTTGCTACAACGGTTCAAAAAAACGGCGAAACACTTCAAGAAAAGGTAGATTACTGCCGTCCACTAACTAGAAGGCAGCTAAGCCCAAAAAGTATTTTTCGAGAAAACGCCAAAATAAGTGGGAATTAATTTCTCTTAAAAAGTATACTACTTAGGAACAAGGTTGCAAGTTATATATGTAGGCATAGTATTTGTGCACAATATGTGATATATTTCATTCATATTTATTTATTAAATTTTATTTTATTTCACTTTCTAACTGCAAGCAAAGCAATTTTTTTCATTTTTACATAATATCCTGCACTATAAGGCCGTTAACCATACCTTAACTGCTTTATAGCAAAGCAATTTCTTGTAGCTGCCACGTCTTATACTTATAGTTAAAGTTAAAAAATAAAATTAGCTATAAAGCAGTTAAAGGATTTTAACAGTCTTTTAGCCTAGGTAGCTAGGCCTTGGAAGCTCGACTTTGCTTACAAAAAAGCAGTTACGGGATTTTAAATGCTTTTAAATATGTTTTACATTACCGAGCGTAATGTAAAACATATTTTTATACTGATTCCCCTAGTGCTTAACTAGAAGGCAGTTAAATACATCTCGCTCGCAATTAACTGCCTTTTAAGTAAGCATTTCCGGGTAAAAAGTTGAGAAGTTAAAAACTATCTTAGGAAAATCAGAACTTTTTTAATTAAAAAAGAACATCTGTTAAAACTTATCATAAAGCTTATTATTAGCATATAGCATACAATAAATAATTATATATAGAAAAAAACAAAACATACTTTTACAAATCTTATTAAGTAATGAGATCACCATGATTATGGGACAAATTATATTAAAATTATTTTATAAAATTACTCAAACCATGTCAGTATCGTTTCTGAAAGGTCAAATTCAATAATAACAACAACTCAACAAAACAACTTACCTTTGTCTATTTTGCGCCATTCTCGTAAATATGGTGCCAAAAAACAAGATACGCGCGGCACGTCCTAGTTCATGGAATTGGTACATTTTGGTTTGCATCAAATGGGGTAGTTCTAATTTTTTTACAAGTTGTATGACATAATGAGGTGGTAATGACAAATGTAATTTTTCGACCTCGAAAGCCCCCCGGAACATTGTAAAATTGATGAGAAACCATTTTTTCAGTTTTTGCCATTTTTTGCCACCAAGGACGTCATGTTTAATGGTAGTAGTCGCCAGAAATTATTTTAAAGTAGAATAAATTTGCAACAAAATGAAAATAGTTGGGTCTCGATAAACTGAATAGTTTGCAAAATTTCCAAAAAAGAAATTTTTCCAGTTTTTACGAGTTCTTGTGTATGTGGTCAATTATTGATCTATTTGATGGCATAAATTCATATATGTACGTTATTAAAGCAGACAAATTTTTCAACAAAGCGAGACCAATTTGGTCTAATAAAATCTGATAGTTCTCTAGCTACAGCTGTCCAAAGATGCTGAGGTGAGTAAACAAAATGGAGTACTACTTATGAAATAAGCATTATAATCATCGCCAGGTTGCCTCCAACCAGCAATGCTGCAAGATTTCACTCTCTGCGAACATAGCACCAGGTGAAAATATATATATTTTTTATAATAATAAACCAACGATATTATTCATAAATTTGAACAGTTACGATTCTTAAATTTTTGTTGGTCTTATTTCAGGTTCAAAATATGTGGCTTGGAAATAAGAAGAACCCACTCGATTGGGGCTGGATGCGGAGCACTAGAAGCCTCATTCCTCAACTGATGACGAAACCACCAGCTCCTCATCCCCTGCTAAATTTTATTATACAAAGATAGCAAAAAAGGATATGGGCGAATAGCCCATAGACGGCCCCAAATTACATAAATTAAAAATAAACCCCTGCTAAACATGATTTCCAGCAATTTCGATTCCATCAGATGACGATTTTGACCTTCCTGAGCTGGTCGATGACGAAATGCTACCGAAGCAAGCTCCCAAAAGGTGTTCTGTCGATTTAGAGGATCATCCATCAAGGATGTACAAGAAAAACTAATAATTAAACTCCTGTAACGACCTCAACTTCAACCGCCATATTATGCAAAGTTAATATTATATTGTATATTTTAACACAGTCTTTAAATTTTTATACTCAAATAATTTAATATTATAATGCTTATTTCATAAGTCCTATTTCATTTTGTTTACTCACCTCAGCAACTTTGAACAGCTGTAGCTAGGGAACTATCAGATTTTAATAGACCAAATTGTCTCGTTTTGTCGAAAAATTTGTCTTCTTTAATAACGTATAATATGAATTATGCCATAAATAAAACAATAACATTTTGTTGCAAATTAGTCTACTTTAAAATAATTTCTGGTGGCTTCTACCATTAAACATGTCCTTGGTGGTAAAAAATGGCAAAAACTGAAAACTGATCAAAAATTAAATGGTTTCTCATGAATTTTACAATGTTCCGGAGGGCTTTCGAGGTCGAAAAATTACATATTTTGTCATTACCACCTCATAACATACAACATATAAATAACTGTATTTTAAAAAGATAAAACCGACTTCAAAATTGTACGCAATTGAGAATTAAAATTCCCTATCTCAAAAACTATTGAACCGATTTTGATGAAACTTGCAGTATTCCCTAAGTTGAACAATACCTAGTACAATAAAAAAAAGAATCATTTAGATTGAACTTGTAGTTCCGGAGATATGCGTGCACAAACATAAAAACATACATACATACACTTTTGAAATTTCAAATTTCAGAAGCTGTTATAGGTTAACATATACAAAAACTTGGCAGTTCTGGAAATATTACATACATACGCGTCGAATTGATAACCTCCTTTTTTTGAAGTTGGTTAAAAAATTAGAACTACCCGATCTGATGCAAGTGAACACCCCTTGTATGGTATGATTTCCATGGATTATCCGTCCGCCACGAGCACCCGGAGTGAAAAGGAAGTATAAACTGAATTCAAACGCGAACCAAAATCACAAGCGTTTTACTGCTATTTAGTCTAGCAATGTCACTTAGCTGCTATCTAGTGATTGATACTTAGCTAATACTAATTTCAATCCCTAACTTAAAAGCAGTAATTGGCATATAACTGCTTTCTAGTGTAGTTTTTCTTTATGACTGCTTTATAGCTAAGGTACGATGTTCAGATGGTTATTTGTATGACACAGCACATGAAGGTAGTTAAAGGCGCTTGGCTGCTTTTTAGCCAAGATTGACTAGATAACGTAGTTTTAGTTAAGTAAATTAAGAAAAAATAATATATACCAATTTGTCTTACAGTATCTTAACGTCTTTCTAGAGAAGTATTGTGGCTAAGCTGCTTTTTAATTAAGGAAGTAACGAAATTTATGTGTTATAACTGCTCAGCAATCTTCTGTATCTCTAAAACTATTAATCGTAGAAAAATGATTATTAAACCAAAAGATAGAGCATCGAAAGTTGTACAAGACCACATTAAAAAGTGAAAAATGGCCAACTGTGGCTTAACTGCCTTTTATTTAGTGGACGGCAGTATAGTGCCCTTGCGCTTCGCTTGGCTCGTCTCGGCGGGGACACTACCGTGTCCCCAGATAGAGATACTTGCGACCGGACATTAAATTATGAATTATGATACTTAATTTTAATAAAAAATGTAAATTGCGGAAAATATCCCGATTTACAACACGGTCAAATTAATTTGACGCATCGAAATGTCAAATTAACATGCGAGCTCCATAATGACGTCATCAAACCGTGCGTCTAGTTAATTTGACCGTGTTGTAGTATTGAAATAACAGTGTTTTCTCTATTTTATTGCTAGCTAAAACCGAGCGGGTTCCTCTCGCCGGGCTAAGCAATTTCCGAAATGGCTCAGGCAATTCGTAGTTATAGCCACCGTGTCATGTAAGAAAACAGAATGTACTTATTATACTTAACAAACTTTAAAGTATAATATTTTAAAACCTCCATACAAATTTAAAATGAGTTCGAGTACACGTAGAGATTAACAGGTGTTTATATCTTGAAAGGATACCTACTTTTTTTAATACTTACTCAACTGAAGTATGTATTAACAATCAATTATACGTGACCGCTTATTGCAGCTGATTATGAATTACTGTGCGTAATAACTTAAGAACTCCTCTTATAATATGTCTCTATACTTTCTAAACATTTCTACAGCCAAACTGCAACTAACAACATTCCTATCATTATTAGTAGTTAGGTATTGCCAGGTAATTAAGGAACTCAGAGAGATTTAATGCTTACTTAACTTTTCTGTTAAACTCTATCATTAAATCCAAGTTAATAGTACCTACCTATAATCATTAAGCGTCTCTATTCTCTAAGTGCGCCCGAAAAAATTGCAAGTAGAATTGCCACAAGCATTAAGTTAAGACTTATAAACTCCTACTACTATATTTTCTGCATGGTAGTACCATATAACATATTAAGACGAATTATACATTGTACAACGTGTATATCTCAAATCTCAATGGCCTTAAGTATTATTATTGTTCCAGATTCTGGCGAAATAGTAGAGCTGCCCATATACCTGGCCTCCTTCATAATGTGCTGTGGGTTCTTCATGATGTACCTGGTGGAGGAGCTGGTCCACGTGTACATCAACAGCCGAGAGAACAAAACAGCCAACACCAGCTTCACGAGAGTCCTGAGTATTCGGCGCAGCAGCGCGGAGGCGGGGACTTCCTCTGATAGACCCATAAAGGAGTTGGAAGCGCAGAAGAACCATGGCCACTGTCACCTGGCGGTGCAGAGCGATGATACAATAGTGGCTGCTCTCAGAGGGCTGTTGATAGTGCTAGCCCTGTCCATACACGAGCTGTTCGAAGGCTTGGCGGTAGGACTGGAGTCGTCAGCGAGAAACGTGTGGTGCGTACGTGTTAGCTATAAAATATATTACCACAGAATATATGTATACTAGTACCTTATATTACTTATAATTAATACTTAAGTAGGTTAAATAACTAGTGTTCACCGTCTCTATTATACCCATATTCTTATATCCCTAGATGTTAAAATAAAAACTATTACAGTCATCATATTAGTTGCAATGTGGACGGTAAATGTATAGACGATCCCAAGTCCCAACACAACATTTTTGGCGATTACGATAAGGCATGGTAAATATTGTTGTTGAAGATGTTTAACATCTAAGTGTGAACTCTATCTTGTCATAACAATATTCTTTTACGTAGGTATTTGGAAGACATTCTGAACTTACAACTTGGAACACAATAATTATTACAAAAATAGCATTTTCCAAATCTACTTACTAATAAGTGAGGTATTATTGGATCATTATTTACTGTTAAAAGGAAAAGAAACAACTACGAGTATGTTAGTGGGCTTAAAGTAAAAGTCAAAATATCAAAACTGGATAGTAGGTATTTCATAAAATATAATGATACAAAATTACTAAATATTTTGAGCAAAAACTATAATCTGTTAAACCTAGGTAATTAGGTACATAATAGGTATGTCACACTACACAATATGATATGCATGATTCATATCATATTGTGTAGTGTGTACTCTGCAGGTTTTGCAATAAGTAGGTACTTACTAAAAAAATCGCCTTTAAGATACGCATCTAGATATGCATTTAATTGCTTATTGAATATAGTCTGGTTGTATCGATACAATGCAAGTTGAACGCTCAGCAAACGCAAGGAAGCCAAAAGTTTTAAACTGTGAGGCCCTTAGAGCCAGTCCACACGGCGCGTTGCGTTGCGCAAATATTATGACGCATAGCCAGCCACACGGGCGCTGCGCCATCGCAGCGTTATTACGAAGCAGTCTTAACTTCAACACCCCCTCCCGCTTCGTTTTGGGGGCTGCTGTCTATCATGTGTGCGTTGCGACGACGCAGCGCGCCGTGTGAAGTTGTGAACACCTTGGTTATTTGTATGTAAAACAACGCAACGGCAGCGCTGCGTCGACGTAACGCTGTCACAACGCGCCGTGTCGACTGGCTCTTACGCTTTAAAAAATCTCCTAAAATTTCAGGTACATGTTCGGGGCGGTGTCAGCACATAAATACATCATAGCGTTCTGTATCGGCGTGGAACTGCTAGCAGCCGGCACCAAGAGGTGGCTCTCACTGGTCTACATTTTCACATTCTCCTTCGTCTCTGCCCTGGGCATTGGAGTTGGGATCCTACTGGTTGGCGGTGCTGGGGCGACTCAAGCTGGCATCTATTCTGTGGTTCTTCAGGTTAAAAAAACGCTTTTGAGAACTTTAATATTATTAATTATACTTACTATGATCTTTTTTATAGAAAATTAGGGGGCAAACGAGCAAACGGGTCACCTGATGGAAAGCAACTACCGTCGCTCATGGGCACTCGCAACATCAGAAGAGCTGCAGGTGTGTTGCCGGCCAATCTATTTTGAATGGGCGGTGACCCTTTCTATTCTTTCGCACCTGTGCAGCTATTGTTTACTGTAATAGTATCTACCTTTATAATATCGACGGCGGTAACAAACTTCAAAATCTTATAATATTGATATTATCTGCCTGAGGGATAAGCTAAAACTTTCTCGTGCCGTGGCGATCCCTTTAATTTTTTGCACTTATAAAAGAGAAGGCCTGCTTTTACCCAGAGACACAAGCGAGCCCAGAAAAAGCAAATTCGTTTCAACTGAAGTTAACTGAACACAGGAAGCACAAGATATTCCTTAACAAATTGTGTTTATTCATGAAGTGGCCTACATCTTCCTACTTGGTGTTAAGATAAATTGATGTAGGTGGGTTACTGACGTTACTGTATACCTACATCATGTATACTCAGTTTCAATTTATTTTAATCTAA
Source organism: Polyommatus iphigenia (assembly GCA_963422495.1). Lineage (NCBI taxonomy): Eukaryota > Metazoa > Arthropoda > Insecta > Lepidoptera > Lycaenidae > Polyommatus > Polyommatus iphigenia. Next base: position 14,016,991 of record OY730181.1, on the reverse strand, counting down.
ACCAAAAAAGTTTACTTGCCAATTTAAATATTATGCGGTACCACTTTAAAAGGTACGTATAAACTTAACCGTGCAATAAAGAAATGGCGCATTTTTGTTTTGTTTTCATATCTACTTTATAGAAATAAAAATAAATTTTAAATTTTGTTAGTCTCGCTATAACTCGACATTGGCTGAACCGATTTGGCTAATTTAAGTCTTGAAATATTCGTGGAAATCCAGGGAAATTTTATATACCTACCTAAGCCCTAAGGAGTAAGGAAAGTGATAAGTACGTTTACCGGGTCATCAAGTACATTTATATCGGTAGGGGAACTGCATGCAAAACGGACCATGCAGGCAAAACGGAACGGTCAAATTACTTGAAGCCTACTAGGGCCATCTATTTGCTAGGTAACGCAACTAATTACTTGGGCCCTTCCCGTTCTCGGTCAGTGCCGGCGAAACTGTCATACGTTACAGCGGATTTTTATAGCGGGTAAATGTTTTTTTCACATTTTGATGTAAAAAACATCATTTTTGATCAGCCCGCACTTTTGTTGTAATTAATATTTTCTATTTAACCCATGTTCTGCATGATTTTAACTTTAATATAGTAATGTAAATAATGAAAGGGGTAAAACGGTTAACTTCAAAATCTGACATTTATTCATGAGCACCTAAAAGGCAAAACGGCCCGGGCAAAATGGACCAGGTGGTCTTCATATGTTTTTTTCATATGATTTTTTTTGTTGTGTTTTCTATTTCAGATGGTTCATAATTATATAAGAACCACTAATAGGCGAAGGCAATATGAGAAAAGCTAACAAAAAGTGAAAATCGAAGAAATGGGAATTAAAAAAACAGCCGAAATCTATAAGTTACCAAAGACTGCAGTAAATCAACTGCAAAAAAGACGGGTGCAATGCTTGATTTATCTCCTCTAGGCACATTGTAGTTTAGTTGTACAGAACATTTATTTGTAAAAGGTATTCCCCAGATGAAATATGCATTGGGTCCAATTTGCCCTTTACCGTAGTCCATTTTACCTTCACAAGCAGGCAAAATGGCCCATAAGGAAGATTTTGGAAATCATTCAATATCTTCGTATTCCGTGATTTGAATAAAGTGTGATTAATAGGAATTGTAGAGTGATTAATAATATAGATATTCTATAAAAAAAACTAATAATAAAGCTATATTTGTTGATGTAAGACGAGTTTTGCCTTAAATATACCATTTTGCCTTCAGTTCCCCAGGAAATGTCTATTTATAAAGGGTGTAACAAAACTAAGTGATAAATGATAATACTTTAATTTATGGGTTCCCCATATACAGTTCACTATGCAATTAGCAGCGCTGAAAGAGCAAATTTTTTGTAATTAGTATGGGTAAGCGCCCGAGCGTATTGGATTTTTCTATACAAAAGCAAAAAAAAGTTTATCTTTCAACGCTGCTATTTTCACAGAGAATTATGTACAGTTCGACAAGGCTTTAAATTTAAATGAACGTGGCGAGAAAAGGAACTAACGCTTCTATCATACAAAAACGTCATTTTTGACAGTTCTCCTTTACCAGCAGCGCCCATTGACATATTCATTTAAAGCCTTGGAGCACTAGGTATATTATACGGAACCCATTCACACCCTGTTGAAGTATTATCACTTAGTTTTGTTACACCTTGTATAGTAGATATATCTCATTTTCACTAAAAATATGTCCTTTATTTACCGGTATCGACATAATGTTTAATTGAGAAAATGCGCCTCTATAAAATCTTGATTTTTTGAAGAGTTTTCGGAAGTTAAGGAGACATAGAAATTAAAATTAACCTACTTACCTACCCGGTATGCACTGTGTTACAGTTTGGAGCTATATTGCATAACTCCGAACAGTAACATCGTTATCGGTTATCACTTTTAGTTAGGAGGTCATTACTATCGTTACTGAAAACTAGGTAACTATAGAAAATATTATGTCTTTATTTTTAGACATAATAATTAGGTAGGTAGTTATAAAATATACTTTCATACTACTTCTCTTATTATAAATGCGAAAGTTTGTCTGTTTGTCTGTCTGATTACCACTTCACGCCCAAACCGCTGAACCGATTTCGCTCAAATTTGCTTTAAGTCTCGGGAAAGGACATAGGACACTTTTTTCCCAAAAAATGTACAGTTCCGCCGCGATAAACAAATTTTGGCGCAACAAAATTGCGGTCGTGATCTAATCTCTAATAAATGTTTAACAGGTCGTTATACTTTTGTGTATATTATTATGTTTTTCTAGCGTTTAAGTTAATTTATAATCGGTTATCAGTCACGTACCGGAATTACTAACTAAGCCATTTGCTGTTTATTATATATATATTTGAAATTCTTATTATATATTCTTTACTTTTATCTTAAAAATGTGTTTTGACCGAGCAAATACTATTTTTTTATTACTATCAAGCTAATTTTTTGTGAGTAGCTTCATTTCGATAAGACAAACAACATTTTTATCTGCAAAAATCTTGAAAGTGGTAGCTAACTACATAGAAATGATTTCATACTTTGATATGATGGTCCTAAAATATTGATTGTTATATTTGTAGGACAATGTTACTCATAAATTATATAAGTAACTACTTGATGGCCCGGTGATCTTCGTGTCACTTATAAACCTTCCCTGGACTTCCACGATTATTTTAAGACTAAAATTAGTTATTAGTCAAATCGGTCCAGCCGTTATCGAGTTATAGCGTTACTAACACAATTGAAAATCCATTTTTATATAGGTATATAATAAAGATTAACCTACCAATATTAATACGCCTCCGTGGTCAAGTGGTTCAGAGCTCGGCTCTTGACTCGGAGGTCGTGGGTTCGATTCCCGCGTTGGAACATGTTATTTCCAAGTTTGGTTAGGACAATGCAGGCTGATCAGTGATCACCTGATTGTCTGACAAGTAACATGATCCATGCGTCGGATGGGCATGTAAAAAGTCGGTCCTGCACCTGATCTCTCGCCAGTCGTGTCGGTCGGTGTCCCACTGGGTTATGAGAGTAAAAGGAATAGAGAGTGCTTTTGTGTACTGCGCACACACTTGGGCACTATAAAATGACTCCTGCGTAACTGGCCTTGATTTCAATTAAATCGGCCACCGTCACCGAAACCGGTGTGGGAGCTATTATTATACAAAAAATCTGCTGGTTAGGGTTCCGTTTTAGGGTTCTGTAATCAACAAAACTTGGTTGACTACGGTACCCTAAAATATACATTATAATATTACAGTATATTATAATTGAATATTTTTACCACGGTCGAGTAAAACATTTAATTCATAGCAAACCTAAGTGCTGCTATCTATCGGTCATTACAGGAACTATTATTACAGGGTCTGGCGTGCGGCACGCTGGTGTACGTGGTGTTCTTCGAGGTGTGGCGGCAGGACCGAACCGGGTTAATGCAGTTTGTGTGCTCTGTCGTCGGGTTCACGCTGATGGTCATACTCGAAGCTATAGCCGAGATGTGTAAGTTTATGCTTCTTAATAAAAAAAAATGCTTTATATACTTGTAGAATGGCACCGTTGACCGAAGAAATTGATTTGTAGGCAGATGACTAACCTACGTAATTTGGTCGAGTTATGTCAGTTCAATGTTAGACTGTCGGCTGAGCTGGGTTAGGCTTAGGCCAAACCTACGCGACCACGCGACTGCGAAGCGATAGAGATGTGCCGACTCTATCCGGCCACTTTTGTAGTCGGCGACTAGTCGGCGAATAGTCGGCAAAAAGCGCCGACTAATCGGCATTTTACTTTTTGCTATTATTGAAATTACATTAAAGAAAACCCTTTATCATTATATTTTATAAAGTGTTCATATCACACTCAAACAGTATAACGCATTTTAAAATTAAATGAAGTGTTTCTGAAATTACTTGCTAGTTATAGAGAAACTATTTTTGTAAATATAATTTTAACAACAAATTAAGCATGTACAAGGTGTAACTAAACTAAGTGATAATAATTTAGGGCGTGTTTGTGTTCCTTGTAGAGAGTTCACTGTGAAAGTAGCAGCGCTAAAAGACCATATTTTTTTTACTTTTGTATGGGGAAACTCGTGACACTGGGGCGCTTGCCCATACAAAAGTGAAAAAAAAATTGGTCTTTCAGCGCTGCTACTTTATCTCGGCTAGTCGGCCAAAGTCATGATCGGCACATCTCTACAAAACACACATTTGACAACTTGTCAAATGTGTGTTTTGTATTGACGCTGCCGCTTCGCAGTCGCGTGGTCGCGTAGGTTTGTGCTAAGCATTAGAGTTTGGACATTTAAAGCAACCAAATTACATAAGTTTGCCATCTGTCTATGAATCAACTTCTCTGATAGTATGGTGGTAAGACACTTATAGACAACAACATTAGAGGAAGTTATTATATGTATTAGCAGGTATTCTAAGTGCGAAAAGTGGTTAGTTTAAAATACTTGAAAATCACCACAAGTCCTATTAACTGAACCCACACATACATTTATTATTATCAAATTACTAATTTAAAATTGATAATAACTTTAATGATTTTGTAATTATTTAGTCATAATTTTTTGATATTTTTCTTTTCAGATGCTTAAAAACAATACCTGGTAAGGTCAGTTCCTGCTAATAAAGTATTATTTATTATTTTAGTCCTTGTAAATATATTTTTACCGTTGTTATAATTTGATTTTTATTTCCACTCGCAATACTCTGGGAGACGAAAATGAAACGAGGTAAGAATTTTTAACAAATCAATAATATAATTAGAAATTAACACTTTCCTCTAACTATACTAATTCTTAAAGAAAATAGATGTCTATATTGTAGATACTAGATACATATAGTGTTAGGCTGAGTATACTGGATATATTTGCGCAGGCGGGAGGTACAACTCTATTCGGATTACTCGTAGTGTTTTAAGTTTAAACAAGTTTATATGCAAAGAGGATACGATTAAAATATCTTTATTGGAATATATAGATACATCTCGTGTTACCACACTAACACTTACGCTAACGATCGAGAGAGAGACAGAGAAAATTTCAAAAAACCTTAATTACTCGTACAGAGGGTCACTCGCTATGCAATACGAACCTTACCGCGATACGCTTAAAGTTCACTTTTATTGAAAATAAATCGTGACCCTGTGTACCCTAGCGTTATATCGAGCTTTACCATCCTAACTATCCGTAACTCCTAAGGCCGGTACGACTCCCTTACGACAATATACAAGATACATTATTAAAGTTTTTAAATGCTCAACTATTAATATACTATTGCATTCGAGTTAATCACATTAAACGTTACAACCGGTAGTACAAATGTTGCCGAATCGCCAGCTACCCACCGCGGCCAACCGAACTGGAAATCAAATTTTACACACTCAAGTAACAAAGCGCCGTAACATCAAACGATTTCAATTATAATTACATCAGAAAATATGTTTTAGGCACCATTAATCTTAACCTAAAGCTAAATAATTTAAAATATACAAAGCGAGATAGAAACGAGTACCGGTCGAGTGGGCACTACACGCCGTGAACTTCGTATTAAACATTCTGTTAACGTTAATATGTAACAATAATAATCTCACTATATGTTAATATTAAAACATCTATACCTATGTATATATACGGTTCGAGAAAATATTAACACGTTTTGAAGACAACTATTTTTCCAAAATATCTGTTCTATTTTGAGCTAAATTGGTACATTCTTATATTACGTGCATACAGAATAGCTGGAGTTTAACGCAAATTAAAAGTGAAGAAACCTTTTGGCACGTCAAAGAAATCGTAACCTAAGTGTGACACTCGTCGAAATTATCATAAGCATACAATAAAATTGTCGAAGCGAAGAAACGTCCATCTTTGCGTACTTACTGCAAAGTGAGCATGTTAAAATCCTAGGCGTATTTGCTCTGGAGAAATACGCCAAGAATTTTAACACAACGAAAAAAGCTACTTCGCTTCCACTGTCTAAGAAAAAGGATCCATTAAATACATAAGCCTCGCATTAATAACGCCACAAGCGACTAGATATATGATTTAATACTCCACAATCGAAATAATCTCACAAAACTTTATAGGCAATAGGCATACTTCGATAACAGTAGAACTGAAAACATTACATCAATAGTTTGATTTTAATCACATTTAATGTGATAGATATCGAGATTAAAATTCAGTATTTCGTCAACAATTTTTGATAAACATTATTGCGGGCTTATCATAATACGGGATCAAAAACTTATAGAAGCGTTCGATTATTCGAAGGCCCATGTTTTCGCTAAGGTATACATGAACTAGATTAGAGTAAGTTTCTAGGGTTAACTTTAATGATATATTCCAATTATTAATATAACAGTATTGATTGCATTACATTACGTACAAAGTTAAGCGCACACTACATTCTTTAACAAGATGTTTAAATCAAAAATAATTAGTACATAGTGTGTGCCAAATTTTAACAATAGCACAAAATGACGTTTCAATTTCACAGCCACAGAGCAAAAGTTGTGTAACTCAAGTTTTTATTTAATTTAACATAACTCGCTTTAAGTTAGCAAACATCATTTTGGATACGTCAGAAAATATTTTAATAACTTGAGGACACAGCATTTTTTAAGAGTTTAAAGTATGTACTGTAAAAGTACACATATACAAGCTTTAGTAAAACAGTTAATCATACAGGTATACACTAAAAGGAATAATATGTAGAACTTTAGAGACACTGAAAATATCAACGCCATTTTGTACATCAATTCCGGCCATTTTGAATTCCGTCGTCGAGCTCTTTAGGACTTGAGGAGTTTGTTCGCTCGTTGGTTCGCGACCGCTATGCGCGTCTCATTGCTCTCACCCTATAAACACATAAAAATGATTATATAAGTTACTACTTTTCGTCGTGAAATGTGATTATGATGATCTCTAAATACATGATTCAATAAATAATAATAATTGTAAATTGGCATTTTGGATTTATAAGAGTGGAGTTTCAAATTTTATGTAAAATTAAAAAACAAAGACTTTATAGTTTCAGACAAAAATATGGTACAATTTGAGTAAATAAAGAACAAATTATAATTACAAAAACAGTCAAAATTGTATCCATAATACTTTTTTACAAAACTCATTGGTATTACAGAGACAACTTTAGCTGTTCATATTTTTTATATTCATAGTTTTATTTTATAAAATACAAGCATTGTTAGTGCTCTCATAAGCTGTGCTTTAATAAGTGCCTTGAATAAAACAATATACTTACAGTTGTTGCCGGAGACGGTTGTGTTTGTGTGTATGTGTGTCTCGTGGTCAATACGTAATTATAGAAATATGCAATTTTTAGGTTATGCATGATTATGTTTTTTTTAAGGTGATGATTTAGGGTAATAGTTTACGAATGATAAAAGTTTTTTAATAATAAAAACAAAAGTAACGTAAAACGTAAGTCTTCTTTATTGCTAATAATTAATAAATTATTTTACATTTAAAAGTATCTATAATATAATCGCTAGATAGATTACAAGAATACTGATGAAGTTTTCCACAGAAGCAAACATATTACAATAGGAAGTATAATTGATTTATGATAAGGTTTAGACACAAACTTTTAAAGAAAATTAAAAAAAAAAGGTTTACTTAATACACAATAAAATATAATGTTAAGGGTCAACGGAAATTGACACTTTCATAAAGGACAAGGATCTAATTATTATTTGGATCCTTTAAACACGTTATTCTAAAAACTATTTACATAATTTCAAACTATTATCACATTTCGTTACCGTCAAAACTGTTTTAGATTCCAAATTTAATGCGATATCTATTACAAATTCTATGAAACTGTTAGTAACATGACAACTTTTAAAATGTTTTTACTTGAAAATTAAACCCAGTTTGTGGAGTTTCATTAGTGCTTTAATACTTTTTATAATAAGAAAATAAGGTTTAATTAAAAACACAATACAAAAGAATCATGGCCAAATTTGTAGAGGAGCTGGACTCGACTTTTATTTTTGATGTCCCAAAATAAACTATAATTAGATTTGGTTGTTCTTATGCTCTAAACATAATTCCGTTTGAGATTTATGTCTAAATAGCCACGGTTTTTTACAATAATTAATACCGTTTACAATTATTTTGAGGTTAGACTTAAGAACTACCTTTTTCCCGACTGCGGTGTAGCCTACAAGTGTATATTCGGCGATCTCGTTTCTAATTATTTCAATTTTTCCTAGAGTATTAACCAAAAAATAGAACGAATGCGAATGATCGCCGGCTGTCAGAACATAACGAAACTAAAATATATTGATCTTTTTTTTGTGGCTATTTAAAGACACATTTCTAATGATTTTCGATGTCTTAAAATATAAGGGAATTTTTGCTACTAATGGCATATCGGGACGCCACCGCCCACCTGGTACGATTTGGCCATTGTTCAAAAATAAGTACCACAATAAATAAACAAAAATACAAAATATAAAAAAATAAACATACTTCTTTCATGATGAAATTCCTTTAACAATGTCGTAAACCATATCTAGACAATACACTAATGTTTGATGATTCACTTACACGCGAGTATATTATTAACGTTGTAACACGATCTAAATATGTAGTTTAATAATTACGGGATTAATTATTTGAATATTGATATACGTTGTGGCCGGTAGAAAGTCAGATTCAATAAAAAAAAATTCGCAGATATGTTTGTTTTTCTAAGATTTAAAAATGGAATACAAACAGTCGTATTACGTTGGCAAATACTGGTTGCCATAAAAGAAAACATTTTTTTAATAAAAGAATAACCGGCCAGTACCACGAGACGTGTGTAGTGTGTATGTGTGCTGCCGTCGTTTACTTGAGGAGCTCGTGCGCGCGCTGGTTGGCCATCTTTATTCTCGTTTCGTTCGATTCACCCTACGATATAGAACAGCATTTTTGCTTCTCATTCACAACGACTGTTTCCGACTCGTAAAAACCTTTACATCAGTGACAAAACACCTCTCTGTCTTTCACTTTATATCTGTCGTTCGAGTAGAAAGAAGTATAAGGTGTGGAAAAATTAACTACGGATATATTGAATTTATGATTTGCTGCTTATGTTACGTTTTAGTACTCGGCTTTCAGTATGATTTTTTTTGTAAATATCACCATAAAGCAGTAGATCACAAGCTCAAAATATCCGCAACAGATTTTTTTCACACCTTATACAATGTCTCATGTTTATCAGTTTGGGTTGCTGAGTTTCACAGTAAAGGTTTTTTTGATGTAACTCTAGGTGTTGCGAATGTCACAGTCGCTGTTTCGTGATGGCTGACGTGGATGAGTCTAAGAAGGTAAGTAAGTTACTGAATGAACTCTACCGTGTACATGTTGTCAATTTAGACGTTTGAGGGGGAGAGGCACATACCCGGGAATAAAACCACAACAACCAATCGCTTCTAAAAACTACTCAAACACGAAAAAAGTAACAAAATAGCATGCTCTGAAAAGACGGAAGCCCAGAGTTAGTGGACGTCACCGCTAGATAGTCAGGGAGGCCAATAAGCGCAGTATGATGAAATAAATCGACTGCTAAGTGAGTTACATCTAAATGGTGTTAATGACAATGAAACACATGACACAAAAATATATCGTTAAGTTAGAGTAAAAATTGAAAATCATTAAAAGATACGAATTAATTTTTCAAATATTATTAAAATACATATTCAAAACTATTTCAATCATAAATCAAGTATAATATGCCAGACAAGGCATATTAAAAACTTCAGAACATTACAATTTGGTTTAAAAAATTTTTCATGACTTATGCAACTTTGCCCGACGGACACAAAATATTTTATCCCACAATCAAAAGCATCTATGCACTACCGCTTGCTCTATCGGCAGCACAAATTACTTCGCTATCAACAGACAAAAGCCAATTTAAGTGATAGCTCCCAAAATTTTGTACAGGCACCTCAAAGTTATGCAGTATTTATAGCGCCATCTGCAGTTACAGATAGTTCAACTCAACGTGTGCGGCGCCATGCGTACGTATTGCGTATACGTTGCGTGCAAGCTTCAAGGAGTCGACAAATGCGTGGCCGCGTTTAACTTAGATAAAATACCCTGCTTCATTGCAAGGGGAATGCAGGTAGCCATACTAATATTAAAATATGAAAGTGTGTTCGCATGTCTGCTACCTTCTCTCGCAACCGCTGAACCGATTTGATGAAATTTGTATGAGATGCTTTGAGTTCAGAAACAGAACATAGGATAGCTTTCATCCCGGAAAATCACGCGACATATGAATTTCAGCGCAACAAAGTTGCAAGTGATATCATTCCTTGTAATTCCTCGGAGCTCCCACGCAGAGTATACTTTTGAGTTTTGTCATACCACCCACACACACAAATACTGCGTACTCGCACAGCGCCGCGTAACTCGTAAGCGGACCCCTAGACGATCAATTTTATTGTGCAATATTATTGACCGTCTAGGGTTAATATTGAATTCCCGCTGTTTAATCTCATTGCCAAATAAGTTGTTAGGGGCCCGCTAAGTTGAACTACAATAACAAATTGGCGTGTAGCACGCCAAGTTACCTTGCGGTTGATGCGGTCGATCTGGCGGTTCTGGTTCTCGAGCTCGGAGCCCATGTCGATGGCCATGTTGCGCAGGTTGCCGATCATCGTGTTCACCTGACCCATGTTCTCCTCCATCTCATCCTCGCGCGCGTCGTTCGTTATCCTGGAACGTTTCATTTTCGAATTTATAGTAACCAGAGACAAAAATTCGACAGCTGCTGTTTGAATATGGAATTGGTACCCCATAGACATACAATTTTTATCTGCTGTATGAACACGCAACGTGTAGGGTAAATTACGAGTCATTAGAATTTTTCAGTAGAGGGACACTTTACACTTTGATCGTAAAAATAAAATATTGTGGTTTTTATACGATGTAAATGGAATTAATATTGAGGGGCATTCACGCTACAATAAAAATAGAGTATTTTTTATCAGGTTGCGGTGTAACCAAAATAAAACATCCTTTTGTCGCCATGGTCATCACGTGCGCCTTGGTTTTGCAAATGAAAAGAAAAAATTTAGAAACATGCAAAAGTTTTTAATAATATTTTTTATGATACACATTGTGTATATTATTATAAACGTGTTATTGTATAAATAACAATCCATTAAGTATTTTTTGTACATTCTTAATAACCTTTTATCTCATTTAAAGGTTTTTTTGGCCTGTCCTACTACTGGTATTGTAAAAGTGCTGAAAAATAGTTATTGGACGTTATTACATGAAAATATAATACTGATCTACTTGATATAATTACAATATTCGAAAGATTAGAGTATTATTCAATACGAAAGTTAATTTGCAGCTGACTTGTGTCTTATGAATACTTCAATGAAGTGTGACTTCTGAATACTTCAAAAACCCTACTTGTTGCCGTTAGTTGTATTGTATGGAATGAATAAGGGAACGTAACGCAATTTGGGGGCCTTGTAGAATGCTACGGTGCGTTGCACAAGTGCTGATATTTAAACAATGCGTTAATTTTTTTTCGGTTTTATAGAGGAATAAGTATTTTCAAAATCAGCTACCCTTTTTATTTATGTTTTATTAGGAAATCCCTGGATTGTGTAGTACGTTCGTATTATTTTTGTCGCTGAAGTAGGCAGATGGCAAGCCTTTAGTTTATATACATATTTTCATGAAATCTCTCGACTTTGTGTATAATGAATTAAATTAAACAAATGCCATACAATTTTTGCTACCCATCAGTATAATCCAGACTCAAGAACATGCGCAACCTGTGGCCCCTGTGGGATCAATTAGACAAGCCCAACTTCCTCCTGAAAGTAGAGTACGGCCACAGCGACAGGCAAATGAGCTGCTATGCATTGTGCTCCATATTGAAATATTGGCTGAGTATGCCGATTGGCTCGATGAGGACAATCTGAAATCTCTAACTACATATCTGGGTTACGTTTTACCTGAACAATGTAATTAATATACAGACGTACAGATAAAGAGCCGGACATCCTTTCACATTTATAATATTAATAGATGGCGGCCGTAACTCCATTGCGTTAAAGTCCGTTTATCGGGTGGATACCGTACATTTTCCCGGGACCAAAATTACTATTTTTCCTTTCCCGGGACTCAGTGTCTCCATACCAAATTTTTGCAAAATCCGTTCAGTGGTTTGAGCGTGAAGAAGTAATTGACAGACAGACAGACGAACAGACTTTCATACTTATAAAGTTTTATTATTAGTTGTTACAATAGTACTATGTAATATTGTTAAGAATTTTAATTTTTGAAGTCATTTTTTGTTAAATATTTAATTAAAATACCTTATTTTACAATAAATAATAAAAATATATGTGAAAACAGCAATTATTTATAATGTTTCCAACTTAAAATACCAATTTTAACCAAATTTCAATCAAACTTTGCTTGTCCAACTACTGGTTTTGGGTGTCCCAACAACTGTAATTCCGTCCCATGACTGTGTTTTACCTACCATTCAGTTTTTACCAAAAAATCAATATAAACTGAAAAACCATCACATTGTTATGTTTGCATATCTTAAGTTAGATAATTTATGAACACAAATATGATATCTATTTCATGCGAAGTATTTAATGTTTTAGAGCTTTTTCTGTAAAAAAAAAATCCTTAGTTGTCCAATGACTGGTAGTTTACGGTACAACTCGTAAATTGTCACCTAAGGAAGAAAGAGATAGCAGACTGTTTTAAGTTCATGCTCAACTGTCATGTCATCAGTCATGTCATCTATCTAAGTATTATTTTGCTTGTAACCGATTTAGGAATTATCGCTGGTATTATTTTTTGTGGGTATTTCACCGCTCACGTATCCATCCACGCCCTCTTGTAAATAACGTCAAAACGCTAAACTATCCTTGTACCTCCGGTACGTGCTGGTTTCTAAGTAAAATTGTTTTATCATTAGTTATTGTCTATTCATGTCTAATCTGTTATAATCTGTTTAAACGCGTTTCGGGTTAGTCATCAAAAGTAAAGATCTTATGTCAAATCCTCCTCAGAAACTAAGTGCATCATTAATCATTTTATTGTATGTCCTCCCTGGATATATCAAATTCAAAATATGAGTGTGTCTTCTATGAGACTGTATAGTCCTTCTTAACACTGAGCTGCAACCAATTAATATAATAAATAATAAAGTTAATATACCTATCGGAATAGAGAAACAAAGGCCTGAGTAAGCGAGATGTCACTATCAGTAACACTGCGTGGTAGAAAGAGAAGCGTGATTTGAGGTTGCATAGCTTTTTTTTCATCTGTTTGACAGTCTGTCTGCCCCTGAGCCGATCGTTGTCAATTTGGGCTCTCAGAAAAATTGTGATTTTAAGTTAAATAATGAATATTTTTTAGAAATACTGCTCTAGAAACATGGTTAAATGTTTGTGGAATGATTGTGAATCCACACATCGAAAAAACCCGGACAAATATTCATTTCACAGGTGAATTATTCTACATCGACAGAACCTAGTTTAAGGTTTATTTTTGCCGATTCCCTACGAGTTATTGGTATTGATTTTCATAATTCACTTCTTTAAATATTTATTTATATGGAAAACATAACTTGACTAGCCATGGTGCACAATTTAAGGATATTTTGTGTAAGCAATTTTCATATATTTTACACTAGGGCTGCATCAAGTTATCGATAAGTAGTATCGATATGAAAATATTTTTTAGTTGAGTATACTAATTATCTACGAATGTTGAAATGATAACATACTCATCCGTAGTTTATAATTAGTTTAAGTATATTAATATACGATATACGTTATATATATATATATATATATATATATATATATATATATATATATATATATATATATATATATATATATATATATATATATACGTTATATGTATATATTAATTTACGTCAACGTCATTCACAAGTACACAAGTGCATTGCGAGCTCCTGCTAAAACAATATTAATTTGCGTGTCCAAAATCATCTAAGTGCTAAGATTTTGTGCTCAAATTTTGGAAAAAGTGTCAATCTATCGTGAATCAAAATATTTTTTCGAAAATCTCTAGATTTGACTGTTTTTTCAAGCAGTTTGTGTAATTAATTGCGGAACAATAACTCAATAAGAAGGGTAGTCAACAAACTTCATCAACAACCGCTGTGTCAACAAACTGTCAACCACTGTGACGCGGGCGCCGTACTAGCCTAGCGGTCCAAGCGCAAGTCGTCTCTGCGTGGGAGCTAAAGAGCCTGAGTTCAAACCCAAGGAGATAGATATTTTTTACTTTTTTATATTTTTTACTTTAAAAAACATGACACTTACCTGTGGTGGCTGCAATAAGGAGGTGAAGCGCGGAAATAAAATGCTTATCAACTGCTCCAAATGTCGTAGAACATTCCATAACACATGTGTTAACTACCAGAGTAACGCTGCCTTGTCGCCAAAATTCAATGAAGGATGGACCTGTCCCGACTGTTCTGCCAAGATAAAACGAGGCGGCGACAACTCCAACACTCCAATTAAGCCAGCTTTATCACCAGCTCTATGTGATGATATTACAAACGAGCTTCACTCACCTGATGTAGGTGCTTCCCAGGGATCTTCGTACAAAGATGAAATAATAAGCGCTCTGAAAATAGAGTTACCTAAACTGATTCGCGAACAATTGGCTACGGTCATAACACCTCTAGAAAACTTGATAAAAGATCTGCAGACTTCTGTAACTTTCCTTAGCGACAAATACGACGATTTTAGTGCTCGGATGGATAAACTTGTCTCTGACAGCAATCGCCATGAAAAATTAATCACCCAGAACACCGATGACTTGTATAAACTAAATGAAAAAATAAACCTTCTTGAACAACAATTAAGAGACTGTAATATGGAGATACATGGTGTAAGCGAATCGAGATCTGAAAATTTATGCAATATTATCAAAAAAATTGCCAAAACGACTTCATACTCACTCAGCGATAATGATATCGTGAAAGTAACAAGAGTCGCTAAATTTAATAAGGATAGCAAAAAACCGCGCACTATTGTTGCCAAACTGATTAGTCCAAGGCGTCGTGACGAGTTCATTTCATCTGTATCCCGCTACAACAAATCAAATCGTAACAACAAAATCAGTACAAGTATTCTGGGATGCCCAAGTAAAAACCCCCCAATCTACGTCGCTGAACACTTGTCTCCGGCTACTAAGGCACTTCATTATGCTGCTCGACTAAAGGCCAAAGAAATGAAGTACAAAATTGTTTGGGTTAGAGATGGACAGATTTTCGTGCGTAAAGATGAGAACTCGAAGTTTATAGTCATTAAGGTCCCAACGCTCTCTAGAGAAAATTGTTTAGGTTATTACCGTAGAAAATTAATGTAATAATAATTAGCAAGTTAAATTTTAAAATATGTATAGTAATATACACCTTAAAGTATACGTACAAAACATACGAGGTTCAAAATCAAAATGTCTTGAAATATATAACTCTGTGCTCTGTTGTGACTATGACATTATATGCTTTGTTGAAACTTGGCTTACTGATTCTGTGTTGTCATCTGAGCTTTTTGACGATAGATATCGAGTTATAAGAAGAGACAGGACGACTAATTTCCAAAAACTATATGGTAAAAATCACGGAGGTGGAGTGTTAATAGCACTAAAAAAGGATATAAATTTTGAAGTTTTAAATTTAGAAAGTGATATAGAGCAAGTATGTATTCGCATATTTTTTTACAAAAATTACTTTATAAACGTGTGTCTAGCTTATATACCATCGTACATCTCATTAGAGACCTTCAAAAATTTTCTTGAACTATGTAGTCAAACTATTACCTCTTTCCCAAAAAATAAAACATTGATAATGGGTGATTTCAATATTCCCGATACGTTATGGCTCGGTCCACAAACGAATACCTCGACTAAAAACTGCGAGAGACTTTCTTTATTAAACGAGTTCATTTTGAAAAATAATCTTAATCAGTTTAACAAAATTTCTAACTGCTGCAATAACGTACTAGAACTAATACTATCGGACCTAAATGTGACAAATGTTTCTCAAACTCTCCCACTGAGCAAAATTGATAAGTTCCATCCCCCTCTCGATTTTACAATCGAGTCATATAAATCTTTAAAAGAAAATACATCATTACAAAAACTTAATTTTCGAAAAACTGACTACACTAAATGTAAAACTGAAATTGAAGAAACAGATTGGGAATATTATGCTAAAAGTATAGACAATGTTAATGACTACTTACAATTTTTTTATAACAAGGTGTTCGACGTTATTCACAAATGCACGCCTCTTTCAACTTACAAAAATAGTCACTACCCGTCATGGTTTTCTAAGCCACTTATAAAAGCCCTAAAAGAACAAAACAAGTACCATCATAAATTCAAAACTTACCGTAATCCCCGCGATTATGACTCGTATTCCCTGCTCAGAACACGCACAAAATGTATGATATACAAATGTTTTGCAAAGTACATATCAACCATTGAAGAAGATTTAGCCAAAAATGTCAAAGCCTTTTGGCGTTATACCAAGGCTAAACGCATGACTAATGATCTTCCATTATCAGTCAAGTATAATGATAAAACTGCCACTACTGGTACAGAAATAGCAAACTTGTTTGCAGAATACTTTTCTTCTATTCATAAGTCCCCCAATATTAGCTCCACATCCTACAAACCCGACTTTAAAGCAGCAAACTATAGTCTTAGCCGCTTAAAGGTTAGTGAAAGCGATATCTATAAACGTATATGCGGAATCGATATTTCGAAAGGGAGTGGCCCGGACGGTATCCCACCTTTTTTCGTACGGATGTGTGGTCCAGCTCTGAGTATCCCCTTGAGCATAATCTTTAACAAATCGCTCAGCCAAGGCACTTTCCCCGATCTATGGAAGATAGCTAAAATAACACCCATTTATAAGTCCGGTGACAAAAATGATGTCACAAATTACAGGCCTATTAGCATCCTCAATTGCCTAGCTAAGATCTTTGAGGGAATGATATATGATTCACTCTACAACCATGTACTTTATTGTCTCAGCCCAAAACAACACGGTTTTATATCAGGTAAGTCAACACTTTCTAACTTGCTGGTATAGATAGAGTAGAAGTAGAATAAACCATTGTAGATGATAATTGGTTACACTTAATGCACCTTAAAGTTTTTCAGTGTTAAATTGTTAATATTTTCCTAAATTAAGACGTTGATTGTCAATGTAATTTCTTTTTTTTTACTAACAAAAGCTGTGTACAATATTTAGATTAATGAATTCACCATTCACATATTATTAACTTACTAACCGAATTTGTAAAGACTTAGTTCATTAATTATTTTTGTACCTTGATAAATAAAAAATACTATCATACATAATTTATCGTTTTTAAGGGTCCGCACCCAAAGGGTAAAACGTCCTAGTAGTCGGGTCCCGCTTTACTACTAAGACTTCGTTGCCTGTCCGTCTGTCCGTCCGTCCGTCCGTCTGTCTGTCTCCAGGCTGTATAACAAGAACCGCTATAGTAATAGACTTCTGAAATTTCTACAGATGTAATGTCATTCTACATCCAATATGGCTGCTCATCCAAGATAGGGGAATAGTTTTAAAAAGCACTTCTGCAAGATGGGCATCAAATAAAAGGGCTCATTGAGAGTGAATTGAAAATTAATAGGGTCTAGTGAAGTCGTGTCGTGTCGTGTACTGATGTCACGTGACGTGACGTAACCTGTCGTGTCGAATCGTGTCATGACATGTAGTGTCGTATCGTGCCGGGTTTTAGAAAATGCCCGGTTGAAACCGGTCACCCTTCATGCGCGAGTCCGACTTACACTTGGCCAATTTTTCAGATTTCCTGCTGACCTGGATACCAGAAATTCATGGCTTAAAATAATTAACCGTCCAAACTGGACTCCGAAGAAAAATTCATGCATATACTTAATTATGCAGCAAGCATTTTGAAGAAAAGTCATATTTTACTTCAAAATTACAATCTTTATTATACCTATCTATGCAGTTTTATTTTATCCCATTCTGTTTTTACAATCTTACAATTATTATTCCATGATCGATATTTTGTCGAATTACAAGATGTTTGTACATCACTGACACGCACACGTAAACATAATTGTATACACAGATGTAAATCAAATTTTGGTTAAGCTTGACAGCTCGGGATTGTTTCTCTATTCCGATAGGTATATTACCTTTATGGCTGCAACATGGTTCTTGTAATACCTCGATCGTGGGTATCGCAGACACAATAGATTTTCAATTGTTATACAACAGCCGGGTGCCGCTTGGGGATTGATGGGATAAAACTCTGTAAAATGTGTAAATATTCTTTACAAAAACGTCGCTTGCAATTACAAAAAAAAAAAACTAAATGTCAGTTAGTAATAAATGTTTTAAAAGTAACTGGAATGCAAGCGTTAAATTCACGGAGGATCGCGTGGCATGACATTTTGTAAAATGGCTACCGTTTAACTTTAACCTTTTGTTCCTGAAAGTAATTATTTAACTTCACCCCTGACCTTCAACTGCTACCCACGTGTTATCTAAGCCCGAACACACATGACCGCCGGATTGTAATCAAAGGCCATTTTGTCAGGGCCGGATCTACCATATGGCTATTTGGGCTTAAGCCAAGGGCCCCATGAGTTCAAGGGCCTCCGCCGCCCAGCTAAGTCAAGTCAAAAATAGACGATAATGCGTAAGAATTCATAATTTTATTAATTTTATGATGGTATCCCTGAGAATCCTACGATCAAGGTTTATTGTACAATTTAGGTGTTGGTACTACGAACTGACAGTTAAAACTTAAAATGTTGTAGCCCTAAGTAGTTTCAGCCCAGGGCCCCGTAAGCTCACGGTCCGGCCCTGCATTTTGTGGCAGTTTAACATGTCTATTTACATGGTCACTTGTATTCAAGGTTTCCCCTGTAACTTTCCAGGAATTTGTGAAATCAGTGGGCTAAACATTAAACTAATTTACGATGAGAAGTGACTTATGCTTACATTCAACAGCCGAATGTAGAAATCTGTGAAAATGAAAGGTACAGACAGACCACCAGTTATACATCAAGGTGGGGTTGAGGTTTTAAAGACCTTAACTATCCATACTTCCATACTAATATTATAAATGCGAAATTGTGTTTGTCTGTCTGTCTGTCTGTTACCTCTTCACGCTCAAAGCGCTGAACCGATTTTGCTGAAATTTGGTATGGCGATACCTTGAGTCCCGGGAAAGGACATAGGATACTTTTCATCCCGGAAAATTGTACGGTTCCCGCGCGATAAACTGATGATGCGGGCGTCATCTAGTAAGGTATATAACATCAGTGCTGTCTAGAATTGAAGGGCTCCGGACAATGCATGTGTCATTTTAAATTACCATTATCAAATTTTATGGCGGACAGTTGAGTATAGTATAGCGCACTACACCCGCCCCGCTCTATCGTACGACACGCGCTTATATTATATCCAGAGATCGCCACAGAAATAAATCTTGATTCATTTCTGTGGTAAACGCACTCTATCAGACAGCATTGCTTGCAATCTGTTCAATGCTCATATTATAGTTGCGAGTTCCAGTTTTTCCATTAGGTAATAAAAAATGCCCAATAACCTATCAGACAGAGAGCGGTCACACGTTCAAGCGTTCGAGCGGTCAGTCACACAGGAGGAATTCTGACGCGGTCAGAACGCTCCCTGTGTGAGTATCTCTATTATAGTATAATATAACGTAATACAACATAGAGAACGCAAAACCGACCGCTTGAAGGCTTGCCCGCGTGATCGCTCTCTGTCTGATAGGTCCCTAAACTTTAAATTAGAAAAAACCCACCTTCCGATGTATCCAGCCTGTGGTCCGATGCCGTTCCTCTCGTCCATGACCCGCTGCGGCTGGTTGTTCACCACCTTGCCGTCGTCGTTGCCCTTCCATGTGCCGTCGTCCTCTTTGAACGACGCTCCTCTGAAAATCACACGAGAGAATTTTTAAGGAACTCATTTTGTGAAAAAAATTAAAGTCATTGTAGGATAGGAAATCTTTACCATCACAAAACAAAACACAACAAACAAATTCTTTGTCATTTGTCAATCACATTTTGTTTGTGTATATTCCACTTACAGAAGCTATCCTAGATTGTAGTAAAAAGGAGACATAAACATACAGAACACTCTTTATTTATGTAGCTTATTCCAAAACGCTGTTACAAATTACAATATTTTATGCGCTAATGAATAATCCCTCTGATATTTGAAAAAGGTCACTAATGGTTTTGTTTTTTGCTCACTAGATGGCGCAACTGTCGACTAAGATCCGAAGTATAGATATTAAAGTCGACTTTATAATTATCTAGAATCCCATTTATGGATTTAATTAAATTTAAATAATATCTCCTTTACTTTTGCATTTTTTTTTAAATAACAGAATATTTTTTAATAGGATTATTATTTATTTTCTCTCTCAAAATTTCGCTCTCAAAGCATTTAGGCTTCGGCCAAACCTACGCGTCAGTAACGCGGAACGCGGGACGGGAGCGTCTGCAACGCGAAATTGGTGTGCACACCTGCGCGACTACGGTGCGAACCGTAGATTATTCCCGCTCTGCCGACGCGAACGTCCCGTGTTGCAGACGCTCCCGCTTCGCAGTCGCTTTGGTCGCGTAGGTTTGACCGAAGCTTTACATTGATCGCTAAATAATACTTTTTGGGATAATTTAACAAAGGAGATCGCTTTTCATCAGGTTAATTGCATAAATAATAATTTATGTCACGAAAACCGCTAAAACTAGTACGTAAAATAGACGTTTTGGACCTCGCGCGACACTAGCGCCTCTAGCGGAAAATTCACACGCGGTAGCCCGCATTAAGAAACAAATCGGTATTGATACGTACTTGTTGCAGGGCAGCACACAGATGCCACAGCACTTCTCCATCCCCGACAGATTCTTCTCGGCCTCACGCATGTCAGCGTTAATCTGGTCCATGCCCTCCTCGATCCTGTCCAATTGCTCTGTCACACACGAACGCACACATTTTAACACCGCCCTCCGGTAGCACACACACAAACCCCTACGTTCAACGCGACTTTTTACTTTCTCTACAGTTTAATTTATTCGTTTGTAAATTCTCAACGCTCTCGACAATAACTGACATCAAGTGTAAGATATTTTATTACAAAATCTATGGTCGCTTTATTTTTAAACAGAATTCTTTAGCTGCATCTTACACTTGTCTCAATCTTTAGCTATTTTGAAATTACCTTTAGTTTAAATATGATGTATGTGCTAATTCTAAGTGATATTACAAAATACTTTATATGACTAACATTTAGAATAATAAAATATAAGAAATATAAATCTAGTTCATGCATTTCACAGCAAAATTTAAGTAGTCGTGCATAGCTGATGCGTGACATTAACTAAATAAAATACGCTTTAGATAAATAAAAACAAAACGATTCAGCAACAAATTTTAGTCTCTTTTCGTCCACGTCGCCACAATTTAGTCGTCCAACTTTTAAAATGGTGATGATATTTTACCTTTGTTTATAATCCAACACAATTTATCTGTTAGCACGTTTTAAATGATACTTTTATTTTAGGAATCGCTGCCGTTCGATGAATTTTTGTACAGTTTCGAATCGGCAGTCGAGAACAAAAGCGTTACTAGGTTTTGAGTGATATAAAAGTACTACTGGATGCTTACCGCCCTGTTCATCCAGCATGACCAGGGTTTTCATGCCCACCTCGTGACTCTACAACACAATAATGATGTCACTATAGCTCGCCAAACGAATGCGATGAGTCGGGAGCGGTGCGCGCGCTGGCGTGTGCGGCGGGCGGGCGCGTACGCCGGCGGGCGTCCCGCACCGGGACAACTCATTACCAACATAATTCAAACTGACAACTAAAGAGAAACAAAAAAAATACATGAACATGGTCACGGTGAGCCACGCGCGGGCGGGCGGCCGCTCCTCCCCCGCAGTGCGCGCACGAGACTAGCGAAATTAATAAGCTCTACGGATGATAGATGATGGCGATATTAGTCAGAGAAGGTAATGCGGAGGAGCGGGCGGCGTGGAGGCGGGGCCGCCAGCCGCGCAGACTGACATAGATCGCATCGAGCTAACAGTTACAGACCTACGGCTCTAACATGAACAGTACGCTGCTAGCCATGGAGATGAAGGCGTATACCATTTGCTCTATACGTCAACACACTCGGTAAACGCGCATTCATTTCAGTACCGCAGTTCGTTCAGAGAAGAGAGTAGTAGATTCGGAAAGATAAATAAATATACCTATAAAAAGCGTTCCGATCGATCATATCAACGGAAGAACTAAACAGATTGCGCAGCTCATACAAATTAAATCTTCAGCAAAAGATAGAGTAACAGTCTTTTGCGACAATTAGCAACGAACGGCCATCGGGCTTCTCTATTTACACTATATTTTTAAGTCATCCCCATCGAAACATAGAACATACGCAACATCGATCTGAGATAAGTCGGTATTCAAGAGAAACGTCAAAGAAAAATAAATAGATTAATTGTTAACTGCACATTCAACACAGACGTTCTCACGGCTCGACTACCCACGTGTTCAGTATTGACTCTTACCGCCCTGGTGACTCAACATATGAAGCGCTTGCCCCCCGGCGTCCTCGCTCTATACATAAAATACAAATCAAAATAATATATCGCAGGAGAGAGTATCGGGGTGTGGGTTGCGGGGCTGGTGCACTCGGCGTGGCGGCGGCGGTGGGGGCCGCCCGGGGCGCGCGCGGTGCGGGGCGTGCGGCGGCGTGGCGCGCTACGGCGGCGTGCGGCGCGAGAGCGTGCTTGCGTGCTGCCGAGCGGCGCGGCCGGCGCGCTGCCCCCTCCTCTCGATCCCCCCGTCCCGCCCCTCACACGTCCAGCCCCGCCGGCCGCGCCCGCTCGACGCTAACACACACTACTCGAACAATGACATGCATGCAGTGAAGCTTGCAAGTAAAACCAGATCAAGTTTTATCTGTGCTCAGTTTCATATGAATCATGATTTTCTGTGTGATGTTAAGAGT
Organism: Polyommatus iphigenia; assembly: GCA_963422495.1. Classification (NCBI taxonomy): domain Eukaryota; kingdom Metazoa; phylum Arthropoda; class Insecta; order Lepidoptera; family Lycaenidae; genus Polyommatus; species Polyommatus iphigenia. The sequence continues at coordinate 13,993,884 of OY730181.1, read as the reverse complement.
CGTGCGTTGAGGAGAAGCGTTTCGAATTTACTTCCGTCGGCTATTTCTATTCGTTTCATGTGATTCAAGTTTTGTCAAATAGGTTTCGAGTACGAACGGCGGAAATGCGAATGTATCAGTATCGAAAATCGAACATAAATATAAATCACTCGTATGTCGGATCGTACTAGCCGGCTACCGTGTCGGAGAATATCCCCGGCTGATAGGTTGTGCAAAGTGTAATAATATCTACATAACGCCAAGTCATACAAAGATGTGGGTTTTCCGAGATCGCAGAGTTAGTCGAGGAGTACGTCACACAGGATGCCCGCACCTTTGCATTTCAATAATAAATGTTCATTTAAAGCGTAGCTGATACCCCCTTAGTTCCTCTACACTGGCGAGCCCGTCTTCGGGTGGGCTGAAAACCCTACGATGCGTTATTAAGTTAGCGAGAAAGTAAAATAGATAAAATGTAAGTAATTTAGTGTTTCAATTGCAGTTCACTCACCTCCCTGGTCATCTAGAGCGACCAGAGTTCGAATGCCGGCCTCCTTGCTCTAAACCAGCGGCAGAAAAAAAGTCACAGAGCATGTTAGTTGTGAGGGGTATAGTCGAGTGCGGGTGACCGCTCGCCCGGGCGCGTGCGCGGGCGCAGCGCGGGCGGCAGCGAGTGTCGAGTTGGTTCGGGAGTCAGAACTGAGGACATCTTCCAGTCCGCGGTCAAGACCTCCGCGCCGGAGACGGCGAACAGACTAGAAGATGTCCTCTTACATTTGGAACAGTGTTTGTAATGCAGAATTGTCGTTGTTGTGTCGATAATAATCATACTTTACGACCATATAAACTAAACAAATAAAGACTATGTATAAAATGAATATTCAATATTAATATATACAGTTATTGTATCATACAACGGAAATATACGAAACGTAATCGGTCGACGATGCCTAAGTGTAATGAACTCAAATAGGGAAAATAAATAAACCTGTAATCATTCTACCGTCTGTATTTGTTGTGAGAGTTTGCTAGGTGTAGCTCGATAGATCTGTTGGAGTCTCGTATTGGTACGGGGTGTGGTATCGCCCATATTGATAGTATTGTGAATGTTTGAGAAGGCATGAAAATCATACAACAAAATAGAGTACAGTCAACAACAGAGAACAGCCACTACACAAAGACCTAGATAATATAGAGTCAACTAAAAGGTAAGGGAGTATAAATAGAGAACGGACATCAAAAATATAAATAAAGGGGGACGTTTATATTTTTAATGATACTGTGAACTCAAAAGTATCAAAGACATACAAGAGAAAACTTAAAATGAAGGAAGAAAGTGCTTCAGGTACTGTGACGTAGCCCGTGGGCGAAGTGTTTAGAAGATTGCGTCCAATGAAACCATCGTAAGCAAGCCCAAGCGAACAGAGTAAGGAAAGCACACTTGGATCCATCAACATTCTAAGGGTCTCGAAGTATCGTCGGTTCGGGGAGTACTATTGATGGGCTCTCATGCTATGAATCAAAACAAAACTATAACAAAAACATCGGAAGGTGTTGACAGTTAACGACTAATAAGAGCTGTAGTTAACCAAAATTAGGAAGCGTATTAACTGTCAACGCCGTTTTCTGGTAACAGGGGTATAATCGACAGTAACAACGCTACGAACAACACAGGGCTATGGAACTCTATTGTTTCGTAAGGCACGTAACATGCAACACCCATTGGTTATATGAAAACAAAAATATATATACTCGTATAACATATTATGACTAGAGGAAACAAAAAAAAAGGATAGACCGAACGACTACAAAAATATATACATACACATACACATCGATAATAAAAACAGTAGCGACACTGATACACAACGGCCAGGGTTAGCACAGGCTGCGGCCTAACGGGGGTCGCTCATAGAGCGGGGTCTTTGGGTACTCGGGTATCTTAGGTATCTAGGACACTTCGCTATACCCCTCACTCCCTCGCATCAGTCGCATCGAGAACACCTCTCTCACAGATGATCACAAATAATGGGATAACTCAACAGAAATCATAGGGACAAAATAAACAAAGTAACACGTCTAAGTCTGGTCCGAAAGCTACCGCAATACTAGTTGTTGGGATTCACTCTCTCCAGTTATAGCACGCTTGTAAAATTAATTAGTATGACGTACACAAGTAAATACAGTTCTTATTGCTTACTGATATGAATATAAAATAGTCATTTTACCATTTGGAAGGTATTCTCGACATCTATGGACATATGTTAGTTATCTTATAAATTCGATTGTTCAATTAGTCAATAAATCAATGTGATGTTGAGCGAAACTCACCTCTTCGCATAGCTGCATCATACGCCTCGTGGACTCGAGGGACTGGAATGAGAAAAATTCGAAAATTATTATCAGAATTCAAAACGTCATCATTATCATCAACTATTGCTGCATTATGACAATTCAGATAATTAAGATGTTTCAGAAGATCAATTTCAAGTCCTGTTAAAACATTTTAAGGACGAGACGTTTAAGGTAAGGCTTTTTAAGGTAGCTTCAGAACAAAGTCTAACCATTTATCTTTTGGCGTAGACGCAAGTTAAATGAGGCGTAAATAACAACCCGAACATTTCTCTAAATGAAAAGCTGGCCTCAAATAAAAGCCGGTTAAATTTTCTATCAAATTATCCGAAAAGAAAACCGTGATTGGAATATTCGTACTAGGAACAATTTACAATGCAAACGTTCCAAGCATTAATTGGGAAAATATATTATTCTTTTGGCATTTAAACGGAACAACAACGAACAGTTTTTTTATTGTTCTTTTAAAATGCCGAGAAAAGAAAGGGAAAGAGCTAGAGAAGAGAGACAGAAAAGTTTGAAAGAGTTTCATACCTCATCGGTCACCTCGCCAGCGCGTATTTGCAGCTGCTCGAGTTCGCTGCGAGGGACGCCATTCTCGGGGGGTGGCGCTGCTGACGGCATCCTGAAACAATATGCGGATAAATGTAAGTGCTTGCAGTCATGATGTACAAAAGAACACACGTAGAAACAGAACCTAACAATAGGCTACTTGACCTATATTCAATTTCATTGAACAAATGCATATTTCTAGTAGAACTTGGCCTAGGAAACCGTATTTCACCCTTATCATCAAATAAAAGCTTATGATTGATAAATAAAGTCGATTTGAAAATATGATTTTATGAAAATATGATTTGTACTGACGAAAACGCTTTTGCGGTACTTCCGATTTGGATGTGACGTCATCCTCATAGTAATTTAATATCTTTTATTTATCGCGCTCGTTATATGTAAGTTTATCTGTACATAAATAATAAGAATAAGCCTAGAAAGATTTGTAAAATATATTTTATTGAATAATTCACTTAAAACATCAGTTTTATATATTATCTCCATTTATTGTAGACGGGAAATGAAATGGCCAAAACTTTTCTCCAAAAGTTTTCAACATTACAAATGATTTCTAATTTCTTATTTAATTCTTTTATAATTTTTGGGCACTTTTAGACTCGTACATTCAGCACATAAAAAAATGTTCAATAAAGAGAGTTTAAAATACAAAGCGTATGACGTCACACTATGGCGGACAGTGTTTTCGGCGCCATTTAGGAGGCGTATTTTTCAATAAACATTTTTATGGGTTTCTACTGTGTAAAATTTTTTTTGTAAAAATGAATGATAAAGAAGCGATTAGCATGAAGAAAAAAAGTAGGTCAAGTAGCCTATTAGGGAGGAAGAAAACGTAGATTAATTCTAATCCTTCGATCGGGGATTCTTGGAAATGCTATTGTATTCTATTGTTGTCGCGATCACCAGTGCTCGTACGGGGCTTGATGAGTTAATTGAATTTATGTTATTTTTTTTAGTTGAGGAAAAGCTATAGAAGGACGGTGAAAGTTACAATCAGCCCCGGATTTATAAAAAGGACGTTATAGGACACGGCCACAATAGACATAACTACCAGTAGTTCGACTGCAAAAAAACCATTGACTTTTATAGAGTGGACTCGGCATAATAGTCTATACCAAATCAAAATACTGTGGCCGGTCCGCCATTTTATGTTCCGGTTGATTTTATGTTGATTGGTTGACGTTTAGTGATGTACTTTTTTATCAAACTTAAAAAATATAAGGTGAAGAATCTGCTCATATAATATTTTAAAGATTTTAACCTTAATCCGCCTCGTCATCTGTTTGACAATACATAATCATAACAAAATCAATGTCATTTCAATAGTCACTTTGTTTTCATTCTAATAATAATAATTTTACTCATTATGTAAACATCAAACTTCTATAACCCAAATTAAAAGTGATAAGACGTACATCAGTTTATTTAAAGCATCGCTGTACTATAGTGTTTGATGTTAATTCCTCGACAAATATCAACCGAGTGTCCCATCACTATAGACCGCCATGTTTAGTTCCAGGCAATATGGCGCCGGCCACACTTTTTTGTAGTTATGTCACTTCCATATGTTTTCTTATTCATTGAAAGAAACGGACAGGTTTCAATATCTGTCAAATTCGTCGGGTTTCACGAGGATTATGAACGGAATGTGCCTCGCGCTGGCTGATATAATTTATTTTTAAATATTAAAAATAAAAATTCCAAAATTGGATTCTGACAATTTTAATCGCAATGGGCCAAAACACAAACAACAATGCGACTAAAGAGGAACACGTCCAGCGAATATGTCATAGTTTTAAATTCGTAGGTAACAAGTTAACAACCCTAGCGACGATTTTGGTCATAATAAGCTACGAATAATAAAAACTAAGGAAGAGTAACTCCGTCAAAAAACATGCTCCAAAATACTTGTCAAAAAAGTGTACCTTAGGTTCACTTTTCGTACATTAGGTGACCTTGAGCGGTATAAAGGCTGACGTTACATGACAATTCGAATGGAACCAAATTTAAAACTGTATTAGTATGGGAGTTACGTTTCCTTAGTTTTTATTATTCGTTGATAATAAGTCAAATTTAAAAATTTCAACATCAGTTCTAAGTCGGCATACTCTACATATTATAAAACAAAGTCGCTTTTTTTCCCTCATGTCCCTTTGTTCCCTTCAATCTTTAAAACTACGCAACGGATTTTGATGATTCTTTCAGTGTTAGATAGCCCATTTATCGAGGAAGGCTACAGGCTATATTTTATCACGCTAAGACTAATAGGAGCGAAGAAATAGAGGAAAATGTGGAAAAAACGGGGAAAATTATTTAAAAAGGGCTAACTTGAACGCGCTAATCTCAGGAACTACTGGTCCGATTTGAAAAATTCTTTCAGTGTTAGATAGCCCATTTATTGATAAAGGCTATAGTCTATATATTAACACGCTAAGACTAATAGGAGAATGTGGAAAAAACGGGGAAAATTATTTGCAAGGGCTTATCTCGCGAACTACTGGAGCAATTTTTATGTTAAATGGCACAGCGAAGTAGACTACGTGAAGGATCATAAGCTATCGATTTTAATCATTTTTTCAGTAGCTATATATTTTATACCCGTGCGACGCCGGGGCGGGTCGCTAGTACTCTATAATTCTGTCTACTCTGACACGGCCTAGGGGTGGCAGCGTCCATAGAGGCCGTACAAATTACGTACATGGGGTGGCGGAAACATAGTGGCCTAAAAATATAAATACGGCACTGGGTCAATCAATGCTCAAGTTTGCACTTTAAAACAATCAGTAACCCAAGTAGTATTGCTTGTGAGTGGCCTACTCTCATAGAAATATTAATTCGGCACTGGTTACAATGCGAGACACCATGCTGAGGAATTAGAAAATCGCACAAGTTTGGGGTAAAAAATTTAACTATATCGCAATAAAACTAGTAAGCGCTCCTTGGCTCCATTATTATTGAATGAAACCATTTTAAGTCCTCAGCGCAAATGCGACATGAGACGTGAATCCATATAAAAATTTATATAAGATCAATTATGCGTATAAAATACTTCTATTCTTTAATCTTTTAACAATGTAAACACGTGCGTTGTTATATCGAACCTTATTTTACTTGTGAGTTGTGACAGAAATACACTTAAGACTTTTAAAATAAAACGAAACAAAAGAATGAGAAGTTGAATAATAAACAGTTTTGATTGTGAATAACTGAATAATAATATAATCCTAAAGTTACATGAAGTCAATTAAACTTACAAGGACAATGATAATAATTGTTGTTGTATTGTATTTAAAGACCGAACTCACGGTTCTAATTTTATTGTTAGTTTGGACAAGTCGTGTTGTTTTAAACACTACCTATTCGTACACGTACGTGTCTATACAGGGTGTAACAAAAGTAAGTAATAATACTTTAGGGAGTTACGTACATGAGTACTGTATGGGTCTCTTGTACACTGTGAAAGTAGCAGCGCTGAAAAGTAACTTTGTTACTTTTGTATGGAAAAAATCATGACGCTGGGGCGCTTGCACTATCTATACAAATCACAAAATAACATCTGATCTTTCAGCGCTGCTACTTTCACAGCGAACTGTATGTATACTATACACACCCATATATAACTGTCTACACACCCAAACTATTATCACTTTGTTCTGTTTAGTACTTTACGAGACTAGTCTAAATTGCAACGATCTATATTTCATAAAAATCCCCAAAAGTCGTAAGTCGACATGAAAGAACAATGGCCAAATCGTACCAGATGATAAATGGCGTCCCGATATGCCATTGGTAGCAAAAATTCTTTAATATTTTAAGGCATCGAAAAATATTAGAAATGTGTCTGTAAATAGCCACAAAAAAAAGATCAATATATTTTAGTTTCTTTATGTTCTGACAGCCGGCGATTATTAGCATTCGTTCTATTTTTTGGGTAATACTCTAGGAAAAATTTAAATAATTAGAAACGAGATCGCCGAATATACACTTGTAGGCTACACCGCAGTCGGGAAAAAGGTAGTTCTTAAGTCTAACCTCAAAATAATTGTTAACGTTATTAATTATTGTAAAAAACTGTGGCTATTTAGACATAATTCTCAAACGGAATTATGTTTAGAGCATAAGAACAACCAAATCTAACTATAGTTTATTTTGGGACATCAAAAATAAAAGTCGAGTCCAGCTCCTATACACATTTGGCCATGATTCTTTGAAACTTGAGTTTTTAGTATTATGGATTTCCGCAGCGCAGCTTAGACATGATGACAATTCAATTAAACTTCTCTTTGAAAAGAAGTTAAACTGTCACGAAATATACAATGGCATAGCAATTTTAAAAGCTCAGCTTATCAGAAGTTGTCACGTTGAACGATATTATGGTAGAGTCGGACACAAAGCGAAAGAACGTTGCTTTGCCGCGAAACAAAAATACGAACGTCGAGGACTAAGAATAGGGTTAAGTTATGGACTAAGAATAGGGTTAAGTTATGGACTAAGAATAGGGTTAAGTTATGGACTAAGAGCAGGGTTAAGTTATGCGTCGAGGACTTTCAGTTTTATAGCTCAAGTAACAAGGCTCTATCGACATATTTATTGCTCTGTAAACATTTGACAGCATGCGATCGCGTGCTGCTCGCAGACTACAGGACCTTCGAATATTAATTCATATCATACGAAAGCTTAGCTCATGTTAAAATATGTTATTAAGTCCAAAGTGAAAAAACTAAACATCGATAGGGAACTTCCTACGAATCGTTTACATTACATCGATGATATTGTGAACCATTGACGGCGAGAAACCAAAGTCGGCTTTTCTGAAGAATCTTACATTAATTAAATATATTCTAGTTATCCTAATTTCTTTTTTGAGTTTTGAGTTTCGAGATGGCAGGAAAGAGTCTTAATTCGTCTAAAGTAGTACATGTATTTGTACTGTCTACGAGTTTTAGGATAAGAATATTGCCGAGCAAAGTTGGCCAGCGTACCTTCTTCCTCATTAAAAAATCGGGTTAAGCTGGCATGCATCACAAAAACATTTGCAATTCATTAAATACTGATGTCGCATCACCTGGCTTGGAAAATTTCATAACGGAGCCTACAATCTACATGTTGGCAGGAATCCAAACCACTTCAGAAGGTGAATAAAACAGGCCTCGTCGCACAGAAGTCAATATGAAGTTCGGAGTCAATATATTTTTAGGCCTAGACAGTTAACTGGTCTAGTCCAACCAAGTAAAGAATAGTATTCATATTAATAAGTTGCTACATAAAAATATAGAAATGCGGCCTACAATAAAAATTCTCAGTCATAATTTCAGCTTTATTAAATTTCTGATCTCATAGGCTACGCTTTTATTACTCATGCAAGTCTCGTCAACGGGAGCATAACCCTTCTTAATATGGTTAATGAATTATCTTTGAGCTGGTTAACCGTATTCTTGGCTGAGGCCGGCTGTTGGCGGCAAAATCAATAGTCGCGCGCAACCCCGCCTGTACACCCGCCTCGTGTAACTTCAAGAGTCTACAGTCTACACACACTTGGTGGCATGAAGGAAAAGCAACCATTCAAGCAGTTCTGTTAAAAAAAAAAGACGGGTTGCACTCCGGGAGTGCCGGCAGAAGTGAAAACTTGATTATTAACATTGTGCATTTTTTTTAACCCCTTTTGTTTTGAAAATCGATTATTAAAAAAAACGATTTTTTAAATTAATCGAAACCCTTACAATCGATTAAATTTTTAACCCATTTTTTATGAAAATCGATTTTTAAAAAATCGTTTTTTTTTAAATTAATCGAAACCCTTACAATTCGAGTTCGAGTTTTCGAGTTTTCCAGTTTTCGAGTTCGAGTTTTTGAGTTCGAGTTTTCGAGTTTTCGAATTCGAGTTCGAGTTCGACACAAAACACTACTCTCCAACCGTCTTACGGTTTTTCTATGGTTTTTCGATCAACACGAAAATCTGATGCGAGTTTCACAGTTTTTACCCATCCCACAAAAGTGCTCAACGCCGCTAAAGAAGTTTTCACTTCAAAAATAACAAAGAGAAAACTAAATGGTATTCTCGTGAAATAATAATAATAATAATAGCTCCCACACCGGTTTCGGTGACGGTGGCCGGTTTCATTGAAACCAGGCCAGCTACGCAGGAGTAATTTTATAGTGCCCAAGAGTGTGCGCAGTACACAAGAGCACTCTCTATTCCTTTACTCTCATAACCCAGTGGGACGGACGACCGACACGACTGGCGAGAGATCAGGCGCAGGACCGACTTTTTACATGCCCATCCGACGCATGGATCATCTTACTTGTCAGACAATCAGGTGATCAGCCTGCATTGTCCTAACCAAACTTGGAAATAACATGTTTCCAACGCGGGAATCGAACCCACGAACAGAAACAAATTAAAAAGTTCTCGAAATGACGCACTGGGACTAAACTATATGTAGAGCAAAGATGACGTATATTTGTCTTCGGGCATTGTTGCGTTTCTTCTCGATCGTCTGTCATGCACACTTTTATTTTTGTTGACGCATGTCAATGTTGCGAACACATTCCTGGGTCGAATACGTAGAATTGTTATCCACTAAAACCCTTACGATTGCCAGATTTCAGCACATACGAGAGCCGCAGGAACTCTATCAAACAACCTTCGGTGCTCTATATTAGGAGCTCTTCAAAGAAATTTTCTCCAAAAAATTATTTCAGGGACCACGTCATAATTATGTCCCCACGTGACACGTCGGCAATGTAACATAGTATGTACGTATCCAACTTATTAAGCAGTTCCAACACAATCCGTTATGCGCTAACTTATCAACAACTGTAATACTGACAACATGAGGTTAAATTACCAACGCTATTAAGTTTTTATGGAGGGTAGTTTGAAGTTTCATCATTTATGCATGGATTTTGAACTACTTTATTGTCTTATGCACTTTTAAGTCTTTAATGTAACATGATAGCATGAAGAAATAATATTTTTTCTGTATTTTTAACCCCCGACGAAAACAGAGGGGTGTTATAACTTTGACGTGTGTCTATGCGTAGCATCCAAACTGCTTGGCCGATTTCGATCTAATTTTTAACACAATCTTCTATTCTATACTCTTTTAAGCATTTTCCCCAGAAGAAATGAGGAACTTAACTTGTTACCTTTAACTTTTTTGCTTTTTCTTTTTAACAAAACCAGAAACTTCTTACCAAGTAAATTTGGCCGTGATGAACAACGAACTTAACCTCTAACGCTGGGTATTTAATTGCCTCGTAAATATTTACCGTCTTGCGTTTAACAAAAGGTTGCAGGTTTTAGAGAGAAAGAGTTGTATATATAGACAGAATGTTATCATATTGTTTAATTAATTTTTTATAAAGGTTCTTAAAAAATCGGCCAACTGCGAGTGTGACTCGCGCGCGAAGGGTTCCGTATTGTTGTAAAGCAAAGATAGGCCAAAAAATGTGTTTTTTAGAGATGTGCCGACTAGTCGCCGACTAGTCGGTAAAGCCGACTATCCGGCCACTTTTGTAGTCGGCGACTAGTCGGCGAATAGTCAGCAAAAAGCGCCGACTAATCGGCTTTTTACTTTTTTGCTATTATTGAAATTACATTAAAGAGAAACCTTGATCATTATAACTATTTTATAAAGTGTTCTTCACACATCACACTCAAACAGTATTTAACAGTAAAACACATTTTAAAATTAAATGAAGTGTTTCTGAAATTACTTGCAAGTAGAGAAATTATTTTTGTAAATATAATTTTAATAACAAATTAAGTATGTACCATCGAGGTAATTGATTGCTAGGCATTTGACAGACCAAGGTCATTTGGTCGGATCATGTCAATTGAATGTTAATAATTGTGATCTGTCGCCTGGATTTGACCTAACACAACCAAACTACGTAGGTCCCCCATCTGCATAGGAATCAACTTCTCTGATAGTACAAGGTGTAACAAAACTTAGTGATTATAATTTAGGGTGTGTATGTGTTCCTTGTAGAGAATTCACTATGAAAGTAGCAGCGCTAAAAGACATTTTTTTTTACTTTTGTATGGGGAAACTCGTGACGCTGGGGCGCTTGCTCATACAAAAGTGAAAAAAAAATGATATTTCAGCGCTGCTATTTTAACATTGAACTCTTTACAAGGAACACGTACACACCCTAAAGTAATATCACTTAGTTTTGTTACATGTATTATTAAATCGAGATTTCATGTTAAGTACATGAAATATTTAATGAAAACCATCAACTGTATTATAGAAACAAAATAAAGTAACGTACTCGAATTAAACCCGTTTGCAGACGGCGTGTGAGACTTACCCGCGAAACAGCCGTAAAAAAGCGTTACGATAAACTTTTGAAACCATAGTCGGCTTGCCGACTAGTCGGCCGATTAGTCGGCTTCTTTGCAGCCGACTAATCGGCTAGTCGGCTAGTCGGCCAAAGTCATGATCGGCACATCTCTAGTGTTTTTGTATGGGAGCCACCCTTAAATATTTATTTTATTATTAATATTATTAAAGAACAAATATCATTAAGGATTTAGTGAATATTTCAAGTGCCTACGTTGTCACTATTGATTACGATATTTTACGAGCAAAAAAGGACAATAAATCACGTTTGTTGTATGGGATCCTACCTTAAGTATATTTACTTTATTTATAGTATTTCTTGTTATATATCGGCAACGGAAATACAATATCACAATCTGTGAAAATTTCAGAAGTCTAACTATAGCGGTTCTTGAGATACAGCCTGGAGACAGACGGACAGACGAGACATCGAAGTCTCAGTAATAGGGTCACGTTTTTACCCTTTGGATACGGAACCCCAAATTAACCTCCTTATGCTACAAATTAAAGTAATGACTATTCAAGGTTCGCTGTCTGGCTTTTCACTATGTCAGACAATGGAGCAGACCTTGTGTAGTTACTAGTTTTGTAAATATTTTTATTAAATAGTTCTGAATACTATGTAATGATAATAATGAATGCATTTCCATATCGACGGTTAAAAGGAAGTAGGGTATAAGCGCCAAAAAGTAAAATGTTCAGGAGAGTCGTTTAAAGTTTTGAGTTTAAGAAAAACTGACGTATCTCTGTTATTTATTGACGTATCGTGATAATTTAAACAGTTATAAAATGATAAAAAATGGGCCTCTTACCGGTATTGTAAGTTTTAATGATTTGGTGCTATTTAAAGTGTTTTTTGTCGCTTATAACAATTACTTTAAAATTTTGAATGAGGTAATATGGCATAAGAGACAAATGACAAAAAAAAATATTAGAGGATAAGAAGCCTAAACAACATTCTGATTTATTACATCGCAAAGTAAAAGGGTATACGAGACTAGACGATTCAGTAAGTGTTATAGGAAAAGAAGGATAACGTACTTTTTACAGGTCGTGTTATGGTCGTTTATTAGTTAATAGAACACAAGTAACAGTATACTTTCACAAAAACTAGAATTATAAGACTTAAGTGACACACATGTGACACACAATGTCGTTTCAAAGTGAAGGAAAAGAAGAATAATCAACATCTGGCGACTGGCATTGCGTGAGTCTATGGAAATATGGTTGAAAAAGGTTTTAGGGTATAACCGACAGAGTAATATGAAAAAAAAATTGGATATATAGGGTACAAGCGCCAAAGCTATGATCAATTACGAAATGGAAGACGGCTATAAACGACGTTTCAAATTTTTGAGAGAATTGCTTAAAAGATATAAGCAGCCAAAAGCTGTAGACAAATATTTTTTGCAGGGGTACAAGCACCTTTACAGACAAACTGACCTGAATTTTTGTCGGTTACAAAAAATACTACTAGGAAATGGCTTTTTTTTTGCTAGGGCATAAACGCCAAAAAACTCATCGTAGAGCTATGAGAGTAAGCGCATTCGAAAGAGCGGGAAATTTGAAGTAAGATGGCATTTAAAACTCATTTTTGACAAAAAATGTCGCTTATTATTATTATTAATATTAATATTAATAATATTAATAATATTAATATTACCTTTTAACCGTCGATATGGAAGGAAAATCTTGCTACAAATTTTGAAGTTCTCTCTGTAATAATATTTAGCCAGAGGTTCTTGTTTGTTTTTTTACATCATCTACTTAATGTGTAACATTTTGTAAGCCATATTTTGTAAGTGCAGGATAATATTATTTTAGAAATCTTGTAGGGGAGCGTTGTTACAGCGGTAAGAAGTTACACGCGTTTTTTACTGAGATTTTAAACTCTTTGGTAGACATGATTGGACTCATTTGTTGTCTTATATAACATCGTGCATTATATAAAAACAATCAGTGAAAAAAGTGAAGCGCTGAGCTGCTAGGTTGTGAGCATGTGTCCCGATTTCAATCAAGTAAACTGTAAAAAAATCCTTTACGAAATGTTTGATTCCTGATGACTATATTTTTTATTTTGTCAAAATTTTTTACCTTGAACGTTCATAATATCTACCTTTAATTTACAATATTGTTTTATTCTACTATCGATATCCATTAATAATGACTTCAATTTATATTAAAAAACGTGCCATGGGGCAAGTAGTTACAATTGTTTGGGATAAGTTGTTACATACAAATATGTTACCCCAAAAATATTATCATATCAGGTATTGTACCGTTCGTTTTCTTATTTTAAAAACTCTACATATTCTTTCTTTTTTACAGACTGAGAAACTATAAAAGAAAAACAGAACGAGATACAACTAGTAAAGAAGTTTATGAATCTGCTGCCGCAGAAAAGCTCAAATAATTACCATAATAGACATTATAATTACTCATAAATGTTAGAAGACTGTATAAAGTGATATCTATTGTTTATATCGTTTAGAAATATTAATAAAAAATATGTATCACTGATGATTTTGTTTATTTATCTACCGTAACATCGTGCCCCGATGATGTAACAACTAGCCCCAATTCCATGGTAAGATGTTACAATCTACTTGTTTTGTTAAATTCTCCATTGTGAAAAAATTAAGTTTACATAAATTTTTATAACTTTTCAGTCATATTTTTATAGCTGAATAGACATACTAAATATTACAAGTAATCAAATGTATAATTTATTTCATAGCTTTTGTCATATTAACAACTATCTAAAAATTGTAACAACCTGCCCCCCGCTCCCCTATATTTTATTCTTACGTAAAAGAAAATACATCTTCAAAACAAACAGTTTTTATTTACGATTTGTACGATGCTATTACAGATTGTCCTGTTTGTTTTCATAAATATTTGAGCAAGCGTTGGTTTAAAAATAAAATTTTTAAACCAACGCAACCAAACCAACTTTCGTGGTCATTTCGTGTCCATATAGGTTCTTATGTCTATGGTATTTACATAATATAAATCCGGGCCCTAATTATGACATATTAAGCCCCATACATTATCTGTCAAACTCTTCATTAAATTGAAGTTTAATCATCATTAAATTATGTTTTTGAGTACGGCAGTAAGAGCACTATTTCTTCCTTTATTTTCTTATATATATATTACCTATAGTACAATATAATGATATATGCTTATCCGATGCACGGTTATTTTTTATCTGCCAAAGTGATCTACGTGCATTTTACTAATTAAACTAAAAAATAACTTTTTTTTTCAATGTGGGAATTAAATCTATGATGAGGGACCTCTGTGATTTGGCTTTATGTTACAGCCATTAGGTTATGGGTAGGTATTATTTAAAAGCGATAAAATTACAAAAAACACGAATCGCTATTCTCTTTAACAAAAGAGTTTCAATCTCTCAATCTTGAATAAAAAAAGATTAGACACAGACACAGTTAATTAAAATTCTTCAGTCATTTTGTGTCAAAGTTAGTTTGAAAGTAATTTAAAACAGTACATAGGCTGCTATTTATGTATCCGGAACTGGCCACTTACAAGAACAATATTTAAAAAGTAATTACAACATTTGAAAATAGAACTCTTTGGTTGAAGAATACATTTTGTTTCATGTGTCATTTTGAAAATTGCGTGTCTTCATTTGCCATGGATTTAACGCATGAACATTTTCGTGCAATGATTTACTACGATTTTCGGCGTGGGCTAAATCAACAACAGTGCTTTATTCAACTCACCGCAACTTTTGGAGATGAAGCACCATCAAAAACCACTGTTTATCACTGGTACAGTGAGTTTAATCGTGGGCGGTCTATGCTCACGGATGAAAATAAAGAAGGTCGCCCAAAAACAGCTGTTGTCCCACAAAATATAGATGCTGTGCGGGAACTAATAATGCGTGATCGTCATGTTACATATCGCGAGATAGAGGCGTCCTTAGGCATAAGTATGACGAGCATACATAAGATATTACACAAACATTTGGCTGTAAAAAAAATATGTTCGCGTTGGATTCCGCACAACTTGACAATCGATCAAAAACGGGCTCGTGTCGATTGGTGCAAAAAAATGATAAAAAAATACAACCGTGGTACGTCAAAAGCCGTTTATAATATCTACACAGGTGATGAATCTTGGATCTATGCATATGACCCCGAAACTAAGCAACAGTCAACGGTGTGGGTGTTCCAAGATGAGCCGAAACCAACAAAAGTTACTCGTGCAAAAAGTACTTTGATGCAAATGGTCGCCTGTTTTTTTGGAATTAATGGACATGTGGCTACAGTGCCATTAGAGAATCGTAAAACGGTTAATTCTGAATGGTATACGACCTTTTGTTTACCAGAAGTCTATGAAAAAATAAGAAAGGACAACCGACAACGCAGAATCATATTACATCACGACAATGCTAGCTGTCACACCTCAGCTGAAACAACTCAGTTTTTGGAGGGTCAAAAGATCGAATTGACTGGTCATCCGCCGTACAGCCCTGATTTGGCACCTAACGATTTCTTTTTATTTCCATACGCGAAGAACAAATTACGTGGTCAACGTTTTTCGAGCCGCGAAGAGGCTGTTGATGCGTTCAAAATGCACGTTTTGGAGATACCTCAATCAGAATGGAAAAAGTGCTATGAAAATTGGTTCCAGCGTATGCAAAAGTGTGTCGATCATCGCGGCGAATATTTTGAAAAGCAATAAAACCATATTAAATTATATATGTTTGTTTCTTTTTTTAATTCCGGATACATAAATAGCAGCCCTCGTATGTCATTGGACCTTAAGAGTTAAGAACAATTTTAAAGTGGTTTAAATGTCAAGTTTTTAGATAGATAGAAAGAAAGATAGTTACTTTACTGCTCACATTAAATTATGTACAATCAGTTACTTACATAGGCTGCTATTTATGTATCCGGAACTGGCCACTTACAAGAACAATATTTAAAAAGTAATTACAACATTTGAAAATAGAACTCTTTGGTTGAAGAATACATTTTGTTTCATGTGACTGTCAATTATTTTTCCATTGTGGCGTCATTTTGAAAATTGCGTGTCTTCATTTGCCATGGATTTAACGCATGAACATTTTCGTGCAATGATTTACTACGATTTTCGGCGTGGGCTAAATCAACAACAGTGCTTTATTCAACTCACCGCAACTTTTGGAGATGAAGCACCATCAAAAACCACTGTTTATCACTGGTACAGTGAGTTTAATCGTGGGCGGTCTATGCTCACGGATGAAAATAAAGAAAGTCGCCCAAAAACAGCTGTTGTCCCACAAAATATAGATGCTGTGCGGGAACTAATAATGCGTGATCGTCATGTTACATATCGCGAGATAGAGGCGTCCTTAGGCATAAGTATGACGAGCATACATAAGATATTACACGAACATTTGGCTGTAAAAAAAATATATTCGCGTTGGATTCCGCACAACTTGACAATCGATCAAAAACGGGCTCGTGTCGATTGGTGCAAAAAAATGATAAAAAAATACAACCGTGGTACGTCAAAAGCCGTTTATAATATCTACACAGGTGATGAATCTTGGATCTATGCATATGACCCCGAAACTAAACAACAGTCAACGGTGTGGGTGTTCCAAGATGAGCCAAAACCAACAAAAGTTACTCGTGTAAAAAGTACTTTGAAGCAAATGGTCGCCTGTTTTTTTGGAATTAATGGACATGTGGCTACAGTGCCATTAGAGAATCGTAAAACGGTTAATTCTGAATGGTATACGACCATTTGTTTACCAGAAGTCTTTGAAGAAATAAGAAAGGACAACCGACAACGCAGAATCATATTACATCACGACAATGCTAGCTGTCACACCTCAGCTGAAACAACTCAGTTTTTGGAGGGTCAAAAGATCGAATTGACTGGTCATCCGCCGTACAGCCCTGATTTGGCACCTAACGATTTCTTTTTATTTCCATACGCGAAGAACAAATTACGTGGTCAACGTTTTTCGAGCCGCGAAGAGGCTGTTGATGCGTTCAAATTGCACGTTTTGGAGATACCTCAATCAGAATGGAAAAAGTGCCATGAAAATTGGTTCCAGCGTATGCAAAAGTGTGTCGATCATCGCGGCGAATATTTTGAAAAGCAATAAAACCATATTAAATGATATATGTTTGTTTCTTTTTTTAATTCCGGATACATAAATAGCAGCTCTCGTAGTGCTAGATGATGATTGCAACTCCGACTTTCATCGAAATCGGCTCAGCGGTTTGGACGTGAAGAGGTAACAGACAGACAAAAAGACAGACAGACATATTTTCGCTTCACAATATTAGTATGGAAGAATGGATTAAAATAAATTTTCCCGCACCACGTGCTGCAGGCTGCAGCTATTTCAAGTACTGCAAAAGTACACAAGAGGTTGCATAATGAGATAAGAGGGAGAGATAAATAAAACTGAAGTTTAGCACGTCTTCGCGTTATAAGTTCTACCTTAGAGACTTAAGATTGTTTCAACTTAAAATTATGTAATGTGAATCAGATTTTTTAAAGTTACAAAAATTATCACTGAAATGTAAAAAAGGTAGTCAATTCTTAATTTTATGAATTTGAATTGTACTTTCGTACATTGCATTGGGAGGTGAAGATTTTAGATCTCTCGATTTTTAGATCCAGGGTGTAATCAAAATTTAAGAAGTAAGTGGATGAAATGGATGAAACGTGGATACAAGTGAACAAACTTCGTAAATTACTTCATCATCTGCCTTAGATGTGATGTGCCTATAACATAAAATCCATTTTTTTTAATTTCAAATCATTTTCCCGGAGATCGGGACGAAAGACCGGGATAAATTATTATTCATTTTATATGCTAAAAACGAACATTTTCAAATTTTTAGTTACCCTCTTGATCCACTCACGTCTTCAATTGTGATTAATATAAGGTAACCGAAAAGCCTTTTCTGTTTTGAAAGCGGAAGAGTAAGAATAAGACAAAAAAATCGGCCAAGTGCGAGTCGGACTCGCGCACGAAGGGTTCCATACCATTATAGAGATAAATTAGGGCAAAATATTTGTTTTTTGTATAGGAGCCCCTCTTAATTTTTTATTTTATATTAATATTATTATTATTAAATATTAAAGTAAACCTAAAATAATAAAACCACAATAGACATAACTACCAGTAGTTCGACTGCAAAGAAACGGACAGGTTTCAATATCTGTCAAATTCGTCAGGTTTCACTAGGATTATGAACGGAATGTGCCTCGCGCTGGCTGATATCATTTATTTTTAAATATTTAAAATAAAGATTTCAAAATTGGATTCTGACAATTTTAATCGCATGTGCCAAAACACAAACAACAATACGACCAAAGAGGAACACGTCCAGCGAATATGTCATAGTTTTAAATTCGTAGGTAACAAGTTAACAACCCTAGCGACGATTTTCGTCATAATATGTCAAAGAATCATGGCCAAATTTGTATAGGAGCTGGACTCGACTTTTATTTTTGATGTCCCAAAATAAACTATAGTTAGGTTTGGTTGTTCTTATGCTCTAAACATAATTCCGTTTGAGATTTATGTCTAAATAGCCAAGATTTTTTATAATAATTAATAACGTTTACAATTATTTTGAGGTTAGACTTAAGAACTACCTTTTTCCCGACTGCGGTGTAGCCTACAAGTGTATATTCGGCGACCCCTTTTTTAATTATTTCAATTTTTCCTACAATATTACCCAAAAAATAGAACGAATGCGAATGATCGCCGGCTGTCAGAACATAACGAAACTAAAATATATTGATATTTTTTTTGTGGCTATTTAAAGACACATTTCTAATGATTTTCGATGCCTTAAAATATAATGGAAGTAGCAAATACTAATGGCATATCGGGACGCCCGCGCCACCGCCCACCTGGTACGATTTGGCCATTGTTCTTTAAAAATTTCAACATCAGTTATAAGTCGGCATACTCCATAATTCTGTCTACTCTGATAAAACTAAGGATTGTGTGAAAAATTTAAGTTACCTTCAACCTACCTGTTGCTATTATTGATATAGAGCAAAAAAGGCCAAAAAAATCACGTTTGTTGTATGGGAGCCCCCCCTCAAATATTAATTTTATTTTGTTTTTAGTATTTGTTGTTATAGCGGCAACAGATATACACAATCTGTGAAAATTTCAACTCTCTAGCTATTACCGTTCTTGACTTACAGCCTGGTGACATACAGATGGACAGACGGAGACAGACAGACAACGAAGTCTTAGTAATAGGGTCCCGTTTTTACCCTTTGGGTACGGAACCCTAAAAATGTTGGGGACATTTGTAGAGTACCTGGTCTAAACAAATAAAATTTCAGTCAGTATTTAAATTTCACAGTTAAAATTGCAAATAGTGTAGGTGGCACTAGCAGGCACTATCTAGGTACTCGTATCTGTACCGTTTCCGGTACTTCTTCGGCGGTGTATCGTTGTGATTATGTTTCCGTCACAAAATGTTTGGCGCAAATCCAATACCAAAACATTTTTTAAACGCCTCAGTGGTTTGGGCATGGTTCTGACTTCTGTACTCGGAGGTCATAAGTTGGTGTAATTTTGTTTCGGTCATGTATTTTATCCTTAATAATAATACATAATATGACGATCTCTATGGCTCAGTGGATAAGCGCATTGGTTCATGGTTGCTCAAGCAAGCCGGGGGACAAAAAGTTTTCAAAGTTCCTGGTCATTGATGTGTATTAAATATGTGTATCATTTATTTATTTAATTTATTTATTAAAGATATACCAACGATACATTGCGGTAACATTCATAATTAAAATCTACTACAGTTATGATGAGATCTAACGCAATAGTCTATTACAGGTATATATGTATGTATATACTCGAGTGACGTTCAACCAGGTTGACATGATAATTATTGTCAAACTCATTTTACAGTTTGTTTACTTACTTTTTACGTACTAGCTTTTTACAATATTTTTGTTGTTAAAATGCCTAAATGCCCTGTGGAATGGTGTAGAAGTCATACAGATACGACAATATCATTGGATACGACTTTTAAAACAGGAATAACCTTTTATCTGTAAGTGAATTGTTTAAAATTACTTAGGTATGCTTAAATTTCTTGTATTTTTTCCGACCCAAAAAATTTGGTTTATTTAAGTTGGATGCTAGGGTATTTGCATAAAATTAAGCTGGTTTATTTGTGTTTGTCTTATTAAGTTTACATGTTATTGTAAAAGTCCAATAATCAAAAATAATATAATTACAAAATTTTTACAAAGTCGCCATGGACAGTGTTATGCAAGATGTAACAATTTAATCATAAACGAAATTTTAGGGTCTGGCTGACATTAGTATTATTTCCTAAGACCCTAAGAATGCAATGCAACGAAAAAAGTGGATAACTGCCGTTCGTTTAGAAATTAACGAACCGATTTGGATGCCGAGCCAGATTACTCGTTTATATAGCATAACTAATAATAACTTTAATAATAGTCATGATAATATTTGTATGAGTAATGGCCGAAAATTTAAGAGATAACGAAAATCTACATTGCCTATTTGCACCGTAAGTTCTTTATTTCAATTCTGTACTAATTTAGCACATAGATTTTTGTAATCTGAAAACGTCGTCTTATCTACAGATAAAATAAATAATTCATTTTTTTTATCTGTAGATAAGACATATTTGAAAAAAACGACGTCTGTAAAAGTAACTTGTAATTGCATCAGATGCTGCAAAAAAATCAGCTTCATCCACTGACCAAAAAAAATTAATAAAGTGCCTGTAGCTCTAAAAGGCGCAAAAATCGCAGTTGAGTGTGTATGACAAAAATGTACGACAAGAGTCCCTCTATAAGCTATGCTATGATTTATTTTGAATACGTTTGAATCTTGGATAAAATGACAAAATTATGATTTCGTCTATACAAAAAAAAAACATTATTTTTTATCTCTGTAGATACGGCATATTTTAAAAAACGACATCTATAAAAGTGACTTGTAATTGCATCAGCTGTCTACAAAAAAAATATCAGCCTGATCCGTTGACCTTCGATCCGAAAATTCTTAATGTCCCATTTATTTTACTTTGGGACCAGTGTGCGATGACGCGGACACACGTCTATTGCGTTATTGTCTTCCTCCCGCACGCGCATCCCGCTTGGTGTCTGGTGACGCCCACTATCGTAATATTTTAATTTCGCCATAATTTAAAAACCAAACGTCCAATTTTAATCATGTAAAGACCAAATTTTATTTACATAAACTGTACTTAGTAATGAAATAATTTATTTTGATAAGGATTAATAGCATAAGTAAAATAAACGCGTTTAAATGTAGTCCAAAAAAATTCAAGATTTTTAAATAAAAAAATGGTTATTGTGCCTCACTCGACATAGATAAGTATAGTGTGTCGCGGACTTTTTTGTAGATATTTATAAGATCTTCAATTACTTAGAACATTTATGGTTCTATCTTTTATAGTTTCGGCAGCGTACGCAGAATAAGTAACTTTTCTGGTTGATTTTTTCACCTGGCGTCCGAAAACCCCAAATATCTTACGTAACCCTTTTTTTTCCAAATTAAATTTTGCCTATGTTCAGCAGAAATAATGTAGGATTCACTGGCTTTTGCTTGGAGTAGTTTAAATAAAGCCAAAATCCTCAAACTTGTATCTATATGGATTCAAAAGTTCTGTTGGGTACCTTCAGAACCAGGGTACATCCTGGTGCAAAATCTTACTTTTTGGTAGTATATGCCTGAAATACTTCAGAAAAAATCGAAATTACCATATGTTCCCATATAAATTTCAAGGAGTCCCCTCGATTCCTCGTGGATCCCATCATCAGATCACCATTTTTGTGAACATGGTACCAACCTCGGGTTCAACCCTGTACAACAACAAAAGAATCATGAAAATCGGTCCATAAACGGCGAAGTTATGGTTGAACATACAAAAAATATATATATTATAATCAGTCGAACATATAAAATGGTAGTGAACAAGACTTATATTATGCCAACTTTCCAATAAAACAGTACATTACACCAGATTGTCGTGAGTTAAAAATTAATAATTGCATAAAATGTAATTTCTTTGCTCTCTACTTTTAAGTGTCGTCGTGATTTTTATTCACAAAATATTATATTTTTGATAAAATCAAATAAGGTTTAAAGGTTTTTCATTTCGATCAATATTATTGAAGTGAAAACTTCTTTAGCGGCGTTGAGCACTTTTGTGGGATGGGTAAAAACTGTGAAACTCGCGTCAGATTGTCATGCTGATCGAAAAACCAAGGAAAAAACGTAGGACGGTAAGGTTGGAGAGTAGTGTTGTAACATCGAAATCGATTAATCGAACAATCGATTGTTTTTGGAGTTTACTCCTTCAGAATCGATTTTCATACATATACAACTGAAACAAAGATTCTCCATAATACTTAAGATAAAAGAAAATTAAAACTTAAAAGTAAGATTCATGCTTAAAAATTAACCCTATTAATACGACTACTTAACTTACACAATCAGTTTACATACTTAATGATAATAACAAATGGTCAATAATAAAAGCTAATTCTAATGAAAGGCCATAGGATAAGAATAGGTTTTAACATGTCAGCAAATAAATTAAATTAAATCAAACCAAATCAAATTAAATTAATTCGAATCAAATTAAATTAAATTAAATCAAATTAAATCAAATCAAATATATCATATAATAAAAATCTTAATATATATATATATATATATATATATATATATATATATATATATATATATATATATATATATATATATATATATATATATATATATATATATATATATATATATATATATATATATATATATATATATATATATATATATATATATATATATTTCGGGTACCTACCAGACAACAGAAATATATTGCTGTTGTCTGGTAGGTAGGTACCTGTAACACAAGTCCTTCAGGTACTTAGTACTGAACCAGACTGACATGGTGTGAAGCGCCCATAGATATTATTATTATTATGTACAATTGTAACTTTTGTTGGCTGTTCATATCAATTAATAAATAAATAAATGTCGGTCCTGAGAATTGCTTATGGTCCTCAAAAGGAGAATACGTCCTGCACCTGATCTCTAGCCAGTCGTGTCTTGTGTTTAAAGAAAATAAAAATTGTTTGCCCCCCTGCCCCTACCTGGGTACGCCCATGGATGTAAGTACTAGCCAATTTATTATATTGTCTTTATTTTCCCTATTAACCCATCAAGCCCCGTACGAGCACCGGTGCTCGCGATAACAATAGAAAGGCTATCGTCTCGTTTTTCCACTATCGAAGGATTTAAAAAATAAATAAATTAAATGTCAAAAAACCCGACTGCAAAAATGTTAACTAAAAAGAACGAAACAAGACATAATTCTGCCGGAGGCATCGAATCCATGTTTTAATTGACGACTCTTGCTTACGATTTTCATGCCAGGATAAATAGAAGGTTACATAGAAGAAAGTGGATAATAAAATGCAGTCGGAGGCATGTCGCACCAAGTTTAACATTAATTCATAAATCATAAAATATTATGCCTCCGACTGCATTTTATTATCCACTTTCTTCTTCTAAATTTTTCTATATCTATTTATCCTGGCATGAAAATCGTAAGCAAGAGTCGTGTACCATTGGTACATATTCGTTGAAGGAGTAAATTAAACACAGAATACTGTATCTCTGAACGCTCTACTGTCGGCGGTGGCTCGGTAAGAAGTGGACGACAGCTCTGACAGTCTGGCGGCCATATTCTCCAAGCAACCACTCATAGGTAGTGCGGCCATCTTTATTTATCAATATACTACATCTATCTTTTACAAAAAAGGATTTTTTTTACATTTTTAGAACGTTGTCTACGTGAGGCCTACCACCGGTTCGGGAACTAACCCGGCGAGAAGAACCGGCGTAAGAAACTCGCACGGGGCCAACTTTTACCAAAAAGGTGGAAAATTACAATAATTAACTTAAGCTAAATTATACTTAAGTATGTAAAAATGTGGTACATTTATTTAGAAGCGGTCTATGGTTTGTCAGCTTATTGTTCCCATGATGTGCTATCATTGAGAAAATTAGTTACCTTATAAAAAGCCTTAGCACACAAACGTTTTCTGAGATTTTATTGTATAGGCGTATACAAATTAAATTATATGAGCTAAAATATCAAAACTCAAAATATGCATTGCAATTTGCAATCAATTACAAGTTAACAGCTTCTAAACCATCAATTCCGCTCTTATTTAATAATGTATCTTTTATTTCAGAGTCCATTTCAGCAAGTTCTTTAATATCAATTAATATATATATTATATTGATGACAAATAATCTCTAAACAGCTGACCCCTGTAAAACAATTCTGCTGGAGACTTTCGTGTAACTAAAAGAGGTGCACTATTTTAACAAACCATTTTGCCAATAAAATTTCTCAGTTTGACTGATACAAAGTTTTTAAAATTTAGCGATTTTGTATTTCAACCTTGCCATTTTTTTGAGGCCCACAAGGCATACTATGGAATAAATGAATACTTAAATCTTTACAAAAATGTACAAACCATAAACATTTATAAATTTCGGACCATTGTCCGCTGTTATAAGTTACTGGTATCTCTAATAATTATAGAAAACATTTCTTTTAGTGTGTCTGCCACTTAAGTGGCATCTATAGTTTAAGTAATTTCTTATTTTGAATACCAGTACTAAGTCACTAAATGCGTCAGTTTGATCTTTACGCCAAAAGCATGTTATGTGTACTTATATCCGTTCATGTGTCACGAACTGTCAAATCATTTCCGAAATTTTTTCAATTTTCAATTACTCTCATTAAACTGAATTTATTATCTAAACCCGCTATCCCCAACCCGCGGCCCGCGGCACCAAGACCAAAACATGTTTGTGGCCCGCGTGAAAAAGGTTGGGGACCACTGATCTCAACAAACTACCATGAAGGAAAATTAGAATTTTCAATAAATAAGCCATTAGTGGCGCAAATACATATTATAGTTTAATATTTGAAACAAAATACTAAATTGGTGGTCAAAGTAGAAATAGCTACTTTTGAATAGTTCCAGAGTAAGACGCCCATTTTGGGCGCTTGACAGACGAGCTAATATATACATGAAGTTTTACTGGGCTTTAGTTTTATCAATTCAATCCATGTTGCTAAGCTAGTGATTCATTCACCTACATAGTTCACCAGTCCCAAAAGCTCTTCAAACGTTAAAAGCTCCCAAAAATTCCCCGTAGTTTTATTAATATATTTATCGAAAATTCATAAATTGGAGCGAAGCTCCTTATCGCGCTTTCGGCGTAAAGGGGGCTAGACAGAACGATATTTGACCTCGACACTTTTTATTAGTACCTGCATGGGCGTTTATAGTATTCCTATGCGTCACCTTCGTTGTTAGTATACTTGGACGTCAATAGATATACTAGATTGATACTGTTCCTGTGCGTCAACTAGATGGCGTTTTAATATTAAGTATTATTTTTGTGTATAGTATGTATACAGGTTTTTTGAACATAAGGAATAACTTCGTTTCATTCGGGTGTCCCTTGACACCTCTCAAGTTTTTATATTTATCCAAATGTCTTCATGTGCTAAATTATATTTAAGAAATTATAAACTCGGAACTTTATAGATACATTACATGTCCCGGTTCACTTATTGTCACTTATAAACCTTCCCTGGACTTCCAGGAATATTTTAAGACTAAAATTAGCCAAATCGGTTCAGTCGTTATCGAGATATATATATATATATATATATATATATATATATATATATATATATATATATATATATATATATATATATATATATATATATATATATATATTTTAAGATTTGGATCCATTAGAGGTCATGTTGAGCCTCATAGCACCCAAAAAAAAAAGCAATATAGTTACCAAAATTAACTACTTTGTCACAACGTGATTAACAATCTTGCCATAGTCTTTTGGAAGTTGTACCAAAAAATTTGTAACCTTGATTACAAAATATAAAAGTTGTTATTTAATATTATGTCAACTACTATGCTACTAAACTTTATTTTGGGTGAATTTAATTTTGTGCTACTCCATTGCTACACCTTTACACCAACAATATTATTTTTTCTCACTAATGTTAAAAAATTGTTTTCGATAACTTAAATTGGGAAAAACCCAATTTAAGTTATCGAAAACAATTTTTTAGGTCAAGTTTCGAGAAACTTCTTGCATTTATTAATTTTAGAAGAAGTTTTTCTATAATTGGTAACGGGTGTTTTGTCTGATATTGGCTTGATTAGCTCGCCTTATATCTACACAGATTCTAATTCCCCTCATCCAATTCTATTAACTCATTTATTTAATGGGGATATATTTAGGAAAATTACCTTCGAATTTATTTTCATGGAATTCTAATCTCAATATTTCTATTTTTATTGTTATATCCTGGCCAAGTAAATTTTGTACCAGTTTTTAACAATGTCGCTTTCCGCAACATTTCAATTGTTTATCAAAAGAATCGTAAGACCCCAAACTACTATGGGCATAATATAGGCCATTGACCTTTTGTCCGGATTTGCAACTTGGTTTTTTAACGGACACTATTAGACTTGATAGTTACCCAAATTGGTAGCTTCAATCATAGATAATACAATATACATTATACGCTATATATAATTATGCTCCAATAGCATCTGCAATAACCTTAAAATTTAGCAATCTAACCTGAATGTTGATCTCCGGTTCTCCGGGTTCATTCACAAGTTTTATTATTAATAAAACACAACATAATGAAACACAACTTTCTATGCACTTTTCCACTTCAATAATATGGTATTATTATTAACGAAGTGTACAACCGATTTTAAAATAATTCATATTTACGTGTCTTAGTGTCGGTAGTTTTAAATTAATAAATATCATCAAAACAAATATTAGGGTTAACAGCTTCATAGAAGTTTATACCATTTGGTAGAATTTTTTGAAGTAGTAAGACTACTTTCTATTAATTTTGAAGTCTTAATTTTTATCATTAATAATATTATTACTCTTGCTGCCGGTATTAATAACCAACTGTCGTCTGCCGACAGTAACGAGAATGTTCCTATACTGCTCCACAGGACAGGCTATGCCAAGTGTGGGTATTTGTCTTAATCTGAAGTTGTATATTGTATTTTCTCAAAATAAATTATTTGTATTGTATTTTGTATCTTTACTGGTTGACAATGCAGAATTTGGCCAATACATTCATATTTCAAACATATTGGATGAATGTTAGTTTTTATGGTAACAATAATTTTTGTTCACCGTCTCCACGTTGAACGTTCTTTGGGAGCTAACTTTTTAAAGCTGGCAATTTATTGTTTCTAAACTATTGGCTTCTGAAATAATTTTATTAAAAGTAACATAGTTGCCAAGAGTATTTTTCCTCTTTTTATTCAATAGATTATTCTGAACCACACGGCTTTTTAGGATAACAGTAATTATCTAATTGCCCTACAGGCTACAGCACTCAAACTTTGCCATCTACTGCTATGCCAGGTCAATTATTATAATAGGCCTCCTTTTATTTCCCATTTACTTTTGCGAGGGTCTCACGAGTAGCAGCAGTGACATACGATTTCAGCCTTCGTTTTATTTTACTAGTGTAGACTTTATACATTGGAATTATAGCCGACCAATCTTTTCAACTATTAGTAACGGTACCCGTTTGAATTTTAACCAAACTTCATCCTAATCCCTCGATCACCAATTCCAGGAAATCTTTTGTTGTCGCGGCCCATATGGGCCTTACGGGGCTTGAGGGATTAATTTATTTTTACCTTTAAACTTTCCAACCATTTGTAGGTATCTTTATTTTAACCCAACTACGTCTTTAATCAGCAGGTACCGTTTGTCTATCCAACGACCTATAAACATTTTTTGGTATCTTTATTTTAACTAAACCTCGTCTTATAATCAGCAGGTACCGTTTGTCTATCCAAACGACCTCTAAGCATTTGTAGTTATCTGTATTTTAACCAACTACATCTTATAATAATGGGCAATTTATATTTACCGTTTGGACTTTCACAAAACTGCCTTTTATAGTAATTAAGCATTTGTAGGTACCGTTTGGCTTTCGCCGAACTACCCGTTATAATAATCGGCCATTTGTGGGTATTTACCGTTGGGACTTTTACCCAAACTGCCTTTCATAATCATAATAAATATCATAATTATATTATAAATTAGGCATTTGTAGGTACCATCTGGTTTTCACCAAATTACCTCTAAACTTCTCATTTTCGATAGGAAGCAATTTTATTTTTACTTTGTTACCACACAATAATACATACGAACTATGACTTCTCCTGTTATGGTGAGACATTTGGTAAAGAAGAGTAAAATCATTAATTTTACAATAATAATATGACATGATAATTTCATTACAAAGTTTATATATGATACTTTACTAACTTGAGCAGATTAAATTCATTAGGATTATGCAATAATATTTTAATAATTAAAAATTATTAAATTAATAAATTTCAATAAACTAAGGGTGCGATGATAGCAACACTGAGCGTATACACTCGTAACGGCTACGTTAGATATAGGACGTCGCCGTCCATCTATCATTAACACTATCGGTTATCGGTTATTATAAAATCGTATTATATCATAGTGAATTTGGCGCCTGTGAAAGTGTTAATATAGACTCAAGAGACACTGAGTGTAGTGTGATGAGAAAATTAGGCTCATCAACACCAGTTAATTATCAGGTACCCACTCTGTAATTACTACATTAATATTTAGGTTTTGTCATTTCTTTATTTTCCATAATATATTTTCCTCGTACACAGAAAAATTATAGCATGTTATTCTATGAACAATTCTTACTATAGTGTGTGGTTTATTGCTGTACAATGTATATTGCTGTGGTAACATAAGCAAGCTTATTGTAGGTACCAATAAACGAAACCAGCGCTATTTTATATGCATATTCAGTAGATCTAAGAATCGGCTACTGTCTACATTTTATATTGCATTTGTTGAATAAGTGATAGTAAATAATAAATTACGAATTTTAACTCGAGACTGACGGCGACCATTGTTTGTGCATTTTGCAACGGGACAGCTCGACACCGCGCCGCCGCAATGGCGCCATACAGTTATTTAGTCACTTCAATAAAATAATATTCTTTACAAATAAAGAAATACGTTACAACTTCAAATACTTTATATGGCAATAGAACGTTTGCCGAGACAACTAGTTTAGTAAGACACTTTCGTTTCAATAGTGCTCGTTAAATGTTATTTCAAGTTTTGTACCAAACTTTTAGCCATATGATAATTTTTTAAATGGTATAAAACTAAATTTTGATTTTGTTATTATTCTCGGAAATTTAAATTTAACTGTAACGGAAAACAAAATTAGCCGATGATATTAGGTATTTAAATACAAATAACGTTTCTAATTCATCCTTTTCCAAATTTTGTTTCTTTTTGTTTCGAAATTACTAAGCTTTGGCTGGTTTTGTCAATTTACCTCTAAAATTTAAAGTGAAAATTATTTTCACATTACCTTTGGTTGGTTCTGAGTCTGGCCGGGTCGCCAATATGTACCATTGGTACATATTCGTTGAAGGAGTAAATTAAACACAGAATACTGTATCTCTGAACGCTCTACTGTCGGCGGTGGCTCGGTAAGAAGTGGACGACAGCTCTGACAGTCTGGCGGCCATATTCTCCAAGCAACCACTCATAGGTAGTGCGGCCATCTTTATTTATCAATATACTACAAGTCGTATCAATTAAAACATGGATTCGATGCCTCCGGCAGAATTAGGTCTTGTTTCGTTCTTTTTAGTTAACATTTTTGCAGTCGGGTTTTTTGATTTTTAATTAATTTATTTTATTTGCGACTTTTTAGTTGTAGTCATCTAACCATTTCGACAATCAATCTACTAAAAAATTTAAAAACTACCGTGCTGATATAACCATATATCGTAGGTACACTTAGAAAAGTGTACCTACAATACGTTATAATATGTTATAGTATGTTTCTAGTTTTAAGTACCAAATCATTGTTTTTTTTAATACTTTGTCATTGAATTTTCATCTTGTTTCAGTAATATCAGTTAATTTTTAATTAATATTTGATTTATCCATGCAGGCGGGTTTTGGTTTTTTCTTATTTTATTACTAGCGGTCGGCCGCGGCTCCACCCGCGTGGATGTCGCCTGTCGGTGAGCTCTGCAAAAAGCATACCCAGGAAAGACTCGGTCAGCAAAATGATTCCCAGGTCAATTCACAGACTCCGACACTAACATCGACGACGCAGTCATACGCAGGCTGCACCCTGCACAGATCGTCTTCCTCCCGCACGCGCACCCGCCTTGAACTCAAACTCAATTTTTTTTTATTCGGAATAAATTTTGCAAATATTTTCTGAAAGTCTACATGATGCCTACCACCGGTTCGGGAACTAACCCGCAGGGCTATCACGTAAAAATAGCGATCAACAATCCACCAGCAATAATCGCGCGAACGATTGCTGGGTATAAAAACAATGGTGTCATGTATAGCGATCGATTGCAATCGTATTGTTTTGGCTGATACGTGATACGAAATTGCGATTTTGGAGCAATTATCGCGCAATAATTGCTATCGCATTGCTCTCGCAAGATACGTGATAGCCCAGCCGGCTAAACATGGTGACGCCAACTATCGTAATATTTTAATTTCGCCATAATTTCAAAACCAAATTTTTTAGACAAATGTCCAATTTTATTCATTCAAAGACCAAATATTATCTACATAAACTGGACTTAGTAATGGAATAATTTATTTTGATAAGGATTAAAAGAATGAGTAAAATAAACGCGTTTAAATGTAGTCCAAAAAAAATTCAAGATTTTTAAATAAAATAATGGTTATTGTGCCTCACTCGACATAGATAGGTATAGTGTGTCGTGGACTTTTTTGTAGATATTTGTAAGTTCTACAATTACTTAGAATTTTATGGTTCTATCTTTTATAGTTTAGGCAGCGTACGTAAAATAAGTAACTTTTCTGGTTGATTTTTTACACCTTGCGTCCGAAGAACCCAAATTACCCTATTTTTTCCAAAATACAATTCAGCCTATGTTCAGCAAAAATAATGTAGAATTCTAATGGTAAAAGAATTTTTCAA
Source organism: Polyommatus iphigenia (assembly GCA_963422495.1). Lineage (NCBI taxonomy): Eukaryota > Metazoa > Arthropoda > Insecta > Lepidoptera > Lycaenidae > Polyommatus > Polyommatus iphigenia. The sequence goes on along the minus strand of OY730181.1, from coordinate 13,962,446 downwards.
ATCGGTCCAGTAGTTTCGGAGCCAAACAAACAAAAAAATTAAAACTTTCCTCTTTATAATATAAGTGTAGATTTATTGTTCTATTTAATATTAAAACTGCAAGTTATATACATATTTAGAATCAGTGTTTAAAATCCTTTATTTTGATACCCCAATCGATATGCTTGGTAGAATTTTTATTTTTTTTACCTCACAATATGGCGTCAAACATCTGCCATTTTGGTTTTTTTTTAATGTCACCTATCTAAGAACACTCGGGCTATTAAGACAAATCTAACGATACCTCAAATGTGAAAATCCGTTTAGCCGTTCTGAAGATACGAGGTAATAAAGAATATTACATACATAGAAGATACGCGCTAAACACATAACCCTCCCGGCAGTCGGGTAAAAAACTAGTGTCTGATCGAATTCGAAATTTGGGCTTTAGTCACTTTTGTCCAAATTTTTACCAGATATTGATTAAATTCCCCCTTAAAAATTTATTTTCCCTTCAAACTTCTACCCCAAAATTAAACCCAGCTCACCCTTAAGTTTAAATTTATTAATTTAAAGAACTGTCAAATAAGGAGGATTTTGTTGTAATAAATTTTATAGATATTTTTTAACACAATACCAATCAGGAATAAAGCTTGAGTTTGACGCTGATGAAATTTGAAAGGTCAATTAATTGGACCAAATAATGGACCTTCAGCTAAAAATCTACCTCTAGTTCAACACTGCACCTGACAAATAAAAAAAATTTCACTAAGCGTGCACAAAGTTTAACAGAGTAAACCAAATTGACAATAGGTATGTGGAATCTAACTACACTCCTCTGCAGACAAAACTATTTAAAACAAATCATTGGAAAGAAAGGTAATTTATGAGTGTGCTCATAGCCTGATCATTGATGTTAGTTTTTAGTAAAATACTTAAGAAAGTACTAAAGAGAACCAGTACTGGACTTTTGCACGCACACTCAAATGTACAAAATGTGCCCAATCAGATGAGCCCGCAACAGTTCAACAGGATTCTATCTACCTCCGTAGTTGGGCGAAATAATAGTATAACATACAAATTGTATCATTACTTAGCAGTTAATTAATGCTGTAGGTATATAGCATCCCTCTACTTCATTATTTCACTAACTTAGGTACCTAATAAAACACAAAGACAATAATCAATGATTGCAGGTTCAATGCACTGTATAATTAAGTAAAGGGAAACATAATCAGATGTGGTAGCAGTTATTGATAAAACATTACTCAGCCTTCTATTGGTTTACAATTTATTTCTGCCAAAACTAGTATAATTTTGGTTTGTATCCAATATGCGTAGGTGAAACAGACGTTGCTTGATAATTGATATTAGATAAAAATTAAAGTTGAAAAGGGTGACGTCAAACACTTATTCAGCCTGAATGACATCATTCTCAGATCCGAAAGAAAAGCCTTTCTTACATATTAATTAGTAACATAACAGCTAAACATAAGTTAGCGAAAAATCCTTCCTAACTTTATTATTTTGTGTAAATAAGTTACACGAAATAAATGAAATAACTGGTCACAAAATGGGTGTAACATAACCTTACCTGGTGTTTTAGGTGGAACGGTGTAGTAAAAACAAATCCACTTGGTGTCACAATATACACACTAGGCACTAAAACTCTGCACCACAACGTTGGAGTGAAAGGCTTTCTCTTCTGCGTGACAGACTTGAGGTCGATCGGCTCGATGAGCTTAGCCTACGAAATGCGCAATGTTTTGACTATGCGCATTCGATTTCGCTGCGATTGTCATGCGCGTTTGTTTATTTACAATGACTTTTACAATTGCAAAAGATTACTCAGTAAAATAATGAAAAACAGTATAAATTATTTGTATTTGATCTTGTTGATACTCAATTTCAATTGAATTCGGAAATAAATAGTAATCAATAGTAATGTCACTTGTAAAGTGTAAATAAAACGATAGTGCAGTGGTCTCGAACGTCATAGAGCGAGATCGGTAGAATTGCCAGCTAAAATCGGTATATTGGACCCAAAATCGGTATTTGACAAAAAAAATACAATATTCAATCAAATTCGTTTATTTATTAAAAAAAACTTACAGAAAAAAATACAACAATCATAATATAGTCTGTCAAGAAAGTGATGACAGGCGGGAAAATGTTTAAATGAAATAAAAAAGATGAGAACTTTATTAATTCGAGATAAAAAATGTGCAAGGTGACAATATTTAAAATGTAATAAGCGTTCTCTGTGAAAACACAAAGAAAAAAATACACCTTTTAAGCGTAATTACGTTTAGAAAAATTTTCCCGTCTGTCATCATCAGTCATCACTGTCTTGACTCTCAATGGTCTTGACAGCGTATAATACTTGTTACGTTAAGTACTCTCTCTTCAAAGTCAAAGTGAAAATTGAAAAAATTAAACCGAATTTCTGTTTATAAACAGAAATTCGGTTTAATTTTTTATGTGGACTCTAGTGTATAATTATAAATATACACTAGAGTCTAGACAGGTAAATTCCCGAGTCGAGCGGGAAGCCCCATCCATGATAGGTCCATGCTATTGAGGACTTCCCCTATTATATATGAAAAGAGTTGCCAACTTAAAAAAATTCCATGTATACTGTAAAAATCGTTGAAAAATCGTTATGTTTCGGTATTTCGGTAGAACAGAGCCCATATCGGTAGAAATACCGAAAAATCGGTAGGTTCGAGACCACTGCGATAGTGCCATGCCATCTGGTGACGAGTAGACATAAAATGTTAATCGATTTGACATCGATGCTCTTGAGAACGATTTTTGCTTTTCAGTGGTGAAATAAATATTTTTCAAATAGGTACTTAGAGCGACCGCAGACTTACAATAATTGTTATTTCAAGTTACATTTTGTAAAAAAAGCACAATGAAAATCGATTTTCCACAAACTGCTAGTAAGAACAAAACCCGATGCACACGATGCACATCACTTTATGTGTCAAAGTATGTTGACATTTATAGTTTTAGCTATTTGCCAATAGATGGCATTCACAGTATGAAAATTAAAATTAAAGATTATATAGGCTGCGTTGCACCAGAGGCGTGGTTAAAGTTAAAGTTAAGGTTAAAGTCAAGGTTAAAGTTAAATATGGCGTCCTTTTAGCTTTAACTTTAACCTTAACTTTAACCGGAAACTTTGACAGATGTCGTATGAGCATATGGGGTGTTTGGACGCCATATTTAGCTTTAACCTGAGATTTGACATTTTGCACTGTTGTCTAAGTTAAGGTTAAAGTTAAAGTTACAGTTAAAGTTAAAGTTAGTTCGTGCAGCCCACTCTAAGGCTGCGTTGCACCAGAGGCGTGGTTAAAGTTAAAGTTAAGGATAAAGTTATGGTTAAAGTTAAATATGGCGTCCTTTAACTTTAACCTTAACTTTGACCGGAGAAATTGACAGATGACAGCTGGTCCAACAAGGTTATAAATAAAGGTGGGCGGGGGCGCAGCTGGTAAAAGAGAACCACAGAAGAGAACTGTCAAAAATGGCGTTTTTGTATGATGACAGCGTTAGTTCCTTTTTTCGCCACCTGCATTTAAAACCTTGTCGAGCTCTATGGTTATGGTTAAATACGGCGTCTTGATGGCGTCCATTTTTAACTTTAACCAAAGATTTGACATTTTGCATTGGGGTAAAAGTTAAAGTTAAAGTTACAGTTAAAGTCAAAGTTAGTTCGTGCAACCCACTCTAAAGATGTGAGATGAAAAGCAAACTTCTAAATAATCCGAATAGCTCATTGTTTTAATAAAAATAATATTAACAATATCTGCAAAATACTTACAATGTTCTTTTTACATACTGTAACACAAGTTACAAAAAATACTAGTAAGCCTACCTAACTTTACAGTTTAAGGCCGTCCCCCGAGCAAACGACATTGGCCATACATTTGCCGCGTTGCCGAGATCGCGCCAAAACCCTATTATTTTTACTTATCTTAGTTCAAAATTGTCCTAAAAAAATTTAAAACGGGGAATATGTAGTTTATGATATTGTCGATCTATTGGCGTGAGTTTCAAATAAAAGTAATTTGTAAATGCTAAGGAGATGCTGAATGTATGCTTGAATTTTATCTATATATATATATATATATATATATATATATATATATATATATATATATATATATATATATATATATATATATATATATATATATATATAGGCTAGACGAGTCGCGCCAGCTCGAGCGACGCATTTGTTTCACTCCCACTAGTGCCCGTGTCACGTGTGGAAATTAGAGCGAGCGAGAGAAATGAGAGGCTCGATTTTTATTCGGCGGTGTCCGCTTTTCTGACGTTTCACTGGATTTAGTTTAGTGAAATGACATATCACTAGATATTTTTACTAAGAAGACGTAACAAACAAGAATATTCGGCATCTACCGGGAGTTCGTGATATCCCTAGGGATATCGTGAAATCCCTGATATCCTCTTTTCCCTGCGACATATACAAGAATTGCTCGTCTAAAGATATAAGATAAACGATGACATTTGAATCTGTTTTAAAGTGTTAAATAAACAATTCTCCATAGACTTATAATATTATATTTCTCATACAAAATGTGACACAACAACACAATAAAGAAATAGTACTACATATTTAATTTAATCAATCCCATCCATACTAATATTATAAATGGGAAAGTGTGTCTGTCTGTCTGTCTGTCTGTCGGCCGGATAAAAGGGGGCGCTGAAGGCAAACAAAAGGGGCGCCAATTTTTTAGCACTACTAGAACCCTGGGCGCCGAAGAATTCTTGCCCAGGGCGCTGGTAGTGCTAAAACCGGCACTGGCTTACCTAAACTCGTAATTACATCACCATTGTAATTTACTTAAGTATTTTGACTGTGGTTGCAAAGGGGCAATGGCAGAAAGTAATTTTTAAAAATAACTTTAATTTATTGAAAACTTTGACATAACCTCATACAATTTTGGTCAACATAATAAGTTAATTAAGTAATTAATAAATGTTAATAACAGTTTTGAGTGTGGTCGTAAGACTACGAACGCTTAGGCCGGTATAAATAGTACTCAAGATGCATCTCGGTCTCAAGACACGGTTCAGGCTCTGTGATTGGTTAGAGCCGAATCGCGTATTGAGACCGAGATGCATCTTGAGTACTGACTACTGACTATTTATACGGGCCTTAGAAACAAGCTACATCGCCTACATGGCTAGTTCATTGAGGCAGTTTTACTTTTTAGTCACTCAAGGCACTCAAGGGCAAAAACAAATCTTCGAAAGTACTTACCATATTTTATCTCCCGTATCTTATACCATCAATTCCATGGTTTTAAAATAGTTTGACAATCTGTTAAGACATAATATAACGAGATGCGAGATAGTGTAATCGAAATTTTTTTTATTTTCGATTACACTATCTCGTATTTAGGTTATATAAGGAAAACTGGCCCATATAGCCATTTTCGGTCGCAGATTTGTGAATCTGTAACAAGTCGTAACAGTTTCGTAGCTAATACGACACCTTGCGACTGTGTGGGGGTTTGCTTCTACGTGTTGTAACCGTGTCCGCTTGTTACAGAAAAAAATGTGTACACACGTTTTCGTCATATGTAGTAACTGGGTTGTAACATGTGTAGTAAAGTTACGTAATAATTAAACACTAACTTTGATAAATGTAAGTCACCAAATCCCAGTCATTCTAAAACTGTGTGTTGTGATAACTGCCAGTTTATAGTTTAATTAAAATAAAATAAATTAAAATCAAAAAACTTTTTGAAATGAAGGTTTTAATTAAACACTCTAAAAATGTTGGCCTATTTTTGCTCTATTACGGTACGGAACCCTATGTGCGTGAGTCCAACTGGCACTTGGCCGATTACTTAGTTATTTCTGGTTAGATTCCTTAGTCTGTTTGATTGTAGTTTGTGCTACGACGTATGCTCTGCATCTCCCAAATGGTATTTATTCCTGTATTGATATAACATTAGGGGTAATAAAAAAATAAAAATTAAAGAAAAAAACAGTTTTTATTTCACGATTTTAAAGTCACAAAATCATCATTAATTACACTTTCATTATAATATAATTTTACTAGCATTATCTACTTGACATGAATCAAGATTACTTGTCAGAATCTTCGTAGTTAATCACCGTTTGTACTTTTGATGCACAGTACGTTATGTAAGTAACTAATATCAGAACTGATATTTAATATTTTTTGTGTCTGGTGCATCATCATCTGAAAAAGAATAATTAATATTAATTTATGTAATATTTATTTCGTTTGAATAAGGTACTTGGTACGAGATACATTAACACGGAAGAGCTTTCTTTTGTCAAAAGAATTCAATATAGCATTTTGTCAGGCAAAGTTTGAGAAACTGTGAACAGATAATCAGGGAGATACCATTTTAAAAATACAGTAACTTTGTGACTACTTTAGGTAACATTCCCACACAATGTCGATAGTTATCGTAACTTTGTAACTAGTTGTGCCGAGAAAATTTTTCACTTAACGAAATATTTTTTTTCATTATTTATTGATTGTACGGTATATTGCTGCTAAAAGGTATGCTATTCAATATTCAAGTTTATTATTGCATTGGATATAAGCTTTTGAGAATACAAAATAAAATTATTGCTATAAACCAACAATATAATTATTGTATTTTCGTAGGAATGGTTCAATTATTATAATAATGCGGCGCGTTGGTAAATTTCGAACTATCCCACTAAATACACAATGAATTTAATTTCCCATTAAGATTCAGGCATAAAAAACCATAATATTGAATAAAAACAAAATCTTTGTTTACTTACCTTGATGATAAGATGGCAGTTTCTTATTTTTAATTCTTTCACTAGTCAATGTCAACGAATGAACGATTATGAGCGATTGAACGAATGATTTGTGGAATCTAGTTACATTATGGTAACATTGTTACGACACAGCGACGTAAATTAGAAACCAAATGTTACTGTGTCGGCTCGTCCTCAATTTTAGTTGCAGCGACTTCACTAATATGAAACGGCGACGCGATTAAGTGTCGAGAACAAATAAGTGTTAGCACAAGGTGTCAAAACCGTTACGTCGAGTTCCCAAAAATGGCTATATCTGGGGGGGGTTGATAAAGGATCAATTCGAACCGCAAGTGCAACGCGACGCGTAGCTATGCTTTTCTAATTTGTACTGAATTCATAGATTTCGTGAGCGTGAGACCAGGCGCGGTCGCAGCCTGACATTTGGGGGGGGGGGGGGGGGGGGTCACTCACTATAAAACAAATTTTCACTCACTATACAAAAAAATTATTGGCAAAAATTTCCTTTTATTACTTGGCAAGATTTGAGATTTTTCAATTTGACCTTAGATTTTGGGGGGGGGGTCATGTCCCCCCCTTCGGACCGCGCCTGCGTGAGACGTCTTGCAAATCTGTCAGATCCATACAAATTTAGAAATGTATCTACGTGGTCTGAATTGACCCTAAGAGCCTGTCCACACGGCGCGTTGCGTCAGCGTTGCGTCGGCGCAGTGCTGCCGTTGCGTTGTTTTACATACAAATAACCAAGGTGTTCACACGGCGCGCTGCGTCGTCGCAACGCACACATGACGGACAGCAGCCCCCCAGACGAAGCGCGGGACGTTTTGTTGACGTTAAGACGTTTTGTTGACGTTGTTGACGTTAAGACAGCTTCGTTATAACGCTGCGATGCGCCGTGTGGACTGGCTCTAAGGGTCAATTCAGACCGCAACGCGACGCGTACCTAGATGCATTTCTAAATTTGTACTGAATTGACAGATTTCGTGAACGTCTCGCAAATCTATCAAATACATACAAAAGAAATGCATCTATGCGTCGCGTTGCGGTCTGAATTGACCCTAAGTCGCATGGACGATTCTAAAGGTGAGATCGCACTACGCGACACGACACGACGCGAGTCGCGACACTTCAGTTTTCAATACAATTAATGACATAATATTTTGTAAACGCCTTACAAACGTTTTGAAAACGTCAATTCTATCGTCGCTTTGGTGCGATCTTGCCTTTAATTTGGATTTTACTTTCCTACTAGGTACCTACTATGAAAATACACATTTCATTCCAAGAATTCGAACTATGTTTGCTGCGTCATTTTGATTTAAAGGTAAAGGTAGAGGTAGTTACGTAGTACACGGTACTATAAGTATTATAATATGATGAAATACAAAAATTTTGAAACAAATACATAATATTGGCATTTTATATAAGGTTTTGTGCCTCAATTCGCCGTTAAGACTTTAAGGTCGTGAAGGTAATTAGATATAATAGGCGTAGGCCTGATTTCGAAATATTAAGATACTAGAATATGACGCCCGCAACTCCGATGCGCCAAAATTCGATTATCATGCGAGAACCGTACATTTTTCCGGGATAAAAATTATCCTATGTCCTTTCCCGGGACTGAAAGTATCTCCATACCAAATTTCAGCAAAATCGCTGAACCTCTGTCTGTCTGTTAAGACAGACGGAGAGACAGACACACTTTCGCATTTATAATATTAGTATGGATATGGATTTCAATTACGATTAAATCATTTATGAAAATAATCCATTTATTATATTTTACTAGCTGTCCCGGCAAACGTTGCTTTGCCATAATATAAAGTATTTCGATTTCGCCCATATTATTTTATTGAAGTGACTAAATAAGTATGTCGCCATGGCAACGTCGATCGCTATCCCGTCGCACAAACAATGGTCGCCGTCCATCTCAGGTTGTAATAATTTACTATATTTATTCAACAATTGCACTTATCAATATATAAAGTACCCAGTAGCCGATTCTCAGACCTACTGAATATGCATATAAAATTTGATAAAAATCAGTAAAGCCGGAGCCGGAGGAGTTCGTGGACTAACATTGTGACACGAGAATTTTATATATAATATATTATAATCTTATGATGTTGGAGTACTGTAATCCGTTTAGCGATAAGATATAGAGCACGTCGTTACATAACGTAACGACCGCTAAACGACAGCCGTCGTTACCGCTATCCTAGCCGTTACAAACGATAACGTTGATCGCCTGATAACTTCCTTATCGTTGCTGAAGAAAATTCGATATACGACCTCGTGCGAATGCCTCAAGATAACGTCAATTTTCAAGTTATTTTATATCTGCTGTCGAAGATAATATTTTCTTGCGTCACGAATAATTTTCCCCGCTTCTTGTGGAAGAAAAAATTTTGGAACAATATAATAAGTACTGTCTTAGATATTAAAATTAATATGTAGGTATGTTAATATTATATCTACTGTATATTATTATGAGGCAACTTTAGAGTTAAATTACAATCACAAGCTGAACTTATTGACAAGACTTTATCATTTTATCAGTTTAAGTGTGTAGTTAAAAATATACTCGAGTACCTAAATGTTAAGTTGTAATAGATTTTAGGATGGGCAAAGGGCGGGGCCATCGAGTGTCCGGAAAACCCAGTTTCCCTAAAATATTATAACAATTAACAGTTGCGTCGTTTTTGACGTGATAACGTCTTATAATTCGATATGGGCTGCGCGCACGAAAAACATGACAGTTCATGCGGCGTTACCTCGCTGACAGCTCTGAGGCGTTCCATTTACACTTTCAAGTCTCTCAACAACCGTAAGGCCCACCTGGGCCGCGCTCTTCGTTTCGATTATATTACGTATTTCGATGACTTAGAGAATACTTTTGTATGAAGAAGTTTGGTTAGTTATGACCTTTGATACATTGACCACACTCTGAATGAAAAATAAATAAACAACCTGTGAGCTAATAATATTATTTCGGCTATTCAAAATTGTGCTCTATTTCCTACGTGTCAAGGTATGACTTAATATATGAAGAATAAGGTATTCGTTTATTTCTTCTGAACAAGTTTAAACTAATTAGTGAATTATAGTTTCGAAAGTTTATAATTGAGAAACTAATATCACATCGGACTAAATACTATATTATGATGGCTTGATAGATAGAAAATTTAACATATATTATAATGTAGTTCACATAAACATAAAATATGGATTATATGTAAAGATATTTCATATTACATTAATTTTCCAAAGAGGGTAGGCCGGGCGCCATTTTTTTTGCACATTGACCTGCCAACCTTTTTGCATAGATTTTTCCCGGAACTGAGGGGTTAAGGCTATGACGTTGTCACGTTCAACTATCGTCAGTAAACGGACTTTACAGACAACCGATTTTTCACTCAAAATGTGTAGAGAAATTGGTATCACCATGGGCTTATAATTATACAATATTATCATATATTATGTATGATTTCTCTATGGTAACAGCGAGGTAAAACTTGCATGAAATTAATTTTCTTGACAAGAAAGGTAACATTTTTAAGCAGATCGAGAGATATTAGTACCTACGGAAAAGTAACTCCGTCAAAAACATAGAGGAAAATACACGGGGCAGTCAAAAAACATGCTCCACGATACTTGTCAAAAAAGTGTACCGTACACATTTCAATAATTTGCAATATTGGTGGTCTTGAGCGGTACTAGTGTGGTACTAGGCTGACCGCTGACGTTACATGACAGTTCGAAAGGAACCAAATTAAAAACGGTAATAGTATGGGAGTTACGATTCCTTAGTTTTTATTATTATTTATTCGTAGCATAGTACTTATCATATCGGCTTATTCACAACTGAAAATTTTCGTTATTTTTGTTACAATTACATATTTTTTAATTTAATATAATTTATTTCATCATCTGTCCAGTGTCGTCCTAATAAACTTTGACCGTTACTATAATAAATAATATTATGTTAAAGTTTATCTTGGCAAAACGGAGATTTTATAGGATTATAGTTGGAGCTGGCGTGTCCAACATGTGATAGGCTTTGCACGGAAAAAACAGATAAAATTCACGTGCAATGATTACAATCTTAGGCAAATTGATTTTTTTTTCGTGGAGGTAGGTACCAAAGTTACAAATAAGTACTGTAATATCAACATTCAACAACAAAAAATACTTCACTTTATAGTGCTAACTATAATAATAATAATAATATCTATGGACGCTTCACACCACGTCAGTCTGGCCCCGTGCTAAGTACCTAATGGACTTGTGTTACAGGTACAGTGCAGGAAGCAATTAAAATAATTGATGATTATTTTTATGAACCACTGCATATACCTAACTTAGTATATTTAGTTGTACCAGTAGATTTTTCTTACTGGTTAATTAAAAGCGCATATAATACAATATTGTGCAACAACTATTCAGGCTGTTTCTATACCCTTTTCCTGTTTAGAAAAGGCCCCAGTAATGACTCATTCTAACGCAAAATCTCAGTTTAAGTAGTCGTTAAGATAAATTGTGCGCCGCGAAATTGGATATTAGCGTACCAAGTCACGTCCGAGGGAGTACCCGCGGCGGGCAAACCGAGGGAAACCATTATGCAAGATGAAGATGATATAACAGAGGTTTGGTCCCGGATGGAAAACTCGACTTGACCACATTAGGCAGTCAAGAATTGAGTTTAGTTCTAGAGTTAGGTTCTAGTGTTTAGTCTAGAGCTAAGAATATTTGTGGATGAACAAACTTTTGTCAAAGGAATTAAACATTTTTTGTCCACTTTTAACTCAAAAGTCATAACAAACTAGGTATAATTAAATTGTCGATAGGCGTACCTATATCCTGCTATTTTAAAGTCGGTTAAACAGAAAAAGCAAGATATTGTCGATTCAATACATTGTAACAAGTTCCGTCAAAAAGAAAAGTCTTGAGAAAATCTTTTGAGGAAGCAGTAATTATATTCTGCGTTTCCTTACACAATAGAAGAAATGGCAGGTGGTGCACCTGATGATTATTTGAATTGTTTTAAGAGCGGGCTGCCAAATTTTGCTGTGTTTTCTAATTTAAAGTATTACGATCCCGAAAGACGATTAACTTAAATGAAATTGAGATTTATTTAATCATAGTGTATTTATCTGACATTAGCCTAATGGGAAACACAATTCACTTATATTTTGACTCGATAGTTATATTTTTCGAAATTATGAATATTTCTGTTTTTTTATTAACAGTAGCGTCGTTTTTCACTCAAAATGTGAAATAAATATCTGTTACACTTATTGAGTTACTATCATTAACTTGCACTAACTACGTGCTACAATCACACACTTTATAAAATAATGGTTAAAGGAAATATTAAAATTGTAATTTTTAAGTAATCATCAAAATCATTTTTGGGACTTACGACCTTTACTTTCGTGCTATAATGCGGGAACCGTTGTTACGCGATATTGTTCACTATTAGCTGCAGCGCAAAGTACAATTCATGCGGGCTCGATTCATGGAATCGTTATGTCACGATTGGAGGATAGCGGGGTGTGTACTGTGTAGGCGGGGCTAGCGTGCTTTGATATTTTTGGCAGCCCGGTCTTAATGCATAATTTCGAGTACAACATATTAAACATATTATTATTATAATATTTTTCTCATAATATCCAGATTTCCGGCTACTCGGTACAAAAAACTATATTACGAAAACCGTACAATATAATATTATCATTGCTGCAAAAACGTCTTTCTCCGTGGCGCAAAATTGCAGCAAAAACAGCAAAATCTACAAATTTTTGATTTATTTCAAAGCAAATAACCTTTTCTGTAACTATTTATAACGAAGATATTATCGTATGTATCTATATATATAAAGAACAAATGAATGTCGTTCTTGAACTTGTTTGTCCGATCAATAATGTAATATCCTACTACTGACCTTTCTTGAACCCGTGACCTGGCAGACGGGACACCGGCCAAGTTATGTCAGCAATTTTTGTAAATAATTGCCAAAAATTCTACCAAATAGGTACCAATATCGGGCCAAAGGCTGGCTTTGGTCCAATTGTTTGTGTCCAAACCATTATGAATCCGAATTCTAAAAATTATAATTTTTGTTTTAAACGGAGTCTCCAACAGATGGTTAGCTATTTTAGATAGCTTCATTTTCATCTACCAATTTAGGTTTACAAATTGATTAGCTAAATAGTAAATGCTCTACCATATAAGTATTATTAGAAAGCAAACAAAAAATAACGTGTTTTGGGTAGCAACTAGCAACGGCTAATTTTTCAGAATTGATCTTTCTAAAAACTACATTAAGTAATAATATTAATATCACAAACAAGCAAGCCAGGAAACTCGTAAAAGAATTAAATCACATGCAAAATAAAAAATAATATTTTAAAATCTAATATTTCGACTGCAAAGCTTAACATTGAGAGTCATTAGCACTGAGTGGTCAAGGCTGAAGGCTAAAATAACAACGATAAATAAACAAAATAACATAGTTGAAGTTGTACTTACTAAGTGCATGGATTCAGAACCTTGGCTTAAAATGTCTTATTATGCACTCGACTGAATCCTTCCCGCCGCACGATGATTAAACTTCGATTTAATGAAGATTATTTTAACTCCCTATGAATAAATTTCTTCGATAGTACGCACATAGCTTACAAGTTTAAATCTGAACATACAAAACAACTAAAACCTTGTGAACGTGTTGTGAAGGGTGTGATCATCATGCCTCGATCATTATAAGTGTGTCGTGCTCATGTGTGAGAAAAGTATTTTAAGTATTTACTTTGTAATGTAGTATGTAACCTTACTACGAGTGTGCGTAAAGGCAATTTACAACCTTCATTACAGAATGCCTTCTCATAGCTCTATTCATGAGAACGAATATGGTTAATAACACTTAGTTCATTCAAAACATATAAAATTATAAATGTACATACAGTTAGAGTTTAGAGATCCATATTTCTAAGGCAGGCAAGCCGGTAGGCAACAGGCCTATTTTATACCAAGTATCAATTAACACACTAGATAAGGTATACTTATACCTTTATTAATTAAAATAATATTTTTAAGCTACAAAGGACAAGTGTGTTATTTTCTGGAGTCTGGACCTCGTTATAATTTTCACACCGTATCTGGACCCCACCTAAAATTACTTGCCGACCCTTGTTCTAAAGTATTGTAAACTTTGAAAGCCTTCATGCAGTTTAAATTACAAAGCATTATTTTTAAGGCATTTTCCCCGGCCGCGGCAGTCTGAGGTATGTGGGACTCCCCGGAGGCCGCGGCCGGGCATACCCACTAAAGCCTGCTCTTCCGCTTTAGGCAGAGCAACGGGATACGCGGAATACACAACCGCGAAGGACGGCCATCCTGCTTTGTATTAATTTTAAGGTCTATTTAAAGCCTTAGGATGATCCGGGGTCAGATCTATAATATAACTCCTAATTTATATTTTAAAACCAGGCCTTAGAAATATAAATTAGGAGCTTACACGCATTTAGGAGATTCCCTTGCCCCAAATCTGTGGTTTATGTGTAATAATAACTACGTTAAGCGGTACTTTCCCTTAGCTACATGTAGAATGACTCACCTGTGGGCTGTACAAATGTTTAATCATTGTATGAAATCATCTTCGTTTCATCATTTTACCTGTGGCAACTCCTCAGGTAAAGTTTTATGATGTAGATTTAATACTGCAACTAGAACGGAGTCATTTTGTCGTATAAATTATTGACAATGATTTATGTGCACCAGGGTAACTAATTTGATAATTTTGATTATCATATTTTATCTTACTTACCTTAAGATTACTTTAAATAAAGACAGAAAAATCTCGTAGTATTTACTGTTGTCAACAAGTAGAGACTATATCATACAATGTAGAGTAAGATCTAAACTACGAGACCAATTTATAGTGACAAAAAAATCGTGATTTTCAATGCTAACAAAATATACTTAAATTGTAGATATTGGTAAATTATAGACAGTAAACGAATAACGATTACGCAAATCTAGATAAATTCTCATTTGCATTTCACGTCCAATTAGAATGTATCATGCACGAATACCGAACGCAGACGGAAGAAGGAAACTTAATATTTAATTACATTTTACACATCATAATATGTAAATGTATGTTAGATATAGGCACTAGTTGATGTCCGCAACTCCGTTGCACAGAAATTGGTTTATCGCCGTAATGCTTCGTAGGTTTGTGCAAAGCACAGTGTAGGTTTGCACAAACCGTAGCACCGTGCAAATCGTAGATACATTTTTCCGGGATGTCCTTTTCCGGCATTCAAAGTATCTCTACATCAAAATTTCAGCTAAAACGGTTCAGACAGACAGACACACTGTTGCATAATTGGACGATGCCCTTATCGCGGTCGCAACAGTTTGACACACTTTATAAAGCTTCCTACAAGCAAAATGAAGCATATTTATTAATAAAATATCCCTTGAAGGGATACATTTTGACTAGTTTAACAATGATTTATAAATGAAAACCTTCATCAAATGTATGAAGGGCCACAAAACAGGTCTGAAGTGCCATCGCGGGTGCAACCAATTTGACCCTCCATTAAGAACTGTGATGAGTTCATATGTGAATACTTACAGGTTATTGCGAAACTTTTACAAAATAACTTGCCTATATTTCAAAATAGCATAAAACAAAGAAACTATGTAACTAGATAAAAGTTATTATAGTAATATGTACTTACTAGAAACTATTAACCAACATCAAAATTCTCAAATCTCTTAGGGTCTACACAGACGGACTGCATTTCAACTGCAATCCAACTGCAAATTGCAGTTCAAGTGCAGTTTGAATGCAGTTGACACGACTGCAATGCGACTGCAATAGAACTGCAAACCAAACGCGCAGTCGGATTGCAGTTCAGTTGCAGTCGGCGTGCAGTCGTGTGAACTGTTTGGTTTGCAGTTCTATTGCAGTCGCATTGCAGTCGTGTCAACTGCATTCAAACTGCACTTGAACTGCAATTTGCAGTTGGATTGCAGTTGAAATGCAGTCCGTCTGTGTAGACCCTTAAAGGTGAATAAAATCGTAATTCTCTAACAAATTTTAAAATTTTCGATATGGAATATATAAGTATACTAGTAAGTTTGTAATAAAACTGCAGCAAATTGTAGTTTTTTTTTAATTTTCAGTTGTTTATTGGCCTGACAAAATTAATCGTCTAAATCACTAAAAACGATTGAATAGTGTAATTTATGCAAAATATTTCGACATATTGCTGTATAGCTATACTACAAATAAACATTAATTTGAAATATATGCAATTTTCATTTAAAAATGTGGAAAAAACATCGCGTCCCTTAGATGATATTGCTTAAAAACGCTCTAAATTATTCGAATTCCATTTTTTACCGATAAAAGTTGTTTTGTTAGTAAATACACATCTTCTTACGTATATTCCAATTGAAAAATGTAACTAATGCCACATTTTAAAAATTCTCGTTAAGGGCCGTCTGTAGCGGACTATTTATAATATTAGTAGGGATTTAAATCGGAAAATCAAATTATCACTGGTGTAAGGCGAGACTTATTGTTATGCGTTATTTTGCCTAAAGAAGTTCAAAAAGTGCACTGGAAAGGGGTATTTTAAATAATGGGGTATTTTAAATTTTTGATTAAAAAATATTTTAAATTTAAGACTATACGAAATTTGCCGATTTCGCTGATTTAACAGTTAAAATACAGTATTTCTTTATGTTTTAATGCACAACATGTAAGATCATTTCAATTATAATCTAATGTTGGAGCTAGATTTTTTAAAAGTATTTTTAAATAATTCAACTCAAACCCGCGACAGTTTTGTGATTTTTGCTGTAAAAGGTTTAGAATATCACCTGTTTATGGATTGTATTGACGTCTTAACGGTATGAAAAAAATACAATGTACTGTTGAGAAAGTCGTCTATACAATGTTGGTATTACTTTTTACGACTTTAATATAAAATAGTTGAGTAAAAAAATATGTAACTCGGCAAAATTTTAGAGGAAATGGGCAAAGAATTGCTGTTAATTTCGGCAACTTGGAGCTGTAATTCATAAAAAGAAAACGACAGAAATAATCTATAGATAAAATTCTATCCAATTCGAGAAAAAAGAAAAAAAAAAACAAATTGTGCCAAAAAACACGATTCAAAACAACCTAAATCTCACATTATATTACTCGCCGCAAG
The DNA here is from genome assembly GCA_963422495.1 of Polyommatus iphigenia. NCBI lineage: Eukaryota > Metazoa > Arthropoda > Insecta > Lepidoptera > Lycaenidae > Polyommatus > Polyommatus iphigenia. The sequence goes on along the minus strand of OY730181.1, from coordinate 13,945,404 downwards.
GCTCGAGTCGGCAGTCCGCGCTTAAATATATTTTTAAATCTAATAATCTTATATTATATAAAATTCTCGTGTCACAATGTTATAGTCCGCGCGGAACTAGTTGGCCGCGCCTTAGGTAGGGACGGGGGTGAGGGGGCGGGTTGCTTGCTGCTCGCAACGCACATGAGATTAGACAGTGACGACTAATCTCGCGATATCGTGAACAATAATATTATTTAATTATCGGAAAGAGTAAATTAAAGACATTAGACAATTGATCAGTTTTATATTCTAAAGTCTAAACTATTGACATCGGCTTTCCGTTTTTTAAAAAACGTATGCACTTTAAATATTATTTCCTTAGATTGTCTTTTTATCGGCAGACTCATCTTGCTATTGCAATCTCTTGTGCGAAGCGCCCCTGCCTCTCCGTCCCACCGCTCACATATCTCAGGCGCGGCCAACTAGTTCCGCACGGACTATAGTCCCCGTACTCCTCCGAAACGGCTTTACTGATTTTTACTAAAATTTATATGCATATTCAGTAGGTCTGAGAATCGGCTACTGGGTACTTTTTATATTGATAGTTGCATTTGTTAAATAAATAATAGTAAATTATTACAAGTTTGTGCGACGGGATAGCGATGGACGTTGCCATGGTGACATACTTATTTAGTCACTTCAATAAAATAATGAAAATAATATGGGCGAAATACTTTATAAGGCAAAGCAACGTTTGCCGGGACAGCTAGTTAATATATATATATTTAAATCTAATAAGGGGAAAAAACCAAATAGGTAATATTTCTGTAGCGAACCTTTGCAATTTCATATTCATCGGCAGAATTTCGTATACGGACTCTTAAACTGCAGGCAAAAGTCATCTCATAAATTTACTCATAATTGCTCATAAGATTGCCTTAACTCAGGGGTTCCCAATCTTTTTCAGCCTGCGGCGCAGTAATACATGTCGCAACATTTTGTCACGGCGCCCTTCTGTACCTAGCTGTTAGAAAAAGATACATAAATGTGATGTGATACAACCTGTGGTGATTATAATTTATAGTTAGGTTAAGCAGGTAAATGATAATAATAATTAAATAACAAATATAAAATATTTAATCATTAATATTAATTATATAATATACGAGCTTTTGCTCGCGGCTTCGCTCGCGTTAAGAAGTATTATTATATACAAACTTTCATCCCTTATTTTAACCCCTTGGGGTTGGAATTTATCAAAATCCTTTCTTGGATGCTTTGCATGCCAAATTTCAGCCCGATCCGTCCAGTGGTTTGGGCTGTGCGTTGATAGATCACCATGTCAGTCAGTCACCTTTGAGTTTTATATATATAGATTTTGTGATTTCATATAATGATGGATAATCGACTCACGGCGACACGCGGCGCCCCTCTTGCCTTTCCACGACGCACCATGGATGGCGCCGCCGTGGCGTTGGGAGCCCCTGCCTTAACTGTTTACCGAGTTACGGTACAATTAGAGATTATAATATGACGGATGCAGACATGATAATAATTATAGTCTTGATAACGCGCTGCAGTGTTTTTTACAGAAATTTCATTTCAATAAAATAATTACGAGTACCAAAATAGCATTTTATTGAGGAAAAATATTATTTGCGGGTTTTTCATGAGAACAGCTTATTAAAGATAAACATTAACTCGCAAAATTGTGAGTCGGTTCAACACCCTTCTATATTTATGTATGTATGTATGCATTATCTGTACAACTGCTGAGTAGCCCAGCGCACTTAGCATGTAAAACATAGAAAGGGTTTTTTTCTACGGAACAATAGACAAAGTCGCAAATAAAACAAACCAATAGAATTTATAGAGAGAAACCTTTTTAGGCAAGTCTACACTAGAGATGAAACGGATATCCGGCAACTATCCGGTATCCGGCCTATCCGGCGGTCTTAATACTATCCGGCCGAATACCGGATAGCTGCTATTCGGCCGGATAGGCATCCGGCAAAATAAAAAAGATCTGGATAAAAAAATAATTAAGTAATTATTTACTTTATTTAGTTAGTCTTAAGGCCGTCCCCCGAGCAAACGACCTTACATTTGCCGCATACAGTAGTCAACCAAGTTTTGTTGATTACAGAACCCTAACCAGCTGATTTTTTTGTATATTTGTAGGTTAATAGTTATATAAATTAAGAGTAACATTGTCCTACAAATAGAACAATCCATATTTTAGGACCATCAAATCAAAGTATGAAATCCTTTCTATCTCTGTTAGCTACCACTTTCAAGATTTTTCGCAATTAAAAAAATTGTTTGCCTTATCAAAATGAAGCTACTCACAAAAAATTAGCTTGTTAGTAATCACAAAAAAATTGTTCTAGGGCTCCCGTACTATAAGTAGTTTTAGTTTAAAGTAGAGAATGAATTAATTAGTACTCATACAGCATACTGCACTAAGGGCAAATTATGGTGAATAAAAACCAACTTCTCTGCATTGAGAGGTAGCGGTTTCGCTGTACACACTGCTACAAGGTGCTGAAAGTATGTGTGCTTTGCACCAAACGGCTAAGTACCGCCGGATATTCGGCGGCCGGATATCCGGCTATCCGGCCAGGTGGTTGGCCGAATATCCGGTATCTGGTATCCGGCCAAACTACTATCCGTTTCATCTCTAGTCTACACCCTTCACCGTGGTTCTATGTAAGTGCATTTTATCAACATCGGTTCAGCAAATTCGCAAACTGCAGCGAATAAACGACTTTTATTTAGATAAATGGGACACTAGGCTTGACAGCGGCACGTGTATTTTAATCTCAACGAAAGTTAACATTGAGGTCGAATAAAATTGTATTTTATACGTCCTTGGCCTTTGAATACAAAAAATGTCCAGCAAAAATACAGTCAAGCTGCAAGCTTTGAACTGGTTCGACAAGTTGGAAAGAAAAAAAAAGAAAAAGCAATGAAAGCCTCTGTTGTAGCCGGCGTTTCGAAGTATTAAATAGGTAACTTTTTACATTCATCTCTGCTTGCTAGGTTAATTAATATTCCATTTTTAAATTTGGAGAAAAGGGGAGAGAAACTAGGCCTTGCAGGGAGGAAGTAACCCTCTTAGTGCATTCTATAATCTATTTGTGTCATTTTTAGTCAGCGTTCATTTTTTGAGTCAAACTAAGATGCATGATTGGGTCAAAATAAATTAATAAAGTCACGATATCTTTTGTTTAATATGTTTATATTGTACTATATATACGGGTGCAATTAAACCTTCCTGCCAAATTTTTTCCAGGGCTTAGGTATCATTAGGAGAGTCCATTTAACCAAAAAAAATTGGGTGTTATATTTTTTTAATGACATATTTTATACCATTTAAAATCGTTATAGAATGGTCACTCGCGGCGCGGGGGAATGAGCGGGGGTGACACGGGAGAGGCGCGCGCGCGGGGGCATCTCACGCGCGGGCGACGCGTCGTGTCCATTAATTGTAGTGTTTTTTAGGATAACTTTCGGAAGCTATTTCTGAACATTTTAGTACTGAGTGATTATTTAAACTTTAAAGAGTAAAAATACGTGTATTTTTATTTTTAACAAAGATCAATATATCAAAATTTGGCAGGAAGGTTTAATTGCACCCTGTATAAAACCTGTGACGAAGCTATAATTCTAGTAGTGGCTATCGATCACCTTGATATCAGATTAACGTTTATGGCAGTGTGTTTAACCTTTAATATGTTTCGTAATTTAAATATATTGTATTGATATTGGCCGTAATCTATGTATTGCAACTAGGGTATGTTATTCGAATCTTCTAATACTCGTTTTATTCGAATATTCGACTATTTTATTATTCGAATATTCGCCAAATAATTTTTCGAATAATTCGAATAGTAAAAATATTATTTATTTTTGTTTAAAATGCTATTAAACATAAAATTAACATGGAATAAGAAGCAAATTAAGTTTATTTCAGAAAAATAATATTATTTATGAATATTCTACATCTTTAATGATATAATAATTGAATCTATTTTTAGTCTAACAAATGAGTATACGACCATTCATCGTCGCCGTTGACCATGTTTAAGACGTTATTTTACCTAAAGACATGCAAATGAAGATATAAACTCCTTTCAGTCATGGATTTCAGTATCGTCAATAAGGGCGAAGCCAAACGAGCATAATTTGTGAGTTGTGAGTCGCAGAATTTCTGCCGGGCAGAGTTTCATAGAAAAGTCATGTTTGATTCACACGGCGACTCAAAATGAGTTGTCATTTGTATGAAAAAAATTCTGCCTGGCAGAAATTCTGCGGCTCACGACTCACAAAATTACGCTCGTTTGGCTTCGCCCTAATGGTCGCTCAGGATCTGTGATGATCCATAGACTTCTTTCAAGCTTTCTCAAATTTTTTGTCTACCGTGATAGCTATATATCGCGGGCTTCTATCCATCAATATCCAAGCGGCACCCGGCTGTCGCATAACAATTGAAAATTTATTGTGTCTGCCATGGGCGTATATAAGGGGGGGGGTCCTGGGGGTCCGGACCCCCCCCCATTACTATCCATCTTACTTGTCCAATCGATAATAAATGTACCGCACCGATTTTTTAATAAATTATATATATTTAACATTCCGATATTCAAATTTTAAAAAATACTTTTGAGTTCCTAAGCAGTAAGCACGTTACCTATTTGCTGCCGTGGAACCCTTCATGGGCGAGTCCAACTCGCACTTGGCCGCTTTTTTGTTAGGGACCCCCCCCCCCCCCCCCCCCCTTATCAACGCTATATATACGCCCGTGGTGTCTGCGATTCCGACGATCGAGTTATTACACCAGAAGGGTGTATATAAAACAAACTCGTTTTTTAAGAAGGTAATAGATTTAAGTGCGATATTGAGAGTTTTAAAATATGTAGTTAAAATACAAAATATCATTTTTTTATACGCCCTTCTGGCTTGAAGCTCGTGATATATGATCTATGATTTGACAAGTTGATAAAAATTTGCTATTCAATAGCTTTACCGTGGCAGTCCTCGACTGATAATTGAAACAGTTAGTACAGTATCTAAAAATGTCGATGGCTCCTTAATATCATGTTATTGGCGTTATCAAACTTCAAGTTACTAAAGTCACCAGCTCTAGGATTGTTTCACCCTCCCCCAGGGCTTCGTTGCAGTTTTTTTTTTCTTTGTTGTGATGTTTGTTTTCTAGTGACCCTTTTTTATAATTTCGAGCCACGTTGACACAGGTGAAGCCGACTAGGTGAACTAGGTGAATATGGATCGAAAATATCAAAAAGATAGGTGAGCTGGCTTAGTATTATGTAACGAACAGATATCATAACTTCAAATATCATATTATTATTTTATCTCAACTGCTGCCTAGTAAGACTAAGCATAATTACATAAGAAAGGTAAAAGGTGCTACGATCGAAAACGGTTTACACTTTACAGCCTTTCTTTTACCTTAAAATATACATTTTTAAAGTATTTAGCAATAATAATTAACTATGTCATTTACAAATATTTATGTTGATAAAAGTAAAAACAAGAAATGCTTACTTCATAGTATTAACAAAATAGGTTATACATGGTTGTACGAAGCTTCTTGTAACTTTTATTCAGAGTTTTCAGCATTTTTCAAAATTGTTGAATTATTCGAATAATATTCGAATTATTCGAAAACTTTTGAAAAATATTCGAATTATTCGAATAGTAAATTTGTCGAATAATAACATTCCCTAATTGCAACTCAGTATTCAATTCAACGTGAGTTGACTTTCGTAACTCTCTTTTTATGGGTAAGTTCATACCGACGCGAACGAGACGAGAAATGATATTATGTCGAACGAATGGCGTCGCGATGGTTCGATTTTTAAGCGTCCCCGCGAGGGAGTGGTTGTCCACGATGACAAAAGCAATTTTATGTACTCGTAGCGGTGCGACCGCGCCGATATATAAATCGTTACATAGAGATCAAGAAGCTTAAAAATAACACACCGGAAATACGAGGGCTGCTATTTATGTATCCGGAATTAAAAAAAGAAACAAACATATATCATTTAATATGGTTTTATTGCTTTTCAAAATATTCGCCGCGAATACGCTGGAACCAATTTTCATAGCACTTTTTCCATTCTGATTGAGGTATCTCCAAAACGTGCATTTTGAACGCAGCAACAGCCTCTTCGCGGCTCGAAAAACGTTGACCACGTAATTTGTTCTTCGCGTATGGAAATAAAAAGAAATCGTTAGGTGCCAAATCAGGGCTGTACGGCGGATGACCAGTCAATTCGATCTTTTGACCCTCCAAAAACTGAGTTGTTTCAGCTGAGGTGTGACAGCTAGCATTGTCGTGATGTAATATGATTTTGCGTTATCGGTTGTCCTTTCTTATTTCTTCAAAGACTTCTGGTAAACAAATGGTCGTATACCATTCAGAACTAACCGTTTTACGATTCTCTAATGGCACTGTAGCCACATGTCCATGAATTCCAAAAAAACAGGCGACCATTTGCTTCAAAGTACTTTTTGCACGAGTAACTTTTGTTGGTTTCGGCTCATCTTGGAACACCCACACCGTTGACTGTTGTTTAGTTTCGGGGTCATATGCATAGATCCAAGATTCATCACCTGTGTAGATATTATAAACGGCTTTTGACGTACCACGGTTGTATTTTTTTATCATTTTTTTGCACCAATCGACACGAGCCCGTTTTTGATCGATTGTCAAGTTGTGCGGAATCCAACGCGAACATATTTTTTTTACAGCCAAATGTTCGTGTAATATCTTATGTATACTCGTCATACTTATGCCTAAGGACGCCTCTATCTCGCGATATGTAACATGACGATCATGCATTATTAGTTCCCGCACAGCATCTATATTTTGTGGGACAACAGCTGTTTTTGGGCGACCTTCTTTATTTTCATCCGTGAGCATAGACCGCCCACGATTAAACTCACTGTACCAGTGATAAACAGTGGTTTTTGATGGTGCTTCATCTCCAAAAGTTGCGGTGAGTTGAATAAAGCACTGTTGTTGATTTAGCCCACGCCGAAAATCGTAGTAAATCATTGCACGAAAATGTTCACGCGTTAAATCCATGGCAAACGAAGGCACGCAATTTTCAAAATGACGCCACAATGGAAAAATAATTGACAGTCACATGAAACAAAATGTATTCTTCAACCAAAGAGTTCTATTTTCAAATGTTGTAATTACTTTTTAAATATTGTTCTTGTAAGTGGCCAGTTCCGGATACATAAATAGCAGCCCTCGTACATATTTTATGCCATATGTTTTTTAAGTTTCTTGATACATATACAATAACTATTATATTGCTTGTGACTTCGCTATGCAGCGACCAAACCGGTCCATCGCGCGGAAGGATATAATTAATCGAGCTTTATACTAGAATTCAAAATGCTTTTTTTTAAACCATATTTGCGACTTACTAGACTCAGAAACACGATGCAAAAGGCGTTTCAGAAAATAGCCGAGTCTCGCTTCATTTTGTCTCGTTTCGTTGCGAGAATTGTTGAAGTCACGCGTATAATAAGCGAATTTGGAGAGAAACGAATGCGAAAATGTAGAGCTTAATATTTTCATGAGCGGCGGCCATGTTGGCGAGTGTATTGGACTCGGTCGCTCAAGGTCGAAACTCTCATTTTTCTAACACCGATGCATTTGAAGGCTATAATGGACGAGAGTCAAGGTTACCTTGGATGTGCTTACCTCATGAAATAAAGAATTCATTGCGGCTCCTTTCAATAACTATAGATATAGAGAATATTATGTTTTATCACTACATTTTGCTAGCAAAATATACTCGTAAGACATCGTATCGTATCGTATCTCTATTTTTTGTTGTAACAAAAATTATTATGTTTTGACAAATTACGCTGTGCAGACTGTTTCTGATAATATATACTTAGTAAAATAATAATTAATTAGATTAGTTGTAAGTACGTGGGTATAAACTCATTAGGTAACAATGAATAAACGATCCAATTAAAAATTATTCATCGCTATTCGCTATTGATGTCTGTGCTTGCAGCCATTGTGTTTCTGAATTGACTCACCTTCTGGTACTTTTCGATTTTATATAATAAATCCAAGACCGTCGACAAAGATTATCGCTTGACCAAATATAAGATAATAAAAATCGTAAATTCATACTCATGTTTAAAAGAGATCAGTGCTTTCACATTGAACTCTATACGGGGACCCTTATACACCCTAAAGCAGGGGTTCCCAATCTTTTTCTGCGGCGCACTTACAAATCAATATTTTGTCACGGCGGCGCCCTATTTTACCTAGCTATTTTAGCCTTTAAGGCCGTCCCCCGAGCAAACGACCTTGGCCATACATTTGCCGCGTTGCCGAGATCGCACCAAAAACCTATTTTTTTTACTTAAGTATCTTAGTTCAAAATTGACCTAAAAAAATTTAAAACGGGGAATATGTAGTTTATGATATTGTTGATCTATTGGCGTGTGTTTCAAAAAAATAATTTGTAAATACTAAGGAGATGCTGAATGTATGCTTGAACTTTAATAAATTGGCTTTACTTTGGAAGCTTATATCATGCGTATAATAAACGAAAATAGAACATTTAAAACGTGGAAAGGAATGTTGAGATACTGAAGATTATTGCTGTATTTTTATTATAACTCTGTAGCTTTCCAATTATGAGTTTATAAGGCTCTAAATACGGTAAATTACGGATTCTCCGTAGGGAAGGCCCTTAATGATTATAGTTAGGAGCAAGTAAATAATAATAAACAAATATTTAATCATCTGCCTGCTTTGTATAATTCACATTATACATAATTTTATTTTATAATAGTTGTGGTTATGGATAACGATGGAGGATCAACTGACGGCGCCCCTCTTGCCTCTTCGCGGCGCACCAGGGCGCCGCGGCGCACAGTTTGGGAACCCCTGCCCTAAAGTAATATCACATTGTTATTGTTACGTCGATATTGTACTTCAGTACAAAACAAACAAGATTTAATAAAGTCTAATCTGTATAGAATGTCGGTCGTAGTTTGCAGAAACATTTATCTCTCCCGCAAAAACCGAGTCAATCTCGCAAATCTAGCCGAGACACGATCTGCTTCACGTCTCGAGTGATGGATGACTATTACGAGCAACTTCAACATCGATCGAACTCTTCTAATTAGAATTTAGAGCCCATTTTCCTAATAATGGATAACTATGATAAAACTTACGGGCCACATTCATGTTAGGCCATGATGAATAGTCTTCAGCAGCGGTTCTCAAATTTTTTGGTGACTGAATCCTTTTATAAAGTGACATTTTTACGGACCCCCAAAAAATAATGTTTGTCTTCGAATTAATGTCGTCTCCGTGTGATCAGACACCAGGTCTGATAACATTTCTAAACACAATTTATGTGCTCGTGGAGGCATTTGGGGAGCCCCAGAGTTTCGCTGAGCACACTTTGAGAATGGCTGGTCTACAGTCCGCACTATTCAAGTCCAACATTGGCAAATGAATATAATGTTATATTATGCTCTCTACAGACTTACAATCATTTCATTCATAGCCTTCTAATTCTTATTTTTCCATCACGTGAAGAGATCATGTCAGAAGCTACGTTTAGCGAATGCGATGTTCTCGTATGCTATATAGTGAAAGAAGTATTCACTATAGCTGGACGAATTTCTACCATTTTGATGTCTTCTTCTACATGTGCTATAATAGCTATAACAAATGGCCATCATCATGGAAAGCTATGCAGAAACAACGCTTAGACGTAGAAGTGAATGGGCTCAACTATCCGCGAGCGGAACCGGGCTAGTCGTTTCCTTGTTGTGATTCACAAATCACAGGCCACAGCTGGGTGCGGTGATTTTCACTTTTGACAATACTCTTGAACTACATACGAGGAGTCGCTTTGAGGAATAAAATATCTTTGAAAATAGCCTTGAAGCTATTGGTAGATCAAAAGATAGATATTGTTTGACTCTACATTTCTTATGTTTTAGTTTTATGTAGGCTCCCTTTATTTTATGCACTCGTAAATGACGCATGAAAAGTTCAGTAGCATTGAAATTGAGTAAGTCATCGAAGTGAATAGCATATAAATATGTAGGTACGGTAAGCCAGTTAATACTCTATAATATTAAGCGCTCACCGTATCATCAGTTTATCGCCACAATAACAACAAAATAAATATTAAGTTACGCAAGATATCCGTTAAAATTATCTAATAAAATTACGTAATTAAATTAAAACACCAGTGGGAAATTGCAGAAAGTGAAAACGTCTAACGGCTACACTCGGAGACATTGATAATGACTTAACTTTATTTAAAATATTTACAATAATAAAGTTAAGTAATCATCATTATATGTTATGGCCGCCGTAATCCGTTATTTCGTTAAAAAATCTGCGAAGGCTCCACCGTACAGGCTGCGCGGGAGTGGAGTGAGGACTACGCGATAGCGAGGTTGAGGGCAGATAGTGCTAGCGCGTCGCTCCGGACCGGCGCACGCGCATATCTGATATCGGCTTCGGTATAAAAGACCGCGAATCCTTCATGCGGCCAATTGACTTCCCGGCCGGTGGAGACGGAACCTTTAAAAATATATAGAACCTCCTTTTTGGAAGCCGCTTCGAAGGAAAAATGGTAGACATACCAGCGAGACACGATGACCATGGCGACGGCGATACCGATGGGGTGGTTCTGGCGAAGGGAGTGGCGATGGCGGTGCTGTTCTCTGCTTCCATGATTTGTGGAATAGTTCCCCTGTTTTTGGCGAAAAAATTCAAGTGGATCAAGCCCGATGAAGCTGGCGATCTGAAGTCGAAGAATAAGGTTGTGATAACCCTGCTGTCCTTCGGAGGAGGTGTCCTGCTGTCGACCACCTTCCTGCATCTGGTGCCAGAGGTCGACCACAACATTGAGGATCTAGTCTGTGAGTAGCTTTGTTTATGTTCAATTTTTATAATGTCAGTCTACCGACTGCAGTCATAATAGATTACCTCGCGTGAAATATTATAAAATAGATTATGGTAATGTCGATTATGTATGCATAATTTATTAAGCTTTGAATAATATTAAAGAATAAAAAATAATTTAGCAAAATCACAACTCGTAACAAGTAAGTAAAGCGAGGTTTTGGTCGAGTGACTGGGCATTTACGACACACGTTGCTAAAGCATTCTTCAGCCTCGGAAGTACTGTTTGGCAATACTACACCTGTTCACACACTTACCATGTCACTGTTCAATTAAAAGTATTTAATTGAACAAAACTGCAGAAGAAAAAAAAAAAACAATATTTCACATACCTACATCATGAAATTTTATGATTAATAAAATGTTTGTTTCAACCTACAAAAGTTTATCTGTGATAAGATTATTTTCAGTTCAATCGCAGTAACATAGATCACATTACACATACATCTGCTTCAAGTATTTTAAAACAAAAACAATATTTACAAACTTTATACAAGGAAAAGAGTTCAACGATTACAAATTAAATTTTTCGTAAAATTACGGAGGAATATCTTTTCCCATTAATTAAAAGTTTTGAGAGACTTTTCATTCCAATTATTATAATCGATCTTGTATCAAGGGTGAATTTTAAATAAAATGGTATGCGAAATCGGAAAATAAAGGAAATACTTATCTAAAAAAATTGAAAGGATTTGCGGGCTTGATTTTGATATTTATTGTTTAGTTCATCCTGCAAGAACCATTAGAGATATTTTTAACTTTTCAGAGGATGCTTTATATTATATTAATATTAGCTAATGGACTGCTTATTTAAAAATCTTTAAGTATGAAATCAATGAAAATCTTTGCAAACGGAGCGTAAAATTAGCTCGTCTCGTGACTCTCGTCTGAACTGGGGCACGATTGTCAAAAAAGTTCAATTGCTTATTAGAACGTACTGGCTGTAGACATTATCTAACACTTGCGCAACAGTCACTGGGTATGTGTGCCGCTGACCGCTCATCTTAACTGGAGCTATTGGTTCAGTAGTTCACGAGTGGGAAAATAGTGCAGACCTGAAAACTGGCTACTAAAAAAGTTATCTAAGATTTTTGGTGAACTTCGCACACAAAGAAGTCGGTTAAAAACAGTTTTCACATTATACGTTAGTTTTAACTTATAACACGTACTTTGGCATTCGGGTAGTCTCCATTATTTTCTTGGGTGATAAATATAATATCAAACAATATGCTTTTTATGATAGGAACGTAGCTCGTCTTTATCCAGCGTGAAAAATTTTAACACCTTTCAATTTGATTTTAGCATTCGATAATATCGAACCTACCGCACTTCGCCGGTCAAACACGTTTATTGTATCACTGCAAGTATCGTAACCGGAACTATACTTATAGATTTCTTGGTACATTTTCCAAGAACTTCTAACGTTGCGATTTGCGAACATCTTCCTTATTCGATTAATATGGGTGTTATGGATTATGGCGTAGTTTGAACCAGAGGAATTTAAAGGAATCGGCGGACCTGCGTTATTTGGTCGGGTAATATCAATAATAATAATCAATTTGCCGAGGCTTGATATAACCCGACGAAATCACGATAATCCGCCATCTGCCCATGATAACCTGGAAACTACTTTCGTTGTGTTTTGACGTGAGAACGTCTTATAATTCGATGGGGCCTGCGCGCACGAAAAAACATGACGCAATATGCGGCGTTACCTCGCTCTGAGGCGTTCCATTTATAGACTACAGGCCCACGTCGAAAATGGATGGGTCATATGAACCACCTGGGGACGTATATAGGATGATATTAGAGCATAAAATAATAAGATTTAGCACTATGCCGTCACTTGTAAGCTGTCCAACTGAGTGCAGCTGGTGAGAATTCAAAAGTGCATGTAGGGTGAGTACATTTTGGTCATATGATCCTGTACGGCATTTTTACCATCGATAGACACATGAAAAATAATAAGAAAGCTCGCAGTGCCGTACAAAAATGATGCGCCAACAAGTCGGTATTTTTATTTTATTTTCAGCCAATTTCCATGGTAAATTTGGTCATTTGATTCTATACGGCATACGTTTCATACTGTTTGGATACAGCTTCGAATCAATTATTCCGCAACGCCGTACAAAAATAATGCGACAATAGAAAAAAATCGAGGGTTACAAACCCCTGTTTTTCAGGGGTCCGGGGGGTCATCTGAAACAGTACGGCTTCGGTTCCAAACATTATTTTAGCACTCAAAAGTACTATTAAAAATAATGCCGTACATTTTCGTTAGTCCAAAGGTTTGTAGGAGAAAAAAAAACTCAAGCAATTAATATCCATAGAACATGGCTTGGCACAACGCATGGCTTTCTTATTATTTTTCATGTGTCTATCGGTGGTAAAAATGCCGTACAGGATCATATGACCAAAATGTACTCACCCTACATGCACTTTTGAATTCTCACCAGCACTCAGTTGGACAGCTTACAAGTGACGGCATAGTGCTAAATCTTATTATTTTATGCTCTAATATCGTCCTATATACGTCCCCAGGTGGTTCATATGACCCATCCATTTTCGACGTGGGCCTGTAGTCTATTAAGGCTATGACGTTGTCACGTTCAACTATCGTCAGTACACCGCACAGAGCACCGTACAGTCGGGGAAAATTGTGCTAAGCAGAAATGTACAGTCGGGGAAATGAGTTGTTTAGCAGAAATGTACAGTCGGGGAAATGAGTTGTTTAGCAGAAATGTACAGTCGGGGAAATGAGTTGTTTAGCAGAAATGTACAGTCGGGGAAATGAGTTGTTTAGCAGAAATGTACAGTCGGGGAAATGAGTTGCTTAGCAGAAATGTACAGTCGGGGAAATGAGTTGTTTAGCAGAAATGTACAGTCGGGGAAAATTGTGCTAAGCAGAAATGTACAGTCGGGGAAATGAGTTGTTTAGCAGAAATGTACAGTCGGGGAAATGAGTTGTTTAGCAGAAATGTACAGTCGGGGAAAATTGTGCTAAGCAGAAATGTACAGTCGGGGAAATGAGTTTTGACGTGACAACGTCTTATAATTCGATGGAGCCGGCTGCACGCACGAAAAAAAATGACTCATGCGGCGTTACCTCGCTCTGAGGCGTTCCATTTAAGGCTTGAAGTGCAAGCGAGAGTGCGGAACGAGCGACAAAGAGGCACGTTGTCACGTTCAACTATCGTCAGACTTTACAGACAACCGTTTTTTTTAAATACATTTATGGCTTTTAAAGTAATCATAAATAAGCTTTGGTGTACGTTTAAATTAAGTATGCATATTGCACACAATAATGAACATAAAAGTCAGTAAGTCACTTCATTAAGTCAGTGATATTCGTTTCTCAAAACTCAAATTACTTCAACGTGTTAGTATTCGGAGTAGAAAACAAGTATTACAAATAATATTGCGTAACAGCAGGAAAATTGTTGCAGCTGCGAGCTTGTGCTTTGAAAATTTAAAGCTTTTATGTCGCAACAGATGAAAATGTAGAGCAGCGCGGAGCGCTCTAATTCTACTATTTCAATGCAAAACCGATGCAGTTTTTTTAACCGACCAAGGAACAAAGCTGTATAGTGTATACAGGGTGTAACAAAACTAAGTGATAATACTTTAGCGTGTGTATGAGTTCCTTGTAGAGACTTCACTGTGAAAGTAGCAACCCTGCAGACCAAATTTTTTTTAATTTTTTTTATGGGGAAACTCGTGACGCTGGGGCGCTTACCCTTACAAAAGTGAAAAAAAATTTGGTCTTTCAATGGTGCTACTTTCACAGTTAACTCTCTACGAGGAACACATACACACCCTAAAGTATTATCACTCAGTTTTGCTACATCCTGTATATATTAATGTTGGATCAAAATTTTAAAATCGTTATGCAGATCTTTCTGCTTCACGATTTTGAAATTATGATTGACTTTTCCTTGTTCGATGATTTAAAAAAAGACGGTTTTCCTCAAATGAATCACATTAAAAAGCTTAGCCTATAAATGTCGTCTCGTAAAGAGAGGCCTACACCTGCAGACTTATGAGGAATACACATAGGAATACACAAAACGTGTCCAGTCAGGTCAGCCTGACCGACCGGACCGATCACTCTCACCGTATACGGAGGCCTTAAGTAAAGCTATGCGCCGGACGCTCAACTATTTGACTTATTAACAATTCAATAAGGGAAACAGAGAGCACATGCGTACGCGCATCGCATACGAACATACATCGGACATTGCCGCTTATTGCCGACAAAAGTTATCAGAGAAATGTTTACAATACGTCTGACGTATACTCAAATTTTTTAATTCAACAAAAAAACCTGCACTGTGCACATATAGGTATAGGGACACAGAAGATTTAAATACTAAACTAGATGACCCCCGCAACTGCGTTGCCCCATAATTCGATAATCGCATGGGAACCGTACATTTTTCCGGGATAAAAAGTATAACTAAATATTTCCTTTCCCGGGACTGAAAGTATCTCCATAAGAAAATTTTAGCAAAATCGGACACACGTCAGACAGTGTGCTGTGTGGATATGGAATTAAAAAAATGAAATACAAAATTACAATCAATTTGTTTAATTAACTATCGTTTAAGAAATTATTATTTACTTTTGTTATTCAAAGAATAATTAGTATGAGTAAGTTTCATTCATGTACTGTTGCCATTTTAGTACTTATCGCTATTGTCCTTTAAATGCGCACGTCTTTATAGTTATGAATGTCCGAATAAACAATAGAAGAAAACTATAAAACATATTATATCTATACTAATCTATACTAATATTATAATCTATACTAATATTATAAAGCGGAAGAGTTTGTTTATTAATTGTTTGTTTTTTTGTTTGAACGCGCTAATCTCAGGAACTACTTATTTCAGTGTCAGATACTTCGATCGCTAATATACGTCAGATAGCCCATTTATCGAGGAAGGCTATAGGCTATATTTTATCACGCTAAGACTAATAGGAGCCGTGCAGAACGTCTAGTATTATTATATTACTACATACCCATTCTTAGTAATAATAGCAAATACACGGTTCGGCTACGACTCCAGCTTCTCTCTTCGTCATATATTATATTATATAATTATATTATTTATACAGAGTGCACACAATAAATATTACAGAATGTTGTATATAGAATTCTCGAGTCACGGTGTTTGTTGCCTATAACTCCTACGAAAAAGCTGGACGGATTTTTAATGAGCCTTTATTTGCTTAGCGTTACACGTCTCTGAATCGGCCAACATGTATTTTTTCATGCCTAAAAATACCGAAAGAATTGTCGGAAATATTAATTCTTTTATAAAAACAACAGTTGGAAAACCCGTAAGGGAAACCCCATATCATCCGTAATAATTTACGTAATTGCTATCCCCCTTCGTATTTAAAAATAAAGACCGCACTGTGTGATACGAATATTACAGTTATGGAGGGTGTAACAAAACTAAGTGATAATTATTTAGGGTGTGTATATGTGTTCCTTGTAGAGAGTTCACTGTGTAAGTAGCAGCGCCGAAAGATCAATTTTTTTTTTACATCTGGGGAAACTCGTGACGCTGGGGCGCTTGCCCATACAAAAGTGAAAAAAGTATTGGTTTTTCAGCGCTGCTACTTTCACAGTGAACTCTCAACAAGGAACACGTACACACCCTAAAGTATTATCACTAAGTTTGGTTACACCTGTAGAGGCAGAATGATTTGTTCCTGTCCGTGAAACGATTTTTGTAACGTATCAGTTTAATGAATGTGGTAATGATAAAATATAATGATTTCCAGTTACCAGAAAGTTACTAAAAATATGCACTTTGCTTTGCAACTTTGTTGTTCCGAATCTTGAAATTGTACCATTTTTCGCAACAAGAACTACTGTACGTAGTATGTACTTTCCCAGGATTCAAAGTATCGCGTGGGGAGGTATAGAGAGTAGAGACACACAGACAGAAAGTCAGACTGACAGACAGATAATTGTGTGGTAAGGTTAATGAGGTCTCATACATGAGATATGTATAAGTTTTCCCCAAAATAAGCGGGTTGGGACTTAAGTCAGTGCTGCATATTGGAATTTCCCACTAAACTTGATTTATTGTCGAAAAAACACAAAATTCGGGTTTCAAGAGTTAAAAGTCATTTCTTTCTTGGAACTTGGAAGTAATAAAATTGTGTTATTACCACTGAACACAAGAATATTATAAGTAAAACTTAAATTTTATTAGTTGACCTATGTATGCTAAGTAATAAGTTAATTTCTGGGAAATAATACCACCATTTTTGAGAATATAATATTATTTTGTTTAATTTTTAGAAACACGTTGTACCTAATAATAGTAATTGTAAGTTTTCTTTCTACGCAATAATAGATCAAGAATACGGATTAAAAATAGTTTACACAAGCATGTCACAATATTATGTACGATACTGTACGATAAGATATTACAACTGATCGCACATACCCATAGTATCGTTAGTTCATTTGTTGCAGTAAACAATATAAAAACTCACTTTGTTATTATCACTCATGATTAAATCAGAAAAAAAGATGCGTCAGATAATAATAATGCTACATAAATAATAATAAGTCGGTAAAAATGTAAAAACAGTCTCGTCCGTCGTCACTCGTGTAGCTGCAATTAAAGTTGTACAACCGCACCCCAAAATTAACGGTGGACCATATCCTATGTTCGCAGAGCCTTTAATCAAAATGCATTAATTAAGTATTAATAATTATACTTCGATACCGAAGTTAGATGTGATGTGTAAGAGATTTGAGACAACGCAACGTAAGCGCCATGAATGATGAATGATGAAAGTAAGTACCTAATGCATTTTCATTTGTAATTTAGATTCACACGTGGTCTGAGGTAGGTACAATTTTGACCTAGGTAACCAAATATACAACATAGACATACCATAAATTATACATAATAATATACAGGGTGCAATTAAACCTTCCTGCCAAATTTTGATATATTGATCCTTGTTAAAAATAAAAATACACGTATTTTTTCTTTTATAGTCACTCAGTACTAAAATGTTGAGAAATAGCTTCCGAAAGTTATCCTAAAAAACAATACATTTAATCGACACAATGCGTCGGCCGCGCGTGACGTGCCCCCGCGCGCGCGCCTCATCCCGCGTCACCCGCTTTCATTCCCCCGCGCCGCACACTGGTCCCAAAGTAAAATAAATGGGACATTAAGAATTTTCGGATCGAAGGTCAACGGATCAGACAATTACAAGTCACTTTTATAGATGTCGTTTTTTTAAAATATGCCTTATCTACAGAGAAAAAAAAATATGAATTATTTTTTGTATGGACGAAATCATAATTTTGTAATTTTCTTCCAAGATTCAAACGTATTCAACATAAATCATAGCACAGCT
Source organism: Polyommatus iphigenia (assembly GCA_963422495.1). Lineage (NCBI taxonomy): Eukaryota > Metazoa > Arthropoda > Insecta > Lepidoptera > Lycaenidae > Polyommatus > Polyommatus iphigenia. The sequence goes on along the minus strand of OY730181.1, from coordinate 13,927,046 downwards.
TATAGAAGGACTCTTGTCGTACATTTTTGTCATGTTGCTCAACTGCGATTTTTGCGCCTTTTAGAGCTACAGGCTTCAAATATGCCTTATCTACAGAAAAAATATAAATTATTTTTTGTATGGACGAAATCATAATTTTGTCATTTTATTCCAAGATTCAAACGTATTCAAAATAAATCATTGCACAGTTTTGTCATAGACACTTAACTGCGATTTTTGTGCCATTAGGAGCTACAGGTACTTTAATTTTTATTGTTTTGTATAATTCATTTCTGAGTATTTCATATAGTTTTTAATAAATATTGTTAAGGATAGACAAATAATAATGTTTTATTTATTGACAAGTAACTCTTTCTAATGTCTTATTCATAAAAAAGCCTATATATACTAAAACTAAACAAATTAAAGTAGAAATCTCAAAACATGTACGTACAGGTAAATTATTTTATGACTCATCCAGTTTGCAAACATTGTTTGGTAATGACTCATTGCCTAATTGGTAATTACCTCTATACTTGGAATTTGTGCTCTGTTTTGTTATTCAGCGCTAGCGAACGCTTCGAAAACGCTAAATAATAAATAGGCACATAGATTGCAATTCAAATTTTCCCTTCCGAGTACTTTTACGGGCTTAGGACCGTCAAAATACAAACTTGTATGATTATAATTATAGGTAATGTATTAACAATAGTGGAAATCTCAAAACGTGTTTGTACATGTAAATTATTCCATCGATCGTGGAAAAACGAGACACAATAAGGCTATTGTGAAAACCGATCATGAAAGCCTCATATTACTTCAAGTAGTGGGGGTAATTAGACAATGAGTTATAAAAAAATGCTTGCAATACGGATGACTCGCGCAATAATCCTTCGAGCCCCAAGCGGTCGCATTGGACCGCGATAACAATAGAAGCCTTACTATTGTTATCGCGGTCGCATAACAATAGAAAGGGCCGGGCTTCGAGCCCCAAGCGGTCGCATGCGACCGCGATAACAATAGAAAGCCATTCTATTGTTTTTTAATTAGACAATGAGTTATAAAAAAATGCTTGCAATACGGATGACTCACGCAATAATCCTTCGAGCCCCAAGCGGTCGCTTGCGACCGCGATAACAATAGAAGCCTTACTATTGTAATCGCGGTCGCATGCGACCGCTTGGGGCTCGAAGGATTATTGCGTGAGTCATCCGTATTGCAAGCATTTTTTTATAACTCATTGTCTAATTAAAAAACAATAGAATGGCTTTCTATTGTTATCGCGGTCGCATGCGACCACTTGGGGCTCGAAGCCCGGGCCTTTCTATTCGTATTGCAAGCATTTTTTTATAACTCATTGTCTAATTATCCCCACTACTTGAAGTAATATGAGGCTTTCATGATCGGTTTTCACAATAGCCTTATTGTGTCTCGTTTTTCCACGATCGAAGGTATAATTTACATGTACAAACAAACAAACATATATAATCATACAAGTTTGTATTTTGACGGTCCTAAGCCCGTAAAAGTACGAAGGGAAAATTTGAATTGCAATCTATGTGCCTATTTATTATTTAGCGTTTTCGAAGCGTTCGCTAGCGCTGAATAACAAAACAGAGCACAAATTCCAAGTAAAGAGGTAATTACTAATTAGGCAATGAGTCATTACCAAACAAAATTTACAAACTGGATGAGTCATAAAATAATTTACCTGTACGTACATGTTTTGAGATTTCTACTTTAATTTGTTTAGTTTTAGTATATACAGGGAGATTTGACTCCTTGCGATTATTATTTATGGGGCCACATGAAGTCTTTAGTATACGCAACACCTATTAGCGATGTACATGAACTGAGGAGAAGAATAATTTATGCAGCAAACGAAATCCGAGAAACTTTAACAAGTAGAGTAACGCGATCTAATTTTCGCTTAAGATTACGCAAGTGCATCAGAAATCGAGGACGACAATTCGAACAGGATTTACCGTAATAATTATCAACTTATTATGTAAATAAAATATTAATTTTTATTCAAAGACTTTTATTTAACTTAACCTGACGTAGCAAATGTTTATTTAGACTTTTCCAATTTGCTAATTACAATTTTACTACCTGCTAGTTCAGGTAGTTAGCAGGTTCTTCATTTGGACAAATCGGCGTAGGGTCCTTAATATTCCCTAAGTAAGATGTTATTTAGATTTTTGCATTACAAATTATACCTTTTTGGATAGCTTAATAAATAAGGAATTTAATTAAGTAATTTGTACGACTAATGTCTTATTGATTTTTTAAACAATAAGGGGTGAAATGAGGGAAAATCATTTTCATTTTTTTTTGTTAAGACTTTTGAAACACTCTGCTAATTTTTGTTTCCTGTTTAGATGGATAAATAACTTTTGTATTTGTAGTTTATCTACCTAAGAACTAAAATTATGTTAAAGATTAAGAAATTAATAGGTAGATTTTTTTTTATAGTTTTCCTTTGAAATCGGGTGTTTTTGAAAAAAATACAAAATCTTGAATATCTCGGTAACCGTTAGCTTTTGGACAGGGTATGATATAGCTTTTTAGGCTGCAAAAGTGATGTATTTTTACATGTTAAAAGGAAACAGACCTATTACCGGTCACCCTGTATAGGCTTTTTTTATGAATAAGACATTAGAAAGAGTTACTTGTCAATAAAGAAAACATTATTATTTGTCTATCCTTAACAATATTTATTAAAAACTATATGAAATACTCAGAAATGAATTATACAAAACAATAAAAATTAAAGTACCTGTAGCTCTAAAAGGCGCAAAAATCGCAGTTGAGTGTCTATGACAAAAATGTATGACAAGAGTCCCTCTATAAGCTGTGCTATGATTTATTTTGAATACGTTTGAATCTTGGATTAAAATGACAAAATTATGATTTCGTCCATACAATTTTTTTTAATTATTTTTTATCTCTGTAGATACGGCATATTTGAAAAAAAAGACATCTATAAAAGTGACTTGTAATTGTATCAGCTGTCTACAAAAAAAAATTAAGCCTGATCCGTTGACCTTCGATCCGAAAATTCTTAATGTCCCATTTATTTTACTTTGGGACCAGTGTGCGCCGCGAGTGACAGTTCTGCAACGATTTTAAATGGGATAAAATATGTCATTGACAAAAAATAACACCCAATTTTTTTTGGTTAAATGGACTCTCCTAATGATACCTAAGCCCTGGAAAAAATCTGGCAGGAAGGTTTAATTGCACCCTGTATAGTAACCATGGCTTTCCTCGGCTACCCGGATTTGTACATAATATTATACCTGCCTCGTCCTTAATTGACGCATGATTACCCGCGCGTGAGGAAACCTGTCAGAGGCGTGGGAAATGGTACTTATTGACTGCGGCTACTTAGCTCAAAGCTATTTTACCTCCAATAATACCTTGATGATGATGGAAGGAACATTCTCACAAATAAATATACAAAGTTTCTAATAGACCGTATATAAAACCGGCCAGTGCGTGTCGGGCCACGCGCAATATAGGGGTAGTACCGCTTATTTTTATTTTTATTTTTGTATGGTCAATGAATAACTTGTTTTACCTATACTATTATAACAACATCATGTCAGTTACTTTCAAAGGAATTTGACCGAAAAGTTCCTTTATATGGAGTTAATTAAAATTGAATGACATAGGAACATTATTATATTAATAACAATGACAATATTTACACACTATGTATTAACATAGTGTGTAAATATTCAACTATTAAGTTGAATATGTCTGAACTTATAAAAATGTAAACCTCTACTGTACCATATTCTTAGCAAATAAATAAAATTGATTTGATTTGATTTGATTGAGTATACTTCGCCGAATACATTTTTTTTTGTTGGTAGTAGGGGGCTGGGGACGACACTGGACTCCGATTTTTTTCCACTTTATAACTTAATATTTCACAAACCGATCCCTTATTTGGAAAATGATCTATAAATTATACTCATAATATTACCACAGTCTATGGAACTACGCTGTGATATTACTCAAAAAACCTATCCAACTAAATTCAAATCTTCATAACTTCTTAACTATGCCAGAGTAGACAGAAATGCAGTGTGCTAAAAAGAAAAAATCAGCCAAGTGCGAGTTGATTCGCGCACGAAAGGTTACGTACCATTAAAGAGCAAAAACAGCCAAACAATCATTGTTTTTTTTTGTATGGGAATTTAAATTTAAAAATTAATTACTAATTATTTATTTTATTTAAAATTTATTTTTAAATATTAAAGTATAAAATATATGACTGAGTATTTTGTGAACATTTCAGCCTACCTTATGCCATGGTAGAATCTATCATGGCATAAATATTTTAGGGGGGCTCTCATACAACAAACTTGATTGAAATTTTTTGCTTGCAATTGCGATATCAGATATCGAGCAAGAAATTGCAATCAAGTTTGTTGTATGAGAGCCCCCCTAAGATATTTAATTTATTTTGTTTTTAGTATGTATTGTTATAGCGGCAACAGATATACATAATCTGTGAAAATTTCAACCCTCTAGCTGTTACTGTTCTTGAGTTACAGCCTGGAGACAGACAGACGTACAGACAGAAGGACAGACAGGCGGACAGAAAAGACAGACAAACAGACGGACAGACAGATGGACAGACATACGGTCAGGAAGACGGACAAACATCAAAGTCTCAGTAATAGGGTCCCGTTTTTACCCTTTGGGTATGAAACCCTAAAAGACACACTTTTGAAAATCGGCCAATTTTAGAAGCTCATAGCGAGGCAATGATTGGAGATAAATACAAAGTGTAAAAGACAAAGTTGTAGAGAATTTAATTAGCTTTTATTATGTAGTACAAGAGAATTTCGTACGAAGCAGCGTTTTTTAATGACTAAGCAAAAAACCAAAAAACGGGACCTTCTTTGCCCCCCCCCCCCCCACTCTCTCGGGCTCACCTCGAAGGGGTCAGGACTTTTAGTATGTTTATCTCCTAACTAGCCCAAACAAAGTTCTGAAGTCAAAATTTCTGCTTTCGACTTTTCCAAGCAGAATCATTCGTTTACTAGGCTAAACGACGTGTGGGGTCACACGATGGTCACGATACGCGAAAAAAAATTCATCCCCGCTTGATGTGTAGGGAAGGTACCATAAAAAATATTTTTTTAAGATTTCATGTACCATTTTGTCGGCATCATTAATATATTGTGCATTCATGCTAAATTACAGCTTTGTAGGTCCTATAGTCTCTGAGCAAAACCGCGAACAGACAGACAGACAGACCGAAACTATAAGGGTTCCTTGTTGACTTCGGAACCCTTAAAATGTACTGTATGTATAATACCGAAGCTACATTACTCCGTTGCGTTGCCGCAGCGTTAACGTTGCGTTGTTTTACGTTGTAATTATTCTATGATGAAATGCTTTGCTTAGCCCGGCCGGAAACGACGTTTCGACTCGAATCGACGAGGAAGAATTGAAGCGGGATGATGATGCACTCTGATTGGGCAATACTAGCACAGGAGGCTAGACGCACAGAGTTTCGCGGCCATTAAGCTGATTTCACCTGGTTTGATGTGGACGCAGTCTTCAGAAAACTGCACCAATGGGTGCGGTAGTGTTTCTGCACAAACTTAACATTTTGTATAACGCTTAGCAGATATATGGCATTCAATTGTATTTCCGTTGCGACGACGCAACGCAACGTAGCAAAGTAACCTCGCTCATTGTTGAGTCACTTATATGGTATTTTTAAACGACACTAACTTTAATGATGGAACTTTTGTTTAGATCGAAAATACACGTTTTCCTACTTATTTTGTTTGCATAGTTCCTACTACGCAGTTCTTTGTAAAGTCAAGGGCAAGTTTTGTTTATGCATCTCGTAAGAAAATACCTAGGTTGCAATGCATCTAAACTGCAAAAGATCTAAAACTAAAGAAAAATGCCATTAACTTTGTTTCTTATTCTAAGCCAACATTTAAAGATCATTAATCCATACTCAATTTCACCAAAATCCTTTCAGATGTTTGGGCGTTTAGTAACAGACAGACAGACAGACAGACGGAAAGGCACAGTTTCGTATTTATAATAGGTACTAATATGTATAATTATTGTTTAAGGATTAATTTGTTAGTGTCGATGACAAACAGTAGCATAACTCAAGAAGTTTTGCAATATTATGTTATTACGCCTACGGCCGTACAATGTATGTGTTACATTATACATATTCCCACGCAAATAGCGAGCGCTAACGAGAACGCTATCTTATAGTATCTCTGTCACGTGGAGTAGAGCAGGGGTTCTGAAACTTTCAGGATAAAGAAACATTAAAAACACAATTTTTTCATTAAATTTATTTCAAGCTAGATTTTTCTCATTGTTTCTTTACTTATTCTTTTATTATTTAGACTTAAGCCTTTTGTCTGTTTATGATTAGTTTTGGGAATTCATCAATTAATTATTATTATTATCCAAGGAAAAAGGGTAACAACCAAACTGGTTACAACAGCTCCGCAGCTCCTACGGTTATTTTATAATAAACCAGGTTCTGTAGACAAATAATAGCTCTGCAGTGTGTTAAAAATTTCCTACCATACTCTAAATCACTATTCTCGACACTGTCTACAGTCTAAATTTACTGACAATAGTCGTACTTTTGTACGACTTTTGGAGACTTTGATCATAATAAATCATACAAATACTTAGTAATATGAATTGACAGCCACAAAAAATAAAAAAATGCAGTTTTTTTTTATAATAATTGAAAACCCACAGCCCACATGATGACTTTTATAATGTTACATCACCGGTAACTCCAACATGATGAATTATGTTTTTCCTTTGAACATTAATTTTAATATTATAATATTATACCTACTCTATTGTAATAATAGTTTATAATATGAAAATTGCACTTGTAAAGGTCGCTGTAGTACACGTACTGATAGGCGGCGCGGTCGCAGGCTGAAATTTAGATTGGCAAAAATTTCCTTTTATTATTTGGCAAGATTTTGAGATTTTTCAATTTGACCTTAGATTTTGGGGCAGGTCATGACTCATGTCCCCTGTGACCCCCCCTTCGGACCACGCCTGTGTACTAATGGAATTGGTAGATAGGTCGTAGGTAGTATAGGTCCGCCATCTGCCTATGAATCAATTTCTTCGATGGTACCTACTCAAAAAGACCTTGAGTCCAAGTGACGATTGGGATTTGGGATAGTTCAGAACTGAGAGCTACCGGATGCTGAAAGGACTGTGAATTATTATCTAACGTTGGGCTCTACGTCCTTTGTAGAGCTAGAGCAGGGGTCACCAAATGGCGGACCGCGGTCCGCATCCGGACCGCCGATCCATTGTGTGCGGACCAAGCATGTTCGTAGAGTAGTAGAGCTTCTACTATTGCCCTACAAACAGCAGCTTGCGTAATTCCTTCTCTTATAGTGAGGGAGCCCTAGAATATTTTTTTGAAGTGAAAACTTCTTTAGCGGCGTTGAGCACTTGTGGGATGGGTAAAAACTGTGAAACTCGCGATAGATTTTCGTGTTGATCGAAAAACCATACAAAACGCGTAAGACGGTTGGAGAGTAGTGTTTTGTGTCGAACTCGAACTCGAACTCAATTTGAAACTTGATCGAAACTTGATCGAAACTTGATCGAAACTTGATCGAAACTTGATCGAAACTTGATCGAAACATGATCGAAACTTGATCGAAACCTTGATCAAAACTTGGTCGAAACTCGATCGAAACTCGATCGAAACTTGATCGAAACTCGATCGAAACTTGATCGAAACTTGATCGAAACTTGATCGAAACTTGATCGAAACTTGATCGAAACTTGATCGAAACTTGATCGAAACTTGATCGAAACTTGATCGAAACCTTGATCGAAACCTGATCGAAACTTGATCGAAACTTGATCGAAACCTTGATCGAAACCTTGATCGAAACTTGATCGAAACTTGATCGAAACTTGATCGAAATTTGATCGAAACCTTGATCGAAACTTGATCGAAACTTGATCGAAACTTGATCGAAATTTGATCAAAACTTGATCGAAACCTTGATCGAAACCTTGATCGAAACTTGATCGAAACTTGATCGAAATTTGATCGAAACTTGATCGAAACTTGATCGAAACCTTGATCGAAACCTTGATCGAAACTTGATCGAAACTTGATCGAAACTTGATCGAAACTTGTTCAAAACTTGATCGAAACTTGATCGAAACTTGATCGAAACCTTGATCGAAACCTTGATCGAAACTTGATCGAAACAACTTGATTGACGATTTTTTATTAAATGGGTTAAAAAAATGCACAACGTTAATCAAGTTAATCAAGTTTTCACTTCTGCCGGCACTCCCGGGGCGCAACCAGTTTTTTTTTCACTTCTGCCGGCACTCCCGGAGCGCAACCAGTTTTTTTTATTAATAACAAGCTAATTTTTTGTGAGTAGCTTTATTTTGATAAGACAAACAACATTTTTATCTGTGAAAAATCTTGAAAGTGGTAGCTAACAGAGATAGAAAGGATTTCATACTTTGATTTGATGGTCCTAAAATATGGATTGTTCTATTTGTAGGACAATGTTACTCTGTATAACTATTAACCTACTAATATACAAAAAATCAGCTAGTTAGTAGTTAGGGTTCCGTTTTAGGGTTGTGTAAGTAGTCAACCAAGTTTTGTTGTTTACAGAATATTATTATATTATATTATATTATATTCATGCAAAAATGTAGCCTTAATGATTTCTTAAGTTTTCGCGAGTATCACTCATGATATTATAAGTTTAAACACTTACGGATTTTGTCGCGGAGCACTTTTATTAATCCCGACGTTTCGGCTACTTTACAGTGGCCGTGGTCACGGGCGGTGAGTCCGCCCGTGACCACGGCCACTGTAAAGTAGCCGAAACGTCGGGATTAATAAAAGTGCTCCGCGACAAAATCCGTAAGTGTTTAAACTTATAATATCATAAATGTAGCCTTAACATTTCATGCAATTTCAAAACGGTACACTCGAGACGAAAAGCCGTAACAGATAAGATAAACGAATTTCAATTGTCGTTTATCGGCGTCCGTTTACGTTTATCTGATAAACGACAACATGACATTACGACTTCGTCGCATTTGTGTTTTTCCGCAATACGGAGACAAAAGCAAATACCTAGGCATATTTTAGTAAAACATCTATACTTATAAAATTACATGTCCTGACTGACTGACTGATTCATCATCGCTGAGCAAAAACTATTAAAGTTACAGCCACGAAATTTGGTGAGTAGGGTTGTTTTATTAAGTAGACACCCACTAAGAAAGGAATTTTGAAAATTTTACCCCGAAGGGGGTGAAATAGGGGTTGAAAGTTTGAATGAAAGTCTGTCATTTCTTGAGTTAGAAACATGAAATTTTATGTTTGGGTACATGTTTAAGCGTTTTTGGAAAATCTACCCCCAAGGGGGTGAAATAGGGGTTGAAAGTTTAAATGAAAGTCCGTCATTTCTTGAGTTAGAAACATGAAAGTTTATTGACGTTTGCGTTTGACGTTTGCTTAATTCATGAAGCCCCAAGCGGCCACATCCGGCCGCGATAACAATGAAAAAGCTATTGTGTCTCGTTTTGCCACGACATAGGGTCCCGTTTTTACCCTTTTTATAAGGAACTACAAAAAGGGGAAAACTATCCATCTTTGTTATTATACTATGTTAACGCGAACGAAGTCGCGGGCAACAGCTAGTTTAAAGATAATATAATATTACGATCTAGTTAAATGTAAAGCGTTTGGTGTCACCGAACACTGTGATTGACTTTAATAAAGATAGCGTAACGAGCCAAAAGGCAAAAAAGAAACATTTAAGAAAATAGCTCATTATTATTTAAAACTAATGCACGTAGACTTTTGAATTAACGCTCTTCTTAAAGTTTTACGTGGTAAAACAATATATTTTGGCAGGGCAAGACGTGTGTCATAAAATTCTAATTTACTCATGAGTCACATGACGTAGTTATTAGACCGTAAATGGTAATCAAGTAGTTCATAGCTTAATCATTCAAATTATGCAATTAATAAAACAGTATTGTTATGTCATGATTCAATGACCAGGTAAAAGTAAATAAAATTAGCCCATTACAAGTTCAACGACTGAGGATAAGGCATTAACAAATAGAAAGTCAACTAGAACAGAATAACCGATCACGTATATAAATTGTAATTCGTAAAAGGGTCTCGTACTGGCTTACTCACACAGAAATGTCGGTTAGTCCATTGTCTGCTTTATAAAGAAGAATAAAATCGATTTCTGTTAACGATGACGATTCGAATAGGGAATATTATGCAAAGGTCGGAGCCAGAGGCTAGCAGCCTAGCACGCACAGTAAATAACAATACGACCAAAATCCGGCTGTTGCATACGCTTTAAATTGACAGAAACGTTGTCAAACATCGAGGAAAACTTTTTGTTTACTGTCTATGCTGGTGCTGCCTCTATCGTGGAAATATTGTAGTAAAATAACATATCAAAAATATTGTAGTAAAATAACATATCAAAAATATTGTAGTAAAATAACATATCAAAAATATTGTAGTAAAATAACATATCAAAAATATTGTAGTAAAATAACATATCAAAAATATTGTAGTAAAATAACATATCAAAAATATTGTAGTAAAATAACATATCAAAATTTACTTTTAAAAAACTTTGTTAAAGTAAGTACTTACCAAAAATAAATTGTTGCGTTGTGACTTGTGGTGCACAATAAAATACATATATAAATATAAAATAGTGAACTGATTTAATTATCATAAATTTCATTATTTTATTATAATAGAATTGGGTTTAAACTAAGATACAAGTTATAAATATTATTATAATTTGTAACTTAGTTTAAAACCAATTATATTATTTAAGAATACCTTTTCACAAAGTGTAGGTGGTAACCCTGCACTCATCTTAGAAAGCATACCTAAGTTACTTGAAGGTCGAAGTAGCAGACTAGAATCTATTATTAAATACAATACACGCCCACAGGGGACTTTCGTAGGCGTGTATGAAATCATCTCTATAGTCTCTAGCCTCTACATTCCGTCGCGTCGCGCCTTCGTAGAGCGGCCGACGACGTACGTATGCTATCAAAATAAAAAATCTTTATTAACGTCTCCCATAATACAAAATAAAGTAGTACAATTATCAAGATGTAGTTAAAATTATCGCAGGAGACTGGTGCCCTAACTAGGTTGCCCTGTGTTAAGGACCACCAGGCAAAATATTATGGTACGCTATACGACGACGTTGATACGACGACGCCGGACGCACGTAACTATATCTGCGAATATCCACCCTGAAAATCCACCCTAATAAGTAATAATGTTAATGTGCCTGTCTGAACTAGCCTCAATGGCTTTGCTCAATTAAGCCAGCAAAATTTAGTATAAAACTTTGAGTTCCGGATACTTACCTACCTTTTTAAAAATGTACGGTCCGTAATGGAGTTGCGTGCAACAATTATTATTTAATACTTAACATTGTGTGAATTCACTCTTGAGTTAAAGCTTATGTGCTTCTGGAAGTCGGTAAAAAATAAAAGAACATCTACCACCTAGGCGCCTGTAATAAAACATTTTGGCGTAACGGAGTTGAGGGCGTTAGATGACGCCCGACACTCTGTTACGCCAAAATTCGTGTATCGCGCGGGAACCGTACAAATTTCCGGGATTTAAGAACCCTATGTCATTTTCCGGGATTCATAGTACCTGCATACCAAATTTCATCAACAGACCATCAGACAGACATAATTTCGCATGTGGAAATATGAAGAATACATATTATGTCGTTATTTTATATAAGTAGATGCTTTAAAATAACTATTATGAAGCAATGACTAAAAATAAATAGATAATAAATTGTGAATATATTTTAGTAGGTGCTAAAGTGAATAAGACTCACAAATCACTTTGAAATTATCACCTTCTGTTTCGGTGCAATACATTATATTATTATTGTAAAAGTGAATCCATTGAATTTCAGGATGTGAATAATACCTTATTATTTTTACACGTGTATCTCTATTATCTTTGGAAAAGTACTCTACTACAACTACCCATTAAAATATAATATAAGTACCATAATTTGTTCGTGGCATCCATTCTGTAGAGTGTAGACTGTAAGTCGTAACTCTTAGGACGTCTTTAAAGAGCTTTAAGGTTCAACAAGTCCATTCAAAATTTCAAGTACAATCAACCAGTCTTTATGCAGATCGTATTTTTATGTGCAATTGTTCTGATTAGCAAACAATTGCAGACTTGTATGGAATATATCGATTTCGTTCCGATGGTCGATAGGGTGTCGATTCGATTGAAACAATGCATGCAGATTGCAGACATTTTCCGAATTGGTAACATTTGAATTTTGATGCAAAATAAAATTTCTGAGAACAATAAATAATATGCATCGTAGAATGCAGAATAATGTTCCAGTTTTTATTTTTTCAAATGTTATTTTTTCAATTTTCAATTGTTTTAATAACCTGATTAAATAACTTAAGTCTGGCATATTATAATCATATGCCAAGTCTGGCATATACATATCTCGTAATAAATATAATATGATCTACCTAGTAAAATGAAAGAAAGTGATTCATCAGGAATTCATTTACAAAACAAGTTATTTGAAATTTGAAAATAAATACGATTTAACTTTCCACTGGATATTTCAGTACGGTAGTTTCAGTCAGCTGAATAAATTGACGCTAGGCTAGCACATTCGTAAGCGAGTCCAGAAGTCCACTGAACTCGGTATGGGCACGTCAGATAATTTATGTAATCAATAGATTCAATAAAAAAATAAAGCTACAAAAGTTTCATTTAATATGAAGTTTTTTCCTCGCCTTGTGCTTAGGACCATTAAAGCTAGTACTTGCAAATTGTTGACAAGAGCCATTACGGCGAGCTGCGCAATTGGTCTCGTAAGCATCAATCAATAAGGTGTGAATCGTAATTTAGCTCATGTCGAGGTCGGCGGCCCAATTGGCATGGGGCCAACGCGATTCCTGATACGTTTTTATGGTTCTTTAGTTGCGACATCTCGCAGCCTCCACTCGTAGATACGGCAGGAGTTTTTTCGCGCTATTAACAAATGAACCTGGGGCTTACATGGGGCTCTAACAAAGACACAAATTGCATTCGACATTTTCGACAGTTTGATCACAAACTTATCAAGCGTCATGCCACTCAATGACGCGATATATCAAATACTATAGACCTGGATCCCAAAAGGATAAGACATAACTTACTTTCTGATGGATAAAACCATAGGTTCTTGGTAGTGCCTCGTGTACTTAGAATACCTGCGAATTTGTGTAGCTCTAAGTGTGACACCTGGTCAGGTACCAGGTAACAAAGTTGACTAAAAATGGGTCTTACTTTACTTATTTTCTGATGGCTAATATTTATATATAATTTGTAGATTATTGTTCTGAACTAGTATCATGTAGTGTAAGACACTTTTCAATGACCAAAACTATTATCAGAGGTTTTAAAAATAACTTTGTTGCTATTTTTTTTCAAAGGCTGTATTTTTATTTTATAAATTAATATAACACCTTAGAAAACAATACGATATTGCAAGAATTTATTTTCTACTAGCTGTTGCCCGCGACTTTGTCCGTGTCAGCATAATGCATAGTATAATAACAAAGATGGATGATTTTCCCCTGTTTCCTTACCCAAAGGGTAAAAACGGGGCCCGATAACAAAGATATTTCAGCCTGTCCGTCTGTCTGTCTGTCCATATCCAGACTGTACCTCCCCTTTCTAACATGTAGTGAATATTATTAAAGTATGAATACAATTGAGTATTTTTTGGTCATATACCTAGGTATAGATATAGATACATAGATACATATAGAAACATAGGCTCTGGGATCTGGGCCTAACAGGTAAGCACTTGACTAGTCAAGTGCTTACCTGTTAGGCCCAGATCCCAGAGCGATTAGACAACTTACTATCACAATATGGATGAAACCTTAGGTTCTCAGTAGTTCCTTATATACTTAGAATACCTGCGAATTTGTGAAGCTCTACAATGGAGCTATACTCACTCTCACTCACTCACTCATAATGTGTAAAAATGTCTGTCTGTCTGTAACCTCTTCACACCCAAACCGCTTAACCGATTTTGCTGAAATTTGGTACAGAATATATACTTTTAGCCCTGGGGGTTAAGGTTTACGAGTACTTATCCGTTTTTAGCTTATGGTGACGCCTTGATAATTTGGCTGTAGGAAGTAGCGATATCGATTTTTCTCAGCAATGACTAAAGCTAAGAAATTAAAGTTCATTGTCAGTATTCATCATGTCTTTGAATTACCCATAGCATAACACGATTGGTCAACTTTTATAACACAGAATAATCAATCAAAAAGACATCTGTATAAAAAGGGATTCCTATTTTGCCAACAGAGAAGAATGATTTAAGCTTCCAAAATTTTTACAAAATATATTGGTTCAAGCATACACTTTAATTTGCCCATAGCTTATATGAAATGTATTTATAGTTTTTAAATTACGCGACAAAAACCATTTTGTTACTTACGCTCTTTCCATTTTTTGCTGTTCCATTGCTTGTTTACTATGAGAGACCGGCCCAGCCGCAATACAAAACAAGCAATCTAAAACGTATCCAACACGGTTTTTTAATTTAACGCGGTGTTACCGTAGCTGATGACGACAAGGATGATGACTGAAACAGGAAGTGTCTTGATTGGATGAACGATGAAAATTATAATGATTTTGTTGATGATTACGATGAATAAATAACAGACAAATACTTGCAGTTAATTATTATAATCATAGTAAAATATATATTTTTATGATATCTTTTCTACAAAAAATAAAATAAAATAAAATAAAATGCCTTATAAAACGAAATAGCTCCAAATAGCTTTACTTTTATATAAATTTACTTCAATATTTATTAATTACGAGATAACACCCGCAACTTCGTTTCGCAAAATTCCGGGATAAAATGTATCATATTTCCTAAAAAGTTAAGTATATATCCGTACCAAATTTCAGCAAAATTGGTTAAGCGGTTTGTGCGTGAAGAGGTTACAGACAGACAGACAGACATTTTTACACATTATGAGTAAGTGAGTGAGAGTGAGTATAGCTCCATGTAGAGCTTCACAAATTCGCAGGTACATAAGGAACTACTGAGAACCTAAGGTTTCAATCCATATTGTGATAGTAAGTTGTCTTATCGCTCTGGGATCTGGGTCTAACAGGTAGGCACTTGACTAGGTATATGACCAAAAAATACTCAATTGTATCCATACTTTAATAATATTCACTACATGTTACAAAAGGGAGGTACAGTCTGGATATGGACAGACAGACAGACGGACAGGCTGAAATATCTTTGTTATCGGGTCCCGTTTTTACCCTTTGGGTAAGGAAAGAGGGGAAAATTATCCATCTTTGTTATTATACTATGCAGTATGCTGACACGGACAAAGTCGCGGGCAACAGCTAGTAGAAAATAAATTCTAGCAATATCGTATTGTTTTCTAAGGGTCTACACAGACGGACTGCATTTCAACTGCAAATCGCAGTTGGATTGCAGTTTGAATGCAGTTGACACGACTGCAATACGACTGCAATAGAACTGCAAACCAAACAGTTCACACGACTGCACGCCGACTGCGCGTTTGGCTTGCAGTTCTATTGCAGTCGTATTGCAGTCGTGTCAACTGCATTCAAACTGCAATCCAACTGCAATTTGCAGTTTGATTGCAGTTGAAATGCAGTCCGTCTGTGTAGACCCTAAGGTGTTATATATTAATTTATAAAATAAAATACAGCCTTTGAAAAAAAAATAGCAACAAAGTTATTTTTAAAACGTCTGATAATAGTTTTGATCATAGAAAAGTGTCTTACACTACATGATACTAGTTCAAAACAATAATCTACAAATGATATATAAATATTAGCCATCAGAAAATAAGTAAAGTAAGACTCATTTTTAGTCAACTTTGTTACCTGGTACCTGACCAGGTGTCACACTTAGAGCTACACAAATTCGCAGGTATTCTAAGTACACGAGGCACTACCAAGAACCTATGGTTTCATCCACCAGAAAGTAAGTTATGTCTTATCCTTTTGGGATCCAGGTCTACTATATTATATTTTCTAACATGTATTACTTGGCTGTCAAAACTCGTAGCTATCAAATGCAATTCGGCTAAACTCACAAACATGATATATACTGTGCTTTCTAGGCTTATGGCTAAACTCTAAAGGCTTTATAGTTACATCACTCATAAGAAACATGCGCATGCGGCGATCAAAAATAGTTTTGCGAGACGCGCGATGTTTGTCGCGACTCGCGACTCGCGTAGCATCTACGGGGTGTGTGCTACGCGGAGTAGAGGAGATTCTATTATACATTGCGTTGTTGTCGAGAGCATGAAATACTACAATAATGCGGGTTACGAGCTTAACGAGTAATGAACAAAAAATGTTAAATGAAGTTTGCAGGATACATATTTAAGTTCGTAGTTGCAGAATTACAAAATTAGATTTAGACAGATCATCATGAAATTCCATTGCTTACCTTAGTAAACAAATTGAAAAACTTTGTATTTTGTATCTTTTTTTTTTGTACCTAGTACGATAGTAAAATTATTAGTCTACAGTGTACGCCGACTGTAGGTTCTATTATCTTAATTATAGTTTCCACTTTCGTTAGTTTTGTAAGCGATTCGTAGAAACTTTAGCACGAAAGCCAAGGTTGACGTGGCAACTCTCCATTTTTCTAAAACATTGAAACAAAACAGTCACGCTAGGCGACAATTATATCGCCTGCGAGTATTGGTCTTGAACTTACGTTTCACTATCGTCCACGCCACTACATTACTTCACGGTCAGTCAAAGCCTATTGCAAAATAAATTGTACAGGTAGAACTATATTATTATCTTCATACTTGACCGCCCATATCGAGCGCACGCACACACATACATATATAGGAGTGAGCTTAGGTACCTTTAAAATTAAGGGAACATTAAAAATAATGCAGCAGCTCTAGCGCTTTGAGTTTTTTCACAGGAGCTTTTTAGGGTTCCGTACCTAAAGGGTAAAAACGGGACCCTATTACTGAGACTTCGATGTCTGTCCGTCTGTCTGTCCGCCTGTCTGTCCGTCTGTCTGTCTCCAGGCTGTATCTCAAGAACTGAAAGATTGTGTATATCTGTTGCCGCTATAACAACAAATACAAAAAATAAAATAAAGGTAATATTTAAGGGGGGCTCCGATACAAGGAACGTGATTTTTTTGGCCTTTTTTGCTCGTAATCAATAATGGTAGCAGCTAGGCACTAGAAATTTTCACAAAATCCTTAAATATACTTGTACTTTAATAATTAATAATAAAATTAAAATATAGTAAATATTTAAGGGGGGCTCCCATACAAAAACACAATTTTTTTGTCTACTTTCGCTCTATACCAGTACGGAACCCTTCGTGCGCGAGTCCGACTCGCACTTGGCCGATTATTTCATTTTTAGGCGATGCAGGCTTGATTCGTTGTGCGTTATACATATACTACTCCCCTTAATTTTAAAATATTCCGGGATATTATAAGTATAATTATTTCTCTAACCAATCACAACACAATGTAAAGATTAATATGCTGCATCTCAAGCATCAATACAACGCAGACGTTAAAATTTGCGTAACTAAAACGATCAATGGGTAAGTATAGCAATTTTAATAATAAGTACGTCAAGTATTTTTTATTCTAAAAAAACATACATTATGGCAATCGAAAATAAAAATAAATAAATATGATTTTACGGTCATTTGCCTACCCACATTTGCACCGCTGCAAGTTGCAACTGTTGTAAAAAAGTATATTCTTTTTCGTTTAATATTTTCGCTTTAAGCCCGTCACAGACTTAGCTATAATAAATATTAATATTTTTATAGCTAGGCATATTACTATATACTGGCGCCAGTGTGCATCTGTCGAGCGATTGACAACAAGGCCCCACAGAACACAAGGGATCGCGGTGTAGGTCCTATACTGTGATCATCACCTGAGTGGGGTCCTTTTCGGTGGAATGCGCACTACACTGCCTTGTCGTTTGCTATCTTTACCCAAATAGACACCTACCTACAGCATATTATGTTCATCTGGCACTTATTTGTTAATGTTCCTTTTTTTATGTTATTTTTGTTTTTTATATTATACTTTAGATTGTCTTTTTTGTGAAATGTTCATTGTAATGTGGTGTAATGTGTTTGTACTGAATAAATGTTTATTATTATTACTATTATTATATATTTTCTATACTAAATCCACATGTCACAGAAATATATATTATAGCTGAGTGTGCGGTCACGCGAAAATTAGTATAGAAAATATATAGTAATATCACAGTGTAAATAACTACAGTGGTCCAACGCCTTTGAAGTCGCGCGAAATGCCGCTTTCGTCATTGCTTCAGGGTTGTCACAATAATGTGTTGTATTATAATCTGTTCTAAATTTTATGTATTCGTAGTATTTGTATGTAGAGTACTAGGAATAACAAAAAATAGACATAGAAGTATTATAAATAAGGAGTTTTATTATAAAAAATACAAATGCGTATACAAAAGCTCAGGGTTCGCATGAGATATCCCTATATTATATAAATTGATATAATATATATCGGATATATATCATGAATCATGATATATAATATAAATTGATATTTATGCTTGATATAATATATCAAAATTGATAATTATATTTAAAAATGTAAAATAATGTTTTAAATGTAAAAAATCTTACATCAAGTCGTAGTCTGAGTACACAGGTCTTATTTTCCGAGAGTTTCACAAGCCTAGGTCATCAAAAACTTGCTATTTGACACGACATTAACTAATCATAGCCGTCGACGCGGCTTGTAACTTAGGGCGCATTTTCATTAGTCGTTAACTCGTACGGTATACAGCATGCGGGGAGTCTATGACAACTAATTGACAACTAATGGCGCATTGTCATTGGTCGTGGCATGCGTTTCAGAAATCTCCCGCACTCCGCATGCGGGCCCTATCGACCAGTGAAAATGAGCCATTAGGCTTATGACACCCACGTGACCCCCTGATTTTCGGAAGAAAATTCTTTGTTTATACCATGTGTTAAGTTAATTCGACTGATAAAATTAATACACTTTTTTCTTCTGGTTAAAAAAGCTGTGTTTCGCCGAGTGAGTGAGTTTACCGGAGGCCCAATCCCCTATCCTTTTCCCTATTTCCTTCCCTACCCTCCCCTATTACCCTATTCCATCTTAAAAGGCCGGCAACGCACCTGCAGCTCTTCTGATGCTGCGAGTGTCCATGGGCGACGGAAGTTGCTTTCCATCAGGTGACCCGTTTGCTCGTTTGCCCCCTTATTTCATTTAAAAAAATTGATACTTACTCAAAAGTATCTAAGTATCGTTGATTTTTACTTCATTTGAAAATTTTGAATATCAATAATAAATTTAAATGAGTTTAATTTTACTTCCCTATCTTCAAATTATCAGACAGGGCAATTCCATATGTGACTGACTCTACATTTGATACGACTTGCGTTTTATTTTGTCATATATCATGGTTATTATCATGTTCTTAATATCAATTGTAAGCTGGCTTTGTAGCAGATTAAACAAGTTAACTTATGTAGAAAAAATGGTATGCACTGTTGTTTTCAAATAGCATTTATTTAGTCAAACATAAACGTGACTGACACTACATGCAAAAGGAAGTCGTTTCCGAGAGTGTTTGTAAACACCAATAATCTTCCTCTCTGTGTACTAAATAACTCTACTTTGCATTTTTATCAAAAGTGCATGAAACAAACTATTATAAAATGGTTACCTATAACCTGTAAGTTATTTAAAAAAATATTTATTAGCAAAAGAAATTATGACCGACACTATAGCCCAAAACGTGACCGACACTACACTCACTTTGTGCAGGTAAAAGTCGGTAGTTTTACATGAAACCTTAAAATTTATGTATCTCAGCACGTACAATACGAACTCTAAAATTATATAAAAGCAAATCAGTAATTATTTAATTCATTGAAATGCTTTTTTTGAACTTAAACATCACCAAAAGTAAATCACTAATAATTTGTCAAAAAATAACTCAACACGAAATCTTCTCAAAAACTATTAACATGATAACCCAAGAGCCAGCGATAGGCAGACTTTCGTCATTTTTTTAAGCAAAAAAATTTCCTTTTTATGAGCCCTATAGAGGTAAGAACGACCAGACACTATGGAGTTTCGGTCGCTATTACTTTAGAAGGTTTCCAGTTCTGCAGGTCTACCTTACGTTCAATAAAGTTTAAAGATCAATAATTTTATGTTATTTTCTTGCGATATCTGTAAGAATCTCATATTCTACCGCCAGATTTTTGTGACAATTGCTTCCCAATTTCAGACATCGCTAAATTTTTGATTTTATTTGACTTTTAGGTGGTCTGGCAGGTTCTTAAAATAATAATTTAGCTTTCTGCTTCTCTCTCTGCTTTCTATAGCTATTTTCGCCATCTATCAGCGAAAATAACAAACAAAACGCTACTTTTGGGCGTGATCGACTCTATAATGTTACTGACATTACAAACATATTTTTTAGAGTTAAGGTGTTATAAAAAAAGACGACAAATTTTTAATGCCGGTATCGTTTGAGTAATGCCACCACGTAGAAAAGTTTCAAATTTTATTGATGTAAAGGTAATTTTACTGTAGTTAAAGACAAAAGTAATGTTTTTTATGTGACCGACACCACAACTCGACACTGTGATCTTACAAGCCTATTATATCTTCATAAAAATGAATTTTCTCGAATCTCAAAAGCTATATCGGTATTTAATTGTTTGAACAATCAGTGTGTAACAAAATATGACAAGAATTTAAAACACATAACGTGAAAACTAAGTCAGAACTTCATCACACAAAACCACACTCAGCCGAGCTCACGACATCATCTCATAAATGGCATCTTTGCTAGAAAAGTAATGCTTAGAAATTGTTGCTTCTATAAAATTTTAATAGTACCATAATGTTGTGACTATAATTATGTATTTTTAACACCAAAATCAGGTATTTATTTTCCTAGTTTATGGTAGACTTTTACATGGAACTGCCTAGACATACAAATTATTTCGAATCAACTATTATGAAAAAAACATATCAGAGTATGAAATTTGTATGTAATTTTGAAAATATCAAAAATTAAAAAAAAATCAAAAGTATCGGATATAATATGTATATTATGTATTTAAATAAGTACATACATACAACTCAAACGAAACACTGTCGGTCGCAAACCACTTAAAACAATTAAATTAAAAAGCGTCAACCCCGGCTGACGTGTACCGAACGAGTGTATGGCAGTTCGGTATCGCTACCGCGACTCTCTCACCCCGCACGATTGCTCTGTCTAGACGTGTTCGTTGGACCACTGTAGTTATTTACACTGTGGTAATATGCCTAGCTATAAAAATATTAATATATTATATTATAGCTAAGTCTGTGACGGGCTTTATTAGAGCTAACGTGGGTTCGTGCTAAAATGTAACAATCCTTTTCCGTGAACCCGGCAATGAAAACATTAATATTGTGTGTAAGCCAAAGGGCACGTGCTTTTTAGCGTTCCCCAGCCTATGCAACAAATACGTCTTCAAACTTTATATTGCTCTAAATCTAGTATTATATTCAGTATACTCACAACTCCAATGTAGATGCACGATCAGTATTCTATGATTTGATCAGTTCGATTTGTTTTACATCTCTCACAATAATTATAACATGATTTAGGCAAAAGTAAATTACTCCTAGCTTCAATTGAACTAAATAAGAATTGTACTGAGATCCTCATCCTCAGAAGATTTTTTTGTGTAATGTAAGGAACCAAGCAGCTTATGACTCGCTTCGGACTTGACAGCTTTAAGCTTTCAATATTGATTATTGCCATGCCATATCTCGTTTACCTTATATTTATACCTTTTAATAGTTTTTACAATACTTGTAATAATTCACACAATATTAGTCATACAAAACATATATTGCTTCTGTTCTTGTTGTTTATAAAACATATACAGGGTACAATAAAACTAAACTGTGATAATAATTTAGGGTGTGTACGGGTTATATTATACAGAGTTCACTGTGAAAGTAGGAGCGCTGGTGTACAGCGAAGTTTATACTCTATAGTATACTCATTCACACCCTAAAGTATTGTCACTTAGTTTTGTTACTAGTTAATAGGTTTGTTGTAAGTATATTTTGTATATTATAGAGTATATTTCTGCTCTTGTACTCTTACATCTGAATGCATTTTATTAATTAAATTATAACAAGCCCTCTAAAATATTTATATATTTACATTCCGCGTTAATTTGAAGCCAAGTACTAAAATATACACCAGTTTATTTCAATCTAGGTTAAACTTGACTCGAGTTGTGGACGGAGAGATGAAAAGATCTAAATGTTGCAATGTCATAATGCTGAAATATTAAGTGAGACTCTTAAAAACTACGTCGTTTTACCGGGTTTTTTGATTAATATTTTGGACACTACTCAGGATAAATAAATAAAATCCTTAGATTGCTATTATAAGATTTTATCGGCAATGCAAATTATATGAGGAGCTGGCGAACAAAACCGGACAAGTCCACCAGAGTGCGAAAGTATATAAGGTATTTTATTTTCGAATCATCTTCTCTCGAGTCTTGACCCATCTGCGTCAATCCATGTTATCCGGTTCTGTTGGCCAGCTCATCATAATATGTAAAGAGATATGTAATATTAAATATAGCTATGGTTATTTCTCCAAAACTGGAACAACATTAAAGTAGAAAAAGAGGCAGACGTTTGCGTTGTTCGCGTGTAAGATTCTAATTTATTATATTTTAATATGGTGCTTACATATTTTTATCCTTATGTAAAAAAAACAATAACATAGACTTTAGACACCTAAGGCTTCGTCCACATTTGTATCATTTGCGCGATCAGATCTCCGATTACATCTCCGTCACGTATCATCGAAGCGTATCAAAATGATACGCGTATCATGATACGCCCCGATCGCTATTAACCGCGTATCTGATACGCACCGCACGTGTGGACGCATCGTAATGATGCGTCCACATTTGTATCATTTGCGCGATCAGATCTCCGATCAGATCTCCGTCGCGATCATCGCGCCGTATCAAGTATGCGGATCATAGTGTGGACGCCTATTAGATCATTCTGCCGATCATGCGCGTATTTGATACGACACGTATCAGATACGCGGTAAATAGCGATCGGGGCGTATCATGATACGCGTATCATTTTGATACGCTTCGATGATACGCGACGGAGATCTGATCGCGCAAATGATACAAATGTGGACGAAGCTTAAGTTTTTTCCGTGGCGTTTTTGTAAGAAACGTGACTTTATCTTCCTAGGATCTGAATTCTATACTATTAACTAGTCATTGTAGTACAACATACATCAATATTTCAGTGATCGCATCAGCTGTCTAATAACTCACAATTACTGCAAAAAACTCAAACTGTTAAGACAATGGCCGCATAAAGTCTGTTGTATAACCAAAGGAAATTAACTTAATTGATTTGATGTTGGAACTGTTGGAAGCGGACGTTAGATAAATCAATAAACTTTGTTTACAGACTTTATATAACATAGACCAGGACCAATAATTTTGAAAACAAAAAAAAAACACAGTAGGATGAAACCCATTACAAAAGGAGGAGAATATTATAAAAATTAAGGGAAAAATAATTTACGGGCGATCTGAGTTAGGGAAAAGTGTGGGGAGAGGTTTTAAGGGGGAAAATCGGTTTATCTCGATTTCTGGCAAAACTAATATTCCTATGAAGAAAAGTCAAATGGCAAAGTTGTAGGTAAGAAAAAGATCTAATACTTTTGTATTTACACTTTTTTTCCATAACCCCAAAATTTATGTGAAAATTTCAAAAAACCATGTTTTTGGTTTTTTATTTAAGTATATCTTTTACAAAAAATTTTTTTTTCACGAAATTTAGTGATAACTTACATTTTCAAGTCCCAAATACGCTGTCATTTATTTGATTAGAAATATTTATTTTTTCACCTTATTTTGAATTTAAATCGAAAAAATACCCTAATTTTCAATCGAAAATTCGACCGTCAAAATATCAGGTTTTAAAAAAAATTGTAATGCTCTTTATTCGTTAAAATCTCTATTTTCCGACGATGTAAAAAAAATATTTATTACACGATAGTAAATCTTCTCAGAAAATGCAAAAAATCGAAAAAAAAAACTCAAATCCGAAAATCCTTTATTAATCATTATGAATAATTTTATATAAAAATGTGATTGCTGCAATTAGTTTTAATTTAAAAGTTGATTTATTTCATTATAATTACATTCCAAATATCATTATATATAAATATAAATGTAAATCTATACTCATAAAATAACATGTCCTGACTGACTTATCATCGCTGAGCAAAAACTGTTTCGATTTTTTGCATTTTCTGAGAAGATTTACTATAGTGTAATATATTTTTTTTCATCATCGGAAAGTAGAGATTTCAACGAATAGAGAGCATTACAATTTTTTTTAAAAAGCTGATATTTTGACGGTCGAATTTTCGATTGAAAATTAGGGTATTTTTTCGATTTAAATTCAAAATAAGGTGAAAAAATAAATATTTCTAATCAAATAAATGACAGCGTATTTGGGACTTAAAAATGTAAGTTATCACTAAATTTTGTAAAAAAAAAAAATTTTTGTAAAAGATATAAATAAAAAACCAAAAACATGGTTTTTTAAAATTTTCACATAAATTTTGAGGTTATGGAAAAAAAGTGTAAATACAAAAGTTTTAGATCTTTTTTTTACCTACAACTTTGCCATTTGACTTTTTTTCATAGGAATATTAGTTTTGCCAGAAATCGAGATAAACCGTTTTTCCCCCTTAAAACCTCCCCCCACACTTTTCCCTAACTCAGATCGCCCGTAAATTATTTTTCCCTTAATTTTTATAATATTCTCCTTTTGTAATGGGTTTCATTCTAATGTGATTTTTTTTCACTTTTCATTATTTTTGAAGGTATTGGTCCTGGTCTAAACAGGACAATATACCGCAATAAAATCGTATGTTATTTTTACAGAGTAATATCACAGTTGACATAATAATATAGCAATATTCAATAACAATAACAGTGAATATTACAATTAAGTACTTAAATAAGATATTTAGTATAAGAAAGTTAAAAGTAAAAGGATAGCAACTTATAATTATTTTGGTTTTATATGACTTGATCCTCTTAATTTTGGAAGCATTTCGAATTATTGTGTTTAATTGTGCCATTACTAAACTTAAAATTGATTAGTATATTTACTTGACATAATATGTGCCAGGTCTCTATAATATACATAATAATTAATAATTTATAAATTATGTGACCTAAACTTTGTTTGGCTGAATGAAAACTATCTTATTGTTCATATTATCAGCATGTTTAACTAATCTATCGTGCAATTCAAAGTCTTGTGTAACAGCGTTACCAATCACTAATGAAAACATAACATGAAAAGTCTTGTCAATGTATTCAAACATTAGTATAATTTTAAACATTTCATGTTTTTAAATGCTTCATTGAGTTTATTGTAGACATTAAATACGAACAAACTTTATACAATATGGTATATAAATATTTAAGCGCTATTATACCGTAATTATCGTGTGGTTTTGAAAGGCGGGGCTACAAGCGCCTGTGTGCAAAAAAAGGATTTTGGCACCCCTTTAGGCAATTTTTGAAGTGAAAACTTCTTTAGCGGCGTTGAGCACTTTTGTGGGATGGGTAAAAACTGTGAAACTCGCGTCAGATTTTCGTGTTGATCGAAAAACCATAGAAAAACCGTAAGACGGTTGGAGAGTAGTGTTTTGTGTCGAACTCGAACTCGAACTCGAAAACTCGAAAACTCGAACTCGAACTCCAATTGTAAGGGTTTCGATTTATTAAAAAAAATCGATTTTTTTAAAATCGATTTTCATAAAAAATGGGTTAAAAATTTAATCGATTGTAAGGGTTTCGATTAATTAAAAAAATCTATTTTTTAATAATCGATTTTCATAAAAAATGGGTTTAAAAAATGCACAACGTTGATAATCAAGTTTTCACTTCTGCCGGCACTCCCGGAGTGCAACCCGTCTTTTTTTTGTCCTTGGTTTTGGCGCCCCTAATGATAACGATTTAGCGCCCCTAAAGGATGGCGCCCGTGTGCATTGCACACATTGCACATTTGGTAGCGGGGGCCCGTTGAAAGGACATTTCTGCTAATAACGTAGAGAGATAATTATATAGAGATTCTAATAACGCCGAACGCCTCGCCGTTACACACACGTCATCGTGTAACGAAACTACGCCTTTCCTTTGGAGATTACGCACACAAGAGTCAAAAAGTACGCCTTACTATATGGGGCTAGCTGACACGGCTGTTGGTTAAAACCTCTTCCGTTTGAGGTTTTTCGTTCTTTTAACTTGGTATCAGAATGTACTGCTATAATCGCATTCTCGTAGACGAGGCAGTTATAGCCTTGACATCTTTTTTCCTGGTTTACGTAAGAGCCAGTTCCGGTAGTACAAACTTGGGAGTCGTGAGCGAGATGCACGTCGCTGATCCGGCCTAGCATCATGATAACGGTGTGTCGTAAGTCAAAACGAAAAAAAAATCTCTAATAACGAAAAAGTTTTATAATCGACGTAAAAGTTTGATGTTAGGATGACTAAGCATACTCTTTCTTTGTTTTATTTTCCTAATTTTGTTCAGTCGGTTTCCTTAACTATATTTATTAAAATTAGAAAACGAAACTTATATAAGAAAGGTAACAGTTCCGTTATCCTACTAACTGTACACTAGCGGAAATTCGAGGTTGGTAAAATAATAAAAAATAGTGTGTATTTACTATTTAGTATTTACAAAATTTTTTAGGCGTATCGAACCGTACCGTAAGCCGTAGCGGCCGAAATGTAGAGACTAGAAATTGAACTCAGAAGTCAGAATCTTATCTTGAGAAGTTTTAGGTGTGAGTAAATATTTTCGTCAAGCATTTATTATTTAAAATACCTACTCACGTCTCACATAATGCAACGATAATAATATTTTCAGTCCACCAAAGGCAACAACCGCGAGGATCGTTTAGAATTTAATAGCCCACGCCATCCTTCCCTCTGATAAATGACCGTTCATCGTTTACAATATTACTGGAAACATAATAATTATCTTTTTATTATCATGTTCCAAAGTTCCAATAATTAAAAACCCAGAGCTGCATAAAACTGTCGGGCTTTGAGCGAAAAACTGTGATGTTAATGATTACAGTGACCCCACATTTGGGAATTACGTTACAACGCTCGACGAGCAGAGAATTTTAGAATAAAAACTGTCTAGACCACGGATTTGTGTAAAGTCTGGATTCAGGACCATTTAGGTAACATGATACTTAAATTATACTGAACCTTTAAATGATACTGTCTGGCGTCTAGTGTCTAGACAAAATGATATTATTTCCCTTCCCGCACCATACTAACTACCGATTGACATATTTTATTACTTTAGTATGTTGATAAAAACTTCTAAGTGTGTACCTACTACGTACATGCGAAAATCAACACTACATCGATTTTAAAGTCCATAAAATTAATATTAATAATGTAAGTAAAATTTAAGTAGATCTTTTTACTAGACAAGTAAATAATTGAAAAGTTTTTATGAAATATTGCCCAAAATACAGTTTTCCTGAAATTGGTTTGTAGCACGATAATCGTAGTAGTCCCAATAAAAACTCAGGCCCGTATTTTTGGTCAGTACTTAAGATGCGACCCGGTCTCAAGACGCGGTTCGGCTCTATGATTGGTCCAAATTTTGACAGCCAACCAATCACAGAGCCTGAACCGTGTCTTGAGACCGAGATGCATCTTGAGTACTGACCAAAAATACGGGCCCTAGAGTATGTATCTCATATTAAAATCGGTACGGTAAGAGTCGGAAGAGGTAACAGAGATAGATATTATTATTAACTAATGACTATAATTCAAGGAAACTCATTATCTAACTGTACCTCAGTATTCTGCAGTTCGGTAAATAACTTAAAAGCAGGCTAAAGCCATAAAAACACAAGACAGTAATGATGAAGTTTCGAAAGATTCGCCGAAGTAAAAACTTTTAATGGAGTCCACATTCCGTTTTGTATTTCGAACATTCGTCGACGAATTTGTGTTGAATTTTAATTACGCAAAAATTTTTACGATACCAAGTAAAGGCACAATGTTTTTTATAATATAGGGAAAACTTTACACTACAATATACAACATTTAACGAAATAAAACCAAAATTTATAATAAATATTCAAACGATTAATAAATAGAGTTCCCTCTTCATTTCACCTAGCTTACGATATGGCTTACAGTACAAAACAACAATGAAATTAGTCGTATTTAAAGATAAACGTACCTACCTATCTGTCTCGCACAGCGTACTACATAACTAATATTCTATGTCAATAATGTGCTAAGCCATTAAGAGGCTTAATGCTTAGCCTTAGTGCTTAAAGCTATGATTACCTACTTATTAATAAATAGTATAACACGAAGAAATGAAATTTAGCACCAGCTTGTACGTTTATGCCTTCATTTAGGTATAACTGCCTATTGTGACTCTTTTAACACAAAATGTAAGCTTACGTTGATACCAACATAATATTATTTCCTCATCAGTCATCAACAAGGGTATATCTGCTGTACAATCTGCATTAACAAAATATTTCCTTATTTGTTTAACGATTCGCACTCGACAAAGCCTAAAACACTACTCTACGCGCAAAATTCAAATAGGCACCTCTTACCAAGGAAACTGTATGGAAGCAGGTGTCAACTTTAATTCCTGCGTGGACTCTGTGGTCTTTGTCGTCCACAATGGTATAATTAGGTATGTAATTCAGCTCGCGTAGATCATTGTTTGGGTAGATGCGTACATAATTAGCGAGGTAAACAATACTGATTTTTATTTGTCTGTCTATCGCATCTGATTGTTTACAGTGTCCATTTATGGTGTAAAACAATGTAGACCAAGGCCGTGAACTCGTTTTTCAATTGAAAACCTAATAACAATTATTAAGAATCCTTGCTAAAAATAAAATGGCGAAAGTATGTCTTCACGTCACGCTTAAACAGCTGAACCGACTTAGATTAAAGGGGTATGAAGATTTTGGCCGACCTATCATGAGCTGCCAAAGTTTTACCGATTTAAGGTAATGCAACTTTGGCAGCTCAAATCTTCGAAATGTGACACTTTACGCGGTTTTGTCCATGATTATTTTTTGTTTGTATTGATGTTAGCTAAGCATTTTTGAAAAAATTATTCGCGAATGCGGAAAAACACAATGGCGGCCAGTAGGTCGGCCAGGCTCCATAGAAAAATCTTTATACCCCTTTGGTGTAGGAATTATGAGATAAGTATCTACTTTGAGGTACGAGAAAAGACATAACTACCTAGGATAGTTCTGATGCGTAAAAATGTACGTTTCATGCGCGATAAACGAATTTTGCCGCCACCGAATTGCGGACATCATTTAGTTGAGTAATAATTAAGAATTTCAAATAGGTATGTAGGTAATGTTTTTAAAATTTGTTACGGTTAAAATTAATTGGTATTTCACCCGTAGCGTATTTAAACCGTAAAGCGTTAATTAAGGCAGAACCGACGTTATTATTAATGCAAATCGCCACGTTTTTGATATGCACGCGCGGTACGTGGTTGAAATCTTTAAACCTAGTTTGGCGCAGGCAGTTAGTAAGTACTAATTTTGTCGTGGTATTAAATAAATCATACATTCCGATGCGAATATTTTTATGTAACATTTTCTGTTAGATATTGCTCTACATTTTCCTTTTATTAACAATCGATTTTCCACAGTTCCAATAAGCTAAGTAAATAATAATCGATTTACTGAGAAGTGAGAACAGTCTGGCCAAGATTATTAAGACATTTAAAAAATACCTACGTGTGGCACACGGGGACACCCGCATGCCGCGGTAAATAGCATTTTTTATCAGCACATATACGTCTAGTCGCACGCACACAAACACCGTGCCGAAGTCTGGAAACGCCGACCGAGCGGCACAGGCCACAGCGATGCGGAAAATTTCGTTACGGAATTTCTTGATTCGTTCGAAGAGCTCAAAGCCCGCGATAAGAGCTAAAAATATCCACAGTCGAATGTAGGACCTCGTCATTTTGTGGACTCGATTAAAGATCAAAGTCATGAATACGATATAAGTGTGGCGGTACCCACAATTCGCCTAACAATCCTGCATCGCGCTTTCGAAGTTTCGGAGAACGGCAAGATAAATACAACGTCTGAAATGACGTCAGTGGGCTTCGGCCTGACCGAGCATGCTATCTCTCTCGGTCGGAAGATCTTCCTTTTCGGCCGCCACTAACATCGTTAAATAAGTAATAATTATAATTATTTATCTAATAATATAAATGGAAAAGTGTATCATTTTGTCTATGTTTATTACCTCTTCGAACTTCAAACACTTTTGGGTAAGGGCAAAGGGTAGAAGTTATGGCGGAATATAAACGAAATTCGTTGTTCGCTGTGAAATTGCGGGCTACAAGTAACATTAAGAATCCCATCTTACCCGATTCTCTCTCTTTCAGGCAATGGGCTGATGCAAGAACTGGACTTTTCGCTGTCAGCGCTGCTGATGTGCACCGGCTTCTTCATTATGTACCTGGTGGAGGAGCTGGTCCACATGTACATCCACCGTCGGGAGAAGAGGAACGCCAAGGCGCAGCCGCTAGTGAGGAACCTGAGTCTGCGCAGGAGTCGACGCAGCAGCGACGAGCAAGGGGACAAGAGCGTCACCAACTCCACTGCTGATCTCATTGATCAGGACTCGATGAAGAAGAAGGTAATATCTTTAGCTACGTCTTTTTGGATAGATAGATAGATAGATAGATAGATAGATAGATAGATAGAACATTAAGTATTTATTCGTATTTCGTACGAACTTAAGTCTATATTAGATTAGAATAGAAACATGCTAATAGAGGGTTATTCCAATCTATTAGGCAGTATTAGGGTTACCTGTATTGAGTAACGAGCATCACCGCAGCCCTAAGGCACCTGGGCACATTTTTATAGCGCTACTAACTTAGCCTTAATAAAAAATATATAAAAGATACCCGCTATTTCATATCAACCAACGCTTAACAATGAAAATATGTATACCTAACAAACAAAACCCTATAGCCAATACGTACATCAAACAATAATTTGTAATACCATTATAAACACAAATGAAATGACTCATCCATTCAACCCTATGACGTCACGTTGCAGGACGCGGAGCTCAACCACCACCCGCACGGCCACAGCCACATGCCGGTCGCCGCCGCCGATGACGTCACGTCCGCCCTCCGCGGCCTCCTCATAGTACTCGCCCTCTCCATACACGAGCTGTTTGAGGGCCTCGCTGTCGGCCTGGAGTCCAGCTCCTCGAATGTCTGGTGAGTTTTAAGGCGACGCCTTGATAATTTGGCTGTAGCGATGCCGATTTTTCTCAGCAATGACTAAAGCTAAGAAATTGAAGTTCATTGTCAGTATTCATCATGTCTTTGTCTTTGAATTGCCCATAGCATAACACGATTGGACAACTTTTATAGCACAGAATAATCAATCGAAAAGACCTCTGTAAAAAAAGGGATTCCTATTTTTCCAACAGAGGAGAGTGATTTAAGGTTCCAAAATTTGTACATAAATTGGTTCAAGCATGCACTTTAATTTGTGCATAGCTTATATGAAATGTATTTATGGTTTTTAAATTATGCGACAAAAACCATTTTGTCGCTTACGCCTCAATTGAATCAATTCCTCTCATTGCTTGTTTCAAAACAAGCAATCTAAAACATATCCAACACGGTTTCTTACTTTAACGCTGCGTCACCTTAAGCCGATAAAATAATTAGGTATGCATTTACGTTGTAATTAAAATAATAACATGTTTCGGTAATGCCCCGTTCAAGTACTTTTTAGTCCTCGAATCCCGCAAGAATGGTCACAACAGCGCCATCTAGCGGCGAGTAGTGGAACCAAAAATATTTTCTCTACAAAAATTTATTCCTACGATAAAAAAATTTAAATTTGGAATGTTTTTTTTAATTAATATACTTTTTTCCAGGTACATGTTAGGTGCCGTGTCCGCGCACAAGTTGGTAATAGCCTTCTGTATCGGCGTGGAGCTGATAGCGACGCGTACGAAGACATGGCTGGCCGTGTTGTACATCACCACATTCGCTATCGTTTCCCCTATGGGAATCGGTATCGGACTCCTACTGGTGGGTGGAGAGGGAGCGACGGCAGCCGGAGTATACTCCGTGGTGCTCCAGGGCCTGGCCTCGGGAACTCTACTCTACGTGATCTTCTTTGAGATCTGGAAGAGCGATAGGACCGGCATCGTTCAGTACTTCTCCGCGTTGATCGGCTTTGGCCTGATGTTTGGGCTGCAGTTGTTGAGTGAGTTTAATTTTAGTAAAAATTATTTAGTTACTATGAGTACTTTGGTCTCTACCAGGGGCGTAGCTACCGCCGTATATGCCGTATCAATTATACGCCCCCCTGACGTGAATTTTGGGGCCCTTAGAAAAATCTTAACCATTCCTAAGGGCCCCCGAAACAAATTTTTATACGGGTCCCAGCGAAGGTACGCTACGCTTGTGGCTCTACATTAATCCACATTGTTGTAGACTATGATTACTCTACCGTTTTGACAAAGACCATTATAATTTAAACAAGATAGCCTTTTCCATATTAACACGCTCGTATGAGCGTCAGCGGCAGCCTCAGGAACCAAAAGGGATTCTACTTTCCTGCAATATTTTTTTTTGTCAATATTAACGCACTATTTTTTTTTCAGCTGGTCACGCGCACACCCACTCCCACGGAGAGTGCGTCTCCGATGACCACAGCCACAGTCACAGCCACAGCCATAGCCATTGAAAAGCCAGAAACGTCATGCTGTTAGCATGTCATAGTCATTGAGCACTGAGCAGCCAGAACCGTTGTCATGCTGTCATCCTGTCACACCGACGGAGCAGCCACAAACGTCGTCATGCTGTCAGCCAGCCAGCTACAACAAGAATGCAATTAGTTCTGTAGTAGGCTGCTGGCTGGCAGTCCGGGGACCATTAGCCACATGGTCATTTACCTAATTGTACATACTCTACGACGTAACAAAGTTGAAATTTCAGGATAATATTGTCATAAGTCATTCTATGGAGCGATCTAGAGATCTAAATTTTGTAATAATGACTGAGCTACTTGTGTACAATATAATATTTTGTATACTTTACTCCCCCACGCGAAAACATGAACGCGCGAAAATAGAATAATTATAGAATTATAACCTAGCGTATTGGCATCGTTGAGAATAATATGCTACGAGAACATTAAGTACAGTACCCGGCATCGACCTTTGGAAAGTGACAGTCGGCTAATTTCGGTTTTGTAGAGCGTTATCTCTTACGCACGAAATACAAAAAGTCCGGCATATATTAGGAGCTGTTAAAACAATTATGGTTTGCTTCTTTTGACAATTTTATTATTCTTTGTATAAAATACACCAAATTTTCTATAAGTTATGGCTTTAGGTTCGGGTAAAATAAAATAAAAAAGCGTATTCAAATTATGTTTACGTATTATTTAATTCTTTTGGAAAATTACAGCTGTAGCAAATTTAGGGATGTTAACAACTCTAGATATATATTTTGAACTGGACGCGACTTGTGACTGCACTCTATTGAATTTGAACAACGACTGACATAATGTCAAATAGGTGTGTGCTACAAAGATAACGCTCTATGAAACCGAAATTAGCCGATTGTCTCTTTCCAAAGGTCGATGTGCAATATTTATTGCCGGGTATTGTACCTATTATGGAGTGTAGATAAAGGAGAACTATCTTATATGAGGGATATTTGAAAAAGTGTCCAGCTGTACGCAGTAAATAACAGTTTCAAAATCCTCCGAGTGTGGCGCTAGCTGCAGCAAAGGGTATGGAATGAATTATGGAGTGTAGGAATGAATGTAGCCGTTGGTGACAAAATATAAATTATTACTGGAATATAAATTATTACTAGAATTACTGGGTTAATACCAATATATTTTGAAAAATATAACCTAAAATAGCTGAAATAAAAGTTGCTAAATGATTTAAAATTTACCTCGTTGCTACTGTAGCGCCACCTTAGAGTGAATTAGTTTCACCCTAATTTAACGCATTTCCGCGGACACTTTTTACATACAGAGTTACTTCTCTATCTACACTCCAGTCTCCATAGTACCTATACTTATATTCCGGATAAAAAAAAATCCAGTAGCCAACGCCCAGTTTCAGTGAGATTTGTATAATATTAAATGTTGTACAATTATTGTACATAGACGTGTCGTATATAGGTAATGTAATGCTCGAGAGAACTCGTGTATCATCACATTTCAATGATGAAACATGAAAGTAGAATCCAAAAGTCCTGCACCGGTTCTGTCGGCAGATGATATTGTATTACTAGTAATAATTCGTTCCTAATATTAAGTATATAAGCTATTTAAAAATCATAATTTTTACTTAGTACTATGTGTAATGTGGTATTATGAAGATGGGAAGTAATAATAATTAAAATAGTGAACGTGTTTGTAACACTCGTGTTTCACTTTATTTAAATAAAAACTAGGGTAACAATCCGCTGTACTCAGAGACATTTAATTATAATTAACCTTCAACTTAATGGAGAGTTTGACAGATAATGTATGGGGCCTTATGACAAAACTTTGAATTACTTAATTACATTTAAGTACTACTTATTAATGTTCCACTCTGAGTGCGGCAGTTAGTCTTCTAGTCAATGCTGTAATTTTAATATACACAGTGAACAACAATCAAATTATGTATTTATAATTTAATATTTACAGAAGAGAGGAATAGTGGACATTAACCAATACATGGTTTACTTTGTATTTTACAAGAAAACGAAAAATCAGACCTTGTATACTTACCTAGTTATCAGCTATTTTTATTAGGACGGGGCGGTAGTACCAGCCAATAGCCATATTTTATATTAATTTAGGAGCTACCTATTGTAGCGCACAAAAAATATAAAAATTAGTGTAAGTAAATAACAGCGTACTTGATAAAATATTTTTTAATATTCTGTACAATAAATAATTTAAAATATACAACACCTAGTTTATTTAGAAATCAACCCATACCTACTAACAATTATTTACGAGTAACGACTTACGAGTTAAAGCTGTTCAGACCACAACGCGACGCGTAGATGCATTTCTAAATTTGTATTGATTGGATTTCAACTGCGTGAGAAATCTTGCAAATATCTGTCAATTCAGTAGAATATACAAATTTAGAAATGCATCTACGCGTCAAGTGTTGTGGTCTGAATTGACCCTAACGGCCTGTCCACATCTTCATGTCACGACTGCAGTCGCGAGTTTATTCTGTGCGCGAGTGTATGAAGCGCATGACTGTATCACTAAGGGTCTACACAGACGGACTGCATTTCAACTGCAATCCAACTGCAAATTGCAGTTGGATTGCAGTTTTAATGCAGTTGACACGACTGCAATACGACTGCAATAGAACTGCAAACCAAACAGTTCACACGACTGCACGCCGACTGCAACTGAACTGCAATCCGACTGCGCGTTTGGCTTGCAGTTCTATTGCAGTCGTATTGCAGTCGTGTCAACTGCATTCAAACTGCAATCCAACTGCAATTTGCAGTTGGATTGCAGTTGAAATGCAGTCCGTCTGTGTAGACCCTAACTAACGCACGAGTCGCATTTGCAACGCGATAGAGTAGTGATGCTAACGTGCTACTGCATCGCTACTGCATAATATATTCTATGCAAACGTGCGACCGTAGAGCGACCGTATCAGACGACTTCGGGGAGAAAGTGGAGGGAGAGAAGCGCGTGAGTGGATAACGCTTCGGCTGTCTGCTCTTCGGTTGCCTACGTAAAAGCAGCACCAAAGACAACGTGACTAATGTTGACTGAAGTCTCAACGGAGTCCATCTTGCAACTGTGACGATCGCAACTCGCAAGCATTTTTATGCCGTAAGTGTTTTTACACACGGCGCCGCAGCGGCAGCGTTTCTCGCCGCCGCGGTAAAGAATCGCCGCCACCGCGGCGGCGCCGCCGCCGTGTGAAAAGGGCCGCGGCAAAAGTATGCAGCGGCGCCGCGGCGGTGGCGGTGCCGCTGCCGCTGCGGCGCGTGTGTAAACACAGTAAATCGCGTTTGCATCGCGACAGAAGCGCGACAGTATTGCGTAAGCACCGGTACTGCATCGTGTTCAGGTGGGTGAGGACTCAGGAGTGAGGACACAAGCTAATTTATAGGTACTGCATCGCGACTGTATCGATGCAAATATGCGACAGTATCGTGACTGCATCGCTACAGAAAGTCGCAATTTGCACGCTGCCCGAGACTAATTGCCTCACTCAGAGACAAACATTAACCCATCAAGCCCCATTAGCTCACCGGTGAGCGAGACACAATAGAATAAGAATAGATTTCCAAGAATCCACTCCAATAATTACGTAACTGTAATTATATGAAGACTTTGACATAAGCCCCATACATTATCTGTCATACTAATTAGTAATTACTATATATGTATCATATCAATAAAATTAATGTCTCTGAGTAGCTATGTCCACACTGTGCACTTTCGTCTTCCATTTTCGTCATCTTCTTTCATTCAACTTTCGTATTGGCGCATTCAATAATTGAATGCGTCAACGGACGCAACGTCAACATTGTCATTAAAGAACAAAGCGAAAGTTTTGGATACGGTCAGAGGGCATGCGTCGCGTTCACTGTTGACTGCGCTATAACGCAAGCCCACGCTATTGCGACCGTTACACCATCAAGAGGTAAGCCGTGGCGGGCGTGGGTTGTCCTATGGCACGTGAAACTGACTACTAGAGCTTTCCCAAGTGGCGAGTTCGTCTGACTTTGAATCTCGAATAGATTATGAAAATCGTTTTGAAAAAGTTCATAAAATATACAGGGTGCAATTAAACCTTCCTGCCAAATTTTGATTTATTAATGATACTTGTTAAAAATAAAAATACACGTATTTTGACGTGAGAACGTCTTATAATTCGATAGGGCCTGCGCGCACGAAAAAACATGACGCAATATGCGGCGTTACCTCGCTCTGAGGCGTTCCATTTAAGGCTATGACGTTGTCACGTTCAACTATCGTCAGTACACCGCACAGAGCACCGTACAGTCGGGGAAAATTGTGCTAAGCAGAAATGTACAGTCGGGGAAATGAGTTGTTTAGCAGAAATGTACAGTCGGGGAAAATTGTGCTAAGCAGAACTATACAGTCGGGGAAATGAGTAGTTTAGTAGAAATGTACAGTCGGGGAAATGAGTTGTTTAGCAGAAATGTACAGTCGGGGAAATGAGTTGTTTAGCAGAAATGTACAGTCGGGGAAAATTGTGCTAAGCAGAAATGTACAGTCGAGGAACATTGTGCTAAGCAGAAATGTACAGTCGGGGAAATGAGTTGTTTAGCAGAAATGTACAGTCGGGGAAATGAGTTGTTTAGCAGAAATGTACAGTCGGGGAAATGAGTTGTTTAGCAGAAATGTACAGTCGGGGAAAATTGTGCTAAGCAGAAATGTACAGTCGGGGAAATTAGTTGTTTAGCAGAAATGTACAGTCGGGAAAAATTGTGCTAAGCAGAAATGTACAGTCGGGGAAAATTGTGCTAAGCAGAAATGTACAGTCGGGGAAATGAGTTTTGACGTGACAACGTCTTATAATTCGATGGAGCCGGCTGCACGCACGAAAAAACATGACTCATGCGGCGTTACCTCGCTCTGAGGCGTTCCATTTAAGGCTTGAAGTGCAAGCGAGAGCGCGGAAAGAGCGACAAAGAGGCACGTTGTCACGTTCAACTATCGTCAGTAAACCAACTTTACAGACAACCGTTTTTTCTTTTATAGTCGCTCAGTACTAAAATGTTGAGAATAAGCTTCCGAAAGTTATCCTAAAAAACACTACAATTAATGGACACGATGCGTCGGCCGCGCGTGACGTGCCCCCGCGCGCGCGCCTCATCCCGCGTCACCCCCGCTCATTCCACCGCGCCGCGAGTGACCGTCTGCAACGATTTTAAATGGGATAAAATATGTAAATTTGAAAAAAAAATAAATAATACCCATTTTTTTTGGTTAAATGGACTCTCCTAATAATACCTAAGCCCAGCGGGTGGATTTTGACACATTCAATTATTGAATATGCCAAACGAAAGTTGAACAAAAAAAATAATATATATATATATATATATATATATATATATATATATATATATATATATATATATATATAATTATATAAATATAATTATATAACAATATAATATTCCGATGTCCGATGATTCCAAAAACGTGACACATTTTTTCGTTACTTGTTTAATAGGTTTTACCCCTCGGATTTTTCTCATACCGGGCGCCTTATATATAGGAGTAAACTCCAAAAGAAGATGACGAAAATTGAAGATGAAATTGCATGTGGACATAGCTATTGTCATGGTATTGTAGACACTGAAGACAGTGCCGTAAATAGGGCGGTGCCACCGGTGCCCAGGCACAGGGCGCAGACTCTGGGGGGGTGCAAGAATGGCCAGACCAAGAAGGCCTGTGGCCCTGGAAGCATTGCTCTGGGTACCTATAATATCTAAAAAAAACCGGCCAAGTGCGTGTCGGGCCGCGAGCAATATAGGGTTCCGTAGTACCACTAGTTTTTTATTTTTTTTGTATGGTCAATGAATGTATATTTATAACGGTTTTTACACTACTAACAACATCATCTCAATTCCTTTAAACTTCGCTGAATACATTTATTTAGTTGATCGATTATTACCAGTATTATTTTCCTCTATGATTATTACTCAATAACTTATGAAGTCTTCTTAGCCGTGATAGTTTTCCTTTTAAATTCAGCAGATTTCCTACTCCCGTGAATTTTTTCACATTTCCAGAAGCAACCGCTTAGCAGACAGAGAGTCATATAAAAGCAAAGGCAGCAACATCCATTTTTTTTAGAATTGCAACGTTGAATGCAGTCACAGTCTAATGTCATCTGCACACAATCGATTTAATAGTTCCTTGTGAAACCAGCAATAAACCATATAAAATCATCACTTTAGTTAAAGGTTAGTAGCAAAAACAGCATCTTCCCTCTTGACCAATCAGATGCTCGCATTACGCGTGATGCGATTGGCAGTCAAAAATAAGTTACAGCAAAAATAGCAACATCCTAACCAATTATTGGTGCAAAAGTAGCAATATCCAATTATTGGTAGCAAGAACAGCATCATCCGAAATTGATTTTACCCCAGGAAAATTAAACATTCGACCTCGGAATAATTGACATAGGGCTGAAAATTGGTAGAGACGTTAAATACACCATTATAAATAAAACATCAAAAGTCCCCGGCGATCCTCCTTGTGCAAAAATTTTTATTCAATGTCAAAGGTATGAAAATGAGGTTTTTCCCGTTTTTTTCCAAACTGTACATTTTTCATACGACCTACTAATATCTAAAACTATCTAAAACTATCCAACAAAAAACGAATTCTTCAATTGAAAGCAGTAGCTCCACAAAATCTTTAGCTTTATAATATAAGTATAGATATGATTTTCCCAAACTTTAAGCCCGCCATTTATAAGGAGTGGTAAGTTGTATGAAAAAAGTGTCTGAATATTTTTTGTAGAGCATTCTATGATCTACTCGTACACTCTTGTCCTACCTATTTTTGTGATGGCCGTAAAATGCGGCCTTAACAAAAAAAAGGTTACTCACATTTCAAATAAACTGGATGTGGCTGCTTTTGCTTTTATATGACTCCTGGTAGAAGGGGGCGACACTGGACTCTAACGATTATTTCCACTTTAAAACTTAATATTTCACAAACGGATCCCTAAATCGGAAAATGATCTATGAATACTTTTAAAAAACCTATCCAACGACACCCCACACGATTGGGTGGATGCGAAAAAAAAAATCATTCCAGCTTGATGTGTAGGGAAGGTACCATAAAAATTATTTTTTAAGATTTTATGTATCATTTTGTCGGCATCACTAATATGTGAATTCATGCCAAATTACAACTTTGCAGGTCCTATATAGTCTCTGAGCAAAATCGCGGACAGACAGACGGACAGACGAACGGACAGACCGAAATTATAAGGGTTCCTTGTTGACTACGGAACCCTAAAAAACAGGGGTGCAGTTATAGAAGCTCGCACAGGGCGCAAAAAAGGCTATTTACGGCACTGATTGAAGAGAATTTTAGGTCGATCTACATTTGCATCGAGACATCGAGACTATGCAACGCAGATAGAAAACACCAGAACGCTACAAAATATTATGTATATCCAGCCTAGGACATTTAAATATACAGGGTGCAATTAAACCTTCCTGCCAAATTTTTTCCAGATTTCAATGCGCGTCACGGGCATGCCTCACGTTCGCTGTTGACTGCGCTTTAAGTTATAACGCATGCCCTTGATGAACAAAAAGAGGCCCAGTGTGGACAAAGCTAATGCCCAACAAAATTATTACAGTTTTGAGTTATCACTTTTCAGTTTACTATGATATTTTTTTACTTTTTCAGGGTGAAGCCAAACGAGCGTAATTTGTGAGTTGTGAGTCGCAGAATTTCTGCCGGCAGAAATTCTGCTGCATTCGGTTGCATACAAAAGTCCTGTTTGATTCACACGAGCGTAATTTTGTGAGTCATGATTTGTATGAAAAGATATTTACGCGACCGAAATTCTGCGACTCACAAGTCACAACTCACAAATTACGCTCGTTTGATTTCACCCTTACCATTGCCATGGGCTTATAGCATTGACATAAAATAAAAAAGTATTTGACTTTGACATGTAGCCTGGCCCTGCCACTTTGACGCTTATTTGACATTTCAATTTCTCAACAAAAAGTTACAATAAATTAAATTCAAAAGTAAATATTTCTATTAATTAAAAACAACCACAAATAGCAATAATATAACAATAAGATATCGTTACTAAAATAACAGGTAATTATATGATTCAATCAATTATATAGCTTACTGATCAAATAACTTGTATTTCGTAATACTATTCGTGTTAAAACTGAATATTAATGAGTTTGTTCGACGTTATATTGGCTAAATTATTATTGGTATAAAATAGAAAGTTTCTCGTTATGTAATATCGGTTGAAAGGTGAAATTAAAGCAATGATTAAATGTAAGTCTGGTCGTTATTAGAGGATGGAAAGTTGTGTGCCACCTCGCATTATAACTGTTCAATGACTGTTAGTTTGATTGCAACTTTCAAGCGGGTCGGGTCGCATATACTCGTTACAATGAGTTTTATATTTAATTCATCGGTTTGCCTATCAATAGTGCCGGAATGTAAGTGATAAAGCACAAAATAATAATGTTAAAGTCAGTGATTTTGAGCGTTTCATCAAAACATTACTGTTAATAATTATATTTAATAAACTTATCTCTTAGTTGCAGAAAGTGAATATCGTCCATACTTCCGCAGAATGTCAAATTCTGGTTTAACGTCTGAAGCTCAATTGAGATACATCCTGCAATGGTTTGGAGAGTTCAGTGAACTCCAGCGTGAGGACTTCCTCCCTGTGCTGGCAGCAGCACGTAGCAATCAGCCTGAGCAGCTAGCAGCGATACTCTCATCTCTCTCCTGTGAAGACAAACCTGCTAGTCTGTTTCAATGTCGAGTAAGATTCTTGTTTTTAATAAACTTCCTAATGTTGTGTAACTATTAGTAACTTCCTACTAATTAAATGAAAATTTATACATGACTTAACTTTTTTAGATTAAGCTATTTAATGAGTGGTACCCCACATGGACGGAAGAGGAACAGGATAGAGTAGTAAAGGGAGTCTCAGAGATGGATTCCGATTTTGCCACTAAGTTGCAAGATGCATTGCAAAATGGCATTAAGGTAAATGGACATGATGACTTCTTCCATGAAATAATTTCCCAAGAAAATAAGACCGATGATAAAGAAGAGGAGGCAGCTGTAGAAAATGTGATTCCTGATGCGCAAGTTGAAAGTGCGGCTCTTCAAACTGAATGTGTCATGTAAGATAATTGCCATATCCAATAATTATTTATTATTCCATGCTATCATGGCCACAAAATATATTCCCATTTATTTATAAAATATTATATCATAGAAACAAAATAGACCGTAATAGAACTAAACTACAATAGTCAGCAGTGTATTCTAGTTTATAGTAGAATTATCTAAAAAGAGATTATATGTATCTGAAAAACGAGACTTATATATATTATGTATAATATAATTATGTAAATATTCTACCACAAAAACACTTTTGCAAATGACTCAATTTTCACGAAACATTCCTTATTTTAAATTAAATGTTTTTAGATGAACTAATTAATGAATGTAATAAAGGTGAAGACATTAAATTGTGGTAATAGGTACCTATTAAATAAAAGATCATAGTACTGATGAAGGTAATAAGAAATTGACAGAATTATTATTATTATTTGCAACAAAAACTATTAGTTGGTTATAAACTATACCTTAGTCTTTATAAAATATAAGGCACAATTTTATAAGTAAAATTGGAGGGCTTTGTATCTGTAATTTTTATTTCTAGTTTTGTGGGTGTGTACCTGAAGTAAGATTGTTTATATATAATATTATTTACAAATATTCAATTTATCCTAAACATTCCATGCTGTCTTTAACATTCCAAGGTTTATTGGAAATAAGAATCTCAACAAATTCCATATTACTTACTAAAAAATAAAAATATAATATTGATTGATTATTTAATTAATTCTAGCGTAAATTTTGTCTACTTTCATATTATATTTCTTTTAATACTTCTTGAAACTGATTCATTGTTATTTCTTTTGCTGTGTGCATTTTTTCATTTCACTGATATATACACATTTTTTATTCATATTTATGTAAGTACTTTTCTTCAATAGATTTTAATTTGCCATTAGTACCTAAACTTTTCTACACTTCGAGTACCTATTATGAAAATGTAGTTCCAAAGAATTATGTACAAACAAAGATTTTGTGCCAATATTAGTAGCCGCCGAAAGATTTAGATTGTTCTGTATTATTTTTATTTTATACATGTCATTGATTGCCAATAGGTGCTTGTAGACGATATTATAATGAGTATACTTTAATTAGAAAGTAAGGTGATATATTTAAATAAATTTGAGTACCTTTATGAACATTTCAGGAACTTTTATTTTTCCTCGTAGTAATTAAAAAAAAAACTGTTTTTAATAGAATAAGCAATAGGCGAGCAAATAACAGTATGTTTCTTGTTTATAATAATAAAAATTTATTGTCATGGCACATGTGCACATTAGAAAAAAAAACAAAATAATAATTGTTCACTTAATAATGAGGCACAATATTAAGATTAAGCGCGTATCGTGGACTTGATCCAGTCTAGGTAGGATGCGACTCGGGTGTAGACTCCAGGCCAACCTTTAGTGCCGCAGGGGCTGGGTCCATACGACACTACGCCAAACACTACCCAGGCCTCGGACTGTCTCGTGTCTGACCCCTGGCCCATGAGGGGTCCACCGGAGTCCCCCCGACATGAGTCCTGCCCCTCCAGACCTCCAGCGCACAGTTGGTTATTGTTGATAACCCGCCCCGCCTTCTGGTAAATACCTTGGCAAGATCTGTTGTCGACCATCGGCAGCAGAACCTTCAGCTTTACATCAGATGAGGACCCTGAAAATATAATTTCAGGTTAAGTCAGTAATCGCCGGTGTCGCTTAAACTGCCTCCACACGTCGTCGGTTGACGCAGACGTCATCTGTACCTAGAATCTACCTACTAGCGTAGGACAGGAAGACAGACTGTGAAGGTATCAGCAGATGCATCTTCTGGCGTGAAAAAGGGGCATTATAGAATACAGAGGCGATTGAAGGTATCACAGATTTTTTATTTTATCTGGGGGCACGGTAGTGCCCCCGCCAAGTCGAGCAATTTATTTATTTAATAAAATAAAAGGTGAAAAAGGGGCATTATAGAACACAGGCGACTGAAGATATCACAGATTTATTACTTAGCTTATGACATGTTTGGCGAAAGAATTATTTATTATTCTACTTACTTGTTTCTGTTTTGCCCCATCCTGCGACTTCAATGCGGTATTTATCAAAGGACGGATTTATTTGTTCCGGGGTTGTAGGCAAGCAGATAGGTTTCACGAAATCTAAAAACAGAGATTATTGTTATTTTCAGAAATTATAATATTAAAGCGACATGGGATTGTAAACTAGGGAGAAGCCGCCCTTT
This sequence comes from Polyommatus iphigenia, assembly GCA_963422495.1. Lineage (NCBI taxonomy): Eukaryota > Metazoa > Arthropoda > Insecta > Lepidoptera > Lycaenidae > Polyommatus > Polyommatus iphigenia. The sequence goes on along the minus strand of OY730181.1, from coordinate 13,882,549 downwards.
GATACAGTGATCATTGTTGACTTGTATCAATTAAGTGGTTCTCAACTTCACACTCCGCTTTTTTCTGTTTTTACAACAATAAAATATTGTTTTATGTTTGTTGTTGGTCCAAACATCCAAATATTTTAATATTTTTTTTGTTTAAAAGCTGACATGATCGAGAATATTATTACGCATTGTTTATCATCATTAGCTCGCTCACAGCTCACTGCCAGAAAAAGGGGGTTTTCTTAAAGTTCTTCATTTATAATTATATTCATAGATGCATTACCATTGAAATGAATGTCGTGTGCTAGTCTAATGAGTGCAATATCGTTGTGCTGGTTCGCGTCTGTGGGAGAGTAGCCGTGGTGTACTGTCGATTCCTCTATCGGTATGTTCAGTACGTCTGGACTGCAATCGTCCCTCTGGCAATCCCTATTGGATTTCAAATCCCATTCCCCGAGCCGAACTTGCGATCTGAAATGTTGTTATTTAATTATTGATTACTATGATGTCAGCATTTTAATTAATCGTCGCGTTGATTAAAAACCACACTGTTGTCTGATTATGTCAGTGCGGTAGGTAAATAATTGCCGTCGGAACCCACACGTAGTTTATCAGTTTATAATTTCATTCTACCATTTATTTTAAACTTAATTGGCTGTTAGTGTACTAAATTCAGAGAAGTACAGTCGGCAAATTAAAATGATAATATTTTCTAAATTCAAGTGTTTTCTAAATTTCCTTCTCAAAAAAACTTACAGTCTCCAGTTCTTTGGCAAGTCGCTTCCTTTGACACAGTGAGCTGCAGTTAGAATGTATCTTTTAGATATGATAACACCCCCGCAGTAAAATCCACTGCCGTTGGCTAAAAAATATAGATAGATTATTTCCTGCGTCTTTCCGTTTTATAATACATACCTATTCACGTTTAAGTAAAATTACGTTATTGCCTTATATGCGTAACATACTTAGTTAAGAATCACATTCAAACAGTAACGCCAAGTAGCGTAGTTTTATGCACATGTGTGCGTAACGGTGTGTAAATGTAAATGGCTTGTCCTACAGTGTAGGACAAGCCATTTACACTACAGAAAAGGCAATACACTATCTAGGTTCTTGATCTAAACTCGAACTTCGATGGTACACGTTGATATGATACTCACGTTTATCGTATTTTAACAGTGCCATCCAGGGATGTTCATCGATCGAAGTGGAACTTCCCCCCACTATTCTGTCCGCATTCTGTATTCCACATACCGTCGGGAGCAGATCGTCTGTTCGTGACTTTGTAGTAACGTCTAACACGTTGACATTGTATTCTGAAGGGCAGCACACCTTAAAAGTAATAAGCTTCATAGAATCTCTCCTACTACTGGGGTGTCGGTAGCTGATTCATTGGAACTCAGTCTTGAAAATTATTTTTCGAGCGTGGGAATCGAACCCACGCCTCACATTGGAGCATGAAGCGACGATCCTGATATTAGTAACATAGCATGGCAGCTGCTAACATTAATTTTTAAAAATTTTCAGAACCTTTTTATTCATATTATTATAGCCATTATCTCATATCCTTTTTAAGCATAGAGATTAATTCATATCAAGTTTGGATCGTAAATAAACTCATCTAAGAATTAACCGATTTACACAAATGAAACTTACATTTGGAATAGGATTATTATCGAAACCACAGTGTAAGGTTTTAACCAAATTTAGTATAACAGTGTTCCCGTCTTTTAGCTGCTGGTTAAGTCCAGCACACTGATCCAGCGGAATACATCTCGCTTTGTTCTTGCATTTTCCATCTGAAATTTGTTTTTTAATTATTGTCAGCACGATAAACTTATCTATGTACATAATTTGGGTTTTATGCCGAGCTATCAGCATTTTAACATGTTTTTATCATTTGGGTTAAAATTGGAACTTTGTCTGCGATAAAACGAGCGACCATAAGACAATATGCAGGTTTTAAAAACAATATAAATATACTAAGTGGACTATTTTGATACTAGACCATCTGCATTGGCCACACACTAGGGTTGCCAACCGTACTATAATATATAGTATTGTACTATATTTCGAGCCTGCGTACTATATACTGTTGAACTATTATATAGTACGCAAAAATACTATATTTTCAACACTAAAATTATCTAATTCCTGCTCTCTATTCCCGCCACTTCGGCATTCACAGAAAGGGTATTTTCGGTTATGAATTTGAAATGGCGGGAAGAGAGAAACAGAAGTAGTATCTCATTAATAATAAAAAGAGCTTTTAATTTACATGAATCCCTCAAGCCCTAAGCATTCGCATGCGACCGCGATAACAATAGATTTCCAACAATCCGCGATCGAGGGATCTAAAAATTGAATGTATTTATTACATTCAATTTTTAGATCATAATAATATTATGAGGACACTTTTATTTTAGACAAAACATTGTTAAAAAATGCAAGAAGTGCAAAAAATATAGTTTTTATATATAAACAAATAATACTTAAATATTTAATTGAACATTTTTTAATTTTTCCATAAAATACTATATTTTTTAGAAGTGTACTATATTTTTTATAGTTTATTTTGAAAAATACTATATTTCCCCGGAGAAATGTTGGCAACCCTACCACACACGCATATTTGCGTGATTTCGAATAATACGAGGTAGCCAACGGTGCTAATTGCAATATCACATCGCAGTTCGCACGCGCATAAAACTTGTCTCTACTCTCTGTGTAAAGCGACTTAGATTTCAAGGACACAGTGGAGCTAGTCTACTATGCTTGTAACCTCTACGTCTAACGACTAACAAAAAAAAAAGCTGCCTTAGTGCGCTCAGCAGTTAGTATCGAATCTAGTTTTAATCTGGTTTGTTTGGAACCGGCTGCTGAACCGATCGGTTAAGAGGCTGTTAATTATTATGGTAGGATACCGTACCGTATGTTAGTTGGATCATGATATTGCACTGGTTTTTCCACAATGACACACAATATCATAATATTGTACAATACGATTTGAGGAAAACCTCGGCGCTAAAAAATATCAATCAGGTCAAGTGAAATAAAACTATCAGACATTTTTGCATTTTGTAGATTCTGTGAGTCTGTTGTTACTTGTTAGTGACAGAACAAAAGATAAAAAGATACACGAAGAACTCAGTTATGAACACCAAATGATGATTCGTTAATGGAAGCAACAAGCAACACAGACATAAAAGGGAAATGGTATTTTCTAAATCTTAAAGGACCTGAGAATTGGTTAGGTCTTGCTATTTTAAGAGCTGCTGAAACAATATCCACGAGGTCTGCAGGGCCTTGGAGAGACCTGCTTAGAATTAGCAACAAACATTGTGAAAGCAGCCAAAAAAATCTGATTCTTACCACCGAATGATATTTGTGACAATGGCAGTAAATCCCATGAACACCCCACCACCACCAGAGTTAGCAGTACCATCAAAATCATCATCAGCTTTCCTCTATATACACTGCTACATTAGTAAATAACAAATAATATTGCAGTCTTAAGATGTTTAATCAATAATCATAGACTTATGAAACTAGATGGAAAGGCAGTCAAGGATGTATCGAATTACAATATAAAGAAGGAAGATAATATTATGAATATCAATATGTAAAACAGACAAGATGGATTTATACATTTTTTCTCAAGTATTTTACATCTCATAATATCAACTATGACTGAACTAGTTATTACTTATTAGAATTAGTAGAAGTATGGGTTAGGTTTCATCAGGTCTCCGAAGGGAGAAGAAAATATATCCAAGTGATAAGTTTGTTATAAATATTTACATAATTAACATTCATATTAATCGTTTTATGTTTGGCAAGCCACATCAAGTTATCGCAATGTCAAGAAAATAAAAAATAAACAAGGTTGTTGCAGCCGCTAAGATCATCGACAAACTCGTTCTCTAAATAAAGATGATATATAACAAGTTTACTATCTCGCTGCTTCGACTATTAACTAGCGTACAGCAAAAAATATTATGTACTTAATTAGCTCTGTAAAAACTCACCAACGCTGGACAGGGTCACTCCAAGAAAGCAGATGAACACGGCTTGTTTTATATGCGCCATCGGGCATAGTTCGATAAACAAATAACACAGAAGTCTCCGGCGACAGGCTGAGAGCGATTGAGCAATATAGTCCAGCGTAGGTTATCGGGGTTTAACAATAACTTCGCCGGTTATAGCATAGGTCATATTGGCTCGCGGTTGGCCGGCGTACTGTAGTCGCGACTCGCGAGCCTGCGAACTCATCAGACGACTTTACCTCATATATTTTTCCTTGTGTTCGCGCGTCACAGCATAACATAAACAGATCCAAAATCATTCCTATATACTGGGTAAATACAAATTCTCAGAATTATAAGACCTTTCTATCAACAAAAAAATTTCCAAATGCTTGTTTATCATTTACTTGATGTTGCTACTTGCTAATTCGTTGCACCAAATTTTAAAGATTACCCTGCGGGAATCGGAGATGGAAGTGATGGGACACCATTTTCCTCTCTTGGGACTCAAAGTATCCCCATAATATTATCAAGTTTATCAGGTTTGGTGATCGTGATAAGGATGTTGTTATGATTTATGAATTACTAGTAACACGTTGTTGATTGAAGACAAAGTTATATTTTGGTGATACAGAAAATAAAGAATATCTGTCACCCACCTGAGTCCTGACATAATGCTCTGTGTTCTTTACGTTAATATATTCCTACAGAATATGGTAACAAGTTAAGTGGTTGGTGTCTTTATATAAAGGCTCTGTGGTAGGTACTCGGTTCTTGTGGCTCGGTTCCTTATGGACACTGGTCTTTGTAAACGCGCCCATTGCCCAATTTTGGGAAACGACAGGAGCAGATGAGGGGAACCCTAGAATAGTTAAAGGTTTTGATGAGGCTCCATTAATGTAGGCCGTAGGGGGTAAGAGCCGGAGGATATCATATTCTTATAAAAATCTCACACTGGTGAGTACAATTATAAGTATAGTTGCTGTACGCTGTACGTATGTTTACTTGAGTTTATACATTGTTGCTTGTGACCTTCTGATTACCTATTGTTTACCCTTATTTACCTCATTACGATCTCCATTTTTTACTACTTTAGGTAGTTTGAACTAAATATTATGAGCAAACGAAAAGCTTAATTAACTTAATTAAAATTATATACAGCGTGACCAAAAATCAAACGAAACAGGCAGATAGAGGAGGTCATTTCCAACAAAAAAATATCCTACAGTATGATCATAATTCAATTGCCTTAAAAGTTATGAATATTTTTGTAATTTTATAATGAAACCCCAAGTCCTTTTACATTTAACCCTTTTAATATTTTTTTTGCTTTAAAACTATAAAACAAATAATGTTTTTTTTAAATACTTGATAATGTGTCTACACTTAAAAAAATTCGACTGCGGCTCTGCGGTCCAAATTTCAAGAACTATCAACTATTTTTCCAAAAATTTTGTAGGGTTACCAAAATTATTCCTATCTTTAAGGGCCCACTGTGAAAAAAATGTACTACGTAAAAGTGACCCTGTATAGTGTATTAGAAAAACTTGCTGATTAAATGCCGGTTCAAATGAGGTATAGCATATCATCCTTTCTTTCTTAATTTTGGTTTTATGATAGTTTTTGTATAACAAGGTAGAAATTTATGAAATTTTTAATTTAACAGAAAATTAAGATTATTGCTAATAGGCCTGGAGATACTGACACAAAATTCTTGGTCATTTGTACCAGTATGGGTGTTTTCACATTGCGACGATAACGACACGACACGATACCACAGAATAGATAACGGCCACCGCACATAATATAGAATTTCAAGTTGGCCGACTATCGTACTTAAACTAAATTGCGTAGTGTCACAATTTAATTGGACAACTTTATCGTGTACGTTGCCAGCCGCAGACTTTTAGATTTAGTTGGTAACGGTGATGCTAGCCTAGCGACGTGCGTGTTAAAATACGTAAAAAGCACGCTTTTATTGTGGGACTAATAAAACTAAGGCGAAAAGAAAGGAGAATATTTTGGGTGCATTCAGTACTAAGTAACAGATTAGAATTAGGAAAACATCATTGATCATAGATAGTCGGCCAACTTGAAATTGTATATGTGCGGTGGCCCTTATCTATTCTGTGGTATCGTGTCGTGTCGTTATCGTCGCAGTGTGAAAACGCCCTATGGCGGTTTTACAAATTACAGGGGTATAATTACGTAAAGGCAAAAAGGAAAATGATAGTCATAGCGCTCGCACTGGCAGCCCAAACGCGTGGGCGTTATCGAACGTGTCGGATAAATAACGAGTGTCGAACGATTTGTTCCACAAAAATGCTTGTATTTTCAGATAATCGAAAAAAAATAAGTAGGCGAAAGCGTAATGCCATACTTGTCGGGTACGGCTTACAGCCCGCCATACCGACGCGAATACGTTAATTTTAATAAAAAAATTGAACCATTTGTACCAGGCTAATTTTTGCATAGCTAATCATCGTCGAGTAGCCATTCACGAAAATCACCTTGCCATACTTTTCCGATAGGTCCCAATGGTCGCCATACCACTGCAAAGGTGTAATTTTTTTTTCGCCAAACGATTTGTACCAGTATGGCATTTAAATTTTTGGAAAGTATTTGACAAAATATGACCGTTATTATTTTTCCCATACTTCTAGTAGGGGGAAAAAGTGCTGCCATACTTGAAATACTTATTTATTTGACACGTTTTAAAAATACGACTATAAAATACGTAAAATCATTTTTTACATCACGGCATCATTGTAGTCTCGTCATTTGGCAATTGTACCAAAAAAAAAATTGTTACAGATTGTAACCATGGGGCGGGATGACTATCGGACCTATGTAAAAAAGTGATAAAAATTGGACGATTTGCATCAGTATGGCATTTGGTTTTTTGGAAATTATACGATACAATGTGACCATTATTATATTTGCCATACTTGTGGTAGAGGGAAAAAGTGGCGTCATACTTGAAAAACCGTTTGAAATTACGAATAAAATCTTAGAATTTTGAAATAACATTGTCCATATTCGCTGCCTCCCACAGGAATGGCATTATCAGGCTCCTATTTATGATCATACAGGTAACTGTTAAAAAAAGTTTCAGGGTGGTACAAATCGTTTGGCGAAAAAAAAAAATTACACCTTTGCAGTGGTATGGCGGCCATTGGGACCTATCGGAAAAGTATGGCAAGGTGATTTTCGTGAATGGCTACTCGACGATGATTAGCTATGCAAAAATTAGCCTGGTACAAATGGTTCAATTTTTTAAATTAAAATTAACGTATTCGCGTCGGTATGGCGGGCTGTAAGCCGCACCCGACAAGTATGGCATTACGCTTTCGCCTACTTTTTTTTTTTTTTTTTCGACTATCTGAAAATACAAGCATTTTTGTGGAACAAATCGTTCGACACTCGTTATTTATCCGACACGTTCGATTAACGCCCACGCGTTTGGGCGGCCAATGCGAGCGCTATGACCATCATTTTCCTTTTTGCCTTTACGTAATTATACCCCTGTAAAACCGCCATACTGGTACAAATGACCAAGAATTTTGTGTCAGTATCTCCAGGCCTATAATAAATAACTTCATATTAATATGCCATCATAAAATAAAAATAACGATTGTTAGCAACTGCTAACAATTTAGTCTAATAATTTTTTTATTCCATCAATTGTTTGCAGCAATAATTATTAATGTTTGGTCATGAAACGATAACGCCTAGTCCACCGACGCAGTTCGCTACGAAACAGCGGTGAAACGGCTTACTGTCTCATCTGCCACACGACAGTCGACAATGCGTTATGCGCAATAGGTTCCATGCTTACCACTTGTGAACTTTGCTACCCAGGGATCTATGAACCTAGAGTGAGATTTTGTAGAGAAATGCTAAGACGCCACAGGGAGGATCCGCAGTTTTTCAACAAGGTTCTTTTCACGGATGAGTCAAATTTCAGAAGAGTGGGCATATTTAATATTCATAATTTACACTATTATTCCAGAGTAAACCCTCATATCATCAGAAATGATCGATTTCAGCATCTGTTTGGTATAAACATGTGGGCTGGCATAATTGACCAGAGTTTGGTGGTGCATGAAATGCCAGCAAGGCTGAATGACATTCAGTATTTAAAAAAATAATTTAAACGACATACTAATTGGAGCTGAAGTTCCTGGAGATTTAAATGCTGAAATGTAGCTGCAACACGATGGTGCCCCGCCTCATTACACACTAGCAGTTCGAGAACATATTTTGAACGAGCGGTTGATCGGTCGAGGTGGAGCTATTGCTTGGTCAGCCCGCTCGCCCGACCTTAACCCGATCGATTTTTTTCTATGGGGATATTTCTAAGAAATACCAACGAGAAAAACACCAGCGAACAAGAACTACGACAAAAGCTTGAGTTTGCTAGGGTACAAATTATGAATTGAGTTGAGTAACCGATCTCCAGGAACGATGGAGTAATAGTCTAAAATAAGAATATTAAATATTCTTCTGAAATTTGACTTATCCGTTCAAAGAACCTTATTGAAAAACTGCGGATACTCCCTGAGCTGTGGCATCTTAGCATTTCTCTACAAAATCTCACTCTAGGTTCATAATTTCTACCTTGAAATACAAAAACTATCATAAAACCAAAATTAAGAAAGAAAGGGTGATATTATGTTATACCTCATTTGAATCGGCATTAAATCAGCAAGTTTTTCTAATACAGGGTAACTTTTACGTAGTACATTTTTTTTCACAGTGGGCCCTTTAAAGATAGGAATAATTTTGGTAACCCTACAAAATTTTTGGAAAAATAGTTGATAGTTCTTGAAATTTGGGCCGCAAAGCCGCAGTCGAATTTTTGAAGTGAAAACTTCTTTAGCGGCGTTGAGCACTTTTGTGGGATGGGTAAAAACTGTGAAACTCGCGTCAGATTTTCGTGTTGATCGAAAAACCATAGAAAAACCGTAAGACGGTTGGAGAGTAGTGTTTTGTGTCGAACTCGAACTCTTTCGAAAAACTCGAAAACTCGATAACTCGAAAACTCGAAAACTCGAACTCGAAATCTCGAACTCGAACTCGAATTGTAAGGGTTTCGATTAATTAAAAAAAAACGGTTGTCTGTAAAGTCGGTTTACTGACGATAGTTGAACGTGACAACGTGCCTCTTTGTCGCTCGTTCCGCGCTCTCGCTTGCACTTCTAGCCTTAAATGGAACGCCTCAGAGCGAGGTAACGCCGCATGAGTCATGTTTTTTTCGTGCGTGCAGCCGGCTCCATCGAATTATAAGACGTCACGTCAAAACTCATTTCCCCGACTGTACATTTCTGCTTAGCACAATTTTCCCCGACTGTGCATTTCTGCTAAACAACTCATTTCCCCGACTGTACATTTCTGCTAAACAACTCATTTCTCCGACTGTACATTTCTGCTTAGCACAATTTTCCCCGACTGTACATTTCTGCTAAACAACTCATTTCCCCGACTGTACATTTCTGCTTAGCACAATTTTCCCCGACTGTACATTTCTGCTAAACAACACATTTCCCCGACTGTACATTTCTGCTTAGCACAATTTTCCCCGACTATACATTTCTGCTAAACAACTCATTTCCCCGACTGTACATTTCTGCTTAGCACAATCTTCCCCGACTGTACATTTCTGCTAAACAACTCATTTCCCCGACTGTACATTTCTGCTTAGCACAATTTTCCCCGACTGTACATTTCTGCTAAACAACTCATTTCCCCGACTGTACATTTCTGCTAAACAACTAATTTCCCTGACTGTACATTTCTGCTTAGCACAATTTTCCCCGACTGTACATTTCTGCTAAACAACTCATTTCCCCGACTGTACATTTCTGCTTAGCACAATTTTCCCCGACTGTACATTTCTGCTAAACAACTCATTTCCCCGACTGTACATTTCTGCTTAGCACAATCTTCCCCGACTGTACATTTCTGCTAAACAACTCATTTCCCCGACTGTACATTTCTGCTTAGCACAATTTTCCCCGACTGTACATTTCTGCTAAACAACTCATTTACCCGACTGTACATTTCTGCTTAGCACAATGTTCCCCGACTGTACATTTCTGCTTAGCACAATTTTCCCCGACTGTGCATTTCTGCTAAACAACTCATTTCCCCGACTGTACATTTCTGCTTAGCACAATCTTCCCCGACTGTACATTTCTGCTAAACAACTCATTTCCCCGACTGCACATTTCTGCTTAGCACAATTTTCCCCGACTGTACATTTCTGCTAAACAACTTATTTCCCCGACTGTACATTTCTGCTTAGCACAATTTTCCCCGACTGTACGGTGCTCTGTGCGGCGTACTGACGATAGTTGAACGTGACAACGTCATAGCCTTAAATGAAACGCCCCAGAGCGAGGTAACGCCGCATATTGCGTCATGTTTTTTCGTACACGCAGGCCCCATCGAATTATAAGACGTTCTCACGTCAAAAACGATTTTTTAAAAATCGATTTTCAAAAAAATGGGTTAAATATTTAATCGATTGTAAGGGTTTCGATTAATTAAAAAAAAATCGATTTTTTAATAATCGATTTTCATAAAAAATTGGTTAAAAAAATGCACAACGTTAATAATCAAGTTTTCACTTCTGCCGGCACTCCCGGAGTGCAACCCGTCTTTTTTTTTTAGAGTATGTAGACACATTATCAAGTAATAAAAAAATATTATTTGTTTTATAGTTTTAAAGCAAGACATTAATTAAATGGGTTAAATGTAAAAGGACTTGGGGTTTCATTAAAAAAATACAAAAATATTCATAACTTTTAAGGCAATTGAATTATGATCATAGGTACTGTAATTTTTTTTTTTTGGAAATTACCTCTATCTGCCTGTTTCGTTTGATCCACGACTTTTTGGTCACGCTATATATTATTAAAAAAATCATAATATCATGTATGATGATGTGGGTGAAATGCACCTAGACATTTTTGTTACTCATAAGTCATAGGGGTTAAAGACAAAATGTTCGCTAAAATACTGATATAATCCGTTACAATAAATATTTCTACAAATCAATTTCTACCAACTAAAGCTAATCACGGGATTCACGGGGTCATGTTGTCTTGTATCCATTTGAGATACGGCGTGACTCGCGTGTAGATGCCCGGCCAGCCCTCGGTTCCGCAGGGGCTCGGGCCGTACGACGTCACTCCGACCACCGTCCATCTCTTGCCAGATGACACCTGCCCCATCAGGGGTCCACCGGAGTCCCCCCTACAAGTGTCTTTCTGGGCTTTGCCGCCGACGCAAAACTGCTTGTCAGTTACATTCTTCCCCTGACGGAAGTATTGATCTTGACACTTTGTATGATCGTATACCGGTAAACTGATTTTCAGTTTCACTTGTGATGACGAGGCTGGAAGAAGCAAAGATAAGGTTTGAGAATTGTACTTAGAGTAAAAAGTAAGCGATGGGTACTTTAAAAAAAAAGGGTTGCTTAATAAATTCTGTTCGTGGGGTTGTCATTGCCATTGCCCATTTTCCAAAGTATCAGACAACAATTATAGTAACATGAATTTAATTATGCGTGATGTTCATATTTTTTTTAATGGGAATGAAGTATTAAATTAGTAAGGTCTAGTGAACTGTTATGGATACATCATGCAATGTAGGGTTTTAATGATTTTGCATTGAGGTGATGAGGTGTTTACCGTTGTTAGTTTTACCCCAGCCTGCTACTTGCAAGTCGTAACCTTCAAAATTGTTTTTCAATAAAGCAGCCTCGGTAGGAAGACAGATAGGTTTCACGAAATCTAAAAGGAAATAAATAGTAACTTAGCATGCAGTTTATAATGTAATTAATATTATCCTTCAATTCAATGTCTGAACTCTGAACGTTAAACCTACAGAGACATATTATAGTGGAGTTCCCAGAGCGTAAAAATCGTGCAAACCTCAGATTTTTGCAGTAGTGGATGAAAATTGAAAAGAAAAAAGGAATGGGTAGCTGATAACATAAAATATAATAAAGTTTACCTATTGAAAAGTTGTGCTTTTGATTTTTAAATTATTCTCTCCAACTTCAAGTAAACTCATAAACTGTAAAATTTTGAAGAAAATTTGCATATTTCTTTCTTTTAAACATATAGCAAAATAATAAAAAATATTATTATTTTTTTGATTTGTAATCCATGCACTATTACAATAATTTTCGGAGGTTAAAACCTCTGGCGACTGCACTATTAATAATTAATACTTATAGTTTCTTGTTCACCAGACTGCGCCAGAAAGAGGGTTTTGTTTTTCGAGAGTACCTATAATAGTGCAGTCGCCAGAGGTTTTAACTAGGGATTGCAATCCCGCAAAGCGGGATCCCGCAATCCCGCGGGATCCCGCGCCAATTATTAATCTGCTGGATCCCGCACCTACAAAACGCGGATCCGCGGATCCCGCATGACACATTTGCATCATTTCTCGGGGAGCCTATATTATGATGGAATGGAAGCTTTGATAGCAGCGCTTTGTGCCAAACCCGATAAAAGGCCTTCGCAATGTCCAAACTAACAGCAAAAGCCTCTCCCTTCGACACAATCGCCTGATCCCAACGATGAGTTAGGTTCGCCAAGAGATCACCAGCCGAGCGACCCTTACGGAACCCGTACTGTTTGTCCAAGTATCGAAGGAGCTGGCTATTGATAATAATTATTGATTCTATTACATTATAAATTCGTTATAGCGATTGGTCTATAATTGAAAGGATTTGAGCGGTCACCTTTTTTGGGGATCGGGTACACCATGTCTTCCAGGAAGCCAAAAAAGCCGCGTTAAGATCAGAGCCAACTCTGGAGCACTTTTTTTTAACACAATAGGAGGGATTCCGTCAGGCCCACTCGACTTTTGGATATCAATGGAACGGAGGGCTATTTGCACTGAGCGCTGATGAAACCAAATATCCGACATGACGCTCGTGCATCGCGGTATGGTCGGCGGTTTCTGTCTCCCGTCATCTCGGGTCGGGTCTCAGATCGGCTTTGTCTTTTGCGTTATGGGCCAGCGATCCATTTTTTGTCGTGTAGGGATGGTAGGGTTGGCTTGCAGAAATTCCCTTCAATAGCTTTGGCCAGAGACCAGAATGCAATGCAGGGTTCTCGAAGGGAGGCGCTCGAGTCTCTCACCAATTCTATTGACGTGCTGTTTTTTTGCCCGAGTGATCTCTTTCTTGAGTACTTCATTTTATATGTGCTGGTATTTAAATTCCGAGCAGACACTGCATTGGCCTAGAATTGGTGAGCCTTCTGCTCCCGGCGAGAAGCTTTTTTTGGATAATGAACCAAACCAGGGACGAAATCTACCGCAAGGTGGCACTACAGAGGACGGAATGAAAAGCTTCATCCCTTGCATCACCACAACGGAGTTGGCAGTGTTGTCGAGATCATCCGGCAAGAAGCACAAGTGCCCCCAAGGATAGGATGCAAAAAACGACCGCATACCATCCCAGTCCGCTACGAGTAACTTGTAGTGCCACACACGACGGTATTTAATAACGTCGTAAAGTCAAAGTCTGTGCCACTTACGTCAAAGTCGAAAGTGGCACAGAATTCCCAATAAGGCAATGATCCGATGAACCAAGTGGTGCGGTCATGGATGCTTGGTAGCCATCAGGATTTGAAGTCAGCAGAAGGTTCAACAGGGAAGGATTCTGACCGTCTACATCTGGGATTCGCGAAGGCGTAGCAACTAGTTGTATTAACGACTTTCACAAGAGCAAAGTCGCAGACAACTGATCTTCCCGCATGATCAGTTTTACTGGAATTGAGCCAGTCTGCGTGGTGGGCGTTAAAGTCGCCAAGTATTATGATCTCTGCGGATGGGATCTGCTGCTGCACTAAATCTGAAGCAGTTTGCAGGTGTTCAAAGAGTCAGTCCATCTCGGGGTCTTCACTATGGGACCTATATAGGCACGCATAAACGCGAGGGTGGTCGTCGCAATCAGTGCCATAATGTTGAGAGGTTCCTGACTTCAAGATTGCTGAGGCATTAAAAGCATTTTATAATTTTAAGATCTAATAAGACTAGAGTGATTACATAATTTCATTGTTATTTTGTTACAAAACAAATATTTTAGTGGCATAATATGAGACATTTTCTGTTAGTAAAGTTGATTTTTAATAAAACATAAATCTATAGTTATAATTTATTCAATTTTATAACATAATTCGTGACATTTGTGAATATACAATGTCAGACATAATAATGGAAAGTTGACCTGGTGCTGCAGCATCACCTGGTAATCGATAGGATAACCCAACTCCTCGCCAACTTAGAGCAGAGGTTTCGTGTTTGGGCTCATTTTAATTGCGACAACCAGTAAGAAGTAGATAAACAGTAAATATTTACATGCTGCTGCTGCAGCATCACCTGGATTCTATAGGAACCGAGCTACGTATAAAGTTATGAACCCAAAGTGAAGGTTTCATGTTTGGGCTCATATTAACGGCCTCATCGAAAATAAATGGTAATCATGAGAGTATTCTGATTCTGTTGATAGAAATTATTCTGCACTATAGCCAACACAAGTTTAAAAAATATGAAATAAAATTAAATTAAGAAATTTAAAAAAACCCCCGCCAAACAACTTTAAAAAGTAATGAAATAATATTTACTGCCTTTAAGTTCAAATAATTCCTAACATGTGTAAAGTAATATTTTAGTCCATAAGTGTTGTCAAGGTGTGTCGGGGGACCGCTAATGTAGATGTATCGAGATAATCAGCGACTTGGCGGTTGTAGGTTGTAGTTTACTTGGAGGTCCCCCGACACACCGTGACAATACTTATGGACTAAAATATTACTTTACACAAGTTAGGAATTATTTGAACTTAAAGGCAGTAAATATTATTTCATTACTTTTTAAAGTTGTTTGGCGGGGTTTTTTTAAATTTCTTAATTTAATTTTATTTTCAATTAAAACAAAGTCACCGATCGAAAATCTATTCACGTTTGCCTTGCTGCTATCAAAACGAGTCTTATTGTAAATAGCCGATTTTTTTATGCCTTCGGATGCCGATTGCCTAACGTGGTCAAGATCTATTATTTCTTCGCTATCGTTTGCCATTAGGTCTAAAGGGCGAGCTACTTTGCCTATGAAAAGTTCCAAGGGACTGGCTTTTGTCACGCGACTTACAGAACAATTGAGTGCTAGCTGTACGTCTCCTAAAGAATCTTGCCAAGACTTTTCTTTGTCAGATTCAACTGCGGTAAGCATAGACTTTAACACGCTCATTACTCGCTCCACCTGCCCATTAGCGCGACACGAACCCGTTGCTATAAGATGAAGGTCGATATTCTTACTGGTACAAAAATCTTGAAACTCTTTACTCGCGAAGCATCGACCTTGATCTGCAATTATACGAGCAGGGGCACCAAAAAGTGCTACGCTATTTTTCACTGCCCTAATACTGCTTTTTAACCGACTTCCAAAAAACGAGGAGGTTATACGTTCGGCTGTGGTTTTTTTTATGTATGTTCAACGATTACTCCGCCGTTTGTGAACCGATTTTCAAAATTTTTGTTTTGTTGTATTAGGTTTCACTCCAATTTGGTCCCATGTTCACAAAAGTGGTGACCTGATGATGGGATCCGTGAGTAATCGAGGGAACTCCTCAAAATTCAAATGGAAACATATGGTTTTTTTGGTTTCTAAGTAAGATTTTGCACCAGGATATACTATGGTTCGAAGGTGGTGAACAGAACTCCTTACTCCTTATAGATACATGTTTGGGGGTTTCGGCGTTGTTTTAAGAACTGAAAGCATATACTACTAAGCTTATTACATTAATCATCATCATCATCATTACCACCATTCCACCATACACCTTCACATTATGACCCTATTATAATTGGTAGGTATTTTTCATAGTATTTTAGATCAAAACGGATCACGGATGTCTTTAAACATTGTTCTGTAAAAAGTTAAGCTATTTATTTAAAATTTATTTTATTATTTCGACCTGATGATAAGTCCATAATCCATGAGTGATCGAGGGAACTCCTCAAAATTTATATGGAAACATATGGTGATTTCCATTTTATGAGAAGTATCCTAAGCATATGCAACCAAAAAGCAAAATTTTGCACTAAGATATACCTTGGTTCCGAGGGTGCTAAGAGAACTCCGGATTCCTTATAGATGCAAGTTTGAGGGTTTCGGCTTTGGTTTAAGAACTCAAAGCATATGCTACTATGCAAGTTACATTCATCATCATCATCACCACCACCACCAGTCACCACACCATGAATCATTAAATCATAACTCTTTATTTGTAGAACGATTTCAAAAATTATATTCTTATCAAAGTAAATGATTCAAACTTGGTGATCAGGTTACCAAGTGAGCAATTTGATCATGAGATCTATAAATTATGAGGTATGTCCGTATGTAGGAAACTCCTTATTATTGGGACAAAATAAATAGTTATATTAACGTAGTTCTAAGTAGTTTAAGCATAATATTATATGAACAATAATTATAGTGAGCTAATGACTTTCCAGGAGTGTTGTGATAGAAAGAAAGTCACTGAACAGAACTTTATAGCCCTTAGAGATAGGCGCATGAACATTAATTTTATCATTGCTTGATTAACGCCAAGCTTATATTATTAATTATACAGTGATACGAGTATATTCTTGGAGTTGCTTATGCAATTCTCTATTCCGAGAGGGCGCTAGGTATATTAACTTTATGGTTCTCATATCATAAATGTGTATCCTGGCTCCAAAGTCACTTAGTAGAACACATTAGTATTTACAGAAAACCTTATAAATTACTTAAATTACTAAAAAGAGTGAAATAATTATTTTTAACAAAAAATTAAAACCGACTTCCAGAGTAAAAAACATAAAAAGTATGAAATAATTCTTACTCTTCATAGTGCCTTATGCAGAATACTCCTAAACCTCTACTATTTCTGTACACAATCTTCATAATTTTGAAGTCGGTACCAGTTGCAATCTTTAAAATTAAAAATATTTTGTCTAAGAACTCACAATTCTTAGCTGGTATCGACTTCAAAATAATGAAGATTGTGTACAGAAATAGTAGAGGTTTAGGAGTATTCTGCATAAGGCACTATTAAGAGTAAGAATTATTTCATACTTTTTTGTTCATTATATAATAATTATTATTGTTTTTTACTCTGGAAGTCGGTTTTAATTTTTTGTTTAAAATAATAATAGTCAATGTTTTTAGTGTGAAATAGTAGAACGTACTTTGTAAATGCATCGATCAGGACAAACACGTACTCTTTACTATCGTTCTTTCCACTCAACTTGCCTGTGGCATCAATGTGTATTGTATGCCACGGCACAGCAATTTTTGGTATAGGGTGAAGTTCGGCCTGTACCTTACCTGAACGAGACTTGGCCATTTTGCATGTCATACAATTATCAACAAATTTTCGTACATGTCGACTCATTCCCTCGAACCAATAATGATCATACAGCTTTTCTAACGTTTTCTCCCATCCGAGATGCACAAGAGAGTCATGAACACTGTTTATGACCGACCAGCGCATAGCACGAGGGACGATGGGTAAACATTTTGTCCTACCGTTCCGCTGTATCTTACGATGAAGTATGCCTGACCTAACCTCGTAAGTTTTAGAAATGTCATCACTTAACTGTCCCTGGTCGAGATCAGAAATTAATTTCTTAATATCTTCGTCTCGCTGCTGTTCTGCATGAAGCCAATTACTGGATAATTCGGCTAAGTCCACACGCTTTTGCTCTACCTTTTCTATTGGATGTCTCAAAGTACCCGGCTGCTGTATTAAGTTTCTAGACAAGAAATCAACATGCCCCATTTGTTTACCTACCTTATAGTTTACGTCGAAATCGGACATTTGCAAAAACATCCACCATCTGTCAACCCTCGGCGTAAGATCAATTTTCGTTCGCGACAGCTTCAAAGAATTATAATCGGTGACTACCGTGAATTTTCGACCGTGCAAGTATTGCCTGAAATTTCTTACCGCATTGACGACAGCGAGTGTCTCCAACTCATAGGAGTGGTACCTCGACTCAGCTGGGGACGTGTGTTTGCTATAGTAGGCCACTGGGCGACGCTTACCTTCTACAATCTGGAATAATATTGCCCCGTACCCATCAGCACTCGCGTCAGTGTGTAGTTCCACCGGATATTTTGGATCAAAAATCATTAGTACAGGTGCATTGGCTAGAATTTCGATCACTTTCTGCCGTGCTTCCTCGCATTTAGAAGTCCACTCAAAGGGACTTTTTCCTGAGGTAAGTTTATAAATCGGACCCATAAGACGCGAGAAGTTCGGCACAAACTGACGAAAATACGAGGCTAGTCCAACAAATTGTCTTACCTGCGTTATTGACTGGGGTGAGGTAATGCAGACAGGGCTTCTATTTTCCGCTTATTTGGTTTAACTTCACCTGCTTCTACCTCATACCCTAAGAACTCTATTCTAGTTTTAAGGAAAGAACACTTTTTGAGATTTAGTGAGAAACCTGCATTTGTAAGTATATCAAGGACTATATTTAACCTTTCTAAACCTTAAGCTAACCTTGATTAATAGAGTCCGAAATAATTAGAATATCGTCAACATATACCACGACGTATTGATTAGCAAGATCACCTAATGCTCTTATAATAGCACGTTGAAAAACAGAGATCGCATTACGAAGACCGAAGGGCATAGTTAAAAATTCATACTGCCCATCCGGCGTGATAAAAGCTGTACGTTCTAAGGACTCTGACTGGTATTAAATGAAATCCGCTAGCGCAATCCAGTTTTGTGAAATAATTTGCACCATTAAGTCGGGGTATCTGATCTGAGATGAGCGGGAGAGGATATCGGTCAGGTACAGTATTCGCGTTCAGTTCCCTATAGTCTATACACATGCGGTCCGAGCCGTCATGTTTTTTCACTAGTAAGGCGGGACTAGCAAAAGGTGAATTACTTGGTCTTATTATTCCCGCTTGTAATAGCTCGTCCACTCTGTTACAAATAACTTCACGTTCATTCGGAGATAGTCTGTAAGGACGTCTTTGTACTGTACGATTTGGATCCACTAGTCTTATCACTAACTCACCCGTATTTACACGTGTAGTAGGAAAACCCATAATGAAGAAATCCGAGTATTGTTTTAAAATACCCACAAGTTCAATGACCTTATCGGCAGGCACGTCAGTATCAATCATATCAAAATTATTGCAAGACGACGTTACATTCTTAGAATTACAATAATTTACAGTTACATCTTTCGTTAAAATAAAGTTAGTCGCACTCATCGTTACAGAAAACCCGTTACTCAAAATCTCGCGGCCTATGAGAATATCACTACTCAAAAAGGCATCAGGCAAAACGTGAATAGAATCTCGATTGAATATCCCTTAATTTCTACTCGACTTAATATTTGCAAGGTACAATTTACATTTTTATCGCCTATGCCCATTAATGAGACCAAATTATTAATTCGTTTTCCGCAAAATTTATTTGAAACACACTCTTTCATTAATGAGCATTAGGCACCGGAGTCAAAATCGAATTTAAAACACTCACCAAAGTGACTTAAGGTACTAGATGGGGGTGTGACTTCACACAGGTCGACACGCTTCACTGTTGGGGTTGCAGCAGCGCTGGATCCACCCGCAGTACAGCGGCTGGCGATGTGGCCAAGGTTGCCACACTTGTAGCAGGTGATAGCGTTGCTGCCGGCTGGAGAACGCTGTACCGCCCCTGACGCAGAAGCAGTAGACAGGGTGCTTGCTTATATCCGAGCTTGCCACACGCATGACATTTGATTTGCGGAAACGTTTCTTGCTTCATACGTTTCTCGTTCGATACGTCATGCCGGGAATCGACAGGAGCCTTGCGTTTTAAAAACGAAAAGGCCTGCAGTTCTTGTTGCAGCTGACTGCGCGTTGTTAGCTCCGTTGTAAATGCGAGTCGTTGTAGGCGGCTGTCAATTTGTGCCAGATGAGCGACCACAGTTGACACTGCAATTTGTTCTACGCTCACATTCTTCCATCGGCTGAGCAGCGACGTTATGAGACGACTGGCGTAGGCGGAATATGTCTCGTTTTCTTTTGGCTTTTCGTTATTCAAATTGATGAGGGTAGCAGCAGAAGTTTCAACGGTTACAAATCTTGCCGTGAATAACTCTTTAAACTGAGGCCAAGTAATTCCTGGATAGGTTATTTGTGGCAGCCATGCCGATGCGGAGCCTTTTAATGCCTTACTTAGCATCATAATCAGTTGCCCGCCTTGGACAACATCTCCGTCCAAACACAGATCGGCCGTTGCACACCACGATCGCGCATCCGCGTCTTGCCTATCTGGATTGAATTCTGGCAAAATAACGTTATTACTCACAGCTGGTGTCTTCAATGTTTGTATCAATTCACGAATTGGTTGATTTTGAATTTCAAAAAGTAACCGCCATTGATCTTCATTTTTATCAAGGTTATTTGCCTTTTTTGCACGATTTGATCCCATTTCTGATGTCGGAGGGTCAGAATTTAGATCAGAACCTTCAGACATTGTGGGCTTAGGTGGGTATCGTGAAAAAGAACAAAACTTGTAAAATCAAGTTGTTTATTAATTGTCTTGGAATCAGATCACTCAGTTATAACACTGTACACGATTACTTCTATTCACTCAACACTCCACTGTACATTACTCTATACACTGACACAAAGCGAACCGTAGGACAGTTTCGTAAGCACTAGTTGACTGGTCGACGGCTGGAGCGAAAGTGAGAGGCGCTCCGCCCCACCAGAGCTTTACGACTCTGTCGAAGCGCGCCATAACTAAGTTGCACCAATTCACCGCTTGATGGCGCACTTGCGCTTCGTTTCGTGTCCGTATTCATGACCGGTTACGACATATGTTTAAGCAAATATAATTAATGAAAAAAAAAACAATGTTATTCTGTAAAAACCTAACCAAAAGAAATAAAATACAGATTTTCTTCGAAATATCCGCGAAAAGTTTGTGCTACATTTTCAGAAAATTTAATAAAGTAAGAGCTAAAAAGTTATACACATTAAGAAATAGAAGGCTTTGTTAAGTCTAAAAAATAATTTTAAACGTCCTATTTAAAACCAAACAAAAATAGGAACAACATTTACCTGGCGAGGCACACAACAAGCACATTTGGAGGTATGCTCATCTACATACAAAAATATTAATTTTAAATCTAAATTATATATTTCTTTCTTTGGAATATAAGCAACGATACAAATCAAAAAAAAAAATAATATTTTTTATTATTTTGCTATATATTTAAAAGAAAGAAATATACAAATTTTCTTCAAAATTTTACAGTTTATGAGTTTACTTGAAGTGGAAGAGAATAATTTAAAAATCAAAAGCACAACTTTTCAATAGGTAAACTTTATTATTTATGTTATCAGCTACACATTCCTTTTTAGGGTTCCATAGTCAACAAGGAACCCTTATAGTTTCGGTCTGTCCGTCTGTCTGTCTGTCCGCAGTTTTTCTCAGAGACTATAGGACCTACAAAGCTGTAATTTGGCATGAATGCACATATTAATGATGCCGACGGTATGGTATATGAAATCTTAAAAAAATATTTTTTATGGTACCTTCTCTACACATCAAGCGGGGATGAATTTTTTTTCGCGTCCACCCCGTCGTGTGGGGTGTCGTTAGATAGGTTTTTTAAAAATATTATGAGTATTCATAGATCATTTTCCGGTTTAGGGATCCGTTTGTGAAATATTAAGTTTTAAAGTGAAAAAAATCGTTAGAGTCCAGTGTCCCCCCCTTCTACCAGCTAAACGGTAGCTTCTGGAAATGTGAAAAAATTCACAGGAGTAGGAAATATGGTGAATTTAAAAGAAAAACTATCATGGCTAATAAGACTTCATAAGTTATTGAGTAATAGTCGATCAACTAAAAAAAATGTTTTCGGCGAAGTATAAAGGAACTTTTCGTTCAAATTCCTTTGAAAGCAACTGAGATGGTGTTGTTAGTAGTGTAAAACACGTTATAAATGTACATTCATTGACCATACACAAATTTTAAAAAAAATAGCGGTACTACGGAACCCTATATTGCGCGTGGCTCGACATGCACTTGGCCGGTTTTTTTTTTCTTTTCAATTTTCATCCACTATTGCAAAAATCGGAGGTTTTTGCAATAGTGGATGAAAATTGAAAATCGGAGGTCGGTCTGGGAACTCCACTATAACTAACATACAGGGTGTAACAAAAATAAGTGATAATACTTTAGGGTCTGTACGTGTTCCTTGTAGAATGTAGAGAGTTCACTGTGAAAGTAGCAGCGCTGAAAGACCAATTTTTTTTCACTTTTGTAATAGGGAAACTCGTGACGCTCGGGCCCTTGCCCATACAAAAGTGAAAAAAGTCCTTCAGAGCTGCTACTTTCACGGTGAACTCTCTACAAGGAACACGTACACACCCTAAAGTATTAGCACTTATTTTTGTTACACACTGTATACCTTTCAAGCTAAGATCAAGACACAAGCCGTTCAAGCTGCAGAGCAAACGACTAAACATTTAAATATCCTTAGATATAATGCTTAGATAATTATCTTAAATGCAGCATTGGGTACCTAAATCAAAATGCAGTCAGGTTTTATACTTTTCTAAATTACCTTTTTTACTTGTTTGTACCTACCGCCGAATTGCACTTCCCGGGCCAACCTCAAGAGTGCGATATCGTTAGGCATACTGTCATCGCCTCGGCCGTACTGGTCGTGGACGATGGCCCTCTCTATAGCCACCTCTATGGCCTCATTACACAGTTCATTGTCGCAGTCCCGCTTGATAGATGTATCCCATTCCCCGAGAATGACGTGGCTCCTGGAAGGCAATACAGAGATTATTTAAGGCCGTCCCCGAGCAAACGACCTTGACCATACATTTGCCGCGTTGCCGAGATCGCGCCAAAACCCTATTTTTTTTACTTATATCTTAGTTCAAAATTGACCTAAAAAAATTTAAATCGTGGAATATGTAGTTTATGATATTGTCGATCTATTGGCGTGTGTTTCAAATAAAAGTAATTTGTAAATACTAAGGAGATGCCGAATGTATGCTTGAATTTTAATAAATTGGTATTACTTTGGAGGCTGATATCATGAGTATATTAAACAAAAATAGAAAATTTAAAACGGGGAAAGGAATGTTGATATACTTTCTGAAGATTATTGCTGTATTTTTATAATAACTTTTTAGCTTTCAAATTATGAGTTTATAAGGCTCTAAATACAGTAAATTACGGAATCTCCGTAGGGAAGGCCCTTAAAGCAAAACAAGATTTGATGACGTTGATTTTATATTAATTTGGAATTCAAATATTTGGTAGTAGACTTTAAGCGAGGTCATACATGAAAAAATATTCGCGTAAACTTGAAACCTATTGAAACAATCGTTAGTGTTTACTCGACCAATATTAACCACGAAAGCATAGGAAAGAGGAACTTAAAAATTTGTCTAGGGTTTTCTTTAAATTTTTGTGCAAATGTCATGTCACCCATATGTTACCTTTCTCGTTCTTCATAATAATATTATGTATGAAATATGGAACGGAAGGCATTAAGTATGAAATATTTCTAATAGCAAAAACTTAGATTGGCGCAATGAGGCTTTATATAAAAATGTATTATTAAGGCGGTGCATCTTACAAGTTCCATCCAGCTCCCAACGACGTGTACACACAGTGGGCTGCAGTCAAGACGTATCTGGACGACAGAAGAACACCGCCACAGTAGAATCCGAAACCTGTAACGGAAATTCATTTTCTTTCTCATTTCTGTCTGAGGACTTAGAGAGCAAGACAGGCCGATTCTCATGCCTCGAACATCAGTTTAACCGCAGATTGATTGCGATCAAAGCGTCGTTCGGGATATAATGAAAACAGCCCACCAGTTTCGATAGTTTATGATCTGTTTTGAGCATAGGGACTAAGTAGATACCGACGAAACATGGTGTTCTTCTTCATTAATTAATGAGCGTTTAAAATAGATTTCGGTGACTCTTCAAAATGTAAGGACTAAACTGGTACCTAGTGCTAATCAGTATCTCAATTAACTAAAGTTTAATTGTGACATTTCAGGTCCATCTTTGAAATGAACATCAAAAGCTTTGAATGTAGGTCCTATAGCTTACTTACCATTTGTAACGTTATACTCATATTTCAGCAGGGCCATCCACGGATATTCATCAATCTGGGTTCTGTTCCCGCCAATAATTCTGTCGACATTTTGTTCTCCACACTGCACATCTCTAGATTTCCTACCCTCAATTGGTGTTTTGAGCGTTGTTGAGGCTGGCTTTATTGTGGGTTCTCCTTCGTCTGGCATTTTCAGTATTGTAGAGGTTGGGGCAGATCTCCCATTATTTGTCATTTTTTGTGTTCTAGAAACTGGTTTGAATGCAGGCAATGGATCATTTACTAAAAACAGCTTGGCTGCGCAACATACCTAAAACAATAAGTATATTTATGTACATTTTTCTTGGGTCGAAATCCTGTAATTTTACGGGACTCAAGGCCCTCATTTCACAAAAATGGATCAGCGGCTTAAACGTGATGAGGTAGGAGACAGACAGATAGACGTGCTGTTAATAGTACAATATCGAAGTATACCTAAATTGTGTATTAAAAATTTATATTTTGCACCTTTGGCAATTTATTTGATGCAGCCTCGTACTTCTCGCATAGTAATAATTCTATGGTGTAATTGTAATTTTCTCTGTCCCCTTGCCATCTTCTGTACAGTCCGGTGCACCTGTCCAGCGACAGACACTCCACCCCCTCCTTACATTGGTATGGGATTGCTTCTGTTTTTACTAAAACTGTGGAAGAGTAATTCAAAAGAAAAATATGTTAGACTAGACTTCTCTGTCTCGAATATATAAAATTCTCGTGTCGGGGTGTTTGTTGCTAAACTTCTCCAAAGCAGCTGGTCTTGTTTTGATGATATTTAGTGCCTCTAAGGTTTGCCGGTTCAGCAAGTATTATAGTAGATATTTTTTTTTATTTACTGGTTCATCAATACACAGTATAGCTCCCACACCGGTTTCGGTGACGGTGGCCAGTTTCATTGAAACCAGGCCAGCTACGCAGGAGTAATTTTATAGTGCCCAAGTGTGTGCGCAGTACACAAGAGCACTCTCTATTCCTTTACTCTCATAACCCAGTGGGACGGAAGACCGACACGACCGGCGGGAGATTAGGCGCAGAACCGACTTTTTACATGCCCATCCGACGCATAGATCATCTTAATTGTCAGACAATCAGGTGATCAGCCTGCATTGTCCTAACCAAACTTGGAAATAACATGTTTCCAACACGGGAATCGAACCCAATCAATACACAGTAACCCTATAGGTGCTAGAAACTTGAAATGTCACACCCGTGTCCCTCTGTAGGCATTTACTAATAAATTCCTCCGCATAAGGGAAATATTGATATTGTCGATTGATTTATCATAATATGATAATATTATTATTATTTATGGGGTCCTAACCAGAAACAAAAAGTATAATGTGACGAACTTATCACTCGAGGAATTGTAAAATTAAAAAAATATTGTTACATACATGACAGAAATACAGCTGTGAGACTTGGAAAACCAGCGAGCACTGTTCCACAAACATTTTTCATCTTCAAAAACTTCTATAACGTAGAGCAAGTCGCTCCCACGACAGTCGGAACTCAACTAATTGCAAGGGTCGACTTAAATAGGTTATCTAAGGTAACGGCAAAAACACTTCTGTAACGGGAATAATAATAAGCGGTGTCTTTGCTTGAAGTTATAATATGATTATTGCACTAGGTGTA
The DNA here is from genome assembly GCA_963422495.1 of Polyommatus iphigenia. Taxonomy (NCBI): domain Eukaryota; kingdom Metazoa; phylum Arthropoda; class Insecta; order Lepidoptera; family Lycaenidae; genus Polyommatus; species Polyommatus iphigenia. The sequence continues at coordinate 13,856,689 of OY730181.1, read as the reverse complement.
GTGTTTATACAGAAAGTTATAGACACTAGACACACTATAAATCATGAACTCAGTAGTCACTTAACTAAGATCACGCTAGCACGTTATAATTTTTAACTCCAAAAAATGAAGATAAGTATGCACGATTTATATTAGCTGTAATATTTTTTGAAAATTTATACCATCAACGCCCGGAGTACCTACAGAAGGCGGGTTGGACAGAACGAAGGGTTCCTTGTAAGTTGTACCTATAGTTATTACGGAAGTCGGAAACCTAAAAAGTTTAATACGAGTTACGATATTGGAAAATAAAACCAAACTGATGGGTAACCATTTATTATTCAACCATATCAAATGTTAAATTATTATCAAAATCACGAAACAATTTTAAGGCGAGAATGAAAAAGCTGATGCTCTTCAGCAGTTGCCAATAAAACGGTTCCGTCAAAATTGTACGGTATACGTGGTGAGGTGTTTTCCACATCAGTGACAATATCTTCTCATACGTCGCGGTAGCCTAAAATATTAATCATAATATTTAGATTATTATCTATTTCTTTTATTAATGTAAGTATATAAGTCGATAGCGATTGGAACTTTTTAGGCTTATACCCAAACAGACACTAATCTTACTAACAGTTTCCTACGTACTTATTTATTTTTAGTAGGTATAAAAGGTATTTTATTTACTATAGATATTATACTAACTCTACGACTAATCGTTGTTACAATTTCTTTCCATATATTGTTAGGTTCAGATATGCTTCGCGCTGAAAAAAATGATTGTGTACTTGGAGCTTCTTGTAATTTTTCTTTCTCAACATTGTCATTTTCCAAAGCGTAGTCTGCAGTGTCAACCATATTTTCCTGTAAGTATACTTACTCAATTTTCATTTTGCAATTCGCATCTGTGTTTGTTGTTAAAAAGTTGATAAAATAAGAGCCTGGTTGAAATATCGAAGCCTCCTTGATTTAAAATTTTTTTTGTGGTATTAACATTTTTACTAAAATCTCGTTGTCTTAAACATTATTAGATTAGTGCTTAGATTTAGTTCAAGCTACTCCATAAGTCCTTAAATTTTCTGTCAGTTTCCTTAAAAACCTACATAACCATTAGGTAAATGTGTCTAAGTGCTGGAATAAAATTGTATGTAATTGAATGGATAAAAATAAAAAATAAAACATTTTTTGCTGTGGACTGATTTATTTCATGATCTAATGCACATAATGTTTTTTCAAAGAAATATTTACCCTTTCAAAATTGTATTACCTTATCGGTATTTTATTCTAACGGACTAGTAAAGTTATCATTGAACTTTGAATGGAAAGGGGTTATCATAATCTCATATTCTGATTGAGGACATTTTATAGAATTTGCTAGTCTAGAACTCAAAAATATACAAGCAGCAAAATGCAAGCAATTCTTGACTTAGTTTGTGACTATAACTATAGTTCATAAGCATGTAACGATATTATTACAGTTAGTGGAGTGCCTAGAGCGTAAAAATCGTGCAAACCTCCCATTTCCGTAATAGTGGATGGAAATTAAAAAGAAAAAAAAGGAATGTGTAACTGATAACATAAATAAAAAAGTTTACCTATTGAAAAGTTGTGCTTTTAATTTTTAAATTATTCTTAGATACCAATCAGTTACACTCATAAATTTTAAAATTTTGAAGAAAACATGCATATTATCATTTTTTTTTATTCAAATCGTTGCTTATATTCCGAAAAAATAAAATAAGTGGAAAAAATATATAATTTAGATTTAAAAATTAATATTTTTGTATCTAGATGAGCATGCCTCCGAGTATGTTTGTTGTGTGCTTCGGCAGTAAGTACCTGATAAATGGCGTTCCATTTTTTTTGGTTTGAAATAGGAAGTTTAAAATTATTTCTTAGGCCTTACAAAGACTTCTGTTTGTTAATGCGTAAATTTTTTTAGCTCTTACTTTTATCAACTTTTCAGAAAATGTAGCACAAACTTTTTGCGTATATTTCGAAGAAAATTTGTATTTTATTTCTTTTGGTTAGGTTTTAACACAATATAATTCATTTTTTGTTTCTTTTTTTCATTGATTACATTCGCTAAAATATACTTAAAGGAAAAAAATACAAATTAGGTTAAGAACTGATATTTTTTGTATTCAGGTAAGCATTTTCCAAACATAGGTCGTAGCATGCGTCTTTAGTATGTAGGTGAGATATGTAGCACCCAATTTTTTTTCTGGCTTTAATTAGAAAGTTTAGATGATATTTCAAAGTCTAGAAAAAGCCTTTCGTTTATCGATGCATTTAACGTTTTAGCTCCTACTTAAATAAATTCTCAACAAATGTAGAAAAACAATTTTGGTCTATTTTACACATTTTTGGAGATATTAAAACGTTTTAAAGTACTTAAAACTCATCATTTCTCTCAAAATTAAATACGCGCAATAAGTACGTGTAATAAACGTTTCGTTACAACCCTTAAATCCTCCCAAACCCTTTTATCTTGGTTACGATGAGCGTTAATCTCTAAGAACTTTGCAAAAATCTTATAGTTTTATTTAGCATAGCAAAGCAAACTTTTTTCTATTGTGTTTTTGGTTATTTTTAATGTAAACAATCGGATAAATATCAAGAATCAAGAAAAAAAAATTCTTGACTGGTTTTATATGGTGAAATATTAATTTTCAATTAAGTAACTAAAAAATTAAAAGCACAACATTTTTTTTGGTAAACTTTGCAATTTATAGTGGAAAAAAGAAAATGACACCACAAAAACAAAAATCCATTCACTAATACAATTTTCGGAGGTTAAAAAAAACCTCTGGCGACTCCACTAAGTAAGAATAACGACAACTATTCAGTATTCTTATAACTAAGTAATATAGGTTTTTTTGGCGGGCATGTGAAAGAGTGCTGTTGTGTTTTTGTATTATTTTCCTAAAATTGTGTTAGCTGGGTTTTTAATGTGTAATATTGGTAGAATATTAACCATTAGATATTCGTGTTTATGCACAAGTGTAGGAAAGTGATGTAATATCCAGAAACGTGCTATTTTGTGTTCCCTCCAAAACTCCATCGAAAATTTCAGTAAAGCGTCTACCACTTTACTGAATCGACCGACTTGACTCCTGTGACTGTATTGACTTTTACTTAGACTTTGACTAGACTTTAGACCTGACGATACATGAAAACGATGAAAATTATAATAGGAGGAATATGGTTTTCCCGCCATATTCTTTACCTTTTTACCTTGTCTGTGGCACAACATACACATCCTTGGTGTCAAGTTGCCAAAAAAGAAGAAAAAGAAAGAAAGTAATATAATAAATTAAAATTTAAATGTAATACATGCTTAATTATATTACCTATGAATACGAAGTATCTACTCTTAAGTGTGGACGATAGTTAGTATATAAATACTAAATATCGAGGTACCTACTACATTAGTAGTTACTAGTTACAACAAAATCGGTAGTGCGCGTTGCCTGATGCTCTATGTCAGTAATTCCCAGGGGTCCACGCAAGACTCGATGTTGGGCCGGACAAAACAGGGGTCTACAATCGTAAGTGCATGAAAATTAATTTTGCAAAATTGGTTTGCAGTGAAGAACTAAAATGTTGACTTGGTTTCTCCTATCAGAAAGCATATGTAGATAATTTGTTAAGAAGAAAAGCGATTGCTATTTAAAATAATAGCAACTTTCATAGATCACTATTGTAGGGAGGGAGGGAGGTGGTGGTGGCTGCAGGTGGTCCACCGGATCCGCTAATTTTGAAAGTGATCCGCGAAACAATTTGGGAACCTCTGCTCTAAGTACTGACTGTTACTGTAATTTCACACACTTGCGTCCTTATTATTCTTGTCGGAGGCCAATAGCTACAGCTAGTTAGCCGCCTTGACAAATCAGAATGATAACAGCGACACAAGATCAGCTAATATTGTCCAATATCCATTCCATGTAGTCGGCGACGCGGGTGTAGACGCCGGGGAAGCCGCCGATGCCGCAGCGCTTGGAGCCGTAGGAGACGATGCCACGCTGCACGTACCTGTAGTATGTATATTTAAAATTATAACAATTAAAAATATTGACTGACGAACTTGTTGTACGTGGTCTGTGGCGGAAGTGGTAGTAGTATTACAGTCAAATGAGGATGCTGAGGGGTGAGTACCTGCTGGTGCCTGAGCCCCCCGTCCGTCCCGGTACGAGCCCCGGGTACAGCAGGGGGCCGCCGGAGTCGCCCCCACAAGAGTCCTTGCCGACCACGCCGCCGGCGCACAACTGTGTGCTGTGGATCTCTGTTGAGCTGGAAATGTGCGTAATTCCTTATCAAACTTCGTTTAAAATGGTAAAAAGCAAAATAAAAGATTTGAATTTGCAATGAAAGAAGGAATTGATTGAATTGACAAAACGACACGTTTTCTCACTTCTCGGGTAAAGTCATGGTAAAATAGAATAACCATTAACCAGTCAGCGAAACAATCCGTCATCTAAAACTAACATGACTTATTGGCAAACGCTTGTTTAAACAGGCGTTTGGCTAGAAACTGTGTTATTGCTAAAGAAAACCTCTCTAGCGTCTGATGGTCCGAGAGAAGAAGCTTTATTTATGAGGAAGAATCAAGAAACAGGATGATTATAAAGTGAAAGTTCCTCTCACCCGTTGTATATAACGCTGCACTCGTAGTTGGTGGTGATGGGCAGGTTGACGCTCAGCAGTACAGGAGACTGCAGGCCATCCTCCGTGGCGCCCCAGCCGGCGACAACACCTTTTTGCCCATCCAGCCTCTCATTTCGTAGCTCAGAGGTCACGGGCAGACAGATGGGCTTCAGGCTGTCTGTAAAGTTTGGTTAGAGGGTAACTTGAAGAGCGTGAGAGTATATCGGACTAAAATGAAGATAGAGTCTAGAGAGTTATCTTAGGAGAAAATTTGGTTGGTTTGATAGTTGATTAAGATTTAAGGATGACGTGGTATGAAACATACCTCTAGATGCTGGTCACACAATAAGTTATGAAGTTTCAAGAAACTGATATCTTTGATACGGTAACAATTTACAACCATGACGAGTAGTTTAAATAGAAAAGAAGATTAGCTTACCTAGAGAGAAGTCAGCAGGTCGTGCGAGTCTGATGAGAGCTATGTCGTCGACTAACGACTGGGGAGTGTAGCCGCTGTGTGCGATAATTCTGTCGATTGCCACGTTCTGCAAAACGAAAATATTATGCAAGTTGCAATGATTGGTGTGGTTGCAAAGGTAGATGACTAATGACTATAAATATGAAATTAATTACTTAGATCTACAATCACCAACTAAAAAAAACAAAGTTCTACTAAGATCGGAAATTGATGATTGTGGTTTTACAGGAAAATAAACTAGATTAACAAGAAACATAACAGGAAACTTGGTAAAATACGAGTAATGCCATTTGCAAGTTTTTCTTCAAAATTTTCGTGCTATATTCCAAAATAAAACCCATTCGTGGTTACAACTTACAGCATTCTTCAACGATATACTGGGCCTCTAGCACCATCTCTTATATTTTCCATTCTTTTCACTTAATTAAGCTGACTGTTGACTGACTCGCAATATGGTACTATGACGGATGACCACTATTTGCGAGCCAGCCAGCGGTCACGTGACACAAAAGTTACTTCTGCATCTATATCTATACTTATTATAAAACAAAGTCACTTTTTTTTCCCTCATGTCTCTTTGTTCCCTTTAATCTTTAAAACTACGTAACGGATTTTGATGATTCTTTCAGTGTTAGATAGCCCATTTATTGAGGATGGTTATAGGCTATATTTTATCACGTTAAGACTAATAGGAGCGAGGAAATAGAGGAAAATGTGGAAAAAACGGGGAAAATTATTTGAAAGGCCTAACTTGAACGCGCTAATCTCAGGAACTACTGGTCCGATTTGAAAAATTCTTTCAGTGTTAGATAGCCCACTTATTGAGGAAGACTATAGGCTATATTTTATCACGCTAAGACTAATAGAAGAATGTGGGAAAAAACGGGGAAAATTATTTGAAAGGGCTTAATCTCTTGAACTACTGGAGCAATTTTATGTTATTTGGCACATATAAGAAGTAGACCACGTGAAGGATCATAGGCTATCGATTTTAATATTTGTTTTCAGTGGCTATATATTTTATACCCGTGCGACGCCGGGGTGGGTCGCTAGTTGATAATAATTTCGAGTAATATTTTCGTATCATGATAACGCCATCTGACATTAGCTAGATTGTTTTTACGCCGATTAGTCTTGATGTTGGATATGATTGCATTCATGCAGAAAATACTGATTCAGCGCCGTGGTGATCCAGCGATACTGGGTTGATGCCACTGACCTGCACGTTCGGTGCGCACACCAGCTCTCCCTCGTTCCTCTCGCAGTCGGGGTCGCTCCTGGTGTCGTACTCCCCGATGACGACCTCCTGCAGCCGCAGCTTGGTGCCCAGGAAGCTGACGCAGTGCGCCGCTGTCAACACGTACCACTCCGTGATCAGCGACCCACCGCAGCTCAGTTTTGTTCCGCGCGCTGAAATTATAGGAACGGTTCTTAAGTAAGATTATTTTAAAAACTTTTTTGGGAAAGGTAAAAAATGTTATGCCCGCTGTACACTCTCGCCGAGAGCTCTCGGGCGGGAGTCTCGTGCGAGAGCCCCTTGCCCGAGTGCGATCATGTACATTCACGCTTAGTTCAATCGCAGTTAAGAACTCAGAGAAGATGGACGAAAACGACCATTCACCATTCACCATGCATCGAAAGATATCATTGTAATCCAAGGACTTATAATCATATTTAATTTTATTTCTCACAGATAATGACTGATAATGACGTTTATTATTGTTATTTTTCTATTCTACACTGTCCAACGGCGGGACTAGTACTGAAAGACGCGAGAGTGTACAGTAGTGCGCTCGTTTTCCTCGCGAGACTCTTTGTCTCGGGCGCAAAATACCGACAACGGACCGAGAGGGTCCGAGACAGGCGAGACGAGGCGAGCGCACCCATTTACACTCTCGCACTCGGGCCGCCTCGCTGTGTCTCGGCGAGAGTGTACAGTCGGCTTTAGACTCGCGTCAGGAGTCAGGACACATGACGATTCAAAATTCGTAAGGAGGGAGAGAAGACTGCTGCCGCAGCTTAAGAGGAGAGTTAATTAAAAGAGCGACTAGTCATAAGAAAATCTAACACTTCTTGTTTGACTTAAGACGTGTAATTTGTACGAAAAATAATAATTTTATTGATTAATATATAGAAACTTAATAATTATAATTTATAATGTAAAGCATGTTCATAGTTCAATATCCATGCAATAAACACCTCGTCACCTTAGATCGTAATATTATCGATGTTTAAAATTCTAATAGGAAATGTTTTAGCCAAAGCGGGGAAAACCAATGTGTGTTTGAAACATGAGAGTTGAGAGACAACTCGTTTGTGACGTCAAATGAAAACGAGCTGTTTTAGTAATTGATTTAATTGCTGGACGATGATTAACCAAAACATCGGTAACCAGTTTTCTTTTGTTTATACCGTCCTCCAAAAGACGTGAAGGTTTAACCTCTTCTGAAGATCAAATTGTAAGTAAAACGCTAGTTATAATTATTGTTGTCCCGTAACCGGCTATTTTCATACTAACATGGGATTGCTAAGTTAATTTTTATCCGATTTTTTCTTTATTCGTTTTTTAATTTTTATTTTACCCGCTTTATTGAACGGATCCAGTGCTATTTAAGTAATGTTAAAAGTAGTGTAGTTGTAATGTTATAATGATTTGTAAAGGCGGATCGTTATATAAATGACATAATAAAGGGAAATAACATAAACATGGTAGCCTGTGGTAAATAGATAATTGGTTAAGATGTACTTGGGTGTTTTGTTATGTATCGCATACAATATACATAATATCTATTAATAAATACTGCGCCACATAGTACAAACTGTTTAAGTACATAATATTATGTATAATAATAATGTTACAGATAAGCGCTCATATTTTCTGCTGCCTACACATTTATAATCGGTTGAATGTACCTATTCTACATTTTAATTAACAGCATTTTTCGCTAAAATATGTGAAATTAGCATTAAAGTTAGACTGAGACAAATGTATTTTTGCTTGTCTAAATGTCTGTAACTAATTTAGATCTCAAAGTATCTTCATACCTTTAGTGACGTATTGATAAATAAAGATGGCCGCTTACTACCAATCAGGGCGAGGCTGGGACAAGATGGTCGCCAGACGTGAGTGCTGTCGCCCACTTGCTCCAGAGCCGTAGCCGATAGTAGAGTGTTCAGTGATACAGTATTCTGTGTTTACTCGTAATTTACTGCTCCAACGAGAATGTATGTAAATTGTACAATACCCATACTTTGAGCCCGAGAGGGGATTAAAAATACTTTTTATTATGGCCAAAGTGCTAGATTACCGCACGAAACGAATTCAACTAAGTATACATAGAGACTAGAGTATAGACTATAGGATCTTTGGTGAACTTGTCTATGGTACCTACTACATAATTTGAGGTTTACCTGAATCATACGCGAGCAGAACCATCCAAGGCATTTCGAAGAGTCTCGTTCTTTCGCCGCCGTATACTCTGTCGTCCTCTATCGGCCCACAGTTTTTCGGCAGGAGGTTGAAGTTCCGGTGGTTACTGATATCGTCCCCGTAGCTCGACGGGTTTTTGTTCTTGTTGGTATTGTATTTGTCTTGTGGGTTAGTGTTGTAGTTGTCTTGGGGAGGATATCTGGAGTTTATCTCATGCTCCTCGTTGGAGCCCAGCCAGTTGTGTGTGGGTCTGAAGTCTTGCGTGGGTGGGTTCTGGCCCAACGTCGTGTACGTGTGGTCTATGTTCGTATAAATCGATTCACAGCATATCTGAAATTATATTTAAATATGTACTAATTCTAGTTAAATATGAAATTGAGTTCGTTGGCGCGTGTGAGTCAAATACGTCTTCGACAAGTAAGTAGGTCTCGAGAAGCAAAAAATGTTTTGCTAAAGTTTTTCTACTCTTAATCATTCACGCAAAAAAATTAAACCGGATAAAACTTATCCGAGAGAATAACAATAATTGTAGCTTTGTGAATACTCTATGGCAGTCTATGGAGACAGCAGGCCTTGAACGTAAAAAAAGGCAGAACCTATGACGCAGAATTCACCTTGACCTTCAATAGCTGAGCACTCCATGTTGCAGAGCTCTGTAAGCTATCCGTAATCCCTGCCTGTAGCTGACTGCTTTAGAGCCATAGTCACAGACAGAATACTTATAATTAGTACAAGTACTATAGTATAATATAATAGTATCTACATTTCCAACCATTCTGATCTTAACTTACCAATGGCTCATCGTAATCGTATCCGCAGGCCAGCTGCTGCAGCTTCCGCCGCAGGTAGGCCGGCATGGGCGTGCCGGCGCGCTTGATCTCGCTCAGCAGGTACGGACATTTCGCCAGGGACTTGCACGTGCCCAGATTCTCTACCCCCGAGCAGCTGTTCCCCGTCAACACTGGAAATATGATGGCATCATTGTCTCCATAGTCTCCATAGTCTCCATACTCTCCATAGTCATCGTAGCCTGCGGCAAAAATGAAAGACTCGTCTGATGGAGTTGAAGAGACAAGACTTGGTCGATATTTATGCTTGGTAAGTTTAAGTACGTGAGTTTTTGATTTAAGTCTTTGAGGTTTTAGGTTTTGAAACAGTTTAAAAACTCTAAGTAAGTATACATTTCCACGGAGAAGCCCGATGTATGTTTCCCAATTCCCAAGTAGCTACTGTCTAGTAAAAAGTTCCAAATAAATAATTTAAAATATGATTTACCAAAATTGTATGCCTATTTCTCATACAATTTTATGTAGGTTGGTACAAACATTGAATTTTTGGCTAAGTATTTGATATATTTTTCCATAACTAAGGTAGGTAATAAAATATCATTAAGTATATTAAATTTTTATTATAAGTAGTTAAATGCCGTGAGAAAGGTTAGTTAATCCTTGAAGGAAAATACTATTCTGATGAAGGACTCAGAAGCACCAAACGAGGAAAATTAATAATATAATATGTAGGTGTAAACATGTTTTCAACTATTAAAATGAAATGTAGAATTTCAGGATTCCGCGAATCGCAATTTAATTAATCCTCATAATAATTATTAATATTTTGCTCTGTCCATCAGATTGCTTTATTTTTGTACACAAACTGTAAACAATCAGCTTTCGCATGGCTACTTGAAATAAGCTTTCAGAAAAGTAATTTTCGCGTCGATAATAATAATTAATTACCTAATATGTAGGAATATAATATGCACTTTGAAACTCTAATGCAGGTTTCGTTCGAGACTTATTATTGACAAAGCAATCATACAAATAATTATGCAAGACCACAAAGAAACACGTATTCCAAAAGATAAGAAATGAAACAAAATATTTTGCAAAAAAGATTGTAATGTCATTATGAGATGTCGGGTCCTCGACGTGAGGACTCAGAACTCAGAACTCAGAAGGCATTAGAGCAGCGGTCGGCAACGCGCGGCCCGCGAACGTTTTACTTGCGGCCCGTGAATGTTTTGAGAATAAGTTATACTTATAAGTATCAAAAAGTAAAAACAATGTTTTCTAATATTGCCATCGTTAACGCAACTTAAAAACGTAGCTGTTTGTGTCATTTTGTAATCAAAACTTTGTTTATTGTCTGAATCCCCTTATAACACTCTATCTTACAAATTTTGACAGATCACTTTTTACTAGTGCCATACATAACAGAGTTTGAACTTTTTTAAATTGTGGTTTAGAAAAGCCCTCATTGTGCGTAGGTATTGGGCTTCTAGGGTTAAAATACTATGCCTGGGTGGGTACTAGATCATAATATTGTATAAAAATTGTATAAAATTTGTCTAAAGGCATTGTCCACTGTCCAGGGAGTAAATTGGTGAATACGTTTGTATGGAAAAACAGTGCGAGCGTACCCTTTTAATACTCTGTATTTCCTAAAGTAACGATCGTACAGTAAAAATGTTAAGACGTAATTTATAGGAAATTTAATGTAGATAATTAATGTAGAAGTCACTAAAGAGATATTATAAATAATTTTCGAGTCACAAACAAAAACCTTGCAAAAAGAGACCTTTCCCCCCTTCCCCACCACCGGCTCGTGTCCCACCCTTTTAGTATATTCATTTGGACACCTTTAGGAACAACTGTACCAACTTTCAAAACTATATGAATTATTCGGTCTGAATTCCTTAATTTTCCCAGGCTAAACTTGATTCATAGGCTGATGGCAGACCAACGTAATTTGGTCTGTTTATGTCAAATCCAGCCGACAGATCACAATTAGGGAGATCGCACACGTCACACTTTTTGTGTGATCGAGTCTGCGGCTTACATACAATCTGCATGGCGTGCGCCATCAGTCTGTATGGAAGCCGCAGACTCGATCACACAAAAAGTGTGACGTGTGCGATCTCCCTTAATTAACATTGTATGGACATGATCCGACTAAATGACGTTGGTCTGTCAACTGCCTAGGAATCAGGAATGGTAAGAAATACATTTAGAAATAAAAAAAGACGGGTTGCACTCCTGGAGTGCCGGCAGAAGTGAAAACTTGATTATTGACGTACATTATTTTTTTAACCCATTTTTTATGAAAATCGATTAAAAAAAAAACGATCGTTTTAATTAATTAATCGAAACCCTTACAATCGATTAAAAAATATCGACAATCGAAAAAAAAGCTGCTGTCAGACAGACTGTCAGACACTTCTCGCGACAGTTGTCTTGCAGGTGGAAACGCGGCCTTAATCAGCGCGTCTGCTAAAGAACTCATTTCCCCGACTGTACATTTCTGCTAAACAACTCATTTCCCCGACTGTACATTTCTGCTTAGCACAATTTTCCCTGACTGTACATTTCTGCTAAACAACTCATTTCCCCGACTGTACATTTCTGCTAAACAACTCATTTCCCCGACTGTACATTTCTGCTAAACAACTCATTTCCCCGACTGTACATTTCTGCTAAACAACTCATTTCCCCGACTGTACATTTCTGCTAAACAACTCATTTCCCCGACTGTACATTTCTGCTAAACAACTCATTTCCCCGACTGTACATTTCTGCTAAACAAATCATTTCCCCGACTGTACATTTCTGCTAAACAACTCATTTTCCCGACTGTACATTTCTGCTAAACAACTCATTTCCCCGACTGTACATTTCTGCTAAACAACTCATTTTCCCGACTGTACATTTCTGCTAAACAACTCATTTCCCCGACTGTACATTTCTGCTAAACAACTCATTTCCCCGACTGTATATTTCTGCTTAGCACAATTTTCCCCGACTGTACATTTCTGCTAAACAACTCATTTCCCCGACTGTACATTTCTGCTTAGCACAATTTTCCCAGACTGTACATTTCTGCTAAACAACTCATTTCCCCGACTGTACATTTCGTTCGAGTTCGAGTTCGACACAAAACACTACTCTCCAACCGTCTTACGCTTTTTCTATGGTTTTTCGATCAACACGAAAATCTGACGCGAGTTTCACAGTTTTTACCCATCCCACAAAAGTGCTCAACGCCGCTAAAGAAGTTTTCACTTCACAAATACACTAGAGAATAAATTATCAGGAATCCGAATGCAAAATATTGAACAGGTCAAATCACTGGAAGCTGCTTAAAAAAGTTAAAACCTTTCAGAGAATAATTGACAACTACTATTTTGAACAAACACCTGTTAATATTGTTGGCAGCTGTTGGTTGAATTTGAAAATATTGAAAATGGTGTAGGTAAACATAATGTTAGGTACTGTGCTAATCACGTATTTATTCACTATGCTTTCACCTCTTATAGGGCCCATTCACGGCGGTCCGCCGTGCAGGACTGCAAATGGACATAGCTCACTCATTGGTTCACACGACCGGAAACACCGAGTGTGAACCAATCAGTGAGCTATGTCCATTTGCAGTCCTGCTGGGCTATTATGACCATTCACGGAAAGTGAATTGTTCCAGGCAAAAACCGGCCAACTTATTATTTTTCTGACTGGATTTACACGTAGTGATTATATTCTCTTTGTGTATTTATCCAGTTTGGTTGTCTATGAATGGATTATATTTTTTAAACGTTAGACGAGCATGTAGATGACATTAGGAAACGTCAAAGTTTTTTTTTTTAATTCGTAAAGGGAGCGTTGCCCATACAGCCATTTCTATGTTTTCTCTATATTTTAATGAATGATAGTGAAGGCCGAAGCCAATTCTTTTATATTAGAAACGTCAAAGTTTAAACTTGACGTAATAATTTTTTTTAAGGAATGCACATACTCGTAATATATTATAAAGGGCATAGCCAATGACGAACGGAAAAATTGTACCGCATTGCAATATATAAAAATATAATCATTATACACATTATAATATATGGGATTTATTTTTTTTACTGTATAATAACATAGCCGTGTTCGTTCGTCCTTTAAATTTTAAATATTTATAGGTACATAATAAATAGATTGTTTAATTGCAAAGGCGCCTGGAAAATGTAAATATTTTAAATGTTGCAACACTGTCTAACTGGGACGATTATAAACTTGGAGAAATAATAATTATTTAAAATTTGTTTTTAAATACATTAGTTCCATGCACTTAATAAAAATCTCAATAATTTGTGATTTGAAGGGAATGGCGTAAGTGTTATTTGGACTAACGGTAGGATGGGTAAAAACTGTGAAAAGATTTTCGTGTTGATCGAAAAACCATAGAAAAAGCGTAAGACGGTTGGAGAGTAGTGTTTTGTGTCGAACTCGAACTCGAACGAAATGTACAGTCGGGGAAATGAGTTGTTTAGCAGAAATGTACAGTCGGGGAAATGAGTTGTTTAGCAGAAATGTACAGTCGGGGAAATGAGTTGTTTAGCAGAAATGTACAGTCGGGGAAATGAGTAACAACTCATAACAACTTTACAAAGCAGAAATGTACAGTCGGGGAAATGAGTTGTTTAGCAGAAATGTACAGTCGGGGAAAATTGTGCTGAGCAGAAATGTACAGTCGGGGAAATGAGTTGTTTAGCAGAAATGTACAGTCGGGGAAAATTGTGCAAAGCAGAAATGTACAGTCGGGAAAATGAGTTGTATAGCAGAAATGTACAGTCGGGGAAAATTGTGCTAAGGAGAAATGTACAGTCCGGGAAATGAGTTGTTTAGCAGAAATGTACAGTCGGGGAAATGAGTTGTTTAGCAGAAATGTACAGTCAGGGAAATGAGTTGTTTAGCAGAAATGTACAGTCGGGGAAATGAGTTGTTTAGCAGAAATGTACAGTCGGGGAAATGAGTTGTTTAGCAGAAATGTACAGTTGGGGAAATGAGTTGTTTAGCAGAAATGTAGTCGGGGAAATGAGTTGTTTAGCAGAAATGTACAGTCGGGGAAATGAGTTGTTTAGCAGAAATGTACAGTCGGGGAAATGAGTTGTTTAGTAGAAATGTACAGTCGGGGACAATGGTGCTGAGCAGAAATGTACAGTCGGGGAAATGAGTTGTTTAGCAGAAATGTACAGTCGGGGAAATGAGTTCTTTAGCAGACGCGCTGATTAAGGCCGCGTTTCCACCTGCAATACAACTGTCGCGAGAAGTGTCTGACTGATATTTTTTAATCGATTGTAAGGGTTTCGATTAATTAATTAAAACGATCGTTTTTTTAAATCGATTTTCATAAAAAATGGGTTAAAAAAAATTCACAACGTTAAAAGTTTTCACTTCTGCCGGCACTCCCGGAGTACAACCCGTCTTTTTTTATAATGGCCGACACAGTAAGTTGCCAATGTCAGAGAACTAAAGAGAGCTCTAAACTAATACCGTACCTACTTATATTATTATAGTGTAGGTAAAGCTTGTCTAATTTGAAATGACGCGCCCCACCACTTCAAAGTTGATATAAATGAAACATTTTTGTACTTTGAATACGAGGGGGGGGCGCGTCATTTTAAGTTAGACAAGCTCTACCTACTTATATAATCATACTATAAATATATTATAATTAATAAACAAACACAAAAATACTTACGCCATTCCTTAAAATTCACAAATTATTGAGAATCAGTGTTGTAACACACAAATTATTAAAAATTGCCGCCAGAAATACTTAAAGTGGGGATCTAATGTAGTGCAATGAATCAATTTGTTTAAATGTTAAATATATTAGAAAACTGAAAAATAAATTCGTTGTGTATTTCAAGATTAATTTATGATAAAAAAAGACGGGTTGCACTCCGGGAGTGCCGGCAGAAGTGAAAACTTTTAACGTTGTGCATTTTTTTAAACCCATTTTTTATAATAATAATATCTTTGGACGCTTCACACCACGTCAGTCTGGCCCCGTGCTAAGTACCTAAAGGACTTGTGTTACAGGTACCAGACAACGGAAATATATTTAATACTTTTATACTATACATATATTTAAGATTTTTATTATATAATACACATATTTAATACACATCCAGACCCGGGAACATTGAATACTTTTTGTTCCGCCGGCGGGATTCGAACCCGCGACCCCCGGCTTGAGCTACCAACGCGCTCACCACTGAGCCACAGAAGTCGTCATTTATTTTATTATGAAAATCGATTTAAAAAAAACTATCGTTTTAATTAATTAATCGAAACCCTTACAATCGATTAAAAAATATCGACAATCGAAAAAAAAAGCTGCTGTCAGACAGACTGTCAGACACTTCTCGCGACAGTTGTCTTGCAGGTGGAAACGCGGCCTTAATCAGCGCGTCTGCTAAAGAACTCATTTCCCCGACTGTACATTTCTGCTAAACAACTCATTTCCCCTACTGTACATTTCTGCTAAACAAGTAACAACTCATTTCCCCGACTGTACATTTCGTTCGAGTTCGAGTTCGACACAAAACACTACTCTCCAACCGTCTTACGCTTTTTCTATGGTTTTTCGATCAACACGAAAATCTGACGCGCGTTTCACAGTTTTTACCCATCCCACAAAAGTGCTCAACGCCGCTAAAGAAGTTTTCACTTAAGAAAATTACTAAACTGTAAACCATTCAGTAAAAGCTAATATTGTTTGGCGTTTATTGAATTGCTATTTTTGACGTAAGAGCAAGCCAGCTTATGTCAGATAATGTTGTTATTACTCTGTGGTACTCATAATTGCTCATAATACGAAAAATACTACTCAGTTCACAATGGAGCAGTGTGTTTTGTCTATGGTTTTGTGCTCGTTTTGTGTCACGTGACCGCTGGCTGGCTGGAAAATGACTGGAAAATAGAGATCATAATACCAAAACGACAGCCAGCCACTTTAAGGGCGTAAACTGGCTGGAAATAAGAGGTCATAATAACCCCCCCTGCACGGCGGACTGCCGTGAATGGGCCCTTTTAGGCTGGCCTCACACAGCCGGAATTTCATAATCGGAAATTCATATTATTAATTCAGAAAGACCGGAATACCATACAATATCAGTACGCTCCACACACATTCTGATTTTTTCAGATTATGAATTTCATAGATCGATCTGTAAGAATATTAATTTCCGATTATGAAATTCCGGCTGTGTGAGGCCAGCCTTAGGCCTTAGCTCCAGCGGAAACTTTGATGAATATTTTAATAAGTTCATTACTAGGTACCTACACAATAATATTATTGATTATGAAAATAATAAAGTATTACTTACAACGTACTGTCGCATTTAATTAATGCTTATCAAGTTATATTTGATTTACGACCTACTATTAATGTCATAGTCGCTGGGTGTATGTTGTTTTGTTTGTAGGACTGTTTTGTATTATTTTATTAAGGCCGTC
Source organism: Polyommatus iphigenia (assembly GCA_963422495.1). Classification (NCBI taxonomy): domain Eukaryota; kingdom Metazoa; phylum Arthropoda; class Insecta; order Lepidoptera; family Lycaenidae; genus Polyommatus; species Polyommatus iphigenia. The sequence continues at coordinate 13,839,873 of OY730181.1, read as the reverse complement.
CCCCGAGCAAACGACCTTGGCCATACATTTGCCGCGTTGCCGAGATCGCGCCAAAACCCTATTATTTTTACTAATCTTAGTTCAAAATTGTCCTAAAAAAATCGGTTGTCTGTAAAGTCGGTTTACTGACGATAGTTGAACGTGACAACGTCATAGCCTTAACCCCTCAGTTCCGGGAAAAATCTATGCAAAAAAGTTGGCAGGTCAATGTGCAAAAAAAATGGCGCCCGGCCTACCCTCTTTGGAAAATTAATGTAATATGAAATATCCTTACATATAATCCATATTTTATGTTTGTGTGAACTACATTATAATATAATATGTTAAATTTTGTATCTATCAAGCCATCATAATATAGTATTTAGTCCGATGTGATATTAGTTTCTCAATTATAAACTTTCGAAACTATAATTAGTGACTTGTTCAGAAGAAATAAACGAATACTTTATTCTTCATATATTAAGTCATACCTTGACACGTAGGAAATAGAGCACAATTTTGAATAGCCGAAATAATACTAATATCTCACAGACTGTTTATTTATTTTTCATTCAGAGTGTGGTCAATGTATCAAAGGTCATAACTAACCAAACTTCTTCATACAAAAGTATTCTCTAAGTCATCGAAATACGTAATATAATCGAAACAAAGAGCGCGGCCCAGGTGGGCCTTACGGTTGTTGAGAGACAAGTCTCTCAACAACCGTAAGGCCCACCGTAAGGCCCACAAGGTAAGGAAAGTGTAAATGCCTCAGCCTCAGAGCTGTCATCGAGGTAACGCCGCATGAACTGTCATGTTTTTCGGGCGCGCAGTCCATATCGAATTATAAGACGTTATCACGTCAAAAAAAATTTTAAACGGGAATGTTGATATACTGAAGATTATTGCTGTATTTTTATTATAACTTTGTAGCTTTCACATTATGAGTTTATAAGGCTTTAAATACGGTAAATTACGGAATCTCCGCAGGGAATGCCCTTAATTCAATCTCAATACACAATATGTAGCTAGGTAAACTCATATCCTTAGATTTGCTTTTACTCTCAAAATATATACTTACACTCTACTGGAGCAAACGACGCCAATAAAACACAAAACAAACACTTGTAAATCATGTTTCTGTCTCACTCTAATCGTTTACGTCAATTTTTGACAAAATGAACTTCATGGCAGGTCAACAAAAGATCACTAACCGCACTTCATTCAAATTGAGTCCAAATCATACAAAAATTACTTAAATGACACTGTGACGTCACTCACAAAAAGTTAACTTTGACCCCCGCAGGTCATGAATCGCGGAGCAGATCTAGCGGAGACAAGATCCACATCTCCATCGAACGATCGAGGACGCGTAAACAAACGTCTTGTCTTTAAGAGTATCGGTATAAAAATATTAAATTCCGATTTTCGCTTCAAAAGTTGGGGCGAATGACGTCGAACAGGTCGGCCATAACGGCAGAGTTGACGGACGAATTACCATACCAGTAACACAGGAAAACACATCGAGACGAACACACACATGCGCGGCCAAATTGCCGTAATATTATTTTTAATCACTAATTGAACGAGGACGGAGGAGATACGAAGACACAACTGCAATCAACTAACGAGCGACGACTGTAAGCGATACCAGTATCAATACTCTGCGTCACAATGGGTCTGAGAAATTTGTCTTTTGTATTCAAACCGAAGATGAATAATACATAAATGGAAAAGGTTTATTTCTTGATGAACCACATCGTCATCCTCAAGAAATCGAAGAAGTTTTTTCATTGTTTTTTGATCGGGTGTCATATTTTACAGGTTTTATTCTTGGTAAGGTACAAACCCCTAAATATTCAACCCCCATCTACATTTAAAAGGCTGTGAGGTCCATTATAGGGTTATATATATATATATATATATATATATATATATATATATATATATATATATATATATATATATATATATATATATATATATATATATATATATATATATATATATATATATATATATATATATATATATATATATATATATATATATATATATATATATATATATATATATATATATATATCTACATATCTATATCTACATCTACATTTAAAAGGCTGTGAGGTCCATTATAGGGTTATATATATATATATATATATATATATATATATATATATATATATATATATATATATATATATATATATATAGGGTTGTATATAGGGTATATAGGGTTCAAAACTAAGAAAATCCAGAAGAAAATAAGATGAATCTCGTAACAGAAAACAATTCTCTTGTGTATTTAGAATTTCATAAGGTTGAAAATCCAGGGGAAGAAATTTTTAAACCTGTAATGGAAGCAATTTATATTTACACGATCTATAAGTTTATTAAATCCATCAGTTACTTTTACGATACAGTAATCACGTGACGAATCATTTTTCTCCGCATTTCGTGTTGGTTTGTAGTTTAGCCTGCATTTGCCCTGCGCCGATGCCTCCGCCGGACAACAATGTTGAAAATGAATTCATGTTTAATTTCTGCTGTGCTTATTTTAATAGCCGTGCGTCATGTTTTGTCCGGTAAGCATGTGTAAACAACTTTTGCGGTTTTCTTCGTAGTATAATACAGCCAGATAGCACTGGCGCCAACTGTTAATTATTATCTATACTAATATTATAAAGCTAAAGAGTTTGTTTGTTTGTTTGTTTGAAGGCGTTAATCTCAGGAACTACTGGTTCGAACTGAAAAATTCTTTTTGTGTTTGATATACCTTTTATCGAGGAAGGCTTTATAACATATAACATCACTCTGCGACCAATAGGAGCGAAGAAAGCATTAGAACATCTTCTTAGAAAATATAATTTATAAACCGGAGGAAGTTGTTCGCCACAATAAATGTGATGCCCTAAACTGTATTTCACGCGAACGAATTCGCGGACACAGTTAGTTTTAACATAAATAGTAAAACAATTTGTCAAAACGATGTAATTTAACAATAAAGCGCAGTGCCTAAAGTCCAAAGGGATCCAAATTGCTTTTCTAAAACAAACCATTTACTTACTTCAACCAAAGCTGTTAAGGATTTTCCAAAGTTTATTCGTTTTCATTAATTGCAGGCAGTCTTGAAAACGTAAGCAAACATCCGGCATGGGAATATCTGGACTCCCTTGATTGTGGATTTAGTGCCACCGATAGGATCGTTGGTGGCTTGACCGCGTCTTTAGGACAGTTTCCTTGGCTTGTGCGCTTCGGGTACAAAAGTAAGTACGAGTACTTTGGTTTTTCTTCCTTTGTTCCCTTTTTTTGTAGGCATATCAATCGAAAGAGGTATAGTTTCAGTAACTTTATGATTTATAAATGGTACTTGCATATATTTTTGCACGTGTAGTGTGCACGGTGCAAGCAATACAATGATGGTTAGTATTTCACAGTGGAGAGCGATGATGAGTTGGACTGGATGTGCGGAGCGGCCCTCATCACCGACAGACACGTGCTCACAGCGGGTCATTGTGTCATGCCAGGAGAATACGTGTTGTGAGTAACATTTTTTGTAGTGCCCAAGTGTGTGCTCCAACTTAAGAAAACACAATCACTTCTTTTAGTGTCGCAACTCGCAGTCCAGGGATGGTTAGCAGCATCTGATGACCTTCCTACTGTAGGTACATGGACTGGCGATATCATATCAGGCAAACGATCAACTTTTATACACCCAAAGCAGATAATGTTTGGAAATTAGATTGTCCGATCGGCTTGCATTGTCATCATGTCAATGTCGTGAGGCCATTTGGTCTACATGATCTTGTTCCAGATGATGAGGATATTTACCATGTAGGGCTTTGCTTTTCCATTTCTGTATTTTATCATCGTCTGTTACTATTTTGTGCTTTGCACTAAATAGATCGTTGTTTAGCTGGAGAGGTGTGCCTGTATGGGGGAGACTTACTATTGCTTTGTGTAATAATTGACTTGTTTTGGCTTTATTTAGGAAATATGTTCTAAGGTTAAGGCTGTAGTGTAAATTTTATATCTATGATACCACGGTCCACGACCTCCTAATTTTCGCTTTTTATTAATTTATATATTTCAATTTTAATAAATTAATAATAATTTATTATTTTAACCTGTTTAGTGTTTACATTATAATTTTATTACAATTGAAACGTTGTTTAGTTAATGTTAGTTATTTAAGTATACTATCAAGAGTTATTAGCCAAATGCTTTTTCCGTTGCTTTCTATTTTAGTTACAAACTACGAATAACAAAATGTTATTCGTAGGTTACAAATTACAATTATAACAACCAGGTTAGATATTTGAAAGTATTCTTGTGTAATAAATAAGAATATATTATAAGTGTGTCCTTGAGTGTAAATATAGACTTAGCTTCTAAAAAAATGTTCTGGGAAGTATTAGGTACTGAGAATCGAAACCTTGATTTCACGAAGTCGATAATACCTCGATCGTGGAAAAACCAGACACAATAGCTTATAATCTATTGTTATCGCCGCCGCATGTGGCCGCTTGGGAGTTGAAGCAGCTAAGCTTTGAAGAAGCTCTTAGCTGGAACTAACAATAGCCCAAGATGAATAGGTGGATAATTAATGTAGAAGTGTATAGAGTTTGTAGTAGGTACTTGATTTTGCGAATAAATTCTTTGAATCTGTGAGTTTACTATCCTTTACATTCGTTGTTTTAGAACCTACATGATACCATAGATGATACTAATCAAGAGCCAAACTAAACTATCGGCAGATCAAAAGTCTGCAGTCTGCGGGGGCTCTAAATCGTAGGGCTACCTCATGGACGTACAAAAAAAGAATTTGTACGTCCATGGGCTACCTTTACACAGAAAATGGTTTTGAGGAATTAGAATTTAGATTCACAAGCAGGTTAAATCTTATAATTTTAAATTTTAATGAATAATGATTCATAGGTTGGATGCTTGCAAACATTAATAAAACTGGGAAAATACGCAGTTACTCAATATCTACAGTCTTAAGCATAACGTAAGCACTAAGCCCTAAGTATTAATGGATCAACGATTAAAAATAGTACCTATATTAAGTAGAAATTGATTCATAGGCGGTTGACGGACACGCATAGTATTTCAATAATATAACGATATTATTGAAATGCTATAACATTTCAATGTTATAGCATTTCAATAATATAACGCGACCAAATTACGTAGGTCTGCCATCTGCCTAGGAATCAACTTCTCTGATAGTACCTACATCAAAAAACTTACTTCCTTGATAGAGGAATGCATTAAGAAAGTAGATAATATATTTTTCCTGTAACATTAAATATCTTTACCAATAGGCTCACAGTCTAAGATGCATATTTTTCTCCATGATATTTTTAGATCAGATGTTCGTATTGGAGAATTCGACACACGAACCAACCCCGATTGCCAACTAAGCATGTGTGCCCCACCAGTGCAAGATAGAAAGATCAAGCGTATTCTAATACACCCAGAATTCAACAAACCTCCGTATCACAACGATATTGCAATTGTCGAAATGGATAATCCTGTAGAATTAGATGGTAAGTAAAATGAAAATAAAGTTAGGAAATTAGTAGATACATAATATAATCCAATCCATATATCAAGAGAGAGATAGACCAGGAAAGCCTCACTACTGAGACAACCCAGAACAAAAAAAAGTCTGGCGCAAACGTACAGGAACACTCGAGTTCCGACCCCAGATAAACTGGGAACATAGGGTTTATAAAGAAGAAGAATATACATAATATAATTCAATACTTAAAGTTGATTAGGCGAGCTTTTTAGTAGGTTTGTATCTATTGTAGAATACACTCCTTTTTGTTTAACGCGAGAGGATATTTTGTAGAAAATAAATTTAGGAAGTTAGTGGTAATCTTAATGCATAATATTTTACATCAAATAAATGAGGGACAAGCTTTTAACAAAATTTTTGTCTCTTGTAGAATACGTCACTCCACTTTGTTTACCGCGAGAAGAAGAAATTCGGCCAAAAATAGGAGAAATCGTAAGTGTTGCAGGCTGGGGCAAAACTAATATGACCACGCAAGAACGAGCTCAAATACTGCAGTATATAGCGGTGAGTCGTATTAGTTAAGATGAGAATAGAATTACAGTAAGTAAATAAAATGCGTAATTTAACAAACGCAGAAAAACGAATAGAAGGGAAATCCCAAAGTCCCCACTCCCCAGTCCTCAAATTCAAAGCTTGCTATGGCAGCGTATGGTAAAACAGCTGTGAACAATTATTAATTACTTTCTAGCTACCAGTAAAAAAGTAAATATTTGCATTTTCTGACGATCAGACTTCTTATCGCCGTTGTTGCATTTGACAATAATTTTGCGTAGGAGAGGGTTTTTACTAAACAGATTGTGGAGGAAGTTAATAATATAACGTGTAATGCAGAAACAATAATATTCTTATCTGCTCTATTTCTATGAAATAAGTTATTTGTATTATAATTATTATTATTTTTAACATTTTCCTTATTACATCATTTTCTATTTGCATAATAATATAGATCTTATTTGATTTAATTCTTGTTCTTTTTCTATTTTTTCTTAGATTTGCTCTTTATTTCTTTGGCAATGGTAATGTATTCGATTTGAAGCTATTGTTAACATTTGATTAAATCTAACGCATATTTCTTTTAAGTTACCCATTGTGGCACCAGAAGAGTGTTCTTTTGGAAAAGGATTCAAGGTCAATTCAAATGAGATATTGTGCGCAGGCGCACAACTTAACAAAGATACTTGTGTTGGCGACTCAGGAGGTCCACTGATGAAGGTTGGTGCAGAATGCTGCTTCAACACTAGTTTTTTGGGTTCCGTACCCTAGGGGTGAAAACGGGACCCTATTACTAAAACTTCGTTGTCTGTCTGTCCGTCTGTCTGTCTGTCTGTCTCCAGACTGTATCTCAAGAACCGCTATAGCTAGACTTCTAAAATTTTCACAGATTGTGTATTTCTGCTGCCGCTATAATAACAAATTCTAAAAAGTAATATTTAAGGAGGGCTCACAATTTTCGGCCTATTTCTGCTCTATAACGAAACGAAACTCTTCGTACGCGAGTCTGACTCGCACTTGGCCCATTTTTTACGATATTCTATGGGCCTGTACTACCAAGGTACCACTAAATTACTAACAAGCACAAGCGTTCCCATGGATTGGTATTTCTAGATTCTTGCATACTAATATAGCCAAAACCCCTAAAACAATAGAATTGCTCCAGCCATATTTAAAACTAATTTTAATAAAGTAATAACTAATAAGTTGTTTGCGATACTAAATTAACTTTTCTAAGAAACATGTCATATTAACCCCAAAAAGAAACTTCGTAAAATTTTCTGTATTTTTGTTTTTTTTTTTTGGACAATGTGCGATCTAAGTTTTAATAAGCTTGAAATAAATGTAACATACGTTTCTTAGATTTTTTATTTTTCGTTCTAATATTTTGTTTTTAATATCAAATTACGTATTTTCACAGGTGTTTGACACCGAGGAAGGTCCAAAGACCTTTGCAATAGGAGTTGTGTCGTTTGGCCCAACCATCTGCGGAAACAAGAAACCTGGAGTTTATTCATCCGTGCCGCACTATCTAAAATGGATACTAGATTCTATTATATGACCTAAAGCATGGCTAGCTCTAGTTTTCCACTTGCCTTTAATTACTTATTTTCAGGCCATATTAAAAAACGTTCAAGCTATCCTAATGCTTGATGGTTAAAAATATAATTACGCCAACTACATTTTGTATTGCTTGCACTAGGTTTTGGGACAATGTTTTAGGACACTGAACTTTTTCAGGACACACATTATTATTTCCTGTAAATTTGTTTAAAGTGCAAGTTTTTGTTGGCAATAACGCGTTTTCAGAATCAAGGAATTCCAAAAGAATGCGGCAATGTTGTAAAATTGCGTTACAACTGCTTAGCGCTGCAAAGGCGATTTCACTTTAAAGTATAAGTGTATCTTCATTGCCTACATTTTATTTCTTATTACCTTTATTATCATTGTTACCACTTACCACCGTTATTATTGTTATTTCTTTTCTTTAACTATAAGTTTCATCATCATTAAGGTCAGTTGTCAGTCCATATTATACTTCGGTAAGAAGGAAAATATTGCTTCGCATGTTCATGATACCCAAGTCGGCTTATGACATCATTAAAAACCCAACAACATTGGATTTTTGGCTTATCATTTCACCAGGAACATCACCTATTACAAATCCAGATTTCATTTGCTGTGCGCTGACCTACTTATCGTATAGGTAAATAAAAGATTACCTATTTATTTTTTAAGTTAGGTGCTTACAAAAAATATCTGTAAGTAAATACGAACTTGTTAAAAATAACATAGCAATTTAGACAAAAGAATATTGTGTCTTGCGGCGAATATGTTAAAGGAATATGAAAAGGAAGGAAGGTTAAAAAGAAAAATTAAGTATATTTTAATGTCATCAATGTAAGTGTTGAACAATACTGCACTGAACAATATATTTTGGTATCATCACATGGAAAACCAAAATCAAAAAAAAATATTTAATCGAGTGTTTCTCGTTTGCTTTGACTGTACGTGCACACGACGACAAGGCTTAAATATATCCATTTACGTATAATGTTGTTACTCATTCAGTCTCCGCTTAGCTCGAACTGAGGACAGAGGTTCCACAAAAACTGTAAACAAAACAAACTCGTTTTGAAGAACGGCTGCTAGTTTTATAATAAGTGAACAAGATGTCGAATTATAAATCTGTTTCGTGGTTGTTTATAATCGTCTTAGCGTTCGCCACATGTCGTAAGTTTTACCTATAACTAGTCTGTTCAATGTTAAAATCAACTGTATTTAAAGCTGTTTGTCCTGTTTTTACTGTCCGTGCATTTGCATTATCAAATTGTGTGCAAACACTACAACAAGTGTTTCTATAATAATAATTATTCTTTCTTTATTAGTTTTCACAATAATCCATACTTCCAATGTACATACTATACTTACTATAGGTACTATACATTATAAATAAATTTATAAATTAAACTTTATTTCAGACTAATTTTGTCCATAGATTTGTTAGTAGTGTTAGTAGTAATCAGTTACTTGCTTAACTAATATTATAAATGCGAAAGTGTCTATGTCTGTCTGTATGTCTGCTATCTTTTCACGCCAAAACCGCTGAACCGATTTTGATGAAATTTGGTGTGGGGATACTTTGAGACCCGAAAAACGATACAATATAGGATACTTTTTATCCCGGAAAAATTTACGGTTCCGCCACGATAAACAAATTTTGGCGCAACGGAGTTACGGGCGTCATCTAGTTTTATTATTATCTTTAGATTATATTATATACGGTACATTTCCATGACAATAAAGCTTGTTAGATAATAATAGGATTCTGGATTACTAAGTTTCAATTATTACTTAATTAATGTTTTTTAGTAAAGAGGCCTAAGATTGCTATAGTACCTAAGTAAGTATCGCTTTCATAATAAAAAGTACAAAATATATTTGTGTACACAGTACACTACAAACAAAAAATGTGCACTTTATCGTAAGTAAGTACAATTATTGTACAAAAGAAACTTATTTTCTAAACATAATAAATATGTCTAGATGTGCTTACGTTTCCAGAAGAAGACGTCAATACTACATGTAAAAACTTTGAAGAAGGAGACACTTGTAAGATTCTCCATGACTGTCCATATGTGATCAATATGATAACTAATAGAGAGTTTGAGAAAGCTAGAATCAGACTATGCGGATTTGAAGAAAACAAGCCAAAAGTATGGTCCTTCTAAAGTGTTTATATTTTTTAGTTATTTCTTCAAAAATACTTACCCTCTATCGCCTTCATTTCAGGTCTGCTGTCCAAAACATGTTGAAGCCCCAAATGATAATGTTATCGTTTTCAATAACGAAACAGAACCATCGGCGACAAAAAGACCCGCAACAAGTGAAGACACATCAAAAGTGCCAACGACAACATTGCCAACTATTTCTCTAGGCCACTCGGACCCGTTTCCCAACAGATCTATTTGTGGTCAAGTCAAAAATGACGATAAAATCATCGGTGGGCAATTAGCTGGTATTGATGAGTTCCCCTGGCTGGCTCAATTAAAATTTGTTTGTAAGGCCTTTACAGTAATATTATGAATTACAATAGAAAATTTTCCATACGGGCTTGGATTTTCAAAATTTTTATTTTTGTGTTATAGCTAGACATAAAGAATACGTTGGCTGTGCAGGATCTCTTATCACCGACCGGCATATTTTGACAGCGGCTCATTGTGTTATAAGAAATAAAGTGTAGGTAAAATCACAAAATATACTTCTGGACATAATGTATATTTGGAGGCTTTTTAACGGTCTTACTCAGTAAAAGGAGTAGCGAGCTCGCTTACGATTTTTTAAATAAAATCTATCTGATCGATAAACACCTGCTTCTTAATTTGATAAATAAATATTATTTGTTCCAGACCACACGTTCGTTTAGGAGAATACAACGTCAACACTGAACACGACTGTGTTGAAAATGATTGTAATGACAAACCTATAGATGTTGCTGTTAAAGAAGTGGTTAAACATCCCAAATACGATGACGTAGATATATCTAGATATGACATAGCGATACTGGTATTGGAACATACCGTAAATTTTACAGGTAATGAAGAGTTTTTAATGCGGCAGGCACACTTTAGACTGAGATAGACAGTTGATTATAAGCGATTAACGAATCATGGCAATTTTTCAAGATTATGTCCTATCATGGTGTCCCCCAAAAGAAAGAGATATCTAAAATTTAATATTCCGATTACTTTTCAGAATACATTCAACCTGTGTGTCTACCAACAACTGAATACGTGGCGGTACAGGATTATTTAAAAGATAGCAGCTACCTGACGGCTGGCTGGGGAGCTACGGAGTACGGTGAGTAGTTGTGATTATAAATACATTATTTATACAGAGTGTAACAAAACTACCTAAGTGATAATACTTAAGAGTTTAGGGTGTGTAATTGTGTATGGATCCCCGGTATAAAGTTCACTGTGAAAATATAGCAGCGCTGAAAGCTTCAAAACGTTTGTATGGGAAATTCCATGACGCTGGGGCGCTTGCCCATACAAACATACAAAAAATGACGCAATCTGCTCTGCTACTTTAACAGCGAACTCGATACAGGAGAACCATACACACCCTGAAATATTATCACTTAGTTTTTTACATCCTGTATAGGTAAATTAGATAGTAGTAAATAAAGCATAGATAGAAAAACAGCATAATAAATCTTTAAAAAAATTTCACAGATGTAACTTCTCCTGTTAAACGAAAGCTTCGCTTGAATGCAGTGCCCATAGAAACTTGTCAAGTATCCTTTGCCAATATAAACGTTTCACTTTCATACGACAACAACGTTATTTGTGCTGGCGGTAGAAAGGATGAGGATAGCTGCCAGGGCGATTCCGGTGGATCGCTGGTGAGAGAAGTGTCAGAGGATTACAAATTCAACTGGTTTATCTACGGCGTCACTAGCTTCGGAGCCAGAAGATGTGGCGAAGAAGGCTTGCCTGGAGCGTACACGAGGGTAACAGCTTACATGGACTGGATCAGAGAGACAGTGTCGAGAACTTAATGAGACTACTATAAGTTAGAGAACAATTATTATAAGTTATAAGTGATATGAAATTGCTCCTGGCTTAGCATGGCCACCACAGAAAGGGTCGACAGTAATAAGGACAAAATCGACAAAAGAAATCTGTCAGTTCATCCCCAAAATCTCGTGTTTCTACATTCGCATTTCTGCCGTGACCGTGCTAAGGCTGCTGGAGCTCGATTCGGTTCTCATGTTAATAGACAAGAAGTGCACATGCTTGTTACCTATTTACTAGCGACTAGCGACCCGGGTATAAAATATATATCTACAGAAAAAAATTATTAAAATCGATTCAGCAGTTTTGACTTGTATTCATTATTACTACCCGTGGCCCGCATTAGTCGGTACCACCGCAAAAGCTACGTCTCACAGGGAATTGGAGCCTTTTGCAGGGTATAGGCAAATCAGCTGTTATGTAGGGATCATTGGTATTCTTGGTATATGCAACGGGTATATGAGCTAATTCACCAGCTGCAGGACCGGTCATAATCTTCGCTACTGCGCACCCCCGCCTTGGTAGCGCCCACTTCGAAACGGGCGTAACGCAATTTTTAATTTCGCCATAACTTCTAAACTAAACGTCCAATTTTAATCATTTAAACATAAAATATTATCTACACAAACTGTACTTAGTGATGAAATAATTTATTTTGATAAGGATTATCAGCATGAGTAAAATAAATGCTTTTAAATGTAGTCCAAAAAAAATCAAGATTTTTAAATAAAAAAATGGTTGTTGTGCCTCACTTGCCATAGATAGGTATAGTGTGTCGCGGGCATTTTTGTAGATATTTATAAGATCTACATTTACTTAGAACATTGTATGGTTCTATCTTTTATAGTTTAGGCAGCGTACGCAAAATAAGTAACTTTTCTGGTTGATTTTTTTCACCTTGTGTCAGAAAAACCCAAATATCTTACGGAACCCTATATTTTCCAAAATAAAAAGGAGCCTATGTTACTCGTAAATAATGTAGCTTTCGAATGGTGAAAGAATTTTTAAAATCGGTCCAGTAGTTTTTGAGCCTATTCATTACAATTAAACAAACAAACAAACAAAGTTTACCTCTTTATAATATTAGTATAGACTAAATACTTACCTATGCATACGTTTCTTGTGCCTAACCTACAAAAGATGATGTTCAAGTACAATAAATTATTATTGATTAGACTATTACACGGTTGTTATTATTTACACACCATTCAGTCATTTTAACGTGAAAGAAATAATTCGAAAAATATTAAAATAAAAATTCTCACGTGTTTTTTAACATATATTTTATTGACGTGATAACGTCTTATAATTCGATATGGGGTGCGCGCCCGAAAAACATGACAGTTCATGCGGCGTTGCCTCGCTGACAGCTGCTCTGAGGCGTTCCATTTATCCTCTCAGCAACCGTACTCAACCCACCTGGGCCGCGCTCTTTGTTTCGATTATATTACGTATTTCGATGACTTAGAGAATACTTTTGTATGAAGAAGTTTGGTTAGTTATGACCTTTGATACATTGACCACACTCTGAATAAAAAATAAATAAACAATCTGTGAGCTATTAGTATTATTTCGGCTATTTAAAATTGTGCTCTATTTCCTACGTGTCAAGGTATGACTTGCGCTTTGTTCGAAGATTTTACTGGATTTCGTCTTTGTTCGAATGTATGTAACTAGCGTTTTGTATTGCGAATAGTTTATTTTACTCATTATAAATATTTTTAGACAATCATTTGAAAGAAATACATCGAAATAACTTTAGGTTACAGTCGAAAAAGTTTGTTTCTATTTATAGAGATTCGGAAGCGAGGGTTAAGGGGTTAAGGATAGTTGAACGTGACAACGTCATACGTTGTCACGTTCAACTATCGTCAGTAAACCGACTTTACAGACAACCGATTTTTTTTAAATCAGATTCTATAGTAAATATGATTGAATTGATTGATTTTATAATATTAAGACCTATTTACAAAATATATGAGTATCCATAGGATCTGTTATCCAATGTGATCGACATTTAATTTTAAAACAAATGAGATAAGTAGCTACTTGCTAAGTGCTGTGTTTAAAATTATTTGATAGTGTATTCGCTCACCAACCAACCACTGACATTTTTGATAAATCTTCATTATTTCGGGAAAACCCAGAAATAATTAAGGTTTATCAAACATTTCAACAGTATTATGAGTTATGACATAATGCAATATTATGATTGCGTCACTACTCACTTACCTACTACAAATATGTAAGAACCATAAAGTTAATATACCTAGCGATATTGCCGTGAGTATACTTTATGGTAAGAACTATGAAGAGAAGAGAAAAATTTAAGAAAATTCCAAAATGTTTCAAATTTACGATAAAGCTGTCGTTTTCTAAAAGTAAAATATATTAGCTACGAAACAAGCAACAAATTAACACCAAAAACAAAAATCCTAAGAATAAAATTTTATCGATTTTTGTAAAAAAATATCTTAAAATACTAATATTGCTAACAATAATAATATCAACTTTTACACAAATAAACAATAAGTTATAAAATCTAACAGTAATTAACAAAAATTGTGCTTACATGCAGATATAATAGAATAAAATATAAGTAATCCTAACTCTTCTGTTAAACTTAATTTTCCTCAACTTTCCGTGGCACCACCATCTGAATCATAGAGTCTATTTAAATGTTTGGAACTCTCTTCATATGAATCTGGCGAAACACTTTTGTTCAATAAATGATATTTTGCAGTTCTTTTTCCGTTGCAACTTTTATTGCTTTTCTTTCTTGGAGACACTCGTGCGTAATCAATAGATTCGACGCCAGAGCGGGGTGCATAGAATCGTTCAAATAACATCGGCTGCTTCTGAACTCTACCGTACATTAGCTCCATCTCATGTAGAAACTCTTCTCGCCTCATTCTTTCCTCGTCTCTTCGAGTCTGCAAACGCATCGCAATGTCTGCCTCATGACTGAAACAAACGTTGCCCATTATAGACATCGGACCCCAAGGCTATAATCACAAAATGTCACATTTACTCAATTAGAGGTTCGGTATTCGGATACTTTAGATCACATTAAACTTCATCGGCGAACATATTTTAATATTTTTACTAAGGTTACTAACTTGTTTTTGACGAGATGCCATGCAGGTTTCGAGCGCAGTAAGCGGTTTCGATGTTTAGCTTCGATACGCCGCAGTTGATCATACAGACGTTTATCAGCTTCCATTTCGAATTTCTTCTTAACAGCTTCTGCCCTCAAGAGAGCTGCTAAATTTGATCTACCTTCTTTCTCTCTCAAGTCCAAAGCCGAGTAAACTTTACCTCTATCTATTGTATCGAGATTATTGGTACTCTCACTAGTTTTAATCTCATGAGACATCTTTTTAGATAGTTCCTTCATCTGAAAAGATATTTCGTTTAAGTCTTTTAAAAATACTGTCTCTGCATAATTAGGAAATTCTGTTTATGTTTTCGACCTACGAATAATAAATAGTTTTTATTATTCGTAGATTCAAATTATAACGAAAAAGCACTACCTTTTCATTTGCTCTCGCTGCAGTGTTGAAATGAAATGTTTGAGGACTGGTTGTAATAAAATCATCTTTCAACTGCTTAACCCTCTTCTTAAATTGTTTCGTGGGGCTCGTCGATCTGTATTTATTGATGGTAGAGCCTGATAGTGCTGCGGGCGATGGATCAGTTGGCAAGTCACTGTGGGCAGCTGGCGTAGAAATACGGCTTTGATCCCTAGTTGTCATCAAACCTGGGTAACTCGAATTCTTAAGCATTTCCTCAGCCCTGATACGTCTGTTCATAGATCTGAAAACAGCATGAAAGTAATCAAACAATCTGTCGTAGTCTACAACTTTTTTATAATAATTATTCATGACGAACATTGTAATTTAATTACCGAAAAAAGTTTTCTTCGTTCAGCCGATCGTAAAAGTAATTCGAAAAAAGATTCTTTGGCACCGGTCGCGCCTTGAACCGCTTTTTCTTCTTTGCTTTCGGGAGAGCATTTGCAGCTCGATCACAGATACCTTTACCACATTCTTCTCTCTTTGTAAAACTAAACGGTTTCATTTGTGCTCGTAATTCGGCCTCACTATTAATTTTAGTTATAGCTCGTCTGCAAGTAAAAATCATTCAATAATTGTAAAGTATTCCAAAATTTCAAACAATGTACCTACATCTTTTCTTCTTTTTAATAGGTTTATAAAATACCTACCTCATAGCTTGGTCCTCTAAAATTTTGTCGTATAAAGGGATCCGTGATTCTATAGGTACCGGCCTGGCTTTAAACTGCTTTCTTTCTCGTTTTTGGTTGAGCATATCTTCAGAAAATGATTTTTGAAGACCTCTTAACTCGTTTACTATTTTATTGTCTTCATCCCTTTGAACAGAAACTTTTTGATTACTTAATAATTATTTTTACAGAGATGCAAAGTTTGTGTCAAGAATAAATGGGAATTTTTATCGTCTGAAACCCAGTGAAAGTGCAAATCAGATCAAGCTATCAGTAGCAAAAAGCCTATGATTACTATATTGCTATACATATATTATAATGTAGGAATATAGTAATATTACTTAAGTGCGTTGTGCATAACTATGAAATATTTGATAATTTGTCGACTAATACTAGTGCCTTGTTTGTCTTATGTCGTACCGTACCTTCTGGTCATTTTAAAAGGCTTAGGTATAGTAATGTTCTCTCTGCTTTTAGGCGAAATAGAAGCCGATCTACGGTTCCTTAAAGGGCTAGAAGGCATACTTTGAGTTCGAAATGTTTTATCATCGACACCGTAACTATCTTTTTCGAAAAACTTATCGAATTTTTCATCAACTTCCTTCCTAAATTCCTTTTTGTCATCATGCCATGTAATAGAACAAGCGGAATGGTTACGTTTGGGCCTCTCAGTTTTAGATATACCTTTAACACTCAATATATTATCTTCTGTTTTGTCCTTTAGATCACTTTTAGGTTCTTTTATAATGCCAGTTTTCTTATTGCTAGGGACCTTACGCGGCTGGTTAACAACACAATATTTATTTTCTTTTGTTTCGCTGCTCATAGATTTTTTACGACTGCGTAGATTACGATCCAAATGTGATTCCCTTTCAGTTCTATCCTTAGATTTTTCGATAAGAAATCCACAATTATCGATGTCCGTTATAGTTAAATTAAACATAATTTTTTTTCTTTCTCTCAAAGTTTTTAATGTGCAATAAAACTCCTTTTCGGACAGATGGTTTATCTCGTTATAATCGGGAATACTCCGATAAAAATCTTTAAGTTTTTCGGCGTCCACATCTGTGTCGGACGCGGAATAGGAGGTCGAAGAATCTAAAGAACACTGTGACTCAAGATAGAGGTTCTCGTTACGTTCATATGAAGTTTTGGGCATTTTACTCACAGGATCGACTGGAACTTTAACTAATGAATTGCAAAAAACACTGGATTGGTGCATCACTTAAAAATTGCATT
Source organism: Polyommatus iphigenia (assembly GCA_963422495.1). Classification (NCBI taxonomy): domain Eukaryota; kingdom Metazoa; phylum Arthropoda; class Insecta; order Lepidoptera; family Lycaenidae; genus Polyommatus; species Polyommatus iphigenia. Next base: position 13,822,754 of record OY730181.1, on the reverse strand, counting down.
CTAAAAACTCCGCAGTAGTTTTAGGCTCGTTGTTAACGTGTTTGCGGTGTTGTGGTTTGGTTGTCATGGAAATTAATACATTATGCAGTTACATCAAAACATTTAGGTAAAAGTACGTCTTGTATACTTACCTAAAGCTTTTAAGGCGACGCCTTAGTAATTTGGCTGTAGCGATACCGATTTTTCTTAGCTATGACTAAAGCGAAGAAATTAAAGTTTATTATCAGTATTCATTAGGGTGTCCCTTATATGACAAAAAATGTTTTTTTTTTCGAATTTCAAAATGCATACCCTGTATATTTTTTACTAACGTTATAAGATACTCAAATATAAAATTTAGCCTTCCTAGCACAATTATTGCAACCCGTGCCGACCGAGCTTCAAAGTTTTGTATAAAACGTAATTTTGTCCTGATATGTCGATCTACATTAAATCACTAGAACTTCAATAAAAGTAAGGGAAAATGGAACAATTCAATAAGATGAACATTAATCTTTAATTAATAACATACATTTCTTACAATCAGACGGGGTAACTTCTTTTTAGAGTAGTGTTTTTTTACAGTTAAGATACACTTTTCTATGTTCCTGCATTCAGCGCAGCAACAATGGGGATTGTCCATTTTTTTTTAATTTTGCTCATTACAAAAACATTTCGAGGAATAAGGTCAGTGATCGTTTTTCTGTATAAAAACGAAAAAAATACCCATTAGTTACTTATATTTTTGAACAAATATATTTAACCTTAGTTTGACCTTCAATGGCGTTAAATTAGTAATAAATTCAACCAACATTACGTTTTGAACTTTTGGTAAGCTTCTCGTATCAGCTTTCACATAATGAGAACTTGCATTTGACGAACCAGCCATTATAAATAAAATTGAAAGGAATTAAAACATACTGCAGAGGTCAATTGGCCGCCGATGATGCCCTCAGAGCGAAACTTTAAAAATTTATTGAGAAAAAACTAGCCAATGAATTTCAAAATTATTTAACTTATATTCTTAAAATGCCCTATTTTAACGGAAAAAATATAAAAAGTACATGTGATTTTTTTTGGACAATGCCCATTGTTTATGTTCATCTTCAGCCGTGCATCAATTTAACAGCCCTTTCGGCAGTAAAATTTACATCTCTCAAATCAGTTATTTTCTTAAAAATTCAAGAAAATAATTATTGTTCCAAGAAGATACAACGAAACAACTTTTGAGACAATTCTTCCTTCGACGGAAGCACTGCGTTTGCTAAAATTTGTGATTCAGGATTCTGCCCTGTTGAAGTTGAAAATCGTCTGCTTTTTAGTTTGGTTACCAACATTCATCATCAAACAGTGATAAAATGACTGTCTCTTCACATAAATACCATTTTTGGCTTAACCAATTATGGCTAAACTTCCTTAGAGAGGCCTTAAAAATTGTTGTATCAATTTTTCCGTACTCTTTTCACATCTTCAAGAAGCACAAATCTTAGTAACATGCTTTAGTTACCACTGTGCATTCGAAAATAATAAGCAAACATCTTGTAGAGCTTTTTGTCCTTCGCAGTTATTGTGAATAGTAACTATAGCAAACAAATTTTAAACGATAGTATGCTTTTTTTGCCACTCTCTCCAAACATAATATAAATCAATAAATTTCTTCACGCAGTTAGGAGTAAATAAACTGACATGTTTACGCACTAAATAATGGAGCATTAATAATCATGAAAGGCACGCATGAAATGCCTAAAAAAACATTTACTTTCAAGTCACAACGCAGTACTTAAGGCTGCTCTCTCGAAAAAAGCGTGCAGATGAAACAACTTTTCATCGGCATTTACAGAGAAATTATATCTGAAAAAAATAATTACTATTCTACATGATATGATACGTAATTTGGTTTTGCCATATTTTTTCTATCGGTATCACATAATAAAGAAATAAAAAACCAAATCACCTCCAAATCGTTGAATGAAACCACTTTACTCGTTCATTATTTATCAAAAGAATATATAAAAAATATCTACTGCTTTGCAATACATAAGTTAATAATTTGGTTTTGTTACTTTTTTGAAATATGTATTATATTAAGCCTTAAAAAGGTTTTTTCTCCTATTTCGCCCTGTCATGGACGCGGCGAGCGTCGTAACCGCCACCGTACAAGGCGCGCTGTTATGAATGTTATTTTAATGTCATTTACGTCGATATTCGCACTGACAGACAATCGACCTGCTAATTTAGGAAGAGAGGGCCCTTAAACGTAACTTGTATGAAGAAGTTTAATCTCAAGTCGGCACGGGTTATAGTTTAGGAATCGAAGTTTATAGTTTATTTCTAGACATTATAGGGTCATTAGTCATTACGAAACTTTTGAGACGGTATGCGTAAAAATATAATGAACTTGAAATTTGAGGGACACCCACTAGGGTGTATGAATACTAATTCATCATGTCTTTGTTTTTGAATTACCCATAGCATAACACGATTGGTCAACTTTTATAACACAGAATAATCAATCAAAAAGACCTCTGTAAAAAAAGGGATTCCTATTTTTCCAACAGAGGAGAGTGATTTAAGCTTCCAAATTTATACATAGATTGGTTCAAGCATACCTACATAGCTATGAAATGTATAATGTATTTATTGGTTTTTAAATTACGCGACAAAAACCATTTTGTCGCTACGCCCTTTCCATTTTTTGCTGTTCCATTGCTTGTTTTCTATGAGAGGCCGGCTCGGCCTCTCATAGAAAACAAGCAATCAAAAACATATCCAACACCGTTTTTTACTTTAACGCGGCGTCACCTTAAATGGTAAGCCGTAAGGTGGTCCCTCACCGGAAGCATCCGCTTGTAATGTAACGTTACAAAGTCGAGCATTACGTGAGGGAGGAGAGCCGAGCATTGAATTGCGCACCTTGTACACAGTGTGTAATAATTTATTAACCGACTTCCAAAAAGGAGGAGGTTATACGTTCGTCTGTGGATATACTTCTTGATACAACTTGTAACATCAACTAGCTATGAAAATTGGAATGCTCAAAGTCGAACGTTACATTACACGCGAATGCTCGTCAATCAGGGAGGTAGTATTGTAATCCTGGGCGCCGGCAGGGGGGTGCCAGGGGGTGCACTTGCACCCCTTGGGAATCTCGGGATCAACAGGAATTATTGAAATAAAAAGCATTTTGTAACCCTATTACCATGCCGTACAAGGATAGTTCGTAATGTTTCGGCACTAAATGTTTTATGTTGACGTAAATAGACAGTCACTGTTGTTCGTAAAAATAAAAAGAAAAGAACAGAAAGAAAACTAAAATCTGCACCCCTTGGAAATTATTTCTGCCGGCGCCCATGATTGTAATGTAGGTATTAAGGTAATGCTCAAAGTCGAATCTTTAATGTTACATTACATATTGTGAATGCTCGTCAGTCAGGGAGGTATTTTCGTAATTTAATGCTAAAAACTAATTTATAATGTTACATTACACGTGAATGCTCGCGGTGAGGGAGCACCATAATTATTATAGGCTGCCATTAAATTGTTAGGGAGTGCCTCCGCTGCCGGCGCCGGTTGCCGAAATGGCTGCCGGCGCCGTTTTCGGAAGTTTGCCGAAGTCACGCGATGATTGCCGAATAGGCTGCCGGTGCCTATTCGGCAAACATCGCTTGTCAAATGACAGAATAATGATCAAAAACATCAGTCTTGAGCAAAAGGACTATGAAAAGTACAAATAATAAGGTCATAATGTAAGGATGCATATTTTAATGGTGGTGATGATGATGCTGATAAAAATGTGATCTGCATAGTAGCATAATATACTTCAGTACCTTTGCTTCTTTAATCAACGTTGAACCTCTCTAACATGTAAGTATATTGTATATGGAGTCTGAAAATCTGTTTAGTACCTTCGGAATTATACCACGGGGTTTATAACTGTGGTACAAAATCTTACTTTTTGGTAGCTGAAAAAAGGGTAGCTATTAGGTCAAGCTAAGTGTAGATGAAAATGCATCACAAAAAAGTAAAATCTATAGTGGTCTAGGAGGCGAAACTTTTTTACCAATAGCAACACTCTTTTGACATTTAACCCTTTGTTGTATCAATACTCTATGTCATAGTTTTTTTTCGGGAGTGGCGGGAAACCGGAAAAGTTGGAAATTTTTCAGCACTGAAAATTTAATTTGATTTTTATTGTAAAAAGTTGTATAATTGTAGAATATTTGTCGTATTGTATATATTTTTTAATTGTATATAATTATTTCTTCGTTCTGTTGGTAAGTTTTTTAATTATATAAAAGTCCCTTCACGAGACCAGGCGCGCCGCGATGTCTCAGCGGCCGTCCAAACGAAAGAAGAAGAGACCAATATCGTCTAGTCCGGTGGATGATCAAGTAAGCTAAGTCGAGTAGCTCTGAACAGTCTGAGCCCACAGAGGAATCTAACAAATATACTCCTTATAGAGTCAATGATTACAGCCGTCGCTATCCAGAGGACAGCGCAGCTGGATTTGAATTTGTAGTTTTTGTGGAAAGCACAGGTGAAACTCCTATAGGTACTCGCGACCTCATGGGTTTAAGTCGTATTTTCCAACAATCGATTAAGGGAATATCTTTCTTTAGAAAAATTAATAAATTCTAAGTTGGAGTCTATTTTAATCGGCCGAACTTAGCTAACGCATGTCTTGAAAATACTACTTTTTTACGAGACCAAAATTTAAAAGCAAGCATTCCAGCTGGTAGCACGGAGTTGACTGGTGTCATCAACTCCGTACCGACCGAAATGTCCAATCAAAAAATTTATAAAGCAATTTTGAGTAGTACAAAAAGGGTAATATGTGTAGAGTGTACGTAGAATAATGAGAAAAGCTAAGGTTAATTAATAAATTTTATGATGATTCTTTACAAACACAATGGAGTAGCCATATTAATTCATAACACTATAGTCTATAAGAAAATTAATACATTTTATGATGATTCTTTACAAAATATTGTTGTTCAGATTCAAATTTTTCAGAAACAAATTTCGATTGTAAGTTTTTACAGCCCAGGAAGCTGTACTCCTGAATTTAATAAGAAAAAATTTAATGATTTAATACAGACTATTGCGAAACCGATAATTTTTGCTGGAGACTTTAACGCGCATCATCAATGATGTTTTAATAAAGATGGCGTATGTTCATACAAATTGGTCCTCAGATTTTGTTCCTAAACGACATATACGTACTTACCTCTGTCATATTTATATAGGTTACCTAGGTTACAACAGAATGCGACAAATAATACGTAACGAATGATATAGAAAAGGATAGCTATATGTTTTGAGATGGTTTTGAGTTGCACTAGACAGGCGCATCGGCACGCATGCGCGACAAAGATCAAGAGAATTTATTGTTATTGTTGAACATAAGAGACATTTAATAAAACTAATTGTTTGTTCGATTATTTTTATTAATCTATTTTTATTATTATAAGTAATAAAATCGTAAGAAGTGTACATTGAATATTTTTTTAAATAATACCTGGACCGTGATCAACAATCGATATCGAATCCAAAAATACTTATAGTTTTTAGAATTTTTGTCTGTTTGTCTGTATGTATGTCCGGACTAGACTCGTAACTTACTGGTACTGCATGCCTTTTTTTTAAATATAAAACTAAATAGGAAACTAAATAATCATTGGGTGAAGCGAAACATAAGCTTGGGCATATCTTTCAAAGTGACCAACCACAATTTTTCGTCGGTGAACAAACATGAACGACACGTTTCACATTTTAAACGTTCGCAAAGTTTTTTGGACACCTATTTTTTGTAGGCATCCAGTTATGCTCACCCCTTTCTGCCCGTACTTTGTCGACCTATTTATGGCTTACTAGATGACGCCCGCAACTCCGTTGCGCCCAAACTCGTTTATCGCGCGAGAACCGTACATTTTTCCGGGATAAAAAGTATCCTATGTCCTTTCCCGGGACTCAAAGTATTACCATACCAAATTTCAGCAAAATCGGTTCAGCGGTTGGGGCATTTTTTTTTTTTTTTTTATATAAGGGGGCAAACGAGCAAACGGGGATTGGGCCTCCGGTAAACTCCCTCACTCGGCGAAACACAGCGCAAGCGCTGTTTCACGCCGGTTTTCTGTGAGAACGTTTCTCCGGTCAAGCCGGCCCATTCGTGCCGAAGCATGGCTCTCCCACGCATGAAGAGGTAACAGACAGACAGACGCATTTATAATATTAGTATGGATGAGCTCTTCACTCGGAAACCTGCAAATCATCAGTGCGAGCGAAACGAGCCCTAGTATATCCAAGTACACTTTACGAAAAAAACTATTACGCCTAATGATTTGTGTTTTAACATAATATTAAAGTTATTTTCATATTTTACATACAGGGTGCAATAAAACCTTCCTGCCAAATTTTGATATAATGATCCTTGTTAAAAATAAAAATACACGTATTTTTTCTTTTATAATCACTCAGTACTAAAATGTTGAATTTCTCAACAAATGTTATGTAGATGTGTTATCATCGGTCATTCAAGGTTTGGTTACTAAATATAAAAAAAAAACTGCCTTATAGATTAACACCACACAGAAAAACGACGCGAGACCTCACAAAGCTCAGCTTTTAGCTAGTAATATTTACATGGCTACTTATTTATAAAGGCATACTGCTGTTATAATGTAAAAGAAGCAAACACTCATATCCAAATAATATTCAAATTACGTTTAAGGTGGTTTAAGACTGTAGTTTGAAACTAGCAGTCAGCGGGGCGGGAGCGGCGCGGCGCGTGGCTATATATTATTGTATATATAGATTTATGTATATTATGGACAGGCCCCGAAAACCGAGCGGCACGTGGCATACTACACGGCTTATCCATTTTTTTAATTTATAAAATTAGTATTTGGCTAAGGCTAGAAAGTTAAAAAAGCGCTCGCATGTTTGAAATTAAAAAATATTAAAACGAAAACATGTTTACAATATTATGCAATTATTAGTTTTTTGCCTACGTGTTGATGCCTACGTAATCGCTTCTGAATACTTCAATTGATTATTCTATGGCACGCGACTATCTGTCCTTATCTCGCTACAGTTGTCGTCCGTATTCTCTATCCTTTTTCAGTATATAATAAAGCATTAAATAATTTTTGAAAAATTTTGGAAAATATTCACTTTTAATGTAAATTACTAGATGTTTTCAAGTAATTCCGTGTGGTGCGGAACTTTTTCATCCTTTTTTACCTTTGTATTATAATTTTTGCATTTTCTGAATACACGATTTGGCATTTTTAATCAAAAACGTCACTCGTCGTCACTTGCTCTGTTCTGCCTGTAGTAACAGTAAAAAAAATTAAAATTCCATTAGTATGGTGGAATGAAAAATGTTCCAAAGTTGTACATGATCGTCGTCAAGCCTATGCGCGGTTTAAAGCGAATTCTTGTATTGAAACTTTTGTTGAATTTAAGCGTCTTCAGGCGCATAAAAACGCGTATTGAAACAAGAGCGAAGACTTTCTTGGGAAAACTTTTGTAAATCTGTTAGTAGATTAACTCCTATGAGACAAATTTGGATGAAAATTAAAAAATTCAACCGAAGTTATACACCTAGAAGTAGTTTCATTGATAGTGAATGGATAATACAGTTTTTAAATAAATATTATACTCCAGATACAGTACCAAATATGCAAATAATTATAAAAACAGTAATTCCAATGTGACATTGACATGTGACAATGTGACAGCATCTCCAAATTCTTTTTTAATAGAGAGTTTTACATTTGAAGAGCTGTAAGCAGCCATAAAATCTCGTAAAGATTCTGCTTGTGGTCTAGATTGTTTATCTTACAAAATGTTTAAATTGTTAGACACCAAAAATATGAAGTTGTTCCTTAATCTATTAAATTCATTGTGGTGCCATTCCATGATTCCTGAACAGTGGAAAACAGATTGTCTCGTTCCAATATTAAAACCCGGAAAGGATATAAATGTTGCAGATTCATATAGACCTATAACTTTAAGTTCTTGTGTTGGCAAAATATTTGAACAGCTTATTAAACAGCGATTGGAATTTTTTATAGAAAGAAATCATATTTTACCTAGTAATCAGTTCGGTTTTCGGCGTGGCCGTTGGGCTAGAGAGAGCTTGAGTCATTTTTGTTTGGACATTCACAATGCTCTGTCTTGTAATTCAATATTGGTTGGTATTTTCTTTTATGTTGTTGGCGCATATAATAATGTCAATTTGGAAAAACTTTCATCTATTTTAACTTCTTTACAATTACCTGAAAAATTGGTAAATAGGGAAGATGCGATATTTTTATTTTTGTGTTTATTTTAAAGAACTCCACGTAGAATAGACCACAAGTATATTTAAAAAATTAAAACACTGGAATTTACTGCAAAAAATGCAGTTTATAATTGTCGATTTAAATTTTGGTACCAAAACGGATCTATAGTCTGTATGACGTCACTACTGTTTGACACACGTTTGACATTGGTTTGACAATTATTATTGACAAATGACAATGGCGGATGGCCCCACGTCCCACGATTGACGATCGTACCGTAGAACGTAGTCCGTACTCCGCAGCGTTGCCATTTGGCAACTTTGGTTGCCATTTTGGCAACATTTGACCCTTCGTGGCAACCAAATGGCAACCGAGCTCAAATGGCAACTTTTTGGCAACTTTTCGACTTGTCGCACGATCATCGGTAAAAAAATATCGAATATATTTCGCAGATGAACTGAACTCATCGAATTGAACAAAATCAAAATCTTGAACGCATTTTTATTCCCAAATGAAAACAATACTTATATAATAGACAAACAAATTGTACCCATATTTCTACCAGCAAAAGGTCTATTTTGGTGAAGCTAGAGACTGCTAGAGATAAAAGTAATTTTATGTAAACAAAAATTGATTTCACAGACCCACTTTTTGATGTGATCGAAAAAATCGTAGATCCACGAAAAACTCAGGCGAACGATCATCAAGTTTTGTATGATGTTATTGCACGCTTTCCAAACTTATCAGCTCAGATAAATATTCAAGATTTGCACACGGTATGGACGAGCCATGCGCTGTTGGACTCTGCGGGGCTAAAATGGTCGTATAGCAATTCCTCTCAATCAATTCACAAAATGAATTGTCAAAACTGTCAAAGTCACGAATGTCAAATTTAGTCCAATTCAATTGGTCTAAATTCGTTCTAATTTGACATTCCTGAGTTTGACAAATTCAATTGGTTTATATTCGTACTAATTTGACATTCGTGACTTTGACAGTTTTGACAATTCATTTTGTGAATTGATTGAGATTAATTGCTATACGACCATTTTAGCCCCGCTGTTCATTGTGAAACAGGAAATGCCGAAGAGTATTGGAGAACCATATTTAAAATTAAAAATGCTTCTAATAACCGAGCATTCCCCAATTTAAGAAAAGTTGTGAACTTGCTTTTCGTTTTGCCTTTTTCAAAAGCCTGCGTGGAACGTATTTTCAGTCAACTAAAACTTATAAAAACTGATAACAGAAACCGTCTAAATACAAACACAATATCGTCATTAATGGCTGTGAAAGCATATGCCATCTGTTAAAGATGCAGTTACATTTGAGCCAACAAAAACTATGTTGGATAGGAAAATAAAATACTATATGTATAACCCATAAAGGTAATATACCTATCGGAATAGAGAAACAATCCCGAGCTGTCAAGCTTAACCAAAATTTGATTTACATCTGTGTATACAATTATGTTTACGTGTGCGTGTCAGTGACGTACAAACATCTTGTAATTCGACAAAATATCGATCATGGAATAATAATTGTAAGATTGTAAAAACAGAATGGGATAAAATAAAACTGCATAGATAGGTATAATGAAAATTGTAATTTTGAAGTAAAATATGACTTTTCTTCAAAATGCTTGCTAAATAATTTTTCTTCGGAGTCCAGTTTGGACGGTTAATTATTTTAAGCCATGAATTTCTGGTATCCAGGTCAGCAGGAAATCTGAAAAATTGGCCAAGTGTGAGTCGGACTCGCGCATGAAGGGTGACCGGTTTCAACCGGGTATTTTCTAAAACCCGGCACTATACGACACGACATGTCATGACACGATTCGACACGACAGGTTACGTCACGTCACGTCACATCAGTACACGACACGACACGACTTCACTAGACCCTATTAATTTTCAATTCACTCTCAATGAGCCCTTTTATTTGATGCCCATCTTGCAGAAGTGCTTTTTAAAACTATTCCCCTATCTTGGATGAGCAGCCATATTGGATGTAGAATGACATTACATATGTGGAAATTTCAGAAGTCTATTACTATAGCGGTTCTTATTATACAGCCTGGAGACAGACAGATGGACGGATGGACAGACGGACAGGCAACGAAGTCTTAGTAGTAGAGCGGGACCCGACTACTAGGACGTTTTACCCTTTGGGTGCGGACCCTTAAAAACGATAAATTATGTATGATAGTATATTAATATACTTAAACTAATTATAAACTACGGATGAGTATGTTATCATTTCAACATTCGTAGATAATTAGTATACTTAACTAAAAAATATTTTCATATCGATACTACTTATCGATAACTTGATGCAGCCCTAGTGTAAAATATATGAAAATTGTTTACACAAAATATCCTTAAATTGTGCACCATGGCTAGTCAAGTTATGTTTTCCATATAAATAAATATTTAAAGAAGTGAATTATGAAAATCAATACCAATAACTCGTAGGGAATTGGCAAAAATAAACTTAAAACTAGGTCCTGTCGATGTAGAATAATTCACCTGTGAAATGAATATTTGTCCGGGTTTTTTCGATGTGTGGATCCACAATCATTCCACAAACATTTAACCATGTTTCTAGAGCAGTATTTCTAAAAATTATTCATTATTTAACTTAAAATCACAATTTTTCTGAGAGCCCAAATTGACAACGATCGGCTCAGGGGCAGACAGACTGTCAAACAGATGAAAAAAAAGCTATGCAACCTCAAATCACGCTTCTCTTTCTACCACGCAGTGTTACTGATAGTGACATCTCGCTTACTCAGGCCTTTGTTTCTTTATTCCGATAGGTATATTAACTTTATGGTATAACCACTAATTAAATTAAAGGTGCTGGGAAATTTATAGTGCGTCAAGAATGTCTAGGACGCGAAACTTTTTTTTTAGCAATAGCAACACTCTTTTGACATTTAGACCTTTGTTGTATCAATACTCTATGACATAAAGTTTACAAAACAAATATTTTCAATTTGCTTAAATTTAGTTTTACAATGTGAAAACTACATGTAACTGTGATTAATATTAACAATTAAAGTGAAAGACGTGTCAGAGTGCTGAAAATTTGAAGATTTTCATTGAAGAAAAATAGTAAAACGCGAAAATATCACTGAAATTCTCGCGTCCACATTTCCGATTCTGATGGCTCAATCGCCATAGTGGCAGGTAATTAAGCGTTTGTTTTATAAATTCTGTTTGTTAATTTTGTTGTATAATGCAATTTTAAGTAGCCTGAGTTGAGCAAATTAAGTGGTATAATAAAACAACAATTTTACATAAACCTTATGTTTACGTAAACAATGAACTGTCAAAGAAATCTATAATATAACGCGCCTAACCATGATTGATACTTTGACTTAGGTGCTTTGCGTAATTATGTATCTTAGATGTATATTATATAAAATTCTCGTGTCACGGTGTATGTGCTTAACTCCTTTAACACTTTTATGCAGCGTAATACAATATTATAATTGAGTATTACGTTTTATGTTTACAGGTAGCAGAAAAAGCGTTTAACGAAATAACCCAAATGACTGGGAGAATTTAAGCTATCATTTTGAAAAAAAAACAATGAAAATAGATACAAGGAGTGGGAATTAACCCTTTATTAGGATATTGAAGAGCTGATTATTGAAGATGAAAGTCCCTCTTCACTGTGACACCAGACACCACTGCTGTAACTACATGGACCTAGAAAGTGGCGATGATTCTGTTTCCGGCTGCATTGTAGAATATTATTTGGATGATCATATTTTATTAACATAACAAAAACCCTGTTTTTTATTTATTTATTTTTTGTATTTTTTAAATAAGTAGTTCCTTAATAAAACAGGAGTGAGCTTCTCTCAGCTCTCACTGGTCATCAAAGTACCTAGCTCTGCACGTCTCAGGGAGAGGGTACTTAAATAACAGGTGTTATAAATTCATAATATGTAATACTAGTGACTAGCTGATGTCCCGGTGAACTTCGTGTCACTCTCACTTATAAACCTTCCCTGGACTTCCAGGAATATTTTAAGACTAAAATTAGCCACATCGGTTCAACCGTTTAATCGAGTTATTGCATTTTTTATATAGTCCGTCAAGAAAGTGAAGAAATTAAAAAGTGGCAACATCGTAGTGTCATCCCTTTTTTCTTAGATTGATTTGAAAGGGATGACACTACGATGTTCTCACTTTTTAATTTCTTCACTTTCTTGACAGATTATGACATATGCAAACAAACAAATCTTTATTTCCCTCGAAAAAGAATTTAACATGTTAAGTATCTTAAACAAAACACTGCTTCTCCTACTGGTACATAAAATTAATTTTAACCTGCTAATGACATATTTGTGATGTAACTAACATAAAGTTACATGTTCTAAGACTTTTTAACAGAACCAATAATGTATTTGTAAGTAAACAGGCAATATATTTTTTAAAGTAGGTGATGCTTTTATAATATGATACAAAATACACATAATAGCATTACAAGATCATTACCAAAGCCACCGAAACCAGCTACAGTACGTGTAAGTTTGTGATGAGGTGAGTTATACAAAGATTATAATACTTTACATACATTAGATTGTTTCTTGTAATATCGTAAATTAAACACACATTATAACTACATCATAATTATTTCAAATTTTCTTAACTACATAATATATATAAATCATAATATTTACGTTTTTTTTAAACTGTATTTAATATAAAGTATCAAAATCTTTTATAGTGACTGGATACAGTGTGGCCATAAGAGGCCACACCGGAAACAAGTGGCGACTCTATTAATGTCGTGACTTTTTTGACAGACTATATGTTTATTTTTTGCATGTTCTAATATTGGATTTCTGGATGGATTTTAATATTGTTGTATAATGGAGTCTTTTATTTTTTATTTTAATTTTTATCTTTTTATTTATATTTTATAATACTTTTATTTTCAGGAAAACATGATTTTAAATTTATGAGATGTTTATGAGGAAAAAAAATTGTGGAATCAATTATTTATCAACCAAAAGGATTAACATTTTTTGAAAACATGATTTTTTCGATTAAAATTTTTATCAACCAAAATGCAGAGCAATAAAACAGTACTCAATAGGTAGGTATAAATATTTTTATATTACTAAAAGGCACATAACGTTTTTTTACAGGTTTTTTTTCTAATGGCAACATTTGGTTTCAGATGGCAACATTTGAACCTACAAATGGCAACCTGGGCTGAGTATACTCTGGCAGCACTGGTACTCCGTAGTCCGTACTTGTCCTCAGTGGCTTTCCTATTTTGCATTGTTTTTCGGCTTTCAATAATATTTTTGTGAAGAATTAAAATGGAGTATCCATCAACATCAGGTGATCATAACTATACTCTCAACACTCGGAAAAAAAGCCGTGTTGAAGTATGTTTTGTGCCAATGCGTCCATAAACTTCGAAAATGTTTCCTAATAAATTGTTTTTAACTGGACCTTCTGACCCACAAATAAGGAAAAAGTGGTTTCACGCTGTGAAAAGGAATGATGACGATTATTCCCCAAAGACCATAATTCGATGTTGTGAAGACCACTTCTAAGTCAAGCCGTTTTGGAGGATGTCAAGCACAAACACTGTGACACGATAATTTACATTAAGGTAGAAAATTGCCCACGCAGCAGTAATACTTTCATAAAGGAATTTATTATTATTTCTTCTTTGTTCCAGATCCATCTGTAGTGTGTTCATTAGATACACATGACTCTTAAAATATTGAAATATCCAAAGATAAAAGTGTTCAGGTGTTCATATATCCTCATAAACGATCAAAACAAGTTCAAGTAGAAATGAAAATACCCCAAAGGACTGTAGCTTTATCACCTAAACAATTCAACGTAAGGGACTGTAAAACTTCACCTATAAAAATAAATATGTATAAATTTATTTACTCTGACTCTGATAGTGAGAGTAACAGTCTATTTAAGCCTGAAGAAGAGAGTGACAGTACTTCGGCATCTGTTTTAAGTGGATGTAAACAGCAAAAACAAAGAAAGTTAAGTGACATAACAATGGGTCGGATAATGGCACAGCCCCAGTTGTACATAGGAATCCCACTTTCTAGCATTATTCTTCTAGAACTTTTACAAAAATACTTAAAATGCAGTCTTTATCATATTTGCTTAGTTTTAAAAAAGCTACGATTGAATGAATCATTTTCTATCTTAGCTGAAGATTTTGATATACATGAAACAACAGCAAGTAGAATATTTTCAAGAACTTGCTGGAAAATGGCTGAAATATTAAAGAAGTTCATTATAAGGCCATCAAGAGAGTCAGTTCTTGCCAACTTGCCCATTAGCTACAGAAATTCTTATTCTAAAATATACTGCATAATTGATTGCCTCGAAATAGAAATAGAAATTCCCAGTAATGCAGTACACCAATCTCTGACCTATTCCGCATACAAGAAATGCAACACTCTTAAATATTTGATATCTGCAACACCTGATGGGATTATAAATTTTGTCTCAGAAGGTTTTGGTGGCCGAACTTCTGATTTAAAAGTCTTTGAAGAGTCTGGATTTATGGACATTTTATCACCTGGAGCTTGTATCATGGCAGATAGAGGCTTCAAACACATCGAAGGAGTGTTAGCAAAAAAACAATTGCAGTTGATTCAACCACCTAGCGTTAGCGACACTAAGAAAAGTTCAAGAGATGATGTACTCAGGTCAAAGAAGATTGCAAGTCTTCGAATTCACATTGAAAGAGTGATCAGAAGACTACGCGAATTTGGTTTTCTGAAGCCACATGCCTGTGTTGATCATTTTCTAGTTCCCAATGTAGACTATAGCATAATCATTTGCTGTGCACTTGTCAATTTACAATCACCTTTAATTAAAATGAAATAAAAAACTGTATTTATAATTAACTAGATGACGCCCGAAACTCCGTTGCGCCAAAATTAGTTTATCGCGTGTTAACCGTATATTTTTCCAGGATTGAAAGTATCCTATGTCCTTTCCCGTGACTCAAAGTATCTCCACACCAAATTTCAGCAAAATCGGTTCAGCGGTTTGGGCGTGAAGAGGTAACAGACAGACAGACACACTTTCGCATTTATAATATTATTAGTATGGATTAAAATTTCTTATTAAGTATATCAAATGTTTGAAGCCTCTATCTATAGTCGTCGTAGGGCTAGGATGCCTTGCTACACTACAAATACCTACACAGCTATGTGCAGGATAGCAGGCTAGCAGTCACTGTCACTGTACTCAAGACGCTATCGTCGTCGTAGGGCTAGGATGCTTAGCCACACTACAAATTACTACACAGCTATGTGCAGGATCACACACACACACTAGCATCCTAGCAGTCACTGTCACTGTACTCAAGACGCTATTGTCGTCGTAGGGCTAGGATGCTTAGCCACACTACAAATTACTACACAGCTATGTGCAGGATCACACACACACACACACACAAGCATCCTAGCAGTCACTGCCACTGAACCCAAGACGCTATCGTCGCCGTAGGGCTAGGATGCCCGGCCACACCACAAATTCCTACACAGTATGTGCAGGATCACACACACACAAGCATCCTAGCAGTCACTGCCACTGAACCCAAGACGTATTGCCGTCGTAGGGCTAGGATGCTCTGACACACCACAAATACTGCAGGATCACTACTCACTATCATCATACACTTACACAATGTAATAATAATATTACAATAAAGGTCCTGGTCTCTGTGGAAGTCACTCACCTCATCACTCTTACACGTACTGTAGCTGGTTTCGGTGGCTCGGGTAATGATCTTGTAATGCTATTTGTATGTGTATATTGTATACAATTTTTAGTCACCTACTTTAAAAAAAT
Source organism: Polyommatus iphigenia (assembly GCA_963422495.1). Taxonomy (NCBI): domain Eukaryota; kingdom Metazoa; phylum Arthropoda; class Insecta; order Lepidoptera; family Lycaenidae; genus Polyommatus; species Polyommatus iphigenia. Next base: position 13,806,622 of record OY730181.1, on the reverse strand, counting down.
ATATTGTCTGTTTACTTACAAACACATCATAGGTTCTGTTTATAAGAAGACTTAGAACATACTTTATGTTAGTTATCACAAATATGTCATTAGCTGGTGAAAATTAATTGTATGTATCTTGTGTTTATGTGCATGATGGAAGAGACTGCTCTCCACGACACAGGGAATCCTAGTGTGGGGAGCAGTGTTTGTTTAAGATAACGATAGATAAAATTCTCAAAAAAAAAAAAGATAAAATTCTACTTGATCCAAATAAAGATTTGTTTATTTATCTGCCATGCGTGGCAAAATGTTTACCAAAACCTTCTGAGACGAAGTTTATAATTATAGTAGAATAAAATTAATAGATTAGAAGCAAAATCATAAAATGAAATAAAATACTGTATTTACAAAACAGTTTTATTAAAAGAATGTACACTACCTAAGGTCACCCATACCCTTAGAAGCTTTTACGATCTGCGCAGGAAGAGAAGCAGCTGGTAAATTCTACATTTTTTCATTGCTCCCAGACCAGAAAAATTAACTAAAAGCTATATATATCTTTTAATTTTGGAAATACAGCATCTATCCAGAATTTCTTTCCATCATTCATAACAGATACAATTCTGTTATCAAATGGCACATTATAAATATCTACTTCTTTTGATGTTTCAAAATCTGGATGTGCTATACAGAAAAGTGCCATTTTTTTCTTGCTGAAAAACATTTGAAGTTGTACTTGTGTCCAAAATTTTGGTGTTATTTTATTGTCTTTCACATAGGAAGATATGGTAGCTTCTGTAGAAGGGCATTTTACCTCTACTATGTAATTTTCAGTAAGCCCATCAGGTGTTGCACCAAAAATAGGATACTCAGCATTAAGAAGTCCAGCTTCTTCAACTTTTATCTGAAATTCAGAAACAACGATATTAATTACTACACAAGCCTTGAACATAACATATATATTATTTTATTCAAATAACAGAAAATTAATTACTGTTATTTATTAACTATTACATCCATGCTGGCATTGCTGGCCTGAGACCATAAAAACTGGTCAAGGGAATGGGTGACTTAGAAATCAATTCAATGGGTAATGTGGCTAGGAACTGATCATTATTCTGATTTCATTTTCCAATATACACCCACAAAATGTTAAGGCTCTGTCTACCCCGCGAGGGATAAAGACGTGATAATATACAGTATATGAAAGAAATTCGAGAAAGAGTAAATTCATATCGGTTGGGCAGTGTTCGGGAAGTTACTGCATTGGGCTGTGATGATGAATAAAAATTAAGTACCTTTTCTTTTTTGCTCACTACTTTATGAACTTCTTTTTCTAGTTTTTTCCCTCTTTCCATCTCAATGGAAGTAAATTTTGAATGTTGTCCCATAATTTTGTTCAGAAGGGAACCAATTTTAGTTCTACAATGAGCGGTTTCATAAAGAGTTGAGCCAGTGATCCTCCCGTACCTACGAAAATAAAAACTTTATTTAGTCAATATGCCAATCAAGTATTGTGTGTACATGACAATGAGTTTGATTGTGCAATAGTTTTACTATTATATTTCTAAATGCTTCTGGATATTTGACATTTTGTAATAATCTTGAATTGAACTTTTTAATTCCATGCTGGTATGGTAGCAAAGAAAAAACATAGAATGTACCAGCTGCTTCCCCTCCTACACAGTGTGAAAAAGGCCAGTCGAGGGAATGGGTGAAATCTTAATCTGATCAATACACAATGAGGCTAGCAACCCATCACTATTTTGACTTCTTTTTTCATCATACACAATGCGAGCCTCGGTTTCCGAAATAATCGTACTTCACAGTGCTAGTGTAGCCAAAGGGGCGCAATACTTTGAAAATTTTAGGTGAAAAAAAAATCACTCCAATTAACACTATCATTTTATTGGCGCAGCGTGTCGAGCTCACCACAGGGACCAATTTTACCTATGAGGCGATTTCACGTAGGTCGCACCGTTTTCGAGAAAAGCCAGGTTGAAATGTCATAATAATTAAGACGAATTTTTAAAAAAAAAATCGATGTCCAGATAACACCCAATTATTATTGGCGCATTCGATTGCCACCATTAAAGCCATAATTTTTTGTCATGTAACATTTTTTCCTGCGAGCCTCGGTTTTCGAAATAATCGTTCTTTAGTCAAAAATATATTAGTTACTCCTAGGCACATAATTTTTCATGAAAAAATAAAATCTTATAAGGGGCTTTCTTTTTATTTCAATTGTGTATTAAATTTATATAATAAGGTTGACTTAGATTGGACAGTACCAGTCATTGGAAAAAGCACAAAAACACAATATTTATTAATGTTGCTTTAAAAATTTCTTGTTTTTAAAATAAAAGAATCCATGTTTTGAAAGAAAAACAGTCAGTTTTTAAAGCAACATTAATAAATATGGTGTTTTTTTGCTTTTTCCAATGACTAGTACTGTCCAATCTACTAGTCATTTACCCTACGGGGCGTCCACAAATTACGTGAGGTGTTTAGGGGGGGGAGGGGGTCGAGTCAAATCTCATCTTATCTCACGTTGGGGAGAGGGGGGGTCTCGGCAAATCTCACGTAATTTTTTTCTCAACAAAATAATACTATTTTGGTCCATTTCATCCAGATTGTACGTATCCTTAAGATTTAATCGTAAGCGTAATCGTTATACTCCGTGGGTGCTGGGGTGCTTCAGCACCCACGAGAGTTAAATAGTGGGTGCCGAGCACCCACGATTATAAATATCTGAAAACATTATCTTTCTCATCTTTTAACTAAATCTAAATAATATAGGTAGGTACCGAAATAATATAAACGCGAAAAAATACGCGCGGATGTTTATTAAAAGGTGCACAAAGGTGGTTCCGGAGATATGCGTGCACAAACATAAAAACATACATACATACATACATATTATACACTTGAAATTTGGGACATTTGTTCAGAAGCTGTCATAGATTAACATATGCAAAAACTGGGCAGTTCTGGAAATATTACATACTTACATTATACATACGCGTTGAATTGATAACCTCCTTTTTTTGAAGTCGGTTAAAAAAGCTGGAGCACCCACGAGAATTTTAAAAACTCGGCGCCCCTGTATGAAAGTATATTTTCATTTGCATCACTGGTTTATTTCAACAATGGTGCGTAATGTATAATGTTCAATTATGTCTTGTAATTGAATGTAATTAACTTTTACTCGTTTATATTTGTACAATATTCATTCGTCTTTCAAAATCGTAAGTATGATTCTAAGATAATAACAAAATATGAGAGAATGCTAAATGCTTGAAATGCAGGAAAACATGATATTAAGAGTTAAGACAAAGCAAAAAGAAGTCTAAACAACAATAATTATTAGGGAGTGCCTCCGCTGCCGGCGCCGGTTGCCGAAATGTCTGCCGGCGCCGGTTGCTGAAATGGCTGCCGGCGCCGTTTTCCGAACTCCGAAGTTTGCCATAGCCATATTGTAAGGATGCATATTTGAATCCTTCGATCGGGGATTCTTGGAAATGCTTTTGTATTCTATTGTTGTCGCGATCACCGGTGCTCGTATGGGGCTTGAATCTTGATAAGTTAATGGTGGTGATGATGATGCTGATAAATGTGATCTGCATAGTAGCATAATACAATATCTTTGCTTCTTTAATCAGCGTCTCTGACATGTATAAGGAATTTTATATCTCGGCTGACGGGCAGTATACTTACCGCCGGTTCCCATTACTGATATTATTGGGAGCCGGCGCCGGCAGCGGAGGCACTCCCTAATTATTATAAATGTCGTTTTGTAAGCTACTTCTTAGGATTTTCGACGATTACGTAGTAAATAATAACACAATTGGGTTTCTGGAAAAAACAAAGAAACGACATTTAGTGTTATTAAATTAACAATCGCCGAAATCAATGATAATACTTTCTAGTTTTTAGTCCATTCGGCCATCTTTTCTTTTCATAGATTACATCGATGTCGTAGAGCAGAAGGATCTGTCAAATAATCATCTAAATAGCGGCAAAATGCAAATAAAGAAAAATACATTTTTCTTTACATATAGGAAAAGATCCATATAATAGGTGCGAAAGTGTGTATGTCTGTCTGTTATCTCTTCACGTCCGAATACGCTAAACCGATTTTCCTGAAATTTGGTATGGAAATATGTACTTTGTTTCCCGCGCGATAAATGAATTTTTGTATCCCACCTTGACCTACTCAGACCTACTTCACATTTTGGCTAACTCTCCGCGTAAGCCTAAGATTGATGGACAATGTGTTATGTATCTGTCGCAGCCAACTGGCTTAAATAGCCGATCAATCAAACAGCTAGCCCTTTGACTGAACAGCGCCATTCAATCATACGGCTATACGTCGTTTAGCCGGCTTGTTGACTGCAACGTTCAACACTACAGCTAGACGACGCTTAGCTAACTGGTTAAATGGCAAATTAACTAAGCTGACCATTAGTTTAGTTTTATTATTACACAAGCGCAATGATTTAGTTTTATTATTACACAAGCGCAATGATAATAAGCAGAATAAATTGTATTCTAACTCATTTTGAACACAATAATTGCAATTACAATTTCATAATCCCGTAATTTCTCCTCGAAATTCGAATATTTGTTTAAATTTTGATTCACTCGTATGTGCCCCCATAACTTTTAGTTTTATTATTACACAAGCGCAATGATAATAAGCAGAATAAATTGTATTCTAACTCATTTTGAACACAATAATTGCAATTACAATTTCATAATCCCGTAATTTCTCCTCGAAATTCGAATATTTGTTTAAATTTTGATTCACTCGTATGTGCCCCCATAACTTTTTGTCACCTTAATAACACTTGTAACGTATATTTACGAAAAATATCTTAATACAATCACAAAACACCTGCTAGTTGACGCCATATTGTAAACAAAACGCAACTAGCGCCGCGGTGGTGAGCGCTGAACTAATTCAATCAAACGGCGGCGGCTTGAATCAGCTGTAGTGTTGAACGTTTCGAGCGACTGAAATATTCAATTAAAAAGCTAGCCGTGAGATTGAATGGCGTTGTTCAGTCAAAGGGCTAGCTGTTTGATTGAACGGCTATTTTAACCAGTCGGCTGCGACATATCCAACTGGCCAAAGGTTTTACGCTCGATTCTATATTTTATCGACTATAAAAAAACCACCAGCGATGGGACTAGGAAAACGTATAAGTACTCGCGTGCCTACTGCCGAATCAAGCACACACACAATGATGACATTTCTGATAACTTGAAGTAAAAAATCTCGTCTCGTCTGAAACCTCGTAAAATTGTAAAGACTTTCGAGTCTACTGTTTATATTTATACTTTGGTAATATCTCACATCTCACTACGGAGAACAATTTTTTCCTGCGAGCCTCGGTTTCCGAAATAATCGTTCTTTAGCCAAAAATATATTACTCCTAGGCACATAATTTTTCATGAAAAATTAAAATCTTATAAGGGGCTTTCTTTTTATTTCAATTGTGTAAGGGGGGTATTACATTATCATTTATATTGGATCATTTATAGGATCATATATTATAGGATCCAATCAAAAATTATTATTTGATCAAATAATCATTTTTGATTGGATCCTATAATATAATATGATCCTATAAATGATCCAATATAAATGATAATGTAATACCCCCCTAAAGGACCTTAAAATAAGACTAAAATAGTCAGTGAATTTTTTTTCTGCGGTCATTGGTTTAGCAGTAATCGCAATATAAATATTTAAGAGTCCTGTAAAAAATAGTAAATGAAACACAAAAAAAAATATTTTTATGATTCTTGTGTACAGTATAGCTAACTGAACATATATGTATTTAAAAATTGTGTATACCCAGAGCAAAAAAAAATAAAAAATAATTTTTGTATGAAAATTCCTGGAGACGTCCATTCATCGTGCCCGTGCCGCGCGAACTGTGCCCGCGCGCACGATACCGCACCGCCCAAACTCGGCTGCCGAATTTTACTTCCCCGCGCCCTTCTCCCCCGCGACTTTACTTAAGCGATTCTGCTGAAAACAAAATTAACTTACTCAAATTTCGATTTGCCTTGCTTTGAGATCTTTGTTGTTAGTTGCGTTGTTTTTTCTGTTTGCTTTCTAGTTATCCATTTTCAAGCCAAAAAATGATGGCTTTAAGAATGGCAATCTAATGCGCCAATAATAATTGGGTGTTATCTGGACATCGATTTTTTTTTTAAATTCGTCAAAGTATTATGACATTTCAACCTGGCTTTACTCGAAACGGTGCGACCTACGTGAAATCGTCTAATGGGTAAAATTGGTCCCTGTGGTGAGCTCGACACGATGCGCCAATAAAATGATGGTGTTAATTGGAGTGATTTTTTTTTTCACCGAAAATTTTCTAAGTATTGCGCCCCTTTGGCTACACTGGCACTGTGAAGTACGATTATTTCGGAAACCGAGGTTCGCAGGAAAAAATGTTACATGACAAAAAATGATGGCTTTAAGGGTGGCAATCGAATGCGCCAATAATAATTGGGTGCTATCTAGACACCGATTTTTTTTTAAAAATTCGTCAAAGTATTATGACATTTCAACCTGGCTTTACTCGAAAACGGTGCGACCTACGTGAAATCGTCTAATGGGTAAAATTGGTCCCTGTGGTGAGCTCGACACGATGCGCCAATAAAATGGTGGTGTTAATTGGAGTGATTTTTTTTTTCACCGAAAATTTTCTAAGTATTGCGCCCCTTTGGCTACACTGGCACTGTGAAGTACGATTATTTCGGAAACCGAGGCTCGCAGGAAAAAATGTTACATGACAAAAATGATGGCTTTAAGGGTGGCAATCGAATGCGCCAATAATAATTGGGTGTTATCTAGACACCGATTTTTTTTTTAAATTCGTCAAAGTATTATGACATTTCAACCTGGCTTTACTCGAAAACGGTGCGACCTACGTGAAATCGCCTCATGGGTAAAATTGGTCCCTGTGGTGAGCTCGACACGATGCGCCAATAAAATGATGGTGTTAATTGGAGTGATTTTTTTTTTTCACCGAAAATTTTCTAAGTATTGCGCCCCTTTGGCTACACTGGCACTGTGAAGTACGATTATTTCGGAAACCGAGGCTCGCAGGAAAAAATGTTACATGACAAAAATGATGGCTTTAAGGGTGGCAATCGAATGCGCCAATAATAATTGGGTGTTATCTAGACACCGATTTTTTTTTTAAATTCGTCAAAGTATTATGACATTTCAACCTGGCTTTACTCGAAAACGGTGCGACCTACGTGAAATCGCCTCATGGGTAAAATTGGTCCCTGTGGTGAGCTCGACACGATGCGCCAATAAAATGATGGTGTTAATTGGAGTGATTTTTTTTTTCACCGAAAATTTTTTAAGTATTGCGCCCCTTTGGCTACACTGGCACTGTGAAGTGCGATTATTTCGGAAACCGAGGCTCGCAGGAAAAAATGTTACATGACAAAAAATGATGGCTTTAAGGATGGCAATCGAATGCGCCAATAATAATTGGGTGTTATCTAGACACCGATTTTTTTTGAAAAATTCGTCTAAGTATTATGACAATTCAACCTGGCTTTTCTCGAAAACGGTGCGACCTACGGAAATTTTCCTCATGGGTAAAACAACCCTATGGTGTGTTCGACACGATGCGCGAAAAAAAATGCAGCGTTATTACGAGATTTTTTGTCGAAAAAAAAATCTGAGTATTTTTGACTACAACTTTTAAACGGTGCCTCTAAAATAAAAAAATATAATATTAAAAATGTCAGTAATGACTGTCGCTACACATTTAAACTAAAAAAATATAGGGTTTAATATACCACAAAAAAAATCGAAAAATTTTCTGAGTCTTTTTTCTATAGTGCCCCTAAGGATACACCCTGACCGAAGACTCACAGTAAGTCGTCTAAAATGTCTAGAAATGTCGAGTTCGAGGCGCAAAAGAAGCTCATCGAGCTGGAGGCTGCAGAGGCTGCAGAAGCCCTCGCGAAGGCGCAACACGAAGCCGCAGAAGCCCTCGCGAAGGCGCAACAAGAAGTCATAGAAAGAAAAATGGCGGCGAGAATTGCTGCGCTTGAAGAGCAATATTCACACAGAAGTCACAGAAGTGCAAGCTCAGAATGCTCGTCAGTGCTACCAAACAAGGTCGAGGAATGGTTTGAAAACGGCGAACGAAATGTCGATGTTATTGTAAATACTTAATAATTGTGTAAATAGAAATAATAATTTTCATCAAAGCGTGGACGCCATTTTGTCCACCGCGCATGCGCGGAGCGAGCCGGCCGCCGCCGCCGCCCGCGCCGAGCCGATCGAAGTCGCGCGCTCGCCAATCGACGACGCGAATACACAATTCAGTAAGTTAGCAGAAGCGCTAAAGGAAGTAGCTGTGGCCGCTACTACTAATTCCGCGAACGTGGGAATGGTTAGCCGATTGTGTACCCCGAAGGAGCTACCCACATACTTCGGCGACCCGATGGAGTGGCTCGCCTTCAAACAGGCGTACGAGGAGTCGACGGAGGTCTGCCAGTTTACCGCCAAAGAGAACATGTGGCGCCTGCGAAAGTGCCTCAGAGGAGCGGCTCGAGAGTCCGTCACCGACCTCCTCATCAGCGCCGCCGACCCCGAGGCCGTCATGTCAACGTTGGAGCTGCAGTTCGGCCAGCCGGACGTCATCCTGCCTAGGATACTGAACGAGATACGGAAGCTGCACCCTGTGGGCCCGGAGTACCACCGAGACATCGTCAGCTTCTCGATCAAGGTGAAGAACTACGTGGCTGCAGTCAGGTGTCTGTCCCAGGAGGAGTACCTACGTGGAGTCAACATAACGTCCCTAGTGTTGTCCAAATTGCCCCCCATACTATTGTCTTAAGTGGAGTGACTACAGTTATCCCATTATAAGTCTAAATAGCTCCATGTGTCGACTCGAAATTCTCTCTAATTTCCTAAGTGAAGAGGCCCTCAAAGTGTCCAAAACCTCAGTGTCCCTCTGTGTGTTAAATGACTATTTTAAGAACCGTAAGTGTGTGTCTAGTGACTCTAAAAATGTAATGATTGTGCACAGCAAAGTAGGTAATAATAGTAGGTCTAAGTGTAAATATTGTAATATAGGTGTACATTGTTTACCGGAGTGTAAAAAGTTTTGTAGGTCGCTGCGCAAAGACAGGTGGGACTTTGTGAAACGTCAAGGTTTGTGCTACAAGTGTCTGAACGGCCGCCACAACCGGGAGACCTGCCCAGCAGCAGCGTGTGACGTCGACAGCTGCAACCAGTCGCATCACAGGTTGTTGCACTTCACCTTGCCGCAGAATAATGTAAGTACTGCACAGTTGTCTAATGTAGGGTCTCAGATACAAGATGTCGAAAATATAAACACCTGTAGATCTGAACAAAGTGTACATTGTGTAAATACAAACAGTACGTCGCAGGAACAAAATGTGTCTAATGTAAATACCTGCAGTACAACACAATGTCTTTTAAAAGTCGTCCGTGTTAATATTCACGGCCCTAATGGTGTAGAAAATTGTATAGCCATGTTAGACGATGGCTCTAGTGTTTCTTTAATAAGTAGTGAGTTGTCTAAAAGGTTAGGTTTATGTGGAGATAAACAAACTTTGCGTGTATGCGGCGCGTGGAATAACACCGCGCTAGAATGTAACAGTGCGGTGGTACGGTCGTGTTTCTCGAACGCTCACGGACATTGAATTTACCGCGCGCAGTATAGACGAGTTAAAATTACCGGTGCAAAACTTAACGTCTGTAGATTTCTGTAAATATAAACATTTAAGTCAAGTTCATAATAATTTTGCTACCGGAATGTGTAAACCTGATATTTTGATAAGTCAGGATAATTATCATTTGATTTTGCCGCTAAAAATTATTAGGGGCAAACCTAACGAGCCTTATGCGACACTGACCCCACTAGGTTGGTGCATCCATGGTTTTGTGTCGAACTTACCTCACGTGCCCCACTCGGCGCTGCTCATCTGCGATGACCTTGCTGTCCCCTCGGCTGCCGAACTTACGTTGCGCGAGATCCAGGAAGACGTCCGTCGTTCTTTCACTTTAGAGTCAATAGGAATCGGTACTAAACCGCGAGAGAACGCCGAGGACGCCCGTGCAGTCGCCCACCTGGAGCAGACGGCCACGCTCATAGATGGGAGGTGGTACGTAGGGCTGCCGTGGAAAAATGTACATAGTAGGATGCCGGAGTCGCTTCCGCACGCTGTAAATAGGTTAGTTAATGTCGAAAAGAAAATGAATAATAATGCTGAATTCGCTGCTAGGTATACTGATAGGATTCAGCACCTGCTGGATAACGATTTTGCAGAGGAATTGCCGACGGATAGGCCGGCACGACGGACGTAGTACCTACCACATTTTGGGGTCGACAACCCTAATAAAAAGAAGCTGCGCTTAGTGTTCGATGCAGTCGCTAAAAGTCACGGTGTTTGTCTCAATGACTACCTACTACAGGGGCCGGACCTCCTTATGTCGTTATTCGGTATTATGTTACGGTTTAGGGAAAAGAAAGTTGCCATGTCAGCTGATATTAAAGATCAGTTTCTTAGAGTAAAAATTATACGCGAAGATCAAGACGCGCTACGGTTTATATGGCGAGATCCCGTAACTAAATGTATAAAAACTTTTGTCATGACGTCCTTGATTTTCGGCGCGAATTGTTCACCATTTATAGCTCAATTTATTAAAAATAGAAACGCAATAAGATTTCAGTCTCCTATGCCGGACGTCGTTTACGCGATATGTAAGCAACATTACGCAGACGACTACGAGGGCTGCTATTTATGTATCCGGAATTAAAAAAAGAAACAAACATATATCATTTAATATGGTTTTATTGCTTTTCAAAATATTCGCCGCGATGATTGACACACTTTTGCATACGCTGGAACCAATTTTCATAGCACTTTTTCCATTCTGATTGAGGTATCTCCAAAACGTGCATTTTGAACGCATCAACAGCCTCTTCGCGGCTCGAAAAACGTTGACCACGTAATTTGTTCTTCGCGTATGGAAATAAAAAGAAATCGTTAGGTGCCAAATCAGGGCTGTACGGCGGATGACCAGTCAATTCGATCTTTTGACCCTCCAAAAACTGAGTTGTTTCAGCTGAGGTGTGACAGCTAGCATTGTCGTGATGTAATATGATTCTGCGTTGTCGGTTGTCCTTTCTTATTTCTTCAAAGACTTCTGGTAAACAAATGGTCGTATACCATTCAGAATTAACCGTTTTACGATTCTCTAAAGGCACTGTAGCCACATGTCCATTAATTCCAAAAAAACAGGCGACCATTTGCTTCAAAGTACTTTTTGCACGAGTAACTTTTGTTGGTTTCGGCTCATCTTGGAACACCCACACCGTTGACTGTTGTTTAGTTTCGGGGTCATATGCATAGATCCAAGATTCATCACCTGTGTAGATATTATAAACGGCTTTTGACGTACCACGGTTGTATTTTTTTATAATTTTTTTGCACCAATCGACACGAGCCCGTTTTTGATCGATTGTCAAGTTGTGCGGAATCCAACGCGAACATATTTTTTTTACAGCCAAATGTTCGTGTAATATCTTATGTATGCTCGTCATACTTATGCCTAAGGACGCCTCTATCTCGCGATATGTAACATGACGATCACGCATTATTAGTTCCCGCACAGCATCTATATTTTGTGGGACAACAGCTGTTTTTGGGCGACCTTCTTTATTTTCATCCGTGAGCATAGACCGCCCACGATTAAACTCACTGTACCAGTGATAAACAGTGGTTTTTGATGGTGCTTCATCTCCAAAAGTTGCGGTGAGTTGAATAAAGCACTGTTGTTGATTTAGCCCACGCCGAAAATCGTGGTAAATCATTGCACGAAAATGCGTGAACGTTAAATCCATGGCAAATGAAGACACGCAATTTTCAAAATGACGCCACAATGGAAAAATAATTGACAGTCACATGAAACAAAATGTATTCTTCAACCAAAGAGTTCTATTTTCAAATGTTGTAATTACTTTTTAAATATTGTTCTTGTAAGTGGCCAGTTCCGGATACATAAATAGCAGCCCTCGTACATAGATAGCGTAGAAGACGAGGACACGGCGATTGAACTCGCAAAAAACATAATCCATGTTCATAGTCAAGGTGGTTTCGAAATTAGGAACTGGACTACTACCGAGTCGCTCGGTGCGTCCGCGGTAAAGTTCAATCTGGATCATATGGACGAAGGTGAACGAACTTTAGGATTAATATGGCACCCGAAGGGGGATAGTTAGGTTTCGATGTTTCTTTTAAACGTATACCGGTTAATATTATAAACGGGATTAAAACTCCTACAAAACGCGAAATGTTACGCGTTGTTATGTCCATTTTCGATGTATACGGTTTTCTGTCGCCTTTTACAATAAAAGGTAAAATATTACTTCAAGTTACGTGGCGAAGTAATATTCAATGGGATAAGGAAATTCCTCAATTAATTAATATTAAGTGGAACGAGTGGTTGCAAATTTTAAAACGCGTCGAAACGATACGTTTGCCGCGTTATTTTCAAAATGTAAATAGTCCTAGGAATGTACTCGATGCACCGAATAGCGAGTGCCCCCCGCCTCCCCGCGTGTCCCTCGCTTCCCCGCGTGCGCCCGCGCGCGCCCCGTCGCCCGGGTCGCCCGGGTCAAGGACACGAACAGCTGACGCGTGTACTTATGTTTCGGGCGGTTACAATAATTTAGAATTGCATTTATTTTGCGACGCGTCTACTAAGGCTATGTGTGCTGTCGCTTACTGGCGCTGGATGTCTAATAATAATATTCGCGTTGCGTTTATTGCCAGTAAGTGTCGAGTGGCTCCCTTAAAACTTACGTCGGTGCCACGCTTGGAACTACAAGCTGCGCTTCTCGCGGCTCGGCTCGCCGACACTATTGGAAAGGAGCACACTATGAAACCTGTAAATAGATATTTTTGGTGTGATTCTAGTACGGTTCTACATTGGATTAGGAACGACGCGCGCTGTTATAAAGCTTTTATTGCTCATCGTCTAGGGGAGATAGATGAACTAACAAATATTAACGAGTTGGAGGTATGTACCTACCAAATTAAATGTCGCAGATTTGGCCACAAGAGATTCTTGTGATTTTTCAGTTTTTTAACGTCGATAGCGAGTGGTTCCGTGGCCCGAATTTTTTGTATAGTGATGAGTCGTTATGGCCAGCGGATTTCTTGGAACTGAAGGTCAATAAGGTAGATCTAGAGTTTGTAAATACAGTCCACATAGTCGAAAACAATCTACGTGCTGTGCCCGATCCGCTGCGTTTCTCATCGTGGCTACGGTTACTTAGGTCTACTTGTATAGTTATTTCGTTTGTAAATATTAAATGTAAGAAGCTTACCGGTACTATCGACGGTGACTTAATGTCTAGGGCGGAACAGCTGTTAGTTAAATATGCGCAGCTACAGAGTTTTCCCGAAGATGTACATAGTCTGAAAAATAATAATTTTGTAAATAAGAAAAGTAGGTTACTTACCTTGTCTCCGTTTCTCGACGAGCACGGAATCCTGCGCGCCGGTGGCCGCATCGACGCGGCGCGCGACGTCCCGGTCAGTGTGAAACATCCCATCATACTCGACGGCAGGCACCACGTCGCGCGCCTTATTGTCAAACATTTTCATGTTCGTGCTGCCCATGGTAACCATGAGACAGTAGTCAACGATTTGAAGCAGAAATATTGGATTCTGCATATTAGGCCGACCGTAAGACGTGTAGCTATCGAATGTATGCTTTGTAGGATTAGGAAAGCGCAACCCAAACCACCAAGAATGGGTGATCTACCGGAGGCACGCTTGGCGCATCACCAAAGACCGTTTAGTTACTGCGGGCTCGATTTATTCGGTCCTATCGAAATTGCAATCGGTAGAAGAAGGGAAAAACGATACGGTGTATTATTTACTTGTTTAACTGTCAGAGCCATTCATATTGAAATCGTATCGTCTCAACGGACTCGTTGATAATGGCTCTCCGTAGGATGGCGGCTAGACGAGGATGGCCGCTACACTTGTATTCTGATAACGGTACGAATTTGCGAGGTGCCGATACCGAAATTAGAAAGTCTATTCGAAATTTAAGTCCCAACACATTACAGTCGACCGCGATTAATTACGGCACAACCTGGACCTTCATACCTCCCTCCAGTCCGCACTGGGGTGGGGCATGGGAGCGTCTCATTCGAACTGTCAAAAGTTCACTTAAAGTTATATTAAATGAGCGCACCCCCCGTGAGGAAGTTCTACTCACACTGATGGCTGAGGTCGAACAGATAGTGAAACGGTCGTCCGTTAACACATGTGAGCGTGGAGCCAGGGTCGGAGGAGGCCCTCACGTCTAATCATTTTCTTTTAGGTTCGTCGTCAAATTTACCGGTGTTAGGGGAGTTCGACGACTCCGATTTATTTTTACGTAAGCAATGGCGTATAGCGCAACGCCTTGCCGATATGTTTTGGTCTCGCTGGGTAAAGGAGATGCTGCCGCAGCTGATCCCTAGGAGCAAATGGACCCAGGAAGAGCCACCTCTGAAAGTAGGGGATTTTGTTATTATCGTGGACCCAAATTCTCCACGAAACTGTTGGTTGCGAGGTACAGTAGAGGCGGTCATGCCAGGGAAAGATGAGCGCGTTAGAGTGGTGGACATTCGCACTAGGGCTGGAATATTAAGACGCTCTGCGGCCCGCGTCGCACGTGTGCCTATGGGCTAGGAGTGCTCTTCCAGCACTGGGGTAGGGAATGTTGGCGACGCGACCGCCACCGTACTGCACCTTGCCACATTTTAGATATGTAAAAAAGTTAATGTTTATGTTTCTCAGGAAAAGGAAGTTATGTTTTTTGTCTATGGCGAAGCGACGCACACTGGTCCCAAAGTAAAATAAATGGGACATTAAGAATTTTCGGATCGAAGGTCAACGGATCAGGCTGATTTTTTTTTGTAGACAACTGATGCAATTACAAGTCACTTTTATAGATGTCGTTTTTTTCAAATATGCCTTATCTACAGAGAAAAAAAAATATGAATTATTTTTTGTATGGACGAAATCATAATTTTGTAATTTTCTTCCAAGATTCAAACGTATTCAACATAAATCATAGCACAGCTTATAGTTGCTCAACTGCGATTTTTGCGCCTTTTAGAGCTACAGGCACTTTATTTTTTTCTGTCAGCGGATGAGGCTGATTTTTTTTGTAGCATCTGATGCAATTACAAGTTACTTTTATAGATGTTGTTTTTTTTTTCAAATATGCCTTATCTACAGAAAAAATATAAATTATTTTTTGTATGGACGAAATCATAATTTTGTCATTTTATTCCAAGATTCAAACGTATTCAAAATAAATCATTGCACAGTTTTGTCATAGACACTTAACTGCGATTTTTGTGCCTTTAGGAACTACAGGTACTTTAATTTTTATTGTTTTGTATAATTCATTTCTGAGTATTTCATATAGTTTTTAATAAATATTGTTAAGGATAGACAAATAATAATGTTTTCTTTATTGACAAGTAACTCTTCCTAATGTCTTATTCATAAAAAAGCCTATATATACTAAAACTAAACAAATTAAAGTAGAAATCTCAAAACATGTACGTACAGGTAAATTATTTTATGACTCATCCAGTTTGCAAACATTGTTTGGTAATGACTCATTGCCTAATTGGTAATCACCTCTATACTTGGAATTTGTGCTCTGTTTTGTTATTCAGCGCTAGCGAACGTTTCGAAAACGCTAAATAATAAATAAGCACATAGATTGCAATTCAAATTTTCCCTTCCGAGTACTTTTACGGGCTTAGGACCGTCAAAATACAAACCTTTTATGATTATAATTATAGGTAATGTATTAACAATAGTGGAAATCTCAAAACGTGTTTGTACATGTAAATTATTCCATCGATCGTGGAAAAACGAGACACTATAAGGCTATTGTGAAAACCGATCATGAAAGCCTCATATTACTTCAAGTAGTGGGGGTAATTAGACAATGAATTATAAAAAAATGCTTGCAATACGGATGACTCGCGCAATAATCCTTCGAGCCCCAAGCGGTCGCATTGGACCGCGATAACAATAGAAGCCTTACTATTGTTATCGCGGTCGCATAACAATAGAAAGGCCCGGGCTTCGAGCCCCAAGCGGTCGCATGCGACCGCGATAACAATAGAAAGCCATTCTATTGTTTTTTAATTAGACAATGAGTTATAAAAAAATGCTTGCAATACGGATGACTCACGCAATAATCCTTCGAGCCCCAAGCGGTCGCTTGCGACCGCGATAACAATAGAAGCCTTACTATTGTAATCGCGGTCGCATGCGACCGCTTGGGGCTCGAAGGATTATTGCGTGAGTCATCCGTATTGCAAGCTTTTTTTTTTATAACTCATTGTCTAATTACCCCCACTACTTGAAGTAATATGAGGCTTTCATGATCGGTTTTCACAATAGCCTTATTGTGTCTCGTTTTTCCACGATCGAAGGAATAATTTACATGTACAAACAAACAAACATATATAATCATACAAGTTTGTATTTTGACGGTCCTAAGCCCGTAAAAGTACGAAGGGAAAATTTGAATTGCAATCTATGTGCCTATATATTATTTAGCGTTTTCGAAGCGTTCGCTAGCGCTGAATAACAAAACAGAGCACAAATTCCAGTATATAGGTAATTACTAATTAGGCAATGAGTCATTACCAAACAAAATTTGCAAACTGGATGCGTCATAAAATAATTTACCTGTACGTACATGTTTTGAGATTTCTACTTTAATTTGTTTAGTTTTAGTATATATAGGCTTTTTTATGAATAAGACATTAGAAAGAGTTACTTGTCAATAAAGAAAACATTATTATTTGTCTATCCTTAACAATATTTATTAAAAACTATATGAAATACTCAGAAATTAATTATACAAAACAATAAAAATTAAAGTACCTGTAGCTCCTAAAGGCACAAAAATCGCAGTTAAGTGTCTATGATAAAACTGTGCAATGATTTATTTTGAATACGTTTGAATCTTGGAATAAAATGACAAAATTATGATTTCGTCCATACAAAAAATAATTTATATTTTTTTTCTCTGTAGATAAGGCATATTTGAAAAAAACAACATCCATAAAAGTAACTTGTAATTGCATCAGATGCTACAAAAAAAATCAGCCTCATCCGCTAACAAAAAAAAAAGTGCCTGTAGCTCTAAAAGGCGCAAAAATCGCAGTTGAGCAACATGACAAAAATGTACGACAAGAGTCCTTCTATAAGCTGTGCTATGATTTATGTTGAATACGTTTGAATCTTGGAAGAAAATTACAAAATTATGATTTCGTCCATACAAAAAATAATTCATATTTTTTTTTCTCTGTAGATAAGGCATATTTGAAAAAAACAACATCTATAAAAGTAACTTGTAATTGCATCAGATGCTACAAAAAAAAATCAGCCTCATCCGCTGACAAAAAAAATTAAAGTGCCTGTAGCTCTAAAAGGCGCAAAAATCGCAGTTGAGTGTCTATGACAAAAATGTACGACAAGAGTCCCTCTATAAGCTGTGCTATGATTTATTTTGAATACGTTTGAATCTTGGATTAAAATGACAAAATTATGATTTCGTCCATACATTTTTTTTTAATTATTTTTTATCTCTGTAGATACGGCATATTTGAAAAAAACGACATCTATAAAAGTGACTTGTAATTGCATCAGCTGTCTACAAAAAAAAAAAAAATCAGCCTGATCCGTTGACCTTCGATCCGAAAATTCTTAATGTCCCATTTATTTTACTTTGGGACCAGTGTGCGACGCCGCGAAGTGCAATTGTTTTTTGTTCAGTTGTTTAAAAAATAAGAAAGGAATGTTGGCGGATAAAATTTAGTTTTAGTTTATAAAAGTGTATTTTGAGTTTTCCGTGAATATATGGACTTTCTCGTGCATTCAAGAATTTTATTCTGAAAATTCCTCCTCCTGTAGCCTACAAATATTACAAATGTCATTCCGGTTTGACGGACGAGGTTCGTGTATCTAGTGTGTAGTGGACGACGAACCGTCAAAACTGTCAAATTTGTCTCTCACGGACGGACCGTGTCCCTCACGGACGCGGTCTGCAGACCGGGTTCGCGCAATCTGTAGAAGCCATTATGGCCACACTGTATCCAGTCACTATAAAAGATTTTTATACTATATATGAGTCCGTATACGAAATTTGCCGATTTCGCTGATTTAACAGACGTGATTTAACATTTAAAATACAGTATTTCTATAAGTTTAAATGCACAACATGTAAGATCATTTCAATTATAACCTAATGTTGGAGCTAGATTTTTTAAAAGTATTTTTAAATAATCCAACTCAAACCCGCGACAATTTTGTGATTTTTGCTGTAAAAGGTTTAGAATATCACCTGTGGATTGTATTGACGTCTTATGCCCGCTGTACACTCTCGCCGAGAGCTCTCGGGCGAGTCTCGTGCGAGAGCCCCTTGCCCGAGTGCGATCAATGATCATGTACATTCTCGCTTAGTTCAATCGCAGTTAAGAACTCAGAGAAGATGGACGAAAACGACCATTCACCATTCACCATGCATCGAAAGATATCATTGTAATCCAAAGATTTATAATCATATTTAATTTTATTTTTCACAGATAATGACTAATAATGACGTTTATTAATGTTATTTTTCTGTTCTACACTGTCCAACGGCGGGACTAGTACTGAAAGACGCGAGAGTGTACAGTAGTGCGCTCGTTTTCCTCGCGAGACCCTTTGTCTCGGGCGCAAAATACCGAAAACGGACCGAGAGGGTCCGAGACAGGCGAGACGAGGCGAGCGCACCCATTTACACTCTCGCACTCGGGCTGCCTCGCTGTGTCTCGGCGAGAGTGTACAGCCGGCTTTAACGGTATGAAAAAATACAATTTACTGTTGAGAAAGTCGTCTATAAAATGTTGGAATTACTTTTTACCACTTTAATATGAAATAGTTGAGTAAAAAAATATGTAACTCGGCAAAATTTTAGAGAAAATGGGCAAAGAATTGCTGTTAATTTCGGCAACTTGGAGCTGTAATTCATAAAAAGAAAACGACAGAAATAATCTATAGGGCAATTCCATATGTGACTGACTCTACATTTGATACGACTTGCGTTTTATTTTGTCATAATATATTATGGTTACTATCATGTTGTTAACACCTTCACTGCGGCAAGTAAAATCTTAAACCTTCGTCTGGTGCGGCGGCGGGCCAAAGTGTGCCCCCAATGATTTTTCCGCCAGTGCGGGGTAGGCCTTTCTCGACCCACCAGCACAAGGTTAGATTAAATTACTATAACTTTGCGAAAACATAATGTAGGTGTACAATTTTTGGACTGTTGGAATAACCTTGAACACAACTATTTTAGAGGTTGACAACTGTAACTTTGGAGTTTTGGCGGGCATGTGAAAGAGTGCTGTTGTGTTTTTGTATTATTTTCCTAAAATTGTGTTAGCTGGGTTTTTAAATTAATATTGGTAGAATATTAACCATTAGATATTCGTGTTCATGCACAAGTGTAGGAAAGTGATGTAATATCCAGAAACGTGCTATTTTGTGTTCCCTCCAAAACTCCATCGAAAGTTTCAGTAAAGCGTCTACCACTTTACTGAATCGACCGACTTGACTCCTGTGACTGTATTGACTTTTACTTAGACTTTGACTAGACTTTAGACCTGACGATACATGAAAACGATGATGAAAATTATAATAGGAGGAATATGGTTTTCCCGCCATATTCCTTACCTTTTTACCTTGTCTGTGGCACAACATACACATCCTTTGTGTCAAGTTGCCAAAAAAGAAGAAAAAGAAAGAAAGAACTATTTTAGATTTGATTCGCCCCGGGATTTGCCAAACAGGAAATGAGAAATAAAACAGGGAAAGTGGCGGGCCGATATCGACCTGAACCGCACTAGAAAGTATTTTTAGTAGAGATGTGCTACCTTCCACACTACCCTGCGAGTGTGTGTTAAACGTGCAAACGTGTTTTATTATGCGAGCGGATATTCCATCGATCCCCGGTGCTGTGTTGGGGAGGTCCCTGATTATACTCGCAATCGCCTCTTCCGTGGGAGGAGGAGCATCTTCTCCTGAGGGAATTGCCGCTGCCACTAACCGCACTTGCCGGTGGTACTCCGTGTCCTTGGACACATCGTCGTCCGGACAAAGAGCATACATAAGGCTGTGCATGGCCTCGTCAGCTCCCCCAGCATAACCTTCGGCATGTTTCGTGCCATTAATTACATTGCTAGGAGGTCGAAACCTCCCGCTCGCGACACGGTACGCCTGGCCCCATGGGTCCTGGTTTCCCGATTCTGCTACGGCCTTGAAAAACTTAAGTTGCTCCTCCTTAATGGCTACCCTATACCTACGCTTAAGCTCGTTAAAGCGCTGCTTGTCAGCCTCCTCGCTCGGGTTGCTACCCTTTCGACTCGACTGCCAAGCTCTGCGCGCGCGGTAGGTTTCACGGCGAAGCCGGTCCAAGTCCGGCGTCCACCACTCATACCCCCGCTCTGTCCTCCCACCCTTGACAAACCCCAAGACGCTCTTGGCTGTGCTCGCGACCATTCTGGTAAGCTTCGCACATAACACCTCTGCAGGTGCGGTCCACGGGATGTTAGCAGACCTTTTTTGGATCTCGTCCTCGAAGATTCCCCATTCTACACCACGATCCCGAAACCTCATTGGCTCTTCGATCGGCTCAGCGCCAGAAGCAGTGTTCTGTTCGGCCACCACATATGTCATCAGCCTATGGTCACTGTCTATTGCGTCTTCATGCACTCTCCACCCCGTTACCAGGGTGCCTTTTGACAACGTCAGGTCGATATTGGACGATGCGTTCGTTGATGCGAACGTGGCCGGCTGGTCTGGTGCATTGGCCAAGCGGAGTCCATGTGCCAGGATAAATGCTTCCATCGATTCGCGACGGTGCGTGACGTCTGGTCCGCGTCCTCTGTACTGTCTCTCTTCGCAGTACCACATCGGAGAGTGCGCGTTTGAGTCAACCCCTATGATGACTTTCTTGCCCCTCAAGGAGGCAAGAACAGTGCCCAGATGTTCCAGGTGGACATCTATGTCGTCGCTGTACTGGAAGTACGCAGAGACAAGATACACGCCCTCTTGGTCGTTCAGTACATGGCACACCATACAGTGTGAGTTCGACAGATGGTGTAAGATGGCGCATGTCAGGTCTCTCCTACGAACGTAGATACCCGCCTTGGCACCGTCGCTGCTCTGCAAGATGTTATTTGCCGCGCGGTGAGAAGTGGAGCCAGGGTAATGTTCCTGGACCAGAACGACGTCTAGTCCCATCTCCTCTGCAATTAGGGGAAGCTCTGTGGTGGCCGTGAGTGCCCCCGCCAAGTTAATCTGGCCGACGGTTAATCTTTTTGTGTGCGCCATTTAGTAATCAGTACTCTCCCGCATCCTTTTTTCAGCATATTTCCGAGCAGGACACTCCGCACTCGCCGTCCTATGCTCGAGTGACGACTTTACATGCCCGAACCTGAAGCATGTTGCACACCTCCTCTCCTCTTCCTTACAGTCTTCTTTTTTGTGCCCTGTCTTCGCGCACTGGCCACAGATAAGACTTTCCGATTTACACCCCTTTTCAGTGTGTCCGTAGATGTGGCACCGTCGGCAGCAGATTTCTGTAGTGAAGTCTTCCACGACTATCACCTCCCAGCCAATGTACAACTTTTTCTTCTGCACCAAGCATTTCCGTAATTCTGGGAGGCATCTTAATACGTATGTCGTCCTACTACCGCCAATCCTGTTCTTTTTAAAAGCGATTTGACAACTGTTCTGAAGCCGCTCGAGCGGCCAGTCTTGATCCTCCCTCATGTTCTGGTCCTTGATAGCTTTAAGGATTTCCTCTAGTTTATGACTGTCCCCGTCCAGATTCCTAAGGGCAACTAGCGGTTGACGGCCTTTAAGAGGTTCAGCCTTAAGTGTCGCTGGCATTGCCGCCTTC
The DNA here is from genome assembly GCA_963422495.1 of Polyommatus iphigenia. Taxonomy (NCBI): domain Eukaryota; kingdom Metazoa; phylum Arthropoda; class Insecta; order Lepidoptera; family Lycaenidae; genus Polyommatus; species Polyommatus iphigenia. The sequence continues at coordinate 13,784,574 of OY730181.1, read as the reverse complement.
AGCCGATCCATATCCGTTGGCGACGACGTCTGAACGAGGACGCCTGCACCAGCGATCTTTTTAACTCGCTCAATTCGTATGTCCAAAGCGGCGGGGGCTACGGAGGTCTTTAGCAGATTCTTGGTCTCTTCAGACGTCTTTACTTCACCGGCCGTAGGGAGCACCTTGATCATTGGTCCTCTGGGACCTTGCTTGACTTTATCGGCGAACGAGGGTTTGGGAGGTAACTGTCGGTTGGCGGCCTCCTCGGCTCTGCGCTTCTCCGCTTCAGCCACCTCCTTTTCCCTTTTTAATTCTTCTTCCAGTCTGGTGACCTTTACGTCACCCAGCTCGGCCACCTTGGTCTTCTCACCCACCATTATGGCTAGGTGGGAGACGATTTCCAACATCCGTGAGATCTCCTCGGACACCCGGGAGCAATCAACCTTATTCAATCTTGACACCGGCGACCTTATAATGGAGTTTATGTGTGATGCCGCCTTGTTTGCCATGGATACCAACGACCTTGCTCCTGCCTTATCTAGGTCCTGGACGTCCTCTTCCTCCGCATCGGTGGAGCATGGAGTCCTAAAGTCCGGCATCGGTGTTCCCGGCCCGGCCTCTTCCTGAGTTCCTTCCTCAAGCGACAGTGGTTGGCAGGGGCGCACCATCTTCCGTTTCTGCCGTTTCTTTGCTGCGGACAAGGCTTCCTCTGGTGATAGCAGCCTCTTGGAGGCCTGCTGCTGTGTCATCCTGGGTGGAGTCCTGATGGCCTCCAACCTTTCCTCGTAATATTTTTGGGCCGCTCCTGCGGCCGCGGCTTCCAAGGCTGAATCATCCTCTGACGTCGAATAAGTCACTGGGTGGGACAGCAGGGGGCGGCGTCCGAGCCAATGACTGCCTAGGCATGAACGGCTGCGGAGGCGTCCGCCGAGGTGGCGGTCGACCGCCATCTTCCGGTTCGGACATGTCCGACGACGAGTCCGACGAACAATGTACCAAAATCCTTGTATCCACACAACGAACTGTCAGATGTCAACGTCACTTGTCATACGTCAAAGTCGACGTCACTTGTCAGCTGTCAGAGCGCACGTTGCGACCACGTGCTCGCACGTGGTTGCGAAGCAAACAAGGTTATTGACGAATAAATTAACACAAGTTATTAATAAAGTCAATAAAAGTTAAACTATAATTAAAGACTAACTATATTTAACTATAACTATTAGCGTCCGGTTCGCGTATTGGTATTCCAACTCCGCAACTTTCCACTAACACCGCGTCCAATTCGCACACTATTCCCGAAATATCCCCCGGGAGACAGACCTCGACCGGCCAGGAATACTTACGGGTTACACACACACTAAATGCACCCACAGGAACCAAAATTGGAACACCTGGAAGCAAAATAAATTTTTAAAACAATTTATTTGCGGAGCGCACTACAAGCGATGTTGACGCGTCGACGTCCAACACCGAAGTAGATAGGGACAAATCCCTCCACCAACCCATGGCCCTATCAACCTTTCGTGGTTATACGGGCCAAAACTTGGGAATGTGCACCCTACTGTCCTGGGTCCTGCCCTTCAGGTGCACACTTCTTGATTCCCTACAAATTGTTTAATCTATTTCCATTTGTCCCTAAGTCCTTCTCCCCTTTCTGGGGCGGACAGCACAGATACGGCTTCGGTGTCTTCCGATAACGCGTACTGTTTCCACTATCTCATTTCGTCCTTATTGCCTCCGATTTATGTATTTCTTTCTTCCTGTTCTAGTCTGCTTCTAATCCTGTGCCATAGTCGCGCGTAGTCCCGTAGCCTTCCGAAGTTCGCCGCCGATGAAACAAGATCGCAGTAATAGGCCGGACCCTCCCCAAAGACTTCGATACCGTCCAAGAGTTCCCTACGCGCCTCCCCGTACAGAGGGCACTCCCAGAGTGCGTGGTGTACGTCTTCTACCTCGGCTTCGCCGCAGTAGCATGACCCCACAGCGGCAAGAGTCATTCTGTGAAGTCTCCCTCTGAAACAGCCATGACCGGTAAGCAGCTGCGAAGTCTCATAGTCAGGCTCGATCCAAGTCGCCTTGGACCGGGCCAACACGTCCGGGAAGAACCGATATAACTCCCTCCCCTTGTTCGATGTGTCCCAACGCTCCTGCCATTGGGCATAAGCGGACTCAGTTTCTCTGAGTTTGGCGCCCCGAAGCTCTTCCTTGGTGATCGCGGACTGGCGCAGCACACCTAGTCTGCCAGCACGGATAACCTCAAGGTCGGCCGGAAGTACCCCTGCCAAAACTGACAGGGCGTCGGTGCTCGTCGAGCGATACGCCTTGGTCAGAAGGATCAAGGCGGGTCTCTGGGTGCGCAGAAGCGCACTCCGCACAACGTGCAGGGTCGCCCGCTCAAACCAACATGCTGCAGCATACGTCACGGTAGCCACAAAAGTCCCCTGGTACAGAAGCTTTTAGGCCCTGTACCTAACCCCCCATGAGCTAGCCGATACTCTCGACATTTTGCCAAAGCAATTTGCCGCCCTCTCTCCTATGGATACCGAGTGCCGCGCGAACGAAAGACTCGAGTCGATCTCCACTCCCAAAACCGTGGTCGACGTGACGCTCTCGACGGAGTTGCTCCCTAATCTTACGACTGGGGGTCGCTGGAACTTCCCCTTAATCGTCATGGTTGACGACTTTGTGGGAGAAAATTCCAGCCTATTACGGACACCCCATTCCGCAATGAGCCGCAATGCCTCCAAGGCTTTAGCCTCGAGGGCCGCTCGCGAGTCGCCCTCAATCAGGATCGTCACGTCGTCGGCATACGCCACAAGTTTCACCCCCCTGGGTAGGGGCAATCGAAGCAAGTCGTCCATCAGGACGTTCCAGAGCGAAGGACCCAGCACCGATCCCTGAGGACAGCCCATCGTGGCTACCTTCCACACTACCCTGCGACCGACGAACATGCCTACCCTGCGTCCGGTGAAGTAGCCCGCCAGCATCCGATAGATGTTTGGCGGACAGCCACCCCTTTTCGCTTTCAGCATGATCATCGGCCACCAGGCATTATCAAAGGCCCCAGAGATATCTAGAAAAATCGCCTGTACATATTTCGACGAGCTCCGACGAGCCGTTCCGAGGATTTCTCCCAGAGCGGACACTGTCGACCGTCCACGAGTGAAACCATGCTGGCAGTCCGACAGACCCCTTGTCATTTGCGTGGCGCACTTTAACATAACTCGTTCTAAAATCTTCCCAAAGATCGGCAACAGGGTGACGGGCCGGTAGGCTTTAGGGTCGGTAAGCGGCTTGCCGTTACCTTTCGGTAAGACAATCAGTCTACCGTCCTTCCATACACGCGGAAAAATGCCCTCCTGGACACATCGCCTAAACACTTCTGTTGTCTCTCGCGGCGCGGCTGCCCAAACGTGTTTTATTATGCGAGCGGATATTCCATCGAGTAGATAGGGACAAATCCCTCCATCAACCCATGGCCCTATCAACCTTTCGTGGTTATACGGGCCAAAACATGGGAATGTGCACCCTACTGTCCTGGGTCCTGCCCTTCAGGTGCACACTTCTTGATTCCCTACAAATTGTTTAATCTATAATCTATTTCCATTTGTCCCTAAGTCCTTCTCCCCTTTCTGGGGCGGACAGCACAGATACGGCTTCGGTGTCTTCCGATAACGCGTACTGTTTCCACTATCTCATTTCGTCCTTATTGCCTCCGATTTATGTATTTCTTTCTTCCTGTTCCAGTCTGCTTCTAATCCTGTGCCATAGTCGCGCGTAGTCCCGTAGCCTTCCGAAGTTCGCCGCCGATGAAACAAGATCGCAGTAATAGGCCGGACCCTCCCCAAAGATTTCGATACCGTCCAAGAGTTCCCTACGCGCCTTCCCGTACAGAGGGCACTCCCAGAGTGCGTGGTGTACGTCTTCTACCTCGACTTCGCCGCAGTAGCATGACCCCACAGCGGCAAGAGTCATTCTGTGAAGTCTCCCTCTGAAACAGCCATGACCGGTAAGCAGCTGCGAAGTCTCATAGTCAGGCTCGATCCAAGTCGCCTTGGACCGGGCCAACACGTCTGGGAAGAACCGATATAACTCCCTCCCCTTGTTCGATGTGTCCCAACGCTCCTGCCATTGGGCATAAGCGGACTCAGTTTCTCTGAGTTTGGCGCCCCGAAGCTCTTCCTTGGTGATCGCGGACTGGCGCAGCACACCTAGTCTGCCAGCACGGATAACCTCAAGGTCGGCCGGAAGTACCCCTGCCAAAACTGACAGGGCGTCGGTGCTCGTCGAGCGATACGCCTTGGTCAGAAGGATCAAGGCGGGTCTCTGGGTGCGCAGAAGCGCACTCCGCACAACGTGCAGGGTCGCCCGCTCAAACCAACATGCTGCAGCATACGTCACGGTAGCCACAAAAGTCCCCTGGTACAGAAGCTTTAAGGCCCTGTACCTAACCCCCCATGAGCTAGCCGATACTCTCGACATTTTGCCAAAGCAATTTGCCGCCCTCTCTCCTATGGATACCGAGTGCCGTGCGAACGAGAGACTCGAGTCGATCTCCACTCCCAAAACCGTGGTCGACGTGACGCTCTCGACGGAGTTGCTCCCTAATCTTACGACTGGGGGTCGCTGGAACTTCCCCTTAATCGTCATGGTTGACGACTTTGTGGGAGAAAATTCCAGCCTATTACGGACACCCCATTCCGCAATGAGCCGCAATGCCTCCAAGGCTTTAGCCTCGAGGGCCGCTCGCGAGTCGCCCTCAATCAGGATCGTCACGTCGTCGGCATACGCCACAAGTTTCACCCCCCTGGGTAGGGGCAATCGAAGCAAGTCGTCCATCAGGATGTTCCAGAGCGAAGGACCCAGCACCGATCCCTGAGGACAGCCCATCGTGGCTACCTTCCACACTACCCTGCGACCGACGAACATGCCTACCCTGCGTCCGGTGAAGTAGCCCGCCAGCATCCGATAGATGTTTGGCGGACAGCCACCCCTTTTCGCTTTCAGCATGATCATCGGCCACCAGGCATTATCAAAGGCCCCAGAGATATCTAGAAAAATCGCCTGTACATATTTCGACGAGCTCCGACGAGCCGTTCCGAGGATTTCTCCCGGAGCGGACACTGTCGACCGTCCACGAGTGAAACCATGCTGGCAGTCCGACAGACCCCTTGTCATTTGCGTGGCGCACTTTAACATAACTCGTTCTAAAATCTTCCCAAAGATCGGCAACAGGGTGACGGGCCGGTAGGCTTTAGGGTCGGTAAGCGGCTTGCCGTTACCTTTCGGTAAGACAATCAGTCTACCGTCCTTCCATACACGCGGAAAAATGCCCTCCTGGACACATCGCCTAAACACTTCTGTTGTCTCTCGCGGCGCGGCTGCCCAAACGTGTTTTATTATGCGAGCGGATATTCCATCGATCCCCGGTGCTGTGTTGGGGAGGTCCCTGACTATACTCGCAATCGCCTCTTCCGTGGGAGGAGGAGCATCTTCTCCTGAGGGAATTGCCGCTGCCACTAACCGCACTTGCCGGTGGTACTCCGTGTCCTTGGACACATCGTCGTCCGGACAAAGAGCATACATAAGGCTGTGCATGGCCTCGTCAGCTCCCCCAGCATAACCTTCGGCATGTTTCGTGCCATTAATTACATTGCTAGGAGGTCGAAACCTCCCGCTCGCGACACGGTACGCCTAGCCCCATGGGTCCTGGTTTCCCGATTCTGCTACGGCCTTGAAAAACTTAAGTTGCTCCTCCTTAATGGCTACCCTATACCTACGCCTAAGCTCGTTAAAGCGCTGCTTGTCAGCCTCCTCGCTCGGGTTGCTACCCTTTCGACTCGACTGCCAAGCTCTGCGCGCGCGGTAGGTTTCACGGCGAAGCCGGTCCAAGTCCGGCGTCCACCACTCATACCCCCGCTCTGTCCTCCCACCCTTGACAAACCCCAAGACGCTCTTGGCTGTGCTCGCGACCATTCTGGTAAACTTCGCACATAACACCTCTGCAGGTGCGGTCCACGGGATGTTAGCAGACCTTTTTTGGATCTCGTCCTCGAAGATTCCCCATTCTACACCACGATCCCGAAACCTCATTGGCTCTTCGATCGGCTCAGCGCCAGAAGCAGTGTTCTGTTCGGCCACCACATATGTCATCAGCCTATGGTCACTGTCTATTGCGTCTTCATGCACTCTCCACCCCGTTACCAGGGTGCCTTTTGACAACGTCAGGTCGATGTTGGACGATGCGTTTGTTGATGCGAACGTGGCCGGCTGGTCTGGTGCATTGGCCAAGCGGAGTCCATGTGCCAGGATAAATGCTTCCATCGATTCGCGACGGTGCGTGACGTCTGGTCCGCGTCCTCTGTACTGTCTCTCTTCGCAGTACCACATCGGAGAGTGCGCGTTTGAGTCAACCCCTATGATGACTTTCTTGCCCCTCAAGGAGGCAAGAACAGTGCCCAGATGTTCCAGGTGGACATCTATGTCGTCGCTGTACTGGAAGTACGCAGAGACAAGATACACGCCCTCTTGGTCGTTCAGTACATGGCACACCATACAGTGTGAGTTCGACAGATGGTGTAAGATGGCGCATGTCAAGTCTCTCCTACGAACGTAGATACCCGCCTTGGCACCGTCGCTGCTCTGCAAGATGTTATTTGCCGCGCGGTGAGAAGTGGAGCCAGGGTAATGTTCCTGGACCAGAACGACGTCTAGTCCCATCTCCTCTGCAATTAGGGGAAGCTCTGTGGTGGCCGTGAGTGCCCCCGCCAAGTTAATCTGGCCGACGGTTAATCTTTTTGTGTGCGCCATTTAGTAATCAGTACTCTCCCGCATCCTTTTTTCAGCATGTTTCCGAGCAGGACACTCCGCACTCGCCGTCCTATGCTCGAGTGACGACTTTACATGCCCGAACCTGAAGCATGTTGCACACCTCCTTTCCTCTTCCTTACAGTCTTCTTTTTTGTGCCCTGTCTTCGCGCACTGGCCACAGATAACACTTTCCGATTTACACCCCCTTTTCAGTGTGTCCGTAGATGTGGCACCGTCGGTAGCAGATTTCTGTAGTGAAGTCTTCCACGACTATCACCTCCCAGCCAATGTACAACTTTTTCTTCTGCACCAAGCATTTCCGTAATTCTGGGAGGCATCTTAATACGTATGTCGTCCTACTACCGCCAATCCTGTTCTTTTTAAAAGCGATTTGACAACTGTTCTGAAGCCGCTCGAGCGGCCAGTCTTGATCCTCCTTCATGTTCTGGTCCTTGATAGCTTTAAGGATTTCCTCCAGTTTATGACTGTTTCCGTCCAGATTCCTAAGGGCAACTAGCGGTTGACGGCCTTTAAGAGGTTCAGCCTTAAGTGTCGCTGGCATTGCCGCCTTCAGCCGATCCATATCCGTTGGCGACGACGTCTGAACGAGGACGCCTGCAACAGCGATCTTTTTAACTCGCTCAATTCGTATGTCCAAAGCGGCGGGGGCTACGGAGGTCTTTAGCAGATTCTTGGTCTCTTCAGACGTCTTTACCTCACCGGCCGTAGGGAGCACCTTGATCATTGGTCCTCTGGGACCTTGCTTGACTTTATCGGCGAACGAGGGTTTGGGAGGTAACTGTCGGCTGGCGGCCTGTCGGCTGGCGGCCAAGTAGATAGGGACAAATCCCTCCACCAACCCATGGCCCTATCAACCGTCATGGTTATACGGGCCAAATCATGGGAATGTACACCCTACTGTCCTGGGTCTTGCCCTTCAGGTGCACACTTCTTGATTCCCTACAAATTATTTAATCTTTTGCTATTTGTCCCTAAGTCCTTCTCCCCTTTCTGGGGCGGACGGCACAGAAACGGCTTCGGTGTCTTCCGATAACGCGTCCTGTGTCTACTATCTTAGTTTCGTCATCATTATTGCCTCCTGTTTTCTATGTCTTCTCTTTCCAACCTGCTTCTAATCCTATGCCATAGATGCGCGAATTCCTGCAGTCTTCTGAAGTTCGCCGCTGAGGAAACAAGGTCGCAGTAGTAGGCCGGACCCTCTCCGGGGACTTCGATACCGTCCAAGAGTTCCCTACGCGCCTCCCCATACAGAGGGCACTCCCAGAGTGCGTGGTGTACGTCTTCTACTTCGGCTTCGCCGCAGTAGCATGACCCCACAGCGGCAAGAGTCATTCTGTGGAGCCTCCCTCTGAAACAGCCATGACCGGTAAGCAACTGCGAAGTTTCATAGTCAGGCTCGACCCAAGTTGCCTTGGATCGGGCCACCACATCCGGGAAAAACCGATACAGCTCCCTCCCCCTGGTCGACGTGTCCCAACGCTCCTGCCATAGGGCAAAAACGGACTCAGTCTCCCTGAGTTTGGCACCCCGTAGCTCCTCTTTGGAAGTCGCGGACTGGCGCAGCACACCTAGTCTGCCAGCACGGATAACCTCGAGGTCGGCCGGAAGCACCCCGGCAAGAACTGCCAGGGCGTCGGTGCTCGTCGAGCGATACGCCTTGGTCAGAAGGATCAAGGCGGGTCTCTGGGTGCGCAAGAGCGCGCTCCGCACAACGTGCAGGGTCGCCCGCTCGTACCAACATGCTGCAGCATATGTCACAGTAGCCACGAAGGTCCCCTGATACAAGACCCGAAGGGCCCTGTACCTAACCCCCCATGAGCTAGCCGATACTCTTGACATCTTGCCAAAGCAATTTGCCGCCCTCTTTCCAATGGATACCGAGTGCTGCGCGAACGAAGGACTCGAGTCGATCACCACTCCCAACACCGTGGTCGACGCGACGTTTCCGATAGAGTTCATCCCTAACTTGACGACTGGGGGTCGCTGGAACTTCCCCTTAACCGTCATGGTTGACGATTTCGTGGGAGAGAATTCCAGCCTATTACGGACACCCCACTCAGCAATGAGACGCAATGCCTCCGAGGCTTTCGCCTCGAGGGCCGCTCGCGAGTCCCCCTCGATCAGTATCGTCACGTCGTCGGCATAAGCCACAAGTGTAACCCCCCTGGGGAGGGGCAGTCGAAGCAAGTCGTCCATCAGGATGTTCCAGAGCGAAGGACCCAGCACCGATCCCTGAGGACAGCCCATCGTGGCCGCCTTCCACACTACCCTGCGACCAACGAACATGCCTACCCTGCGTCCGGCGAAGTAGCCCGCCAGCATCCGATAGATGTTTGGCGGACAGCCCCCCCTTTTCGCTTTCAGCATGATCATCGGCCACCAGGCATTATCAAAGGCCCCAGAAATGTCCAGAAAAATCGCCTGTACATATTTCGACGAACTCCGGCGAGCCGTTCGGAGGATTTCACCCAGAGCGGACACCGTCGACCGTCCGCGAGTGAATCAATGCTGGCAGTCCGATAGACTCCTTGTCATTTGCGTGGCGCACTTAAGCATGACTCGTTCTAAAATCTTTCCAAAGATCGGCAACAGAGTGACGGGCCGGTAGGCTTTAGGGTCGGTAAGCGGCTTGCCATTACCTTTCGGCAAGACAATCAGTCTACCGTCCTTCCATACGCGCGGAAAAACGCCCTCTCGGACACATCGCCTAAACACTTCTGCTGTCTCTCGCGGCGCGGCTGCCCAAACGTGTTTTATTATACGAGCGGATATCCCATCGATCCCCGGTGCTGTGTTGGGAAGCTCCCTGACTATGCTCGCAATATCTTGTTCCGTCGGAGGAGGAGCATCTTCTCCTGAGGGAATCGCTGCTGCCACTAAGCGCACTTGCCGGTGGTACTCTGTGTCCTTGGACACATCGTCGTCCGGACAAAGAGCATACATGAGGCTGTGCATGGCCTCATCGACTCCCCCAGCATAACCTTCGGCATGTTTCGTGCCATTAACTACATTGCTAGGAGGTCGCAACCTCCCGCACGCGACACGGTACGCCAAGCCCCATGGGTCTTGGTTTCCCGATTCTGCTACGGATTGGAAAAATTTCAGTTGCTCCTCCTTGATGGCATCCCTGTATCTACGCCTATGCTCAAGAAAGCGCTGCTTGTTAGCCTCCTCATCCGGGCTATTGCCCTTCCGACTTGCCTGCCAAGTTCTGCGCGAGCGATAGGTCTTGCGGCGAATTCGGTCTAAGACCGGGGTCCACCACTCATACCCTCGCTCTGTTCTCCCCTCCTTAACGAACCCCAAAACGCTCTTGGCTGTGCTAGTAACCATCTTGGTAAACTTCGCACACAGCACCTCTGCAGGCGCGGTCCATGAGATGTTAGCGGACCTTTTTTGGATCTCGTCCTCAAAGATTCCCCATTCCACACCACGATCCCGAAACCTCATTGGCTCTTCAATCGACCCAGCGCCAGAAGCGGTTTTCTTTTCGGCCACCACATATGTAATCAGCCTATGGTCACTGTCTATAGCGTCTTCATGCACTCTCCACCCCGTTACCAGGGTGCCTTTTGTCAAAGTTAGGTCGATGTTGGACGATGCGTTCGTCGATGCAAACGTGGCCGGCTGGTCTGGAGCGTTGGCCAAGCGGAGTCCATGTGCCAGGATAAACGCCTCCATCGACTCGCGACGGTGCGTGACGTCTGGTCCGCGTCCTCTGTACTGTCTCTCCTCACAGTACCACATCGGAGAGTGCGCGTTTGAGTCAACCCCTATGATGACTTTCTTACCCCTCAAGGAGGCAAGAACAGTGCCCAGATGTTCTAGGTGGACATCTATGTCGTCGCTGTACTGAAAGTACGCAGAGATAAGATATACGCCCTCTTCGTCGTTGAGTACATGGCACACTATGCAGTGTGAGTTCGACAGATGGTGTAAAATGGCGCATGTCAGGTCCCTCCTACGAACGTAGATACCCGCCTTGGCACCGTCGCTGCTCTGCAAGATGTTATTTGCCGCGCGGTGATAAGTGGAGCCAGGGTAATGTTCCTGGACCAGAACGACGTCTAGTCCCATCTCCTCTGCAATTAGGGGCAGCTCGGTGGTGGCCGTGATTGCCCCCGCCAGGTTGATCTGACCGACGGTTATTTTTCCTTGATGCGCCATTAGTATGTTGTTGTTTCGACCAATCGTCTCTCAGCGTGTCTTCTGGCAGGACATTCCGCACTGCCTGTTTTATGATCCAGCGAAGATTTTTCGTGTCCAAATTTGTGACACGTTGCACATCTGGTTAGATCCTCCTTGCATTCGTCCTTGGTGTGGCCTGTTTTAGCACATTTTCCACATGTAGGCTTCTCTGCCTTGCATGTTTTCTCGCCATGCCCGTATAGGTGGCACCGTCGGCAGATTATTTCCACAGTGTAGTCTTCAACCCTTATGACGTCCCATCCGATGTATAGTTTGCCTTTTTCAACCAGGCACTTTCTTAATTCTGGGTGGCAGCGTACGACGTAGGTCGTCCTGACACCACCTCCACGACTCTTTTTGAACGCAAGCTGGCTACATTCGATAAGCCGCTCGAGCGGCCAATTGGCGTCTTCTCTTAGGTTTTGGTCTTTGATCGCCTTCAGAATTTCTTCCATCTTGTGATCGTCTCCATCTAAGTTCCTTAAGGCAACCAAAGGTTGACGTCCTCTAAGGGGTTCCACTTTGAGGGTGGATGGGATCGCCGCTCTCAGTTTCTCCATATCATTTGGCGTCGACGTTTGCACCAGTATCCCTGCACCAGATATCTTCTTCACCCTCTCAACTCTGATATCTAATGTGGCGGGGGCTACGGAGGTCTTCAGTACTTTTTTAGTCTCCTCAGACGTTTTCAGGTCGCTACCTGCTGGCATCACCTTTATCATCGGTCCCTTTTGGACACGTCTTACCATGTCAGCAAATGTGGGCTGTTGCATCTGCTGCCTCTGACAAGACTCCATCCTGCGTCTCTCCTCTTCAACAATTTCCCTCTCCTTCTTAAGGGCCTCCTTTAAGCTGTTGACTTTAGCGTCGCCAAGTTCTGCCACCTTCGACTGCTCCCCCACCATGATGGCGAGGTGAGAGACTATCTCTAGCATCCTTGATAGCTCCTCTGAGACTTGGGAGCTGACCGCCTTGCTGACTTTCGAAACGGGTGACCTTATAATTCTATTAATTTGCGCTGCCGCCTTGTTCGCCATGGAAATCAGCGACCTCGCACCAGCCTTGTCAAGTTCCTGGGCGTCCTCTTCCTCCTCTGCGTCAGTGGAGCATGGCATCCTAAAATCCGGGAGAGGTGTCTCCGGCCCGGCCTCTCCCTGAGCACCTTCCTCAAAGGTCAGCGGCTGACAGGGGCGCACAATCCTCCTCTTTTGCCGCTTCTTTACTGCCGACGCAGCTTCCTCAGGCGACAGAAGCCTCTTAGACGGCTGTTGTTGAGTCCTCGGTGGCGTCCTGATGGCTTCCAACATTTCTAAATAGTACTTCTGTGCCGCACTTGCGGCCACAGCTTCCACGGCGGACTCTTCTTCCGATGTTGTGTACGTCACGGGGGGACGGCAGGGGGCGGCGTCCGAGCCAGCGACTGCCTCGGTTTGAACGGCTGCGGGGGCGTCCTATGAGGTGGCGGTCGCCCGCCATCCTCGGGTTCGGACATGTCCGACGACGAGTCCGACGAACAATTCACCCAAGTGCTTGTGTCCACACAACGAACTGTCAGATGTCACCTGTCACTTGTCAAACGTCAAAGTCGACGTCATTTGTCAGCTGTCAGAGAGCACGTTGCAACCACGTGCTCGCACGTGGTTTCGAAGCACACAAGGTTATTAACAAATGAATTTACACAAGTTATTAATAAAGTCAATAAAAGTTAAACTATAATTAAATACTAACTATATTTAACTATAACTATTAGCGTCCGGTTCGCGTATTGGTATTCCAACAAAAAAATGTTTGGCACTTACCACTAACACCGCGTCCAATTCGCACACTAATCCCGAAATATCCCCCGGGAGATAGACCTCGACCGGCCAGGAATACTTACGGGTTACACACACACTAAATGCACCCACAGGAACCAAAATTGGAACACCTGGAAGCAAAATAAATTTTTAAAACAATTTATTTGCGGAGCGCACTACAAACGATGTTGACGCGTCGACGTCCAACACTCGCACACATGCTAGACTCCTTGGTCCGTGTTTCAAGACGGGTCCTGCGAGTGCCCGAAACAGAATCATCGCAGACAGAGACGCGCACAGTCCGAGACTGCACGGCGGCGACAAACAGCAACGACCGACGTACGTCCGCACTGAGGCAGGACATCCACCGGGACGCTAGCTTGCGTCGGGCCGGACGCGCGTAAACGCGTGCGCGGTTCGCATTGAAGCGTATTATCCATCATTTAAACCGTCCGCAACGGCCGGCCGGCAACCCGACCCGGTACGCCAGCGAGCGCCGAGACGCTCGCCGACGGACTCCTGAGAGGCGCTTAGGCCGACCCCGAACGGGTCGCGATGCATTACTAAGAGAGAAGTGCACGCCGTCGGCGGACGTCGACGAACGCGTCCCGTGCGCGCCGCATCGCCGAAACGACCGACACACATCGAGGCGCACGCCCGTACGCCGCCGAATGACGATGAATCTCTCCGTTCGTTCATTCGAGTTTCGCAGGTTTACCCCTGAACGGTTTCACGTACTCTTGAACTCTCTCTTCAAAGTTCTTTTCAACTTTCCCTCACGGTACTTGTTCGCTATCGGTCTCGCGGTAATATTTAGCCTTAGATGGAGTTTACCACCCACTTAGGGCTGCACTCTCAAGCAACCCGACTCTTAGGAGAGCTCCTCTCGCCGCCACGCACCGTCGCTACGGGCCTGGCACCCTCTACGGATAAACGGCCCCGTTCAAGGCGAACTTGGACAGGCGCGGCGACGACGAGAAAGCGGAACCTCCCGAACACCACATCTCCCGCGACCGAGACGACCGCGGGATTCAGTGCTGGGCTCTTTCCTGTTCGCTCGCCGCTACTAAGGAAATCCTAGTTAGTTTCTTTTCCTCCGCTTACTATTTATAAATGTTATATACATACATTCTTAATGTTCTTCCGATTTTACTTTAGTTTTACTATATTATATCATTATTAAAAAAAATCATTTGGTTATTTTCATCATCAAATCAGATGGCCCATTTATTATGACAGAAAGAACAAGATTTTTTCATCGTCTAATAAGACGGCCCATTTCATAATTATTTTGTACATTTTGTCCGTGTAACCCAGTTTTTCATCGTTTGGTTAACGGCCCTGATTCATTACGTGACAAGGTTACTTTTACCCAATGATATTCTACTTATACAGATCTGTTACGTCCATACTATTTTCCAGCTTAAATCTCTTCCGAACAATTTCCAAATTCAAAATTGCAAACATTGACAAATTTGACAGATAAGTGAAACAAAAGATACGAAAAACCATTTACATAAAAGAGACAGTTCTATTTTTAAACGTCGAATCGTATCGCTGTCTCTTTTTTCGCCTGAGCGATGACCAAAATTCGATTTGTTTCCAGATTGTTCGAAAAATAATTGAAAATGTAAATAATCGAGGTATTTATTGCAATCAAGACATGCGGTAAGAGATTCCATGTGTTTTGTTTTCTTTTGAGTCATAATTGGTACTTTTTCGAAACACGCACGACGTCATTTTCAATTTATTTAGGTAAGACAAGACGCGGCACGTTCGTGACTGCGCTCGATGCAGACTAAATAACAGACGACCCAATTGGGCCGTATTTGAATCTTCACAACGCGCGCGGTAGTAACATATCTGCTTTGAGTTTTCCATCATTGCTTTTAATCTTAATCTCAATAACAGGAACTGTGTACAATGTAAAATCTTATTAAACAGCTTTATAGAACTTTTAAATGATCAAGAACCTTATTGGAACAATTCAAAAATAACTAAGGAATACATGATACCTAGGAACTTACTTTCACTAGATCATAATATTACAATTTACATAGTACATACCTACTTAATGGAATATATTCCAATTCCATCTACTTTTTCTTGAAAATCGTCCTATTATAATATACCGTTGTAACAATTTGAATTTTAAAAAATCCAGGACTACCGAAATTTGTTAATAATTTACAACTACCGAAACACGTAGTGATTATATTATTCTCTTTGTACCGGCGATATTTAACCAGAACAATAACAATCACTTGTATAAATACCTACGAATTACGATTGACATCTGACAATTGACATACACTGATAAGTGTAAACTGTCAAAACAAGGACTGACATTGACATTTTGTGACCATAGACATTTTCTTTTTTCTGTATATTGTGTGATGGCAAAAACTTAACTCTAGGTGACCGGTAAAAAAAAATATATTTTTTCAAAAATTAGTCTATCAAGAAAGTCATGATAGGCGGGAAAATTTTCTAAACGTCATCGCGCTTATATGGTGTATTTTTTTCTTTGTATTTTCACAGAGAACGCTTATTGGTTATTATAGTGCAGTCGCCAGAGGTTTTAACCTCCGAAAATTGTAATAGTGAATGGATTTTTGTTTTTGAGGTGTCAGTTTCTTTTTTACACTATAACTTGAAATGTTTACCAAAAATTTTTTTGTGCTTTCAATTTTTTAGTTACTTAATTAAAAATTAATATTTCAACATATAAAACCGGTCGAGAAAAAAAAAATTTTCTTGTTCCTGTTATTTAATGCCTCTTATCCGATTATTTACGTTGAAAATTAACCAAATACACAATTTTTAAAAAAGAAAGTTAGCTTTGCTAAGCTAAATACAACTATAAGGTTTTTGAAAAGTTTTAAGAGATTAACGCTTGTCGTAACCAAGATAAAAGGGTTTGGGTGGATTTAAGGGTTGTAACGAAAAGTGTGTTAAACTTACTTATTGTGCGTATTTAATTTTTAGAGAAATGATAACTTTTAAGTACTTAAAAACGGTTAAATATCTCCAAAAATGTGTAAAATGGACCGAAAATATTTTTCTATATTTGTTGAGAATTTATTTTAGTGAGAGCTAAAACATTAAATGCATCGATAAATGAAAGACTTTTCTCTAGTCTTTGAAATATATTTAAACTTCCTACTTAAAGCCAGAAAAAAAATTGGGTGCTACAAATCTCACGTACATACTAAAGACGTGTGCTGCGACCTATGTTTGGAAAATGCTTACCTGAATACAAAAAATATCAGTTCTTAACCTAATTTGTATTTTTTTACTTTAAGTATGTTTTAACAAATATAATTAATGAAAAAAAAATCAATTTTATTCTGTAAAAACCTTACCAAAAGAAATAAAATACAGATTTTCTTCAAAATATCCGTAAAAAGTTTGTGCTACATTTTCAAAAAATTTATAAAGTAAGAGATAAAACGTTATACACATTAAGAAATAGAAGGTTTTGTTAAGCCTAAAAAATAATTTTAAACTTCCTATTTAAAACCAAAGAAAAGTAGGAACGCCATTTACCTGGCGAGGCACACAACAAGCACATTTGGAGGTATGCTCATCTACATACAAAAATATTAATTTTAAATCTAAATTATATATTTTTTCAACTTATTTTCTTACTTTGGAATATAAGCAACGATAAAAATTTAAAAAATAATAATATATTTTATTATTTTACTATATATTTAAAAGAAAGAAATATGCAAATTTTCTTCAAAATTTTACAGTTTATTATTTACTTGAAGTGGAAGAGAATAATTTAAAAATCAAAAGCACAACTTTTCAATAGGTAAACTTTATTATTTATGTTATCAGCTACACATTCCTTTTTTTCTTTTCAATTTTCATCCACTATTGCAAAAATCGGAGGTTTGCACGATTTTTACGCTCTGGGAACTCCACTAATACAATATTACAAAATTTAGAAAAAACAACTACAATATAACGTTCAAGTGTCACTACTGACATTTGAAGCGTCAGTTCTTCTTCTTTCTTTTTCTTCTTTTTTGGCAACTTGACACAAAGGATGTGTATGTTGTGCCACAGACAAGGTAAAGAGGTAAGGAATATGGCGGGAAAACCATATTCCTCCTATTATAATTTTCATCATCGTTTTCATGTATCGTCAGGTCTAAAGTCTAGTCAAAGTCTAAGTAAAAGTCAATACAGTCAAGGAGTCAAAAAGTTCCTTCTCCTCCTAAAAGCTCCTAAGGAGATTTTAGGAGGAGAAGGAAGGTATGGGATTATGAGTGGTACGGCCACCAAGGAAAAATCCTCTGATCAAGACGTGAGGTGGTATGCAGCTGGCCTGAGCCCACGCGATAGATTTCAGCTGTCGTATACAGGGTGTAACAAAACAAAGTAATGATACAGTGTGTATGTAAAAAGGTGCGCGTCCACTGGATCGGAATCGCAGCGTAGGTACGCAGCGGACGGATTTGTTGCTTTGTATGTATGGCATTGACTGCTGTGAACTGCACTAGAAGTACTGGAACGTCATTCTGCGCCTGACAAATACTTATATGACGACACGACGCGCCGTCCGCACCGTACGTCCCGATTCCGACCTGGTGGACGCGCAGCTTTAGTCCCCTCCCTATTAAGAGTTTACTGTATAAGCCAATCAAGTAGTTAGTAGAGTAGCATAGACAGCTTTTCTATTATATTTATAAATAAAATACATAAAACTGTACTGTAATATTATAATATTGAATAATAGAAATCAAAAAAAGCTTGTGGATTAAATCTGTTTTATAATTTATTGTTTAATTTACCTTATTAGCCTATTTAATTAGCAATGTATAATATTTTTTATTGAAATAAAACATTTAATTCAGCTCATTTTCTTATTTATTATTATTTTTCTAATTTTTGGTATGTTTAGAGTGAAAGGTTTTGCACTTAAAAATTTTAACTTCAGTTTCAAATTAAAAAAATAACGGATGTTTATTTTTTTCTTTTAAGTCCGACCTCTTGTTACGTAGTATACAATTTACATCCTCTTTGATCTCTTTTTTCATTGAATTGACATTTCTGTAAAATACTGTCTACAAACTTGGTAAAAAGTATTTATGTAAAATATATACGCACAAATTACGTGTTTTTAAACTATTATTATTCTTAAATAAACACATATACTGCAGTCGCCAGAGGTTTTAACCTCCGAAAATTGTAATAGTGAATGGATTTTTGTTTTTGAGGTGTCATTTTCTTTTTTACACTATAACTTGCAAAGTTTACCAAAATTTTTTTGTGCTTTTAATTTTTTAGTTACTTAATTAAAAATTAATATTTCACCATATAAAACCGGTCCCGAAAAATTTTTTTTTTTCTTGTTCCTGTTATTTAATGACTCTTGTCCGATTGTTTACGTTGAAAATTAACCAAATACACAATTTCAAAAAAAGAAAGTTTGCTTTGCTAAGCTAAATACAACTATAAGGCTTTTGCAAAATTTTTAGAGATTAACGCTCGTCGTAACCAAGATAAAAGGGTTTGGGTAGATTTAAGGGTTGTAACGAAAAGTGTGTTAAATTTACTTGTTGTGCGTATTTAATTTTTAGAGAAATGATAACTTTTAATTACTTAAAAACGTTTAAATATCTCCAAAAATGTGTAAAATAGACCGAAAATATTTTTCTATATTTGTTGAGAATTTATTTAAGTGAGAGCTAAAACATTAAATGCATCGACAAATTGAAGACTTTTTCCAGTCTTTGAAATATATTTAAGCTTCCTACTTAAAGCCAGAAAAAAAATTGGGTGCTACAAATCTCACGTACATACTAAAGACGCATGCTGCGACCTATGTTTGGATAATGCTTACCTGAATGCAAAAAATATCAGTTCTTAACCTAATTTGTATTTTTTTCCTTTATGTATGTTTAAGCAAATATAATTAATGAAAAAAAAATCAATTTTATTCTGTAAAAACCTAACCAAAAGAAATAAAATACAGATTTTCTTCGAAATATCCGTGAAAAGTTTATGCTACATTTTCAGAAAATTTAATAAAGTAAGAGCTAAAAAGTTATACACATTAGGAATAGAAGGCTTTTTTAAGCCTAAAAAATAATTTTAAACTTCCTATTTAAAACCAAAGAAAAATTAGAACGCCATTTACCTGGCGAGGCACACAACAAGCACATTTGGAGGTACGCTCATCTACATACAAAAATGTTAATTTTAAACATAAATTACATTTTTTTTTTCAACTTATTTTCTTTCTTTGGAATATAAGTAACGATACAAATCAAAAAAATAATGATATATTTTATTATTTTGCTATATATTTAAGAGAAAGAAATATGCAAAGTCTACATGATGCCTACCACCGGTTCCAGTCCATTCTATTGAACGTAAAGTGATGCTGTTGCTTAGTGTCCTGCAGTGTGCTCTCACCTTAATGTACAGGCATAATAGTTTATTTATTTAGCCGAAACGCAAGTTAAAAAGAAAAAAAAACTTCAACAACTGTCACTGTTACATCAACTGACGCTTTTGAGTTTTGCCGGGAATGTAAAAGGGTGCTGTTGTGTTTTTATATTATTTTCCTAAAATTGTGTTAACTGGGTTTTTAGTGTGTAATATTGGTAGAATATTAACCATTAGATATTCGTGTTCATGCACAAGTGTAGGAAAGTGATGTAATATCCAGAAACGTGCTATTTTGTGTTCCCTCCAAAACTCCATCGAAAGTTTCAGTAAAGCGTCTACCACTTTACTGAATCGACCGACTTGACTCCTTGACTGTATTGACTTTTACTTAGACTTTGACTAGACTTTAGACCTGACGATACATGAAAACGATGATGAAAATTATAATAGGAGGAATATGGTTTTCCCGCCATATTCCTTACCTCTTTACCTTGTCTGTGGCACAACATACACATCCTTTGTGTCAAGTTGCCAAAAAAGAAGAAAAAGAAAGAAGAAGAACTGACGCTTCAAATGTCAGTAGTGACACTTGAACGTTATATTGTAGTTGTTTTTTCTAAATTTTGTAATATTGTATTAGTGGAGTTCCCAGAGCGTAAAAATCGTGCAAACCTCCGATTTTTGCAATAGTGGATGAAAATTGAAAAGAAAAAAAGGAATGTGTAGCTGATAACATAAATAATAAAGTTTACCTATTGAAAAGTTGTGCTTTTGATTTTTAAATTATTCTCTTCCACTTCAAGTAAATAATAAACTGTAAAATTTTGAAGAAAATTTGCATATTTCTTTCTTTTAAATATATAGTAAAATAATAAAATATATTATTATTTTTTAAATTTTTATCGTTGCTTATATTCCAAAGTAAGAAAATAAGTTGAAAAAATATATAATTTAGATTTAAAATTAATATTTTTGTATGTAGATGAGCATACCTCCAAATGTGCTTGTTGTGTGCCTCGCCAGGTAAATGGCGTTCCTACTTTTCTTTGGTTTTAAATAGGAAGTTTAAAATTATTTTTTAGGCTTAACAAAACCTTCTATTTCTTAATGTGTATAACGTTTTATCTCTTACTTTATAAATTTTTTGAAAATGTAGCACAAACTTTTTACGGATATTTCGAAGAAAATCTGTATTTTATTTCTTTTGGTAAGGTTTTTACAGAATAAAATTGATTTTTTTTTTCATTAATTATATTTGTTAAAACATACTTAAAGTAAAAAAATACAAATTAGGTTAAGAACTGATATTTTTTGTATTCAGGTAAGCATTTTCCAAACATAGGTCGCAGCACACGTCTTTAGTATGTACGTGAGATTTGTAGCACCCAATTTTTTTTCTGGCTTTAAGTAGGAAGTTTAAATATATTTCAAAGACTAGAGAAAAGTCTTTCATTTATCGATGCATTTAATGTTTTAGCTCTCACTAAAATAAATTCTCAACAAATATAGAAAAATATTTTCGGTCCATTTTACACATTTTTGGAGATATTTAACCGTTTTTAAGTACTTAAAAGTTATCATTTCTCTAAAAATTAAATACGCACAATAAGTAAGTTTAACACACTTTTCGTTACAACCCTTAAATCCACCCAAACCCTTTTATCTTGGTTACGACGAGCGTTAATCTCTTAAAACTTTTCAAAAACCTTATAGTTGTATTTAGCTTAGCAAAGCTAACTTTCTTTTTTAAAAATTGTGTATTTGGTTAATTTTCAACGTAAATAATCGGATAAGAGGCATTAAATAACAGGAACAAGAAAATTTTTTTTTTCTGGACCGGTTTTATATGTTGAAATATTATTTTTTAATTAAGTAACTAAAAAATTGAAAGCACAAAAAAATTTTTGGTAAACATTTCAAGTTATAGTGTAAAAAAGAAACTGACACCTCAAAAACAAAAATCCATTCACTATTACAATTTTCGGAGGTTAAAACCTCTGGCGACTGCACTATAATAACTAATAAGCGTTCTCTGTGAAAATACAAAGAAAAAAATACACCATATAAGCGCGATGACGTTTAGAAAATTTTCCCGCCTATCATGACTTTCTTGACAGACTAATTTTTGAAAAAATATATTTTTTTTTACCGGTCACCTAGAGTTAAGTTTTTGCCATCACACAATATACAGAAAAAAAAAAATGTCTATGGTCACAAAATGTCAATGTCAGTCCTTGTTTTGACAGTTGACACTTATCAGTGTATGTCAATTGTCAGATGTCAATCGTAATTCGTAGGTATTTATACAAGTGATTGTTATTGTTCTGGTTAAATATCGCCGGTACAAAGAGAATAATATAATCACTACGTGTTTCGGTAGTTGTAAATTATTAACAAATTTCGGTAGTCCTGGATTTTTTAAAATTCAAATTGTTACAACGGTATATTATGATAGGACGATTTTCAAGAAAAAGTAGATGGAATTGGAATATATTCCACTAAGTAGGTATGTACTATGTAAATTGTAATATTATGATCTAGTGAAAGTAAGTTCCTAGGTATCATGTATTCCTTAGTTATTTTTGAATTGTTCCAATAAGGTTCTTGATCATTTAAAAGTTCTATAAAGCTGTTTAATAAGATTTTACATTGTACACAGTTCCTGTTATTGAGATTAAGATTAAAAGCAATGATGGAAAACTCAAAGCAGATATGTTACTACCGCGCGCGTTGTGAAGATTCAAATACGGCCCAATTGGGTCGTCTGTTATTTAGTCTGCATCGAGCGCAGTCACGAACGTGCCGCGTCTTGTCTTACCTAAATAAATTGAAAATGACGTCGTGCGTGTTTCGAAAAAGTACCAATTATGACTCAAAAGAAAACAAAACACATGGAATCTCTTACCGCATGTCTTGATTGCAATAAATACCTCGATTATTTACATTTTCAATTATTTTTCGAACAATCTGGAAACAAATCGAATTTTGGTCATAGCTCAGGCGAAAAAAGAGACAGCGATACGATTCGACGTTTAAAAATAGAACTGTCTCTCTTATGTAAATGGTTTTTCGTATCTTTTGTTTCACTTATCTGTCAAATTTGTCAATGTTTGCAATTTTGAATTTGGAAATTGTTCGGAAGAGATTTAAGCTGGAAAATAGTATGGACGTAACAGATCTGTATAAGTAGAATATCATTGGGTAAAAGTAACCTTGTCACGTAATGAATCAGGGCCGTTAACCAAACGATGAAAAACTGGGTTACACGGACAAAATGTACAAAATAATTATGAAATGGGCCGTCTTATTAGACGATGAAAAAATCTTGTTCTTTCTGTCATAATAAATGGGCCATCTGATTTGATGATGAAAATAACCAAATGATTTTTTTAAATAATGATATAATATAGTAAAACTAAAGTAAAATCGGAAGAACATTAAGAATGTATGTATATAACATTTATAAATAGTAGAATAAAACATCCTGCATCGGTTGATACAAAAAAAAATCAATACCTTACCGACAAGTTATTTGCCGGAGGTGTTGCAATTTTTGAGAATTCGACAGAATGGGGAACTTTGTATCCAAGTCAAAAGGTTAAAAACTGCTTATCAATTTGTTTGTACAATTTGCGATTTTCATGCCCAAAAAGTGGGTTAACCGGTAATGGGTTGTTTGACACTTCTAGATTTCCTATTGGTTCCGCACTGATCTGAAGCATCACATTGGTTGTGTTTAAAAAAATATATATGTGTACTGTCAAATGTGATATAAATCAAAATACAATGGTACCATAAAATTAACACAAAACTGTATGTATTTATACATTTCCATATATTTCTATGTTGTTTTGTTTCGTCTCTCTAGTTTTAATTTCACGAAGAACATACGCCTAAGCGAACATTGGTTTTAGCAATTAGGCCATTATACTGGTAACAGTTAGGAAAACACTGACATAATGACACTTGTCAAACTGAGAATTGACAATGACAACTCAAGGAGTTTTGGCGGGCATGTCACTTTGACAATTAGTCTTCTAATTTTTATTGTTGGCGTGGTTTTTATTTATTTATTTTTCCAAATTGTGGTACTTATTTGGGTTTTGATTGGTGCAACATTGGTAAAATATTAGCCATGGAATTTTCGTAACTGTGCACAAGTGCAGGCAAAATGTTTTCAAAATCAAATTTAAAACTTCTGTGACATTTGGCGTGAATGACGATAAATGCGGCTATTTCTTCTATGAGTTTCTACTAAAATTTAAATGTATCAAGTTTTAAGTATATTCTTTTCCCCTATTTTGTGGCAATTAATGATGGTATCAACGATAGTAGACCCATACACCATCTAGTTACTAAAATGGAAACTATTTGACAATCAAATAAAAAAAAAATTGATAATAATAAGAAAATGAATTCTGCGGAAAATTTTCAAATTAAAATTGATGAAAACTTTCCTCGAAAAGTAATGGTGATACAGCTGAGATTAGACATATTTCTTCATTTTCAATGCGCATGTGCAGCTTTCATTGAATGATTTCTTAAAAATTTACATATAATTAGTACTTTCATAATTTAATTCGATGTACTACGGAATTTGACCTTATGTATAATACATCCTTCAATAATGATGAATTATGGCATATTATGCTGTTTCTTCTCTCTTTTTTTTATTACAGGTAAGTCCTCTATCAGAAGCCAGGCTGACTGATGATGGAGAGTTGATGTCAAGCTCTAGAAAGAAAGAAAGAAAAAATCTCTAGTGACTTCGTAACAAAAGTCTCTTTATTGTTAATTTAATTCTTTTCAATTTGCGTGGTAGCAAATTTTGTCAGGATGGACGATTATTAGGAACATACATAAACTGAGTAGTGAAAATAGAATTTATGTTACTTAAATTTGTCAAATTAAGACAATATTTTTAAAAAGATATTAATGTACTTTCTTAAAGTATTGAAAAAAGGAATTTACGTCAAAGACAAAATATATTGTTGTTACTCTACGAATAATAAAAACTACTTTAGAACTTTTTATTATTCGTAGTTGTTACTATTGTTTGTTAAAACTAATATGTATTCTGTGCTATTGTAGTTATGTATTTGTAAACGCTAGTGAGTAAATTACCAATTACGTCACATCGATATCCGTACTCATATTATAAATTATTACATTGAGAATATAATTTAGTTGATATAATTAAATACATGATAATTTAATATTCATATAATATTTACAAGTACTTAATTTGAATTTATACTGCTGATTTGTATTTGTTTGTAATTCGGGATGTTATTGTAATATTTGAAAGTGACGGTTGGTTATTGTTTTTTAAAGTGAGATATAAAATGGCGGTACTTTTGTAAACCGACACGGTGGTTACTGAACAATTTGTTAAGGCAGAAGCTTTGCCGAGCCCGAATAAAGTTATTGTGATTTGTGCTGCTAAGTGAGTTTTATTATATTCTTCACATGGAGCTAATAGGTACAAAGATTCTTCACAATATTTCCAGAACAATTTTTGTATATGTTAGTGCGGACTAATTTTGGAGATATTTTCACAATTATTTATCATTTATTACATTTATTACAACGAATTCTAAAATGCGGCGCGGCGCGTTCGGCTATGTTCGGATAAATGTGCGATCACCTTTGTCATATTATTATGTCGTCATAATATCATCCACAGCGGCGGAAGCACTCTACCTGGCATGGCCTTCATCTTACCCGTTAATTACTACTTTTTAAACAGTTAGGCTGCGTTCCATCAGAGATGTGTTGCGAGGAATGTCACGTCAATGAAGCGATTCTATTGGTTCTCAAAAACACATTCCTCGCAACACATCTATGGTGGAAACGCAGCCTAATTATTGTAGTTTAAAAAGGATTAAATTCAAAGTGATTTAAGAGGATCGTAATGAAATAAAACAAAGTGAAACAAATTATACTCTTAGAGAGTTTAGTATTTTATTATCAGATATTTATTTTGGTATTGCGACAAATAAACTATAGGTAAGTAGTCAATAACTTAAACGCACCATAATTATAAATTTTTATATTAAATATTATAATATTAGAATATAAATTCAATATTTTTGTTGATAAATATATCTATCTTCTGTCGTAAGGTACGTTCTTTCACGATAGTCATAATTCACATGCATTCAGCCCTCGGAAGTCGGAACAATACCTAACAGCTTTAGTTATTGTTCCGAGATTCAGCCGCTCGCAGCTCTCTGGCATAATACGTCTCGAGTCACACCTTGACAAGTCACACGTACGCACGCGCACACACACAGACAAACACACACTCTCGGGAACTTTCGTCGGGGTTTCCCCGCTACAATAACAATTCAATTTTTTATTTCCTAACTTGTACTCATCAGTAGTTTTAAAAATAAATAAAACATATATCTAAGACTACTCGTTAGGTACTAAGAAGTTTGTACAGTGCAGCCCCAGGGCGGCGCGGCGGTCGGACGGCCGCGGCGCTCTGCGGACCTGCTCGTTCGACTACTAATTTAACTTAACTATAGATCACAACGGACGGGCGCGAGAGCCCCACATAAATCTAATATAGCTTTAGAAAAATAACGCCATGCGGAAACACAAGCGGGAGGTCGGGCACAGCGCGCGGCGCAGCCCCTCGCCCGTACTAAAATATACACTCTCGTTTTACATCGACGCCGGGCGCCGATGGTTCCGGACTCCGGCGGAGGCGCGCTCCCTCCGAAATATCACACTATCGGCAGTTAAATACACAACTATAAAAATATGGAAGTCGGTCGCGGGACGTCGTCGCGTCCGCGTAGTCTCAGGCCACCAGAGGCGGCGGCGGCGGCGGCTTGCTGGGCCGCAGGCGCTCGTCCGCCGCCAGCAGCCGGTCGAGGTCCTCGTCCTCGTAGAACACGGTGAAGTGCTCGGGCTTGGCCACCGCCTCGAAGATGGAGCACACCGACGGCTTCACGTTGTAGAAGTAGAGCGGCTGGCGGCGCGCGTGGAAGTCGGCGGTGAGCTGCTCGATGCTCTTGGCGGCGGTGTAGTCGGCGCTGTAGATGTGCGTGCACTCGAGCACGACGGGCACGTCCGCGCCGGCCGCGCACTTGGTCACCAGCTTGCGCACGTAGTCCACGCTAGGGAACATGAGGCAGCGGTCGGGCGTGATCATGAGGTACTCGCGGCCGGCGTCGGTGCGCAGCAGCTCCACGGAGAACTTGGGCCGCGCGGCGTGGTACAGGATGAACACGATGTTGACGACGACGCCGATGAGGATGCCCACCTCGATGGGCAGCGTGAGGCACAGCACGAACGTGCCCACGCCCGGCACCAGGTCCAGCTTCTTGGCGCGCCACATGGGCCGCACCACGTCGTACTCCACCATGAACAGGATGGCCGAGATGATGACGCCCGCCAGCGCCGCCTTGGGGATGTACTCGAAGTACTGCGTGAAGAACTGCAGCGCGAGGATGACCATGACGCCGGTGTAGAAGCCGCCGAAAGTGGTCTTGACGCCGGACCCGTTGTTGACGACGGAGCGCGCGAGCGACCCGCCGCCGGGGTACGCCTGCATGAACGAGTTGCCCATGTTGCACACGCCCTGCGCGATCAGCTCCTGCGTGGCGTCGATGGTGCGGCCGTCGGAGAAGGCCTTGCAGATGGCGATGTCCTCGAGCAGCACGATGAGCGGGATGACCAGCAGGCCGGAGCCCATCTCTGCCACCATGTCCACGAAGCCGGCGGTGGTGTTGTCGGCGCGCACGTAGCTGAGCGGCGGCAGCGCCGGCACCGGCACCCCCGACGGGATGTGGCCCATCAGCCGCACGGGCGAGGAGCCGCGCGTCGCCACGAACCAGTAGCCCAGCGCGCCCGTGGCCACCACCACGATGGCGTTGCGGCACGTCCCCAACAGCCACAGGCACTTCGTGATCACCTTCTGGTGCGTGCTCGGCCCGCCCACGCGCGACTTGCCCAGCTGAATCATTCCCACCTTCTGCGAAAACATTAAACACGTCCGATTAGAACACATCACAGAAAACCATAGTACGTATCAACTATCACTATCACTATACAATATACATAGTATAAAACAAAGTCGCTTTTTTCCCCTATGTCCCTTTGTTCCCTATCTTTAAAACTACGCAACGGATTTTGATGCGGTCAGAGATATTTTATTACTCTATGATGCGGTTTTCTTTAATAGATAGAGTGTTTTAAGAGGAAGGTTTATAAGTATAATAACATTCATTAAATAGTGGAGAAATACTGTTATTTTTTGACCGATTTCCAAAAAGGAGGAGGTAATACGTTCGGCTGTATGTATTTTTTTTTTTATGTATGTTCAACAATTACTCAGCCGACTTCAAAATAATGAAGACTGTAGTATGTACAGAAATAGTTGAGATTTAGACGAATTCTGAAAAAGGCACTATTAAAGAGTAAGAGTTATTTAATACTTTTTAGTTCATATTACTATTGTTTTTACCTTGGAAGTCAGTTTTAATTTTTTGTTAAAAATAATGGAGTTTGTAATATTGTGATGTCGTAAATAATTTCATTTTTTCCGCTTACATTGCAAACGCAGGCTGAACTCTACGAGATTTATCAAAATAATGTACAAAGTATTGTGCACTATGAAAAGGTCTACAGAAAACTTCGCGATGGATGTCTATCCCTAATAACATTTTTTTGTCATTTACCGTACTTTTAACTTCAAATAATGGCTAAGCCAAATTTTAGCCGAAACGGCATTAATCCTTATTCAATTAAATACTTCAAATACATATAGATCTATAATATGGCCCTTTACAGCTTATAGTTTATATTAATATTTTCGAAGATATTACAGATTTAAAAATTGCGGGACGTAGCTTTTGCGGCGGTACGGCGTCCATTACACGGTCACGCAAGCGACAGTCAATTCCTTCAATCATGAATTATATTATGTTTGACTGATGGTGACTGATGGACTGACGAATGGTATTAGGCGGTCACTCAATTCTCTTCAGTTTTATGTCAGTCAAAGCCAAAATTTTCAGAGGTATACGTTTCTAATTTTTTTCCAATTTTGTCAACACCCACTCAAAATTCGTGACTGATGGTTGCATGAAGCAAAAATCAAAATATCCAGATTTTCGTCAATCAGCTTCATGCAACCGTCAGTCACGCTCTTACACGGTAGGTTACTCATCAGTCACAGCCATGACTGTGGTAAAACTGACAGCAAAACCTACCGTGTAATGGATGCCCGGCCAAAGTTTTGATTCATATCCATTACTACCCGTGGCCCGCATTGACCGGTACCGCCGCAAAAGCTACGTCCCGCAATTTTTAAATCTGTAATATCTTCGAAAATATTCATTTAAAATTTAAATCATCACCGATTTTAATCATTTTTTCAGTGAGTGACATAGGCCTATATATTTTATACCCGTGCGAAGCCTGAGCGGGTCGCTAGTTTAACTATAAACTGAAATCCAATGGGTTGGAGCTTTATTATTTTTTAGTTATGTTTTATTTTTTTTGGAAGGTTTTATTTCTGGAATTTAATACTCTATTCACGAGTGCGCCGCGTGATCGCTATGACGCTAATGCAACGCGGTTTCGTCTGTCGTTACAGCATCGGATAATATGAGGCGGTTTACCCTCAGCGAGAGGAGCAGCGCGATGCAGGAGAAGCCAAGCACGGGGTCCCAGAGCGAGGCGTCGCGGATGTTGCGGAACACGGAGATCCACTGCTGCAGGAAGGTGCTGCCGGCCACCGGGATCGCGAACAGGTCCTTGACCTGCGACGTGGCGATCATGAGCGCCACGGCCGACGTGAAGCCCGACGACACCGGCCCCGACACGAAGTTGATGAGGAAGCCCAGCCCCAGCACGCCCATCAGCAGCTCGATCAGCCCCGTCAGGAAGTTGAGCAGGATGGCCTTCTCCACCACGCCGCCGGCCACCTGCCACGTGAGCAGCGACGCGATGGCCGTGGGGCCGGCGGGCACGGCGCGGCATCCGCCCAGCACGATGTAGATGAAGCAGCCCAGGAACGAGCCGTACAGCCCGTACTGCGCCGGCACGCCCGCGATGTTGGCGTACGCCAGCGACTGCGGGATGACCGTCAGTCCCACCGTCACGCCCGCGATCAGGTCGCCCACCGCCTTCGAACCGTCGTAGCTGCGGACGCACATGTTACATTGTCAATACTCAACAGTCGACAGTCAACACCGACTACCACCGTAAAGCCTATTGTCACATAGGTAAGTCATATTCGAATACTATCAAGAAAATATAATCACGTTTAAAATAATCTTCTACGCAGAAGTTAATAAAGATTAAAGCTCAACTTTCACTAGAGCAGACTGATATTATTTCCGCCTACAGCATATTCGTCTCTATCGTTTAATATAATTTAAGTATAAATGTTTGCTATGAAAATAAGAAGGCGCGCGTCGACGAGATGATATAATTGCTGTAGGCGGAAAAATATGACGCGTCGCGACCACTGCGCCAGTGTGAGTTGAGCCTAAGAATGAAACGATATTAGTTACAGATTACGACTGCCCACTACTACTACGGAAAAGAATGTAATTATGACTCACAAGGGCATCCAGGCGATGACGGGCAGGCGCTTCTGCAGGGTCTTCCGGTTGCAGCGCAGGCGCCGGCGGATGGCGGCGCGCCAGCCCTCGCGCCTCCCGCCGTCCGCCACTGAAACGACATCGCCCCGCGTTATTAGTGGCGGTATGTACACACTACAAGACGACACACAACCAGAAATACGTCAACACTCAACGACTGAGAGAACGGTCTAGCTATCACGGTTAAGAAACACGATGGTCAGACGTCAGATAGTAAACCTTCAATAGCACGAGAATCTCGCTTTTACTCTTCGAGTATAAAAACCTGAAGAGTACAAAATATACGTTGGTTTTAAAGATAGTAACGTTGCCTAATTTCAGAACGATTTGAGGTAGTCACTAGTCGATGATCGTGTAGACGTCGCGGACGGCGACGGCGGACGCGCGACAGTGTCACGGTTCATTTGACCCGTAAGCGTCAAGTCACCGGGACACTATTAGCTGCTGCTATTTTTAAAAGCCCGCAAAAACCATTTACGCAGTAGCTATGCAACAAATAATATTTATTATCACAACACAGGGGTCGTACTTACCACGAAACTGTTTTGAGACTCAAACAATCGAAAGAAAATGCCGCGTCCTACTCTAACAAACGAGAAATGACGTTGTTAGAGCAGGTCGCAGCATTCTCATTCGATTGTTCGAGTCTCAAAAAGGTTTCGTAGTAGGCCTACTGGCTACATAGGCCCGTGGGCGGTTGATCGGGGGATCACCGCCCGCACAAAGGACCCCGAGAAGAAAGCTACCTAGATGCCCGGGGAGCTCTCGGTGAAGAAAGACGGCGGCAGAACATCAGCCACCGGAACGGAGATGTGCCGGACGCGGCAAGCGCCGTGAGGATGCGGAGTTCGCAACAGAGGTCCCGTGTCCCACGGCTGGAAGGAGGGCATGGGGGGGTTTTAGTCGATAAGCTTCCGGCGCACCGAGCCGGAGGGAGTCCGACATACCCCCGTCGTCCACCCCCGTGCGCGGCGGGGAATACGTAACGTATTTCCCCCCTCAAAAAAAAAAAAAAAAAAAAAGGCCACCTGGCTACAAATTGTTGCTGCATCGTATGCGGGGACTAGCGATGTGCCGGCAGCCGGATATACAAAATCCGAATGGCAATCGAAAGCTATTATACTATGGGTTACGATACGAGAATAGTGTTACGCCTATAACTCTAGGGTAGAATCCATATGAAACCCGTCGGCAGTGTGAACTGTGAAGCGCGTGCGGACTGCGGTACTCACGTATGTAGTCATTGCTGGCGTGCTTATCGTCCTGTCCGGGCAGCGAGCCCGAGCTGGCGTTGTGTTTGCGCCGGGGAATCATCCTGCAACACAAATTAAATAAATCAATATTATAATAGAACTCATATATCTACAGGTGTTTATAACAAAACTAAGTGACAGAATTTAGGGTGTGTATGGGTAATCTACATCTATACTTATAAAATTACATGTCCTGACTGACTGACTGACTGACTGATTGATGCATCATCGCTGAGCAAAAATTGTTAAAGTTACAGCCACGAAATTTGGTGAGTAGGGTTGTTTTATTAAGTAGACACCCACTAAGGAAGGAATTTTGAAAATTTTACCCCGAAGGGGGTGAAATAGGGGTTGAAAGTTTGAATGAAAGTCCGTCATTTCTTGAGTTAGAAACATGAAACTTTATTTTTGGGTTACTGATTAAAAATGAATGGATACGTATTTAAGCGTTTATGGAAATTCTACCCCCAAGGGGGTGAAATTGGGGTTGAAACTTTGAATGAAAGTCCGTTATTTCTTGAGTTAGAAACATGAGATTTTATGTTTGGGCTACTGATTAAAAATGATTGGATACGTGTTTAAGCGTTTTTGGAAATTCTACCCCCAAGGGGGTGAAATAGGGGTTGAAAGTTTCAATGAAAGTCCCGTCATTTCTTAAGTTAGAAACATGAAAGTTTATTTTTGGACTGCTGATTAAAAATGAATGGATAGGCATTTAAGCGTTTTTGGAAATTCTACCTCCAAGCGGGCGAAATAGGGGTTGAAACTTGGAATGAAAGTCCGTCATTTCTTGAGTTAGAAACATGAAACTTTATTTTTGTGCTACTGATTAAAAATGAATGGATATGTATTTAAGCGTTTCTGGTAATTCTGCCTCCAAGAGGGTGAAATTGGGGTAGAAAGTTTCAATGAAAGTCCGTCATTTCTTGAGTTAGAAACATGAAAGTTTATTGACGTTTGACGTTTGCTGAAATAGGGTCCCGTTTTAACCCTTTGTATAAGGAACCACAAAAAGGGGAAAACTATCCATCTTTGTTATTATACTATGTTAACACGGACGAAGTCGCGGGCAACAGCTAGTCTATATTATGTATAGAGTTTGCTGTGAAATTAGCAACGCTTAAAGAGTATTTTTTCCGCATGGCATGGAGACGATTTACGCGTTGATAGTGTATAGTGTGGCCAGAGACCAGCCATGTGGCCAAGAATCAAGATACATAATTAGGTATTACATAGAATATTGTATAATTGTTATAAGTAAATCTCTGACTGACTGACTGATTCATCATCGCTGAGCAAAAACTATTAAAGTTACAGCCACGAAATTTGGTGAGTAGGGTTGTTTTATTAAGTAAACACTCACTAAGGAAGGAATTTTGAAAATGTTACCCCGAAGGGGGTGAATAATGAATTAGGGGTTGAAAGTTTGAATGAAAGTCCGTCATTTCTTAAGTAGGAACATGAAACTTTGTTTTTGGATTACTGATTAAAAATAAATAAATACGTATTTAAACGTTTTTGGAAATTACACCCCCAAGGGGGTGAAATTGGGGTTGAAAGTATGAATGAAAGTCCGTTATTTCTTGAGTTAGAAACATGAAACTTTCTTTTTGGGCTAATAATTAAAAATTATTGGATACGTGTTTAAGCGTTTCTGGAAATTCTACCCCCAAGGGGGTAAAATAGGGTTTGACAGTTATTATACTATGCTAACGCGGACGAAGCCGCGGGCAACAGCTAGTATATTATGTAAGTGCATATAGATTATAGGTATTTCTAAAGATTCCTAGCGAAATATTTATATTGCAAAATAAACCTAATTTTTGGTAACAAGGGTCAAGGTTCATTGTGTTTTTACTTTTTATGTCTTGTAGTAGTAGATGTTAGTAATTAATACTCGAGTGAGACGTAGTAAGTATAGTAACTTGATCTGCAGCGTCGACGACGACGTCGTGCTGCGGTTAATGTTACACTAACAACAACTTAAATGCGATAACATCGTCAAACGTCACAAGTCATAACAACATGAGATCTCATAGCCCTCCTACATAACACGGACAACTGCTCGATGTTTGCCGTAGCCCGTATGGCGATCGGCGACCACCCGCAGAGCGTCCACCAGACTAATAAAATGGCACTATCTAATACCCCATACAAAACTCACGAGTACTTTAAACGACTCCCACAAAATATTCGTTTCCCGCCAGTGAATTATTGTTAACAATTGTGTGACATCTTTAAAATGCCCCTTACAAAAATATGGTACTTAACCTTTTTTTTTGAGACGGGGAATGCTGTTGCGCATGCCGGAGGGTTTGGGGACACTCCCCCGGGTATGTAGGACTCGCTGCGGCCGTAAAGATGGTGAATTGACCGCAGCCCTACCCACTAAAACCCGTCTATACTCTTCCTCTCTTCGCACGCAGGATTGCGAGAACGCGTGAGCTTTCTTTCCGCGGCTATGCTACCTATAACCTAGGGTATGAGATTTTTCTTTCTAGTCTTTCACTATTGCCTGCCCCGATGTACGTAGGTTTTATTTTTAGCTGAATATTTTTAAGTTATGTTGAAACATTCACAGAATTAATATCTGTAGGGTTTGAAATAAAAGCATCAATTACGAGTATTATAATAAATTTATACTACATATAATATTATAAGCGGAAGAGTTTGTTTGTTTGTTAAGAACGCGCTCATCTCAGGAACTACTGGTCCAATTTGAAAAAATCTTTCAGTGTTAGCCCGTTTATCAAGGAAGGCTTTATTTTACTACGCTTAGGGTGGGTTGCACCAGAGGCGTGGTTAAAGTTATGGTTATAGTTAAGGCTAATTACTTAGGTTTAACCTTAACTTTGACCACAGAAATTGACAAATGTCTGTTGCGTTTATTTTTAAAGCTACAGGTAATGGGATTGAGAGTATAAAAAATTGAATTATCCGTAAAAATCGACAGGAAAAATATAACACTGTGAAACATAGTAAATTTTCACGAAAAAATTTAGATATACTTAAGTATGAGCGGTTATGGTTAATATGGCGTCGGACGCCATAATATATTTTGACGGTAACCAAAGATTTGACATTTTGCACTGTAGTTATAATTAAAATTACAGTTATAGTTAAAGTAAGTTGGTGCAACCCACTCTTAGACTAATAAGAGCTAAGAAATAGAGAAAAATGTGGAAAAAACGGGGGAAATTATATGAAATTGCTTATTATCTTAAGAACTACTGAAGCAATTTTTATGTTATTTGGCACACATGAAGAATAGACCACGTGAAGGGACAAAGGCTATTTTTTGCAGAAAAATGTACGATTCCTTGAAATTCCTAAATTACGCGGGCGAAGCAGCGCGGAACATCTAGTTATTTGAATAAGATTGACATACACGTAAGTATGTAAATAAATTAAAGTAAAATTCGTATCCGTACATTTTTCAGAATAAAAAGTATCCTAGATGTCCTATCCCGGGACTCGAAGTATCTCCATACCAAATTTTAGCAAAATCAGCCCAGCGGTTTGGACTCGAAGAGGTAACAGACAGACCGACATACTTTTGCATTTATAATATTATATTAGTATGGAAGTCAGTGCCCAGTGGGCACTGGGCGCTTACCTATCAACAAAATAATTCAGTGCATTGTGAGAAAAGTGTAAAAAATAAGTACGTTAATATTTTATTAATGTCGCATTTTATATACCTAGGTACTTACTTAAGTACAAAAATGTAGGCAGAAACCTACTAACCTAATCTACTAATAAATAATAATAATAGTAAGAGCGTGGTAAATACTTAGTTTAATAAAAATATTTTTATTTAATAGAATTAATTGCAGCTGTCAATAATTAAAATTTAAAATTCATGTAGGTTGATTATATTATGTGCGCGTTATATTCGAAACAAATTAACTACTAAACTAAAAAAAAATAATTCAAAATAGTATTAAACTTAAATTGTTCGAATCCAAGGATTAGAAATGACACTTTGTAAAATAGATTCAAATTCTGGATAAAAGCATGTGAATAAATTTCCAATTGTGATCTCTACCACACACTTACTATTCATTTCTACACACCACTTACTATTCATTTCGCACTCAAATTTATTAACTTTTATTTCGTAAATGTTCGTTTTAGCAGTAAAATGCAAAAAGTAATTCCACCTACCCACGATATAAACACCAACTTCAAAGGAACTTTTTCAGACGGATATTATTGTATATCACTCGAGTTCACTGAACACTGAGGGTCCGCGTCGGAATCGTCGCGGCTCAGCGCGGCGATAGGGGGCGATAGGGGGCGATACGTGGCGCGCGGGCGTCGACGACGGCGCTTGCTCTGCGACTGAATGCCGGCCGCGGACGACGTTGTTGATATTATCTCGCGTATCACGAATCGCGATTCGCGATCCATGTGACTACTGCTGACTAGTAACTACCGAGTACCGTATCTCGGGAGATGTTTCTCGTCTTGTCCATGTCAGTGGTAGAGAGCGCGGCTCTTGACTCGGAGGTCGTGGGTTCGATTCCCGCGTTGGAAACAATGTTATTTCCAAGTTTGGTTAGGACAATGCTGGCTGATCACTTGATTGTCTGACAAGTATGATGATCCATGCGTCGGATGGGCATGTAAAAAGTTGGCCCTGCGCCTGATCTCTCGCCGGTCGTGTCTGCCTTCCGTCCCACTGGGTTATGAGAGTAAAGGAATAGAAAGTGCTCTTGTGTACTGCGCACACACTTGGGCACTATAAAATTACTCCTGCGTAGCTGGCCTGGTTTCAATGAAACCGGCCACCGTCACCGAAGCCGGTGTGGGAGCTATTATTATTATGCCTGATCTGATCTGACCTTCGGTTTTTTGACACCATGGAACTCATTTTCTTGACAAAGATCTGGAGCATGAAAAACCACGTTATTATTAAGTATAATATAATTGTTTTTGAAAAACTTGCCAGATATTTTCTGTCGCTTTGTTGTATTTACTTTGGACACTCTGTTTATTTCATTTGTACAAACATAATATTATTATATAAAAATAAGTACATATTATCAATTTTGATACGGTCTAATAAGACCTACGTTAAAATATTTGTTGAGATCAGAAACATAATTTATGCACATGGCCGTAATAATATGCACATAAGATTATAATAATTAGTATTATTACACTCTTCTACCATGTGACCATCTCATCCCCCTCCCCGCACACCTCGCACCATCAGTCCATCACCCGTATATCATAATATATATTATATGTGGCGGAATGTAAACAAACACAAGAGGTTAGGTGTTATATTATCACATAAGGTATTATATTACTAATTTTGTGTAACTGGTGCAGTACTGCAATAAGCAATTTGTAGACCTACTGCATTGTGTATTGTATTAATTTTTTAGTTATATATTATACTAGCGACCCACCCCGACTTTGCACGGGTATAAAATATATAGCCACTGAAAAAATGATTAAAATTGATTGATTCAGCAGTTTTATATTCATTTATAATACTACCCGTGACCCGCATTGGTCGGTACCGCCGCAAAAGCTACGTCTCACAGGAAATTGGAGCCTTTTGCAGGGTATAGGAAAATCAGTAGGGATCATTGGTATTCTTGGTATATGAACTAATTCAGCAGCTGCAGGGCCGGTAATAATATTCGTTACTGCGCACCCCCGCCTTGGTAGCGCCCACTTTGAAACGGGCGTAAATCGCAATTTTTAATTTCGCCATAACTTCTAAACCAAACGTCCAATTTTAATCATTCAAACACCAAATATTATCTACACAAACTGTACTTAGTGATGAAATAATTAATTTTAATAAGTATTATCAGCATGAGTAAAATAAATGCGTTTAAATGTAGTCCAAAAAATCAAGATTTTTAAATAAAAAAATGGGTGCTGTGCCTCATTTGACATAGATAGGTATAGTGTGTTACAGACATTTTTGTAGATATTTATAAGATCTACATTTACTTAGAACATTGTATGGTTCTATCTTTTATAGTTTAGGCAGCGTACGCAAAAGAAGTAACTTTTCTGGTTGATTTTTTTCACCTTGCGTCAGAAAAACCCAAATATCTTACGGAACCCTATATTTTGTACAGTAAAAAGTAGTCTATGTTACTCGTAAATAATGTAGCTTTCGAATGGTGAAAGAATTTTTAAAATCGGTCCAGTAGTTTTTGAGCCTATTCATTACAATTAAACAAACAAACAAACAAAGTTTACCTCTTTATAATATTAGTATAGATTAACAGTAACATCACTGAAAAAGTTTCTTTTGTCTTAAAGTTTCTGTGAAGAATGCCGCAAAGTCATGAATTTGGACGTAAAAATTCAGCGCTCCTACTTTTACAGCCTCAATCTGCTGCCAAATTTACAAGGCCACCGGTAGTTCTTACACAATATAATATTATTTTTAATTTAAATGAGTCACGTGCCTTTTACGGCTAACGTAGTTTAGTTAAGTATTATAATAATATGATTGTATTCATTGCCTTTTTATAGCTTTAAATAATAAGTATTTTAATTATATCTATATACTTAAGTAATCTTTATTGTTCTGCAAAACAGTAAAATACATTCTTAACTAATATAATTTCTTTCAAAACTAGTTTGTTTATTTGTAGTAAAAAACAAATTTCAGATACCAAATTATCTGAGAATAACATCAAATCTAAACTAAAAGTAAAAACCTATTTTCTTCAAATTAACACTTAAGTGCCTAATATTTATCTATCTTATTCCTAATTATTAACGTATAAAATAACTTTATAGTACCAACTAGCTAATATTAAAATATTTTATAGTTTGTTTAAATTTATAACCATATCTGTGAATAGGACTGTATCGCAGCATTGCACAAACCTCATTGGTTTTAAATGCTGTTTAAATTAAGCTTATTAATTGTATTTATCTTATTATTTTTATAAATAAATAAATAAAAAATAAAGATTAATTCGCCTGCGGGCACTTCAGAAATAGGCAAAATTACTGAATGTGGCCTGTATACAAATGAAGGTAATATATTGTATAGTCACAAAAATATAATAGTACTGGGTATCGTTTAAAAATATAATTCCTATAAGTATTTAAAAGACCTCAGATATTTTGTAAGATAAAATATTTATTCGAATCTGATTTTTTTTTTATATTTTTCGCATCACTAGCGTATACTTAAAATCATATTTTGATAGACTTTGAATTAAGTATAATTGAAAAAAATTCTAAATCATTTGATAGATATATTTTACCGACTACATTGGCTCGCTAACACTGAGAACAGCTGGACCGATTCGGCTTTTTTAACCGACTTAAAAAAGTCCTCTTTTTTTTAGTCGGTTAAAAAAGCCGAAGCTTGAAATTGCATTTATCTCCGTAAATATTGATTTTACAATGAAAATTATAAGAACTCAAAATGTAGAAAATCAAATTTTCGACAAATTTGATCCTTATCATTAGCTTA
This sequence comes from Polyommatus iphigenia, assembly GCA_963422495.1. Classification (NCBI taxonomy): domain Eukaryota; kingdom Metazoa; phylum Arthropoda; class Insecta; order Lepidoptera; family Lycaenidae; genus Polyommatus; species Polyommatus iphigenia. Next base: position 13,746,023 of record OY730181.1, on the reverse strand, counting down.
AAAAATAAAAAATAAAGGAGTTAAGTATAGCTAAAAAAAGATTGGACCTTCAAACCAATATGATGGCGAACGCACACGTCGTGGCTGGTCGAGTTTTTGAATTTAAGCTATTTGTGACCTCCTCTAAACACTGGTGCAAAAAAAAATCTCACTTTAGTTAATTAAAAAAAAAATCTAACCCTACTGGGCTACTAGCTTATGCTTTCTAATAAGAGAAATCAAGTCTACAATATAAAAGTTCTTCACTGCTAACCAAATTAATTTACATGGACCCCCACCTACAATTGTGGACCCCCATTTTTCGTCAGGGCCAACGTAGGCCCCCGTCTAGTCTCACGTGGACCCCTGGGGGTCCACCTGGACCACTTCAGGAATCACTGCTCTACAGTCCAGACCTGTCAAGTGGCAACTGTTTAAGTCAAGAATCTTATGTATATCGAATTACACTGTGAATATTTTTAGGTTATTGATGTCAATCGTGTAGGTAGTCGGTAAACACTAGCTGTATACGGTATCCCACCAAAACATGAAATGTAAAAGGAGCCAAGCAAAATATTGCATAGCTATTCAATACTGCTGTCGTAAAAAGTTTTCAGATCACATTCAATGCCAAGCCTTCAACTCGTTTTGTAATTTAAATCAACATTCAGGAAATGTATCAATTATAGATTTTTTTATTTTATAATTATTCTAGTGGCTTGGAAATGAGCACAAGAGAAACAAATATAAAACTGCATATTTGTAGGAGTTCATACTTACACAGATGGCAAGCGTAAAGTGTTAAATAGTATGTTACGACGCATGTGGCCGATGGTACCCAATAAAACCAACTAGTCGCTGATTATTTATTTCTCTAGTGCTCATTGCCAAGCCACTATAATAATTATAAAATAAAAAAAATCTATAATTGATACATTTCCTGAATGTTGATTTAAATTACAAAATAAGTTGAAGGCTTGGCATTGAATGTGATCTGAAAACTTTTTACGACAGCAGTATTGAATAGCTATGCAATATTTTGCTTGGCTCCTTTTACATTTCATGTTTTGGTGGGATTTCATTTCTTTTTGGAAGGTTTTTTTTTCTTTTCAGGTAACGTTATAACTTTTCTGTACTTAGCTTAGCACCCATTCTCTATCTCCTTTATATTTTTTCTTTGAGGCTTCGTTAGTTCTATAGGTAACGTAACGTAAATACTTCTGAGTTCTGAGTTGATTATTATATTCATAATATTATATAATTGACTCTTAAGCTTTAATAATTGAAGGTGGTAATTACTAATTTTTAGCATTACCATTGAATACATAACAAGCGTAAGCGTCTCGACGTTCCTCGAAGGAAAGGAGCACACCTTATATTTTCATATTGTGATAATTACTTAAAACTCCCATAATATATCGAGCGAGTGAGGACCAAGGAGTGTATATCGCAGTACTGATTACATTTATATTTTAATCGAATTTAATTATTGTTAACGTTGGTAATACGTTTTTTATTTAATTAATAATATCATTTCATTAAGTATATAACTAACTAATAACAGCCATTTGTACGTAAAACAAATATGCAGTCGAAACTCATACTGTTCTTGCAAAGTTACAAACATAATAATCTTTTATTTTATTTAATAAAGTATTAAAGTATTATATTATTATTATATTATTTTCAGTTTTTAGGTTTCCCTGCCCAAAGGATGAAAACGGGACTCTATATTGAGTTTGAGTTTATTATTAATAAGTCTTCGCTGTCTGTCCGTCGTCCATCCGTATGTCACGAGGCTGGATCTCGAGAAACGCAATAGCTAGATAGTTGCAATTTTCACTAATTATGTATTTCTGGTGTCGTTATAAAAGCTAATAGTCCAATTAAAGTAAAATAAATGATCAAAAGGGAAGAAAAATCGTGTTTCTTGTATGAACAAGAAACACGATTTTTCTTCCCTTTTTTTCTCTATATCCATAATGGTAACAGTTAGGTTTTTGAAAATTTCAGAAAATACTCAATTATATTTCAACTTTAATAATTAATAATAACAATTAAATAAACTTATTATTTAAGGGGGGCTCTCATACAAATTTACGGTACGGAACCCTATGTACGCCAGTCCGACTCGCACTTGGCCGGTTTCATAATTTTTCCTTTCATTGTGAATAAAGACCTATCCGGCTACCAAATTTCAAGGTTCTAAGTCTGCTAGAAGTACCTTAGAATTTTGATGATCTGTCAGTCAGTGACAAAATGTAGTAACTTTGACCATCCGTAACTATTAAACTATTTATCGAAATTTCATGTAATTTGGAGATTAAGCTAGTTTTAATACTTGCTCCTAGTGACCAAAATTCTAAATCCCTAGCTTTGTTAACATCGAAGATAAAGGGGGTGTGAAATAGCCGCGAAACGCTTCGAGAAAAGTATGGTGCGGCCGTGCCTTTGCTAAAAAGCTTGGCTGGGGCACTGCCATGCCTAACGTGACCATTATTTTTTTTTGTCAGAGCGGGACAAATACAGAATCCCCCCCCCCCCTTGAAATATGAATGAATGAATAATTATTATGTATTTCAAAGTGCCTATATATTATTATTTCCGATATATTATTATCCGATTTGAAAAATCTTTCAGTCTTAGATATCCCATTTATTGCGGAAGGCTATAGCACAGAATATATATTAGTTGGCTATAGGCTATATTTTATCACGCTAAGACTAATAGGAGAATGTGGAAAAAACGTGGGAAATTATTTGAAAGCGAACTACTGGAGCAATTTTTATGTTATTTGGCACAGATAAGAAGTAGACCACGTGAAGGATCATAGGCTATCGATTTTAATCATTTTTTCAGTGGCTAGGTATATATTTTATACCCGTGCGACGCCGGGGCGGGTCGCTAGTAATATTATAAATTTTTGTATGTACACGTTAATCTCAGGAACTACTGGTCTGATTTGAAAAATTATGTCAGTTGTAGATGTATCCAGGAAGGCTTTAGGCTATATTTTATCAAGCCAAGACTAATAGGAGCGAAGAAACAGAGGAAAATGAGGAAAAAGCGGAAAAATTATTTGAAAGGGCTTTTCTCACGAATTACTGGAGCAATTTCTATGTTATTTGGCACAATATAGTAGAATAATCACGTTTGTTGTAAAACGCAAACGCAAAAATACTTTTAAATTATTGTCGTTTGGTCTGTTTGCTAAAGCGGGACAATTTTGGGCTCGCGGGGGACAGCGGGACAGACTGCCTGAAAGCAGGACTGTCCCGCCCAAAGCGGGACGTATGGTCACCTTAGCCATGCCCCCAGATACCTGGCGGAAGAGTATAATATGTGGGGTCCTCTAAAGTCTAAACATTATCCTAAGCTATAGGGCCTAGGCCGTTAGCCGACGTGCCGACTGACCAATTTTTTTTTTTCACTTTGTGTGTGTGTTTTCACAAAGTGAAAAAAAAAATGGTCTTTCAGCGCTGCTACTTTCACAGTGAACTCTCTAGATTCTAGAGGGAACACGTACACATCCTAAAGTATTATCACTTAGTTTTGTTACATCCTGTATAGTACGTAGTACGTACTAATAAACCTATGAAAGTACTTAAACGTAAAATATGTAGAGAAGAGGCACTCGGGCCTCGGCGTCGCGTCGCGACGTCTGGAGTCTGGACTCTGGACGCTCACGTTCTGACAATCCTCGGTCTTTGGAGAAAGCTCTTTGTGAGCTGGACGAGTTTTACAAAATTTTGTATGTCTATTTAGTCTATTTAGTCGAGTCACTACCGATTCACACAACACTACCCGAGAATTATTCACTTTTTGTTGATATTGTTGGATCTTTCAATTAGATAGCTTATGGCTACAATCTTATTATTATTAACATTCATTTATTTTCTTGGGTAGAAATTAGAAAATGCTATCTATTATATTAAGAGTACCTACCAGCTACTAGTACTGTCTGGGCTACTCAGTAGCTGCAGGCTACTATCTAATATGTAGTTACTAATTACTAATTAGTATTGTTGTGTTTACACTTTACTTCATCCGCGTAGGGTGGTATTTAATGAGATCCCTTCTAATGAAAGCCGCGAGCGCAAAGTTTCGGACCCTCGCTCGTTGTCGGAGATCTCAAACTCGACCTCATCTCGAGGCGAAAGTACCTATTACTGGCAGCGTTAATTTCTAGCAAAAAACTTCTCGCCGACATAAAGGATATAAGGCATCGTTTTAACATTACTTCTGCTGTATTATTTTGCAATATACTGAATCAGAAGCGTAGCAAGTTTTGACGGGGCCCCATATAAAAAATTGTTTGGGGGCCCGTAGTAGGGCTTGCCTTTCTTGACTTTTGTAAATTAAAAAATTGATAAGATTTCATACATTTTTTCTTGCGCACGTTGGGGCCCCTGTACAATTGATACGGCATATACGGCGGTAGCTACGCCCCTGTACTGAATGCAAGTTACCTCAGAAATACCAAAGTGAGAACCTATGGGGAAACATAATATATTATTATCGTGATCAGTAGTACAGGGTGCAGCGTGTGGCAGCGTGCAGTGCGGCCTGCGGGAGTCGCGACCCGCGCCCGTGACGCAAGCGGGTGTCCGCGGGCCGCGCGCCCAGGCCTGGCGAGCGTGTGAAGGTCAGGTCACGAGCGTGCTGGTGCCCGCTGACGGTGACGGTGACGCCGCCGCGCCGGTGGGGGTACTCACGTCAGATACGTCAGGAAAACGATGTTTACTATACTGTCGGTGATACTGTTGGACGTCTCCTCCATGGGCCGGCTTTCGAGTCGCGGCGGAGGGGCGGCACTCACGTGTTCTTGTTTCGCGGGTCGACCTGGAGACGGTAGGGGCGGCGGGGTCAGCTGGTCATGCTCGCGGAGGCGCGGCGGCGCTGCGGCGGGGTCGTCGTGGTGGCGGTGGGCGGCGGTGGCGAGCGGCGTGCGAGCACCGCTGCGGTCCGAGCGCGACTGACGGGCCCGGAGTGGACTGTGGAGCCCTGCCGCGCCGGGAGGCTGCGCGGCCCCCGCCCCCCGCCACCCCCGTTGCCCGCGCGCGTCACGTGACACCGTGCCTCCCGCGGGATCCGCCGTCCCCCTCCCCCTCGCTCCCCGCCGCCTGCCACAGGAGCGGTGACGTGCGGACTGCGGAGGGCGCGCGACGATGAACACCCAACACAGATACAGTGAGTACATAGGTGATAGGACCCATACGGATCTATATATAGTATAATATACTCGAGCCAATAATATTATGGACTGCGAATCGCGATGTAAATTGTAATCGAGTCAAGTAAGTATAAGAATATTCTAGATCTGCATAATATTTTAATTGGGATCTGATCCCGGGTCCATCGTCCGTGCAATGTTACCACTTACCGCCAGGAATTTACATTTCTCTAAGCACCGCCAAAAAATTATTGCCAACCTGTATTTTTGCACTTGTTAACACCGCTGTTGTTGTTTTGATTGACCTTCGCTCTGTGTGATCTGGCCTGATCCGATCCATCATCCAATGTCACTACACTGCTACAGCCTACAGATCAAAAATCAAAACGGCAAATAAAAAGTCATTTATTGCGAAACTTAAGGCCCGATCTAGCTATGTAGCCGCTCCGGGCAAAGACAATTTTCGCCACCCTTTATTAGGCTTTACATACAGAAAATCGTAACGTTATGAATGTGCCGTAAATAGGGCGGTGCCACCGGTGCCCAGGCACAGGGCGCAGACTCTGGGGGGGCGCAAGAATGACCAGACCAGGGAGGCCTGTGGCCCTAGAAGCATTGCTCTGGGTACCTATAATATCTAAAAAAAACCGGCCAAGTGCGTGTCGGGCCACGCGCAATTTAGGGTTCCGTAGTACCACTAGTTTTTAAAATTTTTGTATGGTCACTGAATGTATGTATATTTATAACGTGTTTTACAGTACTAACAACATCATCACAGTTACTTTCAAAGGAATTTGAACGAAAAGTTCCTTTATACTTCGCTGAATACATTGTTTTTAGTTGATCGACTATTACTCAATAACTTATGAAGTCTTCTTAGCCGTGATAGTTTTCCTATTAAATTCAGCAGATTGCCTACTCCCGTGAATTTTTTCACATTTCCAGAAGCAACCGTTTAGCTGGTAGAAGGGGGGGGGGGGGCACTAGACTCTATAACGATTATTTCCACTTTAAAACTTAATATTTCACAAACGGATCCCTAAATCGGGAATTGATCTATGAATACTCGTAATATTTTAAAAAAACCTATCCAACGACACCACACACGATTGGGTGGACGCGAAAAAAAAATTCATCCCCGCTTGATGTGTAAGGAAGGTACCATACAAAAATATTTTATTAAGATTTCATGTACCATTTTGTCGGCATCACTAATATGTGCATTCATGCCAAATTACAGCTTTGCAGGTCCTATAGTCTCTGAGCAAAACCCGGACAGACAGACAGACAGACAGACAGACGGACAGACGGACGGACAGACCGAAACTATAAGGGTTCCTTGTTGACTACGGAACCCTAAAAAACAAGGGCGCAGTTATAGAAGCACGCACAGAGCGCAAAAAAGGCTATTTACGGCACTGGACTTATGATCGAGTTTTGCTGAGGCATGATGGGCTTAAATAATTCCACTAACCAACTTGAAGTAAGTTGGATGGTAAGATTCTCAAACTTGGGTGGTGACTGGTGGATGGCTAACGGTTAGGTTGGAAGATAATGGTCAATTATCGTGTCGCCTCGAATTTCGCCGCTCTGGGTGAATACCCGGCTCGCCCCCCCTTACATCGGGCCCTGCCTGAAACTCGAGCTGTCCGATGCAAACAGCAGGGGATAATCCCGCGCGACGGTTCAGAAATCACATGCGGCGGTACATTCGTAATAGGATAATCTGGATTATTACCGACGTCATTAAAGTAATAAGAACCTGCAGCTTCATCATTAAAACAGTAAATAGTAATATACAGTCACATAAAGTACAGCGGCCCGTCCAATCCAGTGGTGCAAGACCGCCGCGCCGGCTGTCATGTGGCGCGGCGGGCCCTCGCCACCGATACTCGTTTTCCTGTAATTAAACTTGCCGAATGAGCTTTGAGAGTGGTGGCGAGTCTTGCAACATCCACTAACTAGATAATATTATTATACTGCTGACTCGTATCATGAAGCCGAGGACGATCAGGAGCTGCCAGAATACAGAAACTCACATTTAATTTGTGAACAATTGCAATACGTAATGCGTGATGCTGTCCGGAGTACGGGGAGCTATAAAAATAACTTGAGAGCGAGGGTCGGCCGCGCCGCGCCGCGCTGGCTGCCACCGCGCTGCCTTTAGGCTCTATATGTATACGGATACGGGTGTAATGAAACTTTAGGGTGTGCATAAGTCCCCTGTATTATGTAGATTGTAGAGTTCACTGTGAAAGTAGCAGAGCTGAAAGAGTAATTTTTATGTGCGAAGCCACGACGCTGGGGCGCTTGCCCATACAAGTAAAAAATAAGTACTCTTTCAGCGCTACAAGTTACAACTTTAACAGTGAACTATACAGTATACACATATACAGCCTAAAGTATTACCACTTTGTTTTGTGTGAGGTATCGGTATACCCCTGTATAACCTAACTATGTTATATGCCTAACATTATAATTTATATTATGGCGACTAGATTACCCGGTGGTTTCACTTTCCTCGTAACATAAACCTTCCCTAGACTTACACTTCAAGACTAAAATTAGCCAAATCCGTTCAACCGTTCTCGAGTTTTAGCGAGACTAACAAATACATATTATAAAAATTCATTTTTATTTACATAAAACAAGAATATTGATAATCCGAACACTGTTCCAGTCTAACATTTTATGTAGGTAATAGGTATGTATTTAAATGTATGTACCTATTTACTTACATATTTTGAAATCAGGAAAAACATTTAAATTGTAAACCTCCTACTTGGGACGAAAAAACTACACGAGCTCGATGACTTCGAACACGGTGCATATGAAACTGGGATACTCGTCGGATGCACGTCGCGGGTCGACGACCGCAGCTCGCGGGTGCAAACCGCGGTGACGTCACAGCACCAGGTGATGGGGTTACGTAACCGCCGCCACCAGTCACCACCGCGCCGCCGCGCAGCAGGCGACCACGACGCACGAGTCACGACGTACGACGATCCTCTAGGTCGGTTTCAACTCTCAAACCTTCATCGGCAAAAACATGAGCGTTCCGTACACACATTAGTCACCAACCGAAGTTTGCTGTCCCGCACAGTAACGTTTTGGCACTTAGAAAGACAATGATAAATATAGATAGTACTATATTTTAGTAATATGTGGTCTAGTCACATACGTACGTATATTATGCCTTAGTATCTACTATCTACAGATAATAAGGCATGAAGTTAGGTTTTACTGTAGTTTTACTCCAACGTTTTCATTTACCAGTCACTTCATTCAATTCATCAATTGGCAGTCGGCACCCTGGACTGAGCGAGTTAAACGATTTTGATAAATAACTAATAAGTAATATTTCTCGTTTCATAACATCGATGGCCTTGCCGAGCGTTTCCTGTGCTCCGCGCATGTGGCAATAAGTATCGGTTAGCCGTTTGTGTATAGACTATAGACAGCTGATGGCATGTCGACATCAGGAAAACTGTCTTTTGTCAACCGCACACTTGCGAAATATACGTTTCCTCATCTGATCGGCTGCAAGTGTGTGACTCGCGAGCCAGCCTCGCGGAACAAACCAATTATATCGTATCACTATCCAGTATTGCTACCTACACCTAGCTGCCTACTAAGACTGGACCTAGTCTAATTGTATCGCAATAAAATAAAACATTTCACATCTTGGCTCAAAGGAGTCAGGTGGCTTTAATGTTTGGTTGCGTCGGTTCGAGCTAATATTGCATATTGAGTCTCTCGTCACTTCGTTTAATGAACTATTAGTTAATTTCAACGAACACAAGTCGTTTGACAGAAAATCGTGGGTATTTACCGTCATCGATGTAGTTTTACCGTGATACCGAGCGGCGGTCACCGCGTGTCATCGCGGCCCTAATCACTCGTGACTCGTGACTCGTGACTTATACCATCACAGTAATTACAGATTACCCGCAGGCGTAAAGGGCGAATACGCCGAATGAAATTGACTTCCGAAGCTAAATATAGCCCCGACCGCGGCGTGCCCCCGAAGATTTCGTGAATACGGGCCGTAAGGGGACGAAGGTGTCGGGGGCGGGCGGGCGCGGGGCGGGGGTGACCCACAAACAGGATTTTATCAAACGTCGCGTCGCCGAGAGGTCCCGTATAATTTTATTGAAGTTTTGTAGCCGGCCGATGTACTGCTATGTTACGGTTAATTGAACTTTTTGTCTTGTTTTTCGAAATCGCAACTCGCGAGTGACGTCGACACAAAAAGTTGCGCTTTTCTTAGCGCGGACGAGGACGCCCTGCGCCTCGCGCCCGGCCGACGTGTCGTCCCGAGACAGCGGGATATAAACATAACTGCTATTTTCCGACCGGAAATTGTCGTTTCGCTCATATTTTCCGCTAAAGATTTCCATCAACGATGCGGTTATTTTACGAGAGTCATTTTAGATCGAACGTCGTCATAATCGTTCCGGCCGTAGTGAGTACATTATATCGGAGTGTGTGTGCGATAAAAGTTAACGACGTCGACTCGTGCGACGAGTGATGACGGCGGGAGCCGGTCTGCGGAACGGGGGACGCCGACGTCACGGAGACGCGGGAACGAGTCGACAGCTAGGGGAGGAGATGGGTTCCGGACGGCAGCCGGCAGCGGCCAGCGGGCAGCGGGCAGCCGGCAGCCGGCAGCAGATGCGCGTAGAAAGTGGGTTTCTCCGGGCTCGTACGTCACCGGGAGCCTCGTGCTCGTGGTGAAACGGCTCAAACGAGTCGGTCGGGAACCGGTCCCTGCCCGCGCTCGCCACTCGGTACTCGTGTGTTCGCGCGGTGCGTTCACCGTCCGCATACTTTTTCGTGCAAACTTTCGAGTCGGGTCCGCGGCGCCGCGCCGCGCTGCACGCGACCGCATATGCACGCTGTACTGACCGAATATGAAGTCGGATCGTGCATGGCCAAGGCCGACTTCGAATCGCTGGCCGGTCGATGTCGCGATGTTACTTACCCGTCGTAGTCTGCCGCTAGCCGGCGCTCGCCAGTAACGCCCCAACATTTTCGACGAGCCCTCTCGAAAATATATCGTACTCGTTATCCAGCACGGTCCCGGGCACCGTAAATAAATATATTATAGTCCAATTCGGACTCGGGGCTCATTCCTCAATATTACTCCGACCAGTAGCAAATAGCAATAATATCGAGACTCCTCGCACCACTTAACGAACCTCTCGTATCGATCAATCGACGTATCGATTTAAATTAAAATCAATGATCGCTAAATGATTCTAAATAAAGAACACATACACACATATACACACACACACAGCCGGCCGCGGACGGCGGGCACGCTTCTCGTATCTATTACCAGCGGCAGTCACAACGCTCGTATTGTGGGGAATGTAATGATTTATTGAGTGGCCGATTACTCTAATTGCTGCTAATTATAATGGCCGTAATCGGTATCGAGTCATGGTAATATTATGCCGTTTTATTGCTGGATCATTAGTTTTTTCTTTTACTGACTAGACGACGCCCGCAACTCCGTTGCGCCAAAACTCGTTTATCGCGCGGGAACCGTACATTTCACCGGGACAAAAAGTATCCTATGTCCTTTCCCGGGACTTAAAGTATCTCCATGCCAAATTTCAGTAAATTCAGCGGTTTGGGCGTGAAGAGGTAACAGACAGACAGACGGACGGACAGACAGACAGACACCCTTTCGCATTTATAATATTAAGTTAGTATGGATATTAATTGGCACTTGGCAGGCACAGTCTCCCAGTAGCCGTAGCACGGCGACCAGTGGAAATGCGAAAGTATACACAAACTGCGGAGATAAACTTAAGGTGTGGTTCCGATCTATTTTCGTTCCGAAAAATTCAATTAAAATGCCACTTTATGACAGACTATAGTCACAAACTGTGGAGGTAAACTTAAGGTGCCGTTCCGATCTTTTTTCGTTCCGAAAAATTCAATTAAAATGCCACTTTATGACAGACTATAGTCCTAAAAATTCAAATAATATCCTACTTTATGACATATGCTATAGTCTGTCAAAAAAGTGGCATTTTAATTGAATTTTTCGGAACGAAAAAAGATCGGAACCGCGCCTTAAGTTTATCTCCGCAGTTTGTCTATAGTCTATACTTTCGCATTTCCACTGGTCGCCGTGCTACGGCTACCGGTCACGAGCGACGATACGTTTTATTCTCTCTGTGATATTAGGTTAGGAGTTGGGTCGTGGCTGGCTGTCGGAAAAGGTCGAATTTCTTCTAGTAACCTCGATAGCCGATGCTCAACCTGTTAGAATGTAGATGTTATAGGCTACATATTTCATCTACATTACTTATAGAATATAGCACATTAGGGTGAATTGTACGAGCAAAGTGCTCGCCACGGGGAATGTAAGTTTTCTTTCGCGTTGTTTATAATATTATTACGTAATAATTTAATATTTGTGAGTATAATCGGTATGAGTAGTACGCTGTACGAGTTACGACGACGTATCCACAACCTTGTGAACAAACATTTTATATTTGTCCTGATACTGATAGACTGATACAATCATACAATAGATGAGTATTTACATTAACTATACACAGTGTAACAATTTAACAAAACAAAGTAAAAAGTTATTTTCTGTAATAGATCATAGATAGATCATTCTGCCTACTACTAGTATGCGAATCGTCGCGAACAGCACACCCACTGCGACTCGAACGATCGACATAATGAAGTATGTAAATAGTGATGGACGTGGAAAGTGCAGATGATGTAGAAAGCCACACCACGCGGTACATCATCATCACCTGTACTGCACGCCGACCTCTATTGTCATTTGTCACAACACTGTGTTATTCACTACACGTTATGGAAATGTCAGATGCTCTATACACTATACAGTATACTCAACTTTTTTTTTACCGCAAAAATCTGTGATATATCGCACTTCTAGACGCTTACTGCTTATTTCATGTGATTATGAAAATTAAATGTAGAAGTTACGACTTCTGCATATGCCTATCAGAAGTCAGAACGCGTTTTCTTGTGTGTGATCGACGTTACGTCTGTGCTACATTTCATCAAAATAGGTCAAATCATTTCGAAAACTTATCGGAAAAAAAACAAACAAACCGACTCGTTATTGTATCATGAATCATGATGCATACAGTGTTCGATGATAATATAGAACCACAATAATAATAATAATATGTAAATTATAATATGTTATGCTACGTCCGCACGTTTGGCGTTTGCTACAAACTCCAAATCGCCACAAATGGACGCAAACGTGCGGACGGGCCTTTAAAGGTATATGCAGCGGCAGCAAACTGCTGCAGTGGCGTTCTCTTTGCGGGAATACAGGAGTCTTCGAGGGCTGGTTGTGTAACAGCACTGAGTACTATAATACTGGCGTAACAGTGTTTTTCAAGTGTCTGCGAGCTGCTGGCGGCGGCTGGCGGCAGCTTGTGGCGGCTGACGGTAGCTGGCGGCGGCTAGCGGCGGCTAGCGGCGGCTGGCGAGGTGCTGGGGGCGGTTGGCGGCAGCTGGCGAGGCGCTGGAGGCTGTTGAGTAAGCGATTTATGCAATTGTGCGACTCGCTGCCGCGGAAGGGCGGCGGCGGCAGCCGTGTACGCAAGAGACAACTGCCACGTAACACGTCATGTCGGAAAATCTCCCGTTGGCAATTGGCATCATTGTCAGTCTACATATTGTATGGCCCGCGGGGCTTTTTAAATCTAGCGTATGAGACCTGCCACAGCTAACACTACTTCGGAGTTTTCGAAATGGAAGGCTGCACTAAAGTATCTAACGTACTTAATATTCATAAATAATTTGAACAAGAAAATACCTGAGAACGTACATTAGAACGTAGCGCGTAGGTACGATAATTTACATGCAATATTTATATGAGATCGGAGTTACTTTGTTATAATATTATAATGTTATGTAGAATCATCTCAAGGACTTATTCTGGAAAATTCAAATCACGGAACAAAAAATGACAAACAAATACATTAAGTATAATAATTAATAATGTTGCATACAAAAATGGTATCATGTGTTAATATTAATTGAGTTTTTGTTGTTTGTTTACGTTGTCTCATCACAATTCACAAGGATAAAGTTAAATTTACTTTTCCTGCGTACCGTCGGACGACTGGGATCAAAATCGTTCGGGGTTTGATGATCCGACCCATAGATCATTCTGAAATCTACGGAGAAGCGAAGCGGATGCGACCATCCACTAAACGCAGTATTTAGCGGAGATGTCCGCAGTCCGGCTGCGGGCGCGAGTCGCGACACTCGCAGTTACTCGCATGCGGCGCAGGCGCAGGAATGTGCACACCGCGCGCGGTAACGCCCCGCGCATGTCAAGTGCCCACAACGGCACAGACTGGCCGACTCCGCATGACAACTGCCTACCGTCACGACGGTTACTCATTTACACATTCAAGTAGAACCCCACATTGACTGATACGGCCTCTCCCTGGTGAACAACATAATGCCGATGATCGCCATGTATCACGAATGACGATACATGTGCATAGTGCATACTGTAGCCAGCTGTGCGATTGCACATGATTTCCACCATGATTATGGTGGCCATCATTGTTAATATGCATCGAGCGCCAACGTGAGGACCCTCGAGCACATCGAGTAGCGATCTGACGCTGACGCGGCGTCGGCCCACAATCCTCATCATAAGTTATCAATTATCACCGGATTATCGACTTAGAGGAGACTCGAGAGCTACGAATTCTTCGACAGTCTCAGGAGAGTCCAGTTCCGATATCATCTATAGGGTAAGGCCAAATTAGCCTCGAAGAAGCTTGGTGTTCTTAACAGAGCGAGACAGTACTTCAGTCCGGACCAACGCCTACAACTCTACTCTACTCTATAATTGTTGACTGCCATAGTGTTTCAAACAGCTTGGACCCCTTGGAATTACGCCGAGATGTAGCTTCACTCTGCATCCTCTATCGGTTGTATCACGGGGAGTGCTCTGAGGAATTGTTCGGAATCATACCACCTGCAACTTTTCGCCATCGTCCCACGCGAAAAACATACCATCCTCATCACCTTGATGAATGGCAGTCTTCCACAGTGCGTTTCTCGCGTAACTTTCTGCCGCGCACTGTAAAACTCTGGAACGAACTGTCACCAGCAGTATTTCCGGACCTATACGACCTGCAAACCTTCAAGAAAAGAGCGTATTCCCTCTTAAAAAGCCGGCAACGCACCTGCAGCTCTTCTGATGTTGCGAGTGTCCTTGGGCGACGGTAGTTGCTTACCATCAGGTGACCCGTTTGCTCGTTTGCCCCCTTATTTAATAAAAAAAAATAAAAAAAAAGAGTTTGTCGATAAGATAAATAATAATTAATAAGACATGTACCCTGACGTGCCGAAGAGCGATTCCCCGCGGATTCGATGGCAGAAACGCGGTACATTGTTTACACGCGACCAACTGGCAAGGCACAAACATGTTTGGAGTATCCTGGGTGCGGTTTGGGTCGATCGACAGGCGACGTGACAGGGAGCCGGTACCGCCGCACAGAGGCGAAAATATCGAAAAACATGGCAAAAACTAAAAATCTAAAAGTAATCCGAAACCAGTTTCTTTTTTTGTGCGACTCAAGACCATAGACCGGGCTATCTACCTGCGTCGGAGTCGACCAACATCCCTGCCCCTAGCTTGTTAAAACTCAATCCAAAGTTTGACTTGTCGAAGGGCGGATGCGTTTTGTGTTTTTTCAACTTGAAGTAAAATTATTTTTTGCGGTATTTTCCTACAAATCCTGTTATCATCTGCTATGGATTCTATTCCTGGAGGTAAGATATATAGTTAAGTTTGCCTAGAATGTATGATTTATGACACATATTTTTTTTTAGGGTTGCAAATGTCGTAGTGTCTAATTTACTATTATATAATATGTTCATTGTATAAAAGTATGGTTTCTTGCCATATCCATTGTTGAAAATGGTCATAATATAAGCGTTATACATCTGTTAGCTACACCAAGGCAATTTTTAATGCGACCAAACGATACGCTAGAACAAAATATGTATTCTAAGTTTCTATATTGTGTATTTTCGAGCAAAATTTATTGATGTTTTTTGTACAGTTTTCGATTACATTTTTTTATTTCTGGTAAAATATCGCATTTTGCTTCCTTTCTAAATTTTAATGCACGTTTTTAGGTTCAACTAACAGACGAGACGACGATGACGGACACCTTTCAGCGTTTGATGGTTTCTTCCGATCCATTAATTACAGGATTAAGAAAGTTGATGCCTAAAAAAGAATCTACTTTCACTACTTTAGACTTAAGCTTATTAGATGAAGAAACAGAAATATAAAAAAAAATTGTTATTTTTGTTTTATTTTTTTACATTTTTTATTATTTTATTTTTTAAAAATAAAATTTTTTGACAAAAGCGTGGCTTTCGATCATTTAAATAATAGAAAATAACCATGGTTTAAAAATTTTGTCATTTACTCGTAGATTACTGATATATTTAATTTATCACGTTTGTTCTAATATTATTTGAATAATCGACAGCCCAGCACAGAAAACTGATCACGTTGAGCTATAAACTATTTATTCTTATTAGTTTTAACGTTCTAATAACAAATTAATAGAATTTAGGTTTTTGCCATGTTTTTCGGTATTTTCGCCACCGTGCGCCGGCGTCACAGCTCGGAACGTCCTCAGCTCAGCACATCGCTCATGATAGCGTTATCGGCCGATACTCAATAACCTGCGTATTGTTTTGTCATAATACCTCAATACGATGGAAAATTTGACAAAATATATTGTAACCTTTCGTATCACCTACGAGTAGTTAATATAGTCCGTTAAAATTTTTCCTTGGCCTACGCGCGTTAGGCGGCTACTGCCAACCGCAAATCTTTTTTATCGACGGGGAAATCCCGACGAAGTTAACTTTCCGTTCTGTGGGTAACTAAACCTGTTACGATTTATAAGAATAGTGGGGTTGTGTTGTTTTATTTATTTTAAAACATTTTTACTCTGCTGAGTGCAACTCGTGCGGTATGTAAGTAAGTACATACTTCAAGGGGTCACATATATAGATGTGCTGCTGTATGTCATGTCGGGACCGCGACTTTTTGACACTAGGGTATCGCGCACGTTTATAAACGTTAAATGCAGTGTAGCCTGTAGGGAATAGGGATGTAGCTACCTAGCTGCTACTACCCGCTGTATAGTATAGACCGTGTAGCAAGATATAATTATGTTGTTCTTACAAGCTTTATAACATTATGATGTCATTTGCATAATAAGAATTATTATACAATTATAATTTGTATCTAACTGAATATTTATTAGCGCTTTGATTTATTATTCAGTAATCGGTCGGTACTCGGTAGGAATAGGAAAAAATAGACGCAATAAAATAGAACTCACTTCTAAGCTATTTGAGTAGTGTACTAGTATATCCCACAACCTTTACATTTTGTGGTACACTTTACGGAAAAACTATCACGCCTATTGATTTGTGCTTCAATATAATAATTTTCATATACATATAATATATAATATTATGTAGATGTGTTATCATTAGTCAGCCAAAGTGTGACGACGCGAGCCCTCACAAAGCTCGACTTTTAGCTAGTAATGTAGTACTTATTACAACTTCTACTTACAATATATTATGTATTAATACAGGCATACGAGTATTCAGAGCCACCTGGATGGTATTGTCTCGGGAGCGGGGACAACCACACCAGCGATAGCGATATTTCGGCCACACGCAAAAATGGCTAAGGGAGATCGCAGACGGGGGCGATGCCGGTCCGTCCACGTTCGTGTCCCTGGGCACCTCCCCCGTGCCATCGTGAGCTTTTTCACGGGGACACGGGGGGGGTGGCTGAACGCCGGTATGCGTGTGTGATTGTGTGTGTGCTTGGCTGCGCCCACAGTGTGACGAAAGGGCCCGCGACCCGGGGTGTCGGAGTTAGTTATGATGGAAGGTCGCATTAGTCCAAATAATCTCCGGGCGGGTACCGGCTCCTCTGGGGCCGGAGAATCCCGTGCACCTCCGCAAGGGGGTGCGAGGTCCGTGTATACGGAGGGGCCAACTACTGCGAGGAAGGACGAGGAGGCCGCTAAGGCGGCGAGGCAGAGGGCCATTTTAGCCGCTTTGAGTGGCGATGGCGGGAAGAAGAGCGACAGCCCGAAGCCGGCGCCCATTACCGCGCCGGCGGCGGAGCTTTTAACGGACGAGGACGTTGACTTCAGTCAGCCGCAGCCCAACGGCACTGAGCGGTTGCTGAAGTTGATGCAAAAGAAGAAGCTGAGAGGCGACAAGGATGTGCCGCGTGTCTTTCTGACACGCGACGTGAATATGCCGCCTCCAAGCACTGGAAAGGTCCCGATTGGTAGAGACTCCCCTCGCGGTCGAGTCTCCCAACGTGGACGTGACTTACCCGGACATGACAGCGAGGACTGGCTTTCGGACTCCAGCGAAATGTCTGGCATATCGCTGGACTCCGAGAGCTTGCCCGCATTGACTCGCCGTAAAAGGCGATCTGATGACGACATGGCACCGCCCCTCAGTAAAGGAGCGGTGCCCAAAGCCAAGAGAGGACGCGGCCGCCCGCCTACAGCCGGATATGTCGGTTTGGCAAAGGCTCAGGCCGATCTGGACCGTGAGAAGGAGGTGGCCCTTCGACTCAAGGCCGAGGAGGAGGTAGCCGAGGCGGTCAGGGTGGCGCGAGAGACGCGTTCTTCGCTCCTTGCAGGCCCCGCCGCCATGGAAGAAGACAGGTCAGAGCAGACCAACTACGCTCTGGCCCAATGTGTTGAGACTTCGCTGGAAACGATATCCATGGTCGCAGCGAAGTCGAAAAACCTTAAGGGGACGTTCCGGGGGCTCCTCAAGGAGGCGGTCAGCGACATACGCGCCACCGTCTCCGAAATGAGAAGTCACGGAGCAACCGAAGAGGTAAAGGCCCTCGAGGCTCAGAATGCGCGGCTCCAGAATCAAGTGGAGTCTTTGCGTAAAGAGCTAGAGGAGCTACGCCGTCAGGTGATGAAGCCGGCCGAGCAGGACATACGCCAGCTGTTGTCTGAGGTCTCTCGCTCTACCGTAGAGACCTTCAGCAACATGCTGAACGCTCGGCTGGCTGGTCTGGAGAGTCGGCTCCTCCCAGAGCCTCGACTGCGACCTCCGCTTGCGGCGGACAGAGCCCGGAGGATTACACCGGCCGCCGTCGTAAGCGTTGAGGCACCACCGGACGAGACGCCGGGGCCCTCGAAGCAGAAGGCCAAGGGGAAACCGGCCCCAAAGAAGACGTGGCAGCCAGCCGCCGCAGCAGCCTCGCAAGAGGCCACTGCCGCGCCCGAGGCGCCAAAAGCCAAGAAGGGCCGAAAGAAGAAGCGGCCGTCGATGGCCGCTCAGGAAGCGGCACAAGGGGGAGCGAACACCGGCTCCCCTCGTATTGAGGCCCCGTGGACCTCGGTGGGTCCAAAGGGCAAAAAGAAGAAAGGGGCGGTTACAACATCTACAACCGCCCCGAGAAAGAAGAAGAAAACCAGGCTACGTGTTCCCGCTACTGCGGCCGTCGCTCTTACTGTAGAAGAGTCGGCCATTAAAGCGGGCCTCACGTACGCTGAGGCAATTGAGAAGGCCCGGCGGGCGATGAACATCGAGGAATTTGATATTCCTGAAGTCCGCTTTCGCCGGGCCCGAACGGGAGGGCGCCTCCTCATGATATCCGGGGAGGGCGCAGAGAAGAAGGCGGACGCCTTTGCCGCAAGGCTGAGGACCGTCCTGCCCTCGGGAGTGAAGGTCGGACGGCCGGTTGCAAGCGCGGAGATGCGCATCGCCGGCCTCGATGACTCCGTGACGACCGCAGAAGTAGTGGAGGCGATCGCACTGGAAGGTGGATGCCAGGCCGGAGATGTCCGGGCGGGGCCAATCAGAGAGGGGCCACGGGGGGACGGATCGTGTTGGGTCCGCCTCCCAGTCGCGGCCGCCAAGAAGCTTTCGAGCCCTGGGCGGCTGCGTGTTGGTTGGGTGTCGGCGAGGGCGGCGTTGTTGGCTGCGAGGCCAACGCGTTGCTTCCGCTGCCAGGACACTGGCCACGTGGCTGCCAAGTGCCAGTGCCCGGTGGACCGTAGCCGGACTTGTTTCCGGTGCGGGAAACCGGGGCACAAGGCGGCGGAGTGCGGGGCAGCAGAGCCTAACTGCTCCCTGTGTGAGGCCGCTGGCAGAGTAGAAAGGGGGCACGAGCTGGGCAGATGTCCATCTGCGTATAAGCCGGCCCCCGGAGAAGACAAGGCGCCGACCAAAAAGGCTCGACACAAAAAGTCGAGACCTAAAGGCGCGCGGGCTCCGCCCGTCTCCGCCGACATGGAGATTGACGCCTAGACTCGTGGGCGGTGATCGGGGGATCCCGCCTACAGTATGGGTCCCGAGAAGGCAGCCCCCCTATAGCCCGGGGGGTTCTCGGTGAGGTAAGCGGCCTATAGCCGCTGGAAGATGGTGCCGGTTGTGGCTGCGCGCGGGAAGGGGCGGAGTTGAATTGCTCTGCGGTACCCGTCCCTCCTGCACTAGGCGCATGACGGAGGGCTGGGGGGGTTTTAGTGGGTAGACCTCTAGTAGGGAGTCCCACATACCCCCGCCCCTTCCCCCGAAGGGGTGGGGGATACGTAACGTATTTCCCCTCATAAAAAAAAAAAAAAAAAAAGGGAGATCGCAGACGACAGACTTTTGTGCGATCAAAGTCTGCGGCTTCCATACAATCTGATGGCGCGTGTCATGCGGAATGTATGTAAGCCGCAGACTTTGATCGCACAAAAGTCTGTGTTCTGCGATCTCCCTAAATATTACATGACATTGACGAAAACTGCGTGTGAAACAGCTCAAGCTCAAGCGATATCTAACACTGCAAGCAATCCGCTACCTAATAAGATTTCTGTGTTATATTTCGGCCATGAGCATACTTGTAGAGTCTGAGTTGGGGACGAACCGGAGTTATCGCCTCCGAATTTCAGCTCAGTGGTATTAGGTATAATATACCACTGAGCTATTCATTTCCAAAAATGAAGAAGTGGGAAGTGACATTCCGTCCGCTGACCGCTCTCGCCGTATCCGTGTTCCCGCGTGAATGACGCCATGGGGCCATAAATTTAAACATCATTCTAATTTATCTCCGTATGGAGTCGCCATAAAAAAAAATGTGTATTTTACCTCAATTAGTTGAACCGAGGAGTAGTCGGCAACACGTGGCTAATGACGCCGCGCCGTGCCGGGTTGTGGCGGGGAGACGGCTAGCAGCTCCCACGAGCGCCCGATGCGTCCATCTGTCGAATATTGATCGTTCCTGGGTAAATAGGTAATTTTTATATATCGTTGTGGACAATTCGGATTTCCGCAATCGATCCCCGACTCGGTCAAGCTACAAGCGTAAGCGACCGATTACGCCTGTCGAGTACAGTGGCGAAACCTAGTGCTTTCGGACTATTGACCGAGAGCAAGCTGTCTCGCCACTCTACTCGGTGGATGTAATCGGGCCTTGAGCATAGCAGAAGCAAGCTGATGACGATGAATCGAAGCAACGAACTGTCATATCAGCCTTACAGACGAAAATCATCCGTTTATTTGCGTAAAAAGCACATGATGCTGAAGTAGCAAGCGACAGGTGTGCGCCGCGCCGCACGTGCTCGGCGAGGTGCAACATTTTGACACAAATATGTTACGTGTGCGATAACAGATTATGATTTATTAATACACCATAACATTATTTTAGAAAATAATATAAACTTAAAATCACAAATTCATTACTAAGAATACAAACTAAAATAAAATATACAAATATACAAATATATACAAACTTAGAATATAAAATTATAAAAAGAAAAACTTTCCCAGGTCGTCCCCATCTGGCAGAGTGCCCATTGACAGCATTGCCACGTTGAATTGCAATTGCTATTCACTGTGCTAGGTAGCTCCTGGCTCTGGGGTCTCGGGTGGCTTCAATAAGCCTCTTAGATATTTCGCTAAAAAGCTTATGTGCCCCCGGACCCCATGCGCCTAGGGTTTCTACCCCAAACGGTTCAAATATGAGATCTCCGCCGAGGTTCTCATATTTGCGCCGCTTGAGGTTCTCTGCTTGGTTGGCGGCAGCTCCCGCACAGCTCGAGGTGCCCTGAACATGAGACGGGGCGAGTGTGTCGACACAAGTAGCGTCCCACACAAGGGCCCGTCCCACATTCCAGGGAACCAGGGTCATTCCATCGGGTCTCTTGCCATCGTCGCGAACCAAACCGGAGGGCTCCAGTATCGCTGGCACGCCGGCAGTGACAAGAGCCCGACGAATGAGGTCGTTTAGGCTGTGATGTCGAGAGAAGCGTCCAGCGCTTCGCGAGCAGCACAACCCGTGATGACCGTAGCTATCTACGTGCGTGCCGCAAACACATTGATGGGGGACGACGTGGGGAGCACCAAGACGCAGAGCAGTGGCTAGGCGGAATGTATTTCGGTCCAGCAATATTCCTGTGTTTTTGGATGGTAGTGCCTGCAGCCAAGCTCCCGACTCCCACCTCTCCACGGCCAAAAGGCGAGCCCGCTCTGCGACGCTGGTGGAAGACGTGTTTAAGAGCTTATTACGTACCAGTTCACAGACGGGCCCGTCCCAGAGCCTCTGTGAAGATGTATTCACGGGGACCTCGCTGCCGGCACTAGCAATATCCCAGGCGTCCTTGGCCTCGTCCGCAAAGGGAATGTCTAATGGGCAAGATGAGGGCTCTAAAATTTTGTCTATTACTTGTCGATTTGCGTGAACTGAGGACAAGAACGCCGGTAAAGCTACGTCAAAAGTTTTCCGTATTCCCAGGCCACCGAACCTTATGGGTAGCGTGGCTTGGGTCCAGGAACGTTCATCAAATTTGATGTTTAAAATTGTGGAGAGCGTATGTTTTAGGGTGTTATCTAAGCTATGGAGAAGTTGTGGAAACTTCCAGAGCTGACAACACCGAAAACATACGTAAATTTGGGAACGAATAAACAATGCCGAATCAAAGTAAATGCCATGTGACTGTTGATTTGCATAAGACGGTCTAAACTTTCACTAAAATTTTGAATTTTTTCATTTATATAGTCCGGAAACGAATCGGCTAGAATAGGTGAACCTAAGAGAAAAAGTGAACTCTTCTCAGTCACCGATAATTCTGGGGCGACTGCCTTAAAATTGGATATTATTTCGTTTCTATTCTCGCAATCATCAGGGACGAAGAGCTCACACTTCCCTAGGTTCAGATCTATAATTTTGAATTCGCGAATCAGGGTCTGAAAATCCGAAAGAACTGTAGATGGGTCACTGGCGAGAGTCCCGTCATCTAGGTACCACACGTTGAATTTGGAATTTAGGAGTTCGATGACCGGGTGAATAGCTAAGCTGAAAATTGCCGGACCTAGAGGGTCGCCCTGTTGACAGCCAACTTCAGATTGAATTAAATGGTTCCGGTAAATAAGTTTAGTGGGTTCTTTGTAGCACTGTAGCATGAAAGGCAGAATGGTGGGGGCTTTAGTTTTTATCTGTGTCAACATGGCGACCCTGTCTACGGAATTAAATGCGTTTTTAACATCCACCTTTAGGTATACAGTGTTTTTTGAATTTTGTATATGAGTTCGAAAAGAGTGAACAGCTGCCTCACAGCCACCTTTGCAGGCAAAACCAAGTTGTTTGGGTTAGAAGTATGATGATAACGAGTTCATGGATCTGCAGGCTATCTTGGCAGTGAGGCGCCGGTATGTCGAGCCGACAGCGATTGGACGAATGCCACCATCTCTCTTCCTCAGCGCACAGAGGTTTGCTCCATACAGTATGTCTACGATATCTGATGCAACCTCACCACGAAGCATCAAGTTGCACAGATTCGTGACCTCCTGCAAGAGTTTCTCTTCGGCGTCCCCGCAGCAACCGCTGGTGAGGTCCTTCAGGTGCTGAGGGGTGATGCCGTCGAGACCGCCCGCTGAGCCCGGAGGAAAAGACATGATAGCTCCGCGAACACTATCGACTGTTGTTTGAAGTGGTGGTGCTACGTCATGGGCGTCAGAGAAGGGTTGAGATGTCAGTTGTTGTGGGTGTTTATTTTGTAAGGCCAGAACGGTTTCTGGGGAGTTTGGAGCAATCGTGTCGCTGGAAAAGAGGAGTCGCGCAGCGCCCTTAATATCTCCCTCACTAATTTTATTTTCAACATTTTTAACTATATTATTTTTTGTTGAAGGGCCTAAAGAAAAATGTTGAGTCAAGTCAATTTCAGTGGTGCAGTTCTTTTTGACACGGGAAGTGAGGGAGGCATTATTTTGGGGATCCCTGATCACGTGAAGGGTGCGGTAGGGAAACGTCAGGAGCTTTTCCCAGGCTTGCCTCGAGTTGTCATTTACCGTTTGGCGAATAGATTCGGCGAGCTTCTGGGCTACGGCTACTCTAGCACCCCTAGGGATCCGCCTGAGCACTGGGACAGATTGTTTTTAAATTGGATATTGTTTTCCAAAATGGTTCGCGTGCGGAGTTTTGGGAAGGTGGAACTGAGGCCTCAGAAGGAGAAGGGAGTACCGTCTGCTTATGGCACTTACCTATGTGGATACGTAGGCCCCTCTCACTTCTGAAGCATCGGGATTGGGGGCATTGGCTACAGTGTACTAAGCTTTCCAGCGGCAGGATTGCATGATCACTGGACGTCCCTGCATCTTGGCTATTTTTTTTTTTTTTCTAATACTTTATTCACTTTATTACAATTGGTTTACAGTATACATTAATACGCCAAACTGTACTAGCAGTTTGTAGGCGTTCCGCTCAAACACAACTTTCATGCAATTGCAATACAATGATAATTACACAAAAAATAATAGGTACTAACAATAATAATTACGAACTAACTAAAAGTGTGATATTTGTGTGTGTGTGTGTGTATGTGTGTGTGTGTGTGCGTCGGTGTGTTTGCGTGTGATAATGAGACTACATTTTTTTTACATTTTTTTAGTATATCCAAGCATTTCTTTTAGTTTTTGTTTTAATTTCTTTTTACAATTAATTTTTTTTTCCTCTCTTAATAGCTTAAACTTATTACATAACTTAGGCACTATATACTTCCTAGTTCTTTTTCCATAATAATTATTTACTTTTATTTGTTCTAATTTTCCCTTTTTTGACTCTCTAACACTATATTTATGCATTATCTTTATTTTAAATTTATCACTATAATATGTTTCTATCGCTATTAAATATTTAACTTTTTCACTTACTGGTATAATTTCACATTCCTGGAATAGTTTACAATAGTCGTCTTTGTATTTATTTTTTGTTCTTTTATCTACCATTATTTTTAAAAATCTTATTTGTATATTTTGAATTTTTTCTATGTACGTTTTAAACGCTAACCCATAGCAATTTAGTCCATAATTGATGACAGACTCCACCAGAGCATAGTAAACCATTAGCAGAGTACGTTTATCTAATATTATTTTTAAAAGATAAAATCTACTGAGTACTGATCTCAATCTGTTACATACTAATTCAATGTGCGGCTTCCAAGTAAAGTTATTATCTATAATCAGACCCAAATATTTTATATTATTTACCACTTCCAGTTCGTTACAATGACAGTCATTATTTTGATGTAAACAGTTAAATGTGTGTCCCACTATGCGTACATGGGCTCCTGCCGATCGATTGTAGGGTGAGCATATTTGCATAACTTTAGTTTTACTGGTGTTAAGTATTATCCCATTATCGTGGGCCCATTTTGTTATTTTATCAAAATCACTTTGCAATTGACTTTCCATCAGTTTCAAGTTTTTACCTACTACTACCATGCATGTATCATCTGCATACATGTATAGCCTACAATATTCTACTACATTAGGCATGCTATTTACGTGCATAGTAAACCCCGAAGGACCATATACAGAACCAGTGGGCACCCCCAACCTTATGTCCGCATCTGCGCCCGTTGTATCATCCACAACGGTGCAGAGCGTCCTGTTCTTCAAGTAGTTCTTGAAGAAGTTATTGGTGGGCCCACTGATACCGCATTCCTCCATTGCCTTTAAAAGCTGTTTGTGCTCAAGAGTATCAAACGCCTTTTTAAAATCAATAAATACTGCTAAAATCTGATTTTTATCATTTAGTTGCTCATTAATAAAATCCGTAAACTCAATTAGTAGGGTATTTGTACTCCTTCCTGGTCTAAATCCATGTTGGCAGTTGGTAATAATATTATTTTTTTCTAAATAGTCACTTATTTGTTTAACTACAATTTTTTCTACAATTTTATTTACTACGGATAAAATAGCTACTGGCCTGTAATTTGTATAGTCCAAATGACTTCCTTGTTTATAAATCGGTCTTATAATTGCTCGTTTGAGCTCATCAGGATAAATACCTCGCGATACACACATGTTAACAAATTTTGCAATAATTTTACTTATATCATTAATTATACATTTTAAATCCGTTACCCGTATTTGGTCACTACCGGGTGCCTTATTAGAACTTAAGTTTTTAATGATTTTAGCAACCTCTATGGCATTTACCTTCCTATATCGAAATGAACTACAATTTGGCCTAACATAACTATTTCGATCCAAAAAATTTTCATTACAATTATGCTTAATTTTTTCTATTTCCTGTGTAAAAGTTTTGGAAAAGTTAGTGCAAATATTAAATAAACCGTCTGTCTTCCCTAAGTACTTTTTAATTATGCTGTCTATGCTATTATTACTTTTACCTATCCATTTATTAATATGGGACCATATTTTTTTATAATCACCCTTACATTTATATAACTGGTCCTTTCTATGCTTGTTTCTCGCAGTGTTTATGATTTTATTTAGTTTGTTTCGAAACCTCGTATAATCCAACCTCTTGGACATGTTAGACGGTTCCATTTTCCATGTTCTAAATAACTCGTTTTTTCTATCTATCTGAATTAATATTTGCTTACTTACCCACGGTTGCTTTATCCTCTTATTCTTATTTTTTTCTGTAAACAAACAATCAGCATAAACACTGCGAAAAACATAACACAACTCACTATACAATACCAATGGACAATCAATCCTTAAATAATCTTCCCACGAAATGTTTTTAAGCTTTTCTGTAACCAGTTTATTATTAAGAACTGTCCGCTTCGAGTAACTTTGACTAAATTGCATTGCACTTTGTTTACACACCAGTCTAATACCAATCATATGGTGGTCCGATAAGTTGCATTCCAAGGTGAATGTCGTCTCACAGCTGATAGGCCATGCCTCCCCGCGCCCTGCGCGTGAGCAGTATCCGCTGTCCCGTACCCACACGTGATCGATGCAGGACACCTGTCTCTGTCCTTCCACTATGGCTTCTCTTGTTATCGCTGTAGTCGGGATGACACACTGAAGGCCGTGACTACACAGGGTGGTTTTGTACATGTTTGTTGTGCCATTCTGTTTTTCCGACATCAGGTCTATGTTCATATCTCCTATTATGATAACATAATCTTGTTTTGGAATTTGCTCCAGCATCTGTCCTAAGTAGTTGATAAATTCTATTTTGCTTTTATTTGGAGGTCTATAGATAGCAATTAAGTGCAGTGTATTCTTAAATATTACTAATTTTCCATACTTCATTTCCAACTCAGAGTTGTGGGTGTAATTTTCTTCCATATAATTTTGAGAACTTTTTACATAAATTAAAATTCCGCCACCCCTTCTACTTTTCCTCGTACATTCAAAAGTGTTATATCCATCTATTCCATACAGAGAAATTTCTTCCTGCTTAATATTAATTTCAGTTAAGATTATGACATCTATGTTTTGTTTTCCTTCTTCCAATATAGCTAATAATTGACCAAATTGCTTTTTTAACGACCTTATGTTTATATGTATTATATCCAGCTTACAATCCTTTTTACTATTTATGAATTTAGTCCAATCTTCTATAGTCTCATACTTTTTAAATGTAGAAAAATCATCATAACATTGAAACGGATCGAATATTGCGTTTAATAAAAATCACCTACTGTGCTACTGAGGTTATGTTAGGTAGAATAATTCTGTATTATTTTTCTCTGGCGCTTGCTTTAATTAGCATCCTTACATCATTTTCACACTTAATGTTATATATTTTTTTGACATCTTCGCTAGCTTTTACCAAAATTCTCGAGTCCTGAATCCATACATATTTATACAAATCTTTGAGTTCTTTCTTAGCCATCCAAAATAGCTGTCGAAGATACTTTGAAAGGTCTTCATTTATATAAATTCTTTGTTTGTTACCGTCATCATATACATCATCATTTGTTATATTGTGTTGTTTACGAAGTTTTAGCCATTGATTTTTAGCTGATTTTGTGCGTAATTTTTACTATTGCTTAACATGTACAAGTAAAAAATAAAGTTCTAAGAATAGCCTAAAGTAAAACTAAAAAACAAAAATACTATAGAAACAGAATAGATAAAAAACATAGAATAGAAGATAATAATATAGAATAGAAGTAGATACTAAGGCGTAGGAGATCAAAGAAGTAGCAAAAATAATAAAACTATAGAATAAAAGTAAATACTAAGTAGAAGATTCAAAGAGAAGTGGGCTTGAGAAGGCCGCGCCGTCTCCTTGGGACGCTCTTAGAGTAAAATTCGCCAATTTTACTTTACGTAGCCGGAGTTTTCTGGTGAACCGGTTGAAGAAAGCGTGCTCACTGCTCATGGTTCACTCTTTGCAATCCTTTGTTGTAACTTGTATGGGATCCACGGTCGTGTAGGAAAATTATGTCGGTTATACACACGACTTTGCCCTCTTAGGGTTCGCTAAAATTATTATTGCTGGTAAAGCAAATGCCCTGGGAATGTATTTTCTCCCACTTTAAGCTATACGTGTCTAGATTTTATTCTTTTTTGAAAATAAATTGTTGAGAAAATTTTAATGTGACAGTTGCGTTGCGTTGCGTTTGCGATTGATTTTGGTCTCGGCCTCAGTTACTGTCCGACTACAATTTCTCCGATCACGACGTCTCGGCCTGTTCCGCAATTAAATAAATAAAATAAATAAACGTTTATTCCCCTTTTTTGACCATTACACCACAAGACATAATAACTAAAAAAATAGTAAGTATAATAATAACAAAAACTAAAAAAAAACCAAAGAAGTAGAACGCACAAGGTTACAAACAATTTTGACAACTGGTACAGAACAATCCACAGTAAATATATTATGCATATTACAAAGTATCTTTAAAAAAAAAAAACAACAATAACATACTTGTTTAATATTGGCACAATAATATTAAGTCAAACAAAGTAAGGCAGGTAGTGAGTGTAATGATCAAAAACTGAATTGGCATCCACTGAGGTAATGACCGCAGTTCGCAGTCCCTGATTTTCAGTGGATCCAGACTGTCAGGCGAATGACAGACCACACAAGTCACCAGTCCTGTTTTAATAAATATACTTACACAAAAAATCTACATATTATACATTGTGTTATAGTAAAATATACTTTAAAAAAATGAATAGTGATGAAAGTGACGTGAAGGGAGGCAAAGTGTGTGCTAACTGCTATAATATAATAATATTTAAATATGATAATTACATAATAATAATAAAATAATAGTACTATAAACTTAATCACGTGCCCGGAGAAGACGGGAGGCTGCAGGCGGGGGGCAGGATGCACCTGCCACGCTCAGCGCCGCTCCGTACTCAGCATGATGGCCTTGCGCTGCACGCTAGTCCCCACACTAGTATCTTCCTTGTTTATCAATTTTGCGATAATAGCAATTATATTGGGCTGATTAAATAAAAGATAAGAACACGATGTAACTAAGCTGTGTCGACACGAGAGGAACAATGCGAGAAGCGGACTCTGAAAATTTTTAGTATCTATTACAGACGCGGCGGCTACGTGCAGACTATTTTTTGTTTCTCATTTATTATGGTGGACCTAATAAAACTTCAAAGGCAAGTCTAAAGCGAGATTCCGCTCCCGCCGTACTGCAGGCGAAGCGCTGACCGCCGGTGCCGACTTGTCAATATCATGTCAGTAATCAGTATGTTACGAGCTACAATAGTATACAGTTATACACTAGGTATGCATAGTAGTGGTAGGCAGTGTGGGTAGACGATCGTTTCATCGCCGGGCTCTGGATTGTTCTGTGCGGAATAACTGTATGCAGATCGAATGAATGCAACTTCACCGACGGTTACATCAGCGCCGCGATGCTATTGTTTTTCCGATGCTCGACAACAAACTATATTATAGAATAAGATCTAGACATCCAACAATTCATTTTCTGGGAGGCCATAATATATAGGAATAGTAATGTTGAGTGTTGACAATTTCGCATCAGAGGCCAAACTCGAAACCTTTTGGCTTACAGAGAAAGGATATTGTTTCAGGGTTATAGGTATTACATGATCTGTCCGCTCGTTTCTCAAGATATATCGTAAAAAATACCTCACCCGACGAACAATATTAGTATTCAGAATAGGTTAACACCGCGCTCCGCATAGCAATGTTTTAATAACAGCCACTACTACTATACCCCTGTCCCCTGTCCCCTGCCTGAGCCGCCCGGCTCCGTAACATACTAAATATTATGTTTCTCCGAGCGAGACCATTACGTATAATAAAGTCATTAAAAACGAAACATTACAAATATTTCGTCAGTATAAATTATTATCTACACGTCACGAAAACTCGTAAAGAAACTTTATAGGTTTCTCCGGTAATATTTCCTGCGACAATAATTCCGATCATTAGTGAATATTGATGCGAGCGTATCGTGTAACACCACTACCACCAGCGTGCCGTTTCGTGGAATCCCGCGCATGTCACATAATATATTATGCTTCCGATTTTTTTTTGCTCCGAATTAATTGGATACTTATACACTCATATTACAGTGTGTTCAATGACGTCGGCGACGTCCTTTAATATTTCGTCAAATTAAGTCGAAACCTGAACCCGTTATGGTAATAAACTATTTACTCATCGACAGTGAATATTCGGTGCGTTTTCCTCGTAAACTGTGTCGTCAACTTATTCACGAAACCTCCGCCGCCTATCCTTATTTACATGTTATGTTAAGTCTTGCAACTTATACAGATTACCCGTAAGTCGTAGAACAACATACGTATTGTACTTATATGTAGAGACAATGTACACAGCTTAACATGTTACATAGTAAATATTAACCCTACTCGTGTACAACACACTACCGCCGCGGTCGAAAGTCGTGCGGAGAAAAAGAATTGAACGCGAGCGAAGCTGCAAGCAAATATTAGTTCAATTTTTCTGCTCCAACATGACTGCAGGCTATATTTTTTGTCTTTAATACTCGTGCTCATACAACAAATATTTATTCCACTGTCCCGACTCCCGGACGCAATAATAAGTAGGATAACTAACGGATAACGGGGTCACTTCCAAAGAGCTGGAGACAAAATAATATCCAAATAAAATTTATTCAAAATTGCTTATTAGAATGTTTTTTTATTTTATAGTAGAATAAAGTCCACATTTTTCCCCATCATCGTCATTCCCCTTCTTTGATGTCCCGCGGTGTACTATCGCTGTCTGTGCGGTGTGCGGTGTGCTAGTGGAGTGTGGAGCTCGCCAGTACCAGTCATTAACCCGGAGGTGATCTAAAGAGGTATTAATTGAATCAATAGAAAGCGTCGACCCCCAACAGAAGAGAAAAGAAAGTAGCCCCTTGACCCCGATGGATGTTCACCGAGGAGGATGTAGGTGCTGGTGAGGCTTAGGAACTGCAGTCGGAGCTACGGTTTCGTAACTTATCATTTTTATACGATTTCTAGATGAGTGAGCATCGGTGAACTTCGCATCACTTTCCACCTAATATAAACCTTCCCTCGTCTTCCACGAATATATCGAGACTAAAATTAGCCTCGAGTTTTAGAGAGACTAACAAAGTTTGAAATTCATTTTTATTTATATTGTTATAGATTTACTAGCTACATAGTTGAGAACTCGCTGCCTTCAACATTGTCTGCCAACTCCACGATGTACAGTGCCGAAGCGTACAAACTTTTTGTTGTAGCGTCATCTCAAATTATAACGTCTTGTAATGCCAATGGGCAAAAAGCCAATATTTTGTTTGTGGTCTTTGAACTCGGATGAAGTGGTCGAGCAGCCCTTTCGGAATATTTGGACCATTGATGAGAGTGATTCCAAAGTGTAAAATGTATTGTTATAAGAACAGTAGAATATAATACCTAATTAGAATTATTTTATAACGTGGAGGATTAAATCGTGCGTATAATTTTCCTGTTGTTGTAATAGAACTCGCGGAGGCATCACGTGCTTTAATCCGGCACTGAAAAAGTTTAAGTTCTTATTGAACGCAATCAAAAGATAAGATAAAATAAACATCAACACGAGCTAGAGCACGACATAATGCGGCAGTGTGACTCACGAGTCGCGGAGCACAGAGCGCGAGCGTTATGTTCAAGTTACTTTGTTGACTTTTGTACCTAATTCAATACAATAAGCAGCCAAGTGCGAGTCGAGCTCGGCATTCCAGAAAAATCCGACACGAACACAAACATGAAAACATACGATACGTCATATTATAATATGATACGCTGATACAGACTAACAGATACGAAAACCGGGCAGTTCTGGAAATACTAGTATTCAAAACTAGTATTTCCAGAACTGCCCTATCTGAGTCTACAGCATTATATTGTACCTAATACATATCTAGCGACATAGTAGCCCGTGGGCCCGCGGTACCCGGTTCGCGAGACGGCTTCGTCTCGCGACTAATTTGTCTCTCGGCTTTACCCTTTGAGAAGTAACCCTAATAAGGTAACGTTTTAGCAGCACATCGCCAGGTATTAGCGCGCTGCGTGCCAACTGCCAGCCCGCCGCGTCACTCATGTATTATGCACCGCGGCGGCACGCGACGCCACCCGCCGCCGCCCGGCGTCGCTCAATGCGTCCTTGATCACAACATTTACACATTTATTCGTTCTCAATCGTTCGCGATACTCATTTGAAAATCTTATTACGTTTTATTATTGCTGTATTTGTTTAAACGTAGGAAGAGTTATGACACTGGAAGATTAGATACGACCGATGATATTATCTACGAGATTACGAAGATTATCTGAGTCGATCCTCTCCGTATTATGATATTGAATGTACTGTCACTTTTTGTCAATAATTATTTAATCGATCCTCTCCAAACGAACGATCCTAGCCGGCATCCGCCGAGACGCCTATACGATACGAGTAACGGTCGGGCCCGTTTACCTTACTGTTAATTTGTTTGGAACGACTGATACGAGGCGACAAATAGCTTCTATACTAGGCCAGGGACCTACATTTTATGTTAATTACTCATTGTGAACATCTCGGGTGTAATAAAATATTCTAGCGGAAAAAATACCCATCCTACCTGTTATAGGTAGCTCCGACAACGATGCGAACTCTAATCTGTGTCACAATAATATACTGGAAATTATAGTGGATTTTCCCAATTGTGAATTACTTGCATTATATTTTTAAACTGCCTTTTCCCGCGCCTCCACCCGTGTAAATGTGGAAATTCCTCGAGAAACGAATCGTATGCCGCAATAAAACTAACAAAGCGTGCCCGAGGTCCACTTATAGGGTAGTAGTGGTAGAACGTCTGCAATCTGCATATTATTTCATCAAAATCGTCCTTGTACTTTAGGCACCAACTCGATTCAAGTAAACGAACCTTTCCTGCTAATATTGTAAATAATTTTATGGGACAGTTTACAGGTAACAGGAAAATCGAAAGTGTTTGAACCTAACGTAGATAGTAGGTACGTTCGCGAGCAGTTTGCGGCTAGCCAGTATCTCAGTACTCACTAGCTGACCTTGAGCTAACCGCTAAATGTTAGCGAGTGTACGGGAGGCGAGACGGGAGCGCCGCGCAGTGACGTCAATCCTCCTTCTCCCCCCCCCCCCCCCCCCCTCCCCATATTATATTATAGAGACTGGTGTCGGTCGGCACGGATCACGTCGCTCGTCTGTTACAGGTATACAGGGTGTAACAAAACTAAGTGGTGACACTTTAGGATGTGTACTTGTTCCTTGTTAAGAGTTCACTGTGAAAGTAGCAGCGCTGAAAGACCATTTTTTTTTCACTTTTGTATGGGCAAGCGCCCCAGCGTCACGAGTTTCCCCATACAAAAGTAAAAATATTTTTTGGACTTTCAGCGCTGCTACTTTCACAGTGAACTCTCTGCGAGGAACACATACACACCCTAAAATATTATCACTTAGTTTTGTTACACCTTGTATAATCTAGGCGTTATGAAGGGCCGTTTAATTTGACGACGTGTGAATCGGTCGAAACATTAACAATGGGCAGGTTTTAGTCCGTACCGCCGGATATAATGAACCTGTTATTGTTAGCGTTGATGTTTTAACTTTGTGTAAAAAACAACGCGCGAAATAAATAACTATTCAGCAATTTTTCCGATTTAGACAAAAAACGTGAACAATTTTTTTTTGCAAAAACGTTGCAAAAAAAAATTGTTCACGCTGTTTGTCAGCGGGCAATTAAAGTTATCGGCTATTGCTTTAGTACCGCAGGGGAACTAATAGTACTATATTGTCCCATAAAAGGCATTAATGCATTATATTTTACAAAATTTATATCTGCTACTTTCAATTTAAAAAATCTGACCTCGACTTTCGCTCGTTTCGTTGATTCTAGATGTGTCCTTAACTCCGTTCGAATAGATCGGAATATCGCTCGGGACTTAAAGTATCTCCATAATTTTTACATTACACATGTGTTGACCATCCACACATATACACGAAGACACTTGTGTCATTTCAAAAGATAAAGAATCGGTGTACTATACGTATATCCATAATACTAACTACTATACTACAAGTATGTGTGTCTAAATTACCCTAAGTTTCTTATACCCTACTCTATAACCTATTATCCGAAATTTCTATACACAACACCTGAATCGGTTAAGAAACTTAGGGTAATTTAGACAGACATATACTTGTAGTACCAGTAAGTATTATGGTCTATGGACAAAGCAGAGTACGCCGATACTTTATCTTCTGAAATCACACAATCGGGAAGTGTCTTCGTGTATACGTGTGGATGGTCAACACACGTATAATGCAAAGATTATAAAATAAAGAAGGGTTACAGTTAAAACTTTTATGTTTTAAATTACTAGAGCGCGTCGTAGAGGCTACGAGCTACGGCGTAGCCCGCGCCGTAGCTCGTAGCGTACTCCCGTGACATTCTAAACAATGGACTATAATATTATTATATTACTCTGAAAATGTCTAGTATAATAATGTGTGTGAACAAACACTATTAATATTAATATCACTCAATAAAATGTTACGGCTGAAGCGACGCGAACTAAACTCGCACACTTTACAGCCGTAGCAGTAAATCAGCTCCAGGAAAAATATGAATAATACATTTTAATTACGCCGGTTCTGGGAAAAATAATAATCAGCTCGAATTGTAACAACGATATTTAAAAAAGAATAAAATATTAAAATAATATCTTTGGAATTATTTTTAACGATCGTAAGTTTTTGCTACTCGTAGATACCTTTACACCGGGGCGAGTAGGGAGTGGGGAGGTATCGGTGAGGTTTGTAGTAACATCAGTAGCTGAGACTTTGCAAATCACTCGGTGATGCCTTAAGTTGAATTCCTATATTATTTTGATTTCGGAAAGTATCGACAACATCTTTGTCAAAATCCATAGAATTTGATCGATCGATTTTGATTCAGATCCAGATTACCTGCGTGTCGGATGATATACTCTATGATAGAAAGATTGCGCATTGAATTCAAATCATACATTCGGAGTTTGCGAGCTTCGTCGTCGTAGTAGCTAATAATGATAACAACTCCCACACCAGTTTCGTTGACGGTGGCCGGTTTCATTGAAACCAGTCCAGTTACGCAGAAGTAATTTTATAGTGTGTGTGTGTAGTACACAAGAGCACTCTCATAACCCACTGGGACGGAAGACCGACACGACTAGCGAGAGATCCCCCGCAAGACCAACTTAAATGCCCATCCGACGCATGGATCATCTTACTTGTCAGACAATCGAGTGATCAGCTTGCTTTGTCCTAGCCAAACTTGAAAATAACATGTTTGCAACGTGGGAATCGAACCCAAGACTTCCAAGTCAAGAGCCGCGCTCTAAACCATTGGACCACGGAGGCGTTAGTAGTAGCTAATTAGAGTGTGTTCAACGTAGGAAATAGTAGCTTCTTGAAATAGTATTTCTACAGTGCTCAAAAGCTTAACGCCAACAAAAACAACCAATATCCTTTCTCTCGTCAGACGCAGGGAGAAAGACAAAATAAACCACTCCGAATTCGCACTTAGCAGCTGAACTGGCCAATATAATATCAGCAACTAGACTCTAGATGCGGTTGTGTCAGTATCGGCTGACGAGGTGGCGACTGGTGACTGATGGTGACGGCCAGCGCGACGCGGTGTCGCGGGAATTTCACGTGAATCATTTTTCCACTCGCCACTTAAATTTTCCGTCGATTGTCATTACTAAAGTTTCCAAACATTACAATTATTATACTTGTGCCACTCGAGATTAAAACCTTCGTGCCTCCGATCACACCTCCCGAGTAGAGTGGCGACAATGCCCTCGGCCGAGTATTCGGAATATATATACACATTTCCGAGTGATAGACCGAGCGCTCGGCCTAGCACCGGGCCGAGAAAGTCCCTCGGAAGTCGGACCCCGTTCTATTCACTAAGTAGTGCACTCGTAAAAACTCAAATAGTAATAGCTGGGAAAAGGGGTTTTGACAATATTACAATAAAAAAACTAGATCAAAATCGGTCCACCCGTTTGGATGCTACGATGCCACAAACAGACAGACCGACAGACAGACAGACACGTCAAACTTATAACACCCCTCTTTTTGGTCGGGGGTTAAAAATTAGTAGACTTTCTAATAAACGATTTCTGATCCACGTTAGCCGCGGTCGTCCTCGGACCTGGCGCTCGACTGAAGTAGGTCTCGCCACTCGCCACATTAAACAAAATTACGTGTTTACCCTCACTCGGCTACAGCACTCTCTCGGCCGAGTTACATTTTACTGTCTCGCCACTCTACTCGGTACGCGTGATCGAGGCATTAGGAGTTAAATTTTGAGAAATCTACCGTGGCCGGTACTACAGGAGTATTCATGTATAAGACGATAAACAAGCCACCCACTCGACTAGACACTTATGTAATGTATTTTTAGAAATTATCGCGACTATCGAAGCAAACTACATCGTCCACAATATTGATAATATGACATTGAGGTACATAATCAATTTCTTGTAACTTCTTAGATTTTGTGCACCGGTCCTCGCCTCGCAGCTTTAGATCACAATATAGGCAATAGCAACAAGCTGAGAAGCTGTATACATGGAACTCCTCGTGTATCGGAGGAGGAGTTTTTTTTTTTTATTTATAAAATTGGAGCCGTCTATGGGCTGTTCGCCCATATCCTTTTTTTTGTTATTTTATTATGTATATTTTTCGCACCAAGGATATTTGATATGATATTATTAATTTTAATTAATTGCAGTCCATCACGCCATGGACTTTTTTTTTTAATATATATAATAGAATAGATTATATATAATATAATATATACATATAATAAATAAATATAATAAATTACATAATTATAATATTAATGTTTGGAACGGTGTGGCGGCCAGTAGATCCTACATTTTTCGATATCCTTAGATTTTATGCTGCTCCACCCTTTGCCTTTAGATGTTGTGACATTGGCTTGGTGGAGAGGGGTCACTCAAGCTGGGTGGAGTTTCTAGGGTGTTAAAGGGATATCGTTCTGTGTCGAATCTACCAGATGCCAGCCAGTGGAATCGCCAGGTTGGGTTTTAACAATCTGTTTAGGACTAAGTTAGTGTTATAAGGTTTACGTTTTATTAATTGGTATTTTCTTTTTGCCGATCTCTGAGGATCACTTTATCGTTCCTGTCTTTTATAGCCATTTTTATGTTGTAATCTTTTATGTGTTCGGTTGACACCTCCGTGGTTCTTTTTATGAAGCTTGCCACAGCGTCTCCATCAGTGTCAGTGTAGTGTGCCGGGATATAGCTACGACTGCATGAGGAACGCTGTCATGGATTGCCAGCTTTCGGGACTTGGTCTGTATGATGATCACCGAAGGACTCGTTAATCCCTGAGCTTCATGGATTGTGAGGACGCGAGAGTCCGTTCCCGATCCATAGCCTGTATTAGTGAGGGCTGCTTTCTCCTCCTGTGTGTGGACAAGATACAGGGTATTTAGATCGTTTTTAGGTATTCTCGCTCCTGTATACTTCATTAGCTTTAGGGACCGCACAATTTCCTTCGATGAATAGATGTTATTATAGACCATGCTTAGGGCGTATGCCACATCCTGTGTGTGCAAGACAACACCTGGGTGATGCTGGTTACCAGGTTTGGACGAGTGTAATTAAGTTTAAAGAGGTTTTCACGTTCTATAAACGGAAGTTGGTTAATATCTCCAATGAGGATGACATCGTTGGCGCCTGTTAATTGATTCGCCATGACGATTGAGCCGAAATGGTTCATGAGGGCCTCGTCAACTATCAATCTTTTGTAGGCTCCTTTTATCCCATTTACCAGCAAAGAGGCCATGGTACGAACTTTATCTTTAACTTTGTTGCCAGTTCGTAGCGATAGCCTTTGCTTTAGATCCTCGGCTGCTTCGATCGTCGTTGTTATTATAACGTCCGTTTCCTCATTGAAGTTATTAATGATCCAAGTTGTCTTCCCACATCCAGGAACCCCATTGACCCACGAGTAGTTGATGGGTTTCGCGAATATGTCCCAGTCCATGCTGCATTCAGGGTTCCCAGATAGGACTTCTGCCATTTCTAGTATCCTGTCTTCCAGCATTATTCTGGTACATTCCGCTATTACCACTATTGGATCCTCAGATGTTGTGATAAATTTGAGTGTTCCCGTGCGTTTCGTCTCATCCTCGTCCAGAACCACGAACCCACAATCGGCACTTAGTGCCGCCATATACTGCCCTGTCATAGCCCCGGCAATTATTGTGGAGGTGACATTGTCGTATATGGCAGCTTTTGCATCCTCGAGTCTCACTTCTAACAGCTTTTGATTTTTTCGCTCATAGGCCTGCATGATCTTATTGCAGGTCAAGAGCTTTATGGTCTTATTTGCTCTTATTATCGCCTGGAACTCGAGGAAGGCATTTATTATATGATCTTCGGGGCTCTGGGCCAGTCTGAGTTTTGGCGGGAGCACTTGCCCGAGATTGGCCCTATATCTTTTGTTTTTATTTGCTGGTTTTTGTGTAGATGGTTCCCTCAAAAAAGCCTCCATTGATAAAGCCTGCCGATTTGTTTGTGATGAAGCCTTGATCCGAGAAAGGGTGTTTTTATCCTGGATCATGTCTATTTTTTCACGATGAAGTACTTTTTTGATGGAGCCCACAAACGCTTTTAATTTGGCCATTG
Source organism: Polyommatus iphigenia (assembly GCA_963422495.1). NCBI lineage: Eukaryota > Metazoa > Arthropoda > Insecta > Lepidoptera > Lycaenidae > Polyommatus > Polyommatus iphigenia. Next base: position 13,707,349 of record OY730181.1, on the reverse strand, counting down.
AGTTTTGAGACTTCTTAATTTCATTTTTATCCCTCTCTTTCTCATCCTCTTTTTTGTTCTCCCGTGATGCTTGGAGTCGTTCACTTGCGGAGGATGAGTTCGCCTCGTTGCTGGGTTGGGACGCTGCTGGCTGATCGTCACGATTCTTTTTGAGGAAGCTTAGGTCATCCCCTCTGTTCTCGTAGACGATTATCTCATGATGTTCTGAGGCTTTTACTATTCCATAGTAATTTGCAGCCCTGCCTTTGTCCTGTCCCAGTGACATGGCGTCTACGCTGATTATGCGTGGGGTGGTACTGTGTCTTATCCCCATTGCTCCCAACTCCTTCAAAGACGAACATGCCCGTTCAAAGGCTGTTTGCGCGTCCCATTCGAGTACTATTATCGTTTTGGTGTCTGATTGCAGTATTCTGCATGGTTGGCCAGCGAAGTTAGATGTTGGGAGAGCTAAATATTTGCTCATTTTCATGTTCGTCTTTGATGTACTCCCGTTTAGGATTGCTGCTAGTCCCGGTGAGATGTTGACGTGGTTGGGAGGAGGAGTTAGGACAGATCGCAGCAATGTTTCCATCTCAGCTGCAGAGACATCATCGAGCTCGTCACGGTCGAGCGGCGCTCGCGACTCGGGTTCGGCGCGGGGCGGCGTGGGGGGACGGCTCCGTCGCTAAACATTAATATGTAAATGGCCATTGTTTAATTTATATAAAAAGGTAATTATAGTTGATGATGTGAACCCGCGCCGCTCTCATACTATTTCGGCGCGGTCTCATTGTTCGAGCGCTCCCACACCGCACACCTAATCTCGACTATTTGCATTTTGTGTGGATCCGATACTCGCAGAAGTACTTCATAGCGACTACGTGCTCAAACCAAAGGCTACGTTCATTTTTTGTCGAGGGAGCCGTTAGCCTACTTTAGGAGTACAGAGTACCTCAAAAAATGCGCCTGCGCATCGTCGATTGACGATTTTTACTAGCGAGCGAGTTACTAGCTCCCGCCCTCCCGAGTGCCCACTATCTGCTCCGTGTTTTGAGATTTTCCTTCTCGTGTCGTCCACGTACCTGACCACGAGGATTTCAGTATCAGATCATAATATTGTCGGTTTACCTCAATTCCCCTGCCGACTCGTCACTAGTTCGAGGTAAACTCGCAGTTAAAACGTGAGAATTGCAGCAGGTGTGCGCATATCGCTCGCCGCGCGGGCTTTCCCGCGCTCACATCCTTGTGAATGTCATTAGGGCCTCCACATGCATATTATATCAGTTGCAATAAACTTGAATATTTAAACATACTTATTAATACAATTGAACGTCAATTACTTAACTCTAATCACTAATCAGGTATCAATGCAAAACTTGTGCAACACCCGGTAGTCATTAGTCGTAATCGGAATTGAATCATAAAGTCAACATAAAAAGACAATAGAGAGACGAAAGTGCTAGAATAGTAGGTACGTATCTTATTTATTTACCTCGTAATAAATGTAACGTACAGTCACTTGATATTTTGGTCGAAGTCAACCTTTTGTTTGTTTACTTGTGGATAAAGTCGATTCACTGTTTGTAACCGCGTACTGTATACTGGTAGAGTCACGAGACTGCGACGCGCTTGTACTTGTTTCTTATCTCGACTTGGCCCGTATTTTTGTCAGTACTCAAGATGCATCTCGGTCTCAAGACACGGTTCAGGCTCTGTGATTGGCGGCTGTCAAAATTTGGACCAATCACAGAGCCGAACCGCGTCTTGAGACCGGGTCGCATCTTAAGTACTGACTAAAAATACGGGCCTTAATAAGATGGAGTAAATGTCATGCCGTAGGGCTGGTATTCTATTTATACTCGTATCTATACTTATTATAAAACAAAGTCGCTTTTTTTCCCTCATGTCCCTTTGTTCCCTTTAATCTTTAAAACTACGCAACGGATTTTGATGATTCCTTCAGTGTTAGATAGCCCATTTATCGAGGAAGGCTATAGGCTATATTTTATTACGCTGAGACTAATAGGAGCAAAGAAATAGAGGAAAATGTGGAAAAAACGGGGAAAGTTATTTGAAAGGGCTAACTTGAACGCGCTAATCTCAGGAACTACTGGTCCGATTTGAAAAATTATTTCAGTATTAGATAGTCCATTTATTGAGGAAGGTTATAGGCTATATTTTACTACGCTAAGACTAATAGGAGAATGTGGAAAAAACGGGGGAAATTATTTGAAAGGGCTTATCTCGCGAACTACTGGAGCAATTTTTATGTTATTTGGCACAGATAAGAAGTAGACTACGTGAAGGATCATAGGCTATCGAATTTAAAAAAAAATTCAGTGGCTATATATTTTATACCCGTGCGACGCCGGGGCGGATCGCTAGTATAATATATATACAGGGCGGAACAAGACTTAGGGTGTGTATGGCGTATGTGTCCCCTGTATAGAATTCACCCTAAACTTTAGGGTGTGTATGTGTCCCCTGTATAGAGTTCACTGTGAAAATAGCAGCGCCGAAAGAGTAACTCTTTTTTAAACTTTTGTACAGTAAAATTCATGACAACGCTAATGACATGACATGACGCTTGCCCATACAAATCCTAAAAAATTTGCTCTCAGCGCCGCCGCTACTTTCACAGCGAACTCTATACACACCTTTAGGGCCTAAAGTATTATCATTTTGTTTTGTTACACCCTGTACACATGAATGATATAGACCTAGTGTCTCCTATCTAGATGAGACCAACAACATTCAGCCGCGATACCGACGCAGTCTCTACTGTCTACACTGTGGCGCGCGGCGTCTACGACCGGCCCTACGCGAACAACTTTTCTCAGTCATGTGACTAATTAACTATTCAAATCTTAGATTTACCTCATATATGCGCTTAAACATATAACACTGCGCACAGTACCGACATAATATGAAATTAATATGATTTCTCTGGCGCCTGGAAGTGGTATTTTTATTGGTCCCACGACCTAGCCGACTCCCGATTACTTAGGGCGCCTGCTGGAGTATGTCAACATAAAATGCCACTAAAGTAATATAACTAGGTATTTTGTATGTAACTAAAATTAAAAGAATAAAAAAGAAACAGCGAGTAGTACTGCGGCTATACGCTGGAAAAATCTCATTTTATTGCTGCGTCTTATCTACGGAATAGATTAAATTATAGAGAAGACGCAATTTTTGAAACAATGTTTATTTTCCTCGTGCGCTCGGGCCACACAAAACTATAGACAAATAGACTAAGACCGTAGCAAACAGCAGCCGAGGCGCTGTAATCTGTGACATGTCACATGTCACATGAGGGGGACACGCGGCGCGCACCCGCAGCGGTGCCGCACCGCACCGGGCCGCGGGCGCCGCGCCGGCCTCGCCCGGTCAATGTGGAGGCCGCCGGCTACTGCGCCCAGACCCCCGACAATATCAAAGCCACCAAATGTTCGATCCCGCTGACACGACTCGTCGAACAGTCGGACGAGATGCCGATGGCAAAATGCGTCGGAGCCCAATATTACCCAACGATGTACGGTATCGTCGGCCGCTCGTCAACATTTCTACTTCTTTTGTTTGCTCTTCTCAGCTTTTGCTTCCGTTCATGATTGTCATTGATCGATTAGAATTTACCTAGATGAGTGCTCCGAACGACCACTGGGTGCTTTATTTATAATATAATATCGTTTGTTACTCAAACGAGGTACGATTAAAATATTACAAAAATATTTAATAGAGATTGTTCATACTTCATCTGCATGCACTCGAAACAAAACTGAGAAACGCAATTTAAAAACATTTGTCATAATGAAGTGGCTGCACTTTACTCGAGCGACCTTGAAAGGGCACCTCGCTCACACGACCGGCCGGGGATGAGACCTATTTTAAGACGTGCATAATAAGTGGAACTGAAACCGAGGCAGTTTTAGTAATCGGTAGTTGCGGTGACCGCTCGGCGGTCATATGACGCGAGTCGCGAGCCACTCGGCCGTTGACGGGATCTCGTCAGGAGATTACCGCCGCATCGATAGTTGATCGCCGACAACAACAGATAGCGCGCTGACGAGTGACGCAGATCGCAGCCTCCGCATCGCGCTATCTGCCATATCTCCTGTATAGCTAGTATCTGAGCCGCTAATGCCTCCTTTGTGTCAGCTGATAAACATCAATACAATTTTCCACTACAAATACCAGATAACGGTAATGCTCACGGACAAACGACGCGGCGGTGCGGGAAGGAAAACCGAGATGGGTTACGACTTACGAGTTACGGCTCGTTGTTATTTATAAAATTACTAGCTGTCCCGGCAAACGTTGCTTTGCCATAATATATTTGCCATATTATTTTATTGAAGTGACTAAATAAGTATGTCACCATGGCAACGTCGATCGCTATCCTGTCGCACAAACCGTCAGTCTCAGGTTGTAATAATTTACAATTATTTTTTCAACAAATGCACTCGTATCAATATATAAAGTACCCAGTAGCCGATTCTCAGACCTACTGAATATGTATATAAAATTTGGTGAAAATCAGTAAAGCCGTTTCGGAGGAGTACGGGGACTAACATTGTGACACGAGAATTTTATATATAAGATTACGTTAGCAGTACTATAGAATCGCTGTTACTGGGTGCCCTTAAAATATAAGGACAAAATTATTTATTACGGAATATTATTTCAAATTATTAAGTCATTGAATTTTCCTGACTCGTCCGCATAAATCGCTATATTCATTCAATGCGATCGAAAGCCTGAAATGTCAGTAGCGGCGGGAGTGAAGTAGATCACCGGGCGACTGTGACGGGGCTGCGGGCTGGCAGTAGGTGTCGCCTCGTAATGTACCGGCAGACAGCTGTTATCTGGGAGTCGGACCCGCATGCCGCCCTCGTACAAGGGCTAATAAATACTACGCGACCTTCGCGTTTAATTTCGTGTCGGGCACTCTAACCTCTCGGCGAAGTGGCAATCCTCGCTCGTTATACCGCGGTCCCGGCGGCCGGTGTCGATACTCAAGGGAACTCCAATAAATAATTCGATTCGTTCGTTTACAGCTGCGAGCGGTTGTTTTACGACTAATTTATTTCTGTTCCGCCTTGCGAGGTCGCACCTCCCAATGCATTAAATGTATGCAAGCGCAAGTCTCTTCTTGTGGCTAGCAGTAGCGTAGTATCCCTTAGTAGTCTGTGGTGGCTAGAACGACACCCGCTACAGTATCACCGCGCTGCGGGCGCGAGGGCTGAGTATCGGGGTGAAGGTGACGCGACGCGGGGCTCTTTATCAACTAAGCCTCGACAGTAATTACTAAACAATATCATGATACCAGACGGAGCGAGAAGTTATCGCTCCCCATCATGCGGCTGGCGAGTGGCGGCTGGCAGTTGGCGGTTGGCGTGACTGCGCCGGCATACATTTGCCTGTCAAGTAGGCCGCCATGCTACGAGGTGGTTCGTGCTAATGTTTGTAACTTTTCGCGGTAAATTAATCGTGATAGATTGCCATCATCGGCATGGCCTGCGCCGTTAACAGGGAGCGGGAACTACGGGTTACACGCATGTTACACGTCTGTCTGGCTGCGCGTTAGTCGTGGTCGCCGGAACTGATGTTACCCCTATTGTCAACGCGGGGACACTCAGACCGTTTGACCGTATCGAACGTTGCGTAACGTTTGTCTAGTCACCGACCGGTCGCTGACTACGAGCGCGAGTACCTGGGATGCAAATAATATACGCGAGGGAATGCACTTCCCAACCCTTCAAAATTATTCAATTGAAGTGAGATAAAAACTACTAGATAGTGATATCTAATCCTTGGACGAGATGTAGTCAGTAGCTGTAGATATCGACTAATCTGTAGCCTCAAAACACCAGTACGGAGATAACGAGAATCATTGTATTGATCTTCCAACCGCAGTAGACAATTACAATAAAGACGTTATCGAAATGCGCAATAGAATTTTATAATTGGAGTCAATTGGATATCACAGTGATAGAGTCCACTGTTCACTGCGTCGTGACGACTTTTATGAGAGAGTTTATCTGTTGAATATTAGCATAATATTATGTCCCCCCCGACCACGCGACCACCGACTTACTTGGTGGTTTTGAGAGACTTATTAAAGCTTATTACTATGTCGTATCTACTCAATGCGAGAATTTCAATGGATTTACTTTTATTATAGGAAGTTTGTCGAGAACAATCAACTACTCGGTGTAATAAAGACAAGTCCAAAACAAAACATTTTAATAGCGATATCAATAATTGTAACAAATGGGCCGCCGGAATTGTGAGTAATTGACGCCACTGAGCACCCTGGAGCGGGGGCACGCGGCTCACCCTGCGAAGTACTTCAACGTGAATTTTGGTTTTTCCGCTTAGAAACTGTGATGATCGAGTGTGTCCTACCGCCTGCGCCTGGATGAGTTTTGCCGATGATGCGGCACCGAAAATGGCGTTACTTCCTGTCGCAGCACAAGGAAAGTGAGAAGTTTAGGTGCGGTCATGTGACCGCTGCCGGTGCGGCCTCGCCGACCGACCGGCCTCGCCGCTGGACGTTTACTTCTTGGGGTTCGCTTTTCCTCCTCGCTGTGCCCAATGGGCCGGACAATGGGGCTCGAGCGCGATCACGAAGGGCGATGCGTTTATCACAAGTATCTGATAAATATACCCCGCGAAAATTAAACATTCGACCTCGGAATAACTCGCATAGAGCTGAAAATTGGTATAGACGTTAAATACACCATTACAAATAAAACCTCAAAAGTCCCCGGCGATCCTCCTTGTGCAAAATTTTTTATTCAAGGTCAAAGGTATGAAAATAAGGTTTTTCCTGTTTTTTTCCAAACTATACATTTTATCACAAAAATAAGTAAGGCAAGAGTATAGATCATAGAATTATCTACAAAAAATATTCAGACACTTTTTTCATACGACTTACCATTCCTTATAAATGGCAGGCTCAAAGTTTGGGAAAATCATATCTATGCTTAAATTATAAAGCTTAGGAATTTATGGAACTATAACTGCTTTGAATGGAAAAATTAATTTTTTGTTGGATAGTCTTATTTATCGAGGGAGACTTGAGCTATATAATATCACGTTGCCACCAATAGGAGCAAAGAAACAGAGGAAAATTGGGAAAAACGGGGAAAATTATTTGAAGGAGCTTCTCACAAACGGCTGAAGCAATTTTTATATTATTTGGCACAGATATAGAATAGGCCACGTGGAGGGACATAGGCTGTTTTGTTTTTCAAGAAAATTTACGGTTTCCGTGAAATTTATAATTAACGCGGGCGGAGCCACGCTTAACATCTACATACTAGGGTTGTTTGAAAAAATTGAAATGTCCTCGGTCTGACATACTTCTGAGTGACTTGCAAGCGTACTGTTGCTCTTCGCGACTCGAAAAGTTTAGATTTGGTAAGTCTCGCAGAAGTATGTTTGGCTGAGAACAGCCCTCGTATGTTGTAGTATGTACAAGAAGTTCCGCTCCGCCCTGTTAATAATGTATTTCACAGAAACCGTACATTTTCCCGAGAAACAAAATAGCCTATGTCCTTCCTCGTGGTCTACTTTATACCTGTGCCAAATAACATAAAAAATGCTTCAGCCGTTTGTGAAATAAGCTCTTTCAAATAATTTTCCCCGTTTTTCCCCATTTTCCTCTGTTTCTTTGCTCCTATTGGTGCCAACGTGATGTTATATAGCTCAAGTCTCCCTCGATAAATAAGACTACCCAACAAAAAAATAATTTTTCAATTCAAAGCAGTTATAGTTCCACAAATTCCTAAGCTTTATAATTTAAGCATTGATATGATTTTCCCAAACTTTGAGCCCGCCATTTATAAGGAATGGTAAGTCGTATGAAAAAAGTGTCTGAATATTTTTTGTAGAGAATTCTATGATCTACACTCTTGTCTTACTTATTTTTGTGATAAAATGTAAAGTTTGGAAAAAAAACAGGAAAAACCTCATTTTCATACCCTTTGACCTTGAATACAAATTTTTGCACAAGGAGGATCGCCGGGGACTTTTGAGGTTTTATTTGTAATGGTGTATTTAACATCTCTACCAACTTTCAGCTCTATGCGAATTATTCCGAGGTTAGGATTTTTTTGCGTCTAATTAGACCGGACTATTAGGCGATTTGAGTTGTTTAACAAACTATAAAACAGTAATTAAGTATTAAAGTATCATCCTTTTGAATTTGGGTATAAATATTGTGCAGTACCTACCTATTGAAGCAAAAGAAATATTCCGTGTCGTATTTATGTAAATCCTTATAAACCCTAGACTAGTTTGGCCCTTGGCAATAAAGATGTAAATAAGTAATTAATGCTTAACTCCTTACAGTTATGTGACTTGTGACACGACGACACATATAATACATACGTAATAGGTAAAGCAAAAAAATATTTTGAGAGGACAATGCTGAGTTGCCACGCGGAAGTAGATAATATTTTTAACTTTAAGAATAAATTAATACGCATTTTTAAGGCGGTTCTGGGAAATAAGCAATAAAATATAGTTTATTGTGAGATTTGAAAAAAATACAAAAATGTACGTGTATTCTAGAGTTATTATGTGATATCTCATATCAGGCGTGTATTATTTAACAGTATTTACGCGGAGTTCGCCAACAGAGTGCCCGTATCCCACGGCGCTGGAAGGAGGAAGGCTGGGGGGGGTTTTAGTCGGTAAACCTCCGGCGCACCGAGCCGGAGGGAGTCCGACATACCCCCGTCGCCCACCCCCGTGCGCGGCGGGGGATACGTAACGTATTTCCCCCCCTCAAAAAAAAAAAAAAGACTAAGTTGGCCGATAGTTTGATCGAAAGCTTAATCAGTACCGCGACGCACAGTGTTTTAGAAACGCCCAAAATCGGACATGACTAAGTTAATGCAATGAGTCGATGGCGTCTTATATTTCAAATGCAAGAGTAGAACGTGTGCGCATTTTACTTCGTTTTTGAGGAAATTAATTTTTAATTAATGGAGCAGAGGTAATGTACAATGTAGTCAAAATATTAATATTTATTGAAACATAAAAGATAATGTTACTAGCATAATTTATAAGCCTTCATATATACTAACAAATGAGTCTATGTAACTTGATTTAATAAAGTAAAGTAAAGTATAGTAAATTGCTCATTTTTTAACTCCCTAAAAACGAATTTATTTTATTTAAATTAATTGTTTTTGTAGATGGAATATAATTTATTACATTTAGTTTTTTTTTTTTGTTTTCTTGTAAAAAAATCCGTAGCAAGGAATATGAGAACTGTCAGCCATATCATCTTAGAACGCACAAACTTATAGGTAGGTATGTACTGAACCTCCAATTTGGTCAAACTATCGGCCGACTAAAAGTCTGTAATCTGCGGGGGCTCTTAAAACACCAATAATTACTTACTAAGCATGGCGAAAAGTTGTAGAAAGTATTATGATATACAGGGTGCAATTAAACCTTCCTGCCAATTTTTTTTCAGGGCTTAGGTATCATTAGGAGAGTCCATTTAACCAAAAAAAACGGGTGTTATTTTTTTTTCAATTACATATTTTATCCCATTTAAAATCGTTGCAGAATGGTCACTCGCGGCGTGGGGCAATCAGCGGGGGTGACGCGGGATGAAGTGCGCGCGCGGGGGCACGTCACGCGCGGCCGACGCATCGTGTCCATCAATTGTAGTGTTTTTAGGATAACTTTCGGAAGCTATTTCAGATTTCTCAACATTTTAGTACTGAGTGACTATAAAAGAAAAAATACGTGTATTTTTATTTTTAACAAGGATCAATATATCAAAATTTGGCAGGAAGGTTTAATTGCACCCCGTACAAGTTACAGCCGATACCTAAGGATGCAGAGCGAGGCCACATCTCGGCGCAATTCCAAGGGGTCCAACTTAAGCCTTTAAGACAATTTCAATAAAATAATACAGTTAAAACAATGGTTAAAACAGTTTTTTTGTTCGCAATATAAACTTAAGTACTAGGACACTACGAAAACTAGGAATGAATCCTGGGAAAAGACGGTTGGCCACCTACTGTAATTAGGTAAATGCCCCTTGTATAGAGTGTTCTTTAAAAGTAGCAGCGCAGAAAGAAAAACCTGCTTTGCAAATTCATGATTTCTTACCCCCCACTACTTTCACAGTGTAAAGTACGTCGTGTCTGCTACCCTTGTAGTCTGTACAAAGGAATGCAAGACACAATTCAGTACATAATATTTAGAAATGCGTCCACGTGGGTCGCGTTGCGGTCTGAATTTACCCATTTAAGGGCCCTCTCTTCCTAAATTAGCAGGTCGATTGTCTGTCAGTGCAAATATCGACGTAAATGACATTAAAATAACATTCATAACAGCGCGCCTTGTACGGTGGCGGTTACGACGCTCGCCGCGTCCATGATAGGGCGAAATAGGAGAAAAAACCTTTTTAAGGCTTAATATAATACATATTTCAAAAAAGTAACCAAACCAAATTATTAACTTATGTATACTGATTGCAAAGCAGTAGATATTTTTTATATATTCTTTTGATAAATAATGAAGGAGAAATGGCGCATTTTCATTGGTCGATAGGGCCCGCATGCGGGGTGCGGGATATTTCTCAAACGCATGCCACGACCAATGACAATGCGCCATTAGTTGTCAATTAGTTGTCATAGACTCCCCGCATGCTGTATACCGTACGAGTTAACGACTAATGAAAATGCGCCCTAAAGTGGTTTCATTCAACGATTTGGAGGTGATTTGGTTTTTTATTTCTTTATTATGTGATACCGATAGAAAAAATATGGCAAAACCAAATTACGTATCATATCATGTAGATTACTAATTATTTTTTTCAGATATAATTTCTCTGTTAATGCCGATGAAAAGTGGTTTCATCTGCACGCTTTTTTCGAGAGAGCAGCCTTAAGTACTTAAGTACTTACACACTTTATTCTACGCGTCATTGCCTTCTGTATAACTTACTGACTAGACTTACACGGTATACAATCTGGATGAATCGACAAACAGGCAGATCCATATTATTAATATGCACCGCTTAAACTGTATTACGTAACAAAACAGCACATAATTTTATTACACATAACCACAACTGTCTATTATTATTTATTATTGAATACGTTTAGGTATAGAGAAAAGTATTGTAATGATCTTGTGCGACATAACGCTGTGTAAATAACGTTTACGATCGCTTTCTGTCTGCTCAGACATTTATTATTATTATATAGGTATTGTCACATACTTCATAGTAATGTACCATTGTTAGGGGCGACCGTACTTCGGAGCATTTTTAATTAAACCAGGAAACGAGCGACGGGTCACCTGATGGCGAACGATGACAGCCCGTCCTTGGACACGAAGTCCAGCCTGCCGTTTTTCCCGAGTTATAGTTATTAGTCAGGGCCCAGGGAGCCCTAGAACAATTTTTTTTATTACTAACAAGCTGATTTTTTGTGAGTAGCTTCATTTTGATAAGACGAACAACTATTTATCTGCGAAAAATCTTGAAAGTGGTAGCTAACAGAGATAGAAAGGATTTCATACTTTGATTTGATGGTCCTAAAATATGGATTGTTCTATTTGTAGGACATGAAACTCTTAAATTATATAACTATTAACCTACCAATATACAAAAAAAACAGCTGGTTAGGGTTCCCTTTTAGGGTACCGCAGTCAACCAAGTTTTGTTGATTACAGAACAGACAACTAGAGACAACTCCCTCAGTATAATATAGCTTTGAAATAAGTAGTTAGGTTTATTGGATTCTGACGACGTTAGTGCAATAGTTTACTGAAGCGCAAAACAAATATCATACAATTTGGTAAGTTACAACAAATATTCGTCGAATCGAGTTTAAATCTCAACTAAGAGACATTAAGGATTGCTTCTTCAAATAATTCTGAAATCGACATAATACGTGCGTGAGCCTGATTCGCATAGTCTAGCATTAGTATAAACTATAAAGTATAAACTATAATAATATTATGATCTACTGCATGTTATGTATGTTGTGGCTGGAGGAGTAGGAACACGACCTGACGAGGGCGCGTGTAATTTGCATGACGATTGACAGTCCAGGAAGAATTTTAATTTCGGAAGTATTTTGGTCTATGAGAAGGTTACCAGGCCGTTTCCTTCCCGGCTTCCGGTCGTAAACTAGCACAGTGTCTATCAATGATAACGATGACGGTAAAGACTTTTTAACATTATCATAGAAGACGACGTAAGATACTGTATGTTCGTCACAATGCATTATAGTCCATAGACAGTGGCAGCCTGTGGGCTGTGTGTGAGTTGTGACTCAGAAACCCTTTTAGGAGCTGCTCCTATTTCATTGGGGTATGTAGAGCGGACGACGGACCAAACGGCGGAGAACCCTGAATCGCGCTTTCGAAGTTTCAGAATCCGACGCAAAGTACCACGTCCAGTATTCACTAAAATCTCAACAGCGGGCTTCGGCCTAACCGAGCACTAGCAGCCTGCACGCATAGCCTAAGTGTCTAAACACACTAGGCTGAATTACGCCGGCGTAATTTCCGCCGCAAATGTCAAACGCATACAAAACGCGACGTAATAGTGTGTCACGTCTCGTATTTGGCCCGTATTTTGTATGCAATTTAAACGCGGCGGAATTTACGCCGGCGTAATTCAGCCTAATGTGTTTAGACCCTTAGCCCTATAAAACGTTTGGTTATTGTAAATACCGCGTATCTATCATATCATACGAATCTATCTATCATACATCAATAAAAGTGAATTTTAAATTTTGTTAGTCTCGCTAAAACTCGAGAACGGCTGAACCGATTTGGTGGTACTGAAATGTTCGTGGAAAGTCCAGGGCAGGTTTAGGTATATTAGGACTTAGAAGGGAAGTATTAGAGAGGTCAACCGTCAACGGGTCATTTAGTATGAGTTAAACTTGTTTGTCATGTTGTTGCGGAAGTACATCATCCTTGTGATCCGTATCTATAATCACCATACACGTTGTAGCACCATGGTGGCCGCATACATGTTAAGTGTTAACTTATTATCGCTATCACGAGCTGCATCTCGATTGAGCGCTGGAACTCTCTAGAACAGGGGAAGTACATAATATATAAAAATAATAAAAGGGTAAGGACGTTTGATACATCCTTAGTAGGTACCTAATAATGGCTAAACTATATAAGGGACACAATAATATATATGTTACCGTTAGAATGCAGAATTCATTACCGTAGTCTTACACCCTAAACTCTAAAGTATTATCACTTTGTATTGTGAACCTGATTTATTATATCGCTTCTTAACACCTTCTCGATTCTAATTGTAGGTGCCCAGATTTTTGTCTCCAAGACTAAGAAAGAAGAAGATAGTTGCCAAGTTTCGTAATTCGTGAGTCGTGAGTCGTGACATAAAGCTACGAAACCCGCATTTAATTATGTAATATCCCTTTAATTTTCCTACTGAAAATATGTACCTTAGCTTTATCATAGTGACATTACAGTTTAACCTATCAAGCCCCATATTAAGAGCACCGGTGATCGCGATAACAATAGAATAACAATAGATTTCCAAGAATCCGCGATCGAAGGATTAATGCCATTGGCAAGGTTTGCTGTAGACAAAGACATCAATTTAACGACTACTTAACACACTGTAATAATTTAAATAAAAATCATAATCATTGTGATAAAGCCGTAAACGATTAATAAATAATAGGTAACTAGGGCCGGCTGCTTCGACTTGCAATAACTAGTACGTCGTGTGACGTGTCACCGAGAACAATCTAGAGCTATAGAGTATAGACCATAGTAAAAGCTAGACTCTAGCTTGTTACTTGTACTATGTTCTAATTACTAGTAGATCTAGTATGGCACTCTCTATTCAATGAAGCCATTAAATGCATTTATGGGATGTTACGAAATATGGTTAAGATTTTTTTTTTAATATAATATCATAGTTAAGATTATTGGAGATAGCAAACGAGCAGTTGCGGTTAGAGCGCGAGCGCAGGAGTTAGATAACATTTAACAATCTACACACAACTCACAAGAAGTACTCCTCACACAGCCCACACACAGATGTATCGCCGCCGCAGCCCGCAGTATTATCTAAAAAAATATCCACAGCCGAACATATTATAACCTCCTCCTTTTTGGAAGTCCGTTAAAAACTAAACAGCACATAGGTATGCGTGGTTTAGTAATCTCAAACCTGCGACCATTACACACCAACAGAATTCTCAGCTTATTTTTTTAATCGATAAAAAAATGTAGGTATACTACTACAAATAATCTCTTATATATAAAATTCTCGTGTCACAATGTTAGTCCACGAACTCCTCCGAAACGGCTTTACTGATTTTTACCTTTTATATGCATATTCAGTCGGTCTGAGAATCGGCTACTCGGTACTTTATATATTGATAAGTGCATTTGTTGAATAAATAATAGTAAATTATTACAACCTGAGACTGACGGCGACCATTGTTTGTGCGACAGGATAGCGATCGACGTTGCCATGGCGACATACTTATTTAGTCACTTCAATAAAATAATATGGGCGAAATACTTTATATTATGGCAAAGCAACGTTTGCCAGGACAGCTAGTATCTTATAATAAATTAAAAATATATATTATATTTAACTTATCACAATTTTCACAAATCATAAACGAGCGCCATCTGTTAAAATTTTATGAAAAACTAATATTATGTACCTACAACTACGAATAATAAAAAACTAAGGAAGAATAACTCCGTCAAAAAACATGCTCCAAAATACTAGGTTCTCTTTTCATACATTTGCAATATTTAGGTGACCTTGAGCGGTACAAAGGCTGACGTTACATGACAGTTCGAATGGAACCAAATTTAAAACTGTATTAGTATGGGAGTTACGTTTCCTGGTTTTGTTATTCGTAGACCTACAACCTACAACTTATAATAATATGATAAGTAAGGCAATGATAAGATTTTCTCGTATCACGGTATTTTTTAAATTACATTAAACTATGCCCCTGAGAGCCACGTAGCTGTGACAGCTGCACTGCATGGTGACAACAACGTTAAACCCTGATGCCTGGACAAATTAAATAGCCACAGCCCACAGCCCACACGCATTTATTAAATAGAATAAAATTGCAATCTGAGTGTATTATTATATTTTTTTATATCCCATGTGCTACAGAAAAAAATTAAAACTAGAAGACTGCTGAGAAAACTTTGTATTCATATTGTATGAAAAAAGGATCATATTTTTTAGAACACGACGATCGATACTCGAAAAACTTTCGTAACGTGTTTGTGCTACCACATACAAAGCACATTAATTATAGCGCAAGGTCTCAGTCGTCGGAGTTTCAGTCGAGAGGTTAGAAAGTAAAAGCAAAGATATTATAACCTAACAAAACTTTTATTTGTATATTTAAATATTCTTTTTGTTAGAGTGGGGCAGCGCTATCTGTGTTTGAGCTTGTCTCGCTCGCGGTTCTGTTTCTTGAGTTCGCGGTAGGCGGCGACGACGTCGAGCCTGGTGCGCTCGCGCCGCGCCGCGTCCGCCGCTCCCGCTCCCGCGCCCGCGCCGCCCGACAGCATCGCGCTCAGCAGCAGCGTGCGACGACCCGGCTGACACACACACACACAACACAAATAAGCTATGATGTCAAACTTAACTTAAAAATGATTTAACCCATCCATCCCCGAGCGGCAGCCGGCTGCCGCATAACAATTGAAAATCTATTGTGTCTGCGATACCCACGATGGAGGTGTTAAGACAATATATCAATCCATAAGTAATATTCATTTAGGGACAGGTCGCAGCTTTAAGCACTACAGTATAACCATATTTTAGTGCACTCATTGATTCATCACATTACATTTCTATTGAAAGAAAGATGGTCCAGCACTTTTAGCAAAATGATCTTGCTATACATGTATTATTTTTATACAGTACTAGCTGTTGCCCGCGACTTCGTCCGCGTGGACTTCAGTTTCTAGCGCGCGGTGTCAACAAAATTGGTGTCAAATTTAAAACCTTTTTAAAACCCTGGTACCCCTTAAATCAAAATATCCAAAAACAGCTGTGCAGTGTGCACATAATATTTCATTTTTTTAATCTTAAGTAAAGTGTAAACTTTATTTATACCAAATTTAACCCATCAGTCGTGGCAAAACGAGACACAATAGCTTTTTCATTGTTATCGCGGCCGGATGTGGCCGCTTGGGGCTTCATGAATTAAAGCTTATTTAGCCCCCCATTACACAACTTTAGCTTTACCCATAAACTATTTATCATTGGTAGGTTTAAGGTTACGTCACTGCATAGATAAAGTACTGAGTAGTGAGTTATTTATAACGTGTATAAAAATGGAAAGAATCGAAAAACCAAATTCAATATGGTGCCACCTCTTATAGAAAGACTTATGAGCAAGCGATAGCGAGATGTAGGCGACTCTCAGCGCCATCTGTTATGAATTTTTGGAACTAACTTAATTTGAACTTTACGCATTTTCACCCCCTTATAACCCCTTTTTCCATTTAAAAAGTAGCCTGTCCTTTCTCAGGTTTTTTTTTTGACTATCTGTGTACAAAATTTCATTACAATCGGTTCAGTAGTTTTGGCGTGAAAGCAAGACAGACAGACAGACAGACAGACAGAGATACTTTCGCATTTATAATATTAGTATAGATTAATCAATTTAGTTAGTGGTGAGTCGTACCCGAGCAGCGGTGCCATCAACTTTTGCGTGTCGGGGCTTGACGCTGAGCGCGGGCGGCGCATGCACAATGTCACCAAACCCCACCCGCTCGTACACCAGCTCCGGACGATTCTCCTGCTTCTGAATGTACAAAACATTAATTCCTTTTTTTATTTAGGTAACACATTTATTAGAACAAATAATATGCAACATGCATCACTTCATTTGCCAAGTTTGAGTTTTTGTAACATTTGATGAGATCAGATCTGACTTCCAAGTAACAATTAATTGTTAACTAAACTTAAAAGGTACGACACCTGTGCCTCAGCTTTCTCCTTCTTGGCTTTAGCACGCGCTGCCCTCTTTTGAGAGCGGCTAAGCTGGGGCTCGCTAGATTCTGTTTCATTTTTAGCCTTCTTCCGCCTTCGCCGTTCCCTTTGAAACTCCATCCTTTCACCCTTGGAGTCAAATTCTTCTACATCATCAGGAAAGTCCAAATCCTCACTTGGATTGTTCAGAGTTTTGATAGCATTGTTGATTCTCAGTGAAAAGCTCCGCCCACTTTCCCCAGGAATCTTCCTTAGTTTGGCAACAGGGTTATCAGTCTTGATCAATTCATTTTGACCTGATGAAAACATTAGACTGAACTTTAATACCTTTGACATAATATTATGCACATTGAAATCTACTTTCTTTAGTTTTGTAAAAAAATATTCATACAAAAGTGTAGCCTAGAAAATAAAATATACGAACCTCGATTATTAGTGGTCTTATTGTGTTTCTTTTTCTTTTCTTCTAGGTTAGGTGACTTTTTGTTTTGAAACGCAAATAATCTCTCTAAAGACTTCGGTATTGGCTGGTCATCTGGATCTTTCGGTGGCGCATTTATTTTCCCTTTGAGACTAAGACATACGATTAAATTGGTATTAGCACAATACAAAATAATTACATAATATAAACTTTATCAACTTCTAACCTTTGTATCCGACGCGCTTGCTGCTCTAAGGGATCTTTTACTCCACGATGTTTTTTGGATGGAATTTTACGACCCATTTTAATAAGATTATATTTCTTTTAGACTATAACATTTAATTATTGCAAAATGCAATCATAAGATCACTGTATTTAATTTAAATAACATGAACACGCTGCGCTGGTCACCGGTGTTTACCAACTTAGGAACTGTCAAGTGTCAATTTGTCAAATGTCAACACGTGGCTTTGACAGCTGTCAAATGACACAGCTTTTTTTATGATTGTTCATCTCAAGTTCATAGTCGTGTTCGTTTGCTTTTTCAACTGCGCATGCGCGGCTTTTTTGTGTGTCAAGAGAATGTCATATTTTAAATTACCCGTAGACAGAGTAAAAGTATAGACAGCTGGATATTTCCTTTTCACTCACACAAAGAAAGAGATAGTTAATTACATATTGCTTGTGGAGAAAAGAGATAAAATAATTATTTTCTGTCCCTCACCGCGTGGCCATTTTTTCAATGTGATACTCCTGTAGGAGCAAACCAAAGTTTGACGTTTCGTAAACAAACAGCTGGGATTAACAAATTTTGTTTGATTTAACTAATTATTGTAACGTAGAAGTAGTGGTTTGTGTTTTTCTTATAAGATGTGTATGTGCACTATATTAAAACAATGTTGGGATGTAGTGTTATGGGCTGTAAAAGCAATACTTTAAGGAAAATTGAGGGAATATCTTTTCACACGTAAGTTATCAAAAATTTCGTTTTATTTTATTAGCATCACAGTTTTTATAAATTATCTTTCTTTAATTATTAATATTGTTCACAATAAACATACATTTTACTAAAATTAGCATCTAATATATTGTATTTTATGTATTTTGTTTTTATAACCTCAAATGCCAGTGTTGCCAGATGTTGCTTACATTAATTACCCTGCTAATGGGGAAATTTAAGTAAATATGTTTTTTTCAACATTTTGTTGTTTTTTAACCGACTTCAAAAAAGGAGGTTATCAATTCGAAGCGTAGGTATGTATGTAATATTTCTAGAACTGCCCAGTTTTTGTATAATATGTTAGTCTAGATCAGTGTCTGAACAAATGAAACAAATTTCAAAAGTGTATGTATTTATGTATGTATGTATGTTTTTATGTTTGTGTTTGCATATCTCCGGAACTACAAGTCCGATTTCAGTAGCTCTTTTTTTGTTGTACCGTTTCAAGTTTGGTATTAAATGAATTGTTTTTGGTATGGAAAATTTGGTATTAAAAGTTGTACTTAAGGAATATTGCAAGTTTCATAAAAATCGGTCTAGTAGTTTTGAGATATGTATTTCAATTCTCAATTAAGTACAATTATTTTGAAGTCGGTTTTATATTTTTAATCCTTCGATCGCGTATTCTTGGAAATGCTATTGTATTCTATAATTTTTGTCGCGATCACCGGTGCTCTTATGGGTCTTGATGGATTAAAGTACTATTTCAATACAATTATTATGTATCCAATTTTTTTTTTTCAGATTTCCTAATGACCCTGAAATCCGTAAATTATGGAGAACTGCAACAAATAGACTGAATTATTGGGACCCA
The DNA here is from genome assembly GCA_963422495.1 of Polyommatus iphigenia. Classification (NCBI taxonomy): domain Eukaryota; kingdom Metazoa; phylum Arthropoda; class Insecta; order Lepidoptera; family Lycaenidae; genus Polyommatus; species Polyommatus iphigenia. The sequence continues at coordinate 13,688,109 of OY730181.1, read as the reverse complement.
CCACGTGGTTCAAGAATATACAGTAGACATTTTAATAAAGAAGATGTATTACTTAAATGTTAAAAAAAAAGGAAAACATTTCTTTTTCTGTGCCTGTCAAGGTAATTTATTTATAATTAATTAGGTACTTCTTATCTGTGTAGTGTGTACAGAAATTAAATTAATATTTTTTATTACAGCTCCTAGATTCTAAGAGCGAAGCATCAGTTACCTAACCCATCGTGTGAGACCTCCCGCTTTGTATGGGGAGGGAAAATGGGAATATTTCCTGCTCCTCCTATCTTCTTTTGATTAATTTCGATGTGGGTCCCAAGATAGCTTTAGCATGTCTCTCGGGCTCCATGAGATCATATCAAAGGGTTTTTGTGGTTGGATACCGCTGTCGATTCTGGTGACACAGGAGACACAGTGGTGGGAAAGTGTGGTGGGCCAAAGCCCGATACAAAATACTTCTTTAAAATTTATATAATTACTGCCGTACTCAGAAATATTTAATGATTATTAAACTTCAAATAAATAAAGAGTTTGACAGATATTGTATGGGGCTTAAAGCATATCAATTAATGTACTACTTATGTGAAATAAATATGTTGATGATTGAATTGCGTTTTTTTAATACACTAATGGCTAATGCCACATTTTACCCGCGGGTTCGCCCACGTATAATTCTAATAGATTGCTGGTCTTTAATGCAATAAATCATGATTAATACAATATACTAGCTGTCCCGGTGAACTTCGTGTCACTTAGAAACCTTCCCTGGACTTCAAGGATTATTTGAAGGCTAAAATTAGCAGAATCAGTTCAGCCGTTATCGAGTTATAGCGTTACTTACACAATTGGAAATTCATTTTTATAAATATAGATTATATCTAAATAAATAGTTTGAACTTTGAAGTAATGTAGTTTACGAGTTACGACCGAAAAAATGTCACAATAATATTTTATTATTTTTGGTGTCGAATAATAATATAAAAATTTCAGTAAGTACATAATATAAATGTAAAAGACTATTTACATTTATATTTACTGAAAGTTTTTAACTTGGCATTAATATAATATTAGATCCATGGGTAATTTTTTCATATCTCTTATTACTGGTAACACTTACTACTTTTCTTGTTGTCCCTTTCAGTGGCACGCTGAGAATGATTCTACTGGGTTTCTTTTTCTAAGAAAATACCGATCAATTTCTGTCAGATTTTAGAAAATCTGACAGGTATTTTAGAGCATGACAAGGTATTTTAGAATATGACACTCACACTGACACACAAAAAAGCCGCGCATGCGCAGTTGAAAAAGCAAACGAACACGACTCATGTCTGTGTGTTCATCTCATCTCTGTGGTTCATCGTACCGAGTATTAAAGCGCCATGGACGTACAAAAAAGCGCTTAATCCATTTGACTAAATTTAGAAGTTCTAATTAGGATCCTAAAAAGAAGACTAATAATTAGAAGCTTCTTATTCCACTTGTCCTAATTTAGTAACTAAATCAGTTGTGAGTTGTGACTGCGAGGTCTTTTGATTACCTATATAGTAGCCTTGTCCGTTTGCTTTTTCAACTGCGCATGCGCGGCTTTTTTGTGTGTCAGTATCATCAGTGTGAGTGTCATATTCTAAAATACCGATCAATTTCTGTCAAATTTTAGAAAATCTGACAGGTATTTTAGAACATGACAAGGTATTTTAGAATATGACACTCACACTGACACACAAAAAAGCCGCACATGCGCAGTTGAAAAAGCAAACGAACACGACTAGTGCGTTTCATCGAATAGTTCCTTTGCCGTCATGTTGGTATTCCTGTCTGTCAATAATGTAAACACGGTAGACAATATGTTCTGCGAGCTTTCATAAGTTTTACTGTGATTTCGTGAGAAAATCATGTCGAAAACATTAAAGAATGGTGAAAGAATGATGGTGTTAAGAATGAGAGTGTTTTGTGAACGTGAAAAACGTAATGAGGCTCCAATAATTCCAATAAGATGTGTACAAGCTCGGGTTGCCGCCATTATGCTTAGTGAAATAGGGTTACCAGCATCAGTTTAATTACCCATAAACATAGTAAAACTTATGAATACTCGCAGAGCGTGTCTACCGTGTTTACGTTATTAACAGAGAATGCCAACAATGATGGCAAAGGCACTGTTTGATGAAACGCACTTCTAGTGACGAAAACTACAAACACGTGAACGAAGTCGCTGGTAAAAGCTAGTATATTAATGTAAAGTATAGACAACTAGTGTCAAACTTAAGAAGTTAGATTGTCAAGTCTCTAGTCTGTGGTTGTCAAATCGGTGCTTTGCAGATTAAAGTTTTTCATCTTGCCTAACCGCTTTTTCCTAATAACTATTATAAACTACATAACAATATTATTAGGGAGAATGAAGTGAGCCCTAGTACATCTCTCAATCTGTACATTTTTTGGTACACTTTACGGACAAACACCTATTGATTTGTGCTTTAACATAGTACTTTTTAGGGTTCCGTGCCCAAAGGGTAAAAACGGGACCCTATAGCGCTTATTCCATTTCACTAAATTTAGATATCTAAATGATTTAGTGACTAAATTTAGTCAATTGGAATAACATTTAGTAACTTTCTAAATGTTATTCCACTTGACTAAATTTAGTCACTAAATCATTAAGATATCTAAATTTAGTGAAATGGAATAAGCGCTTATTACTAAGACTTCGTTGTCAAGAACCGCTATAGCTATACTTCTGAAATTTTCACAGATTGTGTATGTCTGTTGCCGCTATAACAACAAATACTAAAAACAAAATAATATTCATATTTAAGGGGGGCTCCCATACAACAAAAGTGATTTTTTTGGCCTTTTTTGCTCGATATGAATAATGGCAACAGCTAGGCACTTGAAATTTTTACAATATGTTTAATTGTATCTGTTGTCTAATAATTAATAATAAAATTAAAATAAAATTAATATTTAAGGAGGCACTTGAAATTTTCTCAATAGCCTTAAATATGTGTACTTTAATAATAAATAATAATATTTACATAAATATTCAAGGGGGGCTACAATATGACAAATGTGTTATCATCAGTTAGTGAAGGTGTGACGAGTGACGACGCAAGCCCTCACAAAGCTCGGCTTTTAGCTAGTAAATGCAAAAGTGACTTTGTTACGCCTTCACACATAAACTATAAAGTACTAAGTGGATCATCATGAAACGTTCATAGGTACACGTTGTCTGGGGTATGGAGAAGGACATAGGGTACTTTTTATCCTGGGAAAATGAATGAATGAATAAAAACATTTATTTCAGACAAACAATGTGCCCATAGTAGTGTTAGTGTGTTAGTTACAAAATGATAATAATAAATAATAACAAATGCTTATAAATTTTGCTAAATATTATGTTAGTGATGTTAGTAATAATTTTCCTTAACTTAAATTACTCCTATGACTATCCTTATCCAATGTTCTTGGATAGGACAGTCAAATCTATCTGCAATGACTTTCAGAATGCTGTTGTTGGATTTTCGTAAACGCTGGAAAAGTGAAGCTGTTTTTTTGCGTATTACCGCTTTAAAACCGTCAGTACGCGCAGAGGCAAACATACCAGAAGCACTACAGCGCCACGGTAGCCCCAGCAGCATTCTGAAAGTATTGTTATACTGGACGCGTAGAGTGTCATAGATTCGATTCCTATACCCAACCCATAGGGTACTCGAGTAAAAAGACTGGCAATAAGCTTTGAACAACAGAATCTTAGCTCGAGTTGCACAACGAGTAAACCTACGGGCGAGCATATTACCTCGAACCGCTAACGCTCTACGTTCCCTCTCCATATCCTCGTCATCCCTGAGGTCATCGGTCACAATATGACCCAGATATTTAAACTATTGTACCCGCTCTAAGGCAACTCCATTCAGATACACTGGAGGAACATGTTCAGGATAATTCTTTCCTGCTCTGAAAATCAGCAATTCACTCTTTTTTGAATTATATTTAAGACCGTGTTCCTCCGCGTATGACTCACATATGCGCAGGAGTTTCCTCAAGCCACCTATCGAGGGACTCAGCAGCACCATATCATCAGCATAACTAATATTGTTCATACAAATGCCATCTATGAAGCATCCAACATGTGTGCTGCTGAGTCTCTCTATGAGCTGGTTGACATATAGATTGAACAGGATTGGAGAACTCAGTCCACCTTGTCTCACGCCACATTCTAATTTGTACTCATCTGATAGAGTACCGGCCCATCTCACTCGGTTGGTCTGATTTGAGTACCAGTACCTTAGAAGAGAAATAGTTTCAGGGGGTACACCTGCTCTTTCCAGCTTCTTCCACAAGAGATTATAGTGTACAAGGTCAAATGCCTTGGACAGGTCCAAAAAACAGGCGTATACTGGCGCCTTTCTCTTTGTGTAATAGCTGACGGTGTGTTTCAGGCTCAATATAGCTGTTTCAGTGGACAGACCTGCCCTAAACCCGAACTGCGCATCATGCAAATGAATAAATTGTTCAAGAGTACCGTTCAATAGACTATCGAGCACCTTAGCTGTTATAGTGGCGAGTGAGATAGGCCGATAGTTAGTTTTGTTGGACGAATCTCCCGTTTTATTTTTAGCTATCGGCACCACTACGGTACGCATTAGAAGATCTGGCAGATATGAGTGACACAGGCATAAATTAAATAGCATGGCCAGAACTCGTGGCAAATGTACTCCAGCAAATTTAAAATGTTCGATGCTGAGACCATCATGACCGGGCGACTTTCCTCTTTGCATTTTTTTTATAACCTTATGTATGCTTTTGGCAGAGAATAATGTACACTGCGATCCGGTCATAATGGTGTCAACATCACTCCCACTACAACGATGAGTACCCAGGGATGACTTAACAGTAAAATGATTTCTAAATAAATCAGAAATCATTTTATGATCCTGAATACCGTCGACGCTCACAGGGAAACTTGATTTGGCATTTAATTTATTCGTATTTTTCCAGAAAGCTCTAAAATCTTTTACAGAATGATTGGTTGCTAGCATATCCATTTTTAATTGAACTTGTTTAAAAATTTTGACACCATTTTAATTTCGACTTAAAAATTTTACGCGTCCTCACCATTTCTTCATATATTATACCACTTTTTGGTTTTTCTGCTAACACCCAACTCTGAAACTTAATTCTAGCCTCCCTATGAGCGCCGGCTACATACTTGTTCCAGCCAGCTACATGTTTATTTTTACGACTTTTAACAGTATAGCTCTGTTTAGCTGCAATCGACAAAGCATTTATAATATCATTATACAATATATCTATAATTAAATGATGATCAGTATTTTTACATGATATGCCACTGCATTGTTCCAACTCTGCAGGGTAATTAATGTCACGGAGGATTGAGTGACAGATTTCACTATATTTGCGAACTTGGTTTGGCTGCCTTTCCCCCCAAATAATGTTGGCATACTCATTTTTAAAAGAGGACTGAATTTTTTCATTCAGCTTATTTATGTTGCATTCAATCATAAGTGGGAAGTGGTCAGACCAAAAAACATCGTACTTTACCAATATATTATTAACTGTTGCCCTTGCTGACTTAGTAACGATGCAGTGGTCTAACCAGCTTACACTTCCGTGCGCATCACTACGAAAAGTAAAACTACCAGATTGTAGTCCTAGAAAATCTATATCAGTACAATACAACTTATTATCTGTACAAAAATTTAATAATTCATTATAAAATAATTCATTGGGATGCGCATTGAAGTCGCCCAAAATGTAAAATGCCTCAGTCCCAAAGTTCTTTTCAATTTCTATAACAGGTTGAATATTGCTCAAACATTCAGTAAACAAAGGTAAATTTTCAATACAATTAGTGGGCATGTATAAACTAAATATTACAGAAGACCTATGGCCCACTGTTACTTTTATTGCCACAGTACGAACATTGTCACACTTTATCACTGATACTGACTGAAATGCACTCTTTTTCCATAATAGGCCACACCTCCATATGGCCTCCCGATAAGCAGGCCCGCCGAGGTATCCTTCGCAGAAGTGCCAGTGGCGCAGAAGTTGTCGTCGATCGTATTTAATAACGGAAGCTCGTGCGGCAATAGCCAGGTCTCCTGTAGCGCTATTATATCAGCTGTGTCGCATAGCATTTTTACACCCTCCATTGACCTCTTAATTCATCAAGCCCCAAGCGGCCACATCTGGCCGCGATAACAATGAAAAAGCTATTGTGTCTCGTTTTGCCACGACTGATGGGTACAGTTATAGCTTGCTAAGATACATCTATTAGGCAGTGAACTATCCATTTATTAACTTATTTTCCTGTGCCTCGAAAAAGAACGGTCCCCGAGAGATAGACGTTAACGCAGGCAGAGCCGTGGGCGAAAGCTGTCAGAATTATATACTATTTTCTTTAAGAACATTTTGTGATAACAGATTATCTCCCCTAATTTAAGGTAGCACAGTAAAAGTAATGAGACAACACTAATTTGCATTAGTGCCAACATGACGGCAAAGAAACTATTTGATGAAACGCACTGCACTATACCACAGATTAAGGATAGGACTATACACTGGCAGCCTTGTTTTTTTTTTTTCTTCTTTTTTGGCAACTTGACACAAAGGATGTGTATGTTGTGCCACAGACAAGGTAAAAAGGTAAGGAATATGGCGGGAAAACCATATTCCTCCTATTATAATTTTCATCATCGTTTTCATGTATCGTCAGGTCTAAAGTCTAGTCAAAGTCTAAGTAAAAGTCAATACAGTCACAGGAGTCAAGTCGGTCGATTCAGTAAAGTGGTAGACGCTTTACTGAAACTTTCGATGGAGTTTTGGAGGGAACACAAAATAGCACGTTTCTGGATATTACATCACTTTCCTACACTTGTGCATGAACACGAATATCTAATGGTTAATATTCTACCAATATTACACATTAAAAACCCAGCTAACACAATTTTAGGAAAATAATACAAAAACACAACAGCACTCTTTCACATGCCCGCCAAAACTCCTGGCAGCCTTGTTCGTTTGCTTTTTCAACTGCGCATGCGCGGCTTTTTTGTGTGTCAAGAGAGTGTCATATTCTAAAATACCGATAAATTTCTGTCAGGTGAGTGTCAGGTTCTAAAATACCTGTCAGATTTTGACAGAAATTGATCGGTATTTTAGAATATGACAATCACACTGACACACAAAAGCCGCGCATGCGCACAGCGCAGTTGAAAAAGCAAACGAACAAGGCTACTATATTATACTTGCCCGTTGCCACCCACAGATTGAAGTTTTTTTTATTGTAATATAGCAACATTATCCAAGAGCTCGATAACTATTGGTGGGGGGTTGTTTTTGAGGCAGCAAAGCAAGGTCGTTCTTTGTGTCAAAAAATTGTACGTATGACGAATACACAGCTGTAATATTTACATCGAGTGACTGATTATTTTTGCATAATAACAAAGGTCGTAGTGCGTATATGTGTCAATAATAGCTAATTTTATAACAAAATCAACTTAGAACGCTCCAATGAGTTTAGTGGGAAATCATAGTGCAGAAGGAACCAGTTCAGGAGGAATTTTCGTCCAATTTAATCAAGATTGCACGTAAGTAATAAAAACAACACCACAATCATACCACAATATAATTGTAAAAGGTTGGAAGGGTTCTGTGGTCCTCAAAGCTGGCGTCGGTGGCGCGATGGGTGCCCGAGGAGAGGAGGTGTAGTGAGCAGTATCGAGCGTCAAGGTCCGCTCTGTGTGATGTCCCGGGCTCGGGGTCACGAATTAACTAGCACTCGCCTTAAACACACTTTTGCGCGATTTCGTTATGATGCAATAAACTAATTATTATATTACTAAGCTCTCCCTATCCATAGTTTGTAAGTATTTGATGTTTATTGGTACACAATGTTTTAATAATAAAAAGGTTGCACTCTATGATATTTTTTACACCTGTACTGTATGTTTTCACAAAATATGTTTTTATGACAATCAACAAGTTAAATTATGTCATACAGAAAATAGACAAAGGAAGTTTAATTACTACTCCGGTTTGCCTATCAAGATGTTGAGTGTGTTATGTTTCATTAATGACTTTTTAATTTCAAGTTTTATTTCTTTTTATCAGTATTTGAAATGCTCTATATACAAATAGCCAATAAAATGTGTTCTTAAAAATACATGCAACAACAATAATATGTCACTCATTCAAAAAATTACAAATACAGTTGCAAAATATTGGTAGGTAAGGTAGTAGCTATATTGGTAATTCTACATAAGACCTGTTATATTATATGCTTTACAAACTGTAACATTTTTAGCTGCACCTAAAGAGTTAAACTTAAAAGTATTTCTCAAATTATAAAATAACTCTAAACTCAATTTATTGTGATACTTCCTTACTTCAGTAACAATATGTTAACTAGGAAATGGTAATCAGGGTGTAGTTATGACCTTCAACACTCTTTTAAATACATCTATTTAATCCTTTGATCGCGAATTCTTGGAAATCTATTGTTATTCTATTGTTGTCGCAGGCACCGGTGTCCTTATGGGGCTTGATGGGTTAATATATATGCCTCTGAAAAAAGAAACTAAGTAAATTAAATAATTAATTAACTAATGTAAATTTTTGTGTTTTTTTGTTTCTATTTTTCTGCTTTTTTCTGTTGTAATGTATTCAAGTTTTATGAAATCTGCTTTAACACAGTTGCACTACTTTAACTTCTGCGTTATCACAGCTATAGCCTATGTATTTAAAATCTGAATGAAGCTTGATTTTTTAGTTTATTTTTAAATAATGGATCTGACTGAATTAATAAGATACATATGCAAATATATCATTCAATTAATTCAGTCAGATTGAACCAAATGCCTGCGACTTACACATTGTTTAATTGAACAAAGAGAAATCCAATTTTTCAATATGTCACATACACAATACACCCAAGAAATTTGATGTTTCAGTTCTCTGGTAGCGGGCAGCAGCAGCGGCTACCACTTGTATGCGCTCACGCCGGACGATGGCATCGAGGAGATCTACGCGAGCCGCACAGGGCAGGAGGTCTGCCTCGTCGACAGACTCTTCAGCAGCTCCCTGGTGGCGATTGTCACAGTTTCAGCTCCCAGGTACTTTATAATATTTTATATTATCATTTATTATGACTTATGAGTTAATACTACTACTATCGAACTGAATAGGATAGCAAGTTTGCAACTGTGAAATATTGTATTTAAAGTTCAAAATGATCTAAATCCTGTTCAGCTTATTTGTCAGATATTTTTCTAAGCAAAATGTATGACAAACTATTGAGGTACGTGGTAAATCATAAACGAAAATAACCTCCTCGTTTTTTGGAAGTCAGTTAAAATTAAATATATATATATATATATATATATATATATATATATACATATATATATATATATATATATATATATATATATATATATATATATATATATATATATATATATATATATATATATATATATATATATATATATATATATATATATATATATATATATATATATATATGTTGCATCCTGTAGAATATATATATATATTCTACAGGATGCAACATATATATATATATATATATATATATATATATATATATATATATATATATATATGTTGCATCCTGTAGAATATATATATATATTCTACAGGATGCAACATATATATATATATATATATATATATATATATATATATATATATATATATATATTTTATTCACCATTAATTATATTCACCAACGATAGCATAATATTAAAAATAATAGCTTTAAACTTCCGTATTTTCTGTAATGGCCTGCGACGTTTTTAATTTTTATTAAGACAGTATACGGTCCTTTTGTGTCGTATTCTCTACATATTTTCAAAACCGAGGAAGCTAGTTTTGAAATGTTGACATAACAGAACTCGTCTCGCAGTATTGTGATTATGTAGCGGTCATTAGGCAACAGATGATTAGATATAGCGGTGGCCGCACGTGCGGCCGCGGCGGGCTGGTGGGGCAACCGCCGCGGTGTTGCGCGACCGCCGACAGATGGGCTACAGGCCCTCGGGAGTGGCCGCCTGTGCCCCTGTACTGGGGGTTCCAGGCGGGGGGTCGGGGGGGTCGCAGCTGCCCGCCCCCGCGCTACTTGTGCGAGGCGCAACACAATGGCGAGGTTTCACAAGTCGACCTCAGGCGTGCTGCGTGCCGCGACCAGTGATCGAGCGCGATACTGTGACCTTAAGATAGAGCTCCGAGAGGCGCGGCCCGATAGTTAATTCGCAGTACTCCGTACATATTGTTGTATCATACAAACTCTATTATAATAAAATAATGCCCTCCACACCAGCTTTAGTGGCCGGTTTCAAACTTGAAAACAACATTTTTACAACGCGGGAATCGAACCCACGACTTCCGAGTCGAGAGCCCCGCTCTCAACCCCTGGACTACGGAGGCGCCTAGAGTCTAGACTCTGCGTGCCTAATCGTAATTCGCAGCCGATATAGTTGTGTAGTTAGAGGAATGTTACGCCTCACATTAACCGAGTACTCGACGTGACAGTACTCGGTTAATGTGAGGATAGTGGATACGGTAACGCGACTATTTGCGTCTTGGCGGTGAAACAGCGAGCTATTTCAATGTATTGTGTGATGTGTCCCCCGGCACCTGAGCGTGTAGGGCTGCCGCCTGCCGCACGTCCGGAAAAGCCGGATATGGTCCGTCCGTTTTGATTTTGTCCTAGAATGTTTATAATAGATATAATATTATGGGTTGATTTTTATCTTGAGCCTCGATTTGCATTCCTACTAGAGCAAGTCGTCTTTGAACTCAAATATCGCACTGAATATACTGTTGTGTTTGTATTAAAAGAAGATACGCTAGAGCGGTCGAGTGGTAGCCCTGAGCGCGCGTCGCGGGAGCCGCTTGAACTTGGCCGTGGCGGGTGTTACACAACCCTCCCACTAGTCCGCCACTACTGAGTACTGACGCAACTCCGGCGACACACCTTGTACGTGGGACACTATCGGCGCGAGTGGCCTTCACCACGGCCTCGCAGAAAATCTGCATGAAGTACCGCTCGCTAAGTGTACCTATCCCCGAGTGGGCCCTAGGACACTTGGGACTTCAAGGACCGCGAACGCACTTGGCATTACTGTTGTTGTTTTGATTACTCTGCTCATCAAACAGCTCGACAACCACCCTACAGTCTACGCGATCGCTCAATTACAAACGCTGTTGACTACATATATAGGTCATGCTGTGGTATTGATTTTTCATTGCTTTATATGCACCCTACGCCCGGAGGGAAGGGATAGCCGATAGCGTGGCGTTAGTATCGCAGGCCCTTTCTAGACGTATGAATTATGATTACCGTTTCTATTAAATGAACATATTTATTATTTAATAATTACAATTTACAACCTTAAAATACTAATCATAGGTTTCATTCCTATATAATATTACACCTAAATGTGCAGAGTCCAACATTATTTTCGAACATAAATCGATACCTAAGTCAGCTTTGTATTGAATAACTTTAGGGGCCACTCGAACCAATCTGAGTTACTGCTAACCCGGCGTTAAAATATCATGCCGTCTTTACTGGAAACTAGCGACCCGCCCCGGCGTCACACGGGTATAAAATATATAGCCACTGAAAGAATAATTAAAATCGATAGCCTATGATCCTTCACGTGGGCTACTTCTTATCTGTGCCAAATAACATAAAAATTGCTCCAGTAGTTCGCGAGATAAGCACTTTCAAATAATTTCCCCCGTTTTTTTCCACATTCTCCTATTAGTCTTACCGTGATAAAATATAGCCTATAGCCTTCCTCAATAAATGGGCTATCTGACACTGAAAGAATTTTTCAAATCGGACCAGTAGTTCCTGAGATTAGCGCGTTCAAGTTCGCCCTTTCAAATAATTTTCCCAGTTTTTTCCACATTTTCCTCTATTTCTTCGCTCCTATTAGTCTTCATATAGCCTCTAGCCTTCCTCGATAAATGGGCTATTTAACACTGAAAGACTCATCAAAATCCGTTGCGTAGTTTTAAAGATTAAAGGGAAAAAAGCGACTTTGTTTTATAATATTACTAGCTGTCTCGGCAAACGTTGTTTTGCCATTTAAAATATTTCTACTTCATTTAAAATATTTCTACTTCATCAGTTGATACAAATTCTTACTTCTTTCTTTTGTCCCCTAAGAGGGGTGGGGCGAAAAATTGTATACACCAGATGTTAAGTTGGAAAAAACAGTTAATAATATGTCAAAGTAAGTCCATTAAAGAAAAAAGTTTGATACAAAATCTGACCCCCTCTTTGGTTCCCTTAGAGGGGTGGGGTGGGGGGATTTTTAGTCACCAAATGTTGAGTCGGAAGAAGACAAATATATCTGTGAAAACCGTATGCAAATCGGATCAGTAGTTTTCGTGTTAAAGCAAAAGTCTTATACAAAATCTGACCCCCTCTTTCGTCCCTTTAGAGGTGTGGGGGGAAAATTTTTTATACACCAGATGTTAAGTTGGAAGAAGGCAAATATATCTGCGAAAACCGCATTCAAATCGGATCAGTAGTTTTCGTGTGATAGTGGAACAAACATACAGACAGACAAACAGACAAAAAACTATCTACATTTTTGGCTTATATAGCGATGAGTGACACCCCCCGCTTATTATTTTTTGAATATCTTTAATGTACAGAATTTTCATTTCTACAGTTTTATTATAATGTATAGATAGCGGTCGCCCGCGGCTCTGCCTGCGTGGATGTCGGTTACCGCTGCAAAAAGCCTACCCAGGAAAGACACGGTCAGCAAAATGATTCCCAGGTCAATTCACAGAAACATCGACGACGCAGTCATTTTCCGCAGGCTGCACAGATTGTCTTTCTGTGGATGTTAAAGTTGTTAATGATGAGAATATTTAAATGTAATTAATAATAAGTTTTCACCTCTGACGGTAGTCCCGGAGTGCAACCCGTTGTTTTAGGATAGATAACTAAAGTGATTATTGTAGAGCTTTTCTATAAACAACATTAATTGACGTTAAGTTATTTTCAGGTAACAAAATATACTGATGGTCGGGATCCCCGACTCGTGATAGAGCAAAACATTCTTTTCATAAATCTATTCCTACTAATTTGAATGTTTGGCCCTGGGATTTACATAATATTTATCGTTAGTGCAAAGTAATTTTTTTACAGGAAATTGGAGCCTTTTGAAGTGGGTATAGGCAAATCAATAGGGATCATTGGTATTCTTGGTATATGAGCCAATTCACCAGCTGCAGGGCCGGTCATAATCTTCGCTACTGTGCACCCCCGCCTTGGTAGTGCCCACTTCGAAACGGGCGTAAATCGCAATTTTTAATTTCGCCATAACTTCTAAACCAAACGTCCAATTTTAATCATTCAAAAACCAAATATTATCTACATAAACTGTACTTAGTGATGAAATAATTCATTTTGATAAAGATTAATAGCATGAGTAAAATAAATGCGTTTAAATGTAGTCCAAAAAAAAATCAAGATTTTTAAATAAAATAATGGTTGTTGTACCTCACTTGACATAGATAGGTATAGTGTGTCGCGGACTTTTTTGTAGATATTTAAAAGATCTATATTTACTAAGAACATTGTATGGTTCTATCTTTTATAGTTTAGGCAGCGTACGCAAAATAAGTAAATTTTCTGGTTGATTTTTTTTACCTTGTGTCAGAAAAACCCAAATATCTTACGGAACCCTACATTTTCCGAAATAAAATGGTGAAAGAATTTTTTAAATCGGTCCAGTAGTTTTTGAGCCTATTCATTACAATTAAACAAACAAACAAACAAAGTTTACCTCTTTATAATATTAGTATAGATGTATGCCAAAAAAGTGACATAATATGGTATTAACATGGGTTAACACTTAACAGTAAACCTAACTAAGTAGTTTAAAACACGATTGTAGTGGTATGATTTTAATGTAGAAGTAAGAACAATGTAACTGAGCGTAGAGTTAGCACTAACAAGTAACAATACTCGTGTAATAATATCGCGGCGGTCACACAGCGTCGAGGCCGAGAGGGAACCGCGCCGTCTACCACGACCTCACGTTACTGATGTGATTATTCTTATGTACCCCCCTAGTACCACCTCCTCATTGTCAAGCGGAAAGCGAGCTGATGATGATGAATAGTAGCACAACTCTTTAACGTCGGCTATCAGCATCAGCGTTGCCAGAAGTCCCGATTTTTTTAATCAAAATTAAAAGTCCCGCGCGGGACAGGCTCAGTCCCGATTTTCGGGGAAAACCCGAACGTACGTGCAGCGTGCTGAGAAAGAAGGATGCGTAATGAACATGAGGTGTGGGAGGTAGAGGGGTGGATTTTCTTTGGCTACTTTAGCTATCTATTGTCACGTAAACGTTATTTTAACGCAAATAAAAAGATACAAATTCAAAAAGCTTTTGATTTTATACCTTTTTTAGGGTTCCGTACCCAAAGGGTAAAAACGGGACCCTATTACTGAGACTTCGATGTCTGTCCGTCTGTCCGTCTGTCTGTCTGTCTGTCCGTCTGTCCGTCTGTCTCCAGGCTGTAACTCAAGAACGGTAATAGCTAGAGAGTTGAAATTTTCACAGATTATGTATTTCTGTTGCCGCTATAACAACAAATACTAAAAATAAAATAAATTAAATTTTTAAGGGGGGCTCCCATACAACAAACGTGATTTTTCAAACATTTTTTGCTCAGTATCAATGATGACAACAAGTAGGCACTTGAAATTTTCACAAAAGCCTTAATTATATATGTACTTTAATAATAATATTTAAATAAAAAAAAAATTTAAGCGGGGCTCCCATGCAAAAAACGCAATTTTTGGCCTATTTTTGCTCTATAACGGTACGGAACCCTTCGTGCGCGAGTCGGACTCGCACTTGGCCGATTATTTTACTTTGTCCCGCTTTTGACTGAGGAATCCCGCTTTTTCACTGAAAAAGTTCCAAAATCCCGACTTGGCACAAAAAAAATCTGGCAACGCTGATCAGCATTCAAAGTAAACTAGAACGAAGTCATTCCGTTTATTTGGGAGCATAATACTTAAGACAGGTGTCTAGGTCTCTATGGAGCTATCTTCCAAATAAAATCTTTAAAAGACAGACACCATAGTTAACGTGACCATTTATTTTTTTTGTCAGAGCGGGACAAATACAGAATCCCCCCCTACGCGCTGAGTGCCGAGTGTGAGTTTTTTGTTTGACATTCGATCGTGAACGCGTTTGGCGTTTACTAAGATTTTGTATGGGATTTATACAGCGCCACCTAGCGATGCTCACGGGAGTGAGCCCAGCTCCCATACAAAATCTTAGTAAACGCCAAACGCGTTCACGATCGAATGTCAAACAAAAAACTCACACTAGGCACCCTGCAATCGAGGAAGGTTATATTTTATCACGCCAAGACTAATAGGAGCGAAGAAACGGAGGAAAATGTGGAAAATACGGGAACAAATATTTGAAAGGGGAAAGGGCATTATCTCACGAACCACTGAAGCAATTTCTATGTTATTTGGCACAGAACAAAAAAAGAAGACCACGTGAAGGATTATAGGCTTTTTTTGTGGGCTAATTTATCTGTGAAATTCCTAATTTATTTAACGTCTAGTTATTGATATCGAGCAAAATATTGGAGAATAATCACGTTTGTTGTATGTATGCGTTACTGCCAGGGTTCCAGCACAGGCATTTCAAACATAAAAATACTTTTCAATATGTAATTACATATTGTCGTTTGGTATGTTTGCAAAAGCGGGACAATTTCGGCCTCGCGGGGGACAGCGGGACAGACTGCCTGAAAGCGGGACTGTCCCGCCCAAAGCGGGACGTATGGTCACGTTAACCATAGTGGACCTCCGATTTAGCGCTATATGTATATGTATAGCACAATATATTATAGTTTTCACGAGTGTCGACCGAGATGGCAGTGATTTGAAAAGCGAATAATCTGCAAAGTGCGAGTCAGACTCGCGCACGAAGGGTTCCGTACCGGTATATTATGTAGAGCGAAAGTAGACAAAAAATTGTGTTATTTGTATGGGAGCTCCCCTTAAATATTTACTGTAAGTATTTTAATTTTATTATTAATTTTTAAAGTACAAATATAATTAGGGATTTTTTGAAAATTTCAAGTGCCAGCTGTTACCATTATTATGATTACGATCAAAAAGGAAAATCACGTTTTTTGTATGGACTATGGAGCCCCCCTTAAATATTAACTTTTTTTTTTTAGTAGGTATTTGTTGTTATAGCGGCAACAGATATACCTACACAATCTGTGAAAATTTCAGAAGTTTAGCTATAGCGGTTCTTGAGTTACAGCCTGGAGACAGACAGACGGACAGACAACGAAGTCTTAGTAATAGGGTGCCGTTTTTACCCTGTACGGAACCCTAAAAATGGACAAGTAACGTTAACTTTTTTTTATATAATATCTACGTGTTCGATGACCCGTCTATAGAACGTTCTATTCTAATGTTTCTTTGTGTAAAATGCCAAGATAAGTGATTAATAATGCACTGACATTAAATGTGACCTAGCTCGAGCCGAACATGACTCAAAGTAGTGTTATTAATCGAAACTCGAATGCTCATATAAAAACTAAGGAGTACCTACAATGTACATACCGGCACCCAGTATATATCAGGGTGACCTGTTTAGTGTTTATGCCTAAATCTCAGGATAAAATAATACCTAAGATAATAATTATTAGCTACATCAAGTTGTAATAAAATGTAATGATACGATGAAGTAAAACTACTCGTATCTACGGACTTACTCGCCATCTATGCCATAATTGTGTACAAAAGTTAAAACCACGTTAATCATTATTCATGTCTTTGGGAGATGGTGTTTTTAGTATACCGGAGTTTTTTCAAACATTATCCAAACTTTATAGGAATGAATATTAGGTATGTACTCACGAATACATCTTGGCTAGGCAGTAAACTTTCCAACTTTTGTATCAACAGCTGTTTTTACAGCTGTTTCGTATGTGAAAGTGCTAAGGCGTAGTTTTTTTTTTTTGGTACAGCTGTTTTTATTCTCAAGTAGGTCAGTTGCCAGTAATATCACAGTCTATATCATTTATGGAATATCTTTATTACGTTGTGGTACTCGTAATATTACTAATACATGTGTAGTAAAACTCCTGAAAGTTTGGATACCATTTAAAAAAGACATCTGTAGTTAGTAGTTAGTAGTAATTACGCACGTCTAACAGTCTAAATGCTAGTTCAACGACCTCTGTGGCTCAATGGTTAAGAGCGTGTGGCGGCTTAAGCCGGGGGTCGCGAGTTCAGATCCCATCGACGGATTAAAGAGTTTTCAAAAAGTTTCTGGGTCATGGTTTTGTATTAAATTTGTGTATTATAATATATATTATATAAATATTAAAAATGGATTTCCAACTGTGCTAGTAACGCTATAACTCGATAACGGCTGAACCGATTCTGCTAATTTTAGTCTTAAAATAATCCTTGAATTCCAGGGAAGGTTTTAAGTGACACGAAGTTCACCGGGACAGCTAGTAATATAAAAAAAATCTTAAATATAATATATTTATTATTTTCGTTGTCTGGTACCCGTAACACAAGTCCTTCAGGTACTTACCACGGGGCCAGACTGACGTGGTGTGCCGTGTGAAGCGTCCATAGACGCTGTCAATTTCATATTATATCGTTAGTTCGTTACCCGCATCAAATTCGTAAAGTAAGCGCTAAGAATTTACAGTTATATCACCTAAAACAGGACCGTAATTATTTTATGAATAAGGATCACTCTCAAATGTTAAGTATATTATAATATATGAACTAGGAGGTAATTTTTTTTTATGAAATAAGGGGGCAAACGAGCTAACGGGTCACCTGATGGAAAGCAACTTCCGTCGCCCATGGACACCCGCAGCATCAGAAGAGCCGCAGGTGCGTTGCCGGCCTTTTAAGAGGAAATATGGTAATAGGGGGAGTAGGGATGGGAAGGGAATAGGGGAGGATAGGGAAGCGAATAGGGTAGAGGATTGGGCCTCCGGTAAACTCACTCACTCGGCGAAACACAGCGCAAGCGCTGTTTCACGCCGGTTTTCTGTGAGAACGTGGTATTTCTCCGGTCGAGCCGGCCCATTCGCGCCGAAGCATGGCTCTCCCACGTATATGTCTCTGAACGGACTTTAGTGTTACATGCTACCATAATAAAGCGGCGGACAGTGTAGTGGTGACGTCATCAGACCTTGTGGCGCTCGGAAGTGAGACTCGCCCGCGCCCGCGCCCGCGCCCGCGCCCGCGCCCGCGCCCGCGCCCGCGCCCGCGCTCGCCGCCGCCCGCCGCGCGCACTGTGACGTCACTGTACATCAACACTGCACAGACCATAATATTATGCATCCTCACCTGACGCTATACCTTCATTATAGCTTACTATAGTGTAAGCTATAATGAAGGTATCAGTGGACAGTGGCGTAAGTATAGGGTGTCAGGGCTGGCAAAATGCCTCGGACCCCGACCCAAAAGGGCAGAGTTTTTTATACATTGATTGTACCCATTTTATTATTAACGGGCGCGGGACGATTTTTACTGACAGGGCTCCAGATGGCATAGCTACGCCACTGACTATGATATAGGTAGTGTATAATATTATGTTATTTCATAGTATTGTAGTACTATTATATTATATTATACTAAAATGAATACAGGTAGACCTTAAGACGAGAAGACAGAACCTAGAAAACTAAAATTATAATACCAGTAGCTACAGAAATGGTAGGCGAATATATCTTGATATATACATATAGCACTAGTCGCTAAAGAAACTTCAAAAAATTCATAAACAAGCAACGCTGAAAATAGAGGATCGATCACAGCCACGAAATACATACATTTTAGTTTAATAATAACTTAAGATGTTGAGTTGGAAGAAGGCAAATATATCTGCGAAAACCGTATGCAAATCGGATCAGTAGTTTTCGTGTTAAAGCAAGTCTTTAAATACAAAATCTGTCCCCCTCTTTCGTCCCTTTAGAGGGGTGGGGGGAATTTTTTTTATACACCACATGTTAAGTTGGAAGAAGACAAATATATCTGCGAAAACCGCATTCAAATCGGATCAGAAGTTTTCGAGTTCAAGCAAAAGTCTTATACAAAATCTGACCCCCTCTTTCGTCCCTTTAGAGGGGTGGGAGGAATTTTTTTATACACCACATGTTAAGTTGGAAGAAGACAAATATATCTGCGAAAACCGCATTCAAATCGGATCAGTAGTTTTCGTGTTAAAGCAAAAGTCTTATACAAAATCTGACCCCCTCTTTCGTCCCTTTAGAGGGGTGGGGGGAAATTATTTTATACACCAGATGTTAAGTTGGAAGAAGACAAATATATCTGCGAAAACCGCATTCAAATCAAATCAGTAGTTTTCGTGTGATAGTGGAACAAACATACAGACAGACAGACAGACAGACAGACAGACAGACAGACAGACAGACAAAAAAGCTGACCACATTTTTGGCTTCTATAGCGATGTAGTGACACCCTCCGCTTATTATTTTTTGAATATCTTTAATGTACAGAATCTTCATTTCTACAGTTTTATTATATGTATAGATAAGTAGGTACTTAATTTCTACGGTTTTTTAGGTATGGTAGAGTGTTGTTACCTGACAGGCCAAGGCCTACTAGGTGACTTCAAACTTGTATTTTACTAATGTAATTGTTTATAAGACATACAGATTATTATTATTATAGTGACTTATGGACAATCGTTATCGTTTCAGGAAGCTGATAGTGTGCCACTACAAGAAGGGCACCGAGATCTGTAACTACAGCTACAGCAACACCATCCTCGCCGTGAAGCTCAACCGCTCCGTGAGTACACCACTCCGTACTGCCCGCGTGTGTGCGCACTACAGTGTACATACGAGCACGCTCGCTACCTTTACTGACGTAACCCAGTGGGACGCATGCGGCATGACCGACTTATTACCTTTCATCTGACATGTGGATCTTGTTTATCGTCAAACAAACACCTGGTAATTTGGCTGTATTTTTCCTATCAAAGTTTGATAGTAAAAACTAAAAAGTTAGAAAACAACAAAACGGTCGGCGGCGGCAGGTGCTGCCGACTGCTGTCCGGCCTCTGAGGGTGACGAGTGACGACTGACGTCGGAGTGACATAATATGAAACAACGGATAAAGTCAATGTGTTCATTCTGATTAGCCTCTACATTGCAACTGGTTAACAATCATACATTCGTAGCTCATATTACACGTATGCAAATCCTTAAAGCCGCTACACCTCAATAACTAGAAAACGTTATATATGCCTCTATTACACGTACCGAGTGGAGTGGCGAGACAGTGCCCTCGGCCGAGCACATCCATATATATAGACATACCTATCGAGTACACTGTCTCGCCACTCTACTTTTGAGTATATTATATTTCGAGACTGTGGTAAGTGAGTAACCCCTCTGACATCTGTGTCCGCAGCGGCTGATCGTGTGCCTGGAGGAGTCGCTGCACATCCACAACATCCGCGACATGAAGATCCTGCACACGATCCGCGACACGCCGCCCAACCCGCGCGGGCTGTGCGCGCTGTCGCCCAGCGTGGAGCACTGCTATGTGGCGTACCCCGGCTCCAGCGCCACCGGCGAGGTGCAGATCTTCGACTGCGTGCACCTCAACGCCAAGTGCGTGCTCGCCGCGCACGACGCGCCGCTGGCCGCGCTCGCATGGTCGCCGTGCGGCCGCCGCCTCGCCACCGCCTCCGAGCGCGGCACCGTCATCCGCGTGTTCGCCGTGCCCGAGCGCGTGCGCCTGCACGAGTTCCGGCGCGGCGTCAAGCGCTGCGTCTCCATCGCGTGCCTCGCGTTCAGCGCGTGCGGCTCCTACCTCGCCGCCACCTCCAACACGGAGACCGTGCACGTGTTCCGGCTGGCGGAGGCGGAGCCGCCGCGCGAGCCGCCCGCCGACGGCTGGATGGGCTGGCTGTCGGCCGCCGTGAGCGCCGGCGCGGGCTACCTGCCGGCGCAGGTGACGGACGTGCTCGCGCAGGGCCGCGCCTTCGCCGCTGCGCGCCTGCCCGGGGGCGGCGGCGGCCGCTGCGTGGCGGCCGTGACGGGAGGCGCGCGCGCCCCGCGGCTCGTGGTCGCCACCGCCGCCGGCCGCGTGCACGTGTACGCGCTCGACCCCGCCGACGGCGGCGACTGCCCGCTGCTGCGCACGCACCGCCTCGCGCCCGCCGCGCCAGACGACGCCGCCGGTACGACACACACACACACACACACACAGTATCGCTAGCTCGTTAGCTAATATATTATAGTTGATGTCTAAATCTAAACACGAGATTGTCACTTTCGATGTTTCGATCTCGTATTACCTGGGTCGCCCCAGCGACGGGCGGCGGGAGCGCCGGCGCGGCCCTGTGGCCCTGCCCCGCTCCCCGGCCCTACAGTACCCCGCCCCCTCCGTCTCCCGCCTTATACATCGATAAAAAATTTATTTTACGACACTCATAGCTACGCGAGTCAAAAGTGAGCTATCTTAATATGCTAATCTCGGTATTTTTATAATATTATGCTAGGAAAATTATGATCATAAAATATCAATATGTCGGTATGTATGTCACCGAATGTATGTGTGTATGTATGTGGGCCGCGCGCCGCGAGCGCCGCGCTCGACGCTGGTTCACCGCCATCTAGCGGCGGCGGACGGACGCCGAGCGCCGCGCTCGTCGCGACGAACGAGGCAAAGGATAAGGTCCAAATTGGGCTAATTTTAAAAGTGCCGGCCAACGCAAATAAACCCATTATTTAAATAGAACATAATCTAAGGAATAATTTTTATTATTACACCAAAGTTCTAAGTCAAGTCTCTGAGTTGTTATTCAAAGTTAAACTTTTTTTATAAAACATGTAATAAAACTTATTTTATTAATTAAAAGCAATAAGTAATCGATCCCAACGTCCCTATCCGAGTCATAGAACAGATTAGAAGCCAAATACCTACAAATGATTTGGAAAAATTCAAAGGAAGAGGGAACCTCTACCTACGTGCTTGGGGCTTGCAGAGCACAACATTGCTTACTTGGAATACTAGGCAAATGCCGTGCGTACCCCAAGCACGTAGAGTATCCCCCTTCCTTTGAATTTTTCCAAATCATTTGTAGGTATTTGGCTTCTAATCTGTTCTATGACTCGGATAGGGACGTTGGGATCGATTACTTATTGCTTTTAATTAATAAAATAAGTATTATAATTTATTACATATGTAAAGAAAAATGTATTTTTCTTTATTTGAATTTTGCCGCCATTTAGATGATTATTTGACAGATCCTTCTGCTCTACGACTTCTATGTAATCTATGAAAAGAAAAGATGGCCGAATGGACTAAAAACTAGAAAGTATTTTAATTGATTTCGGCGATTGTTAATTTAATAACACTAAAATACACGGCCCTCAATCTTAATAGAAAAAAAACTTGGGATAGAGCGACGCCATTTGAAATTTCTGAGAGAAACTGACAGTTCCTCCCGACCCCGCCGGCCCCCGCTCCCGACCTCTTGCGTTGACGTTTTGGTTGACGTTTGCCGACCGGCTTCCGCGCATCTTCCGCGGGCCGCCATTACTGTTGTCTGATATTGTGTTGATCGAGTGAAGTCTTTGAGCTTATCCTCTCCACTTTAGCTGTAATACTGCAAGTCCTGCAGTTGTATTGTTCTGGTACGAAAAAATACGCGAAATTGGACGCTTAATTAGTGTAAGTTAAGTGTGACACTGTTCAAAATGTACTTTAAGTGTTGTGTTCGTGGTTGTAACAGTACGCGAAAGGACGCTATGCTTCACAAGTTTCCAACCGATGAAAAACGCCTGAATAAGTGGTTCGAGTGCCTCAATGATGACAATATTAGGGCATCAGCAAATTATAGAATTAAAAACAAGTCGGACCTACCATATTTTCAGAAATTGGCATATGAAAAGTTTTTGAAGAAATTAAAAAATAAATCATTTAATAAAATAACATATTCTTTTATTTAATTAAATCAAATCTTCAATGGTAGGTATTAACCCATCAATCGTGGCAAAACGAGACACAATAGCTTTTTCATTGTTATCGCGGCCGGATGTGGCCGCTTGGGGCTTGATGAATATGATAATATTGATGCGTACGTAATACCTACCTGCCAATAAAAAATAAGGTTCTTATTTTTGGTTACTAGGGCATAGGACTCCCCAATTTGCCGGGGATGCGTACAGCGTAAAGCATTTCCCCATGTTAAAAAAAAAGGGCAGGAGCCAGGACGGTAGACCTTTTTGCCGGATATCTGTCCATTAAAAAAGTAATGTCAGTTGACTCCAGAAATCCTATGGTTACAAAAAATTTTCGGCAGTTTGCGGTCTGATACGTAGTATCTCTTCCTAGTCTGTGCTAAAATATGTCGTTTCTTTGTTTTTTCCAGGTAAGATTTTGTTATAATTTAAATGTAATAATTAAAGCTTTATGCTATGTGGATCCACATATTTTGATTAAAATAAAAACTTTGTTTTTTCCAGAAACCCAATTGTGTTATTATTTACTACATAATCGTCGAAAATCTTAAGAAATAACCTTATAAAACGACATTTATTGTCAAGAAAAGAAAATATGGAAAGGTTGTAATTCGCATTCCAAGTAAAACCAACATCAGACGGAAAGTCGAACCACATTGCCATAACCTCAATCAGTACACAAGATGACAGGATTTTTCTAATTCCTGGAGAATATCAAGCAGTGTCACTCCACAAACATATACAAGCCAGTAAAACCTTTAGTACAGTGAAAAATACACTGAAAAGAAGACACCAATCCAGAAATGTCTGGATAAAATCTTCTTCTTCTTATTGGATGGAGACATTTGAAAAGGAATGTGAAAGGTTTGGAATAGTAAACGAAGATGAAAAAATTGAAATTTTCAGATTATTTCTTGAAAAATCTTGCACAGATTGGTATGCCGCCATGATGATTAAACATAGCTTACAATCAGAGTGGTCCGAATGGAAATCAAGTTTTTTACAAACCTATGCCATTAAAGGTTGGTCAACAAGCAAGTATGCATTGTCCTTAAAGTATCAATCAGGCTCTTTGTTGGACTATGCTGAGAAGAAGAAAAACTATTGATGAAGGGACATTAATTGATATAATAGCTGCGGGCTTGCCAAACTTTATAACAGACAGAATTAACAAGGAGGAGGTTGTGTATGTAAAAGATTTATGACAGATGAACTGAGAAAGTTAGAGCATCTAGTTTTAAAAAGAAGAATTTTCAAAAAGAGAGAAGATACTAAACCAAATATAATAAAAGAAAAGTGTAGCATTTGTGAAAAATTAAAAAAAGGTGTACGTTACCACTCGGAAGATTTATGTTGGTTTAATCCTAAGATAAATAATGAAAAGGATAAAAAGCAAATAAAACTCATCAATAATTCTGAGTTGGAATGTGAACTACAGTGTGAAGATCAAAAAAACTAACTGTGCCGCCATTAATTAAAGTAAAATTAGTTCTTAATAACAACATGGAGATATTTGGAATTTACGACTCTGGTTCTAATGTACCACTGATAAATTCAAAGTTATTAAAGATAAATAATAAAGATCCTTACTTTAGTAACAATGCTAATTTGAAAACAATTAATGGCGTTAAAAAAGCAAACGGCATAATCAAAGTTAATATAAACATTTTTGATATGGAAAAGGAAATGAATGTTTTTGTGATAGACAGAAAGAATTTTGACTATGACTTTTTAATAGGACTAGACTGCATAAAAGAATTTTACTTGTGTCAAGATGAAAATTTGAAAGTACATCAGAAACTGCCTGGTTCTAAAATTCAACGGCTTTTTGAAGAAAAAAATAATTCAAATATAATAAACTTTAATGAACACTTATGTGAAGAAAACTTTCAAATTTATATAAATCATCTAGATTTCGAGGATCAAGCACAGATTGAGGAGTTGATATCAAAATATAAATCTGTATTTGCAAAAGATAAATATGACATAGGAAGAGTAACGGGTTATGAGGCACACATTGATTTACAAGTGGAAAAATATTGCAGTAAAAGACCATATCGTTGCACTATTCAAGATAAGAAGGAAATAGAAAAACAGGTTGCAAAGTTATTGGAAAAAAATATAATCGAGGAATCATATAGCCCTTTTTCAGCACCTGTTACACTCGCTTACTTAAAAGAGATGAAAATAAAAAGTCCAGATTATGCATAGATTTCCGAGAACTTAATAAGATAGTTGTTCCGCAATCGCAACCATTCCCTCTTATTGAAGACCTTATAGTGAAAACAAGAGATTGGAAATTTTTCTCTACACTAGACTTGAACTCCGCTTTTTGGTCCATACCATTGCGTGTTACTGACAGATACAAAACTGCATTCGTCACACAGGAGGGCCACTACCAATGGACCTGTTTGCCGTTCGGTCTAAAGACAGCACCAGCCATTTTTCAAAGAATAATGTGTAACATTATACGAAAAAATAAGCTAGGAAAATTTGCAGTAAGTTTTATAGACGACTTATTAGTATTTTCAAAAATATTTTTAGACCATATAAGACACCTAAAACAATTATTTGAAGCCATAAAAAATGAAGGCCTGAAACTTAAAATTTCTAAATGTATCTTTGCAGCACAATCAGTCAAATACTTGGGTCATATAATACAGAATAACTCAGTCAGACCACTGAAGGATAATTTGATATCAATACAAAATTTCCCAATTCCAAAAACACAGAAACAGGTAAGACAATTTTTGGGGAAAATAAACTTTTACCATAAGTATGTGCCAAATATAGCAATAAAACTAGAGCCTTTGCATAATCTCCTAAGAAAAGGACAAATATTTAACTGGACAAAAAAATGTCAACAGTCATTCGATGAAATGAAACAAATTTTATGTTCTCAACCAATATTAACAATCTTTGATCCTAATCTGCCTATTCACATATATACAGATGCCAGTATACAGGGACTGGGAGCAGTCTTGAAGCAGCCACAAGACAATAATGAAGAAAAACCTGTTGCATACTTCTCTAAAAAGCTAAATGAAGTTCAAAAAAGGAAGAAAGTGTGGCGGTACCCACAATTCGCCTAACATTCCTGCATCGCGCTATCGAAGTTTTCTGAGCGCGTCGGTATATATACGACAGCTGAAATGTATCACGTGGGCTTCGGCCTGACCGAGCATAACACCTCGCTCGGTCGGAAGATCTTCCTTTGGCCTCTACGCATTATTTCCACATTGGTGACCCTCGACAGAACACGCCTCCTTCGTCATTATCACTCCCCGCCCCTCCGCGCCAGCCAGCCTCATCGGGTACATCGTCCACTAGCCGCAATATACCGCGGCCTGGGCGACTCCGCATCGGCATCATCGGGCTTTCTCACTACACCGACCGGTCAGCAAGCAGAGCACATCTCTCCTGGTCAGCACGTAGCATCGGCCCCGCACGGCAGCTATCCGACTCACTGGATCCCGTGCAGCAGCTTACAGTTCCGACTCACTGGGACTCACTGCGACAGTTCCGACTCACTGGAACTCTCTGGCACTGGCGACTCAAGCGACAAGACTTCAAGCTTCGACCTCCGGTCTTCGGGGGGGAGTGATGTGGCGGTACCCACAATTCGCCTAACATTCCTGCATCGCGCTATCGAAGTTTTCTGAGCGCGTCGGTATATATACGACAGCTGAAATATATCACGTGGGCTCCGGCTTGACCGGGCATACCACCTCGCTCGGTCGGAAGATCTTCCATTTTCGGCCGCCACGCATATTCCCACAAAAGCAATATATTTGGAATGCCTAGCGATTAAGGAATGTGTTAAGTATTGGCAGCATTTATTGATAGGTAGAAATTTTACTGTATTTACTGACCACAAACCGTTAGAAACTATGAACATTAAATCAAGGACAGATGAGGAATTGGGTGAACTTACATTCTATCTGTCACAATATGATTTCCAAATTAAGTACTCGCCCGGCAGATATAACATTGAAGCTGATTGTCTGAGTAGAAACCCTGTCCTTGGACCAAATGAAAATCAAGATGAGCAATTAAAAATAGTAAACACAATAAAACTACAAGAAATCTTAGGAGATCAAGAAAAAAATGAAAATATACAGTGCAAGAAAGATAAATTAACATCAAAAGACAACATTTATTATAAGAGAGTAAAGAACAAAGACAAAATGATTTTATCTGAAAAATTTAGCATACAATTCATAAATAAAATACATAAAGATATGGGTCACTTAGGAATTAGGCAGATGCAAAGTATGATTAGCTCATTGTATACAGCGGAGAACATCACAAAGAACATAAAAAGAATTTGTGAAAATTGCTTAGTGTGTATAAAAAACAAATCAAGAGGACAGAACAAATATAGATTAATGTCACATTTGGGACCTGCCACAAAACCGTTTCAAATATGTTCTATTGATACAATTGGAGGCTTTGGAGGTACACGGTCGACGAAGAAGTATCTACATCTGCTAGTGGACCATTTTACTAGGTATGGGATCGTTCAACAATTACGTGATCATTTTTGGCCGTTTTTTTAACCCCTATGTGATCACAGCGTAATATTTTGTTTTACCCCCCCCCCCCCCCCCTCCTCGCCTTGATTACGTAATCTTCGTCCGTGCTTAAAATTTTTGCTGTGTCATGTGTCTATTCCTCCAATATACCTATAAAAATATTGATGCTTGGAAAAGTCGATAAAATATGCCGAAAAAGTATAAAAATACTGAATCTGGTCACACTGTTCCACAGTTGGCTATAGCAGAGGAAATCCCGTTCCATCTATATAGTTAGTGTTTTACCTAATAGACTTCAAAATTGGACGTAAATATATTTTAGCTAATTTAAGTTATAAAATGATGATACAGATGTATATACAAGCACCCCCCCCCCCCCCCTCCTGTGATCACGTAATTGTTGAATGATCCCTATGCATATATTTTAACTGCAAGTACACAAAACTCAAATGATTTTATCAAACTCATAAAAAACAGAGAAATTCATAACATTGAATTGATTCTATCGGATCAGTATTCAGGTATTAATTCTAAAGAATTTAAAGGATTTTTGGACCAGGAAAATATTTGTATAATCTTTACAGCAGTTAACTCGCCTTACTCGAATGGTCTAAATGAAAGACTTAAATCAGACATTAGTCAACAAAATCCGATTCAAATCAAATGAAAATGTTAAAAAAGTTGCATGGACAACCATTGCTCAAAACTGTGTAAAAAACTATAATGAGACGAAACACTCGGTTACTGGATATGCTCCAAAGTACCTACTATATGGAACAGATGTATCTCTTTTGCCGCACGAGATGAAGCTGAAAAAGACTGAGAATGATTTAATAAAAGACAGGCAAAAAGCTTTAGAAAACACAATAAAATCACATAATTACAACAAAGAAATCTATGATAAGAATCGAATATGCATAGACTTTAAAGTTGGTGATATTGTATTTGTGGAGAATGGTAATAGACTTATTAGAAAAAAACTGGATGAATTGAAACTCGGACCTTATAAAATTATAGAAAAAATATCAAATACAATCTACAAGATTTACTGATCATAAGAAGTCAGAGTCAAATTTTTTTCACATCTCGAAACTAACCCCAGCTCCTGATGGCATCTAGTCAGAGAGTTTGCGTGACAAAACACCTGATTATATTTTCTTTTGGGGGGGAGATGTAAAGAAAAATGAATTTTTCTTTATTTGAATTTTGCCGCCATTTAGATGATTATTTAACAGATCCTTCTGCTCTACGACTTCTATGTAATCTATGAAAAGAAAAGATGACCGAATGGACTAAAAACTAGAAAGTATTTTAATTGATTTCGGCGATTGTTAATTTAATAACACTAAATGTCGTTTCTTTGTTTTTTCCAGGTAAGATTTTGTTATAATTTAAATGTAATAATTAAAGCTTTATGCTATGTGGATCCACATATTTTGATTAAAATAAAAACTTTGTTTTTTCCAGAAACCCAATTGTGTTATTATTTACTACATAATCGTCGAAAATCTTAAGAAATAACCTTATACATATGTTATAAAAAAAGTTTGACCTTGAATAACAACTCGGAGACTTGACTTAGAGTTAGAACTTTGGTGTAACAATAAAAATTATTCCTTAGATTGTTCTATTTAAATAATGGGTTTATTTGCGTTGGCCGGCACTTTTAAAATTGGCCCAAAATTGTATGTAAACGTTGGATCTTGTCCTTTATCACTTAAAAATATAGCTGAAGCCCAAATATCGAACACCAAAAGAATACACAATATTATATATATGACGAGATGTTGGCGTGAGTCCCGTGTGACGTGTTGTGTGGCCCGCAGCGGCGGCCGGCTGCAGCTACGCGCGCGCGCTCCGCGGCGCCGCCACCGACCTCACAGGTACCGCACCCCCCGCCGCCGCCGCCCGCGCCGCAGGTACCCCGCCGCCGCCTCACCCCGCCCTGCCCTCCCCCTACCCCTCGCACACCCCCCGGCGACCCGCACACCGCAAACTCATCACGCTTTGTGCCCTCGATTCTATACTCCGTCTGTGTCTTCAATTTTTATTCGAGCGTATCGCGGTCCAAAGTTCGTCTCGTTCGATGGAAAGAGGTCGCCGAATAAAGGTAGCAACTAATGTCGGTTTGCGGTGGAATCATCGTAGCGTGTATCCGTATACTTCACACCGGCGGAGGAGCCTCAGTCGATGCAGCGATACGACGAATAACACTCATCACACTCGTCGTAATATTTACATTTTAGAGTGTCATTTTTACTTTTGTTTGACGTTTTTTAGTCTGGAAACGCTTAAAAAATCTAACAATTCCCTAGTGAAGTATTATTTAAGTTTAAACCGGAGGTGACAAAATTTTTTAAGCGTTTCGAGACCACCCGTATCTTATTCCATGAGGTGAGTACAGCTTAGGAGGTCGTGCTCTACTAATTTAATTTTTTTAGTATAGTTAATCGGGCATTTCATTAGTCGCATGAGTAACACGGTCCATGTCGTCGGTCCTCGAGCGTCGGGCTTCACACTAACAAACCGAGCCGCGCGACACTTCCCCCGAGTGAACTGTCGCGCGGAGCTCGTTTTCGAAGCTTTACAAATCGGGCCCGCGGCCGGCGGACACGGCGGCGTCGTCGGATCGACGTCGCGGTGTCCGGCGCGGCGGGCCCCGGCCGGCGCAGGAATCTGACCGCTCGGCGGGCGCGTGTTACAGAGACGGAGCGCGAGTCGGAGCTGGCGGGCGCGCTGGTGGGCGAGCCGCGCGCCGCCTTCGACCTGCGCGACCCCCACCACTTCCCGCCCATGCGCGCCGCGCCGCCCGCCCAGACCGCCCCGCCCGCCCCGGACCAGTAGGCGCCCCGAAGACGACTTTGGAAAAAAATCACATAAGAAGAAAAAAGACCAAAAAAATGATCGCGCGCCCCGGCAGCGCCCCTGTAATATAATATTATCTCTATAGTGTATGTACGTTAGGTTAGACCACGTGTCACCCGCAGCTGCCCGCCCCCTGAGCGCCGCCCCCTCCCCCCGCGCACCGCCCCCCGCGCGCCTCACACCGCGCCGGCCCCGGCAGCTGCCGCTTATAAATAAATTGTAAATAGTAATAAATATTTTTACAAAATCATACAACCTTTTCTTTACCCGTGTTGTTCCAACTAAACACAGTGACCACGTTTACATCAACCATGATACAACAATAATTGAACACGTCCTGTCACCGACGCTATGATTTAGTTTTGTTTACCCTACGAATAATAA
This sequence comes from Polyommatus iphigenia, assembly GCA_963422495.1. Lineage (NCBI taxonomy): Eukaryota > Metazoa > Arthropoda > Insecta > Lepidoptera > Lycaenidae > Polyommatus > Polyommatus iphigenia. The sequence continues at coordinate 13,657,243 of OY730181.1, read as the reverse complement.
AAACTATTACCATAATAATATTTTGCATTAAGTTATTATTTTTATAACTAAGGGGGTATGACTTTGTCTTTGTAGTGCATACATCAGTTCCAAGAGATATATCTTTGTATTTATTTTGTATATATATAGTCCACTACTTTTTATTTCATTATGATAATTATGTTTTATGGCATTTAAAACGAAATGGGCTTTAATTAACCTGCGGCCCGCTGGCCGTTGTAGTTAAAACATTTTGCTATTTACGCCCACGGGCAAAATAGTCAGTCGTGAAATAATCTTCACTTTAAAATCGCTAATTTCGAAAAAACTATTTTTTAACCCAAAAAATTTTGGTTGCGGCCCGCCGCCCGTGACACCAAGACAAAGGGTCGCTAGGTGGCGCTACAAGTATTCAAATTTTTAAAAATAATAAAATCAAGTATTTTTATAACAGTGCTACAAAAAGCTATTCTTAAAGTGACAATGAACAAGTGAAAGTTTTATCCATTCAAAAACTTAAGGAATGTGAAATTATACCATGTCGAAACTGTAAACTATTATTTAACAATAATATAATCAAAATGAACTGAAAATTTAGACAAAGTGCGTGAAATAGACTACCACAATAACAAACAGGATATATTTACAACTGTGAATTAAAGCGACGCGACGCCTTGATAATTATTTGGCTGTAGCGATATCGATTTTTCTCAGCAATGAGCAAAGCTAAGAAATTAAAAGGCCGTATACACGATCGGTTCCAACCACCAACAGAGGTCACCTTGGTTGGGTCAACAAAGTTGAATCTCTATCTGCACGTAAATCAACTCGTCAGTCTTGGCTAGGCTGTAGAAAAGTGAACAATGGGACCACTATCTAAACCTCATGTTATGTGTTCAATTTTCTTTTTTGCCATCGACATATCAGCCTCAGGGTCATATTCCTTTAATTTTTCGACAAGCAACTGCCACGCTTGACTCTTTTTGTCCCGATCTTTATAAAGATTGGAAGCAATATCCCATAACGTAGGCAAATTCCTATACATTTCTAAAAATTCAGTCAAGATTTCGCGTTCATTGCGCGCCGGCGCCGCCATTTTCAGTTGCTAGCGCTACACACCACATGCAACGCAGCCGACGATCAATGTGCGACTGAGCGCCAACAAGCGTCTACACGGTCGCGTTTCAACTCAATGTTCTCTATTTGACATTGGTAGTGAGGGATGCGCTCACTACCAAGGTAATTGAAGGTTATTTGGTTGGTCAACCAAAAACAAACGTCTACACGGTTGATTTTTGTTCCAACCCTACCAAGGTGACCTCTGTTGGTGGTTGGAACCGATCGTGTATACGGCCTTTTAAGTTCATTGTCAGTATTCATCATGTCTTCAGTCGTTGTCTTTGAATCACCCATAGCATAACACGATTGGTCAACTTTTATAACACAGAATAATCAATCAAAAAGACATCTGTAAAAAAAGTGATTCCTATTTTGCCAACAGAGGAGAGTGATTTAAGCTTCCTAAATTTGTACATAGATTGGTTCAAGCATACACTTTAATTTGCTCTGGATAGCTTATATGAAATGTAAATGTATTTATGTTTTTAAATTACACGACAAAATTAAGAAATTAAAAAAAACCGCCAAACAACTTTAAAAAGTAATGAAATAATATTTACTGACTTTAAGTTTAAATAATTCCTAAGTGTAAAGTGATATTTTAATCCATAATAATTGTTGTCACGGTGTGTCGGGGACCGCCAACAGCGACTTGCATTTTGTATCGCCAAGTCACTGATTGTCTCGATTCGGTTCGCTGTGAACCGACCCTTAAACTATAATAATGTTACGTCATACGTGAAATCAAATATCTACATTAGCGGTCCCCCGACACACCTTGACAACAATTATGGACTAAAATATCACTTTACACTTAGGAATTATTTAAACTTAAAGTCAGTAAATATTATTTCATTACTTTTTAAAGTTGTTTGGCGGGTTTTTTTTTAATTTCTTAATTTAATTTTATTTTATGCTTTTTAAACTTGTGTTGGTTATAGTGCAGAATAATTCCTGTCAACAGGATCATATCCCAATGAATACCATCTATGAATGTTTTCTTGGATGAGGACGTCAATATGAGACCAAACGTGAAACCTCCACTTTGGGTTCATATATGGAGCTCAGCTCCTATAGAATTCAGGTGATGCTGATATTCATCATGATGATGATATTCATAAATGCATAAACAACTAGAATGCAAAATATAAATCCATCAAATGACTGCAAGTTGCTAATCGGCCTTTCACGAAAGAGATGAACCGCGATTTTTCAGCACTGAGCAGGCTGATGATGATGAACTATAGTTCATCATCACTCTAAGAACACTCGATCATGTCAGCTTTCAAACAAAAAAAACAATAGATCAAAATCGGTCCACCCGTTTGGATGCTACGATGCCAGAGACAGACACACAGACAGACAGACACGTCAAACTTATAACACCCCACTTTTTTGTCGGGGGTTAAAAAACCATCTATATTTAGTGTACTAAGATCTATTTCGGATTTTCCTCGTCTAAGTGGCGGTTTTCTAAAAGTGATATTATTGATTTCCATTATTGAACTTAAATTATAAGGGAACAAATATAATGACCACCAAATAATGCTCTGATACCCTAAACTTGTTTACACAAAAAGATTCTAACACCAAAAAAATAAAGTCTAAAATTGCAACACTACCAGCTATTTTAGTCATGACAACACTTCAAATTGTAATCGAACACCAAATATAGTAAATGATCACCAAATATAGTAAATGATCACCAAATAAAGTAAATGATCACCAAATATAGTACATGACCACCAAATATAGTAAATGATCACCAAATATAGTAAATGATCACCAAATATAGTACATGACCACCAAATATAGTAAATGATCACCAAATATAGTAAATGATCACCAAATATAGTACATGACCACCAAATATAGTAAATGATCACCAAATATAGTAAATGATCACCAAATATAGTGTTACGTGCTAGGGATCGAGGATTTGGAGGGAAAGACCTGGTGACTCTCTAATCTCTTGAAGACTTTATTCACTAACACTAGCTCGCACAAATCACAAAGTCCAAACACTAAGCACTAGATCCAAATCACTGAGCACTATCACTGTCCTAGGTCGTAGCCGAGTCGTAGGTTCACTGGTGCACTCACTATTGATCACTTGTTTTCACTTCGAAGTCGCCTGTAAGATCGCTCGTATCGAACTGAACTGCCGGGTCCTCTACCTGCGGCTATTTATATGGGTCGAGACGAGTTCTGGACTGTACGAGAACAATCTAGATCGTACCCAATTCGTGTAAACAAGCGTGGGATGTTTCTAGAGAATACGCGTAGGTACAGCTAGCGCCATCTAGTATCGAGTAGGGGATTTTGGTTGTGTTCCCCTGATCAGTTTCGCTGGTTTGCCGCTCTGTGTGTCCGTAACACCAGTAAATGATCACCAAATCCTTGTGAGCAAATCAATGCGATATTTCTTTCCAAATAAATCACTACGATTGACAAAAAAATAGTCGGCCAAGTGTAAGTCGGACATGGAGGGTTCCGTACCGTTATAGAACAAAATTAGACCTAAAATTGTGTTTTTGTATGGAAACCCCCTTTATATTAATATTTTTTATATTATTATTTTTATATTAATACTAGCTGTCCCGGCAAACGTTGTTTTGCCATTTAAAGTATTTCTACTTCATCAGTTGGCACAAAATCTTACCCCCTCTTTTGTCCCCTAAGAGGGGTGGGGGGAAAAATTTTATACACCAGATGTTAAGTTGGAAAAACTGTTAATAATATGAAGTAAGTCCAATAGAGAAAAAAGTTTGATACAAAATCTGACCCCCTTTTTGGTCCCCTTAGAGGTGGAGGGGGGGGGGGGGTAATTTTTATACACCAGATGTTGAGTAGGAAGGAGGCAAATATATCTGCGAAAACTGTATGCAAATCGGATCAGTAGTTTTCGTGTTAAAGCAAAAGTCTTATACAAAATCTGACCCCCTCTTTCATCCCTTTAGAGGGGTGGGGGGAAAAATTTTATACACCAGATATTAAGTTGGAAGAAGACAAATATATCTGTGAAAACCGCATTCAAATCGGATCAGTAGTTTTCGTGTTAAAGCAAAAGTCTTATACAAAATCTGACCCCCTCTTTCGTCCCTTTAGAGGGATGGGGAGAAATTTTTTTATACACCAGATGTTAAGTTGGAAGAAGACAAATATATCTGCGAAAACCGCATTCAAATCGGATCAGTAGTTTTCGTGTGATGCTGGAACAAACATACAGACAGACAGACAGACAGACAGACAAAAAAACTAACTAACTTTTCGGCATCTATAGCGATATTGTGACACCCTCCGCTTATTATTTTTTGAATATCTTTAATGTACAGAATGACATTTCTAAAGATTTATTATATGTATAGATTATTAACCCATCAGTCGTGGCAAAACGAGACACAATAGCTTTTTCATTGTTATCGCGGCCGGATGTGGCCGCTTGGGGCTTCATGAATTAATTATTGAAGTAAACATATAATCAAGGCCTTTGCGAAAATATCAACGTGCCTACCGGTTGCCATTATTGATATCGAGCAAAAAAGGCAAAAAAAAATCACGTTTGTTGTATGGGAGCCCCCCTTAAATAATAATTTTATTTTGTTTTCAGTACTTGTTGTTATAGCGGCAACAGAGATACACAATCTGTGAAATTTTTAGAAGTCTAGTTGGAGCGGTTCTTGAGGTACAGCCTAGAGAAAGACAGACGGACGGACAGACGGACAGACATCGAAGTCTTAGTAATAGAGTCCCGTTTTAGAGTTCCGTACCCCAAACGGGACTCTTTTACTAAGACTTCGATGTCTGTCTGTCCGTCTTCTTCTCTTTAATAGGATTGCTAAATAAAAATATATCTATACTAATATTATAAAGCGGAAGAGTTTGTTAGTTTGTTTGTTTGTTTGTTTGAACGCGCTAATCTCAGGAACTACTGGTCCGATCTAAAAAAATCTTTCAATTTTAGAAAGCCCATATTTTATCGACGAAGGCTATACGCTATATTTTATCACGCTAAGGGCCTGTTTCACCACTTACTGATAAGGTGCCGGATAGGCTTATTTGACAGATTCTCCATACTCTATGTGTCAAGTTATGTGGTGAATAGCCTTATCAGGAAGTGGTGAAACAGGCCCTAAGACTAATAGGAGCGAAGAAATAGAGGAAAGTGTGGAAAAAACGGGGGAAATTATATGAAATTGCTTATTAGTTATTATCTACTGGAGCAATTTTTATGTTATATTTGGGAAACATGAAGAATAGACCACAGGCTATTTATTTCGGAAAAATGTACGGTTGCGTGAAATTCCTAAATTACGCGGGCGAAGCCGCGCGGTACAGCTAGTTTGGTTATAATTAATGCTAACGTATAATGTTGGTGATAGTTTACTAATTTTGGTGATCGTTTACTACTTTTGGTTTAACAATGATTTATTCGGAGTCATTTTGCATAAATAGGATAGCGAGAAAATAAATCTTTGGCGATCATTTTACATTAAAATGCTAGTATACCTAATGTAACACATTTGCTCGTATTTTATTGGATTTAACTCGGTAAGTAAATTTCTTTGTTCACTTTTATCAGTAGGGAATTGTAGGTAGGTAAAATATTGTGTGTGTCGGTACCGCTCGCGCGGCGCCGGCCGGCCTTGCGATCAGCTGACTGTGATTATTAAGCTAAACTTTTGTTTCATTCTAATTTAAATTAAATAAGTGTAATTGGTACATTCAAATTTTATATTAACTCACAATGTCGAGCCAAAATAATATGCCGCCAGATAAAGATACAAACCCGTTTAATAGAAGCGATAAAACTCCTCGTTCTCCGACATTCTCGTCCGGTAAACGTTTGTTGTCGGAATTATCTCCTTCCTCCTTGTCACCTGTGGAGAAGCGTCACCAACCCACTAGGGACGAGCCTCTGCTGTCCCCCGTTACGTCATTATTAGACACAAGCCGCGCATCCGACGATGCTTGCAATTATTACGAGCTCGTCCGCGAAGCTAGCTCGTACTTAGCCAAAATAAACGAGTTCGCAAACGACACCGTGTCTCGCCGTAATAATTTTGCCAACAAGTCCGATATTATGAGTATGACTCAAAAAATAACTACGATCGTCTCACTTCTCGCCATAAAGAACTCCTCCTTGGAAACCAAGGTCGCTAATATGGAACGCGAATTGTTAGCTGCCAAAACTAATCCCGTCGTACAAACAGTTGCCGCCGCGCCTTCTACCTCCTACTCGGACGCGAAGTCAGTGCCGCCAGTCGAGACCCGAAAACCGCTTCCCTGCGTTATTGCCTATCCGACACAAGAAAAATCGGGGGAATTAAAATCATCGTCGGAGACAAAACAAGCTCTGATGAAAGTCATCAACCCGGCCGACGGTTTTCAATTTCACGGCGTCAAAAAAACAGCTAATTCGGGTGTGATCTTGCGACTAACTAGCGAGTCGCAAGTTAATAAACTTAAATCCGTGGAAGCGCTTAAATCGGCCGGTCTGCGACTCGAGTCGCCTAAAGGACGTAACCCACGTATTCTCATAAAAGATGTACCGCAACATATGACGGATGATAATTTCCTTCTCGCACTTTTTAATCAAAATATTAATGGCGAAATGAATATGTCTCAAGAACAATTTTTGCGTTCAACAAAAATAGTAAGACGTCGTAATTTAAATAAAGATTACAACAACAGGAAATGGATAGGTATCGAATTAGACCCCGCTGTGCGTAAACACCTGATCAATTCAATAGAAAAACTGTTTATCGATTGGGCGATGTGTCGCTTCGTGGACGACGTTGAGCTGGTCCGCTGCGGCAACTGCCAACAGTTTGGGCACGTCGCTAAATTCTGTCGCGATCCTAATCCTTGCTGCTATCACTGTGCCGAAAAACACAGCTCGTTGTCGTGCCCCAACAAAGATAAAGAAAACGTTATAAAAAATCTTCCGACCACCCCACGGGCTCCCCAGACTGTCCAACATATAAAAGCAAAATGGAGCAACTTATTTTAACTACTAGGTATGGATAGTTTAAATATAGGACAGTTAAACCTCCATAATAACAAGCACGCGACTTTAGAATTAGAAAAGTTAGTTTCTGATCACAATTTAGACTTAGTACTTGTTCAAGAACAATATCAACTCGCGTCGTTTCGGTCGAAAATGATACAAATTAATAACTTAGCTCGCGCGGGTATATACACACCTCAGTCTAGATTTTCAGTCACGGCCTTAACTAACCTTTCGACGTCGCATTGTGCGGTAGCCGAGGTATCGTGTCCTCAGTTTAGACTATACGTTGTAAGCTGCTACTTTCAGTACGCGGATACCGTAGGCCCACATTTACATCAACTCCGCCGCGTATTACAATCTCTCGCGGGTGATAAAATTATTATTGGCGCCGACGTCAATGCATCCTCGCCCTTATGGCACGGCCAGCTTAGGTACACTGACCGCGACCGTCGTACCGCTGTAGAAGACTTTATTGCGGAGTTTAACCTCCAAATTCACAACACCCCCGATGCACCACCTACCTATAGTAGCCCAACGGGCGAATCGTCGATTGACGTCACGCTATCCAGCGCGTACGTCCAGATTAGGCATTGGCGTGTCCTACCTGATGCGTCATGTAGTGATCACCGCTTATTGGTGTACGAGTTTTCTCGTGCGGTCCCGAGTGATACCGTAGTCAATTCTAATGACTATAAATACAACGTAAAGAACGGCGATTGGAATTTATTCCGCTCCCTCATTACCGCTCATGCCGAAGACTTCACTCGGCCGGATTTAAACGTCGATGAGTGCGCGGAAATTATGACAAACACATTTGTTTACTGTGCCGATGTAGCCTTGGGTCGTAGACCTCTTAAAAAAGATCACAACTGTAAATGGTGGAACAGTAACCTTCTTAATCTTCGTCGGGAATTTAGAAGGGCCAGGCGCAAAATCAATAATCTTCGTAAATCTGGCCACGATCGTTCGAATTATAATTACATAATTAGTTTGAATAACCTACGCATTTCAAGGTCACGCTATCGCGCCGCCGTTACGTTAGCGAAAAATAATATGTTGAAGAATGCCGCGAATAGACTGGATAAAGAGGGCCCCTGGTCCTCTTTATACCACGAGCTTAAACCCGGTAGTAGTAATGAGCCAAGCTTTTTCTCAAATATTAAAATTAACAACTCTTACACTTGTAGCTTAGACGAAACGGCGAAGGCATATCTAAACGTTCTCATCCCAGACGACGAGCCCTCCTTGGATGATGAACACCACCGCGACATTAGGAGTAGAATGCTAGACCCCATACATACACCGGCCTCAGATTTACCAACTTCGGAGGAGTTTAGTAAAATAGTAAACCTTTTGCCTATAAAAAAATCTGCGGGCGAGGATAAAATATCGAATATTATGATAAAACAAGCGTGCTTAGCGGCCAGTTCATCGATTCTACATGTTTACAACAGATGTATCGCAGAAGGTATATTTCCAAAAATTTGGCGCACCGGTTGCTTAAAATTAATACCTAAAGCGGGAAACAAACCTCCTGACGACCCAAAATCTTACCGTCCGATAACGTTACTGCCTTGCTTAGGTAAATTACTAGAACGTCTCATCGTACCTCGCCTGCTACCCGGTGGCCCTAAATTTCATAGTCATCAGTTCGGTTTCACCGCCGGGAAATCGACTGTTGACGCGGCTATGGAAGTTAGAAAAATAGTAAATCATTCGGAATCTAAATACGTGGTCGCCATTTCATTAGATATCTCCGGCGCGTTCGATCATGCTTGGTGGCCGATGTTATTATTAAAACTAAAAAATCGAGGTTGCTACTCTAATATTTATGCCATAGTACGTTCTTATTTTTTTAACGGTCAAACTAAGCTTCGACTTGGCCATTGTACACACGCCAAAGATTTAACATGCGGCTGCCCTCAGGGCTCTGTTATCTCGCCAAAACTATGGAATTTCGGATTTGATGATTTATTAAGTCTTCCCCTACCACTATGACGGTTTTCTCATCGTTCATGCAAATTCACGTTCCGAAATTGAATCTAAAGCCAATGATAGTCTTAATTTAATATCGAGCTGGGGTAAACGTAATCGCCTGAAATTCGCCGCGCATAAAACTTACCAACTTCTTTTAAAAGGGTCCCTTATATCTTCCCCTAGCATTAAACTTGACAATATTAACGTTAAACGCAAACAGTCACTCTGTTATCTTGGTTTTTACTTGGAAAATAAATTTTCATTTTTAGAACATATAATTCAAACCGGTGAGACAGCGAAGCGCAATTTTTACTCCTTTACCAAAATATCTACGTCGACATGGGGCCTCTCCTTCAAAACCCTAAAATTAATTTACACTGCTACTTACCTAGGCAGCATTTGCTACGGGGCCCCCGTGTGGGCTGACAGAGCAACAATCGGCGCGGCTCGTCGCAAGTTGCTACAAAGCCAACGTCTTGCTCTTATATTCTTATGCAAAGCTTACAGGACCACAAGCACCGAAGCCTTACCTGTGTTAGCCGGAGTTTTACCCGTTGACCTTGAGATTCAGCGTCGTGCGACAATTTACTATCATAAAAAAAACATTGACAACCCGTTCTTTTTAAGCGCTCGCGATAAAATTAAAATAGCAAGACTGTTTGAACCTTTAGAAAACTCTGTGCAAAGCCTAATCTCCGAATGGCAGTCACGATGGGACTGTTCCACCAAAGGGCGACACCTTTATAATTTTTTCCCTAATATTCGTGAACGGCTATCCAAACATTGGATGGATATTGATCACTGCGTTTCTCAATTCCTGACCGGTCATGGAAATTTTAAGGCCAAACTTTACGGATTTAAACTAGTAGCATCACCCATGTGCGAGTGCTCGACCGAAGGCAACATGTTTGAACAAACCGCGCATCATGTTCTCTGGGAGTGCAGTCTCTGGCAGGACGAAAGAACTACTATGCTAAACAACCTATTCTGTACATCTGGAGTAGCATACTACGGTGATCTCGTGGACAGCGCTAGGAACTTCCGTGCCTTCAAGCGTTTTTGCCACAATTATTATTGGCAACAGTCAAACACAATAAACTCCAATATTAACTTAGCTTTAGCTTAGGAGTCACAATTATTAACCTTATTTCCGTGGTGCTCCCCCTTAAGTTCTTTGACTTTCGGTCATTGCAACTTTGTGCTGTCTCCCGCTTTTATGGGGAGGGAAATTGGAATCTTCCTACTCCTCCTATTTTCTTCTGATTAATTTCGTTGCGGGTCCCAAGACAGTATTAGCATGTCCCTCGGGCTCCCTGAGATCATATCAAAGGGTTTTCGTGGTTGGATGCCGCTGTCGATCCTGGCGACAAGGAGATACAGTGGTGGGAATGTGTGGTGGGCCAAAGCCCGTTTAAAAAAGTATACCTAATGTTGGTGATCACTTACTAATTTTGGTGATCATTTTACATTAAAATGCTAGTATAATGTTGGTGATCATTTACTAATTTTGGTGATCACTTACTTATTTTGGTAATCATTTACTATTTTTGGTTTTAAGATGTTAAATCATTGGTTACCATTTTACCTTAAAATGGTGGTCTGTATTTTGGTGATCGTTTACTACTTTTGTCTGTGAAATGCATATTTATAAGTCCATGGTGAAATGTTACTTTTTCTGGTGATCAGCTGTTAATTATAAGCCAAATTATAATACTAGCGTCATCTAGTGGTGGTATTATTGTTTAATTTTATTGGCAATAGATGGCAGTTGTCTTAGTATTAGAATTTGAGTTAGCGCCACCTGGTGGTGAGAGGACGAAAATTTTATATTTATGTTTCACTTGTCCGTTAATAGATGGCAGTGCTATGCAGTTTTTGATATTCATTTATGACCGTTATGACGTCTAATTTCAAAATTTCTTTGTTCTTGCACTTTTTGTTTGAAATACTGTTTGTTTCTCTCACTGTATGCTTAAGGTGACGCCGCGTTAAAGTAAAAAACCGTGTGTTATATATATATGTTTTAGATTGCTTGTTTTCTATGAGAGGCCTTGACAAAAAATTAGATAACACAAGCCGATCTCTGAGACATAAAAATAAATTATGTGTACCAACACAAAGGCTAGTTTTAAAAAAAAATCCTTCTGTGTGGGAATTAAAATTTATAACCACTTACCTGACATTATTAAAAACAATAACCCCAGAATATTATTTGAATTATTGATAAAAAAAATATTACTCACCTATATTTAATATTTGCACGCTTTATGTGGCAGAATGTGTTTGAGCTAGTATATATTATAGATATATTTTTAAAACATCTTTTTGTACCATATTCTGGCAAATAAATATTTGAATTTGAATAATACGTTTGCAGCCCTTATTTTATTTTATTTATTTTATTTTTATTTATTGAAATTATAAAAAAGATTAAAGAACCAAAAAATCTATGTACATTTTGGGATTATTATAACGAATGTAATGGAAGTTTGGAAATAAAAGTAAACTTATTTAGTTTCTTTAGTTATTTGTAGGGAATGTTATTATTCGACAAATTTACTATTCGAATAATTCGAATATTTTACAAAAGTTTTCGAATAATTCGAATATTATTCGAATAATTCAAAAATTTTTAAAAATGCTGAAAACTCTGAATAAAAGTAACAAAAAGCTTCGTACAACGATGTACAACCTATTTTGTTAATACTATGAAGTAAGCAATTCTTATTTTTCCTTTTATCAACATAAATCTTTGTAAATGACATAGTTAATTTTTATTGTTAAACGCTTTAAAAATGTATATCTTAAGGTTAGGTACAGCTGGGCAATAAAAGAAAGGCTGTAAAGTGTAAACCGTTTTCGATCGTAGCAACTTTTACTTTTCTCATGCTTAGTCTTGCTAGGTAGCAGTTAAGATGAAATAATAATATGAATTATGATATTCGACGTAATGATATCTGTTCATCAATACTAAGCCAGCTCATCCGTCTTTTTGATATTTTCGATCCACGTTCACCTGGTTCACCTAGTCGGTTTCACCTGTGTCAACGTGGCTCGAAATTATAAAAAACTGGCCAAGTACGAGTTGGACTCGCCCATGAAGGGTTCCGCAGCAGCAATAAGAATTATTTCTATGAAATTATAAAGTTTTTGATTTATTTTAATATTTCATTTTTGATATAATGAAAGTTAAATTAAGGTTTATCATTTATGACGTATAAAAAAAACTACTGGCTAGATCTCGTTTAAACCAATTTTCGTTGGTAGTTTTTATAGTAATGTACATCATATATTTTTTTTAGAATTATCATGCCCCTACTTTAGAAGTTAGAGGGTCCCCCCCACACACATTTTACCACTTTGGAAGAGTCTCTCTCGCAAACTATTCAGGTTAGAAAAAAAATTATATTAGAAACCTCAATATGATTTTTGAAGACCTATCCATAGATACCCCACACGCATAGGCCAGATGAAAAAAAAATTTTTTGTTTCAGTTGTACCTATAGATATTATGATGGTGCAAGTAGGTATGTGATGAGGGTGATAAATGCACTAGATGAGATCCAAATGAAATGAAAGTCTAGACTTACTGATCCAGCACACTATATTGTCCAAGCACATACACTAGGTTCATATCTATAGTTCGAAAGAAGGTGCAGAATAGGAGATGAAAAGCACAGTATGATATAAGCACTAAATGATATGAGTTCAAGCACAGAATAGTGAATTAGCGAAATATTTAAGCTTCGGCGAACGACTGGTAAGGTTCTAGAAATCATGCGCACGCGCCGCTCCGGCGGGACCGGTTATATTATCTATCGATAGTGATAGTGCGAGGCACTGCTCGATAAACCGCTATCGATAATTTGCCGTATCGATATCGACGATCTGGTATACACTTAATTTAACTGACAAATAAAATATATTTTGGTTTATATGTGTATATATAAAATATTAAAATATGTATAAGTAAAATTGTAAAAATAGATTAGTAAGTGTATATGTGCTTGTAAATATAAAATCTAAAAATGTAAATAAAGAAATAGTAAATATAAAATGTATAAAGGTAGGCCACACCACCCCCCACCAGAGTCCCTCAGGGACGATAATAGTCTGGGAACTTAATAACTCGCCCTGAACGAGTTGTTTTAGGCAGTGGAGGACTTTCAGGTGCGAGAGTGTCTTTGACGTTGTCCAGTGTGAAAGCTGGTTTAAGCCGGTCAATAGACACTGACATCTCCTTATTATTGAGGAGAATCTTAAAAACTTTGTCCCCTCTGGAGAGTACTTTGTGTGGACCGGAGTAAGCAGCAGTAAGTGAACTACGAGTAGTATCATCGCGAAGGAAGACTTGGCTACAGGTGTCCAATTCCTTATAAACAAATACTTTCGGCCTACAATGGCGTGAAGCAGGAATGGGCCGTAGCTTATTAATGATGCCCTTGAGCCTCGCGGAAAAATCTGAGATATCAGACATCGTGGTGGTATTAGACTCCCAAAACTCACCAGGAAGTCTCAGTGGCTCTCTGTAGACAAGCTCGGCTGACGAGCTTTGTAAGTCCTCTTTAAAGGCGCTGCGTATTCCCAACAGGACCAACGGCAAAGACTCAGTCCATCTGTCATTTGCATGACAGACGATAGCCGCTTTTAGTTGACGATGAAACCGTTCAACTAAACCGTTGCAGGCCGGATGATATGCTGTCGTCCTCTTATGCTCGAATCCAGCTATCCTAGATAAGCACTGGAATAGGGCCGACTCAAACTGACGGCCCCGGTCAGTAGTAATGCTTGTGGGACAGCCGAACCGAGCAATCCAGGTAGACAGCAGGGCTTTTGCAACGGTTTCTGCCGTGATATCTTCTATCGGTATTGCTTCTGGCCAACGAGTAAAGCGATCTACTGCGGTGAGGCAATACCGATAGCTGTTGGAAGCAGGCAGAGGACCAATCAGATCTATATGGATCTGTTTAAATCTTGCTCGCGGTAAGCTAAATGTGCCCAACGATGAAGTCAGGTGTCGGTTGACTTTAGATCGTTGGCACGACAAACATGTGCGAGCCCACGCCATGTAATCTTTTTTAATACCCGGCCAGACGAACCGGTCTGAAACTAGTTTCGCAGAGGCTTTGCAACCAGGGTGGCTTAAAGAATGCAAACTGTTAAAAATCTGCTTACGCAGAAGCTTGGGTACAAAAGGCCTGGTAGCCAGTGTACTGACATCGCAGTACAAAAGGTCTTGGCTTCCAGGGACATGGAGTTTCTGCAGCTTTAAGGAGGTGCTGCCGTTTAGCAGCTGTTGAAGCTCCTGGTCGGAGGCTTGATGCCGGGCTATAGTCTCGAGGCTGACTGGTGCTTCTAGTTCCTCAATTCGCGACAATGTATCCGCCACAACATTGTCCTTGCCACTAATATGACGGATATCTGTCGTGAATTGAGAAATGAAGTCCAGGTGCCTATACTGACGGGGCGAACAGTTGGTCTTCCTTTCATGAAAGGCAAAACTGATCGGTTTGTGGTCAGTATAGACAGTAAAGTGACGAGCCTCGAGCATGTGACGGAAGTATTTAATAGCCTCGTATATGGCCAACAACTCCCTATCATAAGGAGAGTACTTGGCTTGAGAGGGGCTAAGCTTCCTGGAAAAGAAAGCCAGGGGCTCCCAGTTATCATTAGAAAATTGCTGGAGCACTGCACCGATTGCTTTGTCTGACGCATCCGTGACAACTGCTAATTTTGCAGAACAATCCGGATGAGCCAGCATGGTTGCGTTGGACAAGCTCTCCTTGCAAGCCTGGAAGGCAATTAAAGCATCACCGGTAAGGTAAATTGGCTGCGATCCTTTCACTGCTTCTGTCAAAAGAGCATGCAGAGGGGCTTGAATTTGGGTTGCTCGGGGAATAAACCTCCTATAGAAATTGAGCATGCCCAAAAATCCTCGCAGGTGCTTGACAGTTGTTGGTGGCGGAAAGTCGATGATTGCCTGCACCTTAGACTCCAGGGGTCTGCATCCATCACCTGAAATTTGGTGCCCTAGAAACGTTACCTTTGAAGCGCCCAAGACACACTTGGCCGTGTTGACAAGCATGCCATACTGCTTAACCCTGGTGAAGACTGCTCGTAGGTGCTCCTCGTGCTCTGCTTCGCTCTTGGAGTAGACAATAAAGTCATCTAAGTAGGCATAAACAAACTCAAGTCCTCTGGTGAGTTCGTCTACAAACCTTTGAAACGTTTGGCCTGCATTACGTAGACCAAACGTCATATAGGGGAACTCAAAAAGACCAAAAGGGGTAGTGATGGCGGTCTTGGAAATGTCGTCGGGACTGACAGGTATCTGATTATATGCTTTTTCAAGGTCAAGAGTGCTAAACACCTTACAACCGGCAATATCATAAGCAAAATCTTGAATATGCTTAATCGGATACCTGTCAGGAACTGTACGAGCATTCAGGCTGCGATAATCCCCACAGGGACGCCATCCACTGCCCTTTTTCGGTGCCAAATGAAGTGGTGAAGACCAGGGACTCTCCGACGGTCTAGCTGTACCATTAGCTACCATGATCCGGAATTCTTCCTGGGCTATTTTTAATTTATCCGGTGCTTAACGACGGGGCGGTAGAGATACTGGAGGGCCTGGTGTCGTTCTAATATGGTGGACAGTGTTATGTGGTGTAATGTTGTGCCTACCAGCTGGTCGAGTAATTTCGGAAAATTCATTAAGGATCCTATGATACCGAGACTCACCAGTTACCTAGTTACCTTTACGGAGTGCACGTCATTACAATCGGCTGCAGCAGCTAATGAAGTAATAGAAGTTAAATTATCAATTAAGCGTCTATTACGACAATCAACAACAAGGTTATAAAAATTTAAAAAATCTACACCAATAATTGGTTTAGTTACATCGGCAACTACAAAACGCCATGCAAAAGATCTACGTAAACCAAAATCTAAATTTAAATTTACAAAACCATATGTAGCTATATTGGTACCATTTGCAGCACATAAACTATATCCGGTCCGAGAACGACGATCGCAAAGCTTCGACCGTGGGTAAACGCAGAGGTCGCTTCCAGTATCGACCAGAAACTGCGTCTTCGTAGGGCGGTCGGTTACGAACAGGCGACCAGTGGACGTTGATGGGCAATCGTCAGTCGCCATTATAGACTGCCCATCACGTTTTCCGTCGACTTGTAGTCACATGGCCGGATACACCTGCTGGCCTTGTCTCCGAACTTGCCATGGTACCAGCAGAGAGGGTATTTCCGGTAGTTCGACTGGGACCGTCGCCTCGAAGAGCTCCTCTGCCTGCCTTGGTGTCCACGCGTTCTGGATCTGCTCCTACCAGATGACGCCTGGAACTGCTGGAACTGCTTCCGGAGTTCTGCGACTTCCTTCGCGAGATCGCCAAGGACTGAGCCCGGGGCTTCTCGGCTCACTGCAGCTACACTTGGCGAAGAACAGGCCAAGTCGTTGACACGGTCAGCTAAGTCGCAGAGGTCTTCAGGTGAAGTCGATGCTGGCTGACCAGCGAGCACCATCTGCACGCCACGAGGAAGGCGGCTAGTCCAAATGGATTTGATGAACTCGTCCGGTACTCCGTGGCCTGCCAAATCCTTGAGGTGCCGGAAGAAATGAGACGCCTTGCGGTCACCGAGCTCTTCATGCATCAGAAGCTTCTTGATTTTTGTCTCGTTGGAAATGCCCAATCTGTTAATAAGCTCCGATTTCAGCTTCTCATATTTCTTGGTTGCAGGTGGGTTAATTATTATGTCTTTAACCTCTCGGGAATATTGGTTGTCGAGCTGGGCGATGACATAGTGAAATTTCGTGGAGTCGCTGGTAATTCCAGAAATATTAAATTGTCCCTCGACTTGAGCGAACCAAATTTCCGGTTCGTCAGCCCAAAACGGTGGCACTCTTACGCCGACCTTAAAAACATTTGTCGATAATGTTGGACCTATCGACACTGTCCCCGCACTATTATCTGATGACGCGCCTGCGCTAGGCTTGAGTGCATCTTCAAACTCCGATGTCCTGCTCATGTTTAGAGGTCACCAGTATGGATAAGATGAGCTGCTAGTAGCTAAGTGATGGGGGTGATAAATGCACTAGATGAGATCCATATGAAATGAAAGTCTAGACTTACTGATCCAGCACACTATATTGTCCAAGCACATACACTAGGTTCATATCTATAGTTCGAAAGAAGGTGCAGAATAGGAGATGAAAAGCACAGTATGATATAAGCACTAAATGATATGAGTTCAAGCACAGAATAGTGAATTAGCGAAATATTTACGCTTCGGTGAACGAGCGGGTGACGTACGCGGACAGTGAGAGTGACAGTTAGGCAATGGCTGGATCAAAATTTCCCGCAGCGTTGGATTGGCCGCGGCGGTCCAATACCTTGGCCCGCAAGGTCTCCAGATTTGACTCCTTGCGATTATTATTTATGGGGCCACATGAAGTCTTTAGTATACGCAACACCTATTAGCGATGTACATGAACTGAGGAGAAGAATAATTTATGCAGCAAACGAAATCCGAGAAACTTTAACAAGTAGAGTAACGCGATCTAATTTTCGCTTAAGATTACGCAAGTGCATCAGAAATCGAGGACGACAATTCGAACAGGATTTACCGTAATAATTATCAACTTATTATGTAAATAAAATATTAATTTTTATTCAAAGACTTTTATTTAACTTAACCTGACGTAGCAAATGTTTATTTAGACTTTTCCAATTTGCTAATTAGAATTTTACTACCTGCTAGTTCAGGTAGTTAGCAGGTTCTTCATTTGGACAAATCGGCGTAGGGTCCTTAATATTCCCTAAGTAAGATGTTATTTAGATTTTTGCATTACAAATTATACCTTTTTGGATAGCTTAATAAATAAGGAATTTAATTAAGTAATTTGTACGACTAATGTCTTATTGATTTTTTAAACAATAAGGGGTGAAATGAGGGAAAATCATTTTCATTTTTTTTGTTAAGACTTTTGAAACACTCTGCTAATTTTTGTTTCCTGTTTAGATGGATAAATAACTTTTGTATTTGTAGTTTATCTACCTAAGAACTAAAATTATGTTAAAGATTAAGAAATTAATAGGTAGATTTTTTTTTATTTAAAGTTTTCCTTTGAAATCGGGTGTTTTTGAAAAAAATACAAAATCTTGAATATCTCGGTAACCGTTAGCTTTTGGACAGGGTATGATATAGCTTTTTAGGCTGCAAAAGTGATGTATTTTTACATGTTAAAAGGAAACAGACCTATTACCGGTCACCCTGTATAAAATATTAAAATATGTATAAGTAAAATTGTAAAAATAGATTAGTAAGTGTATATGTGCTTGTAAATATAAAATCTAAAAATGTAAATAAAGAAATAGTAAATATAAAATGTATAAGGGTAGGCCACATGGGGACCCCTAAAATTTTTAATAATTTTTCCATTTTTGTATCAAAATCTTAATGCGGTTCACAGACTACATCTACTTACCAAGTTTCAATAGTATAGCTCTTATAGTTTCGGAGAAAAGTGGCTGTGACATACGGACGGACAGACAGACAACAGACATGACGAATCTATAAGGGTTCCGTTTTTTGCCATTTTGGCTACGGAACCCTAAAAAAGGCCACTAGAAAACAAACACCACAACAAAGAAAAAAAATTGCAACAAAGCCCAGGGAGAGGGTGAAACAATCCTAGAGCTGGTGACTTTAGTAACTTGAAGTTTGATAACGCCAATAACATAATATTAAGGAGCCATCGACATTTTTTTGATACTATACTAGCTGTTTCAATTATCAGTCGTGGACTGCCGCGGTAAAGCTATTGAATAGCAAATTTTTATCAACTTGTCGAATCATAGATCACATATCGCGAGCTTCAAGCCAGAAGGGCGTATAAAAAAATGATCTTTTGTATTTTAACTAGATATTTTAAAACTCTCAATATTGCACTTACATCTATTACCTTCTTAAAAATCGAGTTTGTTTTACGAGGGCTGCTATTTATGTATCCGGAACTGGCCACTTACAAGAACAATATTTAAAAAGTAATTACAACATTTGAAAATAGAACTCTTTGGTTGAAGAATACATTTTGTTTCATGTGACTGTCAATTATTTTTCCATTGTGGCGTCATTTTGAAAATTGCGTGTCTTCATTTGCCGTGGATTTAACGCGTGAACATTTTCGTGCAATGATTTACTACGATTTTCGGCGTGGGCTAAATCAACAACAGTGCTTTATTCAACTCACCGCAACTTTTGGAGATGAAGCACCATCAAAAACCATCAGTATGTGTCGTTTGATCGTGGGCGGTCTATGCTCACGGATGAAAATAAAGAAGGTCGCCCAAAAACAGCTGTTGTCCCACAAAATATAGATGCTGTGCGGGAACTAATAATGCGTGATCGTCATGTTACATATCGCGAGATAGAGGCGTCCTTAGGCATAAGTATGACGAGCATACATAAGATATTACACGAACATTTGGCTGTAAAAAAAATATGTTCGCGTTGGATTCCGCACAACTTGACAATCGATCAAAAACGGCTCGTGTCGATTGGTGCAAAAAAATGATAAAAAAATACAACCGTGGTACGTCAAAAGCCGTTTATAATATCTACACAGGTGATGAATCTTGGATCTATGCATATGACCCCGAAACTAAACAACAGTCAACGGTGTGGGTGTTCCAAGATGAGCCGAAACCAACAAAAGTTACTCGTGCAAAAAGTACTTTGAAGCAAATGGTCGCCTGTTTTTTTGGAATTAATGGACATGTGGCTACAGTGCCATTAGAGAATCGTAAAACGGTTAATTCTGAATGGTATACGACCATTTGTTTACCAGAAGTCTTTGAAGAAATAAGAAAGGACAACCGACAACGCAGAATCATATTACATCACGACAATGCTAGCTGTCACACCTCAGCTGAAACAACTCAGTTTTTGGAGGGTCAAAAGATCGAATTGACTGGTCATCCGCCGTACAGCCCTGATTTGGCACCTAACGATTTCTTTTTATTTCCATACGCGAAGAACAAATTACGTGGTCAACGTTTTTCGAGCCGCGAAGAGGCTGTTGATGCGTTCAAAATGCACGTTTTGGAGATACCTCAATCAGAATGGAAAAAGTGCTATGAAAATTGGTTCCAGCGTATGCAAAAGTGTGTCGATCATCGCGGCGAATATTTTGAAAAGCAATAAAACCATATTAAATGATATATGTTTGTTTCTTTTTTTAATTCCGGATACATAAATAGCAGCCCTCGTATATACACCCTTCTGGCGTCCACCTCGATCGTGGGAATCGCAGTTCAATCGTTATGCGACAGCCGGGTGCCGCTTAGGGATTGATGGGTTAAAGCCCGCGATATATTATAGTTCTCACTTATCACCGTAAAAAAAAAATTTGAGAAAGCTTGAAAGAAGTCAATGGATACAGATCGTGAGCGACGATTACTGACGATACTGAAATCCATGACTGAAAGGAGTTTATATATTCATTTGCATGTCTTTAGGCAAAATAACGTCTAAAACATGCTCAACGGCGACGATGAATGGTCGTATACTCATTAGTTAGATAAAAAACAGATTTATATATATCATTAAAGATGTAGAATATTCATAAATAATATTATTTTTCTGAAATAAACTTAATTATGTTCATTATTCCATGTTAATTTTATGTTTGATAGCATTTTAAACAAAAATAAAAAATATTTTTAACTATTCGAATTATTCGAAAAATAATTTGCCGAATATTCGAATAATAAAATCGTCGAATATTCGAATAAAACGAGTATTCGAATATTCGAATAACATACTCTAGTTATTTGTATCGAGATAACTCTATCCCCGTCTAGCGACTAGAATGTAAACAACGCGCGTTGCGTTACGTCGTCGCAACGCAAATAAATTAAACGCATAGCCGGCCACATGGGCGCTGCGCCATTGCAGCGTTAAAATACGACGCAGTTTTAACGTCAACACCCCGCTTCGTCTCGGGGGCTGCTGTCCGTCATGTGTGCGTTGCGACGACACAGCCCGCCGAGTGAACACCTTGGTTATTTGTATGTAAAACAACGCAACGGCAGCGCTGCGTCGACGCAGCGCGCCGTGTGGACTGGCTCTTACAGGGGAAGAGAACACACACACAGCTCTGCTGCACGAATCTTCGGCAAAGCTAGTGCAGCCTGTTAGCGCGTAATATTTCGAACTTAGGTACTCCCCGATGTCAATTAATTGGGTATTGAGAATACTAAAATATTGTCTTTTCTTTCTTCTTCGTTATAATAATGTGTTCTCTGAATTTCATAAACCTCAAAAAATTCGCTGAATAAGGGAAAATCAGAAAGTAGTAAATTATTACAATTTTATTAATTTTTTCACAGTGCCTGTAATTTAAGAATAGTAATGAAATTGATTGCTTTTCCTAAATAACAGACTCATACAGACACTAAATTCGTCTCTCTTAATATCCTACTAATAATTACTGCACATAAAGTAATGATATAACATCAAAACATATTTAACAGAAATGAGTGCCAAGTTCAATCTAATTATAAATATAATATTGATTAGTAAAAATTTGCATCAAGACCAGCAAACATGAATAATAATTTATAATAGTCCGAGAATCGAGCGAAACAAGTGGTTTCGCTCTGCCCATTTAGATCTCACCTCATATTTTGTTAAAGATAGAACTTGGCTGTCATTTCACATTCATCCATACTAATATAATAAATGCAAAAGTATAGGTATCTGTTTGTCTGTCTCGCTTTCACGCCAAAACTACTGAACCGATTGTAATGAAATTTTGTACACAGATAGTCTAGAGCCTGAGAATTGACATAGGCTACATTTTGATGAGGGAAAATAATTATCTTATTTCCCAAAGAGAATATAATCACTGCGTGTTATTTCCATGGAAATATCGATGAAAATGAATTCACATTGTTATTGACAACAGATGGCGTTTTTAAGAAAGTACTATACTGTACACGGCGAAACATGGCGGTAGCAGTCATTGACTTCCTGTCAAAAACTTGTCATTTTCTATTTAAACCATGATTGACAATGAAGTGTTATTTGTTGCCAATCGCGGCTTTGTTACATAGAAAATGTTAAGTTTTTGACAGGGAGTCAATGACCGCTACCGCCATGTTTCGCCGAGTACAGTATAGTTTGTTATAAATTAAACATACTTACTGTATTACTAATAAAAACTGCAATTAAATTGTCGACCGCTATGAAAGTATTTATGCGTACAAAACGTATTTTTACTTTTGTATCTCGTAAATCGTAATGACAACACGTTTATAAACTACCTACTATCGTGAAAAAGTCTTTCTCTATTGCATATAAAAGAAACCTCAGACCGGCTAGTGCGGGGCAGTCTCATGCAATGAAACATATAATTCAAAGATGAGGGTATAAATATAATTTATTTGTATAACGTGGAGCCGCGCGCGCCGACCGCGCCTCACGCGCTGTGCCTGCAACAAACAACATTACATAATTTAATCGACATTGTATTTTTTGGGTACTACTAGGTCAGGTTTGTGTTCTTCATGCGTCGTCTATTATACATGTAAAGAAAAATGTATTTTTCTTTATCTGCATTTTGCCGACATTTGGATGATTATTTGACAGATCCTTCTGCTTTACGACTTCTATGTAATCTATGAAAAGAAAAGATGGCCGAATGGACTAAAAACTAGAAAATATTATCATTGATTTCGGCGATTGTTAATTTAATAACACTAAATGTCGTTTCTTTGTTTTTTCCAGAAACCCAATTGTGTTATTATTTACTACGTAATCGTCGAAAATCAAGAAATAACTTTATAACACGACATTTAGTGTCAAGAAAAGAAAATATGGAAAGGTTGAAATTCGCATTCCAAGTAAAACCAACATCAGACGAAAAGTCGAACCACATTGCCATAACCTCAATCAGTACACAAGATGACAAGATTTTTCTAATTCCTGAAGAATATCAAGCAGTGTCACTCCACAAACATATACAAGCCAGTAAAACCTTTAGTACAGTGAAAAATACACTGAAAAAAAGACACCAATCCAGAAATGTCTGGATAAAAACTACGGAGGACATTTTAAATACTTATGTGGATGAGGATAAAAATATGACTTTCCAGGACCAATTTCTCGAGGAGATAAGTCACGAACAATTTGCTAAAACCAATACAAAAGTAACAGAAGTCGACCCAATCGTAAAGATTTTGGAAAAATTGATTGAAAGTCAGGAAAGAAAAGAAAAACAAAGTATGAAAAAACTAGCTGATAAATTCGTTATTGAAAAGTTTGATGGACGAAATACAATTAGTGCATCTTATTGGATGGAGACATTTGAAAAGGAATGTGAAAGGTTTGGAATAGTAAACGAAGATGAAAAAATTGAAATTTTCAGATTATTTCTTGAAAAATCTTGCACAGATTGGTATGCCGCCATGATGATTAAACATAGCTTACAATCAGAGTGGTCCGAATGGAAATCAAGTTTTTTTCGAACCTATGCCATTAAAGGTTGGTCAACAAGCAAGTATGCATTGTCTTTAAAGTATCAATCAGGCTCTTTGTTGGACTATGCTGTAAGAAAAGAAAAACTATTGCTAGAAGTAAGAAAAACAATTGATGAAGGGACATTAATTGATATAATAGCTGCGGGCTTGCCAGACTTTATAACAGACAGAATAACAAGGAGGAAGTTGTGTATGTAAAAGATTTATTCAATGAACTGAGAAAGTTAGAGCATCTAGTGAAAAAAAAAGAATTTTCAAAAAGAGAGAAGATACTAAACCAGATATAATAAAAGAAAAGTGTAGCATTTGTGAAAAATTAAAAAAAGGTGTACGTTACCACTCGGAAGATTTATGTTGGTTTAATCCTAAGATAAATAATGAAAAGGATAAAAAGCAAATAAAACTCATCAATAATTCAGAGCTAGAATGTGAACTACAGTGTGAAGATCAAAAAAACTTACTGTGCCGCCATTAATTAAAGTAAAATTAGTTCTTAATAACAATATTGAGATATTTGGAATCTACGACTCTGGTTCTAATGTATCATTGATCAATTCAAAGTTTTTAAAGATAAATAATAAAGATCCTTACTTTAGTAACAATGCTTATTTGAAAACAATTAATGGCGTTAAAAAAGCGAACGGCATAATCAAAGTTAATATAAATATTTTTGATATGGAAAAGGAAATGAATGTTTTTGTGATAGACAGAAAGAATTTTGACTATGACTTTTTAATAGGACTAGACTGCATAAAAGGATTTTACTTGTGTCAAGATGAAAATTTGAAAGTACATCAGAAACTGCCTGGTTCTAAAATTCACCGGTTTTTTGAAGAAAAATAAATTATTCAAATATAATAAACTTTAATGAACACTTATGTGAAGAAAACTTTCAAATTTACATAAATCATCTAGATTTCAAGGATCAAGCACAGATTGAGGAGTTGATATCAAAATATAATCTGTTTTTGCAAAAGATAAATATGACATAGGGAGAGTAACGGGTTATGAGGCACACATCGATTTACAAGTGGAAAAATATTGCAGTAAAAGACCATATCGTTGCACTATTCAAGATAAGAAGGAAATAGAAAAACAGGTTGCAAAGTTATTGTAAAAAAATATAATCGAGGAATCATATAGCCCTTTTTCAGCACCTATTACACTCGCTTACAAAAGAGATGAAAATAAAAAGTCCAGATTATGCATTGATTTCCGAGAACTTAATAAGATAGTTGTTCCGCAATCGCAACCATTCCCTCTTATTGAAGACCGTATAGTGAAAACAAGAGACTGCAATTTTTTCTCTACGCTAGATTTGAACTCCGCTTTCTGGTCCATACCATTGCGTTACTGACAGATACAAAACTGCATTCGTCACACAGGAGGGCCACTACCAATGGACCTGTTTGCCGTTCGGTCTAAAGACAGCACCGGCCATTTTTCAAAGAATAATGTGTAACATTATATGAAAAAATAAGCTAGGAGAATTTGCAGTAAGTTTTATAGACGACTTATTAGTATTTTCAAAATCATTTTTAGACCATATAAGACACCTAAAACAATTATTTGAAGCCATAAAAAATGAAGGCCTGAAACTCAAATTTTCTAAATGTATCTTTGCAGCACAATCAGTCAAATACTTGGGTCATATAATACAGAATAACTCAGTCAGACCACTGAAGATAATTTGATATCAATACAAAATTTCCCAATTCCAAAAACACAGAAACAAGTAAGACAATTTTTGGGGAAAATAAACTTTTACCATAAGTATGTGCCAAATATAGCAATAAAACTAGAGCCTTTGCATAATCTCCTAAGAAAAGGACAAATATTTAACTGGACAAAAAAATGTCCACAGTCATTCGATGAAATGAAACAAATTTTATGTTCTCAACCAATATTAACAATCTTTGATCCTAATCTGCCTATTCACATATATACAGATGCCAGTATACAGGGACTGGGAGCAGTCTTGAAGCAGCCACAAGACAATAATGAAGAAAAACCTGTTGCATACTTCTCTAAAAAGCTAAATGAAGTTCAAAAAAGGAAGAAAGCAATATTGCTTTCTTCCTTTTTTGAACTTCATTTAGCTTTTTTGAACTTCATTTAGGCATTCCAGATATATATCTGGAATGCCTAGCGATTAAGGAATGTGTTAAGTATTGGCAGCATTTATTGATAGGTAGAAAATTTACTTTATTTACTGACCACAAACCGTTAGAAACTATGAACATTAAATCAAGGACAGATGAGGAATTGGGTGAACTTACATTCTATCTGTCACAATATGATTTCCAAGTTAAGTACTCGCCCGGCAGATATAACATTGAAGCTGATTGTCTGAGTAGAAACCCTGTCCTTGGACCAAATGAAAATCAAGATGAACAATTAAAAATAGTAAACACAATAAAACTACAAGAAATCTTAGAATATCAAGAAAAAAATGAAAATATACAGTGCAAGAAAGATAAATTAATGTCAAAAGACAGCATATATTATAAGAGAGTAAAGAACAAAGACAAAATAATTTTATCTGAAAAATTTTGCATACAATTCATAAATAAAATACATAAAGACATGGGTCACTTAGGAATTAGGCAGATGCAAAGTATGATTAGCTCATTGTATACAGCGGAGAACATCACAAAGAACATAAAAAGAATTTGTGAAAATTGCTTAGTGTGTATAAAAAACAAATCAAGAGGACAGAACAAATATGGATTAATGTCACATTTGGGACCTGCCACAAAACCGTTTCAAATATGTTCTATTGATACAATTGGAGGCTTTGGAGGTACACGGTCGACGAAGAAGTATTTACATCTGCTAGTGGACCATTTTACTAGGTATGCACATATTCAAGTAACAAAACTCAAATGACTTCATCAAACTCATAAAAAAACTGTGGAGAAATTCATAATATTGAATTGATTCTATCGGATCAGTATCCAGGTATTAATTCTAAAGAATTTAAAGGATTTTTGGACCAGGAAAATATTTGTATAATCTTTACAGCAGTTAACTCGCCTTACTCGAATGGTCTAAATGAAAGACTTAATCAGACATTAGTCAACAAAATTCGATGCAAAGCAAATGAAAATGTTAAAAAAGTTGCATGGACAACCATTGCTCAAAACTGTGTAAAAAAACTATAAGGAGACGAAACACTCGGTTACTGGATATGCTCCAAAGTACCTACTATATGGAACAGATGTATCTCTTTTGCCAAATGAGATAAAGCTGAAAAAGACTGAGAAAGATTGAATAAAAGGCAGGCAAAAAGCTTTAGAAAAAACAATGAAATCACATAATTACAACAAAGAAATCTATGATAAGAATCGAATATGCATAGACTTTAAAGTTGGTGATATTGTCTTTGTGGAGAGTGGTAACAGACTTAAGGCGGGATTATAGGCAATTGACATTTTAGAATTTGCGGAAAACAAGCTCAATAGATGGCGCTCCAAAGGTACATATTTAGTTTTCAAGCCGTCGTTGATTTCAATAATTTTCAGAAATAATGTGATCACGTGGTAAACTCGACATACAGACTAATGATTAACAGAGAGGCCATGTTCACAACTTAATAAACGAAATCTTTAATGAATTTTGTATTATAATAAAATTATGTATTACTTTAATATGTTTGTTCTGTACTCACGAAAGTGAAACAAGAGTATTTCCTCAATAATACATGATATAATTGATTATACAATGTATAACAAAATAAAGTATTACTCATATAATGCATTGCATATACTTATGCATGGACAAATATAGCTATCTTAGGTACAATAATTCATCATCGTCAGCTCGCTCACTGCTGAGGTTATTTTATGACTTTATAATATGGTTCAAATATTTTTTGTGCTTGGGTTTATTGCAATACCTTTAATAAATAGGATGTAGACACATGACGATTACTTGTACCTGACGCTGCAGCATCCTCTGGAATCTATATAACACCCTCCACAAGTTCAAAAACGATAACTCTTGCAATACAGGTAACGTTTTTGACCCGCTTGACAAGTTTTTAATGAATAGTAGATTATATTCATTATTGTTATGCAGATCATATTCATATTTTCTTTGACGTTTTTAAGGAATCTGTTCCCAAAAGAGACCCTTGGCCCAGTAAGTCTTAGCTTCGCTGTCTATCCGTCTGTTTGTCTCCAGGCTGTATAATGTATATCAAGTAACGCGGTAGCTAGAGAGCTCAAATTTTCAATTATGTATTTATGTTGTCACCATAACAACAAATAGAAACAAAATAAAATAAATATGTTAAGAGGTCTGAGATATTCAAAACAAAAACGCGGTTTCTACTCGACATCAATAATGGCAACCAGTAAGTGTTTGAAATACATATTTACGAAATACCTCATTATAATATTTAAACTTTAACAATACTAATACTTATTAGAATGGTCTGTCTGTCATTTCATGCTTAAACTACTGAACCATTTTTTATAAAATTTGGTGAAGAAAGGACAAAAGGATACTTTTTATCCTTAAAAAAAATTAACGGTTCCCACGCCAATTTGCATCGAGATAGTAGCTATCAATTTGTTCTAGTATCGAAGGTTCTAGTAGCTGTTTGACACGACATATGACACGAGAGACCCTGCGGCTACATAGCTTCAAACATTTAATAAAGAATTTGAAAGATAAAATATATGGGGTTTATGTCAAAATCTTCATTTATGATACATTGAAGTTTTTCATTCATCTCTGAGTACGGCAATTACAATATTATTTTTCTCCTGTTTATTTTTGCTATGGGTCCCAACAAAATTAGAATGAAAAATGGTAGTGAACAAGACTTATATTATGCCAACTTTCCAATAAACCAGTACATAACACCAGATTGTCGTGAGTAAAAAATTATTAATTGCATAAAATGTAATTTCTTTGCTCTCTACTTTTAAGTGTCGTCGTGATTTTTATTCACAAAATATTATATTTTTGATAAAATCAAATAAGGTTTAAAGGTTTTTCATTTCGATCAATATTATTTTTTGTGTAAAGAATGGAATTCACATGTTCGATAAAATTGTAGTTTAACATAATATCGTATCAAAATCATGGTGTATCTATGAATTTGGATCTATTCGCTTGATAATATTATTTTTACGATTTTACTCCAGTGCTAATAGTGAGGAAGCCCAAGAACAATTTTTTTTTATTACTAACCAGCTAATTTTTGTGAGTAGCTTCATTTTGATACGACAAACAACTTTTTTATCTGCGAAAAATCTTCCGTTTTAGGGTACCGTAGTCAACCAAGTTTTGTTGATTACAGAACCCTAAAACGGAACCCTAACCAGCTGATTTTTTGTATGTGGGAATTATGCGTGGAGGCCAAAGGAAGATCTTCCGACCGAGCGAGGTGGTATGCCCGGTCAGGCCGAAGCCCACGTGATACATTTCAGCTGTCGTATATATACCGACGCGCTCAGAAAACTTTGATAGCGCGATGCAGGAATGTTAGGCGAATTGTGGGTACCGGCGGCTAGTGGACGAGGTACCCGATGAGGCGATGCTGGCTGGCGTGGTGCAGAGGGGCGGGGAGTGATGATGATGAAGGAGGCGTGTTCTGTCGAGGGTCACCAATGTGGGAATTATGCGTGGAGGCCAAAGGAAGATCTTCCGACCGAGCGAGGTGGTATGCCCGGTCAGGCCGAAGCCCACGTGATACATTTCAGCTGTCGTATATATACCGACGCGCTCAGAAAACTTTGATAGCGCGATGCAGGAATGTTAGGCGAATTGTGGGTACCGCCACATGTATATTGGTAGGTTAATTATAGTTATATAATAATTTAAGAGTAACATTGTTCTACAAATTGAACAATTAAAATTGAAATATTTTAGGTCCATCAAATCAAATTATGAAAACCTTTCTATCTCTGTTAGCTACCACTTTCAAGATTTTTTCGCAGATAAAAAAAGTTGTTTGTCTTATCAAAATAAAGCTACTCACAAAAAATTTGCTTGTTAGTAATAAAAAAAATGTTCTAGGGCTCCTTGACTATAAGATGTTATATCTTTCCATTGCTATGGATTGGACATGTTCGATAAAATTGTTGTTTAACATAATAATATCATTATCATTTTACAATGTTTTAACACATCCCTCAAAATGTGTCTCTGTGTTGAGGCACTCTGTTCATTATTATCCGACTTATCTGTGATATTTGCATTTATGACTTTCAAACCTACCAAAAACGTATAAATGATCGTTTGGCGAATGTAAATTATCAAATATATTATATCAATAAGATACCTAATAAGGTAGTCTCTCACCAAATATTAGGTTACAAAACAATATTGTAATATTTGTAAACCAAACATATTGCCTATGTTCTAAAATAAAACCCAGTTTACTTACCAGTGATCAAGACGTCATCTTACGACGCCGCACTGTATTGTACTGGTATTCCACTAGTAAGACAAGTGTTACGTATTATAATGACATTACAATAAACACATTTAAGTATACGACAATGCACTGGCAAATATTTCGAAACGAATCAACAGTATGGGACCACGGCGATTCTAGGCCTAAGGAGCTCTGGCCAGTATACTGGGATATATTTGTGAACATACTCTAGATTTTCTGTAATAGACAATCAGTCACC
Organism: Polyommatus iphigenia; assembly: GCA_963422495.1. Classification (NCBI taxonomy): domain Eukaryota; kingdom Metazoa; phylum Arthropoda; class Insecta; order Lepidoptera; family Lycaenidae; genus Polyommatus; species Polyommatus iphigenia. Next base: position 13,626,948 of record OY730181.1, on the reverse strand, counting down.
GAAAGACAGATTTGACTGATGTCATTCAATTATTATCCATCAAAACGCCTGTGGAATTGTTATGGCAAATATTGAAAGCAAGGCGTTGCATTCGAAAATCAATAAATCGTTCGAATTTGTGATCAAAACGATTTATCTTTATTTTTGTTATTATATATCAAAAACGAAGCTGACCCTAACCTTCGAAATCATAATTTAAACATTTTTGTATAAAAATATTTTTTCCTGCGTTTATTTTAGCTGAATTCTAGTCGAAATAAAATTTTTAAAGTAGCATTCTTTATTACTCTTTTTTTAGTGGTAAATGGATTAAAATCAAAATTCTAAGCTGACTGGGACCTTGGTAAGGAACGTAACAAACCTATAAAAAATGTTTAAATGCTTATAATTACTTTTGTTCAAAGTTCTAGTGAAAATAAAAACATGAAATTTCACTAGTCCTCGTTGTATACGGCCTTAATAGAAAAAAACTGGATGAATTGAAACTCGAACCTTATCAAATTATAGAAAAAATATCAAATACAATCTACAAGATACATACTGATCATAGGAAGTCGGAGTCAAATTTTTTTCACATCTCAAAACTAACCCCAGCTCCTGATGGCATCTAGTCTGAGAGTTTGCGTGACAAAACACCTGATTATATTTTCTTTTGGGGGGGAGATGTAAAGAAAAATGTATTTTTCTTTATTTGCATTTTGCCGACATTTGGATGATTATTTGACAGATCCTTCTGCTTTACGACTTCAATGTAATCTATGAAAAGAAAAGATGGCCGAATGGACTAAAAACTAGAAAGTATTATCATTGATTTCGGCGATTGTTAATTTAATAACACTAAATGTCGTTTCTTTGTTTTTTCCAGAAACCCAATTGTGTTATTATTTACTACGTAATCGTCGAAAATCAAGAAATAACTTTATATACATATTTATCATTCTTTAGACTAGTAAAAACGGTAGTTTATTAAACTGAAAATACTACCACTACACATCGATAAACTTATCGTTACTGTCACAATAAACACAAATGTAACGATGCCTCTCAAGCCAAAACCCAGCGGGGCGTTCAGATTGCACAGCTTGCGAAACAACGTATACACACTCTTGTAAACATAACTCTCCTGGCTTAATCGGGAGAGATAAACTACGATAACGTGGCGCGCCCCTCCAAATTACTGTTTCAATGTGTGTAGTCACATCCTTATGAAAGAGTTTGTATGTAGTAAGTATTCAACCAATCGACCAGTACTCGTAATATTTCACTTAAGAGCGGGCTGTGCAATTTTGCTGTGTTTTCTAATAAGTATTACGATCCCGGAAGACGATTGACTCAAATGAAATTGAGATTTATTAAATCATTGTATATTTATCTGATACTTATCTAACGGAAAACACGATTCACTTATTTTGACTCGATAGTTTTATTTTTCGAAATTATGAATCTTTTTGGGCATTTCAACAAATATATGTTATACTTATTGAGTTACTATCATTAAATAACTTGCACAACTACAATCACACACTTTATAAAATAATAGCTAAAGGAAATATTAGTATTGTATTTAGTTTTTAAGTAATCATCAATAAACAGTTTTGGGACTTACGACCTATTACTTTCGTGCTATAATACGGGAACCGTTGTTACGCGATATTGTTCACTATTACCTGCAGCCTAAAACACATTGCCCGGGAGCACGATTCATGGAATTATTGTATCACGATTGGAGGATAGCGTTGTGTGTAGGCGGGCGGGGCTAGCGTTTTGACAGTAGACCCTTAATGTCACTTATTACCAAGATTTGTTGGTCAGCTAATCATAACTAGCCGACCGCGCCAGACAACGCACTTCAAACGTTTTGACAACGCACTTAAAAACGTTTTGAATTTTGGAGGGGCGCGCCATGTCATCGTAGTTTATCTCTAAGAAACGATACTCGGTCGAGAGTACCTGGGCATGGCGCACATATCGCAGGCGTCGTGCGCGGCGTTGTTGTGGTAGGTGCAGAGGGGGCAGGTCCACTGCGGGCCGCCCCCCGCGGCGCTGCTCCCCCCCCCGGCCCCCGCGCCGGCGCCGGCCGCGGCGGCCGCCAGCTGCAGCAGCGTGGCGGGCTGCGGGCGGCGGCGCCAGCGCTCGGCGGCGGCGGCGTCGCGGTCGCGCACGGCGTCCAGCAGCGGGCCCAGCTCCGCTTCCTCCAGCGGCAGCGCCTCGTTCGTCACCAGGTACAGCAGCACGTGCAGGTCCGACATCGCCTGAGACACATCCTTATGTTGCACTTGGAGTCTAAACATCACGCAATCGTTTATATGTACGGTGAACATGACTTGTGATTGGACAGTACTAGTCATTGGACAGAGCACAAAAACACTATATTTATTAAGGTTGCTTTAAAAACTACCTGTTTTTCTTTAAAATCAGGCGTTCTATTACTTTAAAAACGTATCAAAGAAAAGTTATATTTTTAGTGTTATTAAGAAAATCTTAACATTCTACGAATATAATATGCTAAATCAAAACTAACTATGAATACAGATGCTATAGTTATTCAATGATTATTGATTTATAAGTACAGTACCCGGCGATAAATATTGCACATCGACCTTTGGAAAGTGACAGTCGGCTAATTTCGGTTTTGTAGAGCGTTATCTCTAACGCACGAAATACAAAAAGTCCGGTATATATTAGGAGCTGTTAAAACAATTATGGTTTGCTTCTTTTGACAATTTTATTATTCTTTGTATAAAATACACCAAATTTTCTATAAGTTATGGCTTTAGGTTTGGGTAAAATAAAATAAAAAAGCGTGTTCAAATTATGCTTACGTATTATTTAATTCTTTTGGAAAATTACAGCTGTAGCAAATTTAGGGATGTTAACAATTCTAGATATATATTTTGAACTAGACGTGACTGCACTCTATTGAATTTGAACAACGACTGACATAATGTCAAATAGGTGTGTGCTACAAAGATAACGCTCTATGAAACCGAAACTAGCCGATTGTCTCTTTCCAAAGGTCGATGTGCAATATTTATTGCCGGGTATTGTACTTGACTATTGTACGGTCAACAGTTTGTCGACAGTACATCACGTTTCGCACTGTCAGCGTATACGCCGCCACGCGGTATTATAATTTACTTTAATTAACCAGTTCGCGTCAAGCCGCCAATCGGTTCGCGTGCTGTCTTTACCATTTTACCATTAAACCATTTTAGCATAAGTTAAGGATTCAATAAACCTATTGAACCTAACTTGTCTTTTACTCTGTATGGGACCAAAACACCGTACAAATATATTATTTGAAAATATAGCTAGACAGATGAGGACGTTTTGTCCTGTACAAGCCACATTAATAATGACGAGACAAAAAGGGGAGTCGTGGTGTGTCGCTACTTGCTAGCTCACCTCTAGGAAGTCGGGCGTGGCCTCGAGGTGGTCGTGGAGCGCGCGCAGCGACTGCAGGTGGGCGGCGAGTGGGCGGTGGGCGGGCGGGAATGCGGAGCGCGGGCTGAAGGTGGGCGGGTGGTGGGCGGGCGCCTCGCCGCACGGCACGTCCACCAGCAGGTACGCCACCGGCAGCCGCTTCGCCGACGCGTTCACCTCGTTGCCGTACGAGTCGCGCTCCTACACACGACAAATATTATATCGTAATTTTAAATTCTTCTGTATACATACAGGAATATAAACAAATAACGCACTAGTTTATGAGCTTTGGTAGTTTTTTTTCTTATTGACTAAATACAACACAAGTGGCGAACCTTGTAGTAGACGTCAGGCACGTACTGTTGCGGGCCGCAGTCGCGGATGTAGGCGAGGTCGGGCGCGTCGCGCGTCGGCAGCAGCACGCCGTCCCGCACCAGCGCCGCGCCCTGCACCGACACCTGGTAGCCCTCCAGGTGCACGCGGTGCTCGCGGTCGCCGCTCACGCACACCGTCACCCACTTGGACCCGTAGTACCCGGACGAGGCGTGGCGGCACGCGCTCGGGTGCTCGTTCTGCAGGTGCGCCGCCGTGATGCACTCCTGCGCAGACAGGAAGTGCGTGTCCGCGCCGCGCAGGTGGCGCACCGTGCCCGCCGCCAGGTCGAGCGGCAACAGGTCGGTGAACATCCAGCCCACGGCGCGCAGGCCGAGCCGCGCCGTCAGCCGGTCCAGCAGCGGGCGCGCGGGGTCGGGCAGCAGGCGCACGGCGTCGCGCGCGCCCTCCTGCGGCGGCTCGTAGACGGCGGCGACGCGCGCGCGCACGCCCAGCGGCACGGCGGGGTGGCGCTCGTAGCGGCCGTAGAGTACGCCGACGCGCTGGTGGCCGGTGGCGCGCCAGTAGCCCAGGAAGCGGTCCACCACCGCGCGATGCTCCAGCTCCACGTTGTCGGTGAGGCGGAACGCCTGCCGCGTCAGCGTCACCGCGCCCGGCTGGCAGCCCGAGCAGATGCCGCGCGGCCACGGCGGGTGCTCCGTGCAACCTGCCCCCCCCCCCACACATACTATTGCTATTAACGATCCTTTATGCTACTTTTTTGCTACGTAACATAGCATAGCACCATGAAAAAATATGGTTTGGGTATACAATAAAATGTTTAAATGTAAGATGGATTCGATTGTGTTGTGTGCACTCACCGGGTTTAATTTTAAATGATGGTTCTTCTAAACTAATAAATTTTCCCGAAGTAATTTTGCGTAAATAGGAGTGAAAGGACATGTGTTTGATGTTGTGCTCCTTCAGGTAGTTCTCATCCCAGGGCTCCAGCGGGGAGCAGTGCACGCAGCAGCCTTTGGAGTTGTGACGGCATCTGCCACAACAACACATAAACAGTTGTATATTATATAGCATCGAACATTATGGTAATTAACAATTCTTTCATAGTTACATTACAGGCAACCAAAATCACACACATTACAACAAATCTAACACAATAGGCTACTTGACCTACTTTTTTTCTTCATGTTAATCGCTTCTTTATCATTCATTTTCACAAAAAAAACTAATATTTTAATATTTTACACAGTAGAAACCCGTAAAAATGTTTATTGAAAAATACGCCTCTTAAATGGCGCCGAAAACACTGTCTGCCATAGTGTGACGTCATACCCTTTGTATTTTAAACTGTCTTTATTGAACATTTTTTTATGTGCTAAATGTACGAGTCTAAAAGTGCCCAAAAATTATAAAAGAATTAAATAAGAAATTAGAAATCATTTGTAATGTTGAAAACTTTTGGAGAAAAGTTTTGGCCATTTCATTTCCCGTCTACAATAAATGGAGATAATATATAAAACTGATGTTTTAAGTGAATTATTCAATAAAATATATTTTACAAATCTTTCTAGGCTTATTCTTATTATTTATGTACAGATAAACTTACATATAACGAGCGCGATAAATAAAATATATTAAATTACTATAAGGATGACGTCACATCCAAATCGGAAGTACCGCAAAAGCGTTTTCGTCAGTACAAATCATATTTTCATAAAATCATATTTTCAAATCGAGTTTATTTATCAATCATAAGCTTTTATTTGATGATAAGGGTGAAATACGGTTTCCTAGGCCAAGTTCTACTAGAAATATGCATTTGTTCAATGAAATTGAATATAGGTCAAGTAGCCTATTATAACAGGATATACCCTGTAAAGAGACACAGTCAATAGTCGTGCTATTCATTATTACAACAAACATAGTTTGTAATGTTAACTTACAATTTTTCATCTCTCTGTCTCTGTATGTTGCCATCGGCCTTGTACAGTTCCAGGTCTACATCATCTTCTACAACTTGTATCTTTGATTTTGAAGGGTTTGCGTCTGCGGAGGCAGTGGAAGGGCCAGCCTCACTCGATTGTTTATTTTGGGCCTAAAAATACAAAAATATAACAGTATTTTTTTATCCCAGGTTGATTTACAAAAGTTTAACACGAATTCTCTTACCTCGGCACTAGTCGAAGGCTGATCGAAGAGCACTGCACCGTTGACGGGACTGAGGAAGAGCATATCTCCGTGTTGGATCCCATATTCACGCAACTGGCGAGATTTACTTGATACAATTTCATCCTTTTTGGCTCTGTCCTTGTGGAGAGTAAATGCAAATGTGTTGAGATGGAGGGCCTCGTACACCCGCTCGAACAGACGCGCCGTCACGTCTGTGTCCAGCACGTCGAGGCGGGAGGTGCCGTCTGCTGATTGAACTCTCAGTGTCTGAAAACATATTGAGCTATTGTTGATGTTAACTTTGTGTCAGACAGTAATTAAGATGCCATCGTCCCAGAATGTAGTGTTTTTAGCAACATTCCCAAATTATTGAAGTAGTTGGAAGAGCTATTACAAGAAGGTAGCCATGAATGTCCACAAGCGATCGATAGCAATTGTGTATCAGCGGCTAGTTCGATTCAGGTTGCTCGTGACAATCTCATTAGAAACTAAGGTCGTTTTCGAAATAATTACTTTGAAAAGTTAAAACAAATATCAACAAAGGAAAGTTCCTGCTGAGTTCATTATTTCGTGAGGCAGGCGACGTTCCAATATGACCAGCATGCTGGTTACGGCTCGCTGTACTTGTGGACCTTTGATAAGATATAAAATATTTACCAATTTCTTAGATCCAGACATTATTTTTCTTATAAAATTAAATAATCTAAACTACAGCACAGCATAAATCTGACGTATAACATGACATGACAAAATCATAAAATAGTTGACACTGACGGCTTGCTGACAGCTGTCAATATCTTTTCTCTATGACTCGCGAAAGTGATCACTCTGCGATTTTTATCGGTCCGTAAGTCCGTAATATTTTGTACGGGCCGCCCGCAAAGATAATTATTATCTTATGTCATTGGCCGACCGCGCGGGAAAAACGCGATCTCACGGGCAGGCTGCGGGCACGGGCCGATGGGCATGTCTGTGCCCGTCAGGCGGCAACGGTAAATATACGAATAACAAAACTAAGGAAATGTAGTTACGTTCCCTTGGGATACATTTATTAGGATACATTAGGATACATTGTACATTTCCTTTCCTATGGGAGTTCCCATACTTCAACCGTTTTAAATTTGGCTCCTTTTCGAACACTAAAATATGACAATTCAGATTCTCGCCAAGGTCGTTTCCCAGGTAACGTATCATAATATTGCGCGCTGGACGACAGCCTGCGCGGTTATTGTCACTGTCACAGTTATGAAACAAAGCCGTGGACAATAATTGTCAAAAGCGGATGGCATTATGCAGTATACACCAAACATATCTACTATCACGAAGAAAGGAGTACATAATTATTATTTTAAAATCAAACATTTTCCTCTGATCCTTAAGTCATCGATAATAATAATATATAATAATTTTGAACAAACCTTTTACGACTCGGACGAATTTAAAACTATCCAGAGTACCTAGACAAGACGTTTTCAGATTACAAAAATCTATGTGCTAAATTATTACAGAACTATTACAGAATTGAAATAAAAAACTTAGGATGCAAATAGGCAATGCAGATTTTCGTAATCTCTTTAATTTTCGGTCATTACTCATACAAAATATATCATGACTATTTAAGTGTATGCTACATAAACGAGTAATCTGGCTCGGCATCCAATTCGGTTCGTTTCTTACTAAACGAAGTACGAACGGCATTACAAAAATAAGATACTCCAAACTTACTACAGATACTACAGATAGTCAGACCCTCGTTTATGATTAAATTGTTACATCTTGCATAACACTGTCCATGGCGACTTTGTAAAAATTTTGTAATTATATTATTTTTTGATTATTGCATTTTTACAATAACATGTAAACTTAATAAGACAAACACAAAGAGACCAGCTTAATTTTACACAAATACCCTGGCATCCAACTTAAATGACCATCTTTTTGGGCATGTTTTTGGGTCGGAAAAATACGAGAACTTTACCTAAGCATAATTTTAAAAAAAAATTACTGATGAAACTTGAAAGGTTATTCCTGTATTAAAAGTCGTATCTGTATGACTCTAGGAGGATAGACTATAGGAGAGAGCCTTATATCGGTGTATAAGCGTGAAAAACGTGTCAAGTTGCGTCCGACCTACTCGGTCATAACAAAGGAGTCGGTCTGCATATTTCATGTAATAAAAGTGTTAATAAAGGTTTTTAATGAACATTTTATGCTAGGTATCGTTGAGTTTTGTGGTTCCGCTAAATAATAAACCATAAGAACGGCCAAATAATGCCTCAAACACGTAGATTTAACGTTAAATACGTAAGTTTTGAACAACGTTTTTGGGCTTTTTAACCGGTATTTTTGTAAGCTGAAAAGATAATTTACAAGTTTAAAAATCCTTTAATCGTGCTATATAAGGCGTTAGTGGTAAAAATGTCATATCAAGTAATAATTTGTCTACAAAAATTGCAAAGCTTTTTACGTGTGTTTAGGAATGCACATTACTTGAACTATAGTTTATCGATATCATGATCTAAATGACTTTCATTTCAGGGTTATAATATGCTTCGAAATTATCGACACATAGAAATATTCAAGAAAATACACGCACACTACTTGTATGAAAACAAGCACAAAATGGCCACGCGACGCGGCCTAAGACGGCATCTATATTATAATACTTAATCTGTGGTATGACTTCTACATATAGACTTATAATATATACTGTCGTATAGACCACCTGACTATCCGAAAATGCGTGACGATTTTTGATCTGTCAATGTGTGCGTGTGCTAGTGATGTAAATTTTACTATCGATAGTATTGTCCGATCGAGTTATTTTACCTGCGTTTCTAATGTGAGAAATAAATAATATGCAAACTTGACAGATTTTGTAATTCAAATTAGGTATCATATATTTTATTTGGCAGAAAAAAGGTGACGATTGAAAAGTAGATACACTTTTGGTTGGGGTGATTTTTCAATCGTCGGATGTTATAACATGAGGTTCTTATAAGGGTAAATAATATACACATTTTAAAGTTACTTACTTATTATTTAGGTAAAAACTATCTGACAAATCAGCCCTTACATCAGGACCGGATTTATATTTTTATGAGTAAAGGCCACTTTAATTTTGCCGCCCCTATGTACGAACTCTGGCACTGCCATCCTAGGACGTTGCCGCCCCCCTAGGATGCCATAGGACGCTGCCGCTCATAGGCCAAGGCCTATACTGCCTATACATAAATCCAGAGCTGCCTTACATTAATAGAAATGCAAATATAAAGTTGAAAGTAAACGACAAACATAGTATATTATTTATTCTTAAATTAAATACATATCATAATACCCTTACACCCCCATTACATTTTTAGATTAGTTTTATATTCTGGTTAAATACCGATAGGCATATCGATAAATTTGATTCAAGCCCTAGCGTATATGTAAACAATTTTAATGAAAATTTTTTCTTCAAAAATTGTGTAATTTAAGAACAATAGTACCTTTAGTTATGCAAAATATGAAAGTAAAGGGGAGGATTAACAATATTTTATTTGAAATAGAGAAATATAGACAGAATATAGCGAAAATAAACACATCGTAGCAAATAGGACATGAAGATTAATTACCTGTGAAATGTATATTTTTCAGGATTACTCCTATGATTTACACTGCAATCATTCACAGAACAAGTTACCATTGTTATATGTAATAGTATTTGTCGAAAATAATAAAGGATTTAAACAATAAATTGCAAATATCGAAAGGGCATAAAAACGGTTGACGACTTTTGGCCGACCTGTCAAATGAAAGTGGTTAAAGTTTTCAGTAGACTGCCTCTCTCTTTTCATCTTGTTATAATTCCATAAAGGATTTTCTTCTCTTTCGCACTCTTTGTTGGTCTTTAGCATCTTACGTTTATGCTTCTACACCATTTCACAGGGCATTTAGGCATTTTAACAACGAAAATGTTGTAAAAAGCTACGTAAAAAGTAAGTAAACAAATTATAAAATGAGTTTGACAATAATTATCATGTCAACCTGGTTGAATGTCACTCGTGTATATATACACGAAAAATGTGTACCGAACACATGCATAAAGTATACATGTATTCGGGTCACATTTTGTAGCCTTTTGGTGCACTTTTTTTGACGGAGTTACTCTTCCTTAGCGGTAAATATATTATGTTCTTTGTTAAGTGCGTTTCATCAAATAGTTCCTTTGCCCGTTGCCGTCATGTTGGCACTAATGCAAATTAGTGTTGCCTCATTACCCTTACTGTGCTACCTTAAATTAGGGGAGGTGATATTATGTTATCACAAAATGCCCCTAAAGAAAATTGTAAATAATTCTAACAGCTTTCGCCCGCGGCTCTGCCTGCATTAACGTCTACCCCTCGGGGACCGTTCTTTTTCTCAGGATAAAAGGTACCCTATGTCCTTCTCCATACCCCAGACAACGCTTAGTACTTTATAGTTTATGTATGAAGGCGTTCGCATTTACTAGCTAAAAGCCGAGCTTTGTGAGGGCTCGCGTCATCACTCGTTACACCTTCACTGACTGATGATAACACAATGTGATATCATCAGTCAGTGATGTGAGATGTCATAATATTTTACTTATTATTGTAAATAAAAAGTACTATGTTAAAGCACAAATCAATAGGCGTGATAGTTTGTCCGTAAAGTGTTCCACAAAAGGTACAGATTGTGAGATGTACTAGGGCTCGCTTCGCTCGCCCTGATGATATTAGGTTGGGTTGCACCAGTTAAAGTTAAAGTTATGGCTATAGTTAAATATGGCGTCCTTTAACTTTAACTTTAACCTTAACTTTGACCGGAGAAATTGACAGATGACAGCTGGTCCAACAAGGTTATAATTCATAATTCATAATTCGTTTATTGCCAGAATGAAGTACAGGTTGGTCTTAATTCTATATATTATACAATTGAATCTTTCATTCTACCATATTAAAATGGTGTGCAATACAAAATTGAGTCCTAATTAATAATATATCTATCAATATGAAGTTAACAACCAATGCATTTTTTTAAATAACGAGACAATAATAGTATATAATTAAAAGAATTCATAATAATACATCAAAATAATAATTTATAGGTACCTAATTATAAAATTTCTCGAGTCAAAATGCATATCATTATGAATAATACTTAACTAATGTCAAATATTATTCATCAAAATTAATTAGTCAATAGTTTAAAATTACGTCAAATTTCATTAAGTAATAATAAAAACATACATATTATTGAGTCAAAAAAAAAAATAGTTTAGAATGCTTAGTTTTGAAAAACAGAATGATTTAGTAAAATCGAAATTATTCCAATTTTCGTAAATATCATTTTGTTTTGAACGTAACTTCAAAAATATTGAACCTTCGTAAAAATTATAAAGAACGAAATTGGTGTCCACTTTTTAAGAAATCTTTTGATTTTCTTTTGATTTTTATAGGATGAAAAATAACGAAGATAGAGACTTTTAAGGCCTAACTTTTACTGCAAGAACCATGAAATCGAGACCTTTTAATCCTAATTTTTTTTTAAAATCAAGGGCTTTAAAAAGTATCGTTCAAGTTGATCTTAAAGCTCTTTAAATTACCTTTAAAATGGTCCATAAATAAACCCGATAACTTAAAAATTAACAGAGCTATTGTGATAAAACAAAAATATATTTTTTGAAAACAATTTTGAAGCAGAGATTTGGGATGCAAATACTGTAGGAAAACCTGTCAATAGGTACATCTATACTAATTATAAATGCCAAAGTTTTTGTCTATCTGTTACCTCTTAACACCCAGACGGTTTAACCGATTTTTCTGAAATTTAGTATGATGAAAATACTTTGAGTCTTGGGAATGAATATGGACATAGGATACTTTTTATCCCGAAAAAATGTACGGTTCCAGCGTGATTGCAGGCTGACGCCTATACTATATAGTCCTTAGTAAATATACGTTAATCTTTTCAAGTCTTTCAATATTCAGAAAGTAAACAAAACGGTAAATGTCGACTCGATAAGAGAGGGGCTTTTTATAATGATGTGCGTCTATTAAATATTTCACTCTAGCAGATTCAGCCTTAGCGTAAATTTTTTGCACAGAGGGTAGTTTTAAATCGTTGTTTGAATATTTTATGACTAAAAAATATCAATGTTTGAAATATATTAATAAAGTTTATCTTAACTATGAAAAAATATTAGAACTCATTAAAGCTGATAAAAAACTTAAAGCTTATTTTTCAGACATTGGGTAGTTTACAGGGGTAAAAAAAAATCGCAAAACAAAACTAAATAAGAAATTAATACTAAGTAAATAAACTGAAAAAATTGGGTTCAAAAACATAAACCTATTAAGTTTTTGAACCCAATTTTTACCGTGATTCCGCAATAAAGGGGTACTTTTAGGTGTTTATATTTCAGACTTATCCAAAAATTATATTGTTACGGATACGGACACACAGAGCCATCTAGCGTCGAACCGGCAAAACTAGGGGGCACACTACACATAAATCCCCTACTCGAAACTAGATGACGCTAGTTGGTACATGCTCGAATCTCCTAGAAAGTTCCGACCGTTGTTTACTTGTTTACGTGTTTACTTGTTTACGTGAATCGAGTAAGGAACTTTCTAGAATTCGAGTCGCCCATATAAATAGGCGCAGGTGGACGGCCCGGCATTCAGTTTCGTCTGAGCGATCTTCGAGGCGACTTCGAAGTGAAAACAAGTGATCAATAGTGAGTGATTGTGATAGTGAACCTACGACTCGGCTAGGACCTAGGACAGTGATAGTGCTCAGTGATTTGGATCTAGTGCTTAGTGTTTGGACTTAGTGATTTGTGTGAGCTAGTGTCAGTGAATAAAGTCTTCCAGAGAGTCACCAGGTCTTTCTCTCCGAATCCTCGAACCCTAGCACGTAACAACTGGTGTCAGAAGTGAGGTTTGGAGATGCCATTGACTACTCCGAGAGAGGACTTCAAGGGGAGTGTCAGGACAAGGGCGCAGCGAGCTGCTGCCATTGACTCCGAGAGAGGAGTTGGAGGTAGAGCTGCGGAGGCCACACCCACTGGGGACCAAGCTCCGCCCTCTGCGGGGCAGGCCCCACCCGCTGGCCCCGCCCACCAGGCTCCGCCCACTGACCACGCCCCCCAGGCTCCACCCACTTCGGGTGAAGCCACGCCCACTAGCTCCGCCCACCGGGACCCGCCCACTGACCACGCCCCTCAGGCCCCGCCCACTCTGGACATGGCCACGCCCACTGGCTCCGCCCACTAGGCCACGCCCACTGGCCCCGCCCACTGGGCCCCGCCTGCTCAGGCCCCGTCGACTAGCTACATCCATCCTGCCACGCCCGTAGTTTCTACGGCCCCTCAAATGGCTCCTCAATTGGAAAGCATAATTGAGTTAATTCAGGCTTTGCAAGTTTCTCAAAGGGCTGAAATTCAGTCAATGAGGGAGTCACAAGACCGCAAACTCAGCGCGTTGCAAGAGTCACAAGAGTCACATGATCGCAAGCTTGGCGCTTTGCAAGAGCTGCAAGAACGCAAGCTCTGCGCCTTGCAGGAGTCACAAGAGCAGCAAAAGGGCCTGCAAGAAAAAGCGCTTTTGGCTATAAAGGATGTCAGTGACACGGTGACAAAGCTTCGTAAAGATGTCGACGTAATGGACGAACGAGTTACCGGGTTAGGGGTTGATGTGGAAAATGTGAAAACCGGCCTCACAGAACTACAAAAGAAAGTAGTGCGCCTGGAAACCACAGGAGTCGCGACGTGTAGTGGAACTTCCGGAGTGGCACACGGGCCAAGAGTAAAAGTACCGCCATACGACGGCACTACTTCTTGGAACGCTTACCGTCAGCAATTCCAGACGGTTGCTTCTGCCAACGGATGGACTGACGAACAATGCCTGACCGCTCTTACTGTTGCGCTCAGAGGGCAAGCTTTGTCGGTCCTGGAAGCACATACAGGAAATGGGTTCCAAGACCTGATGGAGGCCCTTGAATCCAGATACGGGGAGCGACACCTGGAGCACGTGTTCCGTGCTCAACTTCGTGACAGAGTCCAACGCTCAGGAGAGGGACTACAACAATGGGCGTTGGAAATTGAAAAACTGGTCAAGAAGGCACACCCAGGAGCCGATTCCAAGATGATTGACACGAATATTGTGCAAGCATTTGTCGACGGAATCAGGGACCTCGAGGTCAGAGCTGCAGTGAGGCTACGTCACCACACCTCGCTAAAGGAAGCATTGGCGCATGCTTTGGAGGTCGAGGCTGTTCGCCGTGACATACGACAGACCCATAAGATCCATGAGGTCTCTGAGGAAGTTAAAGAGGTCAAGGCTCCCACGAAGAGAAGTTTTGGAGCCATGTGCTACAAGTGCGGTGAGAGGGGCCATCTTCAGCTCAACTGCCCGCAGAAGGAAACCCAGATGGCAAGGATGAAAAGGCTCGAGGAACAAGTAGAGGAGCTGAAGAAGCAAGGAGCTTCGTCCCCTGCCCGGGATCAGGGAAACGAATAAAAGCCAGGACTAAGGGGCGAGTACTGGCTGACGCGGAGGAAGCCCCGATAACTGTTATCTCCCAAGCATGCAGCGGGAATAGTCTTGTGATTCAGGGGACTATTAACAGGACGGATTGCAAAATGACTCTAGACACAGGAGCCTCTAGAACGATAGTGAACCCAAATCTAGTAAAAGCCGCAAGTAGACATAAGAGGAGAATTAACTGTCGGCTTCTTACTGCCTCCGGTCAGCCAATACCCGTCCTGGGAGAAATGTCAGTTACGATTAATGTAGGGGCGTCCTCATACCCTCATTACGTTATCGTGGCTGAGATTATGGATGATTGCATCTTGGGTTTGGATTTCATGAAGAAGCACAACTGCGGAATTAATGTCGCTGACGGAGTTTTCAAGTGTGGCGAAGAAGAAATTTTCATCCTTGGAGGCGCCTGCGGGAAAGTCGCATGTGTAAAGGAAGTCATTATACCTGGACGAGCGGAAGCTAGAGTGCTGGTGAAACTACCGCCAGCTGGAAAAAAGAAGTCAAACAGATGTGTGTTGATCGAAGACACACCTAGCAAGACATCAGCGCAAAAACTGATGACGGCGAGAACCCTTGTTAGTGGAAGCAGTAACGCTGTGGTCAAGGTTTTGAATCTTGGTGATCGCGAGATCTGCTTGAACAAAGGTGACGTCATTGGAAAGTGCGAGGAAGTTGTCTGGATGAGAAAGTGTAGTTCGATCACAGGCTCAGACTCAGCCAACAGCAGCAACTATGGAATAGTGACTGAGCTACTCGATGACTGCAAGAGTAATCTGACTTATTCGCAGAGCATGAAAGCTAAGAAGTTTTTACAACGCCACGCGAATATCTTCTCCAGTCAGGAAGGCGACCTTGGAAGAACTTCGATGGTTCAGCACAGGATAGATACCGGAAGCGAGAACCCAATTCGTCAACGAGCAAGACGGATACCCATTGCAAAGGAAAAAGAAGTTGAAAGCCTTTTGGAGGACATGAGAAGGCATAAGATTATTGAACCGTCTGCAAGTCCGTGGTGCTCACCTGTTGTGTTAGTGAAGAAGAAAGATGGCAGCACAAGATTTTGTGTGGACTACAGGCGTCTCAATGATGTCACTAAGAAGGACAGCTATCCATTACCTCGAATTGACGACACTCTGGATACCTTGAGTGGCATGAAATGGTTCTCGACCCTGGACCTGAAATCTGGATACTGGCAGGTGGAAATTCACCCAAAAGACAAGGAGAAGACAGCTTTCTCCACCGGTAAAGGTTTATGGCAGTTTAACGTCATGCCTTTTGGATTGTGCAACGCACCTGCCACATTTGAGCGACTCATGGAGTGTGTACTGGCAGGCTTAGTTGGAGAGGCTTGCTTAGTCTACTTGGACGACGTCATCATTGTTGGCCGCGACTTCGAGGACCATTTGCGAAACTTAGAACGTGTTTTCGCCAAAATAGAGGGGGCCAAGTTAAAGTTGAATCCGAAAAAATGTCGTTTATTCAGGAGTAAGGTCAATTATCTCGGCCATGTCATCTCCAGTGATGGAATCCAGACGGACCCGGAGAAACTGGAAGCAGTTCAAAATTGGCCAACCCCTAAGAACAAAACCGAAGTGCGGGCATTTCTCGGCCTATGCTCCTACTACAGGCGTTTTGTTAAGGGATTCTCGGAGATAGCCAAGCCATTACATCGGCTGACAGAGGATAAGCGACAGTTTATTTGGGACGAGACTTCTGAAGATTCTTTTCAGAAACTGAAGAAACATCTGTGTGAAACACCAATCCTGGGGTATCCACAACCTGCAAGTCAGTTTATAGTCGACACGGATGCAAGCAACACAGCCATTGGAGGGGTGTTATCTCAAAAACAGGGTGAGAGAGAAGTTGTAATTGCATATTCCAGCAAATCTTTATCTAAGCCAGAGAGAAACTACTGTGTGACAAGAAGAGAACTCTTGGCTGTTGTAAAGACGCTACAACATTTCAGCAAATATCTCATCGGCAGACAGTTTTTACTGCGAACTGATCACGCAGCCCTGAAGTGGCTACTGCAATTCAAGAACCCAGAAGGCCAAGTAGCTCGATGGATTGAACAACTACAGGAGTATGACTTCAAGACGGAACACCGCAGCGGAAAGGCGCATGGGAATGCCGACGCACTTTCACGAAGGCCGTGTTCAGAGGACTGCAAACACTGTGTTAAGCAGGAATCTAATGAAATAACATTAAAGTTAACCAGAACAAGTCCCTTGGGTCTCTGGGAGAATGATGCTATGAGAGAGGCTCAAGAAAGAGATGACGACCTTCGGCATATCATCACATGGAAGAAACGCGGTGACGTAAAACCAATCTGGAGTGATGTTGCACCCACTGGCGCTGTCACTAAGGCGTACTGGGCGCAATGGGACAGTCTGATACTTCAAAATGGAATACTTTACCGGAAATGGGAGAAGACTAACGGCAGAGAGTTCCATCTTCAGATAGTTGTCCCAAGGACGAGAGTACCAGATGTTCTCCGTGAAATACACGATGGCGTATCAGGAGGTCATCTAGGTGTCAAGAGGACGTTAACAAAAGTGCGAGAACGATTCTACTGGTTGCATTGTCGAGATGATGTGCAGGATTGGTGCCGCAAATGTACTACTTGCGCTGCAGTGAAGGGACCACAAACAAGGAGCCGTGGGAACCTGCGCTTGTATAACGTTGGCGCACCGTGGGAACGAATTGCAGTTGACGTAGCTGGGCCATTTCCTGTAACGGAATCGGGAAACAAGTATTTTATGGTGGTCATGGATTACTTCACCAAATGGCCCGAAGTGTTCGCCATACCAAACCAGGAAGCTACAACAGTTGCTTCTAAGCTAGTCGAAGAAGTGATATCACGCTTTGGTGTGCCTCTAGAAATCCATTCCGATCAGGGCAGGAATTTCGAATCGCAGGTCTTCCAGGAAGTGTGCAGAATTTTGGGAATGCATAAAACGAGGACCACCGCGTACCATCCACAGTCTGATGGAATGGTTGAGAGATTTAACCAGACCCTTGAGAGGCATTTGGCGAAACTGGTAGATGACAAACAAAAGGATTGGGACAGGTATATACCGCTCTTCCTTCTGTCGTACCGTACCGCCGAGCATGAGAGCATAAAAGCTACCCCGGCGTATGTCAATTACGGTAGAGAACTGCGAGTACCAGTAGACCTCTTGACAGGAGGGTCACCGGAGGAACCGAAGACCGTACAAGACTATGTCTGCGATTTAAGGGAAAAGATGCGCTATATACACGCCATGGTTCGGGAAAACGGGTTGCAGTCAAGTGAGAACATGAAGACCAGATACGACCGGAAATCGAACACGAGCGGCTTCGAAGAAGGGTCACTGGTGTGGTTGCATAACCCAACTCGGCGAAAAGGGAAATCTCCAAAGTTGCAGACCAAGTGGGACGGCCCATACAAAGTGGTTACCCGATTGAATGATGTGACTTACAGGATTCAAAAGCAACCAAGAGGGACATTCAAAGTGGTACACATAGACCGTCTGGCGCATTACCATGGCAGTAATAATGATGCTCGGGACGAGCATCTCTAAGAGGGGAGTAGTGTTACGGATACGGACACACAGAGCCATCTAGCGTCGAACCGGCAAAACTAGGGGGCACACTACACATAAATCCCCTACTCGAAACTAGATGACGCTAGTTGGTACATGCTCGAATCTCCTAGAAAGTTCCGACCGTTGTTTACTTGTTTACGTGTTTACTTGTTTACGTGAATCGAGTAAGGAACTTTCTAGAATTCGAGTCGCCCATATAAATAGGCGCAGGTGGACGGCCCGGCATTCAGTTTCGTCTGAGCGATCTTCGAGGCGACTTCGAAGTGAAAACAAGTGATCAATAGTGAGTGATTGTGATAGTGAACCTACGACTCGGCTAGGACCTAGGACAGTGATAGTGCTCAGTGATTTGGATCTAGTGCTTAGTGTTTGGACTTAGTGATTTGTGTGAGCTAGTGTCAGTGAATAAAGTCTTCCAGAGAGTCACCAGGTCTTTCTCTCCGAATCCTCGAACCCTAGCACGTAACAATATCATAAATATTAAACAAACTGTTTATACAATGTAAATATGCGATTTTAAAGTTCAGAAGTACAAAAAGTGTTTTTTAACGATTAAAGGGATGGTTGCCATAAGGGTTGAAAAATTAATTAAATAATCATAAAATATCATGAAAAGAAACATTAAAACATTTATTTTATCGAATTGAACCCAATTAGTTAAGCCAGAATGGTTAAATCTGCATTTTTTCTATTTTCTACAAAAGGGGTGGATTTCACCCCTAAAATAAAAAAGCGCAATACGAGCGTATGTCACTTTTAAAGTAGAGGGCTTAACGTATTTAATCCCAAATTTTCAGCCAAATCGATGGAGGTTCAACGAAATCGGAGGTTGCACCTGATTTTTGCCTTCATTTACTGTACTATTTGGGCTGCCAGTGCGAGCGCTGTGACCATCATTTTCCTTTTTGCCTTTACGTAATAATTATACCCCTGTAAAACCGCCATACTGGCACAAATCACCAAGAATTTTGTGTCACTATCTCTAGGCCTAACACATTGAAAGAAAAAAAATGGAAATTGACATTTGAATTTTGATGACAGTTGACACCGATTGGCTGTCAAAGTTTCAGCAACATTTCTACAACATTTCGAAAAAATCGCAAAATGTCAAAATCAAAAATGAAATCGCAAATTCGTCGTGAATCGTGATTCGCGTTTTTAGAAAAATATTTCATCAATTTTATTGAAATTACAATACTATGTTTAGGTCTAGTGTACAATGAAACTGTACATATTGTTTTTCAATAATTAATTATGTACTTTTATGAAGGTACTATGTAACAGAAGTGTTTTAATTCTTTAGAAAATCAGGAAACGAAGAAATTACCTGCTTCTTGCAGTAAATAAAACATAAGGTAGGTACCTATCTAAATGTTATTTAACTATTGTGTGCAAATTTTACTATGTGTGAGCTTTTAATTTAATCTAGCGAAGGAAAGCAATAAAAACATGAAAGAAACAATATTGTGACCAACAGAAAAACAAGTGTTTTGGTGGGAAGTTCACAATGTCTGCTGAAGAGGGTGAGCCTGTTGACCTGTACATCTACGACCTCACACACGGCATGGCCTCCATCTTGTCGCCTGCTATTCTAGGTATTTTATTTGTATTGTTTATATTGTATGCAAAAAATATTAATTAATCTTTCGATCGCGGATTCTTGGAAATTTAATATTGTGTATTTAACAGGTCACTGATATAATATGTTCTATTTGCACAATGGTTGTATTTTTCGTATGTATTTCAGGGCGGCAGATTGAGGGTGTGTGGCATACGTCCGTGGTTGTGTATGGCCGAGAATACTTCTACGGTGGCCAGGGCGTAACTAACTGTCCTCCGGTATGTAACAGGATCATTAACTTTATAGTATTAATATAAGTTATATTCGATGGAATTAGGCAAGGCAGTAGCTGATAAAATTAGGTTTACAATTTATGTTGCTTTACTGGCTGATAGGCCACAAGTCACAACTATCACTAGAAAATAAACTTCTTTTGTATACTCAAACCCATCTGGACCTTTTTTTTTTTTATGGGACGCAGTTATGGGGCACAGCCTCCACATCCAACATAGAAATTCTGCAACGATTCCAATCTAAAACCCTGCGTTCAATAACTGGAGCCCCATAATATGTTACGAATATAGCCAAATCCACAATGATTTGAAAATCAAGTATTTTTTTTTATGAAATAAGGGGGCAAATGAGCAAACGGGTCACCTGATAGAAAGCAAGTTCCGTCGCCCATGGACACTCGCAGCATCAGAAGAGCTGCAGGTGCGTTGCCGGCCTGTTAAGAGGGAATAGGGTAATAGGGGAGGGTAGGGAAGGGAATAGGGTAGGGGATTGGGCCTCCGGTAAACTCACTCGGCGAAACACAGCGCAAGGGCTGTTTCACACCGGTTTTCTGTGAGAACATGGTATTTCTCCGGTCAGAGCCGGCCCATTCATGCCGAAGCATGGCTCTCCCACGTATGTAAAAGTGGAAATTAAAAACTCCCCAAAACTATTGTAAAAGGATAAAGTCACATCCCAATATATTGGCCAAAAAATTGATGAAAACTACCAAACCAAACATTCAAAAGAATAAAAAGACGAGCCCTACAAGATCTTCTGTAAATAAAGATAAATACATGGACGCATCAATGGATGCGTGCCATACATGCCTCCAAAACGACTAGTTCAATGTCTAAGACAGATCACTAGCAGAATGAGAAGTTATAAAAAAATTGTTGTAAACCAAAAGTTAGTTAAGTAATTAACATAAATCTTATCTAAAGACATTGAATGTTGACCGTGTCAGTTTCTATTGTAATTGTTTTGTTGACCACACATCCAGTCTGTGGTACCGGTCACACTCACACTTGCTGGTGTCTGTTGAGTGCGTAGTTGGCACAGTCACCTGATAATAATGAATAGTGCGTGGACCTGTCCGCACTCCGCATGTATCGTGTCACAATATTATTGATAGTGTTTGTCCAGCCGCATACAAATACAATGCATAATTATGCGGCGGTTTTCTATAATATTTTATTTTCCCCATTCGTGCCAAAGTGCCGAGTATAGCTCCCATTATACCCTCAAGAGACATATTATAGCTAGGTAGGTGCTGTGTTGCACGTGGAGAAGCGGCTCGGCCCATTAAGTATTGCAACTCCAGTCGAGCAAAAATAGCATCGTAAAATGTCGAGCCGCGAGCGTCCGCGTGGATTCCGTAAACATGTACCAGCCGCGCTATATATACTGTAAACACAGGTGGGTGTTACAGCCCACCACGTCACACTTATACATTCCAAATCTTCCCACGTCATTCGGGACTCGTAAATTTGTTAAACATCTTAATTTACAACAAAAACTCAAGGTAACAAGTAACATTTAAAAACTTTTGCATCGACACCACTGTTACTATATTATAATCGCCTCAAACCAACTTTGTAGGTCTTCAAGAAGCGAGACAACACAGCAAAGGTTCAAAAAACATCATTTAAAGTAGACACTCTCAAACTCGAACTCGTTAGAATTTGTACTACCACATATCAGTGTCTTCAGAATACTCATGCCCTACTTAGCCTTAATTTTTAATATTCGATTAAAACCTAAGTTGGTCGGTGCCCGCGTTTTTTTTTTCTTCGAAATTTACAGTATCAATCCTTTATCTTGTTTTAAATAATTGTTAGGTAAAATTCGTATAGAAATGTGTTATTTAGGTGATCTCTGGCTCGCCGCCAGAACATTAACGAGTACGGCATTTGCGGCACCTGCGCGGCGGGCCGCGATCGCTTACGTCCGGTGCACGCACCGCACGTCGTCGTCAATGTGCTCATTTTCGGCGACGTGTTTTCATGTTCGTCATATCTGGCAGCTGTTTTACACGTCGACAATCCGTCACCCGACTCCCAGAAAATTTGAGACCATTTAGGAGGTCGCATTCGACCCCAGATGGCATTTTGAACTTCGCTTGATGAAAAAAATATAGGACAGCTAAAATAATCTCTTCAACAATTTAAACATTTAACAAGTTCAACTCGGTCGTCGAATCCTATTAGGTTGGGGAAAAAGTTTCTTCGCATTTTATATAAAAATAAATACTAAAGTATATAGGTGCCAATTTGGTATAACTTTTTGCCATCATTGTTGGTAGGGACATGATCCCATTGCTATAAAAATTTTGGGGCTTCTGATGAAAAAACCGTGACAAGTGGTTTTGGCAGTCCTCTTGTGATGTCAACCTGACACTGCCTAAGGAATTATGTAGCGACCGAAACAGGTGGAAATCTGAAGGTGCAAGGTCAGAACTATACGGCGGATGTTTTGACACCTCCCAGCCAAACTCCCGTAATTTTTGCTGAGTGGCTAAAGTTGTGTGAGGTCTAGCGTTATCATGGTGAAAAACCACACCGCTTCTGTTGATTAATTCCGGCCGCTTTCTCTCAATTTCTCGCTTTAATCTCATCAGTTGTTCGCAGTACAGTTCGGAATCGATGGTCCTGTCTGGCGGTAACAGCTCATAATGAATAATGCTCTTCCAATCCCACCACACACACAGCATCACCTTGTTGCGAGTTAACCCGGGTTTCGCCACAGTCTGTGAAGCCTGGCCGGCCTTTGACCACGATGTTTTTCACACGTTCTTGTCGTACGTGATCCATCACCATTTATCAGCTTCTTCAAAAATGGTTCGGTTTCATTACGTCGTAATAAAGAATCATAAATGAGTACACATTTCATTAGGTTCCTTTCAGTGAACTCATGAGGCACCCAAATATCGAGCTTTTTTGTGCACCCACCTTTTTTCAAATGCGCCAAAACCGTTTTGTGGTAAATCCCCTGTTGTTCAGCTACGTCGTAACTACTTATTATATACTACTTATATGCCGATCTTGCTCCTCTTTTTTAAAAATGGTATCAGTTTTGTCCGTAACAGGGCGACCAGAGCGACGTGCATCTTTGATATCAAAATTTCCGAATTGAAAACCAAATTTGCGCTACTCTCACATACTGCATTAGGTCCATAAACATCACAATTTTTTTTCGCGGCTTGTGTTGCATTTTTACCTTTTTTAGGGTTCCGTACCCAAAGGGTAAAAACAGGACCCTATTACTAAGACTTCGTTGTCTGTCCGTCTTCCGTCACCAGGCTGTAACTCGAGAACGGTAATAGCTAGAGAGTTAAAATTTTCACAGAATGTGTATATCTGTTGCCGCTATAACAACAAATACTAAAAACAAAATAAAATAAATATTTAAGGGGGGCTCCCATACAACAAACGTGATTTTTTTGGCCGTTTTTGCTCTATATCAGTGGTTCCCAACCTTTTTAGAGCTGTTACCCCTATGGCCTGTTAGAGAAACTGATTTTACCCCCCCCCCCAATTAAAAACAACTTTACAAATTTGTGTTGGTACATTCGCAAGTTTTTTAAATATAATTAGGTTCAGACTTCAGTTACACTTAACGCGCATCTCATATCATGCTCCACGTTCAGACGGTTTCTTCCCTTTTTTAACCGACTTCCAAAAACACGAGGAGGTTATATGTTCGGCTTTTTCCAGTCTTTAAAATTAAAAATATTTTGTGTAAGAACTCACCATTCTTAGCTGGTATCGACTTCAAAATAATGAAGATTGTGTACAGAAATAGTAGAGGTTTAGGATTATTCTGCATAAGGCACTATTAAGAGTAAGAATTATTTCATACTTTTTTGTTCATTATGATAATAATTATTGTTTTTACTCTGGAAGTCGGTTTTATTTTTTTGTTAAAAATAATAATTTAAATGTTACCAGAGTTGAGAGGCCAAATAGGCCAAGGCAATGATAGGGTATTCTGTAGCTGTTTTTCTCCAAAATGTACAGTTTATAATTTTTTTCTGCCAATTCATCTATTTTAGGTACCACCTCTGTTACCCCTTTAGAATAGCTATTTTTCCCCCGCGGGGGTAATTACCCCTAGGTTGGGAACCGCTGCTCTATATCAATAATGGCAACAGGTAGGTACTTAACTTTTTCACAAAATCCTTAGTTATATGTGTACTTTAATATTTAATAATAATATTAAAATAAAATAAAAAATTAAGGGGGGCTCCCTTACGAGGGCTGCTATTTATGTATCCGGAATTAAAAAAAGAAACAAACATATATCATTTAATATGGTTTTATTGCTTTTCAAAATATTCGCCGCGATGATCGACACACTTTTGCATACGCTGGAACCAATTTTCATAGCACTTTTTCCATTCTGATTGAGGTATCTCCAAAACGTGCATTTTGAACGCATCAACAGCCTCTTCGCGGCTCGAAAAACGTTGACCACGTAATTTGTTCTTCGCATATGGAAATAAAAAGAAATCGTTAGGTGCCAAATCAGGGCTGTACGGCGGATGACCAGTCAATTCGATCTTTTGACCCTCCAAAAACTGAGTTGTTTCAGCTGAGGTGTGACAGCTAGCATTGTCGTGATGTAATATGATTCTGCGTTGTCGGTTGTCCTTTCTTATTTCTTCAAAGACTTCTGGTAAACAAATGGTCGTATACCATTCAGAATTAACCGTTTTACGATTCTCTAATGGCACTGTAGCCACATGTCCATTAATTCCATTTGGCGACCATTTGCTTCAAAGTACTTTTTGTACGAGTAACTTTTGTTGGTTTCGGCTCATCTTGGAACACCCAAACCGTTGACTGTTGTTTAGTTTCGGGGTCATATGCATAGATCCAAGATTCATCACCTGTGTAGATATTATAAACGGCTTTTGACGTACCACGGTTGTATTTTTTTATAATTTTTTTGCACCAATCGACACGAGCCCGTTTTTGATCGATTGTCAAGTTGTGCGGAATCCAACGCGAACATATTTTTTTTACAGCCAAATGTTCGTGTAATATCTTATGTATGCTCGCCATACTCATGCCTAAGGACGCCTCTATCTCGCGATATGTAACATGACGATCACGCATTATTAGTTCCCGCACAGCATCTATATTTTGTGGGACAACAGCTGTTTTTGGGCGACCTTCTTTATTTTCATCCGTGAGCATAGACCGCCCACGATTAAACTCACTGTACCAGTGGTAAACAGTGGTTTTTGATGGTGCTTCATCTCCAAAAGTTGCGGTGAGTTGAATAAAGCACTGTTGTTGATTTAGCCCACGCCGAAAATCGTAGTAAATCATTGCACGAAAATGTGCGTTAAATCCATGGCAAATGAAGACACGCAATTTTCAAAATGACGCCACAATGGAAAAATAATTGACAGTCACATGAAACAAAATGTATTCTTCAACCAAAGAGTTCTATTTTCAAATGTTGTAATTACTTTTTAAATATTGTTCTTGTAAGTGGCCAGTTCCGGATACATAAATAGCAGCCCTCGTACAAAAACACAATTTTTAGCCTAATTTTGCTCTTTATTGGTAAGGAACCCTTCGTGCGCGAGTCCGACTCGCACTTGGCCGATTATTGTAGTTGAATCACTCATTTTAACAATAAGAAAAACAAATGAAAATCTCAAAACCTAATTTGAATTTGGAATTTCTTCTGTAAAATTAAAACTTTTTAATTCATGAAGCCCCAAGCGGCCACATCCGGCCGCGATAACAATGAAAAAGCTATTGTGTCTCGTTTTGCCACGACTGATGGGTTAATGCTACCAAAATCAGCCAGATACGATGGTATAGCCCAGCCTTTCCCAAAGTGGGCGTTAACGCACCCCTTGTGGGCGCTGAAGGCGGGCGGTGCGGGACCCAGAAAAAAATGGGGCTTTGTGTAGACGCTTGGGTGTCCAAGGGTGATTTGTAATTTAATTTTAAGGGGCGCTAAAAATAATTAGTTCTAAAAGTGGGCAGCAGCCGAAGTAAGTTTGGGAACCCCTGGCTATAGCCCAAGAGATTTTATGTCAAGTTCATACATACTATAATGCGAAAAGTCTTTTTCCTCAACCTATTATTTAGAATGTCGGAAAAATATTGTTTATTGAAGATGACGATAGAAAAACAAGTTTAAAGATCATAAAGAGAGTCGTAAACTCGTACTAATGGTTAACAAAACATGACATCGCTACAGCAGAAGTTTCGCGACGCTGTTGTTCCATATTCCACGCCCGGAATAAATGCTGTCCATCCGCACTGCTCCGTCCCTCTCGCGCGCGCCGTAGTCTCGTATATTTCATCTCGCTCGCGTGATGTAAATATAATTTAGGAATGCCACGAAATCGTAAAGGTGACTATGTAATATGTTTTTCTCCGGGTGTCAGTGGGTGAAACGGGCGATATTTTTGTTCTTCGATCGGCAAGCTCGTTCCAAATTTAAGGGTTAATTCGTTTGATGTATGAATAATCTTGATTTGTGTTCTAAAATAGCCTACGATATGCAGTTGGTCTCGTAAACTTCTACCCGATGTGTAATTTAATTATGTTTTAATTAAATTATACATCGTAATAATTATTATCGAGTCGCATTTGTACCACTAATAACTACACCCACTATAATTACTTGATTTTAAGAAATAAAGAAAAGAAAATCAAATAGTATTTAATTTTTTTGGCAATGGCAACGATAAAAATGAGAAATACATATTGCTGCAGTTCTAAACCGCGCGAATTCCTGTGTTCGATGAGGGGCTTATAACAGTCCGGCCGCGAAAACTGATGGCGATTACTATATTAGGTACATATTTTAACTTGTACCATTTCTTTGGGGCTAGAATAGATGTACAATAATAATTATGTGTCGCAATATCTTGACGCCCAGATCCTTATTAGCGTCACGCAGATTTGCTCACGCACAATTTTTTGGCACGCCCTTTAGTCATTAACGCTCAACAATAGATATGACATGATAATATGAAATTATTATTTGCGCCTACTACGCATGTGGAGTGATTCTGCTCGAGACTAAAGCTAAATGCTAAGTACTGGGTAGAGATAACTGATACACTACGATAACATGGCGCGCCCCTCCAAAATTCAAAACGTTTGGTGTGCGTTGTCAAAACGTTTGAAGTGCGTTGTCTTGCGCGGTCGGCTAGTTATGATTAGTTGACCAACAAATCTTGCTAATAAGTGACATTAAGTGAAATATTACGAGTACTGTTTGATTGGTCAAATACTTACTACCATGCGCGTGCAGTCTTTATAGGCAAAAAGGCAGTGCTTGCCATTCACAGATAACAGATATTTTAATTTAACTTTCGTACTTTTTAAATGACTCATGACGTTAATTTTTTAATAATAATAGTAAAAAATATAGTAAAAAAATAAATAATACACATTTAAAACGCCTCAATTTATAAAATAGCAACATGTAATCAGGTACACGCGCGAACGGGTTCACGAGAGGTCAAGATAGGCTCAGTGTTGAGGTGCCTGCCTTGCGCGTATGTGTGAGTGTGTCCGTGCACAGCCGAAAACGCACACAACCATGAATATCGAATGTGATTATTGTACTGCAAGCTCTGCCGAAGACCCCAGCAGTGTTGCCAACTATGGGGATATCCCACTTTTAGTAGGGAAAAATTAAATATATAGTGCGTATTTTAGGGAGTAAAAATATTATATTATATTCATGGGCGTGAAATTTTTTAAGCAAAAATGTATATTTATTTGGTTTTTATTACTGTTTTTATATAAATAATGACATCATGAGTGATGTTTTTGCCGCAAACAATAATTGCGGTCGGCTGAAGTAGTATTTTCAGCGTTTTGATCTCTCAGTGGAAAGTACCCCAAGTAATAAATAATATATTTAAATAATAGTTGGGGAGTTCTGGTTGAAATTCAATGGCATCACTGGCGCCGCGGCCGGCGCGGGCGCCCGCGCCATCCATGCCGACGGCGATCGGAACTACTCGTGAATAGTCGTGAGCAATCGGATATAATCCGAGTAAAATGAATAGACGCAAATCTAACTACCTAATTACGTATAATATGTACATTATGCATTTTTGTTTTGTGAGGTTTATAATATTTGTTTACATTTTACATAGCTGAAATTTTTTGTGTTTTGGGAGGCCATTTGCTTTTTTCATGTGATCGAGCACTGTTAGTACTATATTATATTATTATTTTTGGTTTTATAGTTTTCTAAGAATATTTTAGATTTTAATATTTGAAAGTTTGTATAATATTTAACAGTTTAACATTAATAATTGCGTACATTCATAACTATCACTCACTTGGATAAGATAATAATTTGTGGTGGCCAAAATTTTGCATTTATTTACATCGGAATATGGATCGTATCTCAAGTAACCGGAACCTCGATTATGTGAAAAGACAAAAGTTAAGCTGATTAGGTGAGTACTTAAAATATACTAGATATAAAAATGAAAAAGTTGTAAAAGAAAAAGTTTTTGTTTTGTTTTGTTTCATGCCAAAACTAATGAACCGATTGTAATAAAATTTTGTACACAGTTAGTCTAGAGCCTGAGAGAGCCATAGGCTACATTTTGATGAGGCAAAAATATAGTATCTAATTTCCATGGTAATATCGATGAAAATAAATTCACATTGTATTTCTAATACGTAACAATAGATGGCGTTTTTATTTATTTTAGCGCACAATATTATGTTGTATGGTAATTGGTATATTTCCATGGGTTTCGATGAAAGAAACTCTCATTGTAGTTCCAACGTGTGACAACAGATGGCGTTTTTTTTTTATTTCTTCATAACAGAACGTAATTATACTAATAGTTTAGAAAACATAGTTTTTAATTTATATCCACACTATTATTATAATTTATGCGAAAATATATCTTTTTGTCCGTTTGTCTGTCTGTTTTGCTTTCACACCAAAACTACTGAACCGATATCGCTGCATTACCAGTGTCAAAATCTTGTGCACGCCGCTGCTTACTACATACAAACTCTTTCATAAAGATGTGACTTCACACATTGAAACAGTAATTTGAAGGGGCGCGCCATGTTATCGTAGTTTACCTCTAAATTAACGCCTCCGTTGTCCAGTGGTTTAGAGCGTGGCTCTTGACTCGGAAGTCGTGGGTTCGAATCCCGCGTTGGAAACATGTTATTTCCGAGCTTGGTTAGGACAATGCAGGCTAATCACCTGATTGCCTGACAAGTAAGATGATCCATGTAAAAAGGGACTAAGTTTTCCGTCCTACTGGGTTATGAGAGTAAAGGAATAGAGAGTGCTCTCATGTACTGCGCACACACTTGGGCACTTTAAAATTAAATAAATAAATAAACGTTTATTCAGTAATCTGGACATTACACAAAGTTCCTACATTTAAAATTAAAAACACAACACAATACAAGTAACATGGCAGTAAACAGAAGAACAATACAAGAAGAAAAAAAAAAAACAAAACAATAATGCTCCTGCGTAACTGGCTTGGTTGCAATGAAACCGGCCACCGTCACCGAAACCGGTGTGGTTGTTATTATTATTATTACGAGATAATATGACGACTCATGAGCGGGCGGTGTATTTCAGGGCAGCACGGAGCTGGGCGCGCCGCAGCAGACGCAGCGTCTGGGCCGCACGCACGTGCCATACGCGCTTTTCACCGAGTACGTCGAGGGCCTCGCCACCTCCACCTTCAGGTGCCAACAATATTGCCATCGTCATTCTTACATGTATTAGATATTTATTATCACCAAGTATACACTAGGTATGTATTGCCTGGTCTCTTTGCTGCGTCTTAAAAATCAACATCTCCAGCTTGTATTCTTCCCTTTGAGATGAATTAGAACGAGTAACTCCTTTGATTGTGATTTATGTATATAGCATGACGTTATGAATAAAGAAAAGTAACGAACATAAAATTAACCCTTGTGGGACCCTTCACCCTAATACCTGTGTTTTATTGCCACTGAATGTCTTTCCACAACTCGTAAAGCCCTTTTTTGTATAAATTTATACTTTATTTTTGCAGCTTCTTAAAACGAGCGGTTTTAACTACAATAACGATCACGCGCTACAAGCAGCTTGCCAAGGCCGCTAGAGTAGGTTGGGGGCTTAATCCCCAAGTAGTTAAGATTATTTATACGGCGGTCATAGAACCAACTATTTTGTATGCATCGGCAGCGTGGGCACCCAGCGTGGAAAAGATGGGGGTCCAAAAAAGGCTCAACTCCGTTCAACGGGGCTTTGCCCTGAAGATCTGCAAAGCATATCGGACCGTCTCCCTGAACTCTGCGCTGCTGTTGGCTGGGATACTCCCTCTTGATCTCAGAATACTCGAAGCATCGAGACTTTATGAGATCAAGAAGGGAGTGTCATACCCGGCAGTGAGGGACAGGGAGGTGGAACGAATGGCTTCTGCGATTGAGGACCCACATCCAGCAGAGCAGGTAGAGCTGAGGTTCAGGATGGTAGATGAGGACTCGTATGCCGACGTGGTTAGCAGCCACATCCATAGGATCTATACGGACGGCAGCAAGATTGAGGGTCGAGTCGGAGCCGCACTCTCTGTATGGAAGGGTGAAGCCGAGACCAAGGCCGTCAAGCTTGCTCTGTCGCCGTATTCCACCGTCTACCAAGCCGAACTTCTAGCGCTCCAAAGAGCAGTAAGTATAGCCTGCAAGAGTGGAATGGCGAAGGTCGGTATCCTTAGCGATTCCAGATCGGCTCTCCAGGCTGTCACCCTTAGTTCCCCTCATCCCCTGGCAGTGCAAACTAGGGCGGCCCTCCGAAAAGCTGCGTTGCAGAGGCGGGAGGTCTCCCTGTTTTGGATTAAGGCGCACGCAGGGTTAAGAGGGAATGAGAGGGTTGACGAACTAGCCAAGGAGGCCGCGCTGGGATTGAGAAGGAAACCTGACTACGATCTGTGTCCTGTTTCATTCGTCAAGCGTATCTTGAGAGAGGATACGATTGAGGAATGGGACAGGAGATATGAAGTGGGAGGAACGGCCGGAGTCACGAAGCTCTTTTTCCCAAGCGCTTCTGCTGCATACAAGATAGTCAAAAAGATAGACATCACACACCACACCACACAGATTCTGACTGGACACGGCGGATTCGCCTTCTACTTGTATAGATTCAAGTTGAAGGAGGATCCGTCGCAGCCAGGAGTTGAGGAGACGGTTCCTCACCTGTTACTCGAGTGTCGAGAGATTGGGCACATCGATGACGGGTGAGAATCTGCCTGCCATCCTGGGGGGGAAAAAGAGGGATTTGTTTCTCTCTTTCTGTAAGAAAATAGTGTGTGATACAAATAAGAGAAATTCGAGTATGTTATTGTGATTCTTTAGCTGTGATATTAGGGTAGTTAAATGTTGTGCTGTATTTTTCTTGTTTTTAATTTTGACATTTATAATTATTTTTATCGGAATTTTATTTAAGTATTTGAATTGTTAATCGTTAGTCGTAGTTAATTTAATTGGAATTATTTTATAAGAATTTTATATCTAGGAATATTTTAATGTAAGGATAACAACAAGCCCTGACAACGTTAGGGGGGGGGGGAGTATTAATAAAAAAAAAACTACAATAACGACCGAGTTTTCAATATATTTAATGCGCTCTCGGAATCAAACGCGTCGCCGTCGTACTAGAAGCCGATGCCGATGCACGTGTAGACTGGAGCCCCTCACTTTTAAAAATATTTCCTCGGCAATGGCAACATACGGACCAAGACGAGCAGATTCGTATAGTCGTTCCAACAGGTAGTTCACTAGACAAGATCTGCTCGGCTTTGAACTTAGAACAAAATATTGAAAATTATTGTATTAGACCATGCATAAATAATTATGTTTACAAACTTTGTATGACAGTGACACATGTGACATGACTGATGATGACATTTATTTTTATTTTTTTTTTCTCCACATTTGACATTGTTTTTTTATTCTTTTTTAATTTATTT
Organism: Polyommatus iphigenia; assembly: GCA_963422495.1. Classification (NCBI taxonomy): domain Eukaryota; kingdom Metazoa; phylum Arthropoda; class Insecta; order Lepidoptera; family Lycaenidae; genus Polyommatus; species Polyommatus iphigenia. Next base: position 13,595,061 of record OY730181.1, on the reverse strand, counting down.
CGTATTTAATGCCTAATATGACTTTTATATTTAATTAATTCTCAATAATTTAATGGATTTAATTACTGTTATGTTTAATTTGTGTTTATTGTAATGAGTTATTATTTATTTTAGTACTTTTATAATAATTTTTATGATGTTAATGCCATACAATTATTTAAAATTATTTTGCACGCCACTTATTAGTTATTAGGCAAAATGTTGGAACCATTTCAGTAAAATTGTAAGACCTTTTTGTACCACATTTTATGCAATAAATCATTCTATTCTATTCTATTTGTTTCGAATATTGGGAATCTCCCATGACGAACTTACAAAGACAGTTACATAGTCACACGCTGCGTTAATATTTTTATTATTAAGGGGGTTACTAACCAAGTACAAGTTAATAAAGTTTGGACGCATTTAATTAAACGGTTCGCTCGGACGGTTGCAGGGGCTGCGACTACAAGCTGCTGGAGCACAACTGCAACCACTTCAGCGACGAGGTGGCGCAGTTCCTGTGCGGCGCGCGCGTCCCCAAAAACATCCTGCTGCAGCCCGACACCGACCTGCCGCCGCCCCTCCGCGCCGCGCTCACCTCGCTGCTGGAGGGCATGGCGCCCGGCGCGCAGGTACACCCTATACTCACCTATTACTTAACCGCTCCTACCGATAAAATTATACTAGAAATCGTTCATGGGATTTTGTCTTAAATAAACTGAAGATAGAAGACAGTTAACCAAATCCTTGAAAAGTACTCGAATCCTTGAAAAATACTCGGAATAAAAAAAAAAACAAACTTCAAACTAGCCTTTGTCGTTTATACACAAGCATTTGACAGTATTAAACACTCAGCAATATTTACATCCCTTTATAACCAAGTATGTCTTGTAGTTGGAATCCCCTCCGGATTTCGGGAGTAGCTCGAGCGTGTCAGATTAAGCTTGCATAGGCTTCCGACATATTGTGTCTAGTTATCATGGTATAGAAATCAGATTTCTCACGTGGTGGGTAAAAAAATAATAATTTAAATATTGAAATGTTGTCGGATCTGTCAGATTAAGATAGGGGATGTTTAGTATGCCCCAAAGAAGCTTCCATATAAAGCACTGACGATTCAAATGTTAGGTAAGCCCGTAGGGACATTATAAAAAAAAATAAAGCTTAATATTTTCTTAACTAAGCTTAGCAGATATTTTATTTTGCTCTAAACTAAATGATTTAGTCCTTGTTGTCTAAAATATAATTTACCTAAATAAGCTATTTTCTGAATATGTTTTCTTTTTCAAAACTTTAAAATGGCTGCAGTTTCTGAACCCACCGCTAAAATAAAAAAACGCTCTTATTATTTTTTTATCAGCTTTACCTACTAGGTCTCCATGACGCTCGAGTGACTACATAAATAGCACCCTCCCTCCTCTACTATTGATCCCACTTACATAAAACTTGTCAGAATCGTTTATGCCGACAACATATAAAACTCAACACTACCGGTCCCAAATTCCGAGTACTCGAGGGCATCAAGCAGGGTGACCCGCTCTCTTTTTACCTGCGTCCTTGAAGAAGTCTTTTGAAAACCTGTCCCTGGGCGGCAATGGGAATTAAAAAGGTTAACAAACCTTCGCTTTGCTGACGATATTGTCTTGTTCGCTGCCACGGCCTCAGAACTACGAAGGATGCTCCCAAACCCGAGCGCTGCAAGCCTCGAGGTGGGACTGGTAATGAATAGGTCCAAAACTAAAATAATGACCAATAGCATGAAGCGCAGGGTCGTGGTAGACGAGCAAGAAATGCAATATGTCGACGAGTTGACTACTTGGGCCAGTTAGTCTCTTTTGAAACTAGACATGGAAAGGAAGTCGATCGCAAAATAGAAAACGCCTACTACTGGTCCATGAAGACGCTGATGAATCATTTACCTATCATTCTGAAGCGAAGACTCGTCTACATGTGCATTCTGCCCGTCCTAACCTACGGACTACGGTGCACAAATTTGGTCATTGAGAAAAAATTTTGAACACAAACTAGTCATTAAGATACTACTCCTACCCAATACAAATTGCTGGATGATACGCTAACAGTGTGTCAGCTAAGACTGGTCCACCGCTTGTAAATCAACAACTTTGATAATAGTATACACTGACGTTAAAATATATTAAATACAACTAGTAACAAGAGAAAAGGAGCGTATTAATAGACGCCAGACGCCGGTCGCGCCGTCTAACGAGCGAGGCGGCCTTTTACAACATTACCTACCACATGTGTCTCAAGTTGATATCTGTAATACTAAATAGCACGGTTTAATTATCCAAGATCACCCGATGTAAAAACTCACTATTTTGGTAGGTTAGGCTAACTAGTGGAAAAATAGGTAAGTTAAAATAATTTAAGTTTGTAAAAAGTTCGGTTGCCGAGCACGTACAAATACCAACGACGCCACTTAGTTTTTACCAATGGCGCACCAATACGTTCCTACTGTGATTCCGCAGGTACGCGAATGAATTTCGATTGTGATACGAATTTGTACGTGCTCCGTTTCCGGGCTGTAATGATATAATATTTCAACAATCATTGTTACATTCGATGATAAGTTAAAATTGACGAATATTGTCCCCGCAGGCCCCGGCCTTCGGCTCGTAAGCACCCCGCCCCGCCCCGCCCCGCCCCCGGCGCTCCGCCCACCGTCGCCCACATTCCGACTGAATAGCTAAATATTAAATAAAGTTACCGGACACTTATTACTATTTTTAAGCTTTTGACGCGCGTTTGCGTCGTTTATTTATTAATAAACTCAAAAAATATGGCCGATAGTGTTTTTTTCCACGACCCTGCTACTTATTTTTTAAGAAGCTTATGTTCATTTGAAATTACAAGATCTGTTCGACTGGACGCAATAATACAGTGTGGTATCGTGCGGAGTAACGCGTGCGTGTGCGCAGGTGATGGCGGGCGGCGTGCGGCAGCTGCGGCGCGACAGCCCCGACTTCCTCACCCTCAACACCCAGATAGAGGAGGCCAGGTGAGACAGCCGCAGCCTCTCTCGCTCGCATACCTACCCGAGTCGGTGAAGCGAGTGTTCTCACTAAATAGCAAAAATTGACCCGCGATGCCTAGAGGTCGCCCCGCTCGCCCTATCTAGTACGGCGCATGAGCCATATTATATTGTGTGGTCCCCGGTCGGTGGTCAGTATTTTTTGCTTGCGATGACACTTGGCCCCCAATAACATGACAATGGATTTTTGATAATAATGAGTGTCCAGAGTGGTGTGATGAACATGCTTTTTATAAACATTTTTGCTGCCTGCAGCTACTAAACATTACAATAACCAGTAACTACTATAAACATTTCGATTGTAATGGAATACGACTGAATGTAGAGGTATATCACGAAAGACAATATTACAAAAAAATGTGTACACGAAGTCCATCGATTCGCGAGCAATTTTAAAAGTAATAAATAATTACAGGAACTGCTATGTTTATGTAGGCGTCCGACAGAAAGTCGAAAGAACAACGTCTAGGCTGACCCAATTTACGGTACACCATTTAAACAAAAAGTAAAAGAGAGACGTGATTGGCTGCAGCGGCGTCGCGGCGACTCGCAAGCGCGTGCGTGTGGCGGCGGCGGCGGTGGCGGTGCTGCTGCGAGTGGCGGGCCGCTGGCGCGCGCGGCGCTCGCCCCGCCCCACCTGACTCCGCCCACCACCGCGATATACCGTCGCCGACATCCTCCTTCACAAGCCGTACCATCCCTTATTATGGACCACTCCATTTTTAACTCGAATGCGGTCGGGCGGTTCGCCTTTCTTGCGGACCACGTCAGTACGACGATTTCAAAGGTGTTTATTCACAGTACTATCAAAATTTGTCGACTGCCGTAGGTACTAGGAATTAACAATTACTATAGACTGCAATATCTAAGTGAATCTCGTATAGCTGATAAAATAAAGTTGTTATTAAAATATAGTTAATATAATGCATGACCTGCGCTCAAAAATATTTTTATTTGTAGCGTAATAGTGGAAGTAGGTATCAACATTCAACAGTCGAGAAAAATATTGTTTCTCACTCCGACTCAATGGGCACTGTCCAAAAAAAATCACATGAACTTTTTATATTTTTTTTCGTTGAAATAGGGTATTTTAAGAAGGCAAATAAATAACACGGCAACTGATATCTTTTTTAGGCGACTTTCTATGAAGTCACAAAAAAACTAACTTTGCAGTGATTAAATATCTTAGCAACTATTAAACTATACAAGCAACAAAAGGCTAGGATCAAAAAAACTAAAAACGGCTGCTACTGTAAGGTATCAAATATATCAAACGGGATCAGTGTAAAACTGGTTAAGGTATTATAAAACCTAATGTGGCGACTAATTTTTCCGAGGGGATGTCAAACATTCTTCACTGGCGACTATTGGCTTTCATTATAAAAATACACATTTGGCAGCGATTATTAGGTAGCTTTAAAACTGAAAATTGGTGTTATAATAATGTATTTGGATATTAGAATATTGTTTGCAGATTCGTAAATTCTTGAAAAAGGCGGCAAATGCGCTCGTGTTTCTGAGCAGTGCGAGGGCTGCGGAGCATTCATTATTAATGAAAAGACTTAGCAGAAGGCCTACTTAACCACGGATACGGAAGTGGGGGGACGGGGGGGTTAGTAGGTTAGATTAGGTTAGAACTTAGACCACAACACAGGGAGCCGAGCGAGCGCAGCGAGCGTGCTGCGGCAGCAGCCGGCGACCGTTACAAAATAAAGGGGGGGGCTCGGGGGCGCTATGAGATCTTGTTTGTATTTATATTAGACCTTGGTCAAGTTTATAGACAACCCCATTTTAGAATTTATGAAAGCCTATTTTAACTTTTTTATCGGCCAATAATTTGTCGCCTTAGAGGAAATTCAATTGCCACAAAAGAAAATCACTGCCAGATAAAATTTAAATAAAACCTCAAAACTCATTAAAAAGCCGCCGCTTTCTAGTTAAAATGCTACCTCAAATTAGTCGCCAAAGTAGTTTATTTACTATCCATTTTCAGATTTTTTAAGACCCGGAATGGTATCAATTTGTCGCCGCGTTAAATACATGCCTTTTAAGAATAGAAATTAAATATTTTTTTAATTCATTGGCTAGTTTTTTTTAAATATTTTTTTAGTTTTTGGACCTATGACGTCATCATCGGCGGCCGGCAGCATTGAACTCATAAAAAAAAGAGCATTGTCAAGTATCAACAAGGTGTTAAATGAATGCAAGGTCTCTTATTTATGTGAAAACTGATTCGAGAAGCATACCAAAAGTTCAAAACGTAATGGTCGAGTTTATTAATTTAACGTATCCAGGCTTCCAGTGGTGACGTCATTGAAGGTCAAACTAAGGTTAAACATATTTGTTTAATTATTTTTAACAAAAAATTAAAACCGACTTCCAAGGTAAAAACAATAGTAATATGAACTAAAAAGTATTAAATAACTCTTACCCTTTAATAGTGCCTTTTTCAGAATTCGTCTAAATCTCAACTATTTCTGTACTGTATACTACAGTCTTCATTATTTTGAAGTCGGTACCAGCTAATTTAATCGTGAGTTCAGTAATGTCAGATTATCTGAAACTTTTGGGACTGGTACCGGCTTCAAAGTAATGAAGATTGTAGTATACAGTACAGAAATAGTTGAGATTTAGACGAATTCTGAAAAAGGCACTATTAAAGGGTAAGAGTTATTTAATACTTTTTAGTTCATATTACTATTGTTTTTACCTTGGAAGTCGGTTTTAATTTTTTGTTAAAAATAATAATTTCACTCTTTTTAGTTAAGTATCTACAAAATTAGGCTTTATGCGTAAATAACCAATACGAATGTTAACTATTCACATTATGTCACTGTAAGCGAAATTGTGGTAAATGCTTGCAGTTATCTAAGCGACGCTGCAATTTCCATACTTTTATCTTTAAAGATTCAGGAGTTCTGTTCAGTGCCTTTGGACCAAGAGACACCTTCGTATAAAATTTCTCTTATTCGTAACATATTATGTTTAACTTACTAGAAACAACATTTTAACCACTATGAGTGTTTTGATAAAATTCAAGGATTTTCCTCGATTGCTCATAGATCCCATCATCAGCTCACCACTTTCGTAATTGTTGTACAAAATTAAGATTATATCCTATACAACAACACGAGAATTTTGAAAATCGGTCCACAAACAGCGAAATCATTATCAAAAACGTCTGCTTCGATGCAAAATATCATGAAAAGTACCAATAATTGGGTCATAGTGTGATGACCCATGGCATAATGATGGTTGTGATGATGATGATTAATCAAATTGATGTATTAGCTTATGCTTTCAGTTGTTTAAACAACGCCGAAATCCCCGAACCTGTACCTATAAGCATTCAAAAGTTCTGTTCGGTACCTTCGGATCCAGGGTATAACCTGGTGCGAAATCTTACTTTTTGGTAGCATTTACCTCGAATGCTTCAGAAAAAATCGAAATCACTATATGTTTCCATACAAATTTCAAGAAGTCCCCTCGATTCCTCAAGGATTCCATCATCAGATCACCACTTTTGTGAACATGGTACCAAATTCGAGTTAAACCCTATACAACACAAAAAGAATTTTGAAAATCGGACCACAAACGGCTGAGTAATCGTGGAACATACAAAAAAAAAAAAAGATACAGCCGAACATATTACCTCCTTCTTTTTGGAAGTCGGTCAAAAATATAAGTAACTAATGGACATTTTTTGAATTTATATACAGAATAACGATCACTGACCTTATTCCTCGAAATGTTTTTGTAATGGGCACATTGGTGAGAAGCGAAGCAACATGGTCTCGTTAGTTGGTACTTCCGACATTTAAGTACTTTATTCGTAATAGGGATGATGACAAGGTCAAAGATTAGCAGATTTTTTAAATAAATTATAGTTTTTTTTTATAAGTTTGGTCATTGCGATAACGACTTTCGATTCCTGATCGAGATTGACATCGGATCAGATATCGCTTTAGGGAGTACCGAGTAACAAAAAAGCAATGTCTATTCTTTCGATCTACAAAGCTAAACACCAGTTTACTAATGGAATGTTGGCAACAGTTGGCTGGTTTACACGTATTAAGTTGATAAGTAGTTAACTAAATTTTAACTTAATTTGAAGTTGTTAATTGCATGTCAACACTTTAGTAGCAGGTAGCAAGTTAAAATTTAGTAAGTACTAAACTAGATGACAATTAGAATTTAGTTACTACTTATGTACTTAATACGTGTAAACCAGCCATAAGTAATGAGCTGGTAGAGCCGAAGCATTCATTCGTTTCAAAGGTTTTTTGTTTGATACGCCAACACAGTTTTAGCCATTTTGCAAATATTTTTACTAGCTAGTGCCCTTATTAGTGTAAATAATGTGTGGTTGTGCTAGTGTAGCCCGATTGTATTCCTCTGACCTGACGGGAGCATAAAAATGGTAAGTACACTGTATATAAAGTTTTTTGTCTAATTCGTTTTGAATGAATTAAAATGTATATTAACTAAATGCTTGAAATTTAAAATTACCGAAAATAACATAACAGACTTAATCCTAATCGAAGTTTTTGACGACTCATGAGTCATGGAATAACTCGTTCGCTTCTCCTACTCCAGGAATAGGATTTACTGGGAATCATGAACAAAATAGCGTTCAGTTTGACTGCAAGTATTTTATGCAGAGTCTTTGTGTGTGGTGCGTGCGCAGGGCGGTGTCGGCGAAGCTGGACAAGCAGCGCAGCACGCTGGCCGAGAAGCTCGCGCGCAAGGAGCGGAGACGCGAGAAGAAGCGCCGCAAGCAGAGACACCTCAACGGCGAACCAGACGGTCAGTATCTAACACACACATCCCATGTCGCCACTACATAATATTATCACCGCAACCATCTAAAACCACACACTTGAGCCTGAGAGGCCTAGCTCTTGCAGGGGCCTCGCGTGGTATTTTTTCGTAAGACAAAGGGCCTCGCAAAGACCTGCCGCCCAGTGCCTTTCAAAGACCTTCCGCCCGGGGCCGCGCAACGGGTGAGGCCGTCACTGCTCACACCACCACACATCTCACACCACTGCCACACACATTCAACGACAGCGGTATAGTACGCACCATCTATACTTATTATAAAACAAAGTCGCTTTTTTCCCTCATGTCCCTTTGTTCCCTTTAATCTTTAAAACTACGCAACGGATTTTGATGATTCTTTCAGTGTTAGATAGCCCATTTATCGAGGAAGGCTATAGGCTATATTTTATCACGCTAAGACTAATAGGAGCGAAGAAATAGAGGAAAATGTGGAAAAAACGGGGAAAATTATTTGAAAGGGCTAACTTGAACGCGCTAATCTCAGGAACTACTGGTCCGATTTGAAAAATTATTTCAGTGTTATATAGCCCATTTATTGAGGAAGGCTATAGGCTATTTTTTATCACGCTAAGACTATTAAGAGAATGTGGAAAAAACGGGGGAAATTATTTGAAAGAGTTTATCTCGCGAACTACTGGAGCAATTTTTATGTTATTTGGCACAGATAAGAAGTGGACCACATGAAGGATCGTGATAGGCTATCGATTTTAATCATTTTTTCAGTGGCTATATATTTTATACCCGTGCGACGCCGGGGCGGGTCGCTAGTCACTACTATAGCCGTTTCGAGTTGAGAGAGATCGTCGATGTAGGTTCAATTGGTCCTATACGTCAGTTCTAGTTACCATTCAGACCCAAACGGACGCGTCGATCATGACCCTAATTTTGTGCTGTTGGCACCACTTATTTCTTAATGAATATAAATGTTGTATCAACAATGCCCGACGGGCCCTAGGTATATCCTTCAACTCCTCCTATTTTATATCATTGTCTCTTCCCTTTCAAACAGTATCATGTAATCATGAAGATTTTAAACGGCGAAATTTTATGCAAATTTACGAAACGGGTTGCAGAAAGGTTGCAGATATATTAAGAATGTATGTATTATTATTTTTAACAAAAAAATTAAAACTGACTTCCAAGGTAAAAACAATAATAACATGCTTATAATATGAACTAAAAAGTATTAAATAATTTTTCCTATCTAATAGTGCCTTTTTCCGAATTCGGCTAAAACTCAACTATTTCTGTACTCAATCTTCATCATTTTGAAGTCGGTACCAGATATAGCTGAATTTTTAGTCTGCCAGAATATTTGTAACTTTTGTAACTGGCACCGACTTCAAAATTATGAAGATTGAGTACAGAAATAGTTGAGTTTTAGCCGAATTCGGAAAAAGGCACTATTAGATAGGAAAAATTTTTTAATACTTTTTATTTATTTTTTATTTTTATTTAACTCTTTATTGCACACATGAAAAATACATAAAGATACACTTAACACGGAAAGACGACACAAAGGAACTGCTTATTTCTGAAGAAATCTCTTACAGCAGCCCTACTAAGAGAAACAGTGTAAAAGACAGCAGATAGGACGTGCACAATCAATAAAGTTATTAACTAATTAAACTAAATTAACTATAAATACAATAATATCAAACTTATAATTTATACTAAAACTATTTAGGCCTATATATACATATAATATATATATATTTATATATATATATATATATATATATATATATATATATATATATATATATATATATATATATATATATATATATATATATATATATATATATATATATATATATATATATATATATATATATATTTATAAAATCAATGAATAATAATATGCATATAATAAATAAATACTATAATATGTATACATAATAACGCAAGTTACGGTGATTGAGAATTAAGGTAATGCTCTTTCAGTCGTCTTTTAAACACAGCGATAGTTGGACTGTCACGAACAGTGTGGGGAAGCGAGTTCCATAATCTGACTGCGTGCACGGTGAAGGAATAGGAGTAGAAATTGGTGCGATGTTCGGACACTGGATCTGCACGGGATTTCAGGAGGGCGGGAAAAAATAAATCTATCGTGCAGATAGGATGGAGAGAGAGGATTATACAATATATTATATAGTAAACAGAGGATATGGGAGTTGCGACGGAGACGGATAGGAAGCCACTTGAGCCTCAATCTGAAGGCTGAAATGTGATCAGAGGCGTGCAGAGGTTTTTGAGATAGGGTAAGCAGCGGTATCGGTTTAGTAGTTTTGGCGTGAAAGCAAAACAGACAAACAAACGGACAAAAAGAGATATTTTCGCATAAATTGTAATATTAGTGTGGATATAAATTAAAAACTATGTTTTCTAAACTATTATAATATATGAGTACGTTCTGTTATGAAGAAACAAAAAAACGCCATCTGTTGTCACGTGTTGGAACTACAATGAAAGTTCATTTGCGTTCACATGTGTGCTAAGCTAAAATAAATAAAAACGCCATAGATGGCGTATGGCGTAATATAGATTGTTATATATTAGAAATGCAATGTGAATTCATTTTCATCGATATTTCCATGGAAATTAGATACATAGTATATTTTTGTCTGATAAAAATGTAGCCTATGTCCTTTCTCAGGCTCTAGACTAACTGTGTACAAAATTTTATTACAATCGGTTCATTAGTTTTGGCGAGAAAGCGAGACAGACAGACAGAGATAATTTCGCATTTAATATAAAGTATATAATATTATAAAATGATAAAATAAATAAGTACATGAATATGAATAACATGAAACTTTCGAGTTACTTACATTTCATTTTTGTTGCTGGTTTAATTGTTGTAACTCAGGTACACGTAGGTACCTACCTTTCGACACAAATCACAATTAGAATCTTTTCACTGAATGACAATTGTGAAAACTTGTTTTTTTTAATTTTTAATAAACACACATTTTCAACACAAACCTCACAGTCAAATAACATTTTTAAGAAATCAAAAAACGCACTTAATATAGAAATTAGAAACTCAGTAATAACTAATATCTAATAAACTGTTAAATGTACAAACTTTTAAATGTTAAAATAATAAAAATCTTCTAAGAAAACTATAAATATACTGGCGCAAACAAAAATTATATGTTACAGTGCTCATCACATGAAAAAATGGCCTCCCAAAATACAAAACACTTCTGTAATGTAAACAAATATAAACCGTACTAAACAAAAATGCATTATGTGCATATGTGATTAATTAGATTTCCGTCTATTATTTTTACTCGGATTATAGGCAACGAACATATCCGATTACTTCCGAAGCGCTCGGCTAAGCTCGGAAACCATGCGGCAGGACCTGGCCAAGTAAATCGCACACGCACACACGTTTGCGAACAGTGTACGAATACGAAAATCTTAACTCACACATATAGGCGGGGTCTGCGAGACATCGAGTGCCTGTAACCACAGATATGTAGTATAATATTGGTGCGTACCTTCGCGCGGCGCGCCTAGTTACCACTTACCGACTTATTTTTATGTAGTTTTGCAAATCAATTGGTGCTATTTTATAAATGTAGGCGTTAATGTGTATTCATATTTTTACTATTGTGGGAATAATGCGTAGAGGCCAAAGGAAGATCTTCCGACCGAGCGAGGTGGTATGCCCGGTCAGGCCGAAGGCCCACGTGATATATTTCAGCTGTTGTATATATACCGACGCGCTCAGAAAACTTCGATAGCGCGATGCAGGAATGTTAGGCGAATTGTGGGTTCCGCCACATCACTCCCCCCCGAAGACCGGAGGTCGAATCTTGAAGTCTTGTCGCTTGAGTCGCCAGTGCCAGTGAGTTCCAGTGAGTCGGAACTGTTGCAGTGAGTCCCAGTGAGTCGGAACTGTAAGCTGCTGCACGGGATCCAGTGAGTCGGATAAGCTGCCGTGCGGGGCCGATGCTACGTGCTGACCAGGAGAGATGTGCTCTGCTCTTGCTGACCGGTCGGTGTAGTGAGAAAGCCCGATGATGCCGATGCGGAGTCGCCCAGGCCGCGGTACATTGCGGCTAGTGGACGAGGTACCCGATGAGGCGATGCTGGCTGGCGCGGTGCGGAGGGGCGGGGAGTGATGATGATGAAGGAGGCGTGTTCTGTCGAGGGTCACCAATGTGGGGATAAGGCGTAGAGGCCAAAGGAAGATCTTCCGACCGAGCGAGGTGGTATGCCCGGTCAGGCCGAAGGCCCACGTGATATATTTCAGCTGTTGTATATATACCGACGCGCTCAGAAAACTTCGATAGCGCGATGCAGGAATGTTAGGCGAATTGTGGGTTCCGCCACACTATTAATAATAATTAAAGTCATCTAAAACGTACGAAAGTCAAATTAAAATATGTGTATAGCAAGTATTTATCATTAGGTAAGCAGTGCTTTTATGCCTTTATGGTACGCACGTCCATGTATGTGATCATATTTTTTAAGTCCAAACACAAAACAGATACAGAGATTCTGTAAACGTTCTAGTTTTGTTAACAGCTCCTCAGTGATGTCCAAGTAGCAGGAGTCGGCGTAGTCTAGGATAGGAAGGATAAGGGTCTGGACGAGGAGGATTTTAGTTTTCATAAGCAAAAAAATTTGGAGGCACTTCAACTTATGCAGCGACTTTTTAGTTCATATTATAAGCATGTTATTATTGTTTTTACCTTGGAAGTCGGTTTTAATTTTTTGTTAAAAATAATAATTTCACTCTTTTTAGTTACCTAGTAAATCATCGCGTACTATACGTAGAATAATACACCTGTATATTATTCTACGCATCTTATTACAATTTGTTAACAGTCACACTTACAAAATATAATATCAGCTGCAGATAATTTTAAACAATACATTTAAAAAAAATCGAAGTGAACACGACGTGCCGTGGCCGCGCCAAACCGGAATAGCAGCGGCGAGGCTTTCAGTGTCATATGATTTTAAACTTTATCTTTATTATTGTAATACATAGTATCGCTTGAAAAGTCTACGGCCGCCCGTAGCCGCTCGTGGCCGCGATTTGTTGACAGTGCAAGCTAGCATGTTACTTGTATTATCGAAGCAACTTACTTCTCAGAAGTAATGTCAAATGTGTGCCTTACGCTCTGGAGAAAATGTTGAATATTTTGTTATGTTCAATTTTGGTGACATTGGTGACCCTGACGTGGTAATGATGATGATGATGATGAATGTAATTTGTATAGTAGCATATGCTTTCAGTTCTTTAAACAGCGAATAAACCCCCAAACTTGTATCTATAAGGCATCCGGAGTTCTCTTAATATCTTCGAAACCATAGTATACCTGGGTGCAAAATCTTGCATTTTGGTAGCATATGCCTAGGATGCTTCTCATAAAACCAAAATCACCATATGTTTCCATATAAATTTCGAGGAGTTCCCTCGATTACTCATGGATCCCATCATCAGGTCACCACTTTTGTGAACATGGTACCAAATTGGAGTGAAACCTAATACAACAAAACAAAAATTTCGAGTCCTGGGTTGTCCTGGGATTTTAAATTTTAAAATTCGCGCGCCTCTTCTCAAATTTTTACGCTACGATCTAGCATTATAGATGTCGCAGGGAAAAGAGGATATCAGGGATTTCACGATATCCCTAGGGATATCACGAACTCCCGGTAGATGCCGAATATTCTTGTTTGTTACGTCTTATTACTAAAAATATCTAGTGATATGTCATTTCACTAAACTAAATCTAGTGAAATATCAGAAACGCGGATACCGCCGAATAAAAATCGAGCCACTCATTTCTCTCGCTCGCTCTATAGTTCCCACACGTGACACGGGCACTATAGTCCGCGCGGAACTAGTTGGCCGCGCCTTAGGTAGGGACGGGGGTGAGGGGGCGGGTTGCTTGCTGCTCGCAACGCACATAAGATTAGACAGTGACGACAAATCTCGCGATATTGTGAACAATAATATTATTTAATTATTGAAAAGAATAAATTAAAGACAATTGATCAGTTTTATATTCTAAATTATTGACATCGGCTTTCCGTTTTTAGGGTTCCGTACCCAAAGGGTAAAAACGGGACCCTATTACTAAGACTTCGTTGTCTGTCCGTCTGTCTGTCCGTCTGTCTGTCCGTCTGTCTCCAGGCTGTAACTCAATAACGGTAATAGCTAGAGAGTTGAAATTTTCAGAGATTATGTATATCTGTTGCCGCTATAACAACAAATACTAAAAACAAAAGAAAATTAATATTTAAGGGGGGCTCCCATACAACAAACGTGATTTTTTTGGCTTTTTTTTGCTCTATATCAATAATGGCAACAGGTAGGTACTTGATTTTTTCTCGAAGTCCTTAGTTATATGTATTCTTTAATATTTAATAATACTTAATATTAAAATAAAATAAAAAATTAAGGGCGGCTCCCATACAAAAAACACAATTTTTGGCCTGATTTTGCTCTATAATGGTACGGAACCCTTCGCGCGCGAGTCCGACTCGCACTTGGCCGATTTTTTAAAAACCTATGCACTTTAAATAGTATTTCCTTAGATTGTCTTTTTATCGGCGGACTTATCTTGCTATTGCTTGCAATCTCGTGTGCGTTTTGTCCAAACTAGCCAGAACTGTCAAAATCAAGCGCCCCCGCCTCTCCGTCCCACCGCTCACATACCTAAGGCGCGGCCAACTAGTTCCGCACGGACTATAGTGGGAGTGAAACAAATGCGTCGCTCGAGCTGGCGCGGCTCGTCTAGCCTGGAGACAGACAGACAGACTAACCCTTTGGGTACGGAACCGTAAAAACTAGGATAATCGAAGAGCTGGAGTACCTGTAGTACCTGTGTAGTACCTGTACAAGAGCCTAACCAAACTAGAGATCGACATGCCACCTTTACAAAAAATATTCAACTTGGTCGGCCGCTTCATTTGACGTCAAAAATCAAAGCTCTGAAGTGTCTGATGAAGAACTCTCAGCTGGTTTCAACTGTATGATTCAGAAATATGGTGATGCCCCCTCAGATCTGCTATAGTTGCATTACACGTGTGAAAATAATAATAATAACTCCCACTCTGGTTTTGGTGACGGTGGCCGGTTTCATTGAAACCAGGCCAAGAGTAATTTTATAGTGCCCAAGTGTGTGCGCAGTACACAAGAGCAATCTCTATATTCCTTTACTCGCATAACCCGGTGGGACCGAAGACTGACACGACCGGCGAGAGATCAGGCGCAGGACCGACTTTTTACATGCCCATCCGACGCATGGATCATCTAACATCTTACTTGTCAGATTCAGATGTTAGATGATCTTATCAAAGTACCCGTGTGTATACTAGAGCAAGCTAGAGAAATGCGTGGCTTGATTTTTATTCAGCGGTGTCCGCTTTTCTGACGTTTCACTAGATTTAGTTTAGTGAAATGACATATCACTATTCACTAGACATTTTTAGTAAGAAGACGTAACAAACAAAAATATTCGGCATCTACCGGGAGTTCTTGATATCCCTAGGGATATCGTGAAATCCCTGATATCCTCTTTTCCCTGCGACATATATATCCACAGCCGAACATATTATAACCTCCTCGTTTTTTGGAAGTGGGTTAGTTATCGAAATGGAAAGGAGATTCCCTATTTTGTTTATTTGCTTACAAATGATGCTCTACGAAAATTCGTGAACGGTGGTTATCGGACGTTCGTTAGATAAGTATCGGATACTCGGGCGATGATGCGGCGAGGGAAACCCCGCGCACGTGCACCACGTGCGGAGATCAGGTGCGAGCGACGATCGACGCAGCGGATAGTCGATCGACCGCGAGTAGGTCGCCGCCCGCCGCCGAACACATAGTTAATCGAATACCGATGCCGGCATAAATACGATTCGGTCGGGTTCGGCGGGCGTTGTTTATAAATACACGGGATGAGGCATCGCGCGGGCGCTGGCGGCGCGCCAGCCGGCCCGCCAGTCGAGCCGCCGGCGCCGCGCACCGCGTACCACACCACGTGCACCACCGTCCGTAGCACCCGCAGTGCACCACACACCACGCAGCACAGGACTCCCCGAGTCCTCGGTGACCGCGATTCGTTTCCGGCCGACATACGGCGCCCCAACGCGCGCGTCGCTCACACGACGACTGGAAATAGCAGCCCGCCTATTTATACTTGACTGAGGTATTTCGTGAGTTACGAGTGTTTAACGCGCCGGCGATATTAACAAAAAATCGTTTCCTGTAGTTCTCGACTCCTCCGACAATCTTAAAGACACATATAAGTACCTAAAATGTTATTTTTTTTGGGTTATTCTACTCTTTTTATATATCTGAGTATGAGTACACGATGGCTAGAATTAGATATAAGTAGAAAAAAAAAACAATACTGATGAAAGATTGAACCGTCGCAACCCGAAGTTTTATATCGGTGCGTCTATATTTAACGAGTATCGGTGACGGGCGGGCCGTGCTCCGGTGTCAACACTATATTCACGATGATCTTTTTAATACGAAACAGTGGATTTAGGACGTGGTGTGATCCACCTTAAGATGTAGGTCACGGGGCCGACGCACCAGCTGTCCCGCCATGTGCGGCACCTCACAGCTGGTTATTGCATGTTCGGTATAAACTGGAGCATCGAACACATTTAGATCCACTTGTGGCAGTCTGTTGCAAATAAAAAAGTATAATGACTTGTCAATCGTAAGTGGAAGGAAAAGCGAGGGGAAACATTATACCCTGGTGCTAGAGCGCCATTGCCGATCCTCATTCGCATCCAAGAGTATTGAAATTTTCCACCCTTATCTTGAACAGCTGAATATGTATCTTTCGAATCTTTGTGCTTCGTTTCATTTCGTTTAAAGAGAGTTCAGATCTTTCTCTAAACAGAGTCATTTCATAGTGTACCAAGTTACCAACCAGTACCTATTTTTATTTAATTCTTAATTTATAAGGCCATACATCTTAAAGATTAATGCTTAGCACAAACCTACGCGAGCACGCGACTGCGAAGCGGCAGCGTCAATACAAATCACACATTTGACAACTTGTCAAATGTGTGCTTTGTATTGACGCTGCCGCTTCGCAGTCGCGTGGTCGCGTAGGTTTGTGCAAAGCATAAGTCGGCCAACCAGTACCTAATCCGAAGAATTCTGTAGTGTTGTAGTGTAAGCGAGTTGTAACTTGTAGTGTATCATTGATGCTGCGCTGCCTAACTTTATTTACTAGGTCCTATAAGAGAAACTACCTTGTTTACGTTGGAAAATCTATACGCAGCCTTCAAAGATGCAATCGTGCGGGTTTAAGGACGTGTTTCCACTGACGCAGAGCGGAGAGGAGCTTAGCGGTGCCGAATTGACCAATCACCCTGCTCGAAATCTTCACTCCGCTTCGCTGTCATTCCGCTGGAATAGCACGATTAGTTGTTCAGGCACATTCGGGCACCGCTAAGCTCCTCTCCGCCCCGCTCCGCGTTAGTGGAAACGCGGCCTAATATTGAAATGAAAATTGTTGACAAACAATAGTTCCAGTGACTCGCTGAATGTTCTATCGAAACGACTTAGAAAAATTTTAAGCAACTTATGGGAGCTCTTTTAGTTTATTTAACGTCGGATGGTCCATTGACGTGGATGGTTGTGGTCAGACATGGCGGAGGCAGTGGAGGTGGAGACGGCGCTGGCGGGGCCGAGCGCGCGCACGCCGGAGCCCGACGACCGCCCCGAGCCCCGCGCCCCGCCCAAGGACCCGCCCATCGTCTTCAGAGATCTCGATGTGAGTACACCCACCGTACTGCTAGTGTTTTTCCTCCGGAGACATGCCCCGTTGCCACAGCGACGCTTGATCTATTGTGACTCCTTCGCATTAGAGTACCGTCCCCGACGCAATGCTGCTCATAAATTGAACGACGTGGTCGGTTCGTGGTGGAGTATTCAGACGCCTGATTCTGTTATTTACGTGGCGGGCGGAGAATGGTATAGACTATAGACTATAGATGACGTTTTAACGTCTATATACTTTTTTTTACGTTTAAAGATACAATTCCGTGCATCGCGATCGATCGCGGTCGCGCACGACCTACGACTGTCGTCGGCCGCTCGCGACCATAGTCAGCGTATATGATAATGTATGGCACCGCTTCCGAGGCCCGCAACTGATGCGCGCGGCCTACGACTGTCGTAAGCCGCGCGCGACCGTGCCATATAACTTTGACACGGTCGCGCGGGGCCTACGACAGACGCGCGCGACCGACGACAGTCGTAGGCCGCGCGCGTCAGTCGCGGGCCTCGGAAGCGGTGCCATACATTTTCATACGCTGACTATGGTCGCGAGCGGCCGACGACAGTCGTAGGTCGTGCGCGGCCGCGATCGATCGCGATGCACGGAATTGTACCTTTAAATTTAAATTGCTATTTTACCTTTTGAATTGGACATTAAAAAAACGTCAATAGGACAGGCCAGGAAAAATTATAGTAAGTTCTAGGACCAAAAAAAGCTTATATCAAAAACTTTGCTGTAAAATAATGACAGACATAATTAGGTTACTAATGGGTTACTACTAGGAGTATAATATCTAAATTGTAGTCACTAACCTTGGAGACTGTACACCGGACGCTCGTAAACAGTCGCCCCCACGTCCTGCGCACGAGTCGCGCTGGAGAGCGCATGTATTTATTTATATTTTATGCACTCATGTGTTTACGCTGCTTGACCATTTTCCAGAACACTTTAGTGACGTGGACCGGCCTACGGTCGGATACGATTGTGTCGTGATCGAGGTCGCCCCTCCTCGTAGGCGACAAGCTACTGAGTATTGTCACTATAAATGCCACTATAAAACAAAAGAAAGGAGATAATAAAATATTCAATCCTCCCTAATACTCTAACGCGAACGCCCTTAAATATTTACACTGCGTATATAGTTATACACATACTTACTTATTCAAGGTCGGCCGTCTCCGTCCGTCTCGTGACTTTTCCAATGCGCCAGAAGAGTAGACCTCTTTTGTTGTAATAACTCGTTATGTTTTTTTTATTACGCCTTCGACCGAAAAACATTATAGCAGCATTTGGTGTAGAGCCCAAGTTCACCAAACAACACGTAATATTGCAGGGCGCGGCGGAGTTCGAGAAGCTGTCAGCGTCGCTAGCGGAGGCGGCGCTGTCGGAGGAGGAGCGGACCAGCCTCGACGAGCTGCAGCAGTACCTCGTGCGCGGGGAGGGCAGCTGGGTGCTCGGCGACGAGTTCCTCACATTCATAGGTCGGTGTACACCAGGGTTGCCATGTAAATACCCCTATAGAACAATAGTTATACACATTATAGCGGAAACTTACTAAAGTTAGGACAGCGTTTAGACAGCGAGAAACATAATTGTTGGGTTTCGAAGTCTTCCTGTCGCACACGGAGGCCTTATAATTAAATTAATTAATTAAATTGAAGTTTAATCATCATTGTGCGTATGTAGGCTTAAAAATCACCACACATTGTCACTAGATAGTCACCACTGTTTCAAAGGCATGCTATCGTGACCATCGACTGTGATATTATTTTTTGTCTGAAAAGTTTTGAAACATGCAGCGAAATTGATTTGCTGTAATTTCCACTAAAACAAAACGATCTAAAGACGGTAACTTTCGTTGGCCAATTCTCGAACCTAACGCACGGCCGCTTCGGAGAAGTTTGGCAACAAACACAGCGAATTTATGAAATGTACTATCATAGGCAGATAGCGGACCTAAGTATATTGGTGGCTTTTGCCAAACCCAGCCTACAGATGACCAAATGACTTCCGTCAACTGCCTATGATTGAATTTCTTCGATGGTACGGGATGCCATATCGTTGTAACTTGTAGTAACAATGCATTCCCCGCAGGCGCGATCCTGTCTGGCGCGCACGGCGAGGAGGCGCGCGTGTGCGCGCTGCGGTGCCTGGCGGCGGCGGCGTTGCGCGAGGACGTGTCGCTGCTGCTGCACCAGGACCGCCGCCACCACGCGCTGCTCGCGCACGCCCACAACATTGACCGCCTGCCCGCACCGGAGCAGCTCGCCATCGCGCTATTCGTGAGTTCTAACAGATATACGCACACGTACTTACTAAGAGCGCTTACAGACTGCCGTCGACAAGTGCGTGCGATGAAAAGTGCCGTTCGTCTGTAAGAAGCCTAATAAAGAAATTCATTCATAAATATATCAATAACCTACGTTATTCGGTTGGGATAAGTTGAGTTAAATGTAATAGTGATCTGTCAGCTGAGTTGTCGACCGAGTAACGTAGGTCCGCGATCTGTTTATGAGTCGATTACTCGGATAGTGTGACTCGAACATCCCACGAGTTTTCGGCAGTCGTCGATTTTCACACATCATTTAATATGTCATTAGATTCATTACCACAGACAATAAGAATAATTTAAATGATGTGCGATTGTCGATTGTGGCAGAGCTGTCAAACTGCAGTTGTGTAAGAGCGCTTACAGACGAACGGCACGTGTCGGCAGCACGCGTCGGCGGCAGTCGACGGCAGACGACGGCACGTGTCGGCGGCAGTCGACGGCAGTCGGCGGCATGTGTCGGCGGCAGTCGACGGCAGCCGTCGACAGTTTATCACGCTTGCAGTTGTGACGTAGCGCGTAAAGGTAAGCATCCACAGGTCAGTATCGTACGCAGCGGACGTCTCGCATCAAACGGATAATTTTTTTACAGTACGTCCACTGTATCGGCAGCGTACGGATTACCGACTAGCCAGTATTCTTATCTTCAAATTAGTCCAAACAAAGTTCCTAAGTCAAAATTTCTGCTTTCGACTATTCCATCCACACCCCCCTTTTGAGCATTCATTTACTAGGCTAGTCGGTAATCCGTACGTTGCCGATTCAGCGGACGTACTGTGAAAAAATTATCCATTTGATGCGAGACGTCCGTTGCGTATGATACCGACTTGTGGCCGCTTACCTTTAGGCGGTACGTCACATCTGGGGGCCTACCACCAACTCTACTAAGCGACACCGTTTGACAGATAAGCAATAATTACTTTAACGTCAAGCTAGCGATCTTAAAAAAGTTGATATTTCACAGCGGATTTAACAATGTTTTGTATTTTATTACTGTTTTTTAGTAAAATTATATTTAAAAAGTGAGTACGGTAATGTTATTGTAATCTTACAACAAAGTGTTCTGGAAACATGATCGTAATAGG
Source organism: Polyommatus iphigenia (assembly GCA_963422495.1). Taxonomy (NCBI): domain Eukaryota; kingdom Metazoa; phylum Arthropoda; class Insecta; order Lepidoptera; family Lycaenidae; genus Polyommatus; species Polyommatus iphigenia. The sequence goes on along the minus strand of OY730181.1, from coordinate 13,573,995 downwards.
AAAGGTCGTGGTAGGCCCCCTGCCAGCGTCATAAACTGTCAACGGCTGCCGTCGGCTGCCGTCGACTGCCGCCGACACGTGCCGTCAACTGCCGTCGACTGCCGCCAACACGTGCCGCCGACTGCCGTCGACTGCCGCCGACACGTGCCGCCGACACGTGCCGTTCGTCTGTAAGAAGCCTTACACGTACACGTAAAAGCAACACATTCGACACGCACCTTAAACGTTGTCATCGGTCTTACGATAAATAACTGCTGAAAACTCAAAAACTTCGAGGGCGCTTAAGCTCCAAGTGTCTAAACACACTAGGCTGAATTACGCCGGCGTAAATTCCGCCGCAAATGTCAAACGCATACAAATACGCGACGGAATAGTGTGTCGTCTCTCGCGTTCCGCCTGTATTTTGTATGAGTTTGAAACACGGCGTAAACGCGGCGGAATTTACGCCGGCGTAATTCAGCCTAGTGTGTTTAGACACCAAGGGTACAATATGTAGAGGACGTTTATGCAGAAGGGCTTAAAAATATTACCCTTAGGTACTCGACCTCGCTCCACGGTCCCACAGTTAAGTTTTGGCGGTAAATGAAGCTAAACACCAACCTAATGTGTATATTTGTGGTCAGATGTGCAACTTGTTCGAGAACCCGTCGTCGTCGGAGTGGCTGCTGTACATCAGCGAGTGGCAGGCGGACGGCGTCGCCGCGATGCTCTCCAACATACGCGTTACCACCAAGGTCAGAACTGATGGAGGATGGCTCATTCGATACGTTAAAAGTCATTCCACAGACAAACACGAAACATTGTACAGCCTACTCAGTGTGTAAGAAGTGGGCATTTAAGTTATTCTAATTAGTTTCAAGTACTTAAAATGGCATATTTTCGTGTACACCTATGAAACATACGTCAATTGACAGAGAAAATAATTACAAACAACAAATACTCTTTGACAAAATGTCGTAAACTACTTTTCGAAATATTTCAGGTCGTATATCTAAAACGTTATTTATATGTTATTTATTTTACATTTTAAAACTGAAATAACACAGAAAGTATATCATTTACGACATTTTGTCAAATAGTATTTATTGTCTGTAAACATCTTCTCTATCGATTGGCGGATGTTTCATAGGTGTACACCAAAATACGACAGGTATGCCAATAAGGTTTGTTGTTCTTTACACATTTGAACAACATTTTGGACAGCTCCCACACAATATAACTGCGAAGTCGCAACGCATCGCAAATATGTGCGACCAAATTCATAGTAAAAATGTAATTACGATGCGATGCGAATTCGAAGTTTTAAGAGCCCTTAGCTGTCAAAATTGGTCTTCAAATGTGTAAATTTCTAACTTAAACACCCACTTTTTACACACTGAGTAGGCTGTACAATGTTTCGTGTTTATCTATGATCTATCTAGTGACTTTACGTATCGAATGAGGACCAAACATTGTATAGCGCATCCATCGTGTAAAATTGTATTAGTAAGGTTTTATGATTCTAAGGGCCTGCTTCACCACTTCCTGATAAGTGCCAGATAGGCTATCCACAACACAACTTGACAGAGACTCTATCTGTCAAGTTAAGTTGTGCTCTATCATAGAGTATGGAGTATCTGTCAGATAAGTTGTGAATAGCCTATCCGGGACTTATCAGAAAGTGTTGAAAGAGGCTCTAAATATAGAATAGCGGTAAATGACAATTGAATGAGATGTACGCTAATGTAACGTGTTGAATGTAAGATACGTTGTGGTGCGTGCAGGTGTGCGTGCACTGCACGCTGTGCGAGGACGCGGCGCTGCGGGACGCGGGCACGGCGCTGCTCTACAACATCGCCACCAAGGAGGTAAAGACCGTGGTCAGTATCGCTCTACTACTTACTATCTCTATCTTACTGCCTCATAACTCATAAGCATCGAATACCGTTAAATGTTTGTCATGTTACACGATTGAATATAAAGTAGCCCGCAAACGATCAAATTGTTTGTCAAATTTTACGTGTTTGTCAAACAGTTTGATCGTGTACAGCTTTGTTTGAAACGTTTGCCAAACAAACTACGTGTTTGACGTGTTTGAAGAAAATTTGGATTACGTATAGCGTTTGACAAACGTGTTTGAACGTGTTCCGCTGTGTTTGTCAAACAAAATCTCATGATCTCAAACCGATTCTAGCTAATTGTTTGACAAACGTGTTTGATGCACGTTTGATCGTCTGCGCTGCTGTTTGATGAAAACGTAAATTACATCAAACATGTTTGTCAAACAAATTTGATCGTTTGCGGGGTACTTAAATATACAGTACAAAATATAAGAACTACTGTAATAGGTCGCCTCCACTGTGCAGATTGTATGAATTTAAAGTAAATGCCAACATTTCGGAGCATTGACTACCTTTTGCCTAGCGGCCAAAATTACATCTTAGCTCGATTTTAACGACTAGAAAACTTTTATTATTTTTTCAAAAGACATTTTTTATTTAAAGCTTATAAAGTTAAGACAGCGTATGACAGTAGTTGTAAAACGTTTAAGTGCATGTTTACGGACGTGACGTGGTAATGAGTGACGTCACGAGTTTATAGTGTCGGTTTAGTGGGTGAAGTTTATGAGCGCACGACGGCGCGCGGCGCCTGCGTGATCGACTCGCACTTCGCCTAACAATCATTAAATAGTGAATTCTGATTTTGTTACTTAGTATGCCCTCAGTGCTAAGGTCCCGTCAAAGGCAACATAATTCTGAACGCACCGAATACCAGCATATTCAACGAACGAAAGAAGTTCATTAAATAAATTAGTAGGACACATAATATATATAGAGATTTAGATATTCCTACAGATATATAGTGCGATCCTCATACTTGAGTAGTCATAAACTTTAATATTTAATATTATGTTTATTTTTTCGACCTCAGGCTCGGTTTTACTCCTTAGGATTTTTTGCAAATCGAGCGACTACTTTTAGTGTCATAAATATAAAATAATCTCGCAATGTGATCGCGAAAGTCGGTGCAGCATAAAACCCAAAATAAACAACCGCTAAGCCGCAAACAAGTTTACAAACAGTTAACAGTTTACAACCCACAATTACGAGATCATATCAGGATCTCAAAGTATTACAATCATCCTGTCACTGTAGACAACCGCCGTTTCCTTGTTTTCATAAAAATCTGTGCAAATATTTAGCGCGCGCTCACACTTGTCGCGATAAGGTAATTGCTCAGCTCGCGACTGTCACAACACCGGCACTGCGCCCGGGTCCTCGCGTTTTCGCATGTTTATTGTTTACACAAGATAGTTTTTCAATTGTCATTTCCTGTCAGCGCTCTATACGCGCTACTGATTACACAATATACAGCCTGCTCCTATATCGCCGGTCGTGTCGCGTCATCTTCCTGAGCTTTCCTCGCACCCTATACTGTAACCAAAGTTTTACGAATAAAAATTCCATACTATCCATTCATCGTTTCCAAACTAATACTCTAACAGTAACTGCATCGTGCGTCGGGTCGGTCGACAATCTCGCCTGTCAAAAAACAGTATATTTATTAAGGTGCCGGTTGGCAGCGGGCGACATGAAGTAACCGCAAACGACGTGTCGCAGCGACACTACTGGTTTGTATGTATTTCTATGAAATACAGCTCGCGACACTTATTCATAGAAATACATAGAAACCAGTAGTGTCGACGGCGACGATAAGTCGCCTGCTGCAACTTCATAAAGTCGGTTTCCAACTTCTACCTTTATTGTCCCGACCCGACGCGAGTCGCGCGTGTTGTCGCGTGTGGTATCGTCTGCAGAGCGCGTGTTGTTGCAGCGGCTGCAGTTCGGCGGCGCGCTGCGGGCGCTGCTGCCGCACACCGCGCGCTGCAAGGTGCGACCCCCCGCCCCTCGCCCCGCCCACCGCCCCGCCCCCGCCCGCTCCCACACACCCCGCCGGCTAACACGCAAGTACCACTAACACACAAGAAGAGGCTGTCCCTGTCTTAGATCGCTAAATGACAAGGACGACACGATGATATTTAAGTTGTGTAGTCAGTATTCAGCTGAAAGATTCGCATCGAGCTACTAACACAAGCAGACAATTACTAGCTCACGCGCATTTCCGATGTATACGTATGACAGCTGAAGTCCCAGGGACCATGTAGACAAGGAGGCGCGGGAGTCCTCGCGGTTCAAACGTTATGGTTCCCTCGAGAACCGGTTACAACCCTATTTTACTTCCGTATGAGTATTAGACTCAATCGGTTTACTGAACTGATCCTATCTACCACGCGCGACGTCGCTCGAACATTACTTATCGACTATCATATAGACAAAGGGAGCTACGAGTACACGTCAGATTCCATTTAATCCTACCGTCAACAAAGAAAACAATAGGGCATGCGGCAGATTGCATCACTAAAATAATACAATAATAGTACAAGAAAACGCTAGCGAAAATAGTCGCAGTCAATATTTGCCCCACATGTACGTGCGCCCTCCAGTTTGCCGCTGAGTTATATAACGTCGTACTCTATATGTTAATGGCAAATCAAAAGTAAATGTCACGTTATTCTTAATCGTTAATCACAGAATTCCGAAATATATTAAACTTTATAGAAACGTCCTCAATCTTTAATCGGAGACCACGATGACTGCTCTACAGACCTACAAGAATCTTAAAGGCCTGATAGACGTACGAACTTAAAGCACGCGGGTTTTAAGTTCGCGAACTTACTCGGCTCGACGTCGATGACACACGAGAATCGCTCACACTGGATTACCATGTCCCCATACTCGCGGCTCGCAGTCTTGCCAGACGTACGAGCCGAGACAAGCTACGAGTAAAATTCCAAGAAAGCGAACTTGCGCGGCAATCTTTAAGTACGCAGTTTTTAGGTGACACACAGACGATTAAGATCGTCGAGCCATAAGTCCGCGTACTTACTCGCACATCTGTCACCCCTTTTAAGCTCTTTGATGCCATCGTCGTTCAGTCGGGTATGCGAAGCAGCGGACACTTAAAATAAAACCGGCGTGTTGTTAGTTGTAATTTTGGCCCTAAGCATTAATGTTATTTCGACGGCTTCCACAGAAAAGCGGAAATGTTGAACAGCATAGGTCTATTCTTTACGACATTTAGCGTATACGTGCCTTGAAATGAAAAAACAAACTAATAGAATTGGTTTGACATCTGATTGTGTCCGTTAGGCTTCTTACAGACGAACGGCACGCGTCGACGGGCTTGACGGCGCGGCAGTCGCTGGATTTTTTTAAAATTTTTTTTGACACTTGTCGACAGCGTAAGTCTGTAAGCGCCTTTACGTTGACAAAGTAATGTATGTTTCAATATATAGTGCGTCAAGAATGTCTAAGAGGCGAAACTTTTTTTTTAGCAATAGCAACACTATTTTGACATTTAACCCTTTGTTGTATCAATACTCTATGACATAAAATTAACAAAACAAACATTTTCAATTTGCTTAAATTTAGTTTTACAATGTGAAAACTACATGTTACTGTGATAAATATTAACAATTAAAGTGAAAGATGTGTCAGAGTGCTGAAAATTTGAAGATTTTCATTGAAGAAAAATAGTAAAACGCGAAAATATCACTGAAATTCTCGCGTCCACATTTTCGATTCTGATCGTTCAATCGCCATAGTAGCAGGTAATTAAGCGTTTGTTTTATAAATTCTGTTTGTTAATTTTATTGTATAATGCAATTTTAAGTAGCCTGAGTAAGTAATAAGTGGTATAATAAAACAACAATTTTTCATAAACCTTATGTTTACGTAAACTATGAACTGTCAAAGAAATCTACAATATAACGCGCCTAACAATGATTGATACTTTGACGTAGGTGCTTTGCGTAATTATGTATCTCAGATGTAGGTATATAAAATTCTCGTGTCACAGTGTATGTGCTAACTCCTTTAACACTTTGATGCAGGGTAATATAATATTATAATTAAGTATTACGTTTTATGTTTACAGCTAGCAGAAAAAGCGTTTAACGAAATAACCGAAATTACTGGGAGAATTTATGCTATCATTTTGTACGATAACGATGAAGTAATAACAAACTAAATTTTAAGCTATGGATTTCCGCAAAGTAACGCCTGATTCCATTAACTACCACTGCTGTAACTACCTACATGGACCTATAAAGTGGCGATGATTCTGTTTCCGGCTGCATTGTAGAATATTATTTGGATGATCATATTTTATTAAATAACAAAACCCTGTTTTTTATTGTTTGTATTTTTTAAATAAGTAGTTCCTTAATAAAATAGGAGTGAGCTTCTCTCAGCTCTGACTGGTCATCAAAGTAGCTCTGCACCTCTAAGGGAGAGGGTACTTAAATAACAGGTGTTATTAAAATTCATAATATGTAATACTAGTGACTAGCTGATGTCCCGGTGAACTTCGTGTCACTTATAAACCTTCCCTGGACTGCCAGGAATATTTTAAGACTAAAATTAGCCACATCGGTTCAACTGTTTAATCGAGTTATTGCATTTTTTATATAGTCCATCAAGAAAGTGAAGAAATTAAAAAGTGGCAACATCGTAGTGTCATCCCTTTTTTCTTAGATTGATTTGAAAGGGATGACACTACGATGTTGCCACTTTTTAATTTCTTCACTTTCTTGACAGACTATGACAAATACAAACAAACAAACAAATCTTTATTTCGCTCAAAAAAGAATTTTACATGTTAAGTATCTTAAACAAAACACTGCTCCCCACACTAGGATTCCCAGTGTCGTGGAAAGCAGTCTGTTCCATCATGCACATGGATACATACAATTAATTTTAACCAGCTAATGACATATTTGTGATAAGTGATAACTAACATAAAGTTACATGTTCTAAGTATTTTTAACAGAACCAATAATGAATTTAAAAATAGAGAATATATTTTTAAAGTAGGTGATGCTTTTATATTATGATACAAAATACACGTCATAATAGCATTACAAGATCATTACCGGAGCCACCGAAACCAGCTACAGTAGGTACGTGTAAGTTAGTGATGAGGTGAGTTATACAAAGATTATAATACTTTACATACATTAGATTGTTTCTTGTAATATCGTAAATTAAACACACACTATAACTACATTATAATTATTTCAAATTTTCTTAACTACATAATAATATATATAAATCATAATAATATTTACATCGTGTTTTTTAAACTGTATAATTATATACAGTTTTATATTAATAAAGTATCAAAATCTTTTATAGTGACTGGATACAGTGTGGCCATAAGAGGCCACACCGGAAACAAGTGGCGACTCTATTAATGTCGTGACTTTTTTGACGGACTATACAGTGTCTTCTTTTGTTTTAGAGTTCAAGAAATAGATAGATTAGGAGAAAGATGACTTTTCCCAGCTATTCTAATAGGGAATAGGCTAAGATTGGAGCAGAGGGTGCTACTAACACCTAAAGTAATTAATCCGACAAAAATTTGACACGTTGCACATGTCATATCAGAATATTGACAAAAACGTTGTCAAACGTCGTACAAACTTTTTGTTTACTGTCTATAATGCTGGTGCTGCATTCTAGCGTGAAAACGTCATAGTGATATTATATCCTGTCGGCAGCCTTCTTTGCAGCATTGTTATTATCTTGGATCGAGGTTATTATTACCAACGAAGTAATTTTACAGACTAGAACTAGAATAAAAGGGGACCAACGAAGTAATTTTACAGACTAGAACTAGAATAAAAGGGAAAGGCACCACTTTTAGCTTTTGAAGATTGTTTATATACAGGCTGTCACAAAACTATGTGGTAATACTTTAGGGTGTGTGTGGGTCCCACGTATTGAGTGTATTGTGAAAGTAGCAGCGCTGAAAGAGGAACTTTTTTATCTTTTGTGTGGGGAAATTCAATACGCTCGGGCGCTTGCCATACTAATCACAAAAAATGCGCTTTCAGCACTGCTACTTTCACAGTAAACTCTCTATAATGAACACATACAAACCCTAAAGTATTATCACTTAGTTTTGTTACACCCTGTATAAACATTACCGATATCCTACGACGTACATCCTCATCCAAGTTTCGGCAGATCTATATTCATGAGGCCGAAGTTCGGCCTCTGAATTATTCTAATTCCTGCCTAATTATATCAGTGACCGAACACGTATTGAGGCGTAGTAGGATTAAGAATTTATTCGCTTCCAAGAAATTTGGACGTAAATAAGTAGTTATTTAAATCTCGTATATCGCGAAATCCTATTACATCTATACATATTATAAAACAAAGTCGCTTTTTTCCCTCATGTACCTTTGTTCCCTTTAATCTTTAAAACTACGCAACGGATTTTGATGATTCTTTCAGTATTAGATAGCCCATTTATCGAGGAAGACTATAGACTATATTTTATCACGCTAAAACTAATAGGAGCGAAGAAATAGAGGAAAATGTGGAAAAAACGGAGAAAATTATTTGAAAGGGCTAACTTGAACGCGCTAATCTCAGGAACTACTGGTCCGATTTGAAAAAATCTTTCAGTGTTAGATAGCCCATATATTGAGGAAGGCTATATGCTATATTTTATCACGCTAGGAGAATGTGAAAAAACGGGGAAAAATAATTTGAAAGGGTTTATCTCGCGAACTACTGGAGCAATTTTTATGTTATTTGGCACAGATAAGAAATAGACCACGTGAAGGATCATAGGCTATCGATTTTAATCATTTTTTCAGTGGCTATATATTTTATACCCGTGCGACGCCGGGGCGGGTCGCTAGTAATTCTATACATATTATAAAACAAAGTCGCTTTTTTTCCCTCATGTCCCTTTGTTCCCTTTAATCTTTAAAACTACGCAACGGATTTTGATGATTCTTTCAGTATTAGATAGCCCATTTATCGAGGAAGGCTATAGACTATATTTTATCACGCTAAAACTAATAGGAGCGAAGAAATAGAGGAAAATGTGGAAAAAACGGGGAAAATTATTTGAAAGGGCTAACTTGAACGCGCTAATCTCAGGAACTACTGGTCCGATTTGAAAAATTCTTTCAGTGTTAGATAGCCCATTTATTGAGGAAGGCTATATGCTATATTTTATCACGCTAGGAGAATGTGAAAAAACGGGGGAAATTATTTGAAAGGGTTTATCTCGTGAACTACTGGAGCAATTTTTATGTTATTTGGCACAGATAAGAAATAGACCACGTGAAGGATCATAGGGTATCGATTTTAATCATTTTTTTCAGTGGCTATATATTTTATATCCGTGCGACGCCGGGGCGTGTCGCTAGTCTATACTTATTATAAAACAAAGTCACTTTTTTTCCCTCATGTCCCTTTGTTCCCTTTAATCTTTAAAACTACGCAACGGATTTTGATGATTCTTTCAGTGTTAGATAGCCCATTTATCGAGGAAGGCTATAGGCTATATTTTATCACGCTAAGACTAATAGGAGCGAAGAAATAGAGGAAAATGTGGAAAAAACGGGGAAAATTATTTGAAAGGGCTAACTTAAACGCGCTAATCTCAGGAACTACTGGTCCGATTTGAAAAAATCTTTCAGTGTTAGATAGCCCAGTCATTGAGGAAGGCTATAGGCTATATTTTATCACGCTAAGACTAATAGGAGAATGTGGAAAAAACGGGAGAAATTATTTGAAAGGGCTTATCTCGCGAACTACTGGAGCAATTTTTATGTTATTTGGCACAGATAAGAAGTAGACCACGTGTAGGATCACAGGCTATCGATTTTAATCATTTTTTTCAGTGGCTATATATTTTATACCCGTGCGACGCCGGGGCGGGTCGCTAGTGTTTTATAATGTGAAACGTCTGCTTCCTAGAATATTGTGTTTGTAAATCAATGATAACCGCGGCACTAAACGGCATCGGCGTGTTTGCTCGTCTAACATCTGCCCCTGAGCGCCGTGTACTTCTAGGAGGAATTTGTAGCGTACATTTTATTATGAAAGGTGTTTGTTTACACTGAAATAAAGTAATTACATCGAGCCCTGTGTACCTTTGTTACGAAATGTTTATCGCTATCTCAGTTTGCGTAACTGCCAGTGTCACGCAATTAACGAATTTCATGGGATACCTCTAAAGTCTAAACACAACGATAAAACTTTTAATACCATGGCTTATAGTTCTTACAAAATTCATAACGAGGCGTTTTCATCAATATAGGGATTAAACTATAAAAGACACAGCAACAACATCATATAATATTAAAGTATGCTATATTAATTAGTAATTACCCATAATATATGCCAATCATATTTTAACTCAGGCGGAGCAGCGTCAACTTATAAATATGTATACATTTAAAAATAATGAATTATAATTATCTAAATTATATAGGCAAACGAAACGAGGTGCTAGAGATAATATTATAATTTAGTAGTCCGGTGATATCATGTGAAATATATTGTAATGTATATGTCGCAGTCATCTGGTTTAATCTGCGATTCGATCGAATGACTAGCGCATTCATTGAATGACACCATTCAATTGAATGACTGAAGGACAACTCGTCAAGACGTTGACTGTAACGTTTAACGTCTTGACTAAAAGTCATATAGCGAAGTCGTTAAATGGGATGCTATATATTTTTTTCAAGTAGCCGTTGATGGGGTAGTTATAGGTAAATCCACGATTTCATATTATTTTATTAGTTATTACAAATAAAGCACTTTAATGTAAATGTAATCGATAAAATATCAACACAGTGCTATCAGCTTTGCGAGCTGTTTGACGCCATATTTGTTTTAGTGACTAGTAGCGCCGCCGCCGTAGGAAGAAAATAAAATACGTTCAATTACCTGACTGATTTCATGTCCGCTATCTTCAAAACGCTATGCTACAAATCGCTAACTAGTTGAACGTTGAGGGACAATCGTTCAATCGACGTTCGGCCGAGTCATTCGATTGAATGGTGTCATTCAATGAATACGCTAGTCATTCATTCGATGATTGAACCAGATGACTGCGACATATACATCTCATTAGCGAGTGAGCAAGTAGCAGGTACGAGCGGTTAGATGACTTAGATGTTATCGTGGTGACATGTGGCCCGCGGGGAACTCGTTTGCCGATTAATGTATGAGGACGATTGTACCAGCGGGAAACTGGCCTCATGTGACACTCGTGTAATAAGAACTAAAGTTAATGACGACGTGATTGGAGTTAGTACTTCCCCGAAGCGTAGCGAAAAACCCAATTTTCGATGTATCGGTTTTACCGAATGGGTTTTTAAAGTCAGACACATTGATTGTAAAACTTTTCCAATAAAACTCCAAAAGATTCCGCTCGTTACGAGGAAACATTAAAAAACATGCCGAACATGTCGTTGAAAGAATGCTAGATCATAACGGTCCTATCATATTGTAAATATCATAGACGATCAGGACATGGCGCTCGTTCCGCGAGTAGGGAGCGCAACAATTTGCGCTGTCACCACTGGTTTGAGATTTTCTCTTACACATAGCCACCCCCAGTATCTCGACGCGAATCGAAACTAGAAATGTGAATGTTCTGTAAAGCTGGCACCGCATTCGTATCATTTCAGCGGGGTAAGGGGCCGTTCACAAATTACGTTACGTAACAATTTCTGTTTCTTAATAAACTCTTTAGGACCCGTTGCGCTATATGGTTGGGCATTCAAAAGGCGCTAAATCTAAGTGGAATCGGGTCGTGACATGTGCAGGTGTTCGACGAGGTGTGCGCTGAGCTGTGTATGGCGGCGCTGCAGCTGGCGCAGTGGGCGCCGCCCGAGGAGCCACTGTGGCGGGCGCTGGCGGCGCTCTCCCGCCTGGCCCAGCACTCCGCCGACGTGCCGCAGCTCATCGCCATGGTCGGACCCCACCCTGACGCCTTCCGGTGAGCAAACTCGCATGCACGTATACGCGTCTACAAATATGTACAGAAGTTGATTCCTAGGCAGATCCCCCACCTGCGTAGTTTGGTCGCGTTACGTCAAACCCAGCCGACAGTGGCGACAGATCACAATTAACATTGAATTAATATGATCCGACCGAATGACGTTGGTCTGTCAACTGCCTAGGAAATAGGAATCAATCCTCGATGGTGCGTACGGTTCGCACGCACGTACGCCCGTGCGTACGTAAAGGCGTGGCGGCATCTAAAACGATAGAGAAACAATGTTTTGAAACGAGAATGCTGTATATGCTTTGACCAAATAAAACTCAATTGAAGTTAATATTCTAAAGAACATGGTATTACAGAATATTAAGTTATTAACCACCGACCATATCAACCATCGGTTTTTTTAAGAAAATATTTTAATTACACTTCGATCAGATCTGAGCTTCTACGCGTAACGTTTCAGGGGCACGAGTCCGCGCATCGACGAGCAGATAGACCTCATCATGAAGAAGATTAAGTGACGTCACGACTCGAGGGAGTGAGACGTGGGAGGGGTAGGGAGAGAGGGGGGAGGTGTATTTATTACGAGTTCTAATACTGTTGTGTTTTGTGATATATTTTATAAATAAATGATGTATCTAACAATATAGAGTTTTTTTAACTAGTGGGGTTGCACAATATAAATAATAGTAGTTTACCATGCAGACAGTAGATGTCGTTTTTAACTACATATTTTATAATAAGTATTATGTGTTTTGCGACCAACAATGGAATAATTCTCGTTTTTATTATTCCATTGTTACTCATGTATCATTAATGCATTAGGAATTATATAATTAAAAATAGATTAAGTTCTAGTAATGTTAATTAAGAAATACCTAATTGAATTTCAAATTTAGCAAGCGAGAGGCTAATCACCTCTTTACAAGTAACCATCGTCAAGTCGGCTATGAGAGCCATTTACCTCATTAATAATAATTATTACCAAAAAGATACACAATTTACATAGGCTGCTATTTATGTATCCGGAACTGGCCACTTACAAGAACAATATTTAAAAAGTAATTACAACATTTGAAAATAGAACTCTTTGGTTGAAGAATACATTTTGTTTCATGTGACTGTCAATTATTTTTCCATTGTGGCGTCATTTTGAAAATTGCGTGTCTTCATTTGCCATGGATTTAACGCGTGAACATTTTCGTGCAATGATTTACTACGATTTTCGGCGTGGGCTAAATCAACAACAGTGCTTTATTCAACTCACCGCAACTTTTGGAGATGAAGCACCATCAAAAACCACTGTTTATCACTGGTACAGTGAGTTTAATCGTGGGCGGTCTATGCTCACGGATGAAAATAAAGAAGGTCGCCCAAAAACAGCTGTTGTCCCACAAAATATAGATGCTGTGCGGGAACTAATAATGCGTGATCGTCATGTTACATATCGCGAGATAGAGGCGTCCTTAGGCATAAGTATGACGAGCATACATAAGATATTACACGAACATTTGGCTGTAAAAAAAATATGTTCGCGTTGGATTCCGCACAACTTGACAATCGATCAAAAACGGGCTCGTGTCGATTGGTGCAAAAAAATTATAAAAAAATACAACCGTGGTACGTCAAAAGCCGTTTATAATATCTACACAGGTGATGAATCTTGGATCTATGCATATGACCCCGAAACTAAACAACAGTCAACGGTGTGGGTGTTCCAAGATGAGCCGAAACCAACAAAAGTTACTCGTGCAAAAAGTACTTTGAAGCAAATGGTCGCCTGTTTTTTTGGAATTAATGGACATGTGGCTACAGTGCCATTAGAGAATCGTAAAACGGTTAATTCTGAATGGTATACGACCATTTGTTTACCAGAAGTCTTTGAAGAAATAAGAAAGGACAACCGACAACGCAGAATCATATTACATCAAGACAATGCTAGCTGTCACACCTCAGCTGAAACAACTCAGTTTTTGGAGGGTCAAAAGATCGAATTGACTGGTCATCCGCCGTACAGCCCTGATTTGGCACCTAACGATTTCTTTTTATTTCCATACGCGAAGAACAAATTACGTGGTCAACGTTTTTCGAGCCGCGAAGAGGCTGTTGATGCGTTCAAAATGCACGTTTTGGAGATACCTCAATCAGAATGGAAAAAGTGCTATGAAAATTGGTTCCAGCGTATGCAAAAGTGTGTCGATCATCGCGGCGAATATTTTGAAAAGCAATAAAACCATATTAAATGATATATGTTTGTTTCTTTTTTAAATTCCGGATACATAAATAGCAGCCCTCGTATATCCAGTTTAGTATCAAGGCGTATAAGCGATCTCATTAAACGATCGCCAAAAAAAGGGATGTTTCAGAACAACCACTACTTAAATATTCCACAATATGTTACATCCATATGTATGTACGTATTTAGATCGAGTGATAACGCTCTGGACCCGTTTGACATCCTTACACAAAATAGCACCTCACACCTAAAGGTCAAGGTAATTATCCAACTAATGTGGAGCATCGCCGCCGCCGCCCGCTCCGCGACGACCAGTACCACAGACCAGTAGCCGCGCGCAGGCGGCAGTCCGCGACACACACCCGACCGCGACCACACCTGTGCCGGGTTGGAACCTCTGTAGAGTCGTGACTATTACCGACTATTAATGTGCTCGTAAACTTCGATCAACAGACGGAGCGGTTAAAACTTGAGCGATAATAGAGTGGTTCATACTGTAGCGTTGGCGGCGGTCGTGATTCTAGAGTGCAAACATAATATTAAACAAAACGAACTGCAAATAGTGACAAAGGAGCGCGGAATCGAACCTCGTACCCGCGAGGACTCCTCGCTTCTCAGCTCGCCGAGTGATCGTTATCAGGGAGCAAATAAACCTGACACGAGATTATATCACTATGAGAGTTATCGAATCGCGCATCGACGTTGTTTGCTCCACCGAGGCTTCTGGTGCCGAGATAATGTTCGCCCAGTGCCGATCCGGCGCGGCGAGCGGGTAGCACGACTAGCACGCTCGCGGCCTGCGAACCTCCGCCGAGACAGCACCGAGCATGGACGCGGACGAATGGGCGCCGCTGCCGAAGCCGAAGGCGCGCGGCGGGTGGCGGGCGCTGGTGCGGCGCCGCCTGCCCGTGCTGGGCTGGGCGCGCCGCTACGACCGCGAGAGTGCCGTCGCCGACGTCGTCGCCGGCGTGTCGCTCGGCCTCACGCTCGTGCCGCAGAGCATCGCCTACGCCTCGCTCGCCAACCTGCCCGTCCAGTACGGCCTCTACTCCGCCTTCGTCGGTTAGTATCGCTCTACTATTTACATCCCGGTTTTCAGACTACATTTAGGCCCGTATTTTTGGTCAGTACTTAAGATGCGACCCGGTCTCAAGACGCGGTTCGGCTCTATGATTGGTCCAAATTTTGACAGCCAACCAATCACAGAGCCTGAACCGTGTCTTGAGACCGAGATGCATCTTGAGTACTGACCAAAAATACGGGCCTTAGTGAGAAGTAGAGTTTAGTGAACGCAGCACCGAAGATATACAGAGGAAATCGTTGTTTGTCGTGTGTCGTTGCAAAGTTTAACAGCTACCGATAAACCGGGACATGAGTATTGCCGATAGTAACACGTCTACAAAACTATTAAAAATTTACAAGTGTTTTCAAAGAAATCTACCTATAGCTAAATGTCAACGAGAAGTTTCATGGCGGGACTGCTGGGAGCTAAAATATCCATTTTATAGCCATATGTAGTCATTACCCGAAAAAAGTTACGGTCCCGTGATAGGTCCCAACTCGCAAGCCACAATATATTGCCATATTTATGTGTGGTATGAAATCCAGCACAGTTAACAGCTGCTAGAAAGTACGCACAGCGGAGCAAGGTATTAAGCGCGGGTGTGTGGTGACTGGTGGTGTGGTGTTGCAGGCACGTTCCTGTACATATTCCTGGGCACGGTGAAGCAGGTGTCGATCGGGCCGACGAGCCTGATGGCGTTGCTGACGCTGCACACGTGCCGCGACCTCCCCATCGAGTACGTGGTGCTGCTCACCTTCCTCTCCGGCGTCATCGTCTTCACCATGGGCCTGCTCAGACTCAGTAAGAATTTCATCGTTTGCTTTCTTGCACTCGGGTTGCTGCCGCGTTCATCGTCATTCATGATACTTAATTTTGTTTATATTTTATGATAATGAGCAACACATTTATATTGTTTTTTATCCTTGTATAACATAATTATGGAAAAGTCATATCGAAACATCCATACTTCCATACTTCCACACTAATATTATAAATGCGAAAGTGTGTCTGTCTGTCTGTTACCTCTTCACCCTCAAATCGCTGAACCAATTCTGCTGAAATTTGGCATGGAGATATCTTGAATCCCGAGAAAGGACGTAGGATAGTTTTTATCCCGGAAAAATGTACGGTTCCCGCGCGATAAACGGAGTTGCGGGTGTCATCTAGTTGTAGGTATATCTCGTTCATTGTGTAACATTTTTATGAGTTAAAAGGGTAATATTGTAATGGCGAAAGTGTTTTAAATTTTTATTTGTTGCTTTCGCTGAAGTAACTAATAAAATTAGGCACTGATTTAAAGGGGCCTGTTGTAAATTGCAGTTTTGGTAAGTTAAAAATTATAAATGACATGTTCAATAACTAGTTTAGCAGTTAAAACTAAGCAGTAAAATAAACAAAAATGAGTAGTAAAAAATAATCAATTGGATAATTGAAAACATTATTGAACAGTAAAATAATTAAATGAGCGGTAAAAATTTATGAATGAGCGGTTACGTGTTGGCAGTAACAAATCGGAATTTGTCAGTAAGAAATCTCATTCTAAGCAGTTCTTTAAACAATGAGAGGGTTAAATATAATAAAATCGGCCAAGTGCGAGTCGAACTCACCCATGAAGGGTACCGTACCGTTATGAAGCGAAAGTATAAGACGGTCGCCGGCTGCTGCCGCAGCACGCTCGCTGCGCTCGCTCGGCTCCCTCTGTGTTGTGGTCTAAGTTCTAACCTAACCTAACCCACTCTTGGACTTTCTGGATTGTGTTTGTTTTTGTTTTGGCGGGGCTGCGCCCCCTCGTCCCCCCGCTTCCGTATCCGTGCTCAAGTAGGCCTTCGTTAAGTCGTTATCGAACCGCTCATTCCATCATTTTTACCGCTCATTCATTTATCGAATCGCTCATTCCATCATTTTTACCGCTCGATTGTTTTTTTATTACTGTCCATGTTTTACAGTCACAATAATTAATCAACCGCTATAAAATTAAATAACTGCTCAATATTTTTTTCAACTGATCATAATAACATCTCAAATATTTAAATTACTGCTCAAAAAATTAGTTCCCATAAAATTATGATATAGTGCAGACCGAGAATGAATACTTTTAGTTCAGGAAAGTGTTTTTCATTTTTTATCATGGAAAAGTGTTCGGTCTCGCGCTACTCCAAACTTCGTGAAAAAAATAAGGGCAGTAAGCCCACTCCCTACATGATTTCTACCTCGATCGTGGGAATCGCAGACACAATAGATTTTGACTTAGGGGTTGATGGGTTAAGATAAAAACAACAATAAAACCAAAATTTTAATGTTGTTTTGCGTATCTCCTTAGGTTTCCTGGTGGACCTGATCTCGCCGACGGTGACGAGCGGGTTCACGTCGGCGACGGCGGTGATCATCATCGTGTCGCAGCTCAAGGGGCTGCTGGGGCTGCGCTTCATCGCCGAGTCGCCGGCCGAGAACGTGTACTACATCGTGCAGGAGTGGCGCCGCATCCGCCTGCCCGACTCCCTCATGGCGCTCGTCTGCTGCGCCACGCTGCTGCTGCTGCGGGTGAGCCCAGATGCCGTTGTACACTTAGGCCGGTATAAATAGTCAGTACTCAAGATGCATCTCGGTCTCAAGACGCGATTCGGCTTTATGATTGGTCCAAATTTTGACAGCCAACCAATCACAGAGCCTGAACCGTGTCTTGAGACCGAGATGCATCTTGAGTACTGACTATTTATACCGGCCTTAAACGAACATTTAAGAGCCTACTGTCAAAACGCTAGCCCCGCCAACACACAACGCTATCCTCCAATCGTGATACAATAATTCCATGAATCGTGCTCCCGGGTAATGTGCGTTAGGCTGCAGGTAATAGTGAACAATATCGCGTAACAACGGTTCCCGCATTATAGCACGAAATTAAAGGCCGTAAGTCCCAAAACTGTTTTTTGATGATTATTTAAAAACTAAATACAATACTAATATTTCCTTTAGCTATAATTTTATAAAGTGTGTGATTGTAGTAGTACAAGTTATTTAATGATAGTAACTCAATAAGTGTAACAGATACCTATTTGTTGAAATGCCCAAAAAGATTCATAATTTCGAAAAATAAAACTATGGAGTCAAAATAAGTGAATCGTGTTTTCCGTTAGCTAAGTAGGTATTAGATAAAAATATAAATATACAATTATTAAACAAATCTCAATTTCATTTGAGTCAATCGTCTTCCGGGATCGTAATACTTATTAGAAAACACAGCAAAATTGCACAGCCCGCTCTTAAGCTGGTTTTAGACTACGCTATGATATAATAGCATATAGTATATGTATAGCTCATATCAAGAATATCGCGCACCATACATAGCGTATAGCAAGCCAATAATATATTATAGTACAGTACAGTGTAAACGAATCTATAACAATGTATGGTGCGCGATATTATTGTGCTATGAACCAGTGGCAAAGAGTCCATATAACCCGATTCTCGTCGGCTTCCCTTAGAAAAATCGAATCTATGGGCCAACGACATTTTTATCCAATAAATATTTTACGTACTTAAAAAAAACTTTGAATTCACTTAAAACGCCTACAAATATTTATATTCAATAAATTTTCCACTCACTTGAAATAGTTTGAATTAATAACTAAACGCCTACAAAATTGTGCAAGCGCAGAACATCTCCGATCAAGCCAATAAATTAGCGGCTTACTTCTCCATAGAACAATATTTCATAGTAATCATCTGTCCTTTTCATTCCTGTGAACTGATCGTCATGTTCTGTCTCGTTCTAGCACGCGCTAATATACTCGGAAATAAGCCGATTTCAATGGGCTTATTACGGAGAAAGGTTAATTAGCAACGCACAGGTGCAAGCGAGAAAGATGAGTCATGACGTAAAATTGTTATGATACGAATTTAAGAATGAATGTAGCGACATAATACTTTTGCTGGCGCGTAATTACACTTTATTTGGTAGGATTTTTTGTAATATGACTTTATTAGGAATGCCTTTAGCGGTATTTATTAAATATGATAGGCGCGTAATACATTTTTATTTTGCTGGTTTTTTAGTTTGACATATGGCGGATAACTGCGAATCTTAAAGAAAAAGAACTTGTTGTTTGTTTTAATTTCAGTTTTGTTTTGTCGAATTTTATTTGTTTTAGTGTTAGAAGTGTGTCATGATTTCATGAATTAAATTAATTTATATTGTGATTTGTGTGTCATACGTAATCGTGTTGTTTGGACTTCGGAAATGGCATTAATTCAGACAGACTTTAACAAACGAAACGTTTCGTTTGTTAACTCTTTATTTTGACTTTTTAAAGGCATCATTATCAAACTTGAAACTCGAACATAATATTATGTAGGTACCTACATCAGTGTTGAGCATTTTGGTAAGTAGATTTTATACTCCGGCTTCCCTTCCGAAAATATTCACCCTTCGCCACTGCTATGAACTATATGCTATTATAATATAGCGTAGTCTGAAACCAGCTAGGCTTTATACTGTTAGACATAAGTCATGTACCTATGTCTCCTCGGGAATTAATACTAGGTATATAATACGTGAGATATAGTCAACACGGACTATCATTGTGGTTCTCCTAAGATTCTCACGGCAACTCGGTGTTTCCTTGGTACTTTAATCGCTGTTTATACCACAAAAAGCAGGATATCGATAAGATAGTTAAACAAAGAATTATTTCATTTCAGAAACTGAAAGATATCCCCGTGAACCCTAAGCGGTACGCGCTGAAGAAGTTCCTGTGGCTGGTGTCGATCGCGCGCAACGCGCTGGTGGTGTGCGCCGCCTCCGCCGTCGCCTACTACACCTACGACCCGCAGAACTTGCTCTTTAAGCTTTCCGGTCGGTTGTTTTGAACTTTTTTTATGGCAAACGAGCAAACGGGTCACCTGATGGAAAGCAACTACCGTCGCCCATGGACACTCGCAACATCAGAAGAGCTGCAGGTGCGTTGCCGGCATTTTAAGAGGGAATACGCTCTTTTCTTGAAGGTTTGCAGGTCGTATAGATCCGGAAATACTGCAGGTGACAGTTCGTTCCAAAGTTTTACAGTCTGTCTTTTATTTTGTTTGGCTACCAGAAAATGCTCTGCACTCCTTTAATTTTAAAAATTCTTTGGAGCTCGCGCTCGTATTGTAAAAGGAATGTTCGTTACTACTTTAAAAGAAACTGAGAATATTTAACCCATCAGGCCCCATAAGAGCACCGGTGATCGCGACAACAATAGAATAACAAAAGATTTCCAAGAATCTGCGATCGAAGCATTAATATGACTCGGAACGTTCAGATCCGAGTCATTATCCAAAACGAAGTACCTATTTATGTACTATCAGGGAAGTTGATTCCTAGGCAGACGGGGAACCTACGTAGTTTGGTCGCGTTGCATCAAACCCAGCCGACAGATCACAATTAACATTGAATTGCCATGATCCTACCGATTAACGTAGGTCCGTCAACTGCCTAGGAATCAATTTCGTCTATGGTACATGATGCTATTTGGTGCAGGTCGCGTGGAGCCAGGCCTGCCGGGCGTGTCGCTGCCGCCGCTGAGCGCGGTGGTCGGCAACCGCACCGTCAACTTCGCCGAGATGGTGGAGCAGCTGGGCTTCTCGCTGGTGCTCATGCCCATCGTCATGGTGCTCGCCAACATCGCCATCGCTAAGGCCTTCTGTGAGTGATCATCCCTGCGAATACTTTTGTATTTAACCCATCAAGCCTCTTGGGGTCAATTTATACTAGCGCAGAGTCGAAGCGCATCGAAGCGAATTATTAAAACTGAGCATAACAAATTCAACCTTAATTCCAAAGCGTTATGGCACTTTGTTACTTCTGATAATTTAAAAAGGCGCGCGCATCCGCGTGAATTCGCGTGAATGCGCCCGACCAACGCTGATTGACCTCGCAGAAGTAGTGTATGCGTTACGCTCTAGAGTTAAGGTTGAATTTTCTGTGTTCAGTTTTTGGGAATTCGCTTCGCTTCGACTCTGCGCTATTATAAATTGACCCGTACGTAAACCGGTGATCGCGACAACAATAGAATATAATAGCATTTCCGAGAATCCCCGATCAAAGGATTAATTGAATGGACTCGACGAGTAGATGTGGTGGAGTGTACAATTTTCCACAACTACTAGTCATCGTTCACATACTTCGTTAACTCGCAGCGATTAAAACTGATATAATGGGCAACTTTTGTATGTGCAGCGAGCAGTGGGCGCGTGGACGCGACGCAGGAGATGCTGACGCTGGGTCTGTGCAACGTGGTGGGGTCGCTGTTTCGCGCCATGCCCACCTGCGGCGCCTTCACGCGCTCCGCCGTCTCCGACAGCAGCGGCGTGCGCACCCCCGCCGCCGGCCTCTACTCCGGTACACACACACACACACACACACATACACACACACACACTCGCGCAGAGAGAGACAGAAGTAGACGACATTGTGGGGTCGCTGTTGCGCGACATACTCACATACACACATATTCAAAATATGTATATGTTACCGCTAATGTGCGTAAACCAGTTAGACTGCAGATTAACAAGGTATTCTGCAGATTATCTGGGTGAGTCAGTTAAAGTGCAAAAAGTTTATTCTATTCTTACATTAACGAGATAATCTACAGAATACCTAGGTAATCTGCGGACTAACGACCATGCATGCGGTAAATTGCATAAAACAGGTTCTTGTTTGAATAAATATTTAGTTGTAGGGAACTATTTTCGGCGCCGGTTGCCGAAATTGCTGCCGGCGCCTATTCGGCAAACATCGTTTGTCAAATGACAGAAAAATGATCAAAAACATCAGTCTTACTTAATTACTTAGCCACGGATACCGAGGCGGGGGGACGGGGGGGGCGCAGCCCTCCCGAAAGCGGGGCTCGGGGGGTGCAGCCCTCCGCCAAAACAAAAACAAACACAATCCAGAAAGTCCAAAAGTAGGTTAGGTTAGGTTAGAACTTAGACCACAACACAGAGGGAGCCGAGCGAGCGCAGCGAGCGTGCTGCGGCAGCAGCCGGCGACCGTCATAAATTGTCTTCCGCAATTTAACGATG
This sequence comes from Polyommatus iphigenia, assembly GCA_963422495.1. NCBI lineage: Eukaryota > Metazoa > Arthropoda > Insecta > Lepidoptera > Lycaenidae > Polyommatus > Polyommatus iphigenia. The sequence continues at coordinate 13,551,772 of OY730181.1, read as the reverse complement.
TACTATTCGTTACTATGCAAACTAACTAGGTGAAGTGCGAATATAAGCTTTTTTTGATTTAAATTTCACACTTTAACGTATGGTTTAAGGACGTCTGCAGTTTACCTCGTTAATGTGCATATTATCGTATTCCGCATTCTAGCGGTAACATATACACATTCTGATGGAATGTCTGCTGTGTTGCCCCCAGCATCAATAGGCGGGTCCACACATAGCGAGCAGCCTCGCGAGGCATCGCTCTGTGTGGACCCGCCTAGTATCGTTTTGCAGGTTTGCACACATATGTGATTGTAGATTATTAAGTTATTTTAATTACTGTTCTTGCAGAGTGCAGTACACTATTCATTTTTCAGGTTTGATCAGCCTGATGGCGCTGAAGTATCTAACCGAGTACTTCTTCTTCATCCCCAAGGCATGCTTGTCGTCCGTCCTCGTCTGCGCTGTCATGTTCATGGTGAGTACTACAGCTGAATACTATTACTGACTCATCCTTGAATATGCTGACGATATAATTACATAAGTCTGTATTCTTGTCACCAGCAATAACACAGAAGCATAATATTTACTAGAGCTTTAGAAAAAAAGTACTATATCGAGACGTCACCGGTATGATGTGTAATACTGCATAGTAATACTGACGCAAACCTATTAGGCGTGAGTCGTGACTTGTTCGATATAATATATCGAACATGTATATTATAATAATGATTATTATTGTAGGTGGACTGGCGGTTGCCGTGGCGGCTGTGGCGGGCGCGGCGGCGGGAGTTGGGCGCGCTGGGCATTACGTTCGCGGTGGGGATGGCCGCGAGCGTGGAGGCGGCCGTGCTGTGCGGCGTGCTGGCCGACCTCGCCGCCGTGCTGCGCGACCTGCTGCGGCAGCCGCGCCTGCTGCGACTCAACGACAAGGTAACGCGGAGACGTTGCGTTACATAAATTCGACCTCTAATTTAGTCTTGAAATAATCATGAAATACAGAGAAGCTTTGAATGGGAGGTACCTAATTCAAAACTTCTCGGTACACCTAAGTACCTCACTAAAACCACCTGCGGTTCGCCTTCAGCCGTATAGAGGAGGGATATCCCGGATCTAACAAACACAGGACTCCCTCCACGACTGGCCGGTCTACCTCGGACCGGACTTCCACCAAAGTAAGGGAACGCTTAGGCAAACTAAAGCGTTCCCCTCGACGCCGGGACTAACAAAGCCGGGCAGGTTCCCATCCTGACCCGGAGCCCCGTTAGACGAGAGTTAGGAAGTTCGCGTAGCGACGCCTCCGCACTCCCGTCCTACGCCGGCGGAGCGGCAGAGAGATGGGATCGTCCTCTCTGTCTCGCTTCGAGGCCTCTTTCTGCGACATAACAATTTCGCAGAAAGAGACCGCCGCCTGCCAGGCCTCATCGCATGCAGCGCACCATGCTCGGGAGTGAGAGGTCTCCACCTAGCACCGCCACGAGATCGTGGCGCTGCACGGCCCAGCGATCGCACAGCGGGTATGCTGGGCCGTGTCCTCCGCAGCGCCACATTCATGGCAGGCTGGCGTTGGCTCTCTCCTGGCAACCCTACACAGGTACTCACCGAAGCACCCGTGCCCGGTGAGTACCTGCGTAAGGCGACACCTAAGTACCTTATCTAGCGTAACGTAACGTAACCAGTGAACGTACCTAACGTTAGTTCACTGGGTCTACTAGTTTCACTCGAATTCGATTGTATCATGGATGTATCATTTTCCCGCCATTTTTTAGATTCAAACTGACAAGTTGCCGTTTTATAGACATTCATCAAAATTTGATCAAAATTATGCCAACTTTTTGGTGTTACCAGTATATCTTCTTATATATAAAATTCTCGTGTCACAATGTTAGTCCACGAACTCCGAAACGGCTTTACTGATTTTTACCAAATTTTATATGCATATTCAGTAGGTCTGAGAATCGGCTACTGGGTACTTTATATGTTGATAAGTGCATTTGTTGAATAAATAATAGTAAATTATTACAACCTGAGACTGACGGCGACCATTGTTTGTGCGACGAGATAGCGATCGACGTTGCCATGGCGACATACTTATTTAGTCACTTCAATAAAATAATATGGACGAAATACTTTATATTATTATGGCAAAGCAACGTTTGCCGGGACAGCTAGTATATTATAAATTATAAAAAAATTGTTAATTTTAGTATGAATAGTTAAAAATGTGTATTACATATCTACTCATTCGTGTTTAGTGGCAAGGGCGGCGTGTGGTGCTCGTGCAGCCGCGGCGCGTGCTGGTGTTCGTGAACTCCGAGCAGCTGGCGGCGCGGATACGCCTGATAGCGCCCGCCGCGCCCGCAGACGCCGACCCGGCCGCCGCGCCGCCCATCATCCTATTAGACTGCTCCGCCTTGGCGCTCATAGACCATACCGCGATTCAGGTAAGATGTTATTTTTTAAAAGAAAAATACTTTATAATTCAACTGTATGTAAGTTAATGAAGTAATTATATACAGGTGTTGGAGCGTCTCACCGAGGAGTTTAGCGTGGGATCGAGGCGATTGATAGTGTTCAACGCCTCGGGTGAGGTTGCTCGTACGCTGCGCTCTATACGCTGCCTCAGCGAGCGAGCGCTTCGGGAGGTCGACCCTCGCCGAGCTCTCCAGCTTAAACAACGTGAACACGATAAGTCGGAGCGATCGAGCTTAGACAGCCGACGTATAATTATCGAACACGTCAGCCCGAAACTTCGAAACGATGCCACCGAGTCTACATCGATTGCAGAGAGTTCCGCGCTTTTGCACACTACGCCTGAGCCCCCAGTTTAATTCTTATAAAATTGTATAAATATTGTAAATTATGATTGTAAATAAAGTTATTTTAGTTGATTTAAATTTAAAATATATTATTATTGCATAATAATATAACTTTTAAAGTAAATTAAGGTCGATTCTTTCTAAATAATTGACCTTAAGTTTAAAGTTACTTTAAAGAAGAACTAAAAATCATCTCTATGAATAGTTTATAGTCATAAGAGTCGAGATGCTTTTTAGGTCTTACTTCTTAATCTATACTAATATTATAAATGCGAAAGTATCTCTGTCTGTCTGTCTGTCTGTCTGTCTCGCTTTCACGCCAAAACTACCGAACCGATTGTAATGAAATTTTGTACACAGATAGTCTAAAGCCTGAGAAACGACATAGGCTACTTTTTAACTGAAAAAAAAGGGTTGTAAGGGGATGAAAATGCGTAAATTTGTTCAAATTAAGTTAGTTTCAAAAATTCATAATAGATGGCGCCGTGCCGTCTCCTACATCGCGCTATCGCTAGCTCAAACGTGTTACTATAAGAGGCGGTAAGGATGAAGTATCATTTTGCGTTTTTTCTTTAAGTATTAAGAAGAGTTGATCATAGATGTTCGACTTCGACGCCACTCCCCAGTTTTTAACCCCTTAGAGCGCTTACAGACGAACGGCACGTGTCGGCGGCACGCCGCACGCGTCGGCGGCAGTCGACGGCAGACGACGGCACGTGTCGGCGGCAGTCGACGGCAGACGATGGCACGTGTCGGCGGCAGTTGACGGCAGCCGTCGACAGTTTATCACGCTTGCAGTTGTGACGTAACGCGTAAAGGTAAGCGTCCACAGGTCGGTATCGTACGCAACGGACGTTTTGCATCAAACGGATATTTTTTTACAGTAGATCCACTGTATCGGCAGCGTACGGATTACCGACTAGCCAGTATGTTTATCTTCAAATTAGTCCAAACAATGTTCCTAATCGAAAATTTCTGCTTTCGACTTTTCCATCCACACCCCCCTTTTGAGCATTCATTTACTAGGCTAGTCGGTAATCTGTACACTGCCAATTCAGCGGACGTACTGTGAAAAAAAAGACGGGTTGCACTCCGGGAGTGCCGGCAGAAGTGAAAACTTGATTATTAACGTTGTGCATTATTTTTTAACCCATTTTTATGAAAGTCGATTAAAAAAAAAACGATCGTTATAATTAATTAATCGAAACCCTTACAATCGATTAAAAAATATCGACAATCGAAAAAAAATGGATTGTTCGATTAATCGATTTCGATGTTACAACACTACTCTCCAACCGTCCTACGTTTTTTCCTTGGTTTTTCGATCAGCATGAGAATCTGACGCGAGTTTCAGTTTTTACCCATCCCACAAAAGTGCTCAACGCCGCTAAAGAAGTTTTCACTTCAAAAATGTCCGTTTGATGCGTGACGTCCGTTGCGTACGATACCGACCTGTGGACGCTTACCTTGCGGGGGTACGTCACAACTGGGGGCCTACCACCAACTCTCCTAAGCGACACCGTTTGACAGATAAACATTACTTTTACGTCAAGCTAGCGATCTTAAAAAGTTGGTATTTCACAGCGGATTTAACATTGTTTTGCATTTTTTTACTGTTTTTTAGTAAAATTATATTTAAAAAGTGAGTACGGTAATGTTATTGTAATCTTACAACAAAGTGTTCTGGAAACATGATAGTTTTAGGAAAGGTCGTGGTAGGCCCCCTGCAAGCGTCATAAACTGTCAACGGCTGCCGTCGACTGCCGCCGACACGTGCCGCCGACTGCCGTCGACTACCGCCGACACGTGCCGCCGACTGCCGTCGATTGCCGCTGACACGTGCCGTCGACACGTGCCGTTCGTCTGTAAGAAGCCTTACGCAAAAATAGGGGCGTTTTATGTGTGATGTGTCTGTCTGTCAGTAAAGTGTAAACATTGAAGTTTGAAGTAAGCGTACCGCGGAAGCACCTCTGTCGTGCAAATTTTGCAATTTGCAGTAATGTAGCCTACAATCTACATTGTTCAACGGGAACTACCTACTATAATATTATAAGTTACTCTATGACGGGAACTACCGCGCGCTATAAGCTGAAGTCCACGCGGACGGAGTCGCGGGCAACAGCTAGTATAATTATATAAACTACCATCATAACAAGTAACGCCTCCGTGGTCTAGTGGTATAGAGCGCGGCTCTCGACTCGGAGGACGGAGGTCGTGGGTTCGATTCCCGCGTTGGAAACATGTTATTTCCAAGTTTGGTTAGGACAATGCAGGCTGATCACCTGATTGTCTGACAAGTAAGATGATCCATGCGTCGGATGGGCATGTAAAAAGTCGGTCCTGCGCCTGATCTCTCGCCAGTCGTGTCGGTCGTCCGTACCACTGGGTTAGGAGAGTAAAGGAATAGAGAGTGCTCTTGTGTACTGCGCACACACTTGGGCACTATAAAATTACTCCTGTGTAGCTGGCCTGGTTTCAATGAAACCAGTCACCGTCACCGAAACCGGTGTGGAAGCTATTATAACAAGTAAGTATTAAAAAAACTAAATCTTGATTACTTATATAATGCTTACACATTTAAAATGTGCTAAAAAGACTATTATTTGATACCTCACACAACACCAACAAGATTTTTTTACGTACTTCCTTACTTTATGTATCCTAAATGGCGCTGTAGCTATTTTAGCGTGACGTCATTTAATACAATGAGTTTCTAAAATACTAGAGTAGCAACGTCTTATAATAGGGGAGGTAGTGCTATTTATTGCAAAGTCATTTCATACCGACTAAATTTTTGTCCAGTAGTAGATTAATATTTATCAATCAACAAAATGGGCGTCAGTCACCGCACCCGTGGTGGGTTGTACATTGAGAGTGTCTCAAAGTTGTCGAAAAATTTTTGACGTGATAACGTCTTATAATTCGATATGGGCTGCGCGCACGAAAAAACATGACGCAATATGCGGCGTTACCTCGCTGATCGCTCTGAGGCGTTCCATTTATCCTCTCAAGTCTCTCAACAACCGTAAGGCCCACTTGGCCCGCGCTCTTTGTTTCGATTATATTACGTATTTCGATGACTTAGAGAATACTTTTGTATGAAGAAGTTTGGTTAGTTATGACCTTTGATACATTGACCACACTCTGAATGAAAAATAAATAAACAATCTGTGAGCTATTAGTATTATTTCGCAAACTCCGTAATTTTAGTGAAACCTCTAACATATATATGTAATTTATCTCTATCAACTGGTATATTCCCGCATGCATTAAAAAAGTCACGAATTTATCCTATCCACAAAAACGGAGACAGAGACCGTATCGATAATTACAGACCTATTTCGATTCTATCAGCTATATCTAAAATTCTAGAGCGAATTATTAATAAAAGGTTAGTAAAATATTTAGAAGATAATAATCTGCTTTCAAACGCGCAATTTGGATTTAGGTCTAAGAAATCTACCTCAAATGCAGTTCATGAATTGATTAGTTTTATTGTTAGTAACTTAGATAGTAAAAATAAATCAATAGCAATATTTTTGGACCTCGCAAAGGCCTTCGATACGGTCTCTATTCCTATATTACTAAGAAAATTGGAGTCTTTGGGAATTAGGGATCTACAGTTAAGCCTTTTCAAAAGCTACTTGTCTAAAAGACCTCAGTGTGTAAAAATTGAGAATCTGAAAAGCGACGATCTTACAATTCACTTCGGAGTACCCCAGGGTAGTATAGTAGGCCCTACTCTATTCCTGGTATATATTAATGACCTGTGTCAATTAGCTATACCACATGCAAAAATTATAACTTTTGCCGATGACACGGTTTTACTCTTTAGCTGCAAAAATTGGGCTGATGTTTACACATATGCACAAAATGGTTTTGATGCGGTAACTGAATGGCTACGATTGAATGTCCTAACTTTAAACACAAATAAAACTAAATACATTACATTCTCGTTAAGAAATAAAAATGATAATAATATGCATTTTAGTATAATATCTCATAAATGCTCAGAGTACAGTAAGTGTGGCTGCGATTGTGCAAAAATTGAGAAGACTGATACAATTAAATACCTAGGAATAGTAATTGATAATAACCTATCTTTCCGTGAACATATTAATTGTTTAGTAGCAAGAACACGCAAACTGATGTATGTGATCAAAAACCTTCGTCACGTTGCCTCCAAGGAGCTTGTAAGATCTGTTTACCTTGCGCTGGTCCAATCTCAGCTGAGCTACTGTATTTCTGCTTGGGGAGGTGCTGCAAAGAACCATATGTTAAAACTTGAAAGAGCTCAGAGAGCAGTTCTAAAAGTAGGCTTTTCCTTTTCCTTCTTCCACCCAACTAACGAAGTTTATAAAACAAGTAAGGTACTTACCGTTCGTCAGCTTTATGTCCTTCAGACTATACTAAAGCAACACTGCATATCTTCCTTCGATCCTAATGTAATAGAAAAGCGTCGCAGAAAAGATAGAGTTTTTAATTTGCCACAATGCAATACCTCATTCGCTCAACGCTTTTTCGATTATAAGGGTGGTTATTTATATAACAAAATTAATAGGATTCTAAAAATTTACTCTTTGACGAAACAGAAGTGTAAGACTTTAGTGAGTCAATGGTTACAGGATTTGGAATACGGTCCTACAGAAAACTTACTTCACTAACAATCTCTATATCCATCAATCCACTTATAGACCCTCGTACTGATGTATGACATAACATACATACACAGGCACACACACACACGCACGTACATACACACACACACACACATACACACACCATAACACACACACGCGCGCCAACACGCACAATCACTTGCAAGCACACACACACACATACACATGTTCTAAAGGGCATCTATTGTCTTACGAGTTACTTTTACTTTTATTAAAAACAGATTTTATTTTTTATTTTTTTATATTGTAATATTTATCTTCTCATAATGCTGTAACATGCTATGATTGTAAATCGGAATACCACCTAAATAAGTATAATGTTCCTTGGGGTGAGGACCTGGTGATCTGTAATACAGGCATGACCTATAATGGACACCAGCTCCTTACATCTTTACCTGACTGTCGAAAATTCTGTTATTATGTATACTCTTAAACTTGTATTGTGAGGAGAAATAAAGATTATTATTATTATTATTATTATAGAGATTCGGAAGCGATTTGCTTATTATGTTTGTAAATAAATTAAGTTAAAAGCTTGTAGAACTACTAGTCACTATTGTACGAAATGATTTATTGCCCTATTAAGCACACAGACGGGCAGGGAACCGATAAACATTTGACACAATATGTTTAAGGGCTTTCTGCCGGCCGTGGCCATTTTGAAATTTATTTGTATAGCACTAAGGTCGATGTTTGCTTGCGGACTATTTTTTTGCAGAGGAGTGTCCTATTTCAAGTAGTTTGTTTTTATACATCTCAACATCATTCGTCGATTTATTTACAAAAATAGTTAGTATAGGAGTTTATCATTGAGATAAGAATAAAGTATTCGTTTATTTCTTCTGAACAAGTCACTAATTATAGTTTCGAAAGTTTATAATTGAGAAACTAATATCACATCGGACTAAATACTATATTATGATGGCTTGATAGATAGAAAATTTAACATATATTATAATCTCTTTAGGCCGGGCGCCATTTTTTTTGCACATTGACCTGCCAACTTTGTTGCATAGATTTTTCCCGGAACTGAGGGGTTAAGGCTATGACGTTGTCACGTTCAACTATCGTCAGTAAACCGACTTTACAGACAACCGATTTTTTGCGATTTTTATCCAAAAAATCACCGTCAGCCGTATTGCAGACGGGGGATTCAACGTCAGTCGCGTTACTGAATATGTATTTTTTTTTTAATATAAAGTAATTTTATACCGTACAAAATTTATACAGGTGAATGTTTCTACTTTGTAAATAATAAAGAAAACCGTCAGTCGTTAATACGACGGTGGAAAAACCGTCAGCCAGCGATATAAAGTTATAACCAATATAGCCCTACTTCGCGCTCAAAATATCCTAGGGCGTCGTGTAGACGACATTTCCACCTGCAAACGTTCAGCTAACGGCGATTTTTTTTAATTAACCACAAAATTGTCTCACATAGCAATTTTAAGTATTTAATTCGATAGCCAATATTTGTGAAGAAAAATTATATACATTTTACTTGTAAAGCGCCATCTGTTGTTATGTACTAAAACTAAAATGACTCCTACCGAACCTAAATGTCTATAATCTAGATATGAACCTTTATTGGGTGCGAATTGGGATTTTTATAATGTCAATTCAATACGATTCCCAACAACAACTTTGAGATACTCCCAAATTTTAACCCACCACTTTTGAAGCAGCTGACGATCAAAGCTGTTATGTATTAGTGGAATACAATTATTGTAATGATTTTCGCTCGGTATGAAATGACTTTTCAAAATGAGCGCGACCTCCCCTACTATTACAAACGATTCTCAAAAATGCGTAACCACTTGATAGTTCAAAAGACAATGTCAATTCATAATGTTATTAAGTATGTCATTATGTAGGTCAGATATGCCTGCAGGCATCTTCGAAGTGGCAACGCGTTGCTGCCGTAAACTGCCAATCTAGTTACGTTAGTAAGGGCCTTATCACACTGGCGCTTAGCGAGCGATTTGAAAGCGACGCGACTGCGCAGCGCGCACGCCGCGATTGCGCGGCGTGCGCGCTGCGCAGTCAGTTGCGCGCTTTCAAATCGCTCGTTAATCGCCAGTGTGATAAGGCCCTAACATAGAATATCATTGCTTTAATACCTCAATGCCTTTAACTAGGGGACGATTCGTATAATTTACGATAACCAGTTTATAAGCTATGAAGTATGAGGGAACAGAATATTATTATTTATTATGAACATCTACAGCCACAAACATACTCTTCGTCGTAGTCGTGTAAAAATAAAAATAAAACTACCTTCTGGGTTACATTTTTACGATCTCGCATTGCATCATCAGAAAAACATAATTAATAGTCTTCAGTAGTGATAATAATTCATAGCATAATGTGTACTAGAAAGAGTTTGTGTAGACTGTAGGCACGAAAACTATAAACACAGTTTACATTATTATTAAAATTAAAATGAGATCTATACTATAATATTATAAAGCGGAAGAGTTCGTTTGTTTGTTTGAACGCGCTAATCTCAGGAACTACTGGTCTGATTTGAAAAATTATTTCAGTGTTAGATATCCCATTTGTCGAGGAAGGCTATAGGCTATATTTTATCACGCTAATACTAATAGGAGCGAAGAAGTAGAGGAAAGTGTGGAAAAAACGGGGGGAAATTATTTGAAAGGGCTTATTTGAACGCGCTAATCTCAGGAACTACTGGCGCGATTTGAAAAATTCTTTCAGTGCTTTATTTTATTTTATTTATTTATTTACCATTTAAAACAATGCACATTACAAAACAAAATTTAATAATATATCATTGAGAAACCACAAAGGTGTTAGATAGCCCATTTATCGAGGAAGGCTTATACCTAGGCTATATTTTATCACACTGTCTAATAGGATAAATCCGAAATGAATGCACCTTTAAAAAAATTGACACTCAACGGCCCCTACTTTTTTTCAATTCACAGAATATTCAGAGGCGAAGCCTATAGGCTTGTTCTACGTGTAAAATTAAGATAATTTTGTTCAGAGTAGAACCTTCTAAATATGGAGTGTAGATAGAGGAGAACTATCTTATATGGGGGATATTTGAAAAAGTGTCCAGCTGTACGCAGTAAATAACAGTTGAAAAATCCTCCGAGAGTGGCGCTAGCTGCAGCAAAGGGTATGGAATGAATTATGGAGTGTAGGAATGAATGTAGCCGTTGGTGACAAAATATAAATTATTACTGGAATATAAATTATTACTAGAATTACTGGGTTAATACCAATATATGTGGCAGTGCAAACGAAAAGGTACCTTGTCACAGGTATTGAGTTATGCATAGTTCCAAAAAGTAGATTAAATTTGCTATCAATACAAAAAAGAATTATGGCTGTAGGTGGAACCACTATTTTTTTATAAATTTTTGAAATTGCGACTTCCGAAATGCACAAGTTGAGAAAGTTGCACTTAAGGCCCTATAGACCCAATTTTACATGACTTTGAATCAATAATAAACAAACAAATAGTGACTTTTAAAAGCCAAAAAAATACACATTGTTGTTTACTTAATGTACTTTGACAATTTGTGGTTCGAAACATAATATTGAAAACTTCACTCGATCAAAAATAACTCCGAAGAGGAGGCTAAATTCGAATATTTTGTGATATTTTTCTTATTTTTCATGAAGCTTATGATAGTTTTACTTTCAAAAATCATATCTACGAAAAGCTCATAACTTAAAGAAGAATAATTTGTGGTTACATTTTGCATTTTGGTTTAATTATCAAAGAAAAAAGGTTTTTTTCTCCTATTTCGCCCTATCAAGTACGCGGCGAGCGTCGTAACCGCCACTGTACAAGGCGCGCTGATATGAATGTTATTTTAATGTCCTTTACGTCGATATTCGTACTGACAGACATCGACCTGCTAATTTTCGGGTCTATAGGGCCTTAAAGTTTATGATGGTAAAAAACACACTTCTACTTCGAAGTTACATAGTGAAGGGTATAATCATAATCCTTGCAAAATTCATGAAGCCCCAAGCGGCCACATCCGGCCGCGATAACAATGAAAAAGCTATTGTGTCTCGTTTTGCCACGACTGATGGGTTAAAGAATTATAATAAAGGTGAATTGTCTAAATAAACATTTTAATTATTTTGATTTCTTAGGCTGAACATGCAAGGGCGGAAGAAACACGATTTAGTAATAATTATACCCAATTCGTAAAGTAATGCGATAAAAACTGTTAATTTCTCATAAAAGTTATATATTCTAAGGCATTTTGGAATGATTGAATGTAAGAAAACCATAAAATTATAAAGAAATTTAATAAATACCGAATTTTTCATTAATTACAATAACGGTCACTTACAGTATTAAAAATCAACATTTTTTTTATATATTGATGCTATATCACAAGCTTAAACTATATTTAGCATGCTGTGCCACAGTGGTATCATCGAAATGGTGTTAAAGCAGTTTTTTTAATAATAAAGTTTAGTGACTCGGTCGAAACTTTTGTATGGAAACGTAACTTTAGTAACTTAAACGCGTAAATTACTATTTTGTACCCATAATGCAAGAAATATTTCTATCAAAATGTTATTTAGTATAATTATTGCAGAAATAAATATATTTTTATGTATAAAAACTACCGTTTTAATCGGTTTTAATCGTGTAAAACATAAAATTGGACATTTTACTAAACTGGGTACCTTGTCGCGCCAAGTCATTATCTGACATAAATAGAGTGAAACTACAAAAATAACTCAATTATTATATACATAACTGCAACTAATTTACAATCAATCAGTCTTTCAATGAATAATAAAATACTACTCGTAATTACATAATACGTAACGTCAAACAACTAAAATCACTACCTACAAAATTTTTCGAGTACCTACTTTAGTCTGTATAATATTATATATATATATATATATATATATATATATATATATATATATATATATATATATATATATATATATATATATATATATATATATATATATATATATATATATATATAAAACATAAAATTGGACATTTTACTAATTTTATGTTTTATAAATTATATATTTTTAATGTATGTACCTACATCCCAGTGAGACGAATGGCTACAAGCGAATTTTCGATATTTTTTTCATTCAGCGACTTTCCTTTATATTCTTTTGTTTGCCGATAAAAACATTGAAGTAGGGTACAGAAATTATGATCTGTCATAACCATTTTATTTAGTAAGGTTTAAAAACTTCTTTAGCGGCACTGTGTTTTTCTAGGGTATCATAGGCAAATCGTGTTAAGTCTGCGTCAGGATCACGCGACCCTAACGTAACCAAGTATAATTTACAGCATAAATGAAACAGTGCATGACAAATAAATAAAAATTCGCTTCTAGCCATTCGCTCTACCAGGATGAACATATTTTGTGGGACGAACTACTAAATTTTTCATTGGCTTAATTTGAGATGAACGATTATTATTAATACAGAAACAACTCGTGATGTGACCTTAGTGTGGTTTTAGTAGGTTTTAGTATTTAATTAAAAAAAAGTACATAAGTACTTAGTTATGCTTCTACGTTCATTACCAGAGTCACGCAATTTTAATGCTTTCTTATAAAAACATAATTTTTTATTGGTTCAACAAACCATTTTGATATAGACCGATCCCATAACCTATCTTCGAGAGACGCATTTGACTACCCGCGATGGGAATTTTGATAAAATCATCCAAATTTTAAACGCTTTTAATACGTGGCGCGACAAGGTACCCTGACTACTAAACTTTATGGTCGGAGAAATATACTAACAAAACATAATTTTACTGATATTCTGGAACACACCTGTTCCTTAGGATGTAAATTACCCAATTATAACATAAACCCATTTTGGCACTTTTTCACCAGCATCCACAAAAACTCATGTAACTCGGTTACTAAATGTCGCAACAAGGTACCTTTTCGTTTGCACTGCCACATATTTTGAAAAATATAACCTAAAATAGCTGAAATAAAAGTTGCTAAATGATTTAAAATTTACCTTGTTGCTACTGTAGCGCCACCTTAGGGTGAATTAGTTTCATCCTAATTTAACGCATTTCCGCGGACACTTTTTACATACAGAGATAGTTCTCCTCAGTGTAGAGTGTAGATATACACTCCAGTCCTCCAGTGTAGATATACACTCCATACTTCTAAAGAGTAATATGAGGGAGATACAATTGTTTTTTAAATGACACGGCTCACGTGTCATACGCCACACTTTAAAAACATGTATGACACGGTTCCCGTGTCATCCGCACTGAATCGGATTTTAATAATAATTGGTAGTATAATTTTAACGAAGTTGGTAACACCGTCATTGACATTCCATTCACCATAAGCCAATAAGAAGCCGAGGTCTCGCACGTCATTCTATTAGTTCATTCAATGACCGGATATCAACAGCGCTTTACATTCATTCACAAATCTCAGTTCATTATTCAATTCCACAGACTACTTAGAGATACTTTCAATTCATTCGCTGTCGTTTATCGAGCGGGTTGATTCGTTCGTTTTGTTGGGCACGTAAAATAATATTTTTATATGAATAGAATACGGTGAAATAGAATAAAGTATTCGTTGTTATGACATAAAACCTATAGTTTCTACACTAGTTTTAGTAGTACAAAGAGGATCGTCAATGTGATCGTCGGTAAATCGGAAATTCGGCTACCTTTGTGTTCGGATCTCGGCGAGTGTTTATTTATGTTTCGTGCGCGAGCTTCGAGTGGTAGTTTCGTAAAGTGTACGGGCGCCAGGGCAGCGAGTCGTCGGGGCATGCAGGCGGCGCTGTGAGGAGCTCAGCATGTGGGTGGTGGTGTGGTGCGCGCTGCTGGGCGGCGCCCACGGCCAGCTGTGGTTGTCTAACATGACGGACAACCTGCGGTCGGGCATGGCGGCTGTGATGGAGGCGGCGGCGGTCAACTACTCGGAGCCGGTGCTGGTGGCGCGGTACGTGTCGCGGCTGGACTTCGACATGCGCGCGATGGGACACCTCTACAACTCCTCGCACCTAGTCATCGACCTCATCGCGCGGAAGGACGCCTACCCTGAAGGTGAGTCTTCGTGTCCTTGTCGAGCTGTACGTGCTTGCAGTATATGAATTATTGTGGCAAAAAGCACTGATTTTTTAAAATCCAATTGCTTTTATAAAATACCTTCTCTTTTAGATTATTGAATAGAGGGTAGCTGTATTTAATATATTAAAAAACTTATTTTGTCACTGGAAGTTGAAACACGGCAATGGTTTCTTAACATTTAAATAGAAATAAGAACATTTAAATAGAAAAAACTTATTTCAACAAAAAGACATAATTCCACCTTATCCGATTTTTCAATAAATGCAAAAAACATCCTACGTGATTTATTGTGCAATAAACACAATTTTTTTATGTCATCGTAAAGAGAATCGTATTTAGATAATTCTGACACTTGTGCATTAACGTTAAAGTTCATTTTTAATAGGAAAATATTACTTGATAATTTGGAAATAAGTCACTTTGTTCGGAATAAACCAGAAAATAAGTCACTTTGTTAGGTACACCACCAGAAATAATACCTATCCAGCTCTGTAACATTGAAAATTTTCCAATCTTTCTATAGAATTCAAAATAATTGTATTTTTCTACTATAAAAATGTATGAAATAGAAATAAATCTCTTTCTTCTTTACAAACCGACTTATTTCCAATACAAAATACATAGGTGTTGTGGAAATAGGCGTATTTGTTTTGAATACGTAAATTGAAAGTCAAATTTACCAAGGATATAAGGTGTTTTTGTAATAAACAAATTAGTATAGAGGTGCAAACGTATGCAGAGAATGAGTTCCCATCATTACTTCAATTTTTTCCAAAAGTGGAAATAAGTCCTTTTGAAATGACACTCCTCAATTATATTTAGTCGTTGAATGATGCAGTATCTAGTAGAGTATCTATGAATACAGCGGCGTTGTGATAGTCACATGCTTTATATGGTATATTATGGTTATGAGATGTCAAGGCAGCATATTGGACCAATCCGTGACGATTTAAACTGAACTCGCAAATGCAAATATGGATAATAAAATGCCAGAAATATAAAAAAGCTGAGCTGTTTGATGTACCTCGAGCAAGTTCTCTTGTCTTACGATGAATTAACCCATCAAGCCCCTAGCGGCCACCCGCGGCCACGTAACAATTGAATATCTTTTGTGTCTTGATTTCCCACAATCGAGATATTAAAGCGTACCTGTTGTTTGTAATTAATGACTGGAATTTTTGGTCATTCAGAATTAAATAAATTAACACGTACAGAACAACCCTGAGTAATGTAGACACAAAAGTAAATATCAAAGACTTTATTTTAATAACTATTGTCATAGGAGCTACTGATATGATACATTGGTATCATACCAGTAGCTCCTATGCCAATAGCCAATTGAGAAAATACTGAAGGTTCCTTCCTTACTTAATTATAACATTGTAATATTATGGACCCTTAAACATCAAAGGAAAAAATTCTATTGCAACATGTAATAGTTGACCGCAGAGGTAATTCTTGTGGACTAGGCTAGGACCTAGGATTACAGGCCAGATTATGATATTATTCTAGATGCATGGTAGTGTTGCAGCCCGGCCGCATGATGTGAGATACTTACTACATAAGGCGCATGTTATGCTGATCAAGAAATAAGAATATGCAATTTGTGGTTTTTCATTCTTCTATACAAACTTTGGAATGAACTTGTAGTCATATTATAAATGAATGGCAAATTGTAAATAATGTAACAATGCCTTTGTTAAAATCAGCCCTTGTCAACTTCTATAGTATGGGCACTCAAAGAACAAAGGGAAAATTTCTGTGGAAGCCTAAACATTGTTGACCCCGGAACTAATGAGTCACCCTTGGACTAGGACTATAGCAGGTTGCAGCCTGGGGGTATTAAAAAAATTATTACCCATTATAATATTAAAAAATTATGATGGGTAATAAACTATGTTATTTTTATGCACTCTATCATCTAATAAACATATTTTATTTTGTGTAGTAATAATAATTGAGATACTGATTACTGAGTCAATGCATCAGAGTGATCAGTGTTATCTTAGGGGGGTATTACATTATCATTTATATTGGATAATTTATAGGATCATATATAGGATCCAATAAAAATGATCATTTGATCATATCTGCATATTACATTATCATTTATCATTGATCCATTTTACGTCATATGTGGTTTCAATAGCCAATGGGGAGCGCTAACGCTGACAGGGATTGACATCAGTGTTACTAGATCTCAGAGAATTCGATTTGTCAAAAGACATCGTCATTTTTAATATGGCTTGTTTTATGTTATTTCAGCAAGATTATTCAAGTATATAATTAGAAAAAGAATTACATTACATTATTTGAAACATATTAACGAACAAGAAATTAAAAACTCTTTTTTTATATTAAATAACTGGCAACACCAATTTCTATGACCGTATTGGATCCAATCTCTCAGCAAACGTCAAAAATCTATGATCAAGGAAGAAATGAATCATTTATCTATATTACATTATCCTATATAAATGACTCAATGATCTAGGATCCAATATAGATGATAATCTAATACCTCCCTCAGAAACAAAATATGAACAGCTAGATAACGCCCGCAACTCCTTTGCGCCGAAATTCGTTTAGCTCTCGGAAACCGTACATTTTTCGCAACAAAATTTAAAAATAAAAAAACCGACAGGGTGGTCAACTGTTGGGAGCATCTTTAAGTAAATTCCCGTGACCTCATAAGATGTCAAGAAGGTGTCAAGCTACCTCAGCGTCGCGTCGTAACAGTGCAGCGGGCGTCGACCCGCCGCCGCGTTCTGCATACTGATGCTGCTGAGTGTTACACTTCACGCTGATGGGGCTAAACAGTAAACTAATAGCTCAGCTCTAATTGTGTAGCTCAACGGGCTGGTCAATGTTTAACTGAACGAAACATAGCCGGCCAACATTGACCGGTTACAATTATCTAAACCAGAGATTTGAGTTTTGACTCTCGGACGTTGCCAGTCCATTTTGTTATCGTTATAGTAAGTCGGTGCTGCTCGCAATGCACCCGCACAAAAGCGGGGCGGGTCGCTAAAAAAACTTACAAATGACTCAAGTGTAAAGTCAAGAACCTATCGAGCTTATAATACGCACTAGCCAGCGGGGTCGGATGTCAGTCGTCATTCCTACGCGCCGTGTACGGCTTTACAGCCATCACCCATTAGCAGTTACGGCTTATGGATCATTACCACGAACTGATCGAGAAGCTATAATGGGCTTCTTGCATGAGCCCAATCGTCTGATCGTAACGAGTAATTACATTACACATGGAACTTTTACGACCTAAAACAGATCTCCCAATCGCCTCTATTTTTGTTTTGAATTTAACATTGGTGATACAGGCACAGTATTGTTAAGGATGAAAATATTATTTAGCTTTTATAAATTCGGTAAGAAACAGAACCCCAAATACAAAGCGTCTTGATTTTTAAACTTTTGACTAGTTAGAACTTAGAAGACGTTGGAACTTGGAAAGATAGAGAAGTTTGACGTCAATTTGAAGTAGTTTTACTTTGACGGCGCCTTTAGCACTTTTGCACAAGATGACGCCCGCAACTCTGCTGCACCGAACTTCGTTTATCGCACGGGAACCGTTTATTTTTTGGATTAAAAGTATCCTATGTCCTTTCCCGGGACTCAAAGTATCTCTATACCAAACAGCAAAATCGATAAGCCGTTTGGGCGTCAGGTAACAGTCCAAGATACCCAAAATTAACCCACCCATCAAGCCCCATAAGCCATAAGGACACCGGTGACCGCGACAACAATAGAATAACAATAGATTTCCGAGAATCCGCGATCGAAGGATTAATCTCTTAAGGCACATACGCGCACACTGCACCATAAAAACCTTCATTTTTGTTTTCCTCATAATATTATGTGATCATTTATATGCAGATTGCAACTTAAATGCTAGATTTTTTATTTCTACTTTAGATATTACTAGTAATAAACTTGAGGATGTTTTCGTTTACGATCGATTAATAAAGTCGCTACATAATATGTTTCATATTGCTTAGATTACTGTTTTAATGTACAAAATATTATGTAATATACTATATTAAATGTCTTTAAAATAACTACATAATATAATATTAATCCCGCAATAGATTTTCAATTGTTAATTTTGTTATGCGACAGCCGTGTGCCGCTTGGGGGTTGATGGGTTAAGGGCGTTCCTTACGGAGATTCCGTAATTTACCGTATTTCAAGCCTTATAAACTCATAATTTGAAAGCTACAAAGTTATAATAAAAATACAGCAATAATCTTCAGTATATCAACATTCCTTTCCCCGTTTTAAATTTTCTATTTTTGTTTATTATACTCATGATATCAGCTTCCAAAGTAAAACCAATTTATTAAAATTCAAGCATACATTCAGCATCTCCTTAGGATTTACAAATTACTTTTATTTAAACACACGCCAATAGATCGACAATATCATAAACTACATATTCCCCGTTTTAAATTTTTTTAGGACAATTTTGAACTAAGATAAGTAAAAAAAATAGGGTTTTGGTGCGATCGCGGCAACGCGGCAAATGTATGGCCAAGGTTGTTTGCTCGGGGGACGGCCTTAAATTGAAGTGTTAAAGTAAAATAACTAATCAGTATCATGAACTTTTTAAAACGGTTTAACATTCCCGGTAAAACCAAATCAAAATAGTAGTAGTCATTTCAATCTTTTTCGTCAATAATTCATAATTTGTGTCGTGTTCATTCACAAATCACACTACTAGCTCCTTGCTTTAGAGTTAGAGCAGGCTCCAAGGAGATGTTCGTTTGCAAAAATAGCGGACCGCGAAATGTTTTGTGATTCTTCTTCCTGATACTCTAGACATCGTAAAAAGCCATGTTGCCGCGCGCGCTCGCGGTCCCCCCCCCCTCGCCCCTTTACCGCTGTTCTAGACTCGCTTCGTGCGCTTGCGACGTTGCCAACTCGTGAAACCCATGTCAGTCGTGGCCAAACGTTGTGTATAACTGTTGTTTTAGATTGTTTACGCTAGTTTAAAATCAATTTTAGTGTAAATTTACGGGTTTTTGTGTAAAAAATGTCACTCGAAGTCGTGAACTTAAAAAGAAAAAGACATTTTGAACTCGTTTGTTTGTTTTGTGATTCGCCAGATCAGTTAGTGATTAATCCAAAGCCAGAGTCATTTCTCACTATAAAACGGGCAGCAGAAAGACGTAAAGACGAAGTAAGTGTTAAGTTCGATAAACTGTACGATCCAGAATGCAGTGGTGCTCAATGCTTTTCCTGGCATAGAAATTGTATGGCAAGTTATGTAAGTGAGGAAAAAGTGCGGCGACGAGAATTAGCATTAAACAAGGAAGAACATAGTGCACATTGCAGTTCTGAACTCCGCAGATCTCAGAGAAATCCTGAAAATACCGTGCAAAGATTAACTTGTTTAATATGTGGCCAGATAACAAAAAATAAAATCAAAAGCCTTCATACATGTTCAGAACTGTCGGCGGCTCAAAATATTTTTAATACCGCACACATAAAACAAGATAACGTTTTCACAGCAATAAGTACTTGTCAGGTACCTCAGGATTTGTTAGCCAGAGATGTAAAGTATCACAAGTCTTGCTACCGGGATTATGTACGGATGCCGAGAGTGACTGAAAATAAACGAGGGCGCCCTTCTTCAAATATACCCTCAGAAATATTACAGGCTTCCTTTGAGAAATTAATGGACGAAATAAAAGAACAATTTTGTACTTGTTCCTTTGAACTGTCTCATCTGGCAACAAGAATGGCTGAAATCACGGGGTTGGAAGATGCAGTCGTGGAAAATCGAACAGTTAAAGCCTTGTTAATTGATAAGTTCGGTGAAAAAGTATTGTTTTCACATCCTGCTGACAAATCCAAATCGTCAATGGCATTTTTGTCAAATATCTCCCTAACTGAAGTAGTAGAACGTGTCCGTCAATTGGATACAGATAAAATAAAATTGTGCGCAAAACAACTAAGAGTTGAGGCAACAGCTGCTACACTTTTACCGGACGAATATTTATGTAACGAGACACTACTGGAAAGCGCAATTAATAAAACTGAATTGCCTCCAACATGGGTTATTTTTATGCAAACATTACTCGGTGCGAAGAACCAAAAATTGGGACAAAGATCTCTTCAGAGGGCCAAGTCAATATTTTGTGACATTGTATACTGTATCACAGAAAAAAAAACTCCTAAACACGTAGCACTGGCAGAGTCTGTTCATCATCTTTCCAGATCGAAACATTTAATTACAATATTAAATAAATTGGGGCATTGTATTAGCTATCAAGCAGTAAAAGATCTTGATACAGAGATTACAAGAGCTATTTTGAGTGAAAATGAAAACAAAAAAGTGATTGTACCTAAGAACATTGTACGTGATCCATCATTGTATTTACATGGAGCTATAGACAACAATGATTTTAATGAAGAAACGTTAAGTGGTAAAAACACTACACACGTGACAGCTATGGTTGTATATCAAGAACAAACTTCTTTACAGAATGACAGTTTCCTTCAAATTAGGCGTGCAGCTGTCGACGAAAATTGTGACTTAAAACACTTGACCTGTCAAGAAATTGATCATTACGAAACAAAAAAAACAAAACCGATTACCACAACAAATTATGTCGAAACAAGCTGTTTGTTAGATACAACGAAAAAATCACAAAGTGTTAATCTTTTGTGGGTCTTGTGCAGACTGCAGTACGAGGAAGATAAAAATATGTTTGTGAGACCCTCTATCAACGCTATTCCTGGATGGACTCCTTTCCAACAACTTCTGTCATCAGAAAATTTACCCAGGTCAACTGTTGGGTTTTGTCCTATTATCCCTTTCCCACCCACCTCACGAGATGTTGTGTATACCGCAATGAAAAACTTTATTAACATATGTCAGTCACTTAATAAAGAAACTGCAGTTCTTTCGTGCGATATGTCAATATACTTGCTAGCCAAACAGATTCAAATGTCCTGTCCCGAGTTTTCTAAAATGATATTACGAATCGGTTCCTTTCATTTACAAAAAAACTTTTTGCGATGCTTGGGCCAATTTATTGATGGAAGTGGGCTTGATAGGATTTTAATCGAAGCAGAAATATATGGCGAAAATACTCTTGCTTCTATTTTAAACGGTGTACAATACAACAGAGGCATAAGAGCACACAAACTTGTATATGAAGCACTTAGAAACCTACAATTTGCTGAATTCATGGATCAAAATGAGTTTTCCGATGGGAATGCTACAAAATTGTGTCTTCAAGATATAAGAGAGGCTATAGTAGATAGAGACCACGAGAGTTTGTTGGAAAAATATCAGCGACATGAAAAAACTATTGAAATTTTGCTTTCCAATTTTTCTTCTTTTTTAAAAAGTATGTGCAAAGAAAGCGAAACATTCAAGTTTTTTAATGACTATTGTGAAATGGTAGAAATACTTCTGAATTCAATAAAAGCGGACAGAGAAAGTGATTATGATTTACATTTGCAGACTACAAGGCAAATGCTGTCTTATTTTTTTCCAATGAACCACACAAATTATGTCCGTGGAGTATCACTCTATTTGCAAGACATGATTCAATTACCGAAAGATGTTGTGGATGAGTTAAAACGAGGAATGCTTTCAGTAAAGCGAGGAACTGGAAAGTTTAATTCAGTTGGCTGTGATTTGGCTTTGGAGCAGTCTCAGAACCGGTCTTCAGCTGTTACTGGAGGTTTAATTGGTATTACTCAAAACATAGAAGCCATGCAGCGATGGGTCCTTTTGTATCCGTTTAAAAACTCAATTCATTCCACACTACTATCATATCTAGAAATGCAAGCAGATGCTACAGGTGATATTGATTCAAAAGTTCACACTGAATGGAGTGACTCAAGGATTGCTAAGGATGAAAAAGATATCAAAAATCTTATCTCGAATTTGAATGATTATAATCCATTCAAGGCAAACGACGAGACCAATGTACTCTACAATATCTATACTGGTGCACTGGCTGAAAAAACAACCTCACAATGTCTCCTGAATATCAAAGAATGTGGCGAGAGTTTGCTCAAAGAATTTGAAAAAGAACGTTTGGAATTGAAACAGAAAAGTGTATTTGATACTATAAAAAGAAATCAATTTCTAAACTTCGGTCATCGTCAAAAACAGTGCAAAACCACAAGTTCTAACAAACAATTAAAAGATACAAAAGATGTCACGGATATTCAACAAGCTTTTATGTTAGCTACACAACGCGATTTTGATCTAAAAATACTGGCTTCTCACGAAATACTGGAATATCCAAAATTTCTTTTTGATGAAGATGGTTTTTACAAAAAGTCCGTGAAATCAAGTTTGGTTCTTGAAATTGAAAAAAAGCATGAGTGTGGGAACTACACTTCACAAGACATAATAAGCTCAAAAACTAATGCAAAAGTTTATATTGTAGATGGCATGGCGCTGGTGCATCAAATACAACTGAAAAGTTTTAGTACATTCGGAGAATTTGCAGCTGCGTTTTTCAAAAAAATTATGATGTTGTTGTCTCAGGATTCTGTTGTACGACTTGATGTTGTATTTGATCGCTATGATGATATATCTATCAAGTTTCTAGAATCAAAGTTACGAAGTAAAGGACAAAACCCAACACAAGTTGTCATAACTAGTCCTTCGACAAAAGTCCCAAATTGCAAAGACTTTTTCGTGAGTCCTGAAAACAAATTACAACTAGTGAAATTTCTATGCAAGAATGCCTTGGCTTATACAGAAGTCAATGAAAAAAGTGAGCTATATGTATGTGGTGGATTTGATGACCCCACAAAATGTTTTAAATTGCAAGGCGCAACTTTCACTGAAGTTACCGATTTGAAATCTAATCACACAGAGGCTGATTCAAGAATGTTCTGCCATATTTTTCATTCTGTCAAACACATCGACAGTGCAGAGATAATTATTCTAAGCCCTGACACCGATATTTTTGTATTAGGCCTTTATTTCTGGCATAAACTTGAAAATATAGGTTGTCGCGCTTTGTGGTTTGAGGGATCACGAAAGAAAACCCGTTTTCTGGGGTGCCATTTAGCTGCACGAAGTCTTGGCGAAAATATATGTGACATTTTACCTGGGTTGCACTCTTTAACTGGCTGCGACACCACAAGTCGCATAGGTACAAAAACACAAATGTTGAACGCCGCGAATCTGGATTTTGTTCAGGATGCAGTTTCTGCTATGGGTGATGGGCTTTTGACTAGTAAGCAATTTAAAGATCTAGAAAAAGTTTGCAGTTACTTAATTTCTAAACAACAAACAACAGCAGATGATCTTCGACATAAATTGTTGTGCCAAAACATAGGTTTTGCCTTAAATTTGACAAGAATTATATGTACCTCTGATGCATTGCATTTACACTGTTTAAGAGCATCAGCTCAAGTTTATCTATGGAAAAGCTCTTTTGAACCGATATTTGACCATATTGATTTCCTTCAGTTTGGTTACGAGTTACGCGAAGGAAACCTTTACCCAAAGCAAATGTCAAAAAAATCTCTACCTGACTCTTTGATAAAACCGTGTAAATGTCAATCCAACTGTCGCACAATATCGTGTACCTGCAGAAAAGCAGCACTGAAATGTATATCCTTGTGTAAATGTGTAAACAATAATTGTAAAAACTTGTAACAAAATCAAACTGTTACTTGCATGTGTAAGCATTTTTCTCCGTAAATTTCGTAAAATTGCATCAAAATAAAAAAAATCTATTAGTTTACTACCTTGTATTTTATTTATAACACAAAATTACCAATAATTCCATAATTCAAACCAAAAACTTTGTAATTTATCAATAATATTTGTGATGGAGGGGAGGGGGGAGGGGGATCACAAAACTGGTTGGCAACATCTGTTTATAGGATGTCTGGGATCTATATAATATATATCAGAAGTCAGATTGAGGTCCGCAATTTTTGCAAACGTCTCCACTGAGTCCGAAATTTTAAGAAATATATTGAAATATCGAAACTCGCCATCTTTGAATGCTCCCCCCGCTCCCCCATGCAACTTTTTCACTGTACGAACTATTGAATCGTAAACAATGGACTATTGTTAATTATTTAAAATAATAATTTAAAAAATATATTCATGAGTTTTCAATCTATAGTGGTTTAAAGTTAACCCAAAAATGGAGCATTTTCGTAAATTTTCTAAAAAATCTTAGAGAAAGTGTAAGAAATGTTATAGTATGCTATATATTCGTGATCTACTCAATAAGCTCTTTCATTTGATACCCCACACGGCATGTTTTGGAAAAAAAATTTTTTTTCTTTGTATGCCATATTTAATTACCGGGGTGGGGGGAGGGGGACCACAAAACTGGTTGGCAACATCTGTCTATAGGATGTCTGGGATCTATACAATATATATCAGAAGTCAGATTTAGGTCCGCTATTTTTGCAAACGAAACTCCACTGAGAGTCCGGTCTAAGTTTAGAGTAGTGTTTACAGCGAGAATAACATTACTATCGCCTATCAGACGTGGTTTGTAGCTCGGGTGTCTACTAATTAGCTCCGACTGTTAATCAATAACTTAACAATACAGCTTTCCTCATCCGCCTCTGCAAATAACGTACTTCCAAGTTCCAAGTTATTACGAAGTTCATAAAGAAATGCATCGACAGATCGTCTGGCGGAGATAAAAGTCGCGCGCGGCTTCGTTGGTCGATTTAGATCCTAGACCGAGACACGATTTGTTAGTGTGTGTAATGTGTATGTATCTTACTTAAAATATATAATCTAAAATCTTTATTTGTGTGCACGGCGGATGGAGCTAAGGAGCTTTAAATTCTGGATATCCGCCCTGTTTCGAACACACTGTCAACTTCTGATCATCTGCGCGTTCGGTACGAATAATAATGTGGTAATTGCTAGTTGTCTCCGTCTGCCCGTAGGACCGCGATAGACCACCACTAAGTTACAACGAATGTGTAGTGGTCAGTGGACATAATATTAAGTACAATCATTTCCATGATCGATATCACTTGCATCCTATATTATACCAATCATGGTATCATGTCTCTATATGAGGAGAGCTCTTATAATGTATTTTATTAACACGAACAACTTCTAGAATTGTACACGAGCATGGAAAGAATAACGGTATCTTATCTTCTCATTAAACTATCATTAAGTGGCGAGATATGGTCACAAGTTCCGCGAAATCATGTTGTAATAAACACGATATCCTGTTAGTTCCGCGTGGTGTTATCTCCATGATGCAGAAAATGGCTACACTTGATGGTGATGCACTTCATCGGGGATTCACATCGTTGGTGTGATGTCATTACATTTATTATCTCTGATGGCTGAACGAGCTAAACCCCAACCTAACCCAACCCAATTAGGTTAACCACAGTTTTTATCATATTATTTGTGGCTAACACTGCAACTGGTTTGTTGTATTCAAACTATAAGGAAGTGGCAGTCGGTAAATAGCAGTGGCGTGGGGTGAAAAAAAATAAAGGCAAAGCCGGACCAAAAAACGGCTAACTCGTGAATAAGCAAAATTTCAATTCTTGTAAAAAAAACGTGCAATAAATTACATACCTGTATTAAGTGTGTTAGTTTACCTTTTCCATAACTACTAGGGTGCTTTGCTTGCATTGTGTGCGTTGCATGCAGTGTTAGTGTTGTTAGTATTCACCACCTTCACCATACATGACATCACTGGTATTATATGAACAGTGCATGTCGAGTATGATAAAAGTGGCTTTAAAAAAAGCCGTTTTAAGCACACGTCACTCACACTCACACACCAAAAATAAGTGAATCCTGACTTGCCAGTGTAGATGTTTGTTACTCAATCATGCAAAAACTGGATTTAGATGAAATTTTGCATGCATCCCATGTCAAACATGGAAAGGAACATAGGCTACCTGTCTGAAGTCCACGCAGACGAAATCGCGGGCAAAAGCTAGTAGCAAAGAAATATCAGCAGAAATACGTACCTAAATGTTTAATTTTGTTATTTGTCGTCTGTCGTCGTTATTTAATATTATTATAAAATATAATAGGTAATCCGTAAGACAACAGTCAATTTGTACTAATGCTGCCATTTCTCACCTAACCGTGTCACGACAAATTACAAAGTAAGTAAAACAAACCAACCTTTACGATGTAACAAACAAAAACACAACACAACACTTGGCAAGTAAAATTTCACTACTTTCGATTCTTTTAAACTATATAATATTACAATCAAGCTAGCCCACTAACTTAATAAACAAAATTTTGCATATTACAATAATAACAGTACAAAATGAGTGCAAATTAGCGCGTAATATAATTGTTTATGTGAATTGAAATGACAGCACGCGCCGGTCGGCGCTCTGTTGTGATTGGACGAAATCTTTTAAAGCGAAACATGCGAAACTAAACCTTAACACATGACAAATAAAGACTAGGTAGGCTATGTGGGATCGGCTTGTTGTTCGACAATATCGACGAGTCGTTTGCATGTAGTAGTAATGTGTATGTGTGCGTGAATTTCATACATTTCAAATGTTTGGATTCCCGATGTTTTGAGCGAGTTCCCCAGGAGGAGCAGTACGTACGCGTTCTGAGTGCGATCGTAAAAACGGGTATGTGTGCGTTTGCGTGATTTTAAATACATGGCGAATTATTTTTATGAAATTGTAGGAAGCGGGGTAAGCTATAATTATTAATAATAAAAAATGTATATATTAAAATTGGCCAAGGTAAGCCGGTAGGAATCGTGTTCTATGGAGGCTTCGCCACTGGTAAATAGACGTTATTCATTTGTTTCAGCAAGTGTCCACTGCACTAATTAGTACGAGACCCATTTGCACAAAAGTCTTCAAATAACGATTTTCGTTCAACTCATCTCCGCCATACGAATTATTGGTATGTACTTATTAGGCATATTTTCCTGAACACGAAAAGTGCGGTAGTCACTTCCTAAGTGTGTGGAGGGGGTAGCTATGACGTCACAAAGATGGCCGCCGGGCCTATTCTATTCTGCAGATTATTTAATATCTACTGAACCGATTTACTTAAATAGGGTGTCAAACGAAAGGTTATTAAATAAGCATTATTTTATTTCAAAGAACTATTAACATGAATTAAGTACCAAGGGAAATATTTCGGAAAAACTTAATTTCAAAAAAATATTTTTTCTTTCTTATGTGTGTAGCTTGGTAACCGTTAGGGTAATGGAAGTATAGGTCATTATAAAATATTTGGCTACTTTTATCAGCTTTATAACGAACTTTAAATCATTACAATAAAGCTATAAACGACGGAACTGCAGCCGTTTGAATGAGCCTCGGTAGCGCTGAACCCATAGCGGTAGCTAAGCTACTAGGCTGGTTTTCTTTAGAATGATAATAGAATTTTGAGTAAAAAGCATGAACGATAGTAATAAAAATATATAAAAGTAAGCTGGTACTTATTCATAGGTTGTATTTACAGTTTTTTTTAATGTGATCAACATAATAATAGGTTATAGGTAGGTATGTGTTGGCTGTTGCACTAAACTTACTGATAAAATTATTTAAACATTATTTTTATTTTATTAATGTCCTTAACCTGATCTGTATCTTCTTAATAATTACACTGGTAACAAAAGTCTTTAGAAGGGCCATTACTGGCCATTAAATTAGACTGTCCCATTCAAAAACACTGGATCGAGATAGGGATAGGCTTGATATCGTAAATAAAATATTATACTGATTACTATACTAACACTACTAACATACTTATATAAGCTAATTGTTACTAACTGTCACTAACAAATCTATGGACAAAATTAGTCTGAAATAAAGCTTTATTTCTTTATTTATTTAATATCCAGTTATCCACAACGGGATGAACGGCAACAAGCTTTACATTGACATGATATTAAAAGTTCGAGATCTTTCAATGAGATTGATTTTACGGATGAAATATCTGGCAATCAATAAAAGATTGGTATCCTCGATCTTTTAGCCACAGCCTATGGGTTCAGGAAGCGTGGGCCTTGCTACTTGAGCGTTTAGTTCGATCTTAGCGCATGCTGTCGAAAGGCTTGTCGTGTCGGCGGTAACTTATAAAGTTGTGTCAAGTTTTAAAGCTTGAAAAACAATTTATTTTGATAGGAAATCGGAGAAACTTTCTTAAAGTATTAGACGTTAAGAGTGTCTGGCAGTGGGAAGCACCTGTCAAAAATGTCCGGCACTGGAAGACAAGATTTCTCCACTTACCGCGAAGAGTGTAAACTAAAAAATTGAGCTTTACTCTTTCTCGAAAGTCAGGTAGCCCTTCAGAACTGGAAACCTCATTGAGGAACCGCGACCGAAACTCTATAGCTGCTGGTCGTTTTTACCTGTTTAAAGGTCACAAACAGATAAACTTTCAGCTTTTCTAAAAGGAGGAAAGTCTGGCCGTCACAGGCTCTTGGTCCAAAAGTGTTTCTGAATGTCATTAGTTGCTCAAAAGAAATTACAGCATACATTACATTTAAACATCAAAACTTCACAAAACACAGGAACTTTTAACTTCAGGTGGATATTCGGACGAAGAATATGATAGTTCTAATATACAAAGAAACTTGGATCATTTGAGAAGTACTCAAGAAGAAGCTGATACGGTCCGTTTCATACTACATGTGATTGATTGTAAATATTTATTCGGGCTTTTTACGGTTAATAGTAAATTGTCGCGACACTGTAGTGCACTCGTTATGCACTTCTCTGAGAAACTACCAAGTGTTATGTGGATGAAATCTGGCACTACCAAAAAACAAACAACCGATAGGTAAGAGGAAATCATTGCTGGCTTATCTCACTCTAACTGGGTTTTCCACTGCGTTGTCAGGTCACACAAAAAAATCAAGCTAGCCGATTTTCCAACAACATAATCAACTCCTTTCAAATTTTGGTGTTAGCTCAGCTTATAGAAGAACGATTTTGTGACGCTGAAAGATTTGTCACTCTTATGTATACAAAAAAGACCGCGGACTCAAAGAACTGGATAACCTAGACAACTTAAGAGCAGCAATGTTCCAGAACATCAAAGAACTTGATAAGTTACCGCTGACACGACAAGCCTTTCGACAGCATGCGCTAAGATCGAACTACCTGACGTTATGTTGGCAGAACGCCCAAGTAGCAAAGCCCAAGCTGAAGCCATAGGCTGAGGCTGAAAGAACGGGGATATCAATCCCTTAATTGCCAGTTACTTCATCCGTAAATTCAATCTCATTGAAATATATGATATTGAATGTACTGTCATATGTTATGTTTTTCCGAAATATTTCCCTTGGTACTTAATTCACATTGATAGTTCTATGAAATAAAATGATGCTTATTTAATTACCTTTCGTTTGACACCCTACTTAAGTAAATCGGTTCAGTAGATATTTAAATAATCCGCACAATAGAATAGGCTCGGCGGCCATCTTTGTGACGTCATAGCTACCCCCTCCATACACCTAGGAAGTGACTACCGCACTTTTCGTGTTCAGGAAAATATGCCTAACAAGTACATACCAATATTTCGTATGGCGGAGATGAGTTGAACGGAAGTTGACTTTTTTTGGTATTGGGGACTGTACTAAATAAATGAGCAAGTTGCATTGAATCGAGTTCGTCACGTTGTTCGAGGAACATGATGAGCGTCCGACTTTGTTTATCGTACTATTGGAATCGACAAGCCAGCTTGTATCTGGCGAAAGTTCGCTGCTCCGGCTGAGTCAGCCTGTGACGTCACTGTCCTGCAGCCTGCTGTGCTGCTGATGTCATGACTCACGAGTCACGGGTCGGTGATGCAAAATCGCCGGCATTTGAGTGGAATTCGTGCCGACTGCCGAATGATAACGAGCCCGATTGCAGCCCAGGGTCGGCTGCTAATCAATTCGCGTGCTCCATCAGCTCCTTATTTAGATTCTACTATTTTTAGGGTTCCGTACCCAAAGGGTAAAAAAGGAACCCTATTACTAAGACTTCGTTGTCTGTCCGTCTGTCTGTCCGTCTGTCTGTCTCCAGGCTGTAACTAAGAACCGCTATAGCTAGACTTCTGAAATTTTCACAGATTATGTATTTATGTTGCCGCTATAATAACAAATACTGAAAACAAAATAAAATTAATATTTAAGGGGGGCTCCCATACAACAAACGTGATTTTTTTGGCCTTTTTTGCTCGACATCAATAATGGCAACAGGTAGGCACTTGAAATTTTCACAAAGGTCTTAAATATATGTACTTTTATAATTAATAATAATATTAAAATAAAATAAAAATTTAGGGGGGGCTCCCATACAAAAAACACAATTTTTGGCCTATTTTTGCTCTAAAGCGGTACGGAACCCTTCGTGCGCGAGTCCGACTCGCACTTGGCCGATTATTATACCTTATTAATTCATGGGCCGCATTTGCGTTTGCGCAGGCGCATATCAGAAATGACATTTTTCTATATCTAAGATGAGACTCTGATGATGTGAAGGTTGTGATGATTCATAAGTAAATGACTGTAAATGTCAAACCAAGAATTTTTATTTTGCTTAACTTCGTTTGGGAAGATATACTTTGTATTATTATATTTTAAATATAACTCCAATACAATGTAGATATTAGCAATTTAGCAGTAACAGTTATTACGCCACACTAAGTGCTCGGAAGACGTTTAACTCCAGTCTCTTGCCAGTCTCCAGAGTCTAGACTTCGTGACAAAACGTCGCGTCGGTGGGACGATGACAAATGTGTAATTTAAAGTTTAGAACATGTTTTTGTCTTGTTGGCTGTCGGGTGCAGTAGGCCTACTACGAAACTGTTTTGAGACTCAAACGATCGGACGAGAATTGTTAGAGTAGGACGCAGCATTCTCCTCCGATTATTTGAGTCTCAAAACGGTTTCGTGGTAAGGGCCCAGGCCTGTCGGCGACATCGACAGTGGCAGCTTAGATGATCGATACTTATTACAGTTTCACTGTAAAATAGTTACAGCTTACTAAGTAAGTAAACAGTAGTTACTAGTTGAACATTGTATGTATGACTCAGATTTTAGACCGAGTTTGGGTGTGTAACGTGTATGTCTGTCCGTTACAAAGGGAGAAGCCGTTGTGGACGGAACAAAAGTAGTCGACCTTGTCCCCAGCACGAGCCCGCAGCCGCTCGCCGCGGCCGCACACTCACATATTTGGACAGCTTACTGTGGTGTTTAGTGAGTGTTGACATTGAGATAGGGAAATGACGCCCGCCTGATACAATATGATAGTGTTTAACCGCAACGCTCAATATTATCATTATTTTTGTGAAACAGTCTAATTCCCTCAGTTGGCATAATTTGAACTCTAATTCTCTTTAACTTGAACTTTCAAATTACTTTCATTGGGCTAAAAAAGAAAAGTCTTGATATCCAAAAGTATAGTTTTGGAGTTTTGCGGTTTGCCTACTGGCGACGCATTTGACGCTAAATTGGTTTGTAAATGAGAATACCATTTTGTAGCTTTAATATATCGAGACTCGTATCAAAACTGCATCAATGTCAGATTACTTAGTAGCTCGTAGAATCGATCTACTGTTCAACTAGCAACATGGCTTTCTGTTATTTTTATCAGCCATTCGGAAGGCACATTGACCTGTGCGGCCGGCGGCTGCATCTCCAGTAGCGGGCGGCGGCCGGTGGCCAGAACGATGTTACACAACACCCGCACTCCGCTGCAGTAACGGTTCACAGCACACCGCGCCTGGGAGACTCATCTCGCTGTATTAGGGCCGGAACACAAAAACACGGCACGACGTCGTACGGCGCCGTGTCGTAGAAATCCACGACGCGCGTCTTAAAAAACGTTGTACGACGTCGTGCCGTAGAAACTCACGTAGAAATTCAAGATGAGTTTCTACGACGCGCGTCGTGGATTCCCACGACACGGCGCCGTACGACGTCGTACAACGTCGTGCCGTGTTTTTGTGTCCCGGCCCTTAGCCGCATTCAAGTGTAAATACAAGCGACTGCTACTGGTT
Organism: Polyommatus iphigenia; assembly: GCA_963422495.1. Taxonomy (NCBI): domain Eukaryota; kingdom Metazoa; phylum Arthropoda; class Insecta; order Lepidoptera; family Lycaenidae; genus Polyommatus; species Polyommatus iphigenia. Next base: position 13,519,213 of record OY730181.1, on the reverse strand, counting down.
CACATTAGTTTTGCCATATTGAACCTATCCTATGTTCGAACGTACTAGGAACTAAACATAATATTAGATGTAAAAACGTTGTAGCTTATGTTATATCTTCAATGCCGACTAACCACTCGGCCACAGAGGTCGTCAGTCATTTTAACTTGTAGTTAATTTGTTTAATGGCTTTGGCCCACTGCAATCATCAATTTTAAACCAAACGCCACAATTTCAACGAGCTTATTCAATAGGGTGACATTTTAAGTTTGACCAATCAAACGCATTACTGAATGTAGATAAATTCCCGTCAAAAAGAAACTCAAAAGCCGGACATAATAGATGTTACGCTGTTAACTGCTTGATGATTGATAAGTGATAACTGATAAAGTGATAACTCATCAACATCGTAGTGGGACGATGCGTCGACCTATCCCGTATCCGTCGCTCAAGTCCCGTTTCTCACAACGGCAGCCGGCGCCGCCCAACGGTAGTTCAATCTATGTTTACTTACGGTTTACGAGTTTGTCCGTTTATATATCGAGAGTAGACGCCGCCGAGATAGTTTTATAACTCAATATCGTTCATCCTCCGTAAATAATCGTAAACATCTCCGATTGCCGTTCCCGCTTCAATCAGAAGAAATGTTACATTTAGTTTGTTTGAGGATTTCCTCTGCCATCATAGTAACGATGCTTTTACAAGTTTTAGATTACACACTTCCTCAATTTTAATACCGGCCTCTTAAAGTCTTGACTGTCCGTCTTGGAAGTTTATGAATTATGATGCAACGTGTCGTAAATAATATGTTATATGCCCATTGCCCAATCCAACGAAAAGTATGACAAGTATATAGGAGTGTAGTGTGCACTGTGTATTTTGGCAGCAGTCGCGACTCGCGAGGAACTATCGGCGATTGAATTATTATTCTTGCATGTGGGTCAAATGAAGGCGAACTCTTTTGTGCTACAAACAAAATAATATATCTTTCACGTTCATTTCATAATTCATACTGCGTGTATGCCATAACTGGTACAAAGCCAACATTATTGAAGTAGAAGTTGGTACAACTAATATATATTCTGTGGTAGAAGCTAGTTTAATATTTTTTTCTCGTTGCTAGAAGCTGTACATTTAGTCCCATTCGAATTCATTTGCAGCGTGATGCCTGACCTGCATATTCCATGTAAGCTGTACCGTTACCGGGTAATAAGCGAGCTTTGGAGAGTTTCGCAAATAAATATGACGTAATAAGTAGGCTGTTGCTGTGCCGACTGCCGCCGACTGCGGAGCGAGGCTGCGGCCCGAGCTGACCTATATACAGCACCCGGCTGCTCCGTGCCAAATAGGCTTTTAATCAAACGCCATTCTGCGGCCTGCCCCACATAAAAGGCTGAAAATGCTTGTTTGTACACAGAAAATGAAACCCGACAAAAATATGAAAGTCGCAGCAAAATACTGACTTTTAGGTTGCGAATTGCGATTCACAAAGATAGAGCAGTCGCTTGGCCAAGATGCTTTAGTTAATTTCACAGTTCACTAAATCACTACTCCAAGTTCAAAATCAAATGGTATTGCGAGCTGTTTCATGTGTGCAAAGGTAACAAACTCTTCCTCACTTTAGTTAAAGTAGTACTCCTTACTGAGCGCTTCTCAAAAAATTTGTACTTTCTATCTAAATCTTTGTCCCACATTTTAAAATATTTTTTTCTATAAATAACATAGACCATTACCCATTTCTATTAAATTGTATACGTAGTAAGTTAAATAAATTCACTAAAAAACATCTACAAATTAGAATTATATTAATAAATTATTCACTATAAAAATATTTTGAAAATCGGTCTAATCTAGTTGTATGAAAAGTGAAGTGTCCCAATTTCATACCTTCCCAAACAATTGATTGTATTTGTAAGGCCTTGCGGATATTTTTGAAACAACTTATGTATTGATTTAGGGCTGCAAGACCATAAATCATTTAAAAAGAATATTTGGTCGTATTAGAATAAATTTATTTAATAAATAATGTTTTTATTGTATCGCGGAAAAAGTTCCTCTTTGAAATTCCTTTTTTGTGACCATATTTTTTAAAATTTTGAAGTCTATTTTGGTATATAAAAATAAATATATAATAAAATAAATAGGTAAATATGTTAGTGGCAAAATTGTTAAGCTCGGTATCCATCTTATTTTCGTTTTGATATTTCTTTTACGTTCCACGTGCGCGAACAGAAGGTTGTGAATTATAATAAATTATAATAACATTTTTCTATCATAAACTTTTTCAATTGTTTTTTAAATATTTTGAGATTCATTGCTTTTATTTATTTTGGTAATGTGTTTTTTTTATAAAAAAATATTTCAAATTTATTAAAGCTTTTTTCATTATGTATTTTCAAAAACTTTTTAGAAAATTATATAAATTATAAAACGTTTTTTTTTTAATTTAATCTACTAGCGTAGTGGTCCAAAAAATTTCCAGTCTTTGTTACCCAAGAAACGCAGGTAAGCTCTAATATTATTATAATTTCGCCTTTAGATCTATTAAAGCTCCCAATTTTGATTTCGTAAGTCAAATCATAAACGAGTATTAGTTTTAGTTGTATGCATATACAAGTTGAAAAGTTTATTTAACTTTTTTTGTTACTTCCTTTTTTGTTACTTTTGAGTGGTAACGTATATTTTAAAATCAAATTAAATTTTGTTTTATTATCCCATTTAATCAAATAAAATTTCTAATAACACAATTCAACATTGAATTTACGTAATCTAGTAAAGGTAACAAAACAGGAAATAGTATAATAGTATAATAGTTAATAATCGATTTTGCTATTTATAAACATTTTATATCTGAAAACAAACCCTATTTCAAATTTTATAGACATTTACCCATATCTTAAAATAAAAAAAACAGTAATATTTAAACAAATTTTTATTTTATAATATTTTCTAAAAAAATGGTACAAATTTTTTGAGAAACGCTCTACTACATAATATTAATATTTTTAAAGTACACATTCGGTAGTTCCGAGTTCACCGCACATGTGATGTACAGTCGTGTAGGCATGCTTGATACTTTTGAACCATGTCCCCATGGTGATAAGGTGTAAACGTGGTTCATAGCAGTCGGGGTCGGCGCCTCCTCGAGCGGGCTTCACCCCCGCGCCGAGTGCGACACATCACACATGTCACCTCACATCCTCCGTCTGCATACGTTTGCATTTTTTACGACATAAACTTATGCGAGCTCGGTAACACACTGAGGACTAGGCTCGCATGAGTTCGTTGTCTCTCGAGTCTCGCTTAAATCGTCCTAATTTGTATCAGCATCTTGAATCTTATCAAACGGTTAAGCCAGTGATGGCAGATTGTCGGTAGCGATAAGAATAATACCCAATTTCCTTTAGATATTATCGGCCGACATTTCGTCAGAAGTCAGACATTAATTACCACTATTATCGTCGTGGTAGTAAACAACTTAGTAATCGCGATACGAGTATCGATCTCATTCCTCAGCATTTATATTTTTGGCAATGCGACGTTTTGTTTGTTTTGGTTTTTATCGCTCGCTAGTGTTTATCGCGGAGATAGTGGATAATCCGCTAACCTTGCGATAGTTTTTACGGCTGGGGAATACCGACCGAAGGTGTAAACTGTATGTAACAGTAAACACCGCAGTATCACTTGCCGCTATAAATCGTCGAAGCGACATATCGAGCGATACTGTTACTCCATTACCCCACTTTTGATTCTCGGATTTCTTTCGCCGACCTTTTTTGACGGAAACAGGTCTGCGTTCGATAACAAATCTCATTTCTTACGGCGATGAACATTGAACATGCTCGCAATGCTCAACGTGCGGTCGTCCGACGACCTTTCACGCCGCGTGAATTAGCCACTTGGGTCTTTACACTTTAGTCTTTACACCTGCACCATGACTAGTATACAGCAGAAAGTTACGATCTTACGCACGTGTAATTACTCAGTGTAATTACATTTATGGAGTCTAATAATTGCGGAAATAGTTAATTGATACACAGCATCGGATCAATCAGCCGCAGATACTGTTATTCGTAGCTCGTCAGTTTGTCGTTATACTCCGCGGGGGGTCTTCACCGATGAATGGACTCCGGACTCGGAGTTGAAACTTGAAATGACCATGTTTAAGAGCAATTAAAATTCCAATAAGTTAAGACTGAGCAAATATTATCTGAATTAGTGAATGAGAAGTTACATTGCTTTTTTAAAATCTAATTTTCTAACAGCATCGCTGCGAAACAAGAGCAGAGTACCAGGTGCTCAGAAAGCCGCGGATATTGATGGACGGCCGTCCTTATCATTACTAACATGTCGCTAGCCGCAATCCGGCCTTCCACGCTTCGCTAGCTGCGCGCTGCACTCTAGCAACGCCCACTATAAACTAGCGTCAGTCTATGATCGCCTGGTACATGTTTCAGGAAGAAAAACTCCGTGCTATGGAAAAGCTTGGCCTAGATGAAAAACTGTTTCTACGGGGACGCTCAGCCCGAGTAAACCGCTAGTTCCGGCCCCCATAATACAAAAGATAGTAAATTGCACCCGATTATTTTCCTTTTGTTCGCGGTGTTCGCGAAGCGTGCTGACTGCCGAGGCAGGGGCCGGTGTTGGGTCGGTGCCGGCGATGTGGGTCAGGCTGCATTGCGGCGGGGTTCAACGCCTGTCGCATAGCAACGCGAAATGTTTAGCCAGCGGCACTCTCGTTAGCACACACGAGCGTATTCGACCCGGAGCTGCCGCATTCACTCCACGTCCCTGACCTTCCGCTTTATGCTAAAGTTTGAAAAAGTTTAGCCGGAGGCCGCCCCGGCAAATACAAATAAACAACTTTCGCTGCATAAACACAACCATTTACTGAGGAAACCCTCGGTATCGTCATCGGACCACCTTCCGACTCTACCTGTAGAGCTGATGATTCTCATTCTATGGTATAATGGTACATGCTCCTGCTAATGCTGCTCTATATTTGGAAGTTTATTCGCTAATTGTGAATAATTACTCCAATAATACCGGGTAGAGAAAGGTGAACGAATCACACCGCCCTTGCTGCCCACGCGAATGTTATAATTAGTCGCGCCGTGAGTGCCACGAGTGCTGCTGCACCCGCCGTAATTGTGTCAACAATACACTCGATATTATTCTCTTCATAGGTATTTTCAGCTGGCGATACAAAAAATATCATTGCTAGAGAAGAATAATTATTCCGTTTACAAAATCTTGGGATCATTTACTTTCACAATGAGACCGTTAGTTGGAAGTACCAAAGAGGATTACATCGACTTATTCAAAGTACATAATATTTCAAAGATGACTGGTGAGATGCAAATAATGCAATTGGTGTGGTGTTGTCGACTTGTTAGGCCATGGATGCTTTCGTCATAATACCGTGTATATGTGTGAGATTTCATACACACATACCCAGGATATAATGTGGTCTGTGGGGTCGTTTGCATGTCGCGAGAGATTGGCGGCTCGTCAGCCGCGTCGCGGGCCAGGGCCGACAGGGGGACTGTAGAATTATTCGCATCCTCTGACCTTTGCGGACTCCACACTAGTCGCCAGTCGCCACTTCGTTGATGTTACGCGGTTTAGATCCGAGTATATTAATTCTGGAACACAATGAAAAACAAATGACTATTCTTTACCGAGTACGGCTGAAGTTGCTACTATTTCTGTATCAATCTCCGCAAATTGCTGAATATTTTTCCTGAAAACTGCATTTCAATATTAGCCTTCAAAGCGACTTGAAATTAGATTATTTCAACTCACAAGTCACAACACACGGGATTGTTTGTTCGTTAGACGATTGTTCTGCGCCAGCCGCCAGGTGTGCGACAGACTCACCGCGAACAATTGCGCCGCCGATTGCCTATCGAACTGTTTTCAACTCCCTCGATCATTGTGCTCCCCTACTCCCTAGTGTTCGCGGACTATTGATTTCGTTTTATTAATAAAACAAATGACTTCTTTATGAATTATTACGGATAATAGTGGCAGTGCATCGAGTAGTACCTATGCCGAATGTACAATCGAGGAAATTGATTCCTAGGCAGTTGACAAACCAACGCGAACGTCATTTGGTCGGATCATGTCAATTCAATGTTAATTGTGATCTGTCGGCTGGGTTTGACGTAACCCGACCAAACTACGTAGGTCCACCATCTGCCTAGGAATCAACTTCTCTGATTAAGTAGTACTTTTGTTAATACAGGATATTTTTTACGAGTGAATTGTTAGGTACCAGTTACCACACAGGATGTATTTGATAATTACTCGAAAAGGGTAAACACAGTAACATTGTGCTTGTGAAATTGACTGGGCCACGAGCATTACAATCTCTTGGGCAACTGGCCCAGATTAGGTAATAAATAATAACGTATTGAGTGAAAGCTAACTCGAACAATGGTGAGATATGACGTACCCTTAGCTGATAATGTCATAACTGTCATTTGCTAATGTGCTGGGCAATAAGCAGATATTATGTCGTCACAAAGAGTTTGCTTCCTTACGTTTCACTCCTTGGAAGAAGAGCTGGCGTTAGTCATTGTTATCAAGTTGATTTCTTTAGTTAACATAAGATTTGAATCATAAAGATTTCATACAAAATCTACGGTACACACTAGATGAGATAACATTTCCCTAAATCATACCTGAAAAGGGTAATGTTTTAGGGGTAGAGTTTCTTTTGGTTTGGTTTGTTGGTTGATGGTTGTTCTGATGGTTCAGTTTATGGTTTACACACGCGTAGTTGGTAGAGTTAAACCTCGAACAATATCTATGGGGATAATGCAAACTTTCTGCGCCAACGGGGTTGCGGTCAACATTTATTTACCATACATCTGCAGATGTAGCACAGCGGCACTTGTAAGAGTCTGTGCGAGGCGAGGATGTCGGTCAGCCGTGAAGTCGTACCACTCACACGGCACACGGCACACCCTGAGGGCGGCGGTAAACGGATTACCCAAATTCCGCCTTTGACCTGTCAGCGGACAGCGCTCTTAATAGGCGTAAGAGCCGCCCACTGACACATTTGCTCAGCGGTAGGCTTTTGGATTCTTTGCCCATTCTTATGTCTCATTTTAGTATAGTTATATAGTTATTCGTATTAGAAAATTAACGTTTTCAGATTAGAAATATACGCATTGATATGATATACATAATTATTATGTATTTAGAATTTAGATGAATCCTGAGATTGTAAATTCTTATAGCATTCACAAACTCATTACGCAATTCAAAAACACGAGCAACTACCGAATATAAGTTACAAGATCACAAATAAACCCTTAAAACTTTGCTCGCAGTTTCCGCTTCGTCGCATAAATTGAAGAAAAAGTGATTATCGAGCACTTTCCAAGATTAAAGTCTGTTGTTTTGCCTTCCCCGGCGATCGGTAATGTTCCGTAACAGAGTGCTCGTTCGCCGATAGCCGGCACAGAGCTTATCGCTGGCTATTCGCTGCAGTACAAATTCGTCATGGTTATTGGTCTGTGCGTAAGTGCCTGCGTCAGCATCATTTGCATTGCACGAATCACTTTTAAGCTCAAATTTAGATCGTCTTTTAGAAGCCACCAGTTATCAAATTCAGCACATGCATGTTCTACAGAGAGCTCTTTACTTGGGCAACCAAATCAAAACAGCTCACGTAGACCGAGTGGCGACTGGCGGGTAAAGCTAGCGAATTACAAGAACGCAGGAAGACAATAGCAGGATCAGGTATCACGTGCGCGGTCCGAGCGGAGCCCATTGTGGATTGTCATCGACTCCAATTGTATTTAAACTAGATGATGGCCCCACTAGTTGTACAAAGACGTATCCTTGCGCTGACAGATTTCATTTAGAGATAAACGTTATGAATGTGGCCGAGGAAAAAGTTCATTGTGTGATGAAATGAGACATGGTCTATAGTTCTATACTCTATAGTCTATAGAATACTAGAGGTACCTTTAGAATACTAAAGGTAGAGTCGGTTGTGTTGAAAAGGGGGTAAAGTATTATATTTCTTGCTTGCTTGCTTTTTCTTCACGTAACCAAGAATAATATCATAGATGGCCTTAAACGCTTAAATGTAGGTCTATGCTCTCAATTACTCGAAACAGGCATGTTTATAAACACTAATTTGTATTGTTCACCATATCTAAAGGGAAGCACGTATGATTTCAACTATAATTATTATTATTGTTGTTTTAACGATCTGTGTAACATACACTAACATGTTTAAACAAACCGTCTAATTCCAAACAGACTGCAGATGTGCCATCTTGTTGTCCAGCTGTAGTGTGTTGTATAAGTTACCATCGCTGACAAACCCGATTTAGCCCTTTTAAACTCTGTAGTCATAGTAATAAGATCGACGTGTGATGCTGGCCATCATCCGTCGCCGTCATCATCAAAGGAGTATCACTAGGAAGCGATCGAACGGCACATCTGCCGTAACTAGTTCAGCAGGTTAGCTAAAACACGACACTTAACGGACGCTGTCTTCTGACTCATCCTCTACGTTGCACGGGAAACTGACACTTATAGTGTTTGTCGTAATACCCAGAGTCCGGCTCACATGAATCGGTCTCTCCTCCCGGATAGCCCACCTACATAGTTAGCATGTCAAAGGGAAATTTTAACGGCGTGTCATCAACATAGCGCCGTAGGGCTGTCACCTCCGTCGTTATGCTCTATTAGTGGGGCCATTGGATGGACAGGATATTATCGGAATTATTTAACTGCATTGTAATGGAAAAATGTTTTTGTTCAGTGAGCAGATTGTACAATTTAAATATGTGCTTAACACTGTTAAACATGACTAACAGCGCCGTAGGGCTGTCACCTCCGTCGTTATGCTCTATTAGTGGGGCCATTGGATGGACAGGATATTATCGGAATTATTTAACTGCATTGTAATGGAAAAATGTTTTTGTTCAGTGAGCAGATTGTACAATTTAAATATGTGCTTAACACTGTTAAACATGACTAACTAGGAACTGAAGCTTAGCCGGTAGTATAACATTAATTACTACTTTTTGCTATTCTTGAATATGTATTTTAAAATCAAGTTTGTTTAGGTATTCACTGATCATTGTTGCTATAATATTTTTCATTATTTTAATTTATCCTCAATGAAATCTTACTGTCTTGCACTAAAGCTGCATGCAGAGGCAGCCCTATCGGTCCCCCGCCATCAGAGCCGAGTGCCGTCCACTATGATTCATTTGACTCCGTGTCCTATCTCCTCAGTCCTCAGCTGTATTTGTATTTTGTATGCATCTGTAGGTATTAGGTATTAGACCTATGTACTTGCTAATCTAAGAGTTGGTTAACATGTTTTTCCTGCGCCAGCTAAACTTGATGATACATAATATTTAAATGTAAGATTTTTCACGTTCATGTTAGCACTCAGCTACAGCCTACGGCCTACATATTATGTATGCAAGTTTGGTTGACGTCGTATACTTTAGCAAAATATTAATTAATGTATGCTTAAAAATAAAAAGAGGAAATTAATTACAAAATGAAGTACTTAGTTCCATGAAAAATAATTCAGATAAAATAATTATTAGCTAAGAAACTGCCGAGCTAAGTAATGACGGAGATTTTTGCTGTAGTTGCGAAATCAGAAATTTGAGGTTTTCTTCAAGGTCTTCACAATATTAATGACCAAAATAATTTTACTGCAGTTTTATACTGTTGCGAGACCTTTCCATTTTGCTTTGTTTATTATACAGATAACTGTACTCTATAATTTTCAGAGCGAAAGCGACGCTCCGAATTTGAAAATTATAATTTTTCTTTGTTTTCTTTTCTCTCTCTCTCTTATTTTTTGCGGAACCCTAAGCCATCTTAATATAGGAAATCCCTGGTCTATGGTCAGATTGCTCTCGTCCAGGAAGCTGAGGTTCGGTTCCCCGGGAAAAACGTTGTAATTGTATAATTTTACACAAGAATGATTTTATCTGAACGATATTTAAATTATTGATGTATGTAAATATATTTCCTGCGCCGATGACGCGATTGAATCTCGAGGCTGCCTCCCCTCTCATGTAATATGTATTTGCTTTAACATTCTGCCTACCAAATTGTTTGTAACATCTAAATTCTCAACCTTTGCATAAAAAACTAAGCACTCTCTTGAATTTGGATAACAATCGAATCAATTTTGTTTACTATACTAGGCTACTAGCTGTTGTCTGTTATATGTTGAAACTTGAATTAAGTCACGTATTCCACTGCTTTTCCTTGTTCTTACTACTTGTTATGTCCAGTGATCAGTGTGAGTGTACCTTTATCAAGTGACACATCCATCACACATGACTCTTCACACAATAATTAATATTATTATGATCGTGTTAGTAGGGGGGCGTCCACAAATTACGTGAGGTGTTTTTTTGAATTTTTTGACCCCCCCTCTGCCCTGGTGAGATTCCGTGATATTTTATTCAACCCCCCTGCCCCCCAAATCTCACGTGATATTTTTCAAAATGTGGGTTTCTTACGTAAACGTTTGGTTTGACAGTAGATTTTCTTTCGAACGAATTTGTGAATGATCTTAATCGTATAACGATTACGCTTACGATTAAGTCTTAAAAGCATACGTACAACCTGGATTAAATGGACCAAAATAGTATTATTATGCTGAGAAAAAAATTACGTGAGATTTACCGAGACCCCCCCTCTTCCCAACGTGAGATTAGATGAGATTTGACTCGACCCCCTCCCCCCCTATTAACACCTCACGTAATTTGTGGATGCCCCCTAGCAAGTGGCAACTGGCAATCTCCCCCACGTTGATTTTCCGCTCGTCTGGTGATTATATTCATCCAGGCACGTGTGAGGGGTGCGGGGTGAGGGGAGGCGGTGCGGGGAGTCCGCAGTTTGACGACGCGACGCGACAATCTCATCACACACGCCTGACATCGCTGTCGATATTAATACCGCGAGCCGAGACCCCATCAACGATTACATTATAACGAATTTAAATCGCATTTGCGGCTCGCGAATACGAAAATACGATGCGACGACTGTTTACGACGATATAACTATTGCTAAAAACTTAAGCTCTGTGAGTTAGAAAATAGAAACAGGAGTCTAGACATTTGTATAGTCGTGACGGCAGTTTGTGGTTAAGCGTTGCAAGGATTTCTGAGAACAGATAACATTGTCTCGGGCGCCTGAATACCCTGAATATAACGCCAGCCACTTTGAAAACACAATTTGTAAACAGATTGATATTCGTTAGTTAACTTGTGTGAGTTCTTGGCTTACTTAATCGAAAACGTCTTCCTTGGAAAATGTTGTGATCCATATTTTATTTATTTGGAACAACAACAGCCATCATTCTTAATCACTAACACTTGTATAGCTCATGCAATTATTTTGTAAACTATTACTTAAGCATACATTTTAGGCATTTAAAGCTATACTAAAATAGGAAATAGGGCCAATAACAGTTGTTCACCCATTACAAACTTATATAGATAATATTAAAATCTTAATATTACAAACTTATGTAAGAAAATAAGGAAGTAGTTGAGTTAGATTACGTTTATTACATACTAGAGTGACTTAAAAAGTGAACATATTACAAGCTTATATAGGTAATATTACAATCTGAATAGTACAAATTAATATGAATAAGTTTCATTTTCTAACCTACTAAATTGAGTGACTAATAAGTTACCTTTACAATAGAGATTCATTCTTATATCACTAACACTTGTATAGCTTAAATACATATAATTTTTTACATACGCATATTACATTTTATGCATTAAAAGCTATACTAGGTAACAATAGGAAACAGGGCCAATAACAGTTGTTCACCTATTACAAACTTATATAGATAGTATAAAAATCTCAACATTATTACAAACTTATGTAAGAAATTAAGTTAAGTAGTTGAGTTAGGTTATGTTTATTACATACTAGAGTGAGTGACTTAAAAAGTAAACATATTACAAGCTTATATAGGTAATATTACAGTCTGAATAGTACAAATTTATATGAATAAGTTACATTTTTTAACCTACTGAATTGAGTGATTAATAGAAACAAGTATTGGTAAGTATAAGTTACCTTTACAATATAGAGATACAAGAAGACAATAATTACAAGGCAGCTACGAATTACAAGGACTTATAAACTTTATATAATATGTAAAGTGTACTAGTGACAGAGTGACCCCCTAGCCCTACGACATAGTCTTGGGATCAGTACATAATGACTGCTAGGGTGTCACACTGGGTGAATGTGTGTGTGTGGAATACTATTTTATAATATAAATAGATACTGAATACATACAAATGAAAGCAATGAATAAAAGGGCTCAATGATATTTAGTAAGTTAAGCTCTAGTAAAACTGTAAATATACAATAACTTTGATATGGACTGCGAACATCCGCGGATTAATTGATACCGTGGTTCATAGCAGTTTGAGACAGGCTCATACGTTTGCAGTAATCTCTGAAATGACTTTAGATTTAAAAGTATTTTTCGAGGTTATAAACGGAACGGAACGGAGAACACAGTTTTTGCCATAGTTAGTGTGTCGAAAGGGGACATTAATAAATAAACAGAGAGGTATTGCGTGTCCTACGTCGAGGTGTGTTGAAAAAAACAAGTTTCAGGAGATCGGGACAGTCTAAATGTCCACTTAAAATGTCGTGCAGAAGGCACATGTCCAATAACTCCCGTCGATCTGATAGCTTCAATAGTTTACCATGAAGACACTGAGTATCATAATCAGACGGAAGTATAATTCCAGACTTGAAATTTAGAAATTTAAGAAACTTTTTTTTGGATTTTCTCGATACGTGATTCGTGCACAGTATATGAAGGAGACCAGATTGGACTTGCATATGCCAAAATGCTTCTAACGCATGCGCAATATAATACTTTAATGCAATGTGTGCTTTTGAAGGGCTTACAAGTTCTCTGAACGAAACCAAGCATACGATGAGTCTTGTCGATGATATAGTCGTAGTGCATAGTAAGAAGCATTTTGGAATCAAAATAAATGCCAAGATCCCGTACAAAGTTAGTTCGGTCTATAGGCACGCCACCAAAGTTATATGGAAAAATTAAAACGTTCTTTTTGCGTGTGAAACTGATACATTGGCATTTGCCTATGTTGACTGCAATGTGATTTCTACGGTAATAATCTAATAAATTATTTAAGTCCTGCTGTAAGAGTTCGCAGTTCGCTGACCGATTTTTTATTAAGAGATATATTTTCTTATCATCGGCATAAAGTAAATGTTTAGCATATGAGAGGCACCTATCGATATCAAATATACTAGCACTGTATAGTAATGGCCCAAGGTGCGATCCCTGTGGCACACCAGAGGGTATCACAACGTAATCAGATCTAAACCCTCCCAGATGACAGCCTGTGAACGTTTAGAGAGGTAAGACTTTATCCATCTCAACAGATCACCGTGTATACCGAGTCTATGGAGTTTTTTGAGCAGGAGACCGTGATCCACACGATCAAACGCCTTCTCAAAATCCGTGTAAATCACGTCCACCTGCCCACCACGTTCCATATTTTGTAAGACATAAGTAGAGAAGATAGATAAATTAGAAATCGTAGATCGATTTCTTAAAAATCCGTGTTGTGAGATAGGTATTCCTTTGGATAAAACTGGATAAATATGATTGAATACTAATTTTTCTAATACTTATCGTGTTTAAGATAGATATGGGTCTATAGTTAGAAATTAGTGTTCTACTTCCTTTTTTGAAAATTGGAATTATGTGTGCTTTCTTCCATATATTAAAGCGCGACCGCTTTAAGCGCGACTCTCGAAGCATACTCGTTGCATACAAAATGTATGCTACGAGAGTCGCGCTTAAAGCGGTCGCGCTTTAGTAGGTATTCTGTATTCTTCAACCTTAAAGACATATCGAACACTAAGTCGTATTTTAGACGTAGAGCGGTAGAGAACATAGAGATTGGAATGAGACTCGTAGCTTCTGCTAATAGAATTCAGAAGATCGTGATTCATGAGTCATAGCTCATAGCAGGATGCCGATGTGCCTTAATATTACCCGTTTACTATCTAAATGCATTGTTTGGACACTGGCCAGTGTACTGTTTGCGAGTGGGCAGTAGTAGAGAGTAGACGGTGAAGTGGAGCGATAACCGGCCGGCCGGTGGTCGCCGTGATAACTTATCACAGCCGCCCGCCACCCGCTCACGAGTCACGGTCCGCTGGCTCCAACATCACATACGAAGGGCAATGTTACTGAGCAAATATTTGTGGAGATAGTAAAATATACTGGCAATACGTCATAATGTAGAGTAAATAGCTTCAACTTAATTATATTGGTCTTCAATAGCACGGCTAAATTAATGTCTAACCGGTATGTAGTAATGGCAAAGTTAGGGATATAAGTATGTGCTTATTAGATGAATCGATAAATCTACAATCTCTTGGCCGAGACCTAACACCTGCCCTTGAGTAGGCAGGGACTGTCCGCCGCGCGCCGTGCTGCGGTGAAAGTGAAACTCCGCCGCAGGGTTGCCATCAGCTCGGGTTTACTCGTAAACTTACCATAGGAGCAAGTGGTGAGTGTGCCAGCCCTGCGCCAGACACACCTGACCGGTAGAAAGTGACCACCAGCGCTAATGGGACACATTCGTTGGTGCCTAATTTGAGTGATATTGAAACTTTTGAAACCAGTTAACCTGTGTATAGAGAAGCGACACGGAATTAATATGAATGAGCCTGCGTAGGTTTGGATTAAACTTTTGGAGAGCAGAACACCGGCACCAAGATACCAGCTACCTGTTATAGTCATCCGCCGTGTTTGTAGTGAAAATGATAGCAGCCGACTGTCACTGCCGGGGAGGGAAGATAGGGCGTTAACGGAACATGAGGACTATGTCAATAGCTGTAGGTAACTTGTAGGCGCTAAGACATAGCTTCAATTTGAATCTCTTGTGTCGATTTGAGGGTGAAAGTTGAAGAAAACTCCAAATAGACTGTAAATATTAATATTCACCTCAAAGCTCTAAATTCTTTGGCAACATATTTTCTGTAAAAAGTGACTCAGTTTTTCGTACGTAACCAAAGTATAATTCAACAACAACACTTGCACACTGAAAAAAATCCAATATTTCAGACTTTTCGGGGGTTTTAGCATAAACAACCTCATAAAGTATAAACTATAGCGTGCTGCCTGCTGACCGTGTCCTAGTGCGGTCTACATTAAAACAGCAATTTGCTACATCACATTCAAGAGATAGCCGAGTTACGTGTTAATTATTACATTGACCCTGACATTTATGTCAGCAGAGTGGCCAAAACATTACCCACTATAATATAAATTATAATATCTCTAATCTAATCCTACTAAGTGGGAAGTTGGTACAATTGTATAACATTTAATGGCACATTGTTTAAGCGGTTTTCGCATTTAATTGTCTTGTAATCCTTATGATATTAAATAATATTATTTAAATAATTTTGTCAGTGACCTCGACGTTAACAACCTACGTCATGTGCATAGATAGCTCGGTCACCGAAAACGTAGAAATCCGTCTTTTGACTTTAAAATTTAACTTAAAATAAAAGATTTTAGCTTTGAAGTCCTATAGTTGTAAGTTAGAGCTATAGAATTTAATACTTGGTATAAAATTCTGCCTGTGCCTGTGGGCTGTGTCTAGTTGCGGTGGCGGCAACAGGTGCGCTCGTGGAGATGAGCGTAAACTTTATCGAGCTTCGTTAATCGCCCACTCCGGGAATTGGAAGTTTGTGGCTTTATTGCCCGGAGCGGACACGCGCTTACCCCACTCTTTATTGCTGCCGGGAATACAATGATCATAGACATCAATTATTGAAAGTAGTTTCACTTTTTAATCATCTGTGGGGGTTCTCAACCTTTTCTTGTTTAGTTTTCTTCTTTAAGGACCACTGTGAGGCATTTTTGAGCTTGCATCTTCTTCACATTTAAAATCATTTTCAGACCATATTTTGGCATCTGCGGACCACTGGTGGTCCACGGCGTAGTTTAATCCTTCGATCGCGGATTCTTGGAAATCTATTGTTATTCTATTGTTGTCGCGGTCGCCGGTGTCCTTATGGGGGTTGATATATTAATGTATTACATACTTAGGAATGTAAAATTTAGATTCCCAGTTCTCTAAGATGAAGATTTCGACATCTTTTCTCTTTAGTATTTATAAAACTGGTTTAAGAGGTGTTATTTACTGTATGACACAGATTTGACTCATAATCCAGGTCGGGGCGATTATGAACTATATTATAAGGTCAACGCCGTGTTTGTAGTTTGTACGGTTGCAGACGCCTACGTTTCACCATTTTCGAACCTAATTGTTATAGTAATAAAGTCGGTAAGGGTAACACTAGGTTGTCAGTGACCGTACACGTACGCGTGAGAACTGCGATCCACGATAGTATTGTTGTAATTAACAGAATGCACGTTCGCACGCTTGCATTCTTCAATTAACTTCTCATTACGGCGCTATTAAGTTTTAGATAATTTTAACACTTAGTTAATTGGTTTGTCACTTAAAATATTAATTTCTATTCTATAACGATAATAATTATTAACCAATTTATTTTTATTTTCAGGTAATGTACTGAATACTGATGACATCTCATTGAATATTTACGGGCTAAAATATGCAGTAAGTTGGTAGAGTTAACAACTGTAGAATGTAGAGCATGAATCATTCTACCATACTCAGTGACGATCAGACAACTTATAATGCCATGTTTTTTCGTTGAAATCGCCTGATGAACAATATTAAAAGACATCACTAAGTGTCTTGAAGCGTAAAATATAGTCTTTTATTTGAAAATATCAGACGAGTATTTTATGAAACTCAGGGCCTGTTTCACCACTTCCTGATAAGTGCTGGATAGGCTATCCACCACTTAAATTGACAGATAGAGTATGGAGAATCTGTCAAAAAAGTTGTGGATAGCCTATCCGGCACATTATCAGGAAGTGGTGAAACAGGCCCTCCGTGACGATCGGAAAACTTGGAATGCCATGTTTTTCCGTTGGAGTCGGCTGATGAACAATATCACAAGACATCACCAAGTGTCTTGAAGCGTAAAGTCTTTTCTTTGGGAAATATCAGACGAGTATAATATATACGAGTATATATAAAATAGTAACTAGCTCTATTTTTCAAAAATGCATGGAATAGAACACGATTCTCTCATATATCTGCATCAAACATTGTGGATACTTCCAGCTGGCTAGTGTCCCACAACGCGACCGTCTATGCGTCCAACTGCGCTGTCTGCATACTAATGATTGCATTTTTCATGTATTTCGAGATACGGTTACAGTTTGACTTGTCCTTTTCGAGACATTTAATATGCAGCTGTTTTGTATTGCATACGTAAAATCAGACACCGTTACCGCATAAATATGCAGTGTCGTATAAAATAAAATGCTATGAATATCAATGAAAGTCAGCCATTAAACTGGAATGAAGATTTACATAGTTTATTTTATACTAGCTATTTGACCGAGCTTTGCTCGGTAATTCGATAAAACACGAATAAAATGACATTTTCTAAAAATGATTCCTAGTTAGATCGATTTATCGCCCCCGAAACCCCTTATATACTAAATTTCATGAAAGTCGTTGGAGCCGATTCCGAGTTTAAAGATATAAGATTTATATTCTGTATATTGTATTTTGGACTATCAAACTGACTGAACTGACTGAAAAACTATTGTGTGTATTTTGTAGTCACCTTAAATTTAAATTAAAATCAATTTTCCATTATTGTTTGTCTCGCTATAACTCGAGAACGGCTGAATCGATTTGGCTCACTTTAATCTTGAAATATTCATGGAATTCCAGCAGGGCAATCGCGCTAAATTTTTTCAACTGAACCGCAAATGAAACTCGGACGTTGATCGACTTTTGGAACGATTCGGTATCGCGCTAACGTTTTGACAGCCAGTTGAGACGTAACTGAACCTCAGCTCAAGCGCAAACGCTGTCAAAACAAAAAGTTGATACAATGCAACTTCTACTCGCACGTTTCTGAAACGTTTCTTATTTTGGTATGTTAAATTGACGAAAATCGATGGAAAAATATAACATAAGCTATAATCAAATTATAATTTAAGCTTATGTTTTACTTCAAAGTTGTAAAATAACACTACGGACTATTTGAGTTTGTTAAAAAGTGAATTAATTTTGACATTACTTCTTTACGTAAATGTTTTCTCCTCCACATAAAACTTTTGTCACAAGTCACTAGTCACTACTCAACACTTATGGCGCTTGTAAAATATAGTAAAACAATATAAATTTAATTACGTAAATTAAAAACTCCAAGTAATAATCATTCGCATTGATAACTACCAAAACAACTTCACTCGTGTCATATTCATCCATATGTTTAAATAAACAATTTGTCAATTGACCAATTAACGCATCGGAAAAAATTTGTTCATATTTAAACCAATCAAAATTAAATTAGAAGAGCGCTGATTGGTCCGCTGCAATGTCTGTCTATAGGTCAAACGTTGCGCTTCGTTTGAGTTCCATCTAAGGTTGAGCTACGGTTGAAACGTTAGCACGATACCGAAATTTGTTCAGACGCAGCGGAACCAAACCGTAACTGAACCACAACCAAAGTAGATGTGAACCTGAATTGAAACGTTTAAAAATAGCGCGATTGCCCTGCAGGTTAAAGGCTTTAAATATCAGGAGGGAAGTGATACGACGTTCACCGAATCATCTAGTTTAAGAAAACGGTTAAATGGCAATACACAGTTTAGTAGTGTAGAGTTAGTATATTGTTATACCTACATATTCCGTTGAAAGCTTCACAGGCATTAGGCATAGCTGTCTAGTGTCTAGTGCTGATAACTGTGCAGCTTTTAATACAGTTTACTGATACCGAGCTAGGGCTGCCACTCGTCACTCGCCAGACACCCACACACGGATTTTACCTGGCACATATAAAACTGGTTTCCTATAATTTGTACGAAACATTTGTACGAGCATGTCTTGTGGATTAAATGGATGTCATATTATATGCGTACTTGTACTTTCAAAAGTGCACAACCTTTCGCTAAAATCTAAGATGGATCAATATCCTGAACCTTCTTGCTCTTGCCTATATTTTTTCCATAATATGCATTTTGTTTTTTAAATAGCCAAAAAACTTAATGCAGTCATAGTGACTTTGTGGTGGCAACCCTGGTAGTCCTGCACAGACAGAGCGCGCGGCGCCGATCGATCGCTGCACGCTCACAAAGGGCTGCTGTGCCTCCCCCCCCCTCCTCCCCCGCGACCTACCCCTCCCGCCCTCGCCGCTGGGGGACACCCAAACGTACAGGCTACAGCGAGTTTCAGCCGAACTCACTGTTGTATTGGAGTCTGGAAATTATACATTATCATGTAAATGAATTGTATAAAACATGCAATTTTGTTAGGCGATGACAAATCATAATCTCATAACGACAATGTTATAACTTTAAATATTTTATGATAGCGAGCACTTGTGCAAACTTTACTCGAAAAATCATAAATTTTAATTTATTTCTACGAATAATAAAGTTTTTATTATTCGTAGATTTATTTCTACATTACACAAAAATCATTTCGTTTGATAACATTGATCATTTGATATCACTGCTTATCTCCCGTATGGTCTAGTGGCTAGGATACCTGGCTTTCACCCAGGAGGCTCGGGTTCGATTCCCGGTACGGGAATTTCCTTTTTCTTTTGTTTAGGCGAATGACGATAAAAAAGGTAAAGTATTATCAGTTATCACTTTTAGTTCTTCCGTGGATCCGTGCATCTCTGGATTATGGAAGTGCTGGTGCGATATTTATGATTACTGTACTCGGTTCACTAGGTAAAGCTCGAAAGCGTAACAGTCAATCAAACTGACATTCATTTAGTTGCCACGTTATTAAATTAACTATGTATCGGATATTATATTAATGTTAATTAACCAGTGACAGTTAATTAATACCACATCCGCTATTAATAAACGAGCCACTTGTGACTAAACTTTAATTTAAAATATTAATTTGGTACAGCGTTGAATTGTTTCATAAATTTTTATACGTGGGAGAGCCATGCTTCGGCACGAATGGGCCGGCTCGACCGGAGAAATACCACGTTCTCACAGAAAACCGGCGTGAAACAGCGCTTGCGCTGTGTTTTGTCGAGTGAGTGAGTTTACCGGAGGCCCAATCCCCTACCCTATTCCCTGCCCTACCCTCCCCTATTTTCTTCCCTTCCCATCCCTACCCTCCCCTATTACCCTATTCCCTCTTAAAAGGCCGGCAACGCACCTGCAGCTCTTCTGATGCTGCGAGTGTCCATGGGCGACGGAAGTTGCTTTCCATCAGGTGACCCGTTTGCTCGTTTGCCCCCTTATTACATTAAAAAAAAAAATTGCAGTTGTATTTGGTTAACAGTTCCCTAACGTCATTTGCACACAATACACATTTTATGTTTGTAAACGGTGCTTTGTACCAGATAAAATTTATCGTCCTTGTATATTGTGGTCGAGTGTAGTCTTGTTTACGCCGGAAAACTTTTCAATTTCGGCCGCCTCCTTGTACGAGAGGTTTCGAGGTCGCTTTGTTCAGTCTTTTGGGACGAGGACCCTCGTACTCGAAAATGTTCCCAATTCCGAGACTCCTCGAAATGAAATGAGGTCTCGTGATATGGCTCTCAGCCTCCCAGGTCGAGCCTCTTGAGGTGTTCTGGCATCCTCCGGCGACTCCTTGTGATGCCAAAGAAACCTCATTAATATTTTTCTTAAAAGTTAAGTGTCATTAGGATATTGTATCGCATAAAATATGGCATCTTATGTTACATTGTTTTACAATTTCTTAAACTATCAACTAATTAAGCTAATGCCTTACAATAGCTACATCGATTGTTACCAACAAGGCGGCTAATGAGCGTTTCCGCTAAAATCTGGAGTAGATCCGACCTCGGCTCACCTTGCCCCGAATTCGTGCTGGACGCCAATCACACGAAATGGCCGCCCCAATTACAGCTGCGGCTTGCGTGCCCGCGATATGAACGTAATAATTATTCTCCATGCAACCAACGATATTTCCCAAATGGTGATAAACAGCTCCGCGCGTTAACAGTTAGGATTAGCGCGCACGAGCGACTAAATTGTCTCCAAGTTGTCTTTCGAGCGAGTGTGCGTGATGGTTCAGCTGTTATCGTGCGTTTCGGCGTCACGCTACATGTGCAGCGCCGAAACAATGCGAATCGCTAGCGAGTGTAAACAAAGAGCGAGCCGACTGAGCGCGACGGCCAAGGTCCGCAGCCGCGCACGCCACCGCGATACTGCGGGGCACACGAGGGCCGATCCAGCAGTCGGTGGACTTCACAGGAATTTCACTCGACCACGTCAGTTCCTGGATTATCCCGTCGGTTATTATCGATCAGATCTCCCAAATATTATATTTTATTATTCAGTTATGTTAGTCAGCGGCTATGATGAGAGTTTTTGGGAATTTGTAAGTAGGTTAGATCGGTCGCTGCCTCACACCGAGCGCGGCGTTATCACAACTTGCACATTATTAATACTCGCCGCGATAAACGCCATCCGCTCGAGACAATCAATTTTATTGCCGCAACTGACTGCCACACTGTCCTACATCACCGTGGCCGCCGCCGCCGCACTCGCGGCTCTCCCGCCCTCGGCGGAGAGACTATTATCGCTAGACCGGCCGGGTTTTATTGGAGTGGACCTAATGAGAGCCAATTGAAGATGATAAAATTGTTGCCTAAGTCGTACACGACGAGCGGATAACTGCACATGCGAGTGACTCGTGATTAGAAAATACGAGATTAGTTTTTAGTTCTACAACGATGACGCGGTTCTGCTGGTCGTATGAAATTATTCATCACTACAAGAGATGACACTAATCAAATTCACTTAAAATTTAAACTACCCATCAGTGGCGTGGGGTGAAAAAAAAAAGGTAAAGCCGGACCAAAAAACGGCTAACTCGTGAATAAGCAAAATTTCAATTCTTGTAAAAAAAACGTGCAATAAATTACATACCTGTATTAAGTGTGTTAGTTTACCTTTTCCATAACTACTAGGGTGCTTTGCTTGCATTGTGTGCGTTGCATGCAGTGTTAGTGTTGTTAGTATTCACCACCTTCACCATACATGACATCACTGGTATTATATGAACAGTGCATGTCGAGTATGATAAAAGTGGCTTTAAAAAAAGCCGTTTTAAGCACACGTCACTCACACTCACACACCAAAAATAAGTGAATCCTGACTTGCCAGTGTAGATGTTTGTTACTCAATCATGCAAAAACTGGATTTAGATGAAATTTTGCATGCATCCCATGTCAAACATGGAAAGGAACATAGGCTACCTGTCTGAAGTCCACGCAGACGAAATCGCGGGCAAAAGCTAGTAGCAAAGAAATATCAGCAGAAATACGTACCTAAATGTTTGATTTTGTTATTTGTCGTCTGTCGTCGTTATTTAATAGAACGAATTTAAGTCATTTAATAGGTAATCCGTAAGACAACAGTCAATTTGTACTAATGCTACCATTTCTCACCTAACCGTGTCACGACTAATTTCAAAGTAAGTAAAACAAACCAACCTTTACGATGTAACAAACAAAAACACAACACAACACTTGGCAAGTAAAGTTTCACTACTTTCGATTCTTTTAAACTATATAACATTACAATCAAGCTAGCCCACTAACTTAATAAACAAAATTTTGCATATTACAATAATAACAGTACAAAATGAGTGCAAATGACCGCGTAATATAATTGTATTGTGAATTGAAATGACAGCACGCGCCGGTCGGCCGCAGCTGCAATTAGCTCTGTTGTGATTGGACGAAATCTTTTAAAGCGAAACATGTGAAACTAAACCTTAACACATGACAAATAAAGACTAGGTAGGCTATGTGGGATCGGCTTGTTGTTCGACAATATCGACGAGTCGTTTGCATGTAGTAGTAATGTGTATGTGTGCGTGAATTTCATACATTTCAAATGTTTGGATTCCCGATGTTTTGAGCGAGTTCCCCGGCCACCGGAGCAGTACGTACGTTTTTTGAGTGCGATCGTAAAAACGGGTATGTGTGCGTTTGCGTGATTTTAAATACATGGCGAATTATTTTTATGAAATTGTAGGAAGCGGGGTAAGCTATAATTATTAATAATAAAAAATGTATATATTAAAATTGGCCAAGGTAAGCCGGTAGGAATCGTGTTCTATGGAGGCTTCGCCACTGCTACCCATAATATACTTAAAACAATGATTCCTAATGATTACGTCGGTCGCTTGCAGGTGTGGTGTCGGTGTCGGACGGGCACGTGGAGTTCTCCCGCGATCAGTGGCGCGCGCTGCTGTCGCACTACGCGGGCCCGGCCGCCGTGGTCGCCGCCGCGCTGCTGCTGGCCGCGCTCATGCCGCTGGCCGGCCTGCTGTGGTGCTGCTGCCAGTGGTGCCGCAGCTCACGCCGCCGCCGCCCCTTCGACCGCAAGTACGACGGCTGCCTCAAGGCCGTGCTCGCCATCCTGCTCATCGGCCTGCTGACGTTGCTGCTGTTCGGCGTCGTGTGCGCCTTCGTGACGGACGCGCAGCTGGAGGCGAGCGCCGCGACGGCGCCGGACGCGGCCGCGGCGGGGCTGCGCGACGCGCGCACCTTCCTTAACGCGAGCGCGGCGCACGCGCGCCACCTGCTCGTGGACAACTACGGCGAGCTGCGCGCGGCGCTGGCGGCGCTGCTGGACAGCGGCGGGCGCACGGTGCTGCGCCAGCTGGACGAGTGGACGTCGGCGACGTCGGTGCGCCACCTCAGCCGCATGGTGGAGCAGCTGGCGCGCGTGCCGGGGGACCTGCGCACCGTGCACAACCACACGGTGGTGCTGCGCGCGCGCGCCGAGCGCCTCAACGCCGGCCTGCGCCGCGTCAAGTCGCAGCTGCTGCGCACGCTGGCCGACTGCCGCGAGCCGCAGTGCGTGCAGCTGCAGGACAAGTACAAGATCGGCCAGCTCGACACCGACATACAGTACAACAAGGTGCGACACATTAACTCTCTTGTCCGTTCACTTTTAAATTACAATTAATTGCATATCAAACGTCCACAATATTATTGTTACGTGCTAGGGTTCGATGATTCGGAGAGAAAGACCTGGTGACTCTCTTGAAGACTTTATTCACAAACACTAGCTCACACAATACACTAAGTCCAAACACTAAGCACTAGATCCACTAGATCCAAAGTAAGTGTCCGTATCCGTAACATTATTATGCTCACTACAATCTCGAGCTGGCAACCCCGGCATAGTGTGCATTACGTCCCGCATATCTTTTGCTCTTAAAATAGTACCCAGTGCTATAGTTTATTTTGTGTATTACCAAAGTGAAGCTAATTGAGACTTTTACGTGTGATATTGTTATTCACCGTTTTTACCGGCTACATTCGTTATATATTATATTCCAACAATATTAGTGATTGCCTGTGATATTTTTCTACCCTCTGAATATCGAGAAACTAGTGTCAATACAATTGAACGTCAATAACTACCCACTGCTGTCATAATTTATGCTGTCAAAATCAAGTGACAAGCAATAAAGTGATATTGACACCTTATTAGGGTTACCAGATTTCAAGAAGATCCCAATTTTGTGGAAATCACTATGTCTGTGTGTAGCAAGTGTTCAAAGCAGATAAAGTCCCCTGACTTAAAGACTTGCTCCAAGTGTAAATCTGCATTTCACTTTTAATGCTTGGGCATAAGTCCTGAAAATTTTGGAAAAGAATCTAGAGCCCATAAAGCATCTTGGAAATGTGAGCAGTGTAAACAATATTCTGATAAGGGAGATCGCAGACGACAGACTATCCGTGACGCACTTTTTATTCTGTGGAAATAGAACCTATGCAATTATATGCAGTAACGCACATGACGCGCCATAAGTCCGACGCACAAAAAATTCGTATAATTCTGGCAGACCGCATCGCGCCGCTTCGCGCCGCGCCGCACAAAAAGTGTGCGAAAAAAATAGAACGTTTGCTTCAACACGCGCTAACGCAGACGGCGCATACTTTTAGTCTACAATCTGCATTTGTAGTGACGTAACGTACGCGATCTATTTAATTAACATGGCGCCAGATATCGATGTAACGATGTTAACTCATGAAATACAAAACAGACTAACAGTGGCGGGGCAAGACCTAAATTTTATGTGGGCAAGATATATCTTGCGAGGCCCCCTAAAATATATTATGCGAGGCCCCCCTGATGGATGACGCTATAGAACGGATTTATTGAGAGAAGTAATTTTTTGATAAGTACTTAAAGTTTTATTTATAAAACTTTTTATTTATGAATATTTGAGTATCACGTACAACTCGTAAAACCTTTAAAAAAAACCTAGTGGTCCAAGGGGCGCGAGGCCGTGGGCGGTCGCCCACACCGCCCACGCCTTGCACCGCCTCTGACCTCTAAGGCAGAATAATGCAGAATTGAATGTTTAATATGGAACTGTTGTTATGTTCAATAATCTGTCCGAAATTATAGGATGTACCCAAAATTTTCTATTTTTTCTTCTTTTTCTGTACTTCAAGTACAAAATAATACTTCGCGATCTTTGCACGATTTCCATAGCGTCTACGTCCCTACAGTTCAGCGGACAGAATGATCGAAGATGCGCGTCGTGTGCGTTAAGTCTGTGAAAAATCCGCGAACGACATTTGTGCGCCTTTTGAGCGCCGCAGACTCGATCACACAAAAAGTGTGACGTGTGCGATCTCCCTAAAAAGGATATATTTCTCACACCCACTCAAGCTAATTCCACTAGTTCGGCTCGCGAATCCCCATCGCTAAATATTATAGAAGAATTAAAAGAATATTTTAATAATAAACTCGAAGATTCGTTATCCAAGCTTCGGAGAGATATTAAAAAGGACTTCGTATCCAAAATCGAGCTCACCGACAGTGTTAACTTTATGTCTGCCAAATACGACGAGCTCAGCAAAGAGTTAGATTTAAGGGACCGTAAAATTGAAGATCTCGTCTCCGAAAACAAATCCTTGAAATCTAACTTACTTGACGTAAATACCCGATTGAATCAGTTTGAACAACTATCGCGCGAATCAAATATAGAAATACAGTGTGTTCCTGAGCACAAATCCGAAAATTTAAAGACCGTCATACATCAATTGGCTAAGACTGTTGGATATACTCAACAAGAACACCAGCTAATAAATTATCATCGGGTTGCAAAGGTTAACAAGGATTCAAAGCGACCCCGGTCTATAGTGGCTAAGGTTTCCAGCCCACTAGTCAGAGACGGCATCCTAGCGGCAGTAAGAACCTTTAACAAAACCAGCCCAAACGAAAAACTTAACTCTGCCCATCTTAGTATAGCCAGCAAGGAGCCAATATATGTGTGCGAGCACCTGTCACCATATAATAAGCAACTTCATGCACAAGTGCGCCAGGTTGCTAAGGATCAAGGTTTCCAGTTCGTGTGGGGCGGAACGGCAAAATCTTTATAAAGAAAAACGTTGGAGCAGAAAACTTTATAGTAAAAAATTTAGAATCTCCTAAGTCACTGTAAATTTCTTTAGTTAATATTTTTTGCAAATTTTGTTTTTTTGTAATATTAATGAACGTTGTTTTAAATGATAATAGAGGTACCAACATATCAAATTTAGATATTCTGTATCAAAATGTTAGAGGCCTCAGAACTAAAACAAATACAATAAGGCATAACTCTCTTATACAGAACTCGGATGTAATTATCTTAACAGAGACCGGGTTAAATGAGACTATTTTTGACCACGAGGTACTGGACAATAGGTATACAATATTTAGAAGAGATCGTGACTCATCCTGTTCTTCCAAGACCGATGGTGGTGGAGTTCTAATCGCTGTAAAAAATAAATTAGAGCCTATAAGAAAACTTAAATGGGAATTGAGTAGTGAAGATCTTTGGGTACTTAGTTATAAAAGTCAAACATGGTAGTACTAACATATCCTTATGTATTTATAACCTTTCTATCCTAACACCACCGGTCTCACATACAAGTCTCGATCGAAAATCAATAATCTTCGTAAATCTGGCCACGATCGTTCGAATTATAATTACATAATTAGTTTGAATAACCTACGCATTTCAAGGTCACGCTATCGCGCCGCCGTTACGTTAGCGAAAAATAATATGTTGAAGAATGCCGCGAATAGACTGGATAAAGAGGGCCCCTGGTCCTCTTTATACCACGAGCTTAAACCCGGTAGTAGTAATGAGCCAAGCTTTTTCTCAAATATTAAAATTAACAACTCTTACACTTGTAGCTTAGACGAAACGGCGAAGGCATATCTAAACGTTCTCATCCCAGACGACGAGCCCTCCTTGGATGATGAACACCACCGCGACATTAGGAGTAGAATGCTAGACCCCATACATACACCGGCCTCAGATTTACCAACTTCGGAGGAGTTTAGTAAAATAGTAAACCTTTTGCCTATAAAAAATCTGCGGGCGAGGATAAAATATCGAATATTATGATAAAACAAGCGTGCTTAGCGGCCAGTTCATCGATTCTACATGTTTACAACAGATGTATCGCAGAAGGTATATTTCCAAAAATTTGGCGCACCGGTTGCTTAAAATTAATACCTAAAGCGGGAAACAAACCTCCTGACGACCCAAAATCTTACCGTCCGATAACGTTACTGCCTTGCTTAGGTAAATTACTAGAACGTCTCATCGTACCTCGCCTGCTACCCGGTGGCCCTAAATTTCATAGTCATCAGTTCGGTTTCACCGCCGGGAAATCGACTGTTGACGCGGCTATGGAAGTTAGAAAAATAGTAAATCATTCGGAATCTAAATACGTGGTCGCCATTTCATTAGATATCTCCGGCGCGTTCGATCATGCTTGGTGGCCGATGTTATTATTAAAACTAAAAAATCGAGGTTGCTACTCTAATATTTATGCCATAATACGTTCTTATTTTTTTTAACGGTCAAACTAAGCTTCGACTTGGCCATTGTACACACGCCAAAGATTTAACATGCGGCTGCCCTCAGGGCTCTGTTATCTCGCCAAAACTATGGAATTTCGGATTTGATGATTTATTAAGTCTTCCCCTACCACCGCTGTGCGTACTAGTTGGCTACGCCGATGACGGTTTTCTCATCGTTCATGCAAATTCACGTTCCGAAATTGAATCTAAAGCCAATGATAGTCTTAATTTAATATCGAGCTGGGGTAAACGTAATCGCCTGAAATTCGCCGCGCATAAAACTTACCAAATTCTTTTAAAAGGGTCCCTTATATCTTCCCCTAGCATTAAACTTGACAATATTAACGTTAAACGCAAACAGTCACTCTGTTATCTTGGTTTTTACTTGGAAAATAAATTTTCATTTTTAGAACATATAATTCAAACCGGTGAGACAGCGAAGCGCAATTTTTACTCCTTTACCAAAATATCTACGTCGACATGGGGCCTCTCCTTCAAAACCCTAAAATTAATTTACACTGCTACTTACCTAGGCAGCATTTGCTACGGGGCCCCCGTGTGGGCTGACAGAGCAACAATCGGCGCGGCTCGTCGCAAGTTGCTACAAAGCCAACGTCTTGCTCTTATATTCTTATGCAAAGCTTACAGGACCACAAGCACCGAAGCCTTACCTGTGTTAGCCGGAGTTTTACCCGTTGACCTTGAGATTCAGCGTCGTGCGACAATTTACTATCATAAAAAAAACATTGACAACCCGTTCTTTTTAAGCGCTCGCGATAAAATTAAAATAGCAAGACTGTTTGAACCTTTAGAAAACTCTGTGCAAAGCCTAATCTCCGAATGGCAGTCACGATGGGACTGTTCCACCAAAGGGCGACACCTTTATAATTTTTTCCCTAATATTCGTGAACGGCTATCCAAACATTGGATGGATATTGATCACTGCGTTTCTCAATTCCTGACCGGTCATGGAAATTTTAAGGCCAAACTTTACGGATTTAAACTAGTAGCATCACCCATGTGCGAGTGCTCGACCGAAGGCAACATGTTTGAACAAACCGCGCATCATGTTCTCTGGGAGTGCAGTCTCTGGCAGGACGAAAGAACTACTATGCTAAACAACCTATTCTGTACATCTGGAGTAGCATACTACGGTGATCTCGTGGACAGCGCTAGGAACTTCCGTGCCTTCAAGCGTTTTTGCCACAATTATTATTGGCAACAGTCAAACACAATAAACTCCAATATTAACTTAGCTTTAGCTTAGGAGTCACAATTATTAACTTTATTTCCGTGGTGCTCCCCCTTAAGTTCTTTGACTTTCGGTCATTGCAACTTTGTGCTGTCTCCCGCTTTTATGGGGAGGGAAATTGGATTCTTCCTACTCCTCCTATTTTCTTCTGATTAATTTCGTTGCGGGTCCCAAGACAGTATTAGCATGTCCCTCGGGCTCCCTGAGATCATATCAAAGGGTTTTCGTGGTTGGATGCCGCTGTCGATCCTGGCGACACAGGAGATACAGTGGTGGGAATGTGTGGTGGGCCAAAGCCCGTTTAAAAATACAAGTCTCGAACAAGTCACGGATCACTTATCACATGTCATTCAGCACAAATTACCTAAAAACCACATATTGCTATTAGCGGGTGATTTTAATTTGCCCTTTATATCTTGGAGCTTCTATAGCTTTTACTGACACACTATCTCTTAATGAAATATATAATATAAATTCTGTTAAAAATGCTAATGATCGTATTTTAGACCTTATAATTACCAATAACTGCAAAGCTTTTAATGTCTGTAGACATAATTTCCCGATAGTAAATGAAGACGATCATCATCCGGCACTGCGTATTACTTTTAAACTTCCCTCTGTAAAGCCTCCGAAAAAAAAAATAGAACAGCTTCACTAAATTTTAATAAACCTGACTATAACAAAATACGTGAGAGCTTATCAGGAATCGATTGGGATGAATCCTTAAAGTTAGTTCAAAATATTGATGACGCGGTGGAAGTATTCTACGTTAAAATCATGGAAATAATCACAAAATTCACACCTACATGCTACATTGGAAATCAGAAATATCCTTTTTGGTTTGATCGTCCTCTACTTAGACTGCTAAAAGAAAAAAACAAGGTTGATAAACGATATAAAAAATACGCTAACCCAAGAGATTTGCTTACTTATAAAATATTGCGTAGCCAATGCAAAACTATGGTTCAGGAATGTGCTAACAAGTTTAAAATAAGTTCAAAACTTCGAATAAAAAGTGATCCTAAATATTTTTGGTCCTTTTTCAGATCTATTAAATGTAATAGTGGCGAAATACCTGACGAAATGTATTTAGGAGACTGACTTGTTGAAGGCGGACAGAATATTAGCAATTTATTTGCAGAATATTTTCATTCTGTTTATTCTAACTCAAAATTGCCGAGTTATTCAGCTGATTGGACAGGATGTAATTCCGAATCATTTAATTCTCTTCATATCTCTGAAGAAGAAGTAAAGAGCTCCCTTCAAAAACTTAATGTCAATAAATGTCCAGGCCCCGATGGCATTCCGCCACTGTTTCTCCGAAATTGTTCAGAGCAACTTGCTTATCCTCTTTATATACTTTATAGACCGGTTTAAAAAATTCTAAAGTTTCTAATTTTTTGCGTATAGTTTTGGAACCACTAGATAAACCTAAAAAATGATTTTGTGTCATTTTGGTCGACAGCTTCCAGAGATTTTTAGGGATTTTGATTTTTGGTCGCTATAGGCTGAAAAAAATATTAAAGTTTAAAATTTAGGTTTTGGGATATTGCTAGGGCAGTAACTGATGTGCAGACACGTTTTGTGTCAGATTCATCCACGGGTTTCCCAGTAATTAGCAAATATTAGAAACGTCGCCTAATTGCCTCGAAAAAATATTAGAGTTTCTAAAAACGGTATAATATGGTTTACTTTGTTGATGTCTGCTACTGTTAAAAGTTTTGTGTCATTTTCATCCACGGGTTTTGAAGAAATTTATATTTTTGCTTTCAATATCCCGTAAAAGCTACAAAAAGTAATTAAAGTTTTTAGAGTTTACATATTTACAATTGAAAGGTCTATGCAAACCACATTTCAAAATTTTGTACCTTTTCAGCCCCGATTTTAAGAGAAATTGACGATCAAGTAAAGCGAAATTGATTTTTATACTTGTTAATAGGCCACAAACTATTTTATTTTTAAACATAGGTAGAACATCATATCTTTAAGGGCCTGTGTAAGAGAAAATACGATATTTTATAATTTATTCGATGGAAAAGAAATAAAAAAAATTGCGTCTTATTTTAACAAATATTCAACTTAATTTCGAAACTTAAAGCCTAGTCAATATTTTAATACTTACTAAAAATTCTACCATATTATGATTTATTAGCAGAATATTTTAAAAAGTTTAAGTATGTATTATTTTAAATTGTTGAAGAAAAACTACTTACTACGTAATCCGCATAAAATCGTGTTTCGTGTTCTCTGTTCGATGATTTGAATTTTATTCTATTTGTAAAATGAAACTGACAAATTGGTTTAAGTACCTTTGCAAGTAGGGTTGCCATCAGGCGTTTGGACAAAGATAAGGAGTTTTTTTAATACGTCATAATTCATAAATCATAAGCCGCAAATCGCAATTTACCTATTAAGTTCGGTCAAATGCTGCGCGTCCACTGGATCGGAGCGTACGCATCGGCATTTCGTCATTTACGAAATGACGATGGGGTGCGTCCACTGCATTCGGATTCATCATAGGCAATTTAGTTATTTTTAGTCCGTCATAGCCTGTTAACGTGCATTTGAATTATAGAGGATAGTGGCGAGGATATTGTTGTAACTAGCTGTATTTTATCAGAAGAGGAAAAGAGAAACAAGAAAAAACGAAATTCATTATTTCCCAATTTCATCCCAAATATTGTCTCTCCTCAGTTGGTTATGATGATGTTGAAGTGCTCCCTCTGGGTCATATCCAACGAAGGGCCGCTCGAATTGTTGACTGCCACTGTGTTTCAAACAGCTTGGACTCCTTGGAATTACGCCGAGATGTAACTTCACTCTGCATCCTCTATCGGTTGTATCACGGGGAGTACTCTGAGGAATTGTTCGGTGGTGAAGATCTGTTTTTAGGCATCTGATGAAGAGCTGGATGATGTTATCCAAGATTTTCACGATGACGTAATTTTATCTCAGAGTCCTCACTCTTTAGAAGTAGAGTCACCTCCTGATTCAGACGAAGAAATAGAAAAAGTATCTTTGCAGTTCTGTTCTAATGCGTAACCAGTCACTGTCCTCAGCGTTTCAGATATTTTACGTGGTAGAGGCAGAAAAAAACAGAAAAGCAGTCATACCTACAGTGTCGCGCAAAACTCGCCGCTGGAGCCTCTGTACTATGTTCTATGGAATACTAAATACTGTGGGGATCAATTCTATGATACTGTTACATTCTTCAGATGCTGCTAATAAGCAATTTTTCAAGAATAGGCGCACTTACCTGAAGACTCTCGCTTTTGATTACATAAAACCGCACCTAGAAGACAGATTTCAATACCGAACTTTGCCAACGTATAACGTATCTACAAATTTGTAAAAAGTACTGGAGAGAAAAAAAAACGCCCAACGCCTTATAGCTTCTCTTAATTTCAAATCTGGAAGGTGTTTTGTCTTCCCGAGGTCCAAAGACCGCAAATCACGTACGCAACAATGTGAGACGTGCAAAACTTTCATTTGTACTGTTCACCAGAACAAAATATGCCAAAATTGTTTCATAGTAAGTACCTAATTAATTCGATTTAATAATTATGTTCAGAAAGACTGAGATTATTGTTAAAAAGTCTATGTAAGTTGATTTAATAATATAAACTTTAATATATTTTTAAAAATGTGTTATTATTGTTGGGGTGCGCTAGTAGTTACCCCAGGGTACCGTTAGATAAAGTTTAAGATGGGTGCGGTTCTAGGGCTAGGGTCACATGAGTATAATTGTCACTGAAATATTTGCGTTTCCTAGCTGTTAGGGTGTGTAATAAATATCAAATTAACATATAGTTTTATTCTAAATGGTAAAATAATGCAATCATGAAAAAACATAGGTCTTATACTTAATATTATTTGTAATAATATTATTTGTAATAATATTATTTAATTTGTAGTTAACAGCCCTAGGGACGAACTCTATCATACTCGTACCACCGATTTTCAAGATAGCATTAAATTCAAAATTCATATTCTGCTGATTACATTGAGATAATTTGATTCCTACAGTACATCTAATTAAAGTATTCCATTAACACATAGGCTATTTTTAACCGACTTCCAAAAAGGAGGAGGTTATATGTTCGGCTGTGGATATTTTTTATTTTTTACTAGCGGTCGCCCGCGGCTCCGCCCGCGTGGACTCCACCTGCTGGGTTACCGCTGCAAAAATCCTACCCAGGAAAGACACGGTCAGCAAAATGATTCCCCAGGTCAAGTCACAGAAACATCGACGACGATCGATGTGGATGTTAAAGTTGTCAATGATAAGAACATTTAAATGTAATTATTAATAAGTTTTCACTTCTGACGGTATACCCAGAGTGCAACCCGTTGTTTTAGGATAGATAACTAAAGCGATTATTGTAGAGCTTCTCTATATAAACAACATTTGACGTTAAGTTATTTTCAGGTAACAAAATATACTGATGGTCGGGAGCCCCGACTCGTGATAGGGCAACGTAAAGTTGCCCATGGGCCATGCGTAAAACATTTTTTTCGTTCTATTTAGGAATAGTAGGCTATTATTTGATTTATTTATCGTTAGTACAATAGAGACTTTTTTTTTAATCTTTTTATTTTACAGAGGCTTTTAAGCAATAGAGATTTTTACAGGAAATTGGAGCCTTTTGAATAGTATAAGCAAATCAGTAGGGATCATTGGTATTCTTGGTATATTATGAATTATGAGCTAATTCACCAGCTGCAGGGCCAGTCATAACCTTTGCTACTGCGCACCCCGCCTTGGTAGCGCTGGCGCGGCGCCCACTTCGGAACGGGTGAACATCGCAATTTTTAATTTCGCCATAACTTCTAAACAAAACGTCCAATTTTAATCATTCAACGACCAAATAGTATCTAAACAAACTGTACTTAGTGACGAAATAATTTATTTTGGTAAGGATTATCAGCATGAGTAAAATAAATGCGTTTAAATGTAGTCCAAAAAAAATCAAGATTTTTAAATAAAAAAATAGTTGTTGTGCCTCACTTGACATAGCTAGGTATAGTGTGTTGCGGCCAATTTTGTAGATATTTATAAGATCTACATTTACTTGAACATTATATGGTTCTATCTTTTATAGTTTAGGCAGCGTACGCAAAATAAGTAACTTTTCTGGTTGATTTTTTCACCTTGTGTCAGAAAAACCCAAATATCTTACGGAACCCTATATTTTCCAAAATAAAAAGTAGCCTATGTTACTCGTAAATAATGTAGCTTTCGAATGGTGAAAGAATTTTTAAAATCGGTCCAGTAGTTTTTGAGCCTATCCATTACAATTAAACAAACAAACAAACAAAGTTTACCTCTTTATAATATTAGTATAGATTACAAAATGTGAGGCGGTCTGAGGTATTCAACGAAATTTACGTGAGGAAAGCTGCTAGAAAGTAGCAAGAGTAGCTTATTTCAATAGCACATAGTTCAGCCACCTAACCTGCGAGATTTGTTTCAAACCAATAGGGAAGATGCGATATTTTTATTTTTGTGTTTATTTTAAAGAACTCCACGTAGAATAGACCACAAGTATATTTAAAAAATTTAAACACTGGAATAAACTGCAAAAAATGCGGTTTAAAATTGTCAATTTAAATTTTGGCGCCAAAACGGATCTATAGTCTGTATGACGTCACTACTGTTTGACATTGGTTTGACAATTACTACTTATTGACAATGGCCCCACGATTGTACCTTAATCTGTGATCGTACCGTACTTGTCCTCAGTGGCTTTCCCACAGAAATTATTTATTTGTTATACCTATAACAAATTATTATTAATTGTTATTTGAGACACGGTCAAGGCACAGCTGTTATCATTGTCTATACCTTAATCTGTGCTGATGACTAAATACGCACTTTCTAGTAATGCGGGGTATATAAATTTCGCGTTCGCATTTACAGGAGTGAACGGAGCCTTGCCTTTCATTAATAATAGATAGTTATAACACGATATTCTGTTTTTCGAACTTTGTGTTCTGGAGTAACACGACTTTTTACTGTACATATTTCTCCTTCTCTTTTGAGTTGAACATATCCGATGGCATTATCGCCATAAGATTCTCAGGCGTCAGAATGTGTGCGTGGCCGACTCAAAAGAAAAGTGAAGACACAGTTTTGTATATTATAACAAGACTCCGTCCGCCTTTTTTTCTACGTTCATGATACCGTAGTAGTTTAGTCCCTTTCATTTCAACACTGGAATACTTACTCTGCTCTTTCGGAAAAAAATGTTATTACCATGTCAACAT
This sequence comes from Polyommatus iphigenia, assembly GCA_963422495.1. Taxonomy (NCBI): domain Eukaryota; kingdom Metazoa; phylum Arthropoda; class Insecta; order Lepidoptera; family Lycaenidae; genus Polyommatus; species Polyommatus iphigenia. Next base: position 13,483,673 of record OY730181.1, on the reverse strand, counting down.
TTACTTTTGGTAGATTTCGAGAATCTGCTTTCATAAAGCCAGCTTCTATTTTTATTGAAAAAATAGGGAAAAACGCAAATAAACTTTCGTTTGTTGATATCATTGAGATACTATACACTAGGAGAGAGCCTTATATCGGTGTATAAGCGTCAAAAGCGTGTAATGTTATGTCCTACTTACTAGGACATAACAAAGGAGTCGGTCTGCATATTTCATGTAATAAAAGTGTTAATAAAGGTTTTTAGTGAACATTTTATGCTAGATATTGTTGAGTTTTGTGGTTCCGCTAAATAATAAACCATAAGAATGGCCAAACAATGCCTCAAACACGTGGATTTAACATTAAATACCTAAGTTTTGAACAACGTTTTTTGGGTTTCTTTTCAATCGGTATTTTTGTAAGCTAAAAAGATAATTTATAAGTTTAATAATCCCTTATTCGTGCTATATAAGGCATTAGTGCTAAAAATGTTACATCAATTAATAATTTGGCTACGAAATTTGCATAGCTTTTTACGTGTGTTTACTGATTCTCATTACTTGAAGTATAGTTTATCGATATCATGAACTAACTGACTTTCTTTTCTGGATTATAATGTGCTTCAAAATGATCGACAAATAGAAATATTCAAGAAAATACACGCACACTACTTGTATGAAAATAAGCACAAAATGGCCACGCGATGACGAGCTAAGATTACATCTATACTATAATACTTTATCTATGGTTGATATAAACATAAAACAACCAACCACAGATCAACCACAGATAAGAGGTATTTTTATAAAGAACCTTAACCTCTCGAAAAGTTGTCATGAGCAGGTGTGACGTCACTGAACGCTGATTGGTGTTTTGAAATACGTTCCGTTTCACTTTTCTTTTAATTCGTATTTTTTGCAAATAAAATAATATTTTATAAAATATTAACCTCGCAGTGGCCCTTCTTTTATATTTTTTTAACGTTTTAATAGCAAAATTTTCATAAATATTATATTTGCATGTTCCCTATTCTGATTGTTTCAAAGCGCATTCGTTTGCCACAATCAAAATTTTTACATATACGCATACGCAAGCAAAAATTAATATCAGCAGACAGGTACAGATGTACCAACAATTTGACTCTAACTGCGCCTAATTTTATCTATTTTTTTAACCGACTTCCAAAAAACGAGGAGGTTATATGTTCGGCTGTGGATATATATATTTTTTTGTATGTTCAACGATTACTCCGCCGTTTGTGAACCGATTTTCGAAATTTTTGTTTCGTTGTATTAGGTTTCACTCCAATTTGGTACCATGTTCACAAAAGTGGTGACCTGATGATGGGATCCATGAGTAATCGAGGGAACTCCTCGAAATATATATAGAAACATATGGTGATTTTGGTTTTATGTGAAGTATACTAAGAATATGCTACCAAAAGTCAAATATTGGGTCAAGGTATACCATGGTTTCGAAGATGCTGAGAGAACTCCTGACTCCTTATAGATACACGTTTGGGAGTTTCGGCGTTGTATTAAGAACAGAAAGCATATGTAGTAGCAAGCATATGCTACTATGCAATTCATATTCATCATCATCATCATCATCGTCATCATCATCATAATCGTCATTACCACCGCGTCGTGTTAAGGTCACCAATGTCTCATGGCACAGAATAGATAATAGTACAAGGCATAGGTATTCATACAATAATAATAATTATGTGCTGTATAACACTAATAGGCTGTTTATACTCGGCGGCCGGCGCCGCAGAGGCGACGGCGCGGCGTCGCCACCGCGCACCGCGCGCCGCGCGGCACGTGCGTCTATCCAAATATATACAATTTTTTATTATCTGATAGATCCTTCGATCGTGGAAAAACGAGACACAATAGCCTTTCTCTTGTTATCGCAGTCGCCGGTGACCGCTTGAGGCTTGAAGCATTACAATTGTTAAATCACCTAGCATATGTTCACTTCACTGATAATATATTTTGTGAGTGTGAGTTGTGACTCTTAACAAATTGTAATAAGATACGTAAAATATACGCGATGGTTTACCTACTAGTGTCAACTAAAAAGAGTGAAATTATTATTTTTAACAAAAAATTAAAACCGACTTCCAAGGTAAAAACAATAATAACATTAATATGAACTAAAAAGTATTAAATAATTTTTCCTATCTAATAGTGCCTTTTTCCGAATTCGGCTAAACCTCAACTATTTCTGTACTCAATCTTCATAATTTTGAAGTCGGTGCCAGTTCCAAAAGTTTCAAATATTCTGTTAGAGAACTGAAGATTCAGCTATCTGGTACCGACTTCAAAATAATGAATACAGAAATAGTTGAGGTTTAGCCGATTTCGGAAAAAGGCACTATTAGATAGGAAAAATTATTTAATACTTTTAGTTCATATTAATGTTATTATTGTTTTTACCTTGGAAGTCGTTTTTAATTTTTTGTTAAAAATAATAATTGCGGTATACTATGTTCGGGAATTATTACAAAAATGAAACATTTTGACATTTTTGAATGCGTTGGGCGAGTGCGGGGGCCGGGGTGTGAAGTGCGCGGGTAAAACTATCAGTATCACTATAATATCGTGGATGAATCTGACACAAATTTATTCTATGGCTTTATTTAATAGACCTGAACCCAATTATTGTGATTGCAGAAACTCTAATTTTTTTTAGATAGTGTTTTAAATAATTGGCGATATTTCGGGTTCCAATGGGCTAAAATGGTTCAAATTGGGTACCTACAATCCGAAGACTAATCTCGATATGATGCTATTGTTATTTTTAAGTTAAGTTTTTGTTGGCTAGTTTTATACAAATTTTAAAAAATCGACCACTAAATTTTGATTTTCTCAAAAACCTATCCTATATTACCTAATCAGAAATGACACAAAATTTAAAAATAACCTAATAAGACTTCACTTCATCCATGTGCAAAAATTCAGAAACTTTAGAATTTTTGAAACTTAACACCTCAAAACAAGCTAGTCCCGCAGGTCTATTATAATTTATAACAGGTCTTTAAGTAGCGGAAAATTTCCTTCAAAGTGGAAGGAAGCTTTCGTTACCCCGATACATAAAAACGGGGATCCAAGTAATATAGCAAATTATAGGCCTATATCAATTTTGTCAATAATGGGTAAAATGTTCGAAAAATTTGTAAAAAACAAGCTGTATTTTCACATCAAAAGCAAAATTGATATAAATCAACACGTATTTCTTCCGGGTAGATCGACTACATCAAACCTGATAGGTTACGTCTCGGATATTTATGAAGCATTAGAAAACAAAAAAGAAGTTCATGCCATATATACTGATTTTTCTAAGGCCTTTGATGTAGTTAACCATAAAATCCTAATTGCTAAGTTAGCTCATGCTGGCATATGTGGTTCCCTATTGAGATGGTGTGAATCCTATCTACTGAACCGGTCTCAGCTAGTTAAAATTAGGGGTTTTAAGTCTATTTTAAAGATGGTACCGTCTGGTGTGCCCCAGCACTTGGGACCAATATTCTTTTTAATTTATGTTAACGATTTGTGTTTGAACTTAACATCCAAATATCCAATGTTCGCCGATGATTTTAAAATCTACAGAGCTATAGGAAGTATGGCTGACACAGTTTTGCTACAAAGAGATATTGACCAGGTGACTCATTGGTGCTCGTCAAACGGAATGAATTTAAATGTTGTAAAATGCTATTATATAAAATTTTCACCTAAACGGAATCCTTTCCGTCACATGTACCATATCTCTAGCAATCCTATAACTGAAGTGTCTTCCATGCGTGATTTGGGTGCTATAGTTGATAGCAAACTAGATTTTCGAGAACATATAAATAGTATAACATCTAAAGCTGCTAAAATGGCTGGTTTTGTAATACGACAGACCAAGTTTTTCAAGGATCCAGAAATACCGGTGATACTTTTTAACCGTTATGTTCGTTCTATTGTTGAATATTGTTCTCAAGTGTGGAATCCATTTTATTATGCCCACATTTCGAGAATCGAGAAACTGCAGAAACATTTCTTGTATCATTTATGTTACTCTCAAAACCTTTGTAAAAATTTAATTTCTTATGAAGCTAAATTAGCATATTTCAATTTAGTTTCACTGGAACATAGACGTCGCATCTCCGATATTGTTTTTTTTACATAAATTAATTAACGGGAATTTAGACAGCACCCCACTTCTAAATAAGATCAATTTATCAGTTCCTCGACCGGGCAGCCGTACTCGAAATAGAAAAACTTTTGACATACCTGTACACCACACAAATTATGGACAAAACTCCCCATTATACCGAATGTGTGCCTTATACAATAAGACCTGCGGTGAAATCGATATTTTTGGTACTTCTGTCTCATTATTCAAAGATAAGTTATATAAAATTGTAAGCAATGATTAGGTACTTAACAAGAATTTAGCACCATTTTTGTAACTTAGATTTATTTTGCATGTAGTATGAAATCTAATACATAAAATATGTTTTCAACGCTACCCAAGGATCTGGACAAGTACTTTCCAACCGTGAGTATGTTTTAAGCATGATGTAGGTAGATTTGTAGATAGTCGATTGAAGGCAGAAAGCGATCGTAAAATCAGTAAATATTTATACAATAATTTGTTATTTATTAGAACAGAGTATAAGGGATGATAAAAATCAACAAGACGTTATAAACGTGTGACGTGACGTGTGTGTCGTGTAGATCCCGGACGTGTCGGCGCTGCTGCACAACGTGTCGGTGCTGGTGGAGGGCACGATGCGCGAGGACGTGCGCGGCGGGCTCAGCGTGTTCGACGGCATCAAGCGCACCGTCGACCAGCACATCCCGCGCGTCCACACCGCCATCGCCGACACCGGCGACCGCCTGCGCGACGTCGCCGACCAGATCACGTGGGCGGCGGGCAACCAGAGCGCGCAGCTGGCGCAGTACGAGCGCGGCACCGACGACTTGCGCGGCTGGCTGGAGCGGTACGGCGGGTACCGGCGCTGGGCGACGCGCGCCGCCGCCGCCGCGCTGCTGGCCGTGGTCGCGCTGCTGGCGCTCGGCCTGCTGTGCGGCGTGTGCGGCAAGCGGCCCGACGCGTACGGCGCCGCTGACTGCTGCAACAAGGGCACCGGCGCCACCTGCCTGCTGTGCGGCGTCGCGCTCACGTTCGCGGTGGCGGCGGGCGTGGCGCTCGCGCTGCTGGCCTACTTCGCGGTGGGTGTGGCCTCGCAGCGGCTCGTGTGCGACCCGCTGGCGGAGCCGCGCGGCAACCGCGTGTGGGCCGACGTGGAGCGGTTCGTGCAGCTGGAGCGCGCCATGTACGGCGAGAGCGTCGAGCCGGACTTCAACCTGACGTCGGTGCTGGTGGAGTGCCACGCGAACCGCACGCTGTACCGCGCGCTGCACCTGCGCCGCCGCTACGACCTGGACGAGTTGCAGGAGCGCGCGCGCGCCGCGCTCGCCGAGCAGGTGGCCGCGCTGCGCACCGACTACCCGCCGCGCGGCCGCCCGCTGCGCATCCTGCCGCCCGCCGCGCGCGACAAGCTCATCCGCCTCGGCGACACCGGCCTCTCCGAGTTCGACTTCGACCGCATCCTGCACGCGGTGAGTGCCCGTCCGCGAGAGGGCGAGACGACGACTCGAACTACATAACAATAACAACGTGTGGTCCCGCAGCTGGAGACGAACATGACGTCGCTGTCGCTGGACGGTCTGGCGGGGCAGCTGCGCAGCACGGCGGGCGCGCTGGCCGGCCGCGCGGGGTTCGCGGACGTGGCGCGGGAGCTGCGCGCCGCCGCCGACGACCTGCAGCGCCTGCACGCCGACGTCGTCCAGCCCATGCTGCAACAGGTCGCCGACCTCGACGTGAGTACTAAAAAACTAGTTCTTTAATCCTGAAACTGTTTTCTAAATCCTCTCCTACGACTGTCTACTAAGAGGCAACGGTTTAAAGGAGAAAAAAAAGGAAAAAAAAAACCAGGAATCTGTTTGATTTAAACGTAACATTCCATTTTGAAGTATGCGTTCACACTTTTGTTGTATTGACAGACGATCGCGACGGAGCTGCGCGACGTGCTGCGGTTCAACCAGTCGTCGCTGAAGGAGGCGATCCAGTACCGGCTGCGCGACGCCAGCGAGGTCGAGCTGTTCCTCAACACGCAGGGACCAGACCTCGTGCAGAACGTGAGATAATACCCACCGCAATCAGTGACGTAACTATACTATCTGGGGCCCGTGGCAAATTTATGGGGCCCTATCCGTAAAAATCTTCATGTTAACATTAAAACGGGTACATCAACGTATCAAAAAATTTCTGGGCTTACAGCCTCTTGGGCCAGGGCCCTTTTGGGTCGGGGGCCCGTAGCGTTTAGCCAGCCCTGCCATAGTATAGTAACGCCACTGCTGACCGCAATACGTACACCTAAGGCATACTATCGTCATAGAATCAAGAATCAAGAATCAAGATCATTTATTCACAGATATGTAGTCAAAAGGGTAACAAAGGTTATAATAGTTCTTACATATCCTACCATAACAATGGTGTGTGAATGTCATTACTGTATACAGAACAAATTGAAATAAATTTAACATTCTTCATAAATTAATAGTTAGATATGTTCATTAAGTACATTGTATACAAAATTGTTTCTACATATTAACTAATCCAATAAGTACCTATGTATTTCATTTTAGTCAAGAGTATTTATGTCAATATAAATATACATGTCAACTATTATATTATAAATGTCAGTTATTTAAATTAAGTAGATTACAATTAATACAATTTCAAGAGTTAAGGCGGGATTATAGACCACTGACATTTTAGAATTTGAGACAAACTAGCTCAATAGATGGCGCTCGAAAGGTATATATTTACTTATCAAGCCGTCGTCGATTTTAATATTTTCAGAAATAATGTGATCACGTGGTAAACTCGACATACAGACTAATGATTAACAGAGAGGCCATGTTCACAACCTAATAAACGGAATATGTAATTAATTTTGTATTATAATAAAATTCTGTATTATTTTAATATATGCTTGTTCTGTACTCACGAATATGAAAAAAAAAGTATTTCCTCATAATAATACATGATATAATTGATTATACAATGTTTAACAAAATAAAGTATTACTCATATTAAGAGACACATACATGCCCCAAAGTATTAAACCAAAGTACATAGATTTAAAATTCTGTAAAGTAGATTCAAAAGTGCAACAATAATTCATCATCGTCAGATCGCTCACTGCTGGTAGATATGGAGGTTATTTTATGACCTCAATGAGAAGGGTTCAAATATTTTGTGTTGTTGGTGGTTATTTGCAATACTTTTAATAAATAGGATGTAGACCCATGACGATCAGTTGTACCTGACGCTGCAGCATCACCTGGAATCTATATTTATATTAGTGACCGACCGAACTTTCGGTTTCGGTTTCGGCCAGTTTCGGTCAAATAATCTAGTTTCGGCCTTAGTTTCGGTTTCGGCCGATTTATTTTGTTTTTATTAGTACTTCGTTTTATTTTCATCAAATTGTCTAAGCTTATTCTTATCGAACATTAGAGGTATATTGTTGAATTTTATTTCTAAACGTTTATTTAATATTTTATGTACCTGTTGGTGAATTATGTGCTATGTTCATATTTTTGCAATGTTTCCTAAACAAACTATTGAGTAAATGCTATGAGAAATTGATTATATTGTTTGTGAAGTTTATTTAGTTAATAATTTTGTTTGACTATGAGATATAGCTTTGTTTCTTCACCAGACTTGCAATATAGAGCAAAGTTGACACAAAATCAAACTGACATTGGCAACTCGCTGAGGCCGCCATAATAAAAAGAAGAAGAAGAGATATAGCTTGCGAGATTTTTCAAGTCAATCATCTCGCCTCATTATTTTCCTTTTACCACGCGTTTAATTTATATTTAAAATAATTAACCTTTAACTATAGACGCGCAGTCTCACAGACCGTTCCTATCCTGCTAGAATCCCCCTGAAGAAAGAAGAAAATTCAGGTTTTCTTAAAAATTTCTATAAAAGCAAACTTTATGAGTTAAAATCATTGCTTCTCTAATTAATTAAGTGTAAGACATCCAAATCCAAACACAGAACTCAGGCACAAAAATCGTGTTGACTAGTGTTATCTTAGGTTTAGTGGCAAAACGTCTTCTGAACCAAAAATTGCGACGCCAACTGCAAGTTTACTTGGTGATTTTGTTTTGAACTTCGACCGCGGTCTATGAGACTGAATGTCCGTGTTTTCCATACAAAGATTACGACTGCTATTGATTATGTTTTCAGTAGTAAATTCCTTGAAATAAATTCTGCCCATGTTTTTAGGGAAATCATTCGTTCTAACACTTCTAACACATTAAAAACTTGGAGTCGGATAAAAAAAAACGGAACATGATACTGAAAAGTTTCAAGGGAACATATTATTCGAGTCTAAGATTAATAATAATTATTTAAAGAAATGTTACAAAAAGTAAAAAATCCAATTTGATACCTTTTCTTATGTGTTAACAAATGTTACAGAATAGTAAATTTCAGTAAATCATCGTCATTTTAAATGTTTTATCAAGTTTCGGTTTCGGTTTCGGCTGAAACTGTGAGTAAGGCCGAAAATTCGGTTTTGGTTTCGGTTTCCGCTGAAAAATCAGTTTCGGTCGGACACTAATTTATATATAACAACCTCCACAAGTTCAAAAACGATTATTCTAATTGCAATAGAGGTAGGTAACGTTTTTGACCTGCTGGACAAGTTTTTAATGAATAGTAGATTATATTCATTAAATCATTATAGGTATTATTTTCTTTGTCGTTTTTAGGGATCTGTTCCCAAAAGAGTTCTTGGTCCGGAAAGTCTTAAGGGCCCCCGAGACGATCAAACGGTTTGACTCAAACACGTAAATTTTGGTTTGACTCAAACCATTTTGATCGTTTACAAAGCTAGTTTGAACGGTTTGTCAAACATTTACGTGTTTGAAGCTCGTTTGATGAAATTTCATATTTTTGTTGTGTTTGACGCACCGTTTGATCGTGTTCCGATGCGTTTGAACAAACTTTGTACCATTCTTTGGAGTACATTATTTTTAACCGACTAAAAAAGGAGGTTATCAATTCGACGCGTATGTATGTAATATTTCCAGAACTGCCTAGTTTTCGTATATGTTAGTCTATATCAGCATCTGAACAAATGTGCAAAATTTCAAAAGTGTATGTATGTTTTTTATGTTCACATATCTCCGGAACTTCAAGTCCGATTTAAATATTTTTTTGTTATACTATATAGGTAGGTATTGTTTAACTTGGGAGACTTCTGTAAGTTTCATCAAAATAGGTTTAGTAGTTTTTGAGATAGGGAATTTAATTCTCAATTTCGTACAATTTTGAAGTCAGTTTTATCTTTTAAAAAATAATATTTATTCGTCACAAGACGTGTACTCCATAGCGCGTATTGAACCAAACTGCGCAGTATCGTTTGACAAACCGTTCAAACCGACATCAAACGGTTGCATCAAACACGTAAGGTTTGAATCAAACCGTTTGATCGTCTCGGGGGCCCTTCTATCCGTCTGTCTGTCTCCAGGCTGTATATCAAGTAACGCGGTAGCTAGAGAGCTGAAACTTTCTGAAATTATGTATTTTTGTTGTCACCATAACAACAAATAGAAACAAAATAAAATAAATATCTATGAGGGCTGCAATATTCAAAACAAAAACGCGATTTTTAGGCCTTTTCAGCTCGACATCAATAATGGCAACCGGTGAGTGTTTGAAATATTTAAGAATTCAGAATCATTATATTTAAACTTTAATAATAATCTATACTAATATTAGAATAGTCTGTCTGTCACCTTATTCATCTACACTAAACATCTCACTAAACCATTTTTAATAAAATTTGGTGAAGAAAGGACCAAAAATATTTTTTATCCTGAAAAAAATTTTTTGGCCTTTTTTTGCTCTATAGGTACCCTTACTACGGATAACGGAACCCTTCGCGCGCGAGTCCGACTCGCACTTGGCCAATTTTATTCCTTTATTTAATTAAAAGCATAAAAGTGGCTCAAATGTTAACAATTGTTTAGGCTAATTGTAAGCTATTAAAAAGCCAACATATAAAGGTGAACGCAGATTTGGGCCGCACCGCACGCACCGCAGTCGCCGCATTCGAATTCCTTATATGAAGTTATAGGCAAGCTCGCATACCTACCCGCACCTACCCGCGCCGCAGTCTTCGCAACTTTATATAAAGAATTCGAATGCGGCGACTGCGGTGCGTGCGGTGCGGCCCAAATCTGCGTTCACCTTAACGCTACCAACTATTTTACACTAGCTGCCGCAATCACATTGATATTAATTAATAATGAAAACTTCAATGTCGGATGTTTGGCGCTATATAGCCGTAGGGTCTATCTTGTCAATTGTCGTGTCAAACAGCTTTCATATGTCACGAAATAGCTTCCACATGTCACGATATAGCTGTTATAATAGACATAATAATAATATGACAGTTATATAGCAGACAGGCATGACTGACACGACATTTGACACGAAAGACCTTACGGCTATATAGCATCAAACATTTAATGAAGAATTTGAAAGAATTGCACCAGATTGTCGTGTGTAAAAAAATGATAATTGCATAAAATGACATCATTTCTTTGCTCTCTACTTTTAAGACGTGTCGTCGTAGTTTTTATTCACAAAATATTATATTTCTGATAAAATCAAAATATAAGGTTTTAGGGTGTTTACTTTCGATCAACATTATTTTTTGTGTAAAGAATGGATATAATGTTCGATAAAATTATAGTATCATATCATACTAAAATCATGGTGTCACTATGAATATTATTTTTAACGATTTCTTGTGCAGATTTACGATTTTGCTCCAGTGCTAAGATGTTATATCTTTCCATTGCTATGGATTGGACATGTTCAATAAAATTCTTGTCATACTTATTACCATTTTACAATGTTTTGACACATCCGTTAAAATGTCTGTCTCTTTGTTGAGGCACTCTGTACATTATTATCCGACTTTGCTGTGATATTTGCATTTATGACTTTCAAACCTACCAAAAACGTATAAATGATCGTTTGGCGAATGTAAATTATTAAATATATATCAATAAGATACCTAATAAGGTAGTCTCTCACCAAATAATTAGGTTACAAAACAATATTGTAATATTTGTAAATCAAACATTGCCTATGTTCCGAAATAAAACCCAGTTTACTGACCAGTGATTAAGACGTCATCTTACGACGCTGTATTGTACTGGTATTCCACTAGTAAGACAAGTGTAACGTATTATAATTACATCAAAACAAACACATATTCGACAATGCACTGGCAAATATTTCGAAACAAATCAACGGTATGGGACTACGGCGATTCTAGGCCTGAGGAACTCTGGCCAGTATACTCGGATATATTTGTGAACATACTCATAGGTTTTCTATAATAGATAATCAGTCTCTGAAAGACAGATTTGACTGATGTCATTCAATTATTATCCATCAAAACGCCTGCGGAATTATCGAGGCAAATATTTAAAAGCAAATTGCTATTTCAAATCAACAAATCGTTCGAATTTGTGATCAGAACGATTTATCTTTATTACTGTTACTATTTATCAAAAACGAAGCTGACCATAACCTTCAAAATCATAATTTAAACATTTTTGTATAAAATATTTTTTCCTGCGTTTATTTTCGCTGAATTCTAGTCGAAATAAAATTTTGAAAGTAGCATTCTTTATTACTCTTTTTTTAATGGTAAATGGATTTAAATCAAAATTCTAAGCTGACTGGAACCTTGGCAAGGAACGTAACAAACCTACAATAAATGTTTAAATGCTTATAATTACTTCTGGTCAAAGTTCTAGTGAAAATAAAAACATGAAATTTCACTAATCCTCGTTGTATTCGGCCTTAATTTAGGTCAGGAAATGTTTTTGTTTTGAGTATAACATGTAGTCGTTTAGGTTATAAAAACAGTTTTCTAAGAGCCACATATTTAACTTTTTTTGTATGAATTAAATGACAGAGATTTGAAACTGTCTGGTAAATTATTATATATGTCAATGGCTTGTATGCATTATTTTTATAGATATCTAAATTACATTTTGGACGATAAAGTTTATATTTAAATCTGTTATTTTTACGTTCTACTTCTGATTTTAATTCAAAATATTGTGGATGAAACCTAACAAAGATACATATTTCTTTAATGTACATGCAAGCTAATGGCAATATGTTTTATTTTTTAAAAGCGGTCTAGAACTGTCCATGGGTGAGGCGCCAGAATAGCTATAACACACTTTTTTTGCACTCTGAAGACTTTTTCAATTTCTACCGAATTACCCCATAGCAAAAGACCATAGGAAAGATTAGAAGAAACGTGGCCGTGGTATGCCGTTAGAGCCGCTTCAGTGCTCACAGTTTGCCTTAATTTTTTAATTGCGTAAACAAAACGGTCAAGCTTGTCACAAATGTATTCTACATGGATCTTCCAATTGCAATATTTATCTATCATGATTCATGATACCTAAGAATTTTGCGTTATCTACCTCACAAATTTTTTTGTTGTCATATTTTATGAAATTTATTTTTTCTCTTCGATGGTTTTGAAATTGTATAACTTGTGTTTTGTCAGTGTTTATGTGTTAGTTGTTGTTATTAAGCCATTTAACAATATTTTAAGTGCTAGGTTAATATCTTCTTCGTATGTTTCCCTGTTTTCACATTGAATGATTAACGTCGTATCGTCGGCAAATAAAATTGTTTCATGATGGGTGACGTTGGGGAGATCGTTAATGTATAGCAGAAATAAATCGGGGGCTAATAAACCACCCTGCGGTACACCATATTCGTTTAGTTCGTATTCAGATCTACTAGAGACTTTGACATTTCCATAAGTTCGTTTAAATTGAACGTTATGATTCATAACGTTCAATTTGTGGAAAACGACTGTGGAAAAAGACATGAATTAAAACTTGTGCAAGGCCTCAGCAAAGACATTAACAGCCACAAGACTGTTAAGTGTCTGTCACTCGAGATACAATTCTCTTGAGAGAGTCGAAAGACAATACAGAATTAATTAATAATTATCGAATTTTAATTAAATTAAAGATTAAAATTCTTGAAGGATTGGGGCTAGAGCACCGCCCAAGCAGCATCACAAGCTGTATAACAGCTTTATTAAAGTTCGTTTATACTCTTAATGCTGTATTTCCAGGCTGCATAAAGGCTGTATAAGCGCTTATACAGCCCTTATTCCCCTGAAATGGGCACAAATTATACAGCGTTTTGCGTTATATTGGCTGTACAGTAGCTGTATAAGCATAAAATAGGCTGCGTAATAGCTGTTTTGCGGCTGTACTATGACGTACGAAGAAACTTGTACACTCCAATGACTACATTGTAACTCACTTGTTAAGCTTTAAGCTGTAAAAATGCGGTTGAACAGAGTAACAAAAGAATTAAAACGAAACAGAAGATATATTTTAATAATGGCGTTTATAATAACTGTTGAGCAAAGTGAAATATATTAAACGCCGTGTTTAAATAAGTTTTGGAGATTCGATAGGCTCAGGATACAGTGCATTATCGTGCAAAAATAAATTTATTGTGGTTATATACATACATATATATATATATATATATATATATATATATATATATATATATATATATATATATATATATATATATATATATATATATATATGTTTTGTGATAAAAAATAAACGCGCCAGCGAAATAATTAAGGAAGAGATATTAAATAAGGTTACTAAATATGGTTTTTATAGGTTAGAAATTAAAAAGTTTGAATTAATGGACGTAGAGCCTCGTTGGTGCATAGAAGGTTGTTGGACAAACTAAAAATATTGATAAATATAAAAACATTAGTCAAATTTTTATGTACTCGTGTTCATAATCTTCGATTTGTAATTGATAAAATGGCGACAATTTGCTAAGCAGCCTAAATTCTATTTTGATGGTCTTATAGCATTAATAGCTGTACTATGTAGGTAATAGATATAGTATTCAGCTTTTAGCGGTTGATGGGCTGTATAAACGAATAAATTTACTATTAATGCTGCATAGCAGTGTTGCGAACATAACCTGTAACTCTTTTTAGGGATACGTAATTAAAGCTGTACTATAGGCGTCATTTATTTTTATTGCTGTTTATTACTCTCAAAGAGAGAAATTATACAGCTTTAGTCTGTAAAAGGGTGTATGTACAATTACACCATAAAAGAAGCTGTAGAAGAGAGTTTACCTACTTCATAATACAGAAATAAGATTTGAGGACCACCATAATACAGCTATAAGCTGTATTAAGTAAGTGACGGTATGCAGAATACAGCTATTGTACAGCTTTAATACTAAAATTCGGATCCAAGCGTTACAGGAAACTTAAAGCTGTACATGACAGTTTCGATACACTGATTTAGAACTTTAAGCGTACTTTGACTTCTTAATACAGACTTAATACAGCTAGAGCTGAATAATTACTCCTAAACCGACATTACTCGTATAACACTACAATATCTCTTCAACGTTCTTATACAGCTGTAAAACAGCGTTAAGTGCTATATTGGCTGCTTTTTAGGTGTTCATTAAGCTTGGTTGCTGCTTGGGCGGTGATCGCGACAACAATAGAATACAATAGCATTTCCAAGAATCCGCGATCGAAGGATTAATGCCCGTTTTCTCCAACTACACCTAAAATTTAGGGGTCCCCTAAGCCAATATTCCATTTTTTTTCTTGATGAATGGACAACCCCGTAACTCTTAGGTGACGTATATCTCTACATAGTATAAAACAAAGTCGCTTTTTCCGTCCTCATGTCCCTCATGCACTTATAGTCAGTTTTTCATATTAAAAATGTCATATACTTTAAAGTTATACACACTTTACTACATTGTTACCTACTTATTAAGTTTAGCTGTATTAAAATATCATATTATTATACGTGTATTCCGAACACAAAAACTTATCTTAGATTTTATTAGATACTGCTTTATTGTTATCCTTATGAAAAGCGTATTCTCTTTACTTTTACTTTTAAATTTCAATTTAAAACAACATGGGCAATCTTCTGATGTATTATCCTGGACCCGAGTTCACTACTCTATGACAAAAATTACCTACATTATTATACTACCTTGTTATAACACAAACACAAATATAACCGGCGTCTATCAGTGTCATAATTATTTTATTAAATAAAATTCGATAATAACGATAATTTTAGCATACAAAATGATATAGACAGTATAAAAGTGGCAGACTCGAATACATGTGCGATAGAGGACTGCAGAGAGCTACTATTAAAACACCCAAAATCACTATCAATTCTAACCCAAAACATACGGAGTATTAAGGCTAACTTCAATGACTTGCAAATCGTTCTTTCAAAAGCCAATATCCTATGGGATTTCATTGTCCTGACGGAATGTCGACTGTCACAATGCTCGTTTATACCCTCGCTTGAGGGGTACAGATGCGTCGCTACCGCGAAAAATTATTTACAAAATGATGGCGTTACAGTTTACTATAATAAAATCTAACTGTAGCGATACATGAGCCTAACCTAGCAAATGCTAATTGCCTCGTCCTAACTACAGACGAAACAGCTATCGTGGCAGTATATCGCTCTCCGTCAGTACAAAATATCCAGGGATTTTTGAGTTCCTTAAATGAAATTCTGCAAGACCTGAAATCATATAAAACGCTTATGGTGGTAGGCGACATAAATATAAATATTTCCGAATTATCTACAGACCCTCGTATGGATGACTACCTCGAATTACTATCAAGCTTCGGAATGATTCCAGCACATACTCTTCCCACACGAGGTGGCACTTCCTGCCTGGATCATATTATTCTTAAAACAAAAAGACGTGCTGCCTGTTACGTTGCTGATACTTCCATTACGGACCACGATAGTGTCATCATGTTCATCCAAAAACTAACATATACTACCAAACCTAGAAAACAGAAATCAATAACTGACTTCGAGAAACTGGAATCAGACCTCAAAATTCAAAATTTTGACTCTATCTTTGAGACACAGGACGTTAACGATGCACTATTTATTTTTGAAAATATTATTAAAACTTTAATTGCCTCCAATACAATAATCAAAACAGTGACAAACCGTTACAACCTTTTAAAACCGTGGATGACAACAGGCCTTTTAAGATGCATTAAGAATAGAGATACACTACATAAAAAAGTAAAAAAAGAACCAAATAATGAAATCATAAAAGTAACATATATTAGATATAGAAACTACTGCAATAGGATATTAAAGAAAGTAAAAATAGAATTTGATAAAGGACAGATTCAGAAGGCAGGAAAAATAGCAGATTAGTTTGGAAAGCAATTAAAAAAGCTACATTTACGGAAACAGACAAGAGTGTACCCACGGAACTTTTAAAGGGTTGTAATAATAAGGAAGATGTCAATAAAGTTAATTACTATTTTTCCCAGGTTGGCAAAGCCCTCGCTCAAAAAATCAAACCACCACCTCAATCTAAATGTTATGAGAATACTCCAAATCAAAATTCCTTTGTTTTGCTCCCAACTACTGAACAAGAAGTTAAGTCGATTCTATTAAACCTTCGCTCGGATTATGCAATAGGATATGACGGAATTCCAAGTTTTATACTTAAGAAATTCGCACCTATTCTTGTCTCTCCACTAGTCCACATTTTTAATTTATCGCTATCATCCGGTGTCTTCCCAGACTCTTTTAAATTAGCTCAAATAATCCCAATTCATAAAAGTGGATCTAGGGACCGTGTCGAGAACTATAGGCCAATTGCCATACTTCCCGCACTATCTAAAATATTAGAAAGAATTTTAAATAATATACTTGTAGGCTTCATTAACAAATGTAATATATTCTCTAAATCTTAATACGGTTTTAGGACTGGTATTTCAACTATGGATGCAGTACATGACTTAACAGATTATATAGTGCGGGGGTTAGATCGGAAGGCTAAGGTTATAGGCACTTTTTTGGATCTGGCTGAAGCTTTCGACACGGTCTCTCTATACCTATACTAATTTCAAAATTAGAAAAAATTGGCGTAAGAGGGCTCCAGCTCGCGTTGTTTCAAAGTTATTTGACCAACAGGCGTCAAAGAGTAAAAATCGGCGAAACAATAAGCGATGAGCTCCCCATCGAATACGGCGTCCCACAGGGTAGTATCTGGGGCCCTACCTTGTTCCTAGTATACATAAACAGTGTGTGAGTTAGATCTACCCTATGGGAAAATATTTACATATGCCGACGACACAGCCCTTGTCTTTCAATCTGAATCCTGGGAAAAAACGTTTAGCTCCGCTCAGCAAGGCCTAAACATAGTTTTTAAATGGTTAACCAATAACTATCTTACTCTAAATATTGATAAGACTAGCTATATTAGTTTTTCCCTAAAAGGGGCGTCACAACCCACATCTCATCTTAATTTAAAAGCTCATTTCTGTTTAAATCACACATCCAACATTTGTAAATGTAGCCCTTTGACGCGAACGGAATGTGTTAAATATCTAGGAATTTTTATAGATAAAAGAATGTCATTCGATCACCATATTGTCACAACTATTAAAAAGGTGCGTAAACTCACTTTTCTTTTTTATAGACTGAGACACATTTGCGATAAAAATTTAATTAAGAAAATCTACTTCGCACTTGTACAATCTATCCTCTCTTATTGTATTGTCGTATTTGGTGGCGCTCCAAGAACTAGAATGTTGCGTCTGGAAAGGTCACAAAGATGCCTTCTTAAAGTTGGCTGGAAATAACGAAACCTCTACCCCACAGATGAATTATATGCAAAATGCGGAGTTCTAAACGTACGCCAACTGTTTATTTTAGCCTGCATCACAAAAAAACATACTTCTATAGACTACGACAGACAATTAAAACCTAACTCTAGACGTAGATTAAAGGTATGCCCTAACATAGATCACATTTTTAAAACTAGTTTTGCCCAAAGATTTTTCTGCTTTCTTGGTAGTTTCCTATATAATAAGGTCAATGAAATTTTGTCAATTTATCACAATAATAGAACCAAGTGTAAACAAAACGTGACTCTCTGGCTAGTTAACCTAAATTATCAGGATACCGAAAATCTTTTATTGAGACGAATATGATAAACTAAATATGTAATATGGTAAAAGTTTATTATACTTATGTAAAAGTACAGAATATAACATTTAATAACTATTACTAATAAGTTTAAGTTAGAAAAGTAAAATAGATTTCTAAGTCAAAATAAGTTTAAATACACTAAATTGTTTAAATAAGTTAAAATACCTACACTAAATTGTTAAATTAATAAGTTAAAATAGTTGTGAGGGGGGGCCTGGGGCACCAATATATATAAAAAAAATAATAAAAAAAAGGGGCACCAATATACAGGCTTCGGCTTAGTTTAGCCTCCAAGTCTCCCACAAATTACTAAGTACATTGTAATTTTTGGGAGAAAATAAATATTATTATTATTATTATTAAATAAACGTCACCTTAGAGTTACGGGGTTGTCAATTCATCAAGAACAAAACTTGGAATATTGGCTTAGGGGACCCCTAAATTTTAGGTGTAGTTGGTGAAAACGGGCATTAGACGATTGAAAGCTCGTCGGAAATACAAGTAGTTCCGAAAAAAACTTGAGAGGTGTGAAGGGCCTACAACTATAGCAAAAACCGCACGGCTTACAACTAGAGCAAAAAGTGTCGTCTTATTTTTTCTGTCTAGCCCCCTTTCGCAACGCGCGATAAGGAACTTCGTTCCAATCAAAGGGCATCATTTATTAATAAAGTTACGACTCAGTGCTTTGCCGAAGGACTGTTAAACCTATAGACGCCTAAGTCGTAACATGAAATTTCATATTGTGAGCAATACAGTTTTACGCCTCGTTTGTAACAATATAATATGTTACGTTTCAGCTGACGCGCGAGTTCGCGGAGGCGGTGGGCGCGCGGCTGCAGGCGTACCTGGCGCGCGTCGCGCACGCCGCCGAGCACGACGTCGCGCGCTGCGGCCCGCTCTCGCACGCCTTCAACACCACGCGCGACCACGCCTGCAAGGCCACGCTGCTGCCCATTGTCAGTATACAGTATACACCTCTCTATACTACACGAACTGCAGGCGTACCTAGCGCGCGTCGCGCACGCCGCCGAGCACGACGTCACGCGCGCTGCGGCCCGCTCTCGCACGCCTTCAACACCACGCGAGACCACGCCTGCAAGGCCACGCTGCTGCCCATTGTCAGTATACAGTATACACCTCTCTATACTACACGAACTGCAGGCGTACTTGGCGCGCGTCGCGCACGCCGCCGAGCACGACGTCGCGCACTGCGGCCCGCTCTCGCACGCCTTCAACACCACGCGCGACCACGCCTGCAAGGCCACGCTGCTGCCCATTGTCAGTATACACTACACAGTATACATCTCTCTATACTACACGAACTGCCTCACAATAAAATATGCAACGTATGACTAGTACTAGGACCAGTACAAAATATTTTAGCAGTATTTAGGTTGGCTATTGTGCAAATACTTTGATAATGGGCCAACATACTCCTGTCATATAAAAGAACATAATATAGGACAATAGAAATATTCCGAAGTAGATTCAATTAGAACTTAGAACAGAATTCACGTCATGGTTCTCATGTGGATCCTGTCCTGGGGCCGTACCACGAAACTGTTTTGAGACTCAAACAATCGAAAGAGAATGCTGCGTCCTGCTCTAACAACGTCTCGTTCGATTGTTTGAGTCTCAAAACAGTTTCGTAGTAGGCCTACAGTTTCGTGGTACGGCCCCTGTTTATAATGTTGACTGATGGTACGACGTGGAACGTTCCAGAACGGTTTCTGGATGTCTGTGGCGTGGTGCGTGGTGCTGTGGGTGCCGTTGCTCGTGCTCGCGCCGCGACTCGCGCGCCTCTACCGCCACGCCGACCCCTACCCCGGCCCGCTCGTCGAGGCGTACGTACACACCCCCCTCTCTACATCACAGTCGCACACACACATACTCTGTTAAAGGGCTCCCACACATAAGTGTGAATTCGCATCGCATCGCAAATTTATCTGCGACAAAATTCATGATAAAAATGACATTACGATGCGATGCGAATTCGAAGTTTTGTGCGGGAGCCCTAAATCCATTCTTATCTAAATGCAGTTTGTAAGATGAATTCAATAGCAGTTTGTAAAATGACAGCCGATTATTTCCTTACTAGATAACGCCCGCAACTCCGTTGCGCCAAGATTCGTTTATCGCGCGGGAACCATACATTTTTCCGGGATAAAAAGTATCATATTATGTCCTTTCCCGGTACTCAAAGTAAGTATATCCATACCAAAAGCCAAATCGGTTCAGCGGTTTGGGCGTGAACAGACAGACAGACACACTTTCGCATTTATAATATTAAGTAAATATAAGTATGGATTCTACTATCCCACAAACTGAAAAACCTTGAGAGGTGTCAAGGGACACCCGGATGGAACGAAGTTATAAAAAAACGCCATCTTGTTGACGCCCAGGAATGCTTATATCGACACTCTTGTGGAATTGTAATAAAATTTATTTAAACGTCCGGTAGATGTCGCTGTTTATTCTTAAAAACGCCATCTAGTTGACGCCCAGGAATACTATCAACGCCCTCTGCCCCTACAGCGCAGGAAATGTGTCGGTACAACTTTTCCCGTCTAGCCCCCTTTCGCAACGCGCGATAAGGAACTTCGTTGATGAAAACGTTGATGATGTCATTTTACAAATTGAGGTTTGAAATCAGACTTTACACGTCAACACTCGTCAACTCAAAAACAATATGATATTATAATGGCAGCCACCACGTGTGAGTGGCGTGCTATCAGTATTCAGTACTACTACAATATAATGAGAGGTATATTGCACAAACGATCTTGAAATAATATGGTGTTTGGTTGCTACTTGCTATTAATTACATATTGTTTTTGATATTCAGAACATGTTTCACAACACTAACGCGACGTATACGCCTACTCGTATAAACTATAAGAACGACGAACACACACGACACAACTCCATATTATGATGCCTGTTCGAGTGCTTTAGGGCTGCTAACAAAATCAAAAACGCTCCTTTGCGAGCATTTATATACTTAGTTTTATGGTAATTTTTGAACTGAAAATATTCTGTTTTACCGAATATCAAATTTACACACACAAACAAAAACAATAACACAGGATCAAAATAAGACTGCGTCATGTGTAAAACTTACTCGACTATCGCGCTATTTTCATCAAAAACATTGTCATAGTAATGAATTTTGTGAAGACAGATATTAGGAGAAATGAAATTCATATAATGAGATATAATTTGCAGACGTAAAATATTTGTAGACATCACCACGTATAATATGAATGATTATGTACCGAGCGAGTGTTACACAGGCGCCGCATTGCAGTAGCAATAGCCGCGCCCGCTGCATAGAAACTCCCAACTAGGACGGGACTTGTTTTGTTGCATCATCACCATAAAAAATATACTTTTTATTTATCTTTTTTATACAATAAAGCTGTTGCTTTATTGTAACTGTCACGACTACAGTGAACGGTCACTAGTGCAGCTTAGTTTAGTGAAAGCACTGCACCAGTGACCGGGTGTGCAGCGGGCGCCCTAGTGTAAGTTCATTCATCTGCCATCGTTCGATTTCGTTTTATTTTACCGTAGTCGGAACTATTTGACCTCCCCCAGCCGGGCGGCAAACCGACTGTATTAACATTTATTTTGTGTTCTTATAATTTCGTTTTATGATTTACTCGTTTTAACGTTCCCTTGATTTCGATTTGGTTCGTTCATAATTTGGGTTTGTTGTGCACCCCATCCCGCCCGCGCACGTCCGAGTCGAGGAGCCGACGTCGCCGCGCCGTCCGCACGCAGCAGCACACGTAGTCGAGATGGAGATTTTCAGTTTTCGAATTGAGTTTGTTTGGTTATCACTCACCGCCATCCCCCTTCACTCCGCGCTCCGGCCGTAGTCTAAGTGCCCGGGCTCGCGGGTGGTGACGTGTGGTGTCTGTGCAGCGAGTATGAGCCGGTGGCGGGTCGCGGCCGGTGGCGCTGGCCCGGCGCCTCGCCCGGTAATGTCCGCCCCGACCGCCCCGCCCGCCCCTCCGCCCGCACCGCCCCGCCCCTCCGCGCGCACCGGTACTGCGCCGCCGCGCCGCACGCCGACCGATATACACCGCAGTTCGATCCCGATACACAGTTGACCGCGTTGATATGTCCCGAAAATGGCGAATTTAAATTTTCGACAAATAGTTTCGAGTAGGCTGCGTGTGCGTGCGCGGGTGTGAGTGCGTGCGTACGTGCGTGCATGCTTGCGTGCGTGCGGCGCGGCGGTCTGCTCGAGTTGGCTCGTGACGTGTGCTCTTCGACCCCCTAGCGGCTTGCACGATCCCCCTCACTCTAACTCACATTGGCTCACCGGAATGTTGCGTAGTTTGCGAATACTAAAAAATGCATTGGATGTAAATTAGTTTTTATAGAGACGAAAGTACTCGATCGTTGACTTTTGTATTTTCATATTTTGTAGTTTTGAGGAATGCTTTTCTACTAAATAATTAAAAAGTTTTTTGTAAGTTTCGCTGAGTCGTGTGTGAGTAACCAGTAGTGTCACTGTACGTAGGCCGCCTGGATATCGTTAACGTCTCTGCTCTATACACTAGTAGGACGATGATGTCAGTAAATCGTTCTACGTTTATTTGTAGCACGGAACGCGTCTAAATAGACTTTTCGACTCATATTTTCATTTCAGTTCCTACTGCGTCGTCAGTTTAAACTATGACGAAAAATATATTCAGAACGAACAATTTTATTGTAATGTAGAGAGGGAACAGAAATTAATATTTTAGAGACGATAACGATCGCCCGGCGCGGCGTCACAGTGTGATAAAAACCTCGATTTTGTTTCACCGCGTTTTTCTTTCAAAATACTATAGTTGATAGCTATATAAACATTAGAGTAAAACTCCGAGATCGATATTCTTTGTAATTATTTTTTTAAAGAGTGTCCAAGTTGGCGTTTTTCCGGGTCTGCATGCAAAAATTTGCATAAAAATTAAAAAAAAAAACTGATCAAGTAACATTAATTTTGTTTATACCAGTTGAACAAGCACTTAATACTTTACTTTTTCTCCAAATTTGGTTAACCTACTGTGATCAAGTAGGGAGATATTTATTTATTTAATAATTTTAGTTTTTCATTTTTTAATTCGCGATTAGATCGAATTAGAAAAAGTTTTAAGCATGAAACGATAGTGTGAATAACCCTTTATCAATGTTATTAAAAATCACACTCTAATAACTTCTGTGTCAGAAGTTATATCCAATTCAATTTTTTTTAAATATTTTTTTTTATTTTATACCTAGGGTTGTCACCTAAGTTGATATTTTATTTTCCCCGACTACATCAGAAGGTGATTACTGATTAGATACTGTTTGAGCATATAAAATCATTAGTTTACTTTATATTTTTTCACTTTTTAGATTTTTTATTATTAGACCTACCTAAACGTGATCTTGATATTTTTAGTATAGGATATCGATTGCGAATTTGCGTATCAACCGGATAAATCAAACAAGAGACCTTTAGTGACAACCCTAGGTACAAAAAATCCGAATTTTTATTAAAAAAAATTAAATTGGATATAACTTCTGACACAGAGGTTATTAGAGTGTGATTTTTAATAACATTGATAAAGGATTACTCACACTATCGTTTCATGCTTAAAACTTTTTCTAATTCGATCTAATCGCGAAATTTAAAATGAAATACTAAAATTATTAAATTAATATCTCCCTACTTGATCACAGTAGGTTAACCAAATTTGGAGAAAAAGTAAAGTATTAAGTGCTTGTTCAATATGTATAAACAAAATTAATGTTACTTGATTAGTTTTTTTTGAGAAATAATAAATACGACCGCAGAATTATTTTTTGGCCACTTGGTCAAACTTCTCATTAAATAACTAAGCATCGGGAAAATGAGATAGCCTCTAATGAAGTAATTCATCTTCTTTACAACGCCAACTAAAAATCTTAAAGAAAGCGTCAAGGCAAAATCAACAATTATTTTTACTTGTCCTACTGATTTATACATTACCAACTAATTTACTAACTCGGCCACGAAATTTCTGACTCGTCACCAATTTACGTTTTACAGCTTCAATACAAACTCCTCAAAAAAATTATATTCGAGCTTCAATAGATAACAACATATAATATAACTTAACATGTAAAATAATACTTCATATTCTTTTATCGTGAAAATAGCCACCGGCGCGAATGCGCGACATGACAGCAACCGGCCGATTGCACCAATCAGAGAGCGCCATTCGTTTCTTGTTCATTCATTCACCATGTTTGTTTATTGTCGTTCGTGCGTTCGTATTGCAATTGTTTCATCTGTCATTAATTAATTAAAGTTTTCGAAAAGTTTTAAATAGTTATGACATCTAATAGTGAAAACGAAGTACCTCTGTACTGTTCTGATGAGGAATCGGAAGGAGAAGGTCAACCGTCGAAAAAAAAGCGAGGTGAATCTAGGAATTGGATATTTAAAAGTAAATTTTCGAGTGTGAGTACCGCCAATGAAGCCGTGAGTGCAGAGAATACGTGGGCAGTACGCACTACACACGACTCCATGGACGGGAAAAAACGATTTTATAGATGCAACAAAGTACCACGTAAAGGAGTACAGTGTGCCGCAGAAATATATTTGCTATTTGAGGCGGATACAGAAGCAGTGTTACTTTATCGCACAGATTGCGCACATGATCACGATTCTATTAAGAGTAACTACAGTTATGGTATTTGTGACGAAACGAAATCTGAAATCAACAAACTGTATGACCTACACCTAAAGCCGAAATCAATCTTAGAGTGTTTGAAAAAAAACTCTAAACTTAAAATACCTACAAAAAGGCAGCTTTATAACTATTTAGCAGATCGCCGGCGTATCAAATATGGACCCTCCACTATTTCTTTAGGAGAATTGGAAAAATGGATAATTAAACACACTGATGTGCCAGATAACGTGGACGAAGTTTTTGTAATAGCCTATTATATTTTCGATAGTGATCCGCCTAGTTTTCGCATCGTATTATCTACAAAGAACTTGTTGAAACAATGTATTGTCGCTGATATTTTGCATGCAGATGCAACATATAAGTTGATTTGGCAGGGGTTCCCGGTATTGATAGTGGGAACTACTGATAAAAACAGAAAATTTCACCCGATTTGCCTGACAATATCTACAAATGAACGTAAGGCTGATTTTAAAACGATGTTTCAAGGATTAAAGAGCAATCTTTTGTCCATTTTTTCTTATACTTTTGAACCGAAAATCCTAATTTGCGACGCTGCGAAAAGTATACAAAACGCATTTCGTGAAGTGTTTGGAGAAGAAACGATTGTGAAAATGTGCTGGGCTCACGCTAAGAAGAAAATGGTCACTAAATTGGACCAAACGACAAAAAAGAATATTCGAAAACATATATTGGAAGATATTGATGCACTTCAATCAGCTACATCTCTTGAAGTGTTTTCTGCTGCTTCGGAGTTATTTTTGGAGAAATGGAAAGATCAAAAAACATTTGTCACTTATTTTAAAAAAGAATGGCTGTTAAAAAATCCAAACTGGTATCTGGGTGCAGCACCAGTATCACCAGCGACCAACAACGCACTCGAGTCCTTTAACAGAGTTATAAAAGACCACAACACCCTCCGCGAGCGTATACCGTTGGCCCGTTTCTTAATGGTGGCAGAGGAAATGATTACTAGCTGGTCACAACAAGCGACAGAAGACACCTTTGCGACACAACCTGAATTGCAGTTATGTGATTGGACAACCGGATATCAATGGGCTAAAACTGATACCAAAATTAGAGTTGTACAATCAACGCCAGACAGCAACACATATTTCATTCCTGGCAAAGACTCGCCCAAAAATAATCAAACTGAGAAAAAATTCAGGCATTTTGATGAATATAAAAAATCGTTTTTTTCATTTTGGAAAGTAACGCTACCAAACAATCAGACTGACTGGATTACTGGTTGCTGTGATTGTCCTGATTTTTATCGCAAATACCTCTGCAAGCATCTGATAGGCCTAGCAATCAGACTGAAATTCATAATGCCACCATTAGAGGCAAAAGCACAGCCGATTGGACTAAAAAGAAAGCGTGGAAGGCCAACTAAAGCGCGAGCGGCATTAATAATCCAGTAATGTTTCTTTTTCTTTTAATTTCGAAATTATGCGCGCTAAGTTTAACTTTTTTTAATTAATACTATAAATGTTTGTATTTCAATACACAAATTGATTATTATAAATAAAGTGTTTTATTTGTCTGTCCTCAATAGTTCATAATGTAATAATAGTGGCTTTAGTATACTATTTGATGATAATTTTAGGTAAATTTAACAATCGATTAATGTAGGTTAACTTATATTTTAAACATACTAAATTATACTATTAGAAGCTAATAGTATTACTATTTTGGTGCCATATATTAATATTTTAGATGTTAACTATTTGAATGCATCCCATAAATTTAGATGCTAAAAAATAATCACCATGCTAAGTTATATTTACTGTGGCCTACATAGAAGGTAACTAGTGGCTGAGATACAATTATTCAGACGCGCGTTGGTTGTGGGCCACTTAGTAATTTAGAAGGTAACTTATATTTTCTGAAGCGAATAATGCTATTAAAAAGAAGCTTGTTTAATTAGTATCCGTTTTTTTTTAATTAATTTTATGCAAATTTTTGACCCGGAAAAAAGCCAACTTTGACACTCTTTAAAAAAATAACTACAAAGAATATCGATCTCGGAGTTTTACTCTAATGTTTATATAGCTATCAACTATAGTATTTTGAAAGAAAAACGCGGTGAAACAAAATTGAGGTTTTTATCACACTGTGGGCGTCAACGAATCCCGGCCGCCCGACTGAACGCGTCGCGGCCGCACATCTGTAGCTCCCAGTAGTAGCGCAGTCGAGGCGATTTTCATTCGGTGTTTCCGTTGTTCATCCGACATCCCGCATCGCGCACTCCCGCCAGCTAGACTCGTCACTCGACATGTAGCGACATCGTAGCCGACATTCCGTCATCGTGTCATCCGTCGACTAGACCCTCCCCCCCTACCCCCCTAGATACTCGATATAGAGACTGAGTAATGCTAGAAGTTTTGTCACTCGTGTACACGTAATTGAGTATTACAAGTAAATATCGAGTAATCGATGTCGATGTTAGCTACTATACTGTGTGCAGCCGCCGCCGTCCGTGCCAGCCCGCCCGCCGCCTCGTGTCTTACCCGTCGAGACCCTTCCCCTTGTCGTTATTTCAAACTGGAACTGGTGTTACTTCCTGAGCAGTAAAATGAATAGTGTTATTGTGTCGACGGGCGGACGCTGGCGCTGCGCGGGGCGGCGCGGCGGCGCTCGGCTCACTGACCGTTTGTTCTGTTGCAGCGAGTATTTGTATGACGCGTACGCGGACCGCGATAACGTACCCCTCGCCAAGTAAGTGTACTCCCCCTCCCCCCTCCGGTCCCCCCGCCCCGCATGCCCTCCCCCCGGCGCATGCGGCTCCGGCGATGTAGTGGTAGATGTAGTGGCGTAGACGCCGGGAGCCCCATGCGGCCTCGCATGGCGCGACGCGCGCGCGAAGCCTCGCAGCTGGTGTTCGGCTTGGTATCTAACGGACCGGAATGTACTCGCAAGGTTACCGACCGCCCGCATGCGACCCCCACAACAGACTTAAATTGTTTTTATTTTGGTTCGGTTCTGTTCTTTTCGTCCCCGCCCGGAGGCCGGGGCCCCGGGGAGCCGTTCCCGGGGCTCCGCTCAAGTGACGCGTCGGCCGCAGTGGCTCCAAGCGCAGCACGCTGGACATTGAGGGCAAGATCGCCGAGTGGCGCGGCCGCAACCGCGCGGCGGAGGAGGGCGAGGGCGGTGGTGGCGGGCGGGCGGCGGGCACGTGCGTGGTGCTGGGTGGCGCGGGGGGCGGCGCGGGGGGCGTGTGCACGCTGCTGGCGCCGCCCGCCGCCGCCGCGCTGCTCGACGACCTCAAGACGCGCCTCGACGCCAAGGACGAGGACAACGAGTCCGGCATACACGAGGCCGACTAGACGCCTCCCGCCGCAGTCCCAGCACTGTGAATACATCACACGGAGAATCTGCGGAAGCGAATCGAATGATAAATGAAATAACAATCGATCGCTACTTTCCGACTGATGTATTTCACGTAAGCTGGGATATCCCCGGTGGCGCCACCGAGTTATACGCGATTGTATGTAGGCTCACTCACCTTTAATTCTCACTCAAAGAAACTCCATTGTATCTCGTTACAAACTATCGGCAATATGTAATTGAAAACTGATGTTTATTATGGCGTAATGGCGCTACCGTGGCGTCCTAATTAATTTAGAACCGAGTAAAATTTACTCGATAGTCAATAAAATTTTGTATCGAATCAAAATGTAGCCATATCGTAGCATGTAGAATTTTTGAGCGTTTACTGTGTGCGTGTGACGTACGAAGTTTATTCGATTTTGATGTTTGTATTTGTATCGATGTATTGTAATTTGTAAGACGAGTAATTAATCCGCTGTCGAGTCGACCAATTTTGCAGTAGAGAATTTCTGTTTCTAGTCTTCCAATAATTGTTGTCTACTGATTTTTATCTGACTGTCAGAATATGCACGTGCAAAAGTGCACTTCTTTCGCTGCGCTTACAGATCTGACTCACTCTTAATATAATATGTATCAGTAATACGTTTATTATATTATATATGCAACGAATGAACCTGCAATGCGTCGCCACGAAAACGTACCGTTAGAGAAAAATGTTAAAGTATAACTTTGTATTAACTGACACATAGCTCGAGAGTTCTGTAAGCGCTGTGACATGGGCTACTGTTGGTCCGCTAGGCTAGTGTAAGCTAGGGTAAGTGTAGGTAAGGCTCCAGGGTACTGTAACCCACTCGTCCGCTTGCCGCTTCCGCCTACCGATACACAGACATCCTCACCCGGCCATCTCGGATCACCGATCTCTCGTATACAGGGTGTTACATTTTACAAATTCGTCCGCTCGTGTTAGGATGTTTGTGATCGAACTTTTTCGCAACGCTCGTACAATGTATACACACAAAGTTATATCCATACTGTAGCAGCCGTTTTGAACAAATTTTGTCATAGTTTTGATACAAATGTATGTAAAATATTTGTGCCGGGTACCTCGTCCTAGCACGGAGGATGGATCTTTTTGAAACATATGTTAGTGTCAGTAAAATGGCAAACGTAATTTTAATAATTTTTGATATACGTATTTACCAAATAATTAGTACCGTTTCATAACATTTTTCTTAGAAATAAGAGTATTCTTAGGATTTTAACTTTTAAGTCAATATATCTCACAACATAATGTCTAAATAGCTAAGGAATTGTATTATCAACATATTGTTATACTTTAAATATAGTAGTAACTAATAAATATGTCGTTAACTGCAACCTCAGTGTATAACCAAAAGTAGTCGCTAATATTGAATATCATTCTGTTTGAGCATTATAAAAAATACCATGTATATAGTGACTTAATAAATATTTGTCCGAAAGCAAGACGCACTGAGCTGTAGTCCACAACCGGCTTTGCAAATGATCCCAAGCAAGGCATAAAGATCTCATACGCGATATATTATATTAATCTCTCCAAAGAAGTCAAAGATTTGGCGATAAAACTATTATATTAACATGAAATTTATTTTCTTTACATTATATATCAGTAAATATTTGTTTCTCAGTACAGTCTTGCTTAGGATATAGCTGTTTATTATAATTGGCATACAAACATGTACTCGTAGTTGTAAGAGTTGCACTGCAGTGAATTGACATACATGTATATCGTGCCGTATTTATAAGTCACTAATCTCATATAGCATACTCGAATGCCGTGCGCCATATTCGTTTGTAACTTATAATGTCATTTAAATATGGCGTACTTAATAACTTAACATAATATCTCCAATGCCATATGCGATATCTCGTATGTAATATATCTAGTGGTATCTGTAACTCACTCGTATGCCATATGCCAAGTGTCAATATGCCAAATATGTATGTGTAACGATAGTGTAAGTGTGTAGTGTAGTGGCGGTGGGGAGCGGGCGGCGTCGCGCGCGGTAACTACCTTGTGACTATATTCTGTCCTGCTCTTGCATGATCTGGTGTAGAATGTTCCGTGTTAATAGTTTACTATATCAATATTATGGTCGCTGACTATGTAGAAGTTCAGACATTAACGTATCGCCACTTGTTTTTCCATTCGCGCATAATTAAAAAGAACGAAAGAAATGAATAGAAATACTTTCGTGCGCGTGTGAAAGACATAAGTGGCGATAGATCAATGTGGAAACATCTACGAGTTCCGTGACCATCCTTTATCCTCTTTAAAGTGAACATAATTTTCTATTCTGAATAGAATTTGTAGGTAGTTTACCTGTTTATGAGCCCATCTGATTAGCTAACGTAAACTACTAACAAATCGCCTAACAAGCGACCGGCCCTTTAAAGATTACAACTGAACACTCAAACACTACTTCAAATGGTTAATACTTAATTATCATGCTAACTTTGTCATTATGCCAAACCAGCAAGCACATATTAATTAGGTAATGTTATGTGTTTAGTATTGGAAAATAATTGGCCAAGTGCGAGTCCGACTCGCGCACGAAGGGTTTCGTACCGTTATAGAGCAAAAAATTGTGTTTTTTGTATGGGAGCCTCCTTTAATTTTTTATTTTATTTAAATATTGTTATTAATTATTAAAATACAATTATATTTAAGGCCTTCGTGAAAGTTTCAAGTGCCTACCTCTTATCATTTTTGATTACGAGCAAAAATGGCCAAAAAAAAAAACGTTTGTTGTATGGGAGCCCCCCTTAAATATGAATTTTATTTTTATTTAAGTCTTTGTTGTTATAGCGGCACCGGAAATACACAATCTGTGAAAATTTCAGAACTCTAGCTATAGTGGTTCTTGAGATACAGCCTGGAAACAGACAGACATCGAAGTCTCATGAATAGGGTCCCGTTTTTACCCTTTGGGTACGGAACCCTAAAAACGCCGAAACGTTGTACCGATAACTGCGCTCTGATTGGCCAGCGTAATCTTGTCATGATATTGATTGAATCATTTGTTATTTATCGGATTATTTTTGCTAATGAACTATTGAGTTTGTAAAAAGAATGGCGCACGCTACATGCCAGATGTGCCAAGCATAAACAGTTATAAGAATATTGTGACTTAGGTTTGAGTAAACGTTCAGTAGCGTTTGAAAATTCAGTTGTTATGCTAAGTACTCACATACGGTTTTGCTCGATCGAGCAATAACGTCGAGCAAAACCCGCGGCTCGGGATTTTGTCTACACATTCAGCATTGCTTTTATTCTATATTTAATTCCATCGAGCCGGCTCGATGCGAACCTTCGAGCTGTGAGTTTTGCGGTCCACACAGTAATTATTACTCGATTTGGAGTAAAACTATCGAGCAAAACCGCATGTGAGTACTTAGCATACGAAAGACAATACTTATATACCACTGCATGCAACAAGACAGTAACGATTGAGATAGTTTTGCTGACGTGATTTAACGGATTACCTGACAAACACTTCGCTATCGAGACAAAAGACCTTTCATCGATAAATACCACATTCATCAGTCATTTAAATCTTGTTGCTCACAGGGCACAATATGTTCTATGTGACTAAAAGCTTCAGACCCTCGAGGTATTTAATACCTGAAAAAGTCAAAACTTAAAACTATTTTCGCTGGATTTTCTGGATCTCTCTCTATCTTGCTCTCTCTTACGGGTTGGTTTTATCCTAATTCTATATTACTATCCTAGTAACTCGGCTAAGGTTGGTCGGTGATATTAAATCTATACAATCCTAATTTGGCTAAGATTGATTGGGTTGGTTATTCTTTAGGTAAAAGGTACAAGATGGTACAAACTACTTCTTCAGGCTAACTCAAAGGCACGAATATTGATTCCTATTGGCAGGCTAATTCTTTTTAAACATCAATATTTGTCGGAGAATTTTTAATACTCTATAAAATTCGGTTCAAAATTTACTCAATATACTTGTCTTTTCCAAGGCTTACAACCTGAATAACTTTATTTTCAGATCGTCTCTTTATAATATCGAGTGGTAGTGTAGTGTAGTGTGGCTCGCTACGTGCATGCTCGCTTCAACGGCTCGTTAGATGTGGTGCAGGTTTCAAGTGATTTCACTGACTTTTCGCTTTCACATATTTCTCTTATCACCTGTAATCTGCAAATTTACCCCGGGGTACTGAGCGTGGAGACTTCCATTGTTGTATTATTAAAACTGCACACGTTTGTGCACAGAATATTAAAATCTTTTATTTTTTTGCACTACACTGTGAAATAAAAAAATAAAAATAGTAAATGTAAAGTAAAAGCATTTTTGTCATATTATGTGACGGCCGTTAGCCACGCTCAGCCCGCTCCGGCGTGCAAGGTGTACATGATCGTGTCGCGTGTTACAGCGCGTACAAGGCGGAGAAGCGGGCGGGGCGGAGCGGGGGCGGCGGTGGGGGCGGGGCGGGTGAGGGCGTTGCGGGCCCCGCCCCCCGCGCTGCGCTGGCGCCGCCTGTCGACGCACACCACGCGCGCAGATATAACGATATGGCACCCAAGTGAGTAGTACTTATATTAATTATTTTATTTATTAGACTTTATGTTGTCTGCACTTGACGAGTAACAATAAAGTGATAATTCAAATCCAAAGTTAATTATTATTATTGCGTATTTTGTGTTAATATCAGCTAATTAAATTTTATAAAAGTCACTTGCTCATAAGTTACTAGCCATACAATACGTAATATCACGCAAAACTGTGTTCCAGGCACTGGGAAGAAGGGCCTCCCCGCTACCACGGACCCACCGAGTATGAGCGACCCCCGCCATACTACTATCCCGGACCACAGTGAGTACACAACTATACAACGACAACGTAGACTCAACATGCACGTTATATTATGTTCTTGTTGTTCCCAAGCTGGACTGAACCTACAAATTACCACCAGGGTAGCTTGGCTTTCCCCTTGGAATTTGTAGGTTCAGTCCAACCAAGATATAATTCAAGAATTAATTTTATATTAAATAGCTTGCAAAATGTATCGTAGGAATTAAAATACAATATTTAGGATAATTTGACTAGTTTTTATAAAAACGGTCCCGTCACCGTATAGGAGTTGGGAGCTAATAATTTATTATTACGTGTGCTTAAAAAAAGAGCTTGTGTGCCGAGCACACGTGTCAGAATCGTCGCCTTACTCCGTGACGGTATCGCCATGACGCGACCTTGAAATTTTACTCTCATTTACGCGCCTAAAGAAGTTTCTTTTCAAAAACTAAATTTTATTTTTCTGTTTTTTCAGTGATAGAGAGTAAACTCGCGCTCGCAGAGCTGGACGACGACCTGCTCAAGTACTGAGGCGGCCGCGCCCAACCGCACCGAACCGTACCAACCGCACCATATTCAACCGTACCGCACCAACCGCACCAACCGTACCAACCGTACCGTACCAACCGTACCGTACCAACCGCACCGTTCCAACCGTACCGTACCAACCGTACCGTACCAACCGTACCATACCAACCGCACCGTACCAACCGTACCGTAGCCACGAGACTACGCCATCCGACTGTCCTCTAGAGTATTTTTTCATTGTAACAATTACTATCTTAGGGGGCATATTTTGTATATAAAATAAAAAACCGATCATATACAATCGAGGTTAAGATGAGGGTGCTTCGAGGGGCTACAGACGAAACGGTGGGACGTGATACGAAACATTGATTTTTTTGCTAAACTATGTTTTGGGCCTCGTCCCACTGATTTCCCGAGTGAGCGACTGATAACATCGTTAGGTGCTCCGTGTGTGTATGGTCGGTGTGAAAATGTAGAGTAGTCTGTATGGACTATAGAGTTTAGCGACACGCAGAAAACAGCCGTGCTCACCTCGGCCACTGCCATACTCTATTAGGATATTGTACGCCCGAGGCACCACTATCGTGCCTCCATTAGAAGGAGCAGGTGATATAGTGGCGTCTCAGTCGTCCGCGGCCCGAGCTCGACTCGCGTCGGCCCCGCTCGTGCCGCGAAGCGGTCCGCCGCACAAAAGATTATCCGAGAGATTCTAGTGTAGTTATATAAAGAATATTATACGGTTAGCTAAGTTTATGTGAGACTCGAGGTGCGGGGCGGCGGCGGGCGCCGAGTTTTAATTTTATTTAGTCAATATTTTTGTGCTTCCTGAGTTCCGCGGCCCGCCCCGCCCCACCCCGCCCCGGGGGTCCAGGAGCTCCGGTACTACGCCAGCGTACCGGCCGATATGACTCGACGTCACTTGCACGATGACAGGCGTCTCCTATCGGCCGCTAACACTGGTGTAGTTTAGGAGCGAGAGGTGTCGGTTACCCGAAGGTAATTCGTTTCGCTCCGCCCGAGGCGTGCAGTTGCAGACTCGAGACGAAAGTCCAGCGAGCTAGACTCGAGGACATAATAATTCTAATCGACGGTATTTCGATAAAATTTTACCTTCGGTGTAGAGAGAAATATTTTCTGAGACTTCGTTTATTATTATCTCGAAAGAGAAAAAACGATTAGGGATGTAGGAGCGACGGAGACGAAGCCCGCGCGCTCGGGCGGAGCGAGGCGACTGTCGGACATCACTTCAGTGAAATTTTAATGCATTTAATTCTAGTATTATAATTAAAATCTACTCAATGTAACGTAATTTAGGGTAACGTTAGGCCGTCTCACCGCGCCCGGCGGTAGCGAGGTAGGAGTATACTGTATACAGCGTCGTGTACTATAGAGTTAAGTCGCCCCGACTTGGGGTTCGCTGATGTCAAACTGCCTTATATGATTTTATACTCTTTTTCTCTTGTGGTTTATATTCGTTTACAATTTATAACGTGTAGGGTAATTTTTCGCCCCGCGCTGACTACACCGCGCCGATCTCCGAGCATATATTATTGGAGTTTAAGTTTAATTTAAGATTTTTAAATTGTTGACTGTTGAAGCGTAAATATCGTAACGCGAATTATCGTAATGCCAAATATCGTGTTTAGCCTCAAAGGCGTCCTCCGGTTGAAATTTCTCGTGTGAAATGAGTTATGAGGGTAAATTACTGTCGCTATATCGAATTTACCGGCCGCGCGCCGCGAGGGCGACTCGGCCTCTCGCCGGCGACGTCCTCCTCTTTTATGGATTATTGGAACGAGTTCCGTCTGCTCACTTTTAGTAGTACGTTTATATTATATTTAGCGAAATCGAGGAGTGTCGCGCGACTGTCGCGATTCGAGTCACGAGTGATGTCAATATTATAGTTAGGAGAAATGTGAGGGTGATTTCATCATAAAACTGAAAGAGACGCCGAGTGGTTTTCGGCTAAGAATTTTACAGACTTAGAAGGGGTAAATATTTTGCTGCAAAACCACTCGTCGCCGCTTTTGAGGGTGGAGGAATGAAGTGGGAGCGACATCTAGTGTCGAGCGGACGCGCCGTGCGCCTCAAGGCTGAAGGCGCACGGACGTCTGACGGCTGTGCTATTGCAGATCTGGCGTGTGTCAATGTAAAATAAATATTCAATTATCCCAGCGCTGTGTTTTATTTACTAATTTAAGAGCTGTCTACAGGGTGTAACAAAACTAAGTGATAATACTTTAGGGCAGTGGTCCCCAACCTTTTTTTCATGCGGGCCACAAACATGTTTTAGTCTTTTAAATTTTAAATAACATTCTTCAAAATTAACGATTTAAAAGTGGAAAAATTTTAACGACTATCACATAGATTTTACGTTTAACATGCAAACACGCGGGCCACAAATAAAGCCCCGGTGGGCCGCATGCGGCCGGGCCGCTGTTTGGGGATAGCGGCGTTAGGGTATGTATGTGTACTCTTTGTAGGGAGTTCATTGTGAAAGTAGCTGCGCTGAAAGACAATTTTTTTTCACTTTTGTACACAAGGGCTCGAGCGTCACGACCACGGAGGTAATATAAAGTTAGCTCCGTGGTCACGACTCACGACTTTCCCCATTTTTTGCTGCTACTTTTACAGTGAACTCTACAAGGAACACGGACACACCTAAAGTATTATCACTTAGTTTTGTTACACCCTGTATATTCGTAGTCTGTAGTGTCACGACTCCTGATATAAATAAAAAGCTATGATATTTTAACGTCACATTTATATTATACCTACACAATACACATAATTATTTATTAGTTAGTTAGTTTCCCACTGCTAACTGATTGACAGTTAAATAGCAGTGGAAAATATGACCATGCTTAGTAATTATTTTAACAAAGGTAATTTTAGAACGGCTAGTCATAATAATTATTGAAAAATATGTTGCCCTCAGTCGTGTCTATCAATCGTTGGCAACGCACATACCAAAGGATCGTGAATAATATTTTATTTATTTTTATTATAAATTTTATTTATATTGAGATATTATTTATACTGTAATAAAAAGTCAAAGAAACTTATGTTTTGAAGCGATTAAATTTTATCTTGCTACTGTTTTGGGAATTTTTTCGTAGTCGTAAAGACATAAAGATTCTTTCCCGTACCGGGAATCGAACCCGAGCCTCCTGGGTGAAAGCCAGGTATCCTAGCCACTAGACCATACGGGAGTTATTAAGTGTCTTCAAATAACCGATTGGAAACCGGTGCGTGGATTGGCCTCGCAAATATTTGAGAATTTTTGGATGTTGACCAAAATAATATTATAAGTAATTATTACATACAATGCAAACAACTTTCGATCGGTACATTAAATTACAGACAGCTCAAGAAACAAAATGCAAAAAGTTGGATTGGGCTCGTCCGGGATTTGAACCCGGGACCTCTCGCACCCTAAGCGAAAATCATACCCCTAGACCAACGAGCCAGTTGTGAAGTCGGCGAAATTTCGCAACAAAAAACAAGACGTGTTATTATTATAGGTAGCTGCAGTAGATGTTGAAGCACAATATAAAATATTATAATTAATTAATTTAGTAAAATATTAAATACCACCTAGATAACGCCCTCAACTCCGTTGCGCTTCGTTTAAGGCGCGGGAACCGTACATTTTTCTGGGTTAAAAAGTATCATGATAACATGTCCTTTTCCGGGACTCAAAGTATCCCATACCTTTCTCTCTTTCTCTCTCTTTCTTTCTCTCTCACTTTCGCACAGACAGATACACTTTCGTATATATATTAAACAATAATATTAGCATGTAATATGTATCGATGAAATAGTATGGATATTGTATAAATTAAAAACCAATAAATTAATAAATTAATTAAATAGTGATGAGGCGTTACCGCCAGTTTGCACTTTGCAGCACTGTTTTTACCTATAGGAAGACGTGCAGAAAATTATATGTATAGCTGTGGTAGCACAATTTATATATTATGTCTAGTAAATAGGTTACATAATAATAATATTAAATTCTTTATTCGCACATTACGAGGGCTGCTATTTATGTATCCGGAATTAAAAAAAGAAACAAACATATATCATTTAATATGGTTTTATTGCTTTTCAAAATATTCGCCGCGATGATCGACACACTTGCATACGCTGGAACCAATTTTCATAGCACTTTTTCCATTCTGATTGAGGTATCTCCAAAACGTGCATTTTGAACGCATCAACAGCCTCTTCGCGGCTCGAAAAACGTTGACCACGTAATTTGTTCTTCGCGTATGGAAATAAAAAGAAATCGTTAGGTGCCAAATCAGGGCTGTACGGCGGATGACCAGTCAATTCGATCTTTTGACCCTCCAAAAACTGAGTTGTTTCAGCTGAGGTGTGACAGCTAGCATTGTCGTGATGTAATATGATTCTGCGTTGTCGGTTGTCCTTTCTTATTTCTTCAAAGACTTCTGGTAAACAAATGGTCGTATACCATTCAGAATTAACCGTTTTACGATTCTCTAATGGCACTGTAGCCACATGTCCATTAATTCCAAAAAAACAGGCGACCATTTGCTTCAAAGTACTTTTTGCACGAGTAACTTTTGTTGGTTTCGGCTCATCTTTGAACACCCACACCGTTGACTGTTGTTTAGTTTCGGGGTCATATGCATAGATCCAAGATTCATCACCTGTGTAGATATTATAAACGGCTTTTGACGTACCACGGTTGTATTTTTTTATAATTTTTTTGCACCAATCGACACGAGCCCGTTTTTGATCGATTGTCAAGTTGTGCGGAATCCAACGCGAACATATTTTTTTACAGCCAAATGTTCGTGTAATATCTTATGTATGCTCGTCATACTTATGCCTAAGGACGCCTCTATCTCGCGATATGTAACATGACGATCACGCATTATTAGTTCCCGCACAGCATCTATATTTTGTGGGACAACAGCTGTTTTTGGACGACCTTCTTTATTTTCATCCGTGAGCATAGACCGCCCACGATTAAACTCACTGTACCAGTGATAAACAGTGGTTTTTGATGGCGCTTCATCTCCAAAAGTTGCGGTGAGTTGAATAAAGCACTGTTGTTGATTTAGCCCACGCCGAAAATCGTAGTAAATCATTGCACGAAAATGTTCACGCGTTAAATCCATGGCAAATGAAGACACGCAATTTTCAAAATGACGCCACAATGGAAAAATAATTGACAGTCACATGAAACAAAATGTATTCTTCAACCAAAGAGTTCTATTTTCAAATGTTGTAATTACTTTTTAAATATTGTTCTTGTAAGTGGCCAGTTCCGGATACATAAATAGCAGCCCTCGTACTTGAACATCATACAAACAGTAGGTACAAAAAGAAAGGATCTGCGCAAATTGGCGCTCCCGCTTCAAGCGATGATTTCATAATGTTGTGGCGGTAGTCGGTACCCACAATAGGCTACTTGACCTATATTCAATTTCATTGAACAAATGCATATTTCTAGTAGAACTTGGCCTAGGAAACCATATTTCACCCTTATCATCAAATAAAAGCTTATGATTGATAAATAAAGTCGATTTGAAAATATGATTTTATGAAAATAGGATTTGTACTGACGAAAACGCTTTTGCGGTACTTCCGATTTGGATGTGACGTCATCCTTATAGTAATTTAATATCTTTTATTTATCGCGCTCGTTATATGTAAGTTTATCTGTACATAAATAATAAGAATAAGCCTAGAAAGATTTTTTTAAACATATTTTATTGAATAATTCGCTTCAAACATCAGTTTTATAATATATTATCTCCATTTATTGTAGACGGGAAATGAAATGGCCAAAACTTTTCTCCAAAAGTTTTCAACATTACAAATGATTTCTAATTTCTTATTTAATTCTTTTATAATTTTTGGGCACTTTTAGACTCGTACATTTAGCACATAAAAAAATTTCAATAAAGAGAGTTTAAAATACAAAGCATATGACGTCACACTATGGCGGACAGTGTTTTCGGCGCCATTTAAGAGGCGTATTTTTCAATAAACATTTTTATGGGTTTCTACTGTGTAAAATATTAAAATATTAGTTTTTTTTTGTGAAAATGAACGATTAAGAAGCGATTAGCATGAAGAAAAAAAGTAGGTCAAGTAGCCTATTCGCCTAACATTCCATGTACAAGAACCGTAGGTACAGGCCGCGGCCTAGAGGCGGCAGCGTCCTAGTGGTGACTAGTGCGGCAGATTTCGTACATGGGGCGGTGGAAATAAAGTGGCAGCCTGCTGCCTAGACTTATTTTTAAATCCGGCACTGAACAGCACGTGTTTTGTAGCACAAATTCCCTATTCACTCGATAACTTGAGTTTATTTGTACAACAGGAAATCCAATAATACAATAAATAATATTTTATTATTAATTATAATTTTATATATTGAACAACATACCATCGTATTATTACTTACGAACTATAATTTTATACATCCTACCTACCTAGTACATGATATCTGATTCTCTTATAAAACCACACAACACACTCGCGATCATAAAATGTTTTAAAAACTTTGTAACGAATTAACAATAAAATTACTGGTAACCGAATATCACATTTCATTTGTTAGTTCCTACTACTCCCCGACAGATGGCACGCGGCCGGCCTCAGGTCAGCGCAGATCCGACTCTGGAAATGACATTATAATTTTTATTTAGTTTCAGATTTGGGTCGTCTTGTTCCGTTACTATTAATTATTATAAAATTAAAATTATGTAAAATTAAGATTATTATTAGTCTGTACAATAATGCAATGACGGATGATGATGCAATGATACGCGTTCTTTTGGTCGCGTTTCTATTGTTTAGGACCAAAACTCACGGAAGCGGAGTATAGTAGCGTATCGGTGTACCTGGACACTTGGGCGTGGCGTCCCGCAGCATGAGGTCGAGCTGGTGCGGGCCGGAGCACAGCAGCAGCTGGCGCGGCCGCACGGCGCGCAGCACGCCCGCGATCGACGGCTTCACGTTGTAGAAGATCAGCGTCTGACCGCGCGCGTGGAAATCCTCGATCAGCGCCTTAATTCCCTGAAGAAAAACGTCAGTTTTTTTACGATTTAATTTATACAGAATAATAAACTATAAAGCGGAGGCTGAAAGTCCTAATGCTGCGTAGCCATTGGTGGCCCGTGAGATACAGTTCAAGCGTCAATTTATAACTATTCAGTGGTAAAACACTGACATCGTGTTTCATTACATCTCTATTATTCCACGTCTGACTACGATACTTTTCGCAAACAATAGCACTAGGGACTGACCTCAGCTGCGGTGAAGTCAGCGGCCTGCACGTGCTGCGCGTCGATGACGAGGGGGCGGTCGGGGGGCGGCTTGGCGAGCGCGCGCCGCACGCGCTCCGCCGCCGGGAACGCCAGCGCGCGGTCCACGCTCGCCAGCCAGTACCGCTGCCCGCCGCCCGACACAGCCGCCGACACCTGCAAAGTGCAACATCACCATATTTATTACAACAATAAAGGGGCCCGCTTCACCACTTCTGATAAGTGCCGGATAGGCTATCCACCACTTAACTTGACAGATAAGAGTATGGAGAATCTGTCAAAAAAGTTGTGGATAGCCTATCCGGCACTTTATTAGGAAGTGGTGAAACAGGCCCTTAATCTTTATCAAGGAAAGGAAAGAATAACAGGAATAAAGTATTCGTTTATTTCTTTTGAACAAGTCACTAATTATAGTTTCGAAAGTTTATAATTGAGAAACTAATATCACATCGGAATAAATACTAGATTATGATGGCTTGATAGATAGAAAATTTAACATATATTATAATGTAGTTCACACAAACATAAAATATGGATTGTATGTAAGGATATTTCATATTACATTAATTTTACAAAGAGGGTAGGCCGGGCGCCATTTTTTTTTTGCACATTGACCTGCCAACTTTTTTGTATAGATTTTTCCCGGAACTGAGGGGTTAAGGCTATGACGTTGTCACGTTCAACTATCGTCAGTAAAGCGACTTTACAGACAACCGATTTTTTTGACGGCGTTGTTACCTTACCA
Source organism: Polyommatus iphigenia (assembly GCA_963422495.1). Lineage (NCBI taxonomy): Eukaryota > Metazoa > Arthropoda > Insecta > Lepidoptera > Lycaenidae > Polyommatus > Polyommatus iphigenia. Next base: position 13,442,011 of record OY730181.1, on the reverse strand, counting down.
ATGGTATTTGTAGTTACGGTAGATACGCTTGACGCAAAACACTTGCGTCCTTTTAAGGCCATTTTGGCACTCAGTCAGTTGCAGCAAAATGTAAACTTTTTGGGTATCCTAATTGACTTTTTTGGTGAAGAAGTATTGAGTTCATGACTGACCTTGACGGAGGGTCTGGCGGAGGCGTAGAGCAGGAACAGCAGGTTGACGGCGATGCCGAGCGCGATGCCCAGCTCCAGCCGCGTCAGCAGGCACGCGCCGAACGTCACCACTCCCGGGATTATGTCCACCTCTGTAATGAGACGCATACAACATTATAAAATTGTCAGGCTTATCCGGATAAATACCTAGCAGCTAAATTTGAAATAAATAATGTGAACATTATCTTTACCCGAGAGTTTTTTTCGTAAAGGTATTGGTAGAACTCACTTTTGGTCTGCCAGATGGGCTTGAAGACGTGCAGCTCCATCATGAACACGACGGCTGCGATGATGACGGCCGCCAGCGACGCCTTCGGGATGTAGTAGAAGTACGGCGTGAAGTACTGGAACAACACACTTTGTTGATGAAAAAATAGCTATTTAGTATTTACTAAAGTTACTGTCTTGAATACAGTCGCCTAAAACGTGGCGATGATAGATTATTCATTTTTTGTAACAGTAGCGCCCTCTGTAACTCACATTCATCAATTATAATTCAAACATCCACTCATTACTAGACGGCGCTATTACGCATTATATTACAAACTGGGAGTTTAGAACTTTAGGTTATTGCGTTGGCATAAATCGTTTGTCAGCGGTAATGCAAGTGTGGTACGTAGTGTACGTCTCCTCGTGAGTGAAGTGTTAGGAACACTCAAAGCACAAAGGAGCTGACGCCATCTAGCTTCAACCAGTAGAACCACTCAGGGAGCAAATACAACATGAAACCCCTTACTCAATACTAGATGGTGATAGTTGAACTACTGTGGACCGGGTTTATGCGTGAACTTTCCAGAAACATCCAACCCGGTCGATCATGTTTACGCGAGTCGGGTACGTTCTAGAAAGGAACTTTCTGGAATATTATGGGGCTCGTTTCGGCCCATATAAATAGCCGCAGAGAGGCGAGCCAGTGCAGTTCAATTTGAGCTACCTTCGAGGCGACTTCGAAGTGAAAACTATTGATACCACTTACCAGTGTAACCTACGACTTGGCTACGACCTAGGACATCGTGAGTGCTTAGTGTTTGGACCTAATGCTTTACGTGTTGGACCTAGTGCTAGTGAATAAAGTCTTCAGAAGGGTCAGCAGGTCTTTCTCTCCAAATCCTTCGAGCCCTAGCACGTAACAAGTACCTGGAGCGCCAGCAGCACGAGCGCGCCGCTGTAGAGGCCGGCGGCGGGGGAGGCGACGCCGGACGCGTGGTTGACGGCGCCGCGGGACAGCGCGCCCGACACCGGCATGGACTGCACGCACGACGACACGATGTTGCACACGCCCAGCGCCACCATCTCCTGCGTCGCGTCCACCGCCGCGCCCTCCGCTGATACATGGTTTTTAGTGTGTTAGCTATGAATAATAACTGGCGCTTGCACTCTTTCAGTATTTAAATATATGTCGCAGGAAAAAGAGGATATCAGGGATTTCACGAAATCCCTAGGGATATCACGAACTCCCGGTAGATGCCGAATATTCTTGTTTGTTACGTCTTCTTACTAAAAATATCTAGTGATATGTCATTTCACTAAACTAAATCTAGTGAAACGTCAGAAAAGCGGACACCGCCGAATAAAAATCAAGCCACGCATTTCTCTCGCTTGCTCTAGTATACACACGGGTACTTTGATAGGATCATCTAACATCTGAATCTGACAAGTTAGATGGATGATCCATGCGTCGGATGGACATGTAAAAAGTCGGTCCTGCGCCTGATCTCTCGCCGGTCGTGTCAGTCTTCCGTCCCACCGGGTTATGCGAGTAAAGGAATATAGAGATTGCTCTTGTGTACTGCGCACATACTTGGGCACTATAAAATTACTCTTGGTCTGGTTTCAATAAAACCGGCCAGCGTCACCAAAACCAGAGTGGGAGATATTATTATTATAATCACACGTGTAATGCAACTATAGCAGATCTGAGGGGGCATCAGCATATCTCTGAATCATACAGTTGAAACCAACTGAGGGTTCTTCATCAGATACTTCAGACCTATGATTTTTGACGTCAAATGAAGCGGCCGACCAAGTTGAATATTTTTTGTAAAGGTGGCATGTCGATCTCTAGTTTGGTTAGGCTCTTGTACAGGTACAGGTACCTACTACAGGTACTCCAGCTCTTCGATTATCCTAGTTTTTACGGTTCTGTACCCAAAGGGTTATTCTGTCTGTCTCCAGGCTAGACGAGCCGTGCCAGCTCGAGCGACGCATTTGTTTCACTCCCACTAGTGCCCGTGTCACGTGTGGGACCTAGAGCGAGTGAGAGAAATGAGTGCATCGATTTTTATTCGGTGGTATCCGCGTTTCTGACATTTCACTAGATTTAGTTTAGTGAATTGACATATCACTAGATATTTTTAGTAAGAAGACGTAACAAACAAGAATATTCGGCATCTACCGGGAGTTCGTGATATCCATAGGGATATCGTGAAATCCCTGATATCCTATTTTCCCTGCGACATATATATTGAGTATCTTATGCGTAGCTAGGAGCTACGGCTGACGCATTTGAGTAAACAGGACCTTATAGGACTCTTAATGCTTCTGACTGTTATCGTGAGATGTCCACGTGCCCCACGTGGTAACTGGTGTAACAAGGCCAGCCGTATGCACCGATCTCCTGGTACACATTCAACGTAAACAACATCGGTCACACTTTCATCAGTCGCGCACATTGTGACGCATTCGCTCCGCTCCGACAGCGACCGAATTCCGATCGACACAAAACGATTCGGTCTCACTATATCTTATATCTTTAAACGAGCAATTCTTGTATATATATAATTGGAATCTCGGAATCGGCTCCAACGATTTTTGTGAAATTTAGTATATAGGGGGTTTCGGGGGCGATAAATCGATCTAGCTAAGAATCATTTTTAGAAAATGTCATTTTATTCGTGTTTTATCGAATACCGAGCAAAGCTCGGTCAAATAGCTAGTTTTGTATTGATCGGTCGCACGGAAGAAAAAATAAATAGAGGACTTAATAAAAATGAAAGGAAGGTAGTTTTTAGTTAATTCATGTTAAATGTAATGAGCGTTGTCACATGTCTTAGTCTTTTCTTCTCGCAACGAATAGCGAGATTGATCGAGTTACGACTCACTGTCCAGTCACGGGAAAATCAATTGTAGAAAATGTTGGTGTTCGAGGACTCACCGAAGACCTTGGCGAGCGCGATGTTCTCGAGGATGGAGAGCAGCGGCACGACGACGATGGCGGAGCCCAGCGTGGACGCCATCTCCGTGAAGCTGTACGTGTGGTTGCCGACCGTCGCCGAGAACGGCGGGAGAGACAGCGGCGGCAGGCCCGGCTTCACCTCACCTGGAACATGCCCATACAGCTCATGATGAAAAATAAACGAGCGTTCAACGATCTTCGTTTTTCTACAGTGCACACACACGTAGAAATATCAAAGAACACACGACTGAAAAAAAACTTGTTCTATAGTCTATCTTTCTTCCTTCTTCTTTGTTCTTACCTAATTAGGTGAGGATGGCTTAAGCCGTGTGACATACCTATATCCCAGCCATGTAGGTATATCATCTTTCTTATTGGGTGGTAAAGCATGACAAGAATAGGACAAGGTTTCAGCTACCTCAAATATACTCTTGGAGAGCTACTACTTACTTATTTATAATCAGTGAAACTGTACCTACCAAAAGTAATCGGTCACAGAGTGTGTACCAGCCTTTCCAGCTTCCTCCTCCTCCGCATCTGGTCCACTCACCGGTCAGTACGAAGGGCTGCAGCTGCTTGGTGTCGAAGTAGTATGCGAGCGCGGCGCACGCCAGCACCACGATGATGTTGCGCGTCGTGGACAGGAACCACAGCCCCTGCGCCAGCGCACCGCGCCCCCCCTCCCCACTCGCCCCGCTCTCCGCGTCCGCACCCTCGGCGCCGCCCACGCGGATGTCCTTCACCTTCTGCGAATGATAATTTGTGTATGACTATATATTATATATTCTAACCCAATAATATCAAAAGAACATCTTAAACAATATCCCTCCTCCTACTCTTAAACTGTAAATATGAGGTGTGAGTGAGGTAAATACCCTTAAAGACTACCACCATCAAAACCACCATTTGATGTATTTGATCAGCCCGCATTATTTTTTTGTTAGTAGAATATTTTAAAACAAGGCAGGTCGAATTCAATTTCGTCTTTTGGCGAGTAAAATGCACCCGTCACTTTAAAGATCTCCTGATGATGTTGATGATGTTCCGGCCGGTTGTATGTACTGACCCTGAGCAGCAGCAGCAGCACGATGCAGGAGACGCCCAGCACGGCGTCCCACAGCCGCGTCTCGCCGATGTGTTCGTACAGCCCCGCCCACACCTGGAATTACAGAGCCTTAGGTGAGTCCTACTGTTACGGACGTCAAGGTGTATATTGTGTAATAATTAACAAAAATCTACACTTAAAAATTATAACCAAACTACTCTAATTATTATGTAGCGCACGGCGCACCAAACAGCGCACAATCTTATCGCACATTAGACGTGTCTTAAGAGGGCGACTAACCCAAAAAATCAAACATCGTCCTTCTCTCTTCACACTCACGCCCGTCTTTCATATGTCAGGTGAAAAAGGACGATGCTGATTAATCGCCAAATTAGTTTTTTCTCAATAACTCGATAAATATACAACATTTTAAAAATCCGCTAGGTCGGTTTCTCAATGATAGAATTTTATCCAATGTGTTAAAATATTAACTTAGTTCAATGCACGGTTATGGCAATAAATGAAAAATTCGTGAAAATTAGGTGCATCTTTGTGATTTCTTTCTATCGAGAAAATTTTAAGATATCGTGTTTTTACTCAGATTAAATTCTTGGAAATATAAAATAGAACAATTCGGGGCTTATTTTCAAGTATAAAAATGAATTATAAAATCGAAAATTTTGGGTTAGTCGCCCCCTTAAAGTCGGTGCGACGCGGCGAATAGTTAAAGAGTCAGAACTCAGACCGGAAGTTTTCAGACGAATGTTCAACTGTTTTTTGGCCTCAGGCCGAAAGTCGAAACCGAAATCGAACCATCCATCGGTTTCTATAGGTACTTGTTTCAATTATAGGCCTACTAACATCGTAAAAACTGTTGTTGAAAGTTAATTTGGCCCGCGGCGAAGGTCACTGAAAGTGTCGACGTCGCTCGTTATTATAATTACATCTGTGCTGTGATCAATTGATTTTCCGCGGTTTTTGTTGGCCGATACCGTCGCACGCGGGCCGCGGCACGCGCAGAGTAGACAGAACGCGCGTCTGCCACGAGACCCGGGTAGGCTGGGTTATGACGTCATCATTCAAAATAAGGGCCCTTCCACACGACGTTTTTTTAAGCTCGTTTGTATCGATACAAACGCAAGTTGAACGCTCAGCAAACGGAAGGAAGCCGACACGTTTTAAACTTTATATCTACCAAAACGCGATGAAAACACGCAGAAGACGAGCTCATCAGAATCGTCAGTGCGCAAAAATACGTCGTGTGGCAATGCCCCTAAAACGGTCGCATTCGCACTCGATAAACTTGCAAAAAAATCCTAAGGAGATCTTGGAATTGTCGGTTAGCAAACTGCAGAGGGCTTGGTTAGAATCATCAAAATCGCAATTATTGCTTTTTGTCCCTCTGAATGATACGGACAAATTCATGAGCGCGTATTAAGCCATAATATTATCCCCTTAAAATGTTTTATAACATCCTTTTGTTAGCTCCTAGTCGACCTTCTGTTAGTGCCTACTCGGTTCATTCGTTTGGCAGCTACGAATGCTCATACACATTCCTTGCTGGGTGCAGCTGGTCTCACCTGGAGGAACTTGCCGCCGGGGAAGCTGAGGCCGAGGATGTTCTTGACCTGCGAGGTGGCAATGATGATGGCGGCCGCCGACGTGAACCCCACAGACACCGGCCCGCTGATGAAGTCGATCAGGAAACCTGCACCATCACTTCATTGTTCATCATCAACATAACCACAGATATACACCAATTATAATGCAAAAGTATATATTGTCTTGTCTGTATGTCGAATAAAAGACACTGCATTATTTACTAACAAACTCTAAATTATACGAGCATGCCACAAAATTATGGCTTGAGTTATGATAATATGAATGCTCAATGCAGTGATATTCTTTAGAGTTTAGATCATTTGTAGCTCGTTCCTGTACTATAAGAGAAAATTTAAAAGGAGATAGCGGATTTACGAGAACCGCGTCAACCTCAAGCTAAAGATTAATTTTGAATTTACATAACCGACAAAATAACAAGACCATCTGCCAGTGAATTTCTGTGATGCTACATACATACAGAGTACTCGCTGTTAATTGACGAAGAAAGTGTGAAAGTTACATACATAATGAATGAGAAACAGCTGGCTTAAGTACATCTTACCACAAATTACTACATAGTCAGTAGTATCACAAATCATTTAAAATTTCAATTAATTTTGATCTTAATCTAAAAAAATCAGCCAAGTGCGAGTCGGACTCGCGCACGAAGGGTACCGATACAGAGCAAAAATAGGCTAATATTTTGTTTTTTGTATGGGAGCCCCCCTGAAATTTTATTTTATTTTAATATTATTATTAAATATTAAAGTACACATTTAACAAAATTATGTGTAAAAATTCAAGTGCCTACCTCTTGCCATTATTGATATAGAGCGAAAAAGGCCGAAAAAATCACGTTTGTTGTATATGTGAGCCCCCCTTAAATATTATTTTTATTTTATTTTTAGTATTTGTTGTTATAGCAGCAATAGATATACACAATCTGTGAAAATTTCAGAAGGCTAGCTATAGCGGTTCTTGAGATACAGCCTAGAGACAGACAGACGGACAGACAGACGGACAGACAACGAAGTCTTAGTAATAGGGTTCCGTTTTTACCCTTTGGGTACGGAACCCTAAAAAGCTCAGTATGGATGTTTTCTTCTTCTAATTTAGGCAAGTAATTATCACCATGCATAATCTGCATAGAAATAAAAAGTAAGTACTATCGAAGAAATTGATTCATAGACAGTTGACGGTCCTACGTCATTTGGTTGGTATGTCAATTCAATATTAGTCTCGATCTGTCTGGGCTGGGGCGGGGGGGGGGGGGCTGGGTTTGACATAACGCGACCAAGTTACGCAGGTCCGCAATCTGCCTAGGAATCAACTTCTCTGATAGTACAAGCCTGGGCATATTCATATTTTGGTAAGAATTTAATTTTTTTGTTTCCATTTACTACAACTTTACTGACTTCAACAAAATTTGGTTGCATTTGACTTATATTACCTAGACACTTATAAATAAATTGTCATATGTGTAGTAGGTAACCAACTAATCATAGTAAGTTCAGTAATATAATGAAACTACATTTACAACATAGTAGTTTCCACAGAAAAGGACGATAAAATTGATTGCGTAATATTACTATTGAATGCCATAACTTGTGCCACGGAATTTCTATGCAATTTTCTGCGTTGTACTTTTCCGTATGGTCCCATTTAATATTTAAAATGTAGCATTCATATTATTGTTATCACCAATAACTTTAAATAATGATACGAGTACTAGAAGACACCCGCAACTCCGTTGGGCCAAATTTTGTTAACCGCACGGGAACCGTCCATTTTTTCGAGATAAAAAGTATCTCCATATCAAACAGCTAAATCAGTTCAGCGGTTTGGACCGACAGATAGACACACTTTCGCAACTATCAAAACGATATAAAACAGTGTTTCCCAACCCTTTTCGGCCACGGACCCCCAAAAAATCATTCACAGTTTGACGGACCCCCATAATAAAATAAACAGCAAAAAAATCGGATTGGCCATGCTTAGTAAGTAATGCATTCATGTATGGTCCAGACTCCAGAGATGACACCGCGGACCCCCAGGAGTCCACAGGAGTCAGTTGGGAAACACTGATATAAAACAATAATTAAAATGATTTCAATTTTAAAACAATAAAATAAATTAATATTAAAAAAAAAACTTCTAAGGTTATCTTAACAGTTTTTTGCTGTAATTACTAAGCTGAGTTCATTCTCCGTTGTATGTTATTTGTGTAAACTGTAAACACATCAGAGGAAATAGTCAATTACAGCCTGTAGACCCTGTAGTGTATTAGATGTAAAAAATGTTTCATGTCACTTAAACACACGGTCACACTGACTTCTTACGATAATAGCTTCCTTTTTCTATAAAAAATGGAGTACATCATATAAACGAGCAAACTGATCGCCTAGTGGGGAGGAATTGTATGCCACGAACAGGCACGCTCGTGACACCGCAGCAATAGCAACGGGCGATGTATGGGCTATGGCTGGCTTTTCTAAACACACCTTTTAAATTTACTGGTGAATATGACCACGTACCAAAGGTCAACAGTCAACTTGATGATTCACACCGAGGGGTGAGCATGGGGTACTGTAGACTCTAAACTTTAGAGTCTACAGTGTAGAAGATTATACGTTAATGTAGAGAAAATGTCAAAACTCAAATGTATGACAGCTGGGAAAAAAGTTTGACACCTACAATACGCGGCCTTAACAAGGCCGTGTTTCCACCTGCAAGACAACTGTCGCGAAAAGTGTCTGACAGTCTGTCTGACAGCAGCTTGCAAGTGCAAACCCCGTAGTAAGTGCTGTCGCGACAGTTTGTAAAGCGCTTCCTGAGAGTAGTTGCGACTTGCGACAGCATGTCTAAACATGTCTGCGAGGACTCGCGAGTCTCGACAGATCTCGCTGCGGGCAGAGACCAGCCATACAATATTGCAAGAAACTTACGCAAGACTTCCGCGAGTTTGCTTGCAGGTGGAAACACGGCCTAAGGCCAATAGCGCACTATCGGCTAGGCCGCAGCGGCCATCGAGAGCTTGGTGTGGCCGCTGGCCGCGTGGCAGCCAGGTGCGCGTGGTCTATGGCGGTTTCATACTAATAATAATATGTAATAAATATCTCGATGGCCGCTGCGGCCTTGCCGCTAGTGCGCTATAATTGGCCTATAAATATCGTACTCTGTAGTATACTGACCGAGCTGCAGCACGCCCATGGCGAGCTCCACGCAGCCGGAGAGGAAGGCGAGCAGCACGGCGAAGGGCGGGCCCAGGCCGTGCAGGTTCTCGCGCGTGAGGATCGCGGCGATGGCGGTGGGGCCCACGGCGGACGCGCGCACCGAGCCCAGCACCGCGTACGCGAACGACGCCGCGAACGACGAGTACAGCCCGTACTGCGGCGGCAGACCCGCCACGCCCGCGTACGCGATCGCCTGCGGGATCACCGTCAGGCCCACCGTCGTGCCTACAAACACACAATACCAGTAATGCGGGCTCCACACTCGCGGCGCGAATTGCGGCCACGATTCACGGATGCAATAAAAGCGAGTGTGGATGATGTTCGCGTTCGCGCTTAGTGAACCCTTTGTCGCGGACCAAAAAACCGACACCGGACGGGGAAAGCTGCGAAGCGCGAACGCGAAGCCGCCAAACCCTCGACACACTCGCGGTTCGCGGCCTTCGCGGGCTTTCGCGCCGCGAGTGTGGAGCCCGCATTACACGAGCAATACAGTTAGTAAGTTACTATAAGCTCCTTCGGCTAGTCAAATTGCGTCTGACGATTGACGACACGATGCATAAACGTAGCATAATACATATCGTAAAACTTATGTGTCTACAACGTCGCAGCATCGACGATGCACCGCAACGCTAGGGAGCAATGCGGTCTGTTTTAGTGATCGAAGCCGGCCTGGCTAAAATAAGCATCTCTATAATAGTATATTTCATTTCAATTGGAGTTACTTGATTATGCAAACATTCCAACTGGATAAAGATGAGGACTAGATCACTCTACAGTTTGCAACTGTCAGTGCTCCTGTGATTGAGTGCAGTTTAACAGATGGAAGCGGACGACGCGGTAATGGCTGACCTCAACACCGGACAGTCGGCGTCACCGGTTACCGCCGGTCACGGGCAGTTGCGGTACAGGGGCAGGGACGCCTTGCTAATTATACAACTAACATCGACTAAAGTCTTGACTCTTGAGTCTTGACCAACACCTAGATATAACATACTAAGTATAAGGCCGTGTTCAGACCAAACTGACAACTGAGAGTGAGCGGCTCACTGTGAGCCCCAGTGTGAACTGTGAACGTAAGTGAACGTGAAGATATACGGTATCAAATGTCCGCGCCTATGCCTAGCGTAATGGCGTATAGTCAGTTAGGTGTGAACGAAAAAGTGAATTTGTATGGAAATACAATAAACTGCGTAACGCTCGCTCACATTCAGCGGCGCATAGTCAGTTTGATGTAACACGGCCTAAGATCCATTTAACGCAGCACGTGTTTGGCATGGAGGTGTTATTGGAACCAACTGAGCGGAACTCGAACGATTTGAAATAATTGCGGGCACAATTACAGCACCTATTACTTGCGATGTTAGTGTTATGTTGATAGTGCGTTCGGAGTTGTTTAACCTCGGAAACGTCCGAGAATGATCTTTACGTCCGGGGCATAAGGGTGCCCTAGGAGGTGAAATACCTCTGGACGGGGTCGGCCGGGCGGAACGCTGACTCAGCGAGGAGCTCCCGACTTCCGCTCGCACAATGCGACGACACAACGACGGTACTAAATGTTTAACTGTCACATTACTGCAGATTGCTGAAATTAGGAGTTTTTTATTTTAAGACAGCCGGTTCCGCGCTTTTCTCCGTTAGGCCCTTGAAATATTGAGTCTGACGACGCAACGCATCAATGAGTTAATATGACTTATGAGACACGTCGCGTCGTAGGTGAACGAAGCAGCGACGACGCAACGATCGTCGATCGAAAGTCGATTAAAAAGCTACCTATAGTCTGTCAAGAAAGTGAAGAAATCAAAAAGTGGCAACATCGTAGTGTCATCCCTTTCAAATCAATCTAAGAAAAAAGGGATGACACTACGATGTTGCCACTTTTTAATTTCTTCACTTTTTTGACAGACTATACCTTAACATGCCTTAACGGCTCCGCTGAAAATTTGCGTCTGTTTGTATTAAGCATGAATGCGGAACCTCGACAGCGGTATTTAGTGTTTACGCGCTAAGATAATAGTTAGCAGCTTCAATATTGATACAAGTTGCGTCGACGCATAATAATACGAAAACTTTGGTATGAATTTATGATATCTAATGGATATCCAGAACTTCGGAAAATAGAACGTCACCCATACAGTATGGGGCCCAGCGTTTCAGATCTTACCATTGGCGTAACTCCCCCCCAAAAAATAAAAAATCATCAAGATATTTTGTTTCCAACACTTCATTTTGCGCAGAGTAGATAACAATAAATAACACGTTTTGAATTCCCACTTTCCAGGAAAATTTACGTTTTTGAAGTGAAAACTTCTTTAGCGGTGTTGAGCACTTTTGTGGGATGGGTAAAAACTGTGAAACTCGCGTCAGATTTTCGTGTTGATCGAAAAACCATAGAAAAACCGTAAGACGGTTGGAGAGTAGTGTTTTGTGTCGAACTCGAACTCGAAAACTCGAAAACTCGAAAACTCGAAAACTCGAACTCGAACTCGAATTGTAAGGGTTTCGATTAATTAAAAAAAAACGATTTTTTAAAAATCGATTTTCATAAAAAATGGGTTAAAAATTTAATCGATTGTAAGGGTTTCGAATAATTAAAAAAATCGATTTTTTAATAATCGATTTTCATAAAAAATGGGTTAAATAAATGCACAATGTTAATAATCAAGTTTTCATTTCTGCCGGCACTCCCGGAGTGCAACCCGCCTTTTTTTTTACCTTCCAGGGGGGGCGGGGGGAGGCGACGGTAGTTTGCTTTCCGTCAGGTGACCCGCTTGCTCGTTTACCCCCTAATGTTTTATATAAAATATGAAAAAGTGACACGGCGTGGGTGGCGGGGCTGCACGCCCTACGAACATGTTAAGTTAAAAAACAAGGTCAACAGTCATTGTTGATTATTATTATATCACAGTTCGATGGAAGATTGTTTAGTTTTATACCTCATTGTTTGCTCCTCAATTACAGTTAAATGTTGTTGATAAACACCACGGAAATAAACCTATTACACAAAGATTGTTTTATCTACAGTTTATCGGTAAAGGTTAACAAAAAAGATGTATGTTACATTTTGTTGTGTTCCAAATTCTAATTACCTAACATATCGTTAATTTGACGCATGCAGAGAATTAAAAAGCGATTCAAAATCCGCATCGTACACTACTATTATACTAATCGTACAGAGCATTATGCAAATAGAACTGCGTAGGTTAATATAGTAGAGTTTTGCTTGTAGTACATCTTCATACAAACTAACAGCGCAATTTCCATAGGCGCCTAGTGTATGAACTACGCACACATTTGCTGCGCGATTGTATGTAGATTGTAGATGTAATACTGTTTCTACTTTCTATACACTAGAGCGGACCCGAGGTCCGCATCTGGATTCCGGACCACCGACCCATTGTGTGCGGACTGCGGACCGAGCATTTTCGAAAATGAATAAATTTCGGTCTCGACCTACTGATATGAACATCTCTAGAATTTAATGCACCAATTTCACTCCAAACTTCAGACAGATATATGTATAATTAATTAGTAACAAAAATTGTCACTTTTCTCATTAAATCTAAATAAATACTTTTGTAATTTCCAAAATTACCAAGTTTTTTTTTTCTTCTTTTTTGGCAACTTGACACAAAGGATGTGTATGTTGTGCCACAGACAAGGTAATAAGGTAAGGAATATGGCGGGAAAACCGTATTCCTCCTATTATAATTTTCATCATCGTTTTCATGTATCGTCAGGTCTAAAGTCTAGTCAAAGTCTAAGTAAAAGTCAATACAGTCACAGGAGTCAAGTCGGTCGATTCAGTAAAGTGGTAGACGCTTTACTGAAACTTTCGATGGAGTTTTGGAGGGAACACAAAATAGCACGTTTCTGGATATTACATCACTTTCCTACACTTGTGAATGAACACGAATATCTAATGGTTAATATTCTACCAATATTACACATTAAAAACCCAGCTAACACAATTTTAGGAAAATAATACAAAAACTCCAATTACCAAGTTGTTAATATAAAATATGTAGGTATGTTTTTTTCTATAAAATGTGTGGACCGCGAAGGTCATTTCATTTCTTAAAATGAACCCCGAACGAAAATAATTGGTGACCCTGCACTAGAGTCTTATCTCATAATAATAATATTATAATATACTATTGTTGAAAATCAAAGACAAGAAGAATATCAAGGTGAAATCCTTTTTAATTTTTAGGTTTTTAGTAATTGTACTGTATTTGTACAGAGTTCGATTTTCAGTGCTTCAAGCTTGTTCTTGAATATAGGATTTCGGGAATTCCAAGTGTACAAACCTGCGATGATGTCGGCCAGGCCCTTCCTAAAGGAGTATTGCGGCAGCCACTGCAGCACGGGGAGGCGGCGCAGCAGCGTCTTGCGCGAGCAGCACGACCGCAGCCGCCGCGCCGCGCCGCGCCGCCACGCGCCCGCCTTGTCGGGGTGCGACGAGTACAGGTCGTTTGTCGCTGTAAATATTTTTTATTTATTTACTTAGGTAAGGCTGTTTAAAAATCTACATATATATATATATATATATATATATATATATATATATATATATATATATATATATATATATATATATATATGTCCCCCGACACACCTTGACAACAATATTTATGGACTTTAGTCCAGTCCTAAGAGTCCAGTCCTAAGCAATGAGCAGGCTGATGATGATGAATTATAGCTAAGAACACTCTCGATCATGTCAGCTTTCAAGCAAAAAAAACTAGATCAAAATCGGTCCACCCGTTTGGATGCTACGATGCCACAGACAGACAGACAGACAAACAGACAGACAGACAGACCGACAGACAGACACGTCAAACTTATAACACCCCTCTTTTTGGTCGGGGGTTAATAAAAATGGATTTTCAAATGTGTTAGTCGCGCTAAAACTCGAAAACGGCTGAACGGATTGGGCTGATTATAGTCTTAAAATATTCGTAGAAGTCCAGGGAAGGTTTTAAAGTGACACGAAGTTCACCGGGACAGCTAGTTAAAAATATTTTATTTTTGGGTTCACACTAATTTCTGGTAGTAGTGAGTTCTTAATAATTTAAGTACTTATTTAATATTAAGTACTACCTGTGTGGAAAATATATTATATTGTCGCTGATTTCTCAGCTGATAAAATGATAATTCAGTAGCAGGAAATTGTAACTAATCAAGGTTATGGAATCTAGAATCTAGGTAACAAGTAAAACCTAGAACAAAAACCTTCTTTACTAGGTATCTAGTTGTATACCTAGAAATATAGAAATAATTGCATTATTTAGCAGAACCGTTGCTGAGGTAATATTATACAATTATCACATCATTGTCAACTTAAGACTTAATTGAAGTAATTACTGATTTATAATTGTGAGATTCGAGTTTTTGCGACACTCTACAACATACAAACATAGATAATACTCGTAATTAGGTATATCCGCATAATATCCTTTCCACATGATAAAACCATCAAAATTTCCATAAAAATATGTAACACATCAATAATATTATTATCTTTAATTATTTCTATAGCGTTTTATAGTCTGTCAAGAAAGTTATGACAGGCGGGAATTTTTTTTAATGAAATAAAAAATATGAGAACTTTATTAATTCGAGATAAAAATGTGCAAGGTATTTAAAATGTAATAAGCGTTCTCTGTGAAAATACAAAGAAAAAATACACCTTATAAGCGTGATTACGTTTAGAAAATTTTCCCGCCTGTCATGACTTAATCTTGACAGACTATAGATCAATGATTAATGAAGTTGGAGTATTATTATTATTATTTAACTTGCCTATCTAACATTGAAAAATTATAATATGATTAATAGTATAGTGTAATTTTTGACATTCTTTCGATTTTGAATAAGCTTCATTGTACGAGTCAGCTTTCACCCCTATATTAGAATTAAACGCGCGCGGCTCGCGAGTACATAACTGCAACATTAAATTTATTTTTTGATTTGAAGCTTTCAATTTTTCTGTACAATAACTATGTAGTGAGTTTTAAAAATAAGTTATTTTTTAGCTGACTTTTAAAAGTGTAATCTGAAATAAATAATGTTTGTTCTAATATAATGTACGTTTTATTTTTTATATGAAAATCTACTAGTGCTATAAACTGAATTTCAGAATTTACATTTTCAAACACATTAAATTACTATAATAATATTAATATAATAATGTCAACTTAAGGGCCCTCTCTGCCTAAATTAGCAGGTCGATTGTCTGTCAGTGCGAATATCGACGTAAATGACATTAAAATAACATTCATAACAGCGCGCCTTGTACGGTGGCGGTTACGACGCTCGCCGCGTCCATGATAGGGCGAAATAGGAGAAAAAACCTTTTTAAGGCTTAATATAATACATATTTCAAAAAAGTAAAAAAAACAAATTATTAACTTATGTATTGCAAAGCAGTAGATATTTTTTATATATTCTTTTGATAAATAATGAGTAAAAGTAAAAATGTAAAGTGGTTTCATTCAACGATTTGGAGGTGATTTGGTTTTTTATTTCTTTATTATGTGATACCGATAGAAAAAATATGGCAAAACCAAATTACGTATCATATCATGTAGATTATTAATTATTTTTTTCAGATATAATTTCTCTGTTAATGCCGATGAAAAGTTGTTTCATCTGCACGCTGTTTTCGAAAGAGCAGCCTTAAAGGCAGTATTAAACTAAAGCCTCGACGATCAATATTACTAGCCACGCAGAGGTCATTGCTCTATAGATTGTTTGTGTTACGATTTATTGAAATAGAAGTTATGACACGTAATACCTATCGAGATTTTCATACGAGCTGTCGCTGAAAAAGCGGCTCGACGTCAGAAGGAAGGCGCACTCCAGTAGCTGCCTTGAGCCGACAATTAGTGCCCACCACAAAAACCTAATTAGTTTAGATATAGGAAATTACCGCCCGCAAAAACTACCACTATAATATAATATTGTGTAGTATCGATACAGATATACTAAATAAATTGATAAAACCTTGTGTATGTTTGTGATGGTTAAATACTGTTTATGAAATAAGTCGAGGTGCAGCGAGCGAACTGAAATTTTAAAATTTAATTGTAAGTAGGTAAATTTTTTCATTTGTATATTATTAAATATAATATTTACCAATGAAAAAAAGGTCGTAAAGCTTGAACCGGTGAGAATCAAAGACGAGGTTTTTTATGTCGCTTCATTTTAAAGTGAAGCGCTTAGGGTGTCATATTTTTACAATATAATAATTTATTTGCAAAATTAATCTAAAAATATTTTGTTGAGAAGATAACTAGCTTACTAATTGAATCCGAGACTTCTAGCTTAAGGCTGCACTTCCACCGGAGCTGAGCTAAACTGCGTTGCGAGGAATGTGTTTTTAAGAACCAATAGAAACGCTTCATTTGGCTGACCACGTTCAGCGCAACGATTGTATTGGTTCTTGTAAAACACATTCCTCGCAACGCAGCTTAGCTCATCTCCGGTGGAAACTCAGCCTTAGTTCTTACAGCCACTGAGCCACTGAGCCTGAGGCAGTGAGGCGTAAACTTCAATCGACGAAGTCATCGACCGATCATCACCAGAATCTGCATCGACTAGTGTTGGGTAGGACTTACAAGAAGCATTACAATTGTCCGGGACAAGACGGAAAAATGTAAGAGCGGCTTAGCATTATAACATGTACCGCTTCAAAATGATTGTCGCGGTGGTCAGAATTTTTTAGGGGTATTTTCAGGGATTTTTTGACTCCTTAATTTTTTAAATTTATTATCCGATTTACAATCGAAATGATGGATCTTGTGTAACATTTAATCCATCCAATAAAATGTTAAATTTATTCAATGTCAACATATACGTCTATGATTTCAAAAAATCTGAATCTTTAGATGAAGACGAAATAATATTAATTTTTAATCAAAAGATTTTGAAACATTTTATATTACATTATATTATTTCTAAATCATTATGAATTTATATTTATATATTTTTTAGGGGGAAAATATATAAGTAAAAATAAATTCACGCCTCAAGACGGCTCACATGTCGCGGCACTTCAAACGTACTGCTACGATTCAAACGCCTCGCCTCTTTTGAAGTGGGACACTGTACCGGCTCAGCACGAAAAAGTGGCACCTCTTACACCCTCGTATAAAATTCATGTCCTACCCAACACTAGCATAGACTGGCGCGGGCTGCAGCAGCTAAATTAAGCTGCATAACACCTCCTTCATGAAGCGTCGTGCCTTCGCGCAAGCCAAAATCTTAGGTCCCTTGACCCTAAACATTGCATTGGTTTGATTATTATTATTCTTATTTTTCGTTAACGTTTATATAACGTGTATGTTTATAAAAGTCTTGACTACGTAAATTCACCATTTGAAGAGATAGTCCAAGTTAACTTTAACTTAATGTAGAATTTTACATAAACCTGAATCCTAATACTTAATATTTATATACATTTTCTGTTAAACATCCTTTTAATTTTCAGTTGCATAATAATCATATCATTAAATATCTCTGAGTGCGACAGACGACAGTATAATTAAGTAGTATATTTGTTACCGTTACAATGCAGAATACGTTAACGTGCACATTACCTAGGTAATTTGCAGATTCCCTGATACCATCCGTTAAAGTGTTAAATTTTTAAGGGTGGGTTGCACCAACTTACTTTAACTTTAACCATAACAAAATGTCAAATGAACTGTCAAATCCCTAGTAAAAATCCATAATGGACGCCATATTTGACCATAACCTTAACCTTAACTATAACTACGCCTCTGGTGCAACCCACTCTAAATAAATAAAGCTTATTTTTGCACTTTGCCTAGATAATTTGCATTCTCTTTCTTCGTAAAAGTCCTAAAAACTTTGACGTAAGCTTGTCAACCTAAGACTATTGTTATTTTGATTGCTTTTATTCTAGTTGATACGTACTGTTATATTTTATTAGTGGAGTAAAATTTTACGTAAAATTTAATAATTTATTCCTTTGTTTATGTCCAGAAAATTATATCAAATAGTTCTCTACGACTAAATTACATTTTTATTCAAACAAGAACCTGTTTTATGTGATTTAATGAGAATAGAATAAACTTTTTGCACTTTAACTAACTCAGCAGAATACCTTGTTAATCTGCAGTCTAACTGGCACATTAGCGGTAACATATTCATTACACAAAAATAAACATAATGAATAGAGAGACGTCATACAAGTTACATTAAAGTCTTTCTTTTCAATGTGTACCTTTGTGTGTAATAAATAAAGTTTCAATTTAAATTTTAAATGGTCCATTAGAAATGCGTGTCACCGAATCGCGCGCGTAGTCACTGACCCTAATGAACCGAAGTCCTGGCCATCCCCCCATAGTACGAGACCCATTTGCAAGAAAGTCTTCAAATAACGATTTTCGTTCAACTCATCTCCGCCCTACGAATTATTGGTATGTACTTATTTGGCATATTTTCCTGAACACGAAAAGTGCTGTTGTCACTTCCTAAGTGTATGGAGGGGGTAGCTATGACGTCACAAAGATGGCCGCCGGGCCTATTCTATTGTGCGGATTATTTAATATCTACTGAACCGATTTACTTAAATAGGGTATCAAACGAAAGGTTATTAAATAAGCATCATTTTATTATGCAGAACTATCAATGTGAATTAAGTACCAAGGGAAATATTTCGGAAAAACATAATTTCAAAAAATATTTTTTCCTTCTTATGTATATAACTTGGTAACCGTCAGGATAATGGAAATATAGGTTATTATAAAATATTGGGCTACTTTTATCAGCTTTCTAACGAATTTTAAATCATTGCAATAAAGCTATAAACAACGGAACTGCAGCCGTTTGAATGAGCCTCAGTAGCGCTGAACCCATAGCGGTAGCTAAGCTACTATGCTAGTTTTCTATAGAATGATAATAGAATATTGAATAAAAAGCATGAATGAAGTACGGTATTAAAATATATTAAAGTGAGCTGGTACTTATTCATAGGTTGTATTTTACAGTTTTTTTTAATGTGATCAACTTAATAATGGGTTATAGGTAGGTATATTGTGTTGTACAAAACTTACTGATAAAATTATTAAAAAAAATAAAAAAATATATATTTTTTATTAATGTCTATGGACATTAATAAAAAATATTTTTTTTTATCATTTACCTTATCTGTATGTTTTGAATAATTACACTGGTAACAAGAGTCTTTAGAAGGGACATTGCATTTGTAACCGACATGACATAATATTCAATTATCCACAACGGGATGAACGGTAACCAACTTTACATTGACATGATATTATAAGTTCGAGATCTTTCAATGAGATTGAATTTACGGATGAAATAACTGGCAATCAAAAAATGATTGGTATCCTCGATCTTTCAGCCACAGCACAGCCTATGTGTTCAAAAAGCGTGGGCTTTGCTACTTGGGCGTTCTGCCAACATAACGTCAGTTAGTTCGATCTAAGCGCATGGCGCATGCTGTCGAAAGGCTTGTCGTGTCGGCGGTAACTTAAAAAGCTGTGTCAAGTTTTGAAGCTTGAAAAACAATTTCTTTTAATAGGAAATCGGAGAAACTTTCTTTAAGTATTAGACGTAAGGGTGTCTGGCAGTGGGAAGCACCACTGGAAGACAGGATACCTCCACTTACTGCGAAGAATATAAACTAAAAAATTGAGCTTTACTCTTTCTCGAAGGTCAGGTAGCCCTTCAGAACTGGAAACCTCCTTAAGTAACCGCGACCGAAACTCCATAGCTGCTGGTCGTTTTTACCTCTTTTAAGGTCACAAACAGACACACTTTCAGCTTTTCTAAAAGGAGAAAAGTCTGGCCGTCGCAGGCTCTTGGTCCAACAGTGTTTCATGTCATTTGTTGCTCAAAAGAAATTACTATTTAAGCATCAAAACTTGACACAACACAGGAACTTTTGTTTTCAGGTGGATATTCGGACGAAGAACATGATAGTTCTAATATATTTACAAAGAAACGTGGATCATTTGAGAAGTACTCAAGAACAAGCTGATACCCGTTTCATACTATATGTGATTGATTGTAAATATTCGGGCTTTGTACGGTTAACAGTAAATTGTCGCGACAATGTTGTGCTACTACTCGTTATGCACTTCTTTGAGAAACTACCAAGTGTTGTGTGGATGAAATCTGGAACTACCAAAAAACAAACAACCGATAAGAGGAAATTATTGCTGGCTTATCAAGTTATCACACTCTAACTGAGTGTGCCACTACGTTGTCAGCTGGCCTATTCTGTATCGTACATTTTGTGAGTTAATCACTGAGTTAGTAACGAAACGGAGGAGTGAGTAACGGAAAGTCTCACTTTTGTATTCGCTATGCACAAGTTACCAACTGACTTGGTGCGGTTTCTAACCAAGTCTTAGTTGTTAACTTTTAGGGCGGAGGCATGCATTTTGCCTTATATTTTTTTATCGATAGTTCTTAAATGTCATTATATATGTGTATTCACTAGAGCAAAATGACAGTTCATAGTTACAAACTCAATGAAGTGACTAACCCAGTCACACAAAAAAATCAAGCTGGCCGATTTTCCATTATCAACTCCTTTCAAATTTTGGTGTTAGCTCAGCTTACAGAAGAACGATTTTGTAACGCTGAAAGATTTGTCACTCTCATGTATACAAACAATACCGCGGACTCAAAGAACTGGATAACCTAGACAACTTGAGAGCAGCAATGTTCCAGAACATCAAAGAAGGTACTTCCTACTGCCAGACACCCTTAACGTCTAAGGGCGCATTTTCATAAGTCGTTAACTCGTGCGGTATACAGCATACGGGGAGTCTATGACAACTAATGGCGCATTTTGATTGGTCGAGGCATGCGTTTCAGAAATCTCCCGCACCCCGCATGCGGGCCCTATCGACCAGTGAAAATACGCCATAATACTTTAAGAAAGTTTCTCCGATTTCCTATCAAAAGAAATTGTTTTTCAAGCTTCAAAACTTGACACAACTTTATAAGTTACCGCCGACACGACAAGCCTTTCGACAGCATGCGCTAAGATCGAACTACCTGACGTTAAATTGGGAGAACGCCCAAGTAGCAAAGCCCACGCTTCCTGAACCCATAAGCTGTAGGTGAAAGAACGGGGATATCAATCTCTTATTGCCAGTTACTTCATCCGTAAATTCAATCTCATTGAAAGATCTCGAACTTATAATATCATGTCAATGTAAAGCTGGTTCCCGTTCATCCCGTTATGGATGTGTCATGCCGGTTACAAATGTTATAATCGGTATTCAGAAGATCAGATTCAGGACATTAATTTGAAACATGTTTTTAAAATATTTTTTAATAATTTTATCAGTAACTTTAGTACAACACATACCTACCCATAACTTATTATTATGCTGGTCACATTAAAAAAACAGTAAATACAACCTATGAATAAGTACTAGCATACTTATATATATTTTTATTACCAACTTTCATGCTTTTTATTCAAAATTCTATTATCATTCTATAAAAAACCAGCCCAGTAGCTTAGCTACCGCTATAGGTTCAGTGCTACCGAGGCTCATTCAAGCGGCTGCAGTTCCGTTGTTAATTGCTTTATTGGAATGATTTAAAGTTTTTAGAAAGCTGATAAAAGTAGTCAAATATTTTATAATAACCTATATTTCCATTATCCTGACGGTTACCAAGTTATATACATAAGAAGAATTTTTTTTTAGAAATTACGTTTTTGAAAATAATTCCCTTGGCACTTAATTTACATGGATGGTACTAAAGAATAAAATGTTGCTTATTTAATAACCTTTCGTTTGACACCCTATTTAAGTTAATCGGTTTAGTAGATATTTTAATAATCCGCACAATATAATAGGCCCGGCGGCCATCTTTGTGACGTCATAGGTACCACCTCCATACACTTAGGAAGTGACAACAGCACTTTTCGTGTTCAGGAAAATATGCCCAATAAGTACATACCAATAATTCGTAGGACGGAGATGAGTTGAACGGAAGTAGGGTAAGAACGGTATTGGGGACCGTACTATCAGCAAACGACCTTGACCATACAATATTTGCCGCGTTGCCGAGATCGCGCCAAAATCCTATTTTTTCCATATTATCTTAGTTCAAAATTGACCTAAAAAAATTCAAACGTCCAGTATGTAGTTAATGAAATCGTCGATCTATTGGCGACTTGCGTGTGTTTCAAATAACCGTAATTTGTAAATACTAGGGAGATATTGAACGTAGGTATGCTTGAAATTGAATAAATTGTTATTACTTTGGAAGCTGATATCATGAGTATAAAAAATAAAAATAGTAAATTAATAACTATGAAAGGAATGTTCATGTACTGAAGATTATTGCTGTATTTTTATTATAATTTTGTAGCTTTCAAAGGTAATAAGGCTCTAAAAACTGTAAATTACGGCATCTCCGTTGGGGAAGCCTCCTTCATTACAAGTACATATTTTGCTTTAATTAAAATATTTATTTTTTAATAACAAAGTAAAATTTTAAATTACTAGTTGCAAAGTTATTCATTTCGCGTATACTATTATATCAAATTGAGCGGAGAACATAAATATTTCAATCAATCGCGTAATATCACATTCACGTCTGTTAAAACACACGGTCTGAATTAACCATAACATCCATTACAACTTCAATCGATTCTCATACCTTATTGAATAAATATTCAATAATAAAAGCGTAGATTTCAAAACTCAAGACACAGCACCACATACGAGTACCACACACGCGACATTTCACAAAGAAAAAACCTATTGAATACTACGTCATCAATCGATATTGTTTCTCTATTTACAACTAGACGATGACCCGGTGAACTTTGTACTTATCATCATCACTTTTCTCTTAAAATAAACCTCCCCTGAGGCCTGGACTTATACGAATATTTCAAGACTAAAATTAGCCTAATCGATTAAGCCGTTCTCGAGTTTTAGCAAGACTCACAAAAATCAAAAATCATTAATTCTACGTACCTATAGGTAAAGGTAGAATATAGAAGATAGATATGCATTTTAATTTTCAACCAATAGACCGAGTACATATAACGTTTGAAATATTTTTACCGTTTAAAGTTTAAACGGTCGGCAACCTTATGGCAGGCAAGGGCCTTGTGGCAAAACAAACTAAAGGCGGGCCGCAGACCTAGTACTTTTTTTGAGGGGGAAATACGTTACGTATTCCCCGCCGCGCACGGGGGTGGACGACGGGGGTATGTCGGACTCCCTCCGGCTCGGTGCGCCGGAAGCTTATCGACTAAAACCCCCCCATGCCCTCCTTCCAGCCGTGGGACACGGGACCTCTGTTAGCGAACTCCGCGTCCGACTCGTATCACTAATATATATTCTGTGCTCGTATTAACCCTAGAACAGTGGTTCCCAACCTTTTTAGAGCTGTTACCCCTATGGCCTGTTAGAGACACTGATTTTACCCCCCCCCCAATTAAAAACAACTTTACAAATTTGTATTGGTACATTCGCAAGTTTTTTTGTTTTTTAATATAATTAGGTTCAGACTTCAGTTACACTTAACGCGCATCTCATATCATGCTCCACGTTCAGACGGTTTCCTGCCTTTTTTTAAATCTCTCGCATTTACAAGTGGTAGCTAACGGTAGGTACCAACATTTTCAGATCTCTGTCTGCAATGATCTAGGGTATTCTGTAGCTGTTTTTTTATTTACTGCCAATTCATTTATTTTAGGTACCACCTCTGTTACCCCTTTAGAATAGCTATTTTACCCCCGCGGGGGTAATTACCCCCAGGTTGGGAACCACCCTAGAAGCTCAAT
Organism: Polyommatus iphigenia; assembly: GCA_963422495.1. Lineage (NCBI taxonomy): Eukaryota > Metazoa > Arthropoda > Insecta > Lepidoptera > Lycaenidae > Polyommatus > Polyommatus iphigenia. The sequence goes on along the minus strand of OY730181.1, from coordinate 13,417,944 downwards.
ATACCTACACATAATATGTATTGAAAGGAAATAAGTTTTTAATAAAAATGGCACAAACAGCTACGTACTTAAGTGGCGATAACTACTGGCAGTATTAGAAAACATTGTTTTTGATACCCATAAGAGTGACATACCTTATTCACAAAACATTCACGGGCCGCAAGTAAGAAGTACGCGGGCCGCATGCGGCCCGCGTACTTCTTACTTGCGGCCGCTGAGTCTGTCTTTAAACTGATAGAACGAGTGAATCTATACTTATATTATTATAATCATTATTATTTATTTATTCTATACTTATACAGGGTGTATATAAATTATAAAGCGGAAGAGTTTGTTTGTTTGTTTGAACGCGCTAATCTTAGGAACTGGTCCGATTTAAAAAAAACTTTCAGTGTTCGCCCATTTATCGAGGAAGGCTATAAGCTATATTTTATCACGCTAAGACTAATAGGAGCGAAGAAGTAGAGGAAAATGTGGAAAAAAACGGGGGAAATTATTTGAAAGGGCTTATCTCACGAACTACTGGAGCAATTTTTCTGTTATTTGGCACAGATAAGAAGTAGACCACGTGAAGGATCGTAGGCTATTTTTTGTGGACTAATTCGTCTGTGAAATATCTAATTTACGAAGCAGGACGGAACGTCTAGTAATTAATATTATAAAGCTGAAGAGTTTGTTTGAATTACGCCCTAATCTCAGGAACTACTGATCCGATTTGAAAAATTCTTTCAGTGTTTGATAGCTCATTTATCGAGGAAGGCTATAAGGATATACATTATCACGCTAAGACTAATAGGAGCAATTTAATAGAACAGGAACAATTCACTTTCCGTGAATGTGAAAAAAAAACGGGGAAAATTATTTGAAAGGGCTTATCTCAGGAACTACTGGAGCAATTTTTATGTCATTTGGCACAGATAAAAAGACCACATGAAGGTTCATTGGCTATTTTTATAGGCTAATTTGTCTGTGAAATTTTTAATTTACGCGGGCAACGCCGCGCGGAACGTCTAGTATTTAATATAACGTTTAAAATATTTTTAGGGTTCCGTACCCAACCGGATAAAAACGGGACGCTATTACTGAGACTTCGATGACTGTCCATCTGTCTATCTCCAGGCTGTAACTCGAGAACCGCTTTAGCTAGACATCTGAAATTTTCACAGATTGTGTTTTCAGTTGCCGCTATAACAACAAATACTAAAAACAAACGTGATTTTTGAAGTGAAAACTTCTTTAGCGGCGTTGAGCACTTTTGTGGGATGGGTAAAAACTGTGAAACTCGCGTCAGATTCTCATGCTGATCGAAAAACCAAGGAAAAAACGTAGGACAGTTGGAGAGTAGTGTTGTAACATCGAAATCGATTAATCGAACAATCGATTCTTTTTTTTTTATTGTCGATATTTTTTTATCGATTGTAAGGGTTTCGATTAATTAAAAGAATCGATTTTTTATAAATCGATTTTCATAAAAAATGATTTTTTTTTTAATTTTTTTTTTAATCGATTTTCATAAAAAATGGGTTAAAAAAAATGCACAACGTTAATAATCAAGTTTTCAGTTCTGCCGGCACTCCCGGAGTGCAACCCGTCTTTTTTTTTTTGCTTTTTGCTCGTAATCTAGTTTGCCTCCAAAGCTACTAATCCGAACACAACAGAAAGTCGCACCCAGTGAGGTCGACATTTATTTGGAATAAGCGACGAAGGTAATACGCTGGTAACCTTTGCTCAAATCACTTATATTATTGTTACTGGGCCAGATCATCCAGTGTCGGTGACCTAGACGTCAATTAGTGCCTGTTATTACAAAACCTAACTAACTATTGTCTTGACACAGATTCACAGATTTCCTTTTTGCCTAAACTATGATGGATAATATACATTTTTATAGGAGTTTATAAATAAAATTGGCCAGAGCGAGTCGGACTGGCGCACAAATAGGATTCCGTGCCACTATAGAGCGAAAGTAGGCTAAAAATTATTGTATGGGAGCCCCCTTGCATATTTATTTTGTTGGTCTAGTGGCAATAGAAATACACAATCTGTGAAAATTTCACAAGTCTAGCTTTAGTGGTCTTTAAGATACCTACAGCCTGGAGAGTGGAGACAGACAGACAGACGGACAAACGGACATGCATCGAAGTTTCAGTAATAGGGTCCCGTTTTACACTTTGAGTAAGGAACCTCAAAAACCGGTCAAGTGCGTGTCGTGCAACGCGTAGCGGTACTACGGAACCCTATAAGCAACGTGTATAGGGTTCCGTAGTACCGCTAGTTTTTGATAATAATTTTTGTATGGTCTAATGTACATTTATAACGTATTTTACACTACTAACAACATCATTTCAGTTACGTTTAAAGGAATTTGAACGAAAAGTTCCTTTACGGTGCGTCCACATTTGTATCATTTGCGCGATCAGATCTCCGATCAGATCTCCGTCGCGATCATCGCGCCGTATCATGATCGCTAGTGTGGACGCAAAATGATACGCGTATCATGATACAAAGTATCATGATACGCGTATCATTTTGATACGGCGCGGTGATCGCGACGGAGATCTGATCGCGCAAATGATACAAATGTGGACGCACCGTAATATTTTGCCAAATATTTTTTTGACGTGACAACGTCTTATAATTCGATATGGGCTGCGCGCACGAAAAAACATGACGCAATATGCGGCGTTACCTCGCTCTGAGGCGTTCCATTTGAGTTGTTTAGCAGAAATGTACAGTCGGGGAAAATTGTGCTAAGCAGAAATGTACAGTCGGGGAAATGAGTTGCTTAGCAGAAATGTACAGTCGGGGAAATGAGTTGCTTAGCAGAAATGTACAGTCGGGGAAAATTGTGCTAAGCAGAAATGTACAGTCGGGGAAATGAGTTGTTTAGCAGAAATGTACAGGCGGGGAAAATTGTGCTAAGCAGAAATGTACAGTCGGGGAAATGAGTTGTTTAGCAGAAATGTACAGTCGGGGAAATGAGTTGTATAGCAGAAATGTACAGTCGGGGAAAATTGTGCTAAGCAGAAATGTACAGTCGGGGAAATGAGTTGTTTAGCAGAAATGTACAGTCGGGGAAAATTGTGCTAGGCAGAAATGTACAGTCGGGGAAATGAGTTGTTTAGCAGAAATGTACAGTCGGGGAAATGAGTTGTTTAGCAGAAATGTACAGTCGAGGAAAATTGTGCTAAGCAGAAATGTACAGTTGGGGAAATGAGTTGTTTAGCAGAAATGTACAGTCGGGGAAAATTGTGCTAAGCAGAAACGTACAGTCGGGGAAATGAGTTTTGACGTGACAACGTCTTATAATTCGATGGAGCCGGCTGCACGCACGAAAAAACATGACTCATGCGGCGTTACCTCACTCTGAGGCGTTCCATTTAAGGCTTGAAGTGCAAGCGAGAGCGCGGAACGAGCGACAAAGAGGCACGTTGTCACGTTCAACTATCGTCAGTAAACCAACTTTAAAGACAACCGTTTTTTAGTTGATCGACTATTAGGTACTCAATAGCTAGCTAAAACTAGCCGTGGTAATTTTCCTTTTAAATCCAGCATATTTCCGACAGGACAGGACAGACGGACGGACAGACCGAAACTATAAGGGTTCCTTGTTGACTACGGGACCCTAAAAATGGACGAATTAATGATTACAATGTGAACTAAAAGTGTCTAGAGAAAACTTTTCGGAAACGAAACGTCGACATCAAAATGAAGACAACATTTTAGATAGTAATATTATTATGTATATTGTATACTTGGTAAAGTTGGGTAAGCATAATATATACTCTTTCGGCTGCACTCAGAATATATTAATTCATGAAGCCCCAAGCGGCCACATCCGGCCGCGATAACAATGAAAAAGCTATTGTGTCTCGTTTTGCCACGACTGATGGGTTAATGATGATTATACACTTCAATTTATTGAGGAGTTTGACAATTAATGTGAGGTCTCATGTCATGTAAGAAGATGATGTGAGTTTGACAGATAGTGTGGCACGCCGCACGAGTGCGGCAGTTAGTTGGACAGATTCGCAACTGGACAGCGAGGTATTTCCTGATCCACAATAATACATTCCTCACATAAATGACGTGCAACTTGTCGGCAGTATTTTTAAGACCTTACACTACTTGTCGTTCGCCTTAGCCTACATCGTATTTATTGTTTTTCAATGTCTCCCCGGACCCGGTCATGTACGATATTATTTATGTACTTATATTTTTATATGACACGGGACGGAAATATCGATGCGGACACTATAATCTATATCCTCCTGAGGCTTCCAGGTATTATTTTGTAATTAAAAAAATCTATATAGGTATAAAGGACGTCATATACAAAGGGTCCTTAATTCAAGTTTTTTTTACAGTAATGAGATTCGATAAACCTAATTTGAATGAAGGCTTACACGACACTATGACACCTTTTCGGGATCTCGATTCTCGACACCCACAAGAATGTGTTAATACACGATTACTGCACAATATTATCATATCCCTTTTAGTTACTTCTTCTACATTATCTCGATAATTATTCTCAAAAATATTGTTGAAATACAGAATTGAGTTCAACTGGACTAGTATAGCAGGCTGCATGAGAATTATTAATCACCGGAAAGCTGGAGCTATTAAGTTGCATAAGAAGGTGACTATATTCTGAATTTTCAAACTAGAAACCTGTTGATATTTGATTATATTTTGACGCTAGCGTCTGTACCGACAGTCTACATTGAACGCGATGTTCTCAAAAACTCGATTTCAGGCTTTGACAGTCGAAAGACGTACACATAACCACCGAATATGTTATGACTTATGACTTAGAGCCGGGACACAAAAACACGGCACGACGTCGTACGGCACCGTACGACGTCGTGCCGTAGAAACTCATCTTGAATTTCTACGTGAGTTTCTACGGCACGACGTCGTACGTCGTGGTTTTTTACGACGCGCGTCCGACGCGGTGCCGTTCGGCGCCGTACGACGCCGTACGACGTCGTGCCGTGTTTTTGTGTCCCGGCTCTTACGCGTTTGCTACATACCAAGCACCGAGCCGGTCAAAACATCCGGAGACTCAACTGGTGTACCAGCACACGGGCACGTTGTAGTTACTTATACAATCAGGTGACCAGATACTCTGACGGGTCGAGCCTACTTCGTTCTACTGCTACACCACCAGGGGAACACTCACTGCTGTAGATGGATCTGTCGGGGCCGCAGTCGGCGCCGCAGGAGCGGCAGCCCTTCCCCGGCGCGAGGGCGGGGGCGGGCAGGTGGGGTGGGGGTGGGGGCGGGCGCGGGCACAGCTTGCAGCCGCCGCCGTAGCGCTCGCACAGGCACTCGGCCAGGTTGTCCCCTCGCAGCTCGTTGAGGCCGCAGCCGTAGACCTTCTGCAGGGCGCCGGCGAGTCCCCCCGCGCCCCCCGCGCCGGCAGGCCAACTGTCCGCGCTCACGAACGAAGTCAGCGTCACCTCGGACGAGGAGCGCGCGGTGTTGTTCATCTTGTACTTGGTCATCCTCACATCACTCGCGTCCGCCGCGCGCCGAGATCGCTGGTGCACTGCCGGCGAGTGCTGTACTGACTACTGTACTGTAGTACACTGTACGTGCTCGGTACGCGCTGCGTTATCGTCACAGTTGTTTAACCGATCAAATTTTAATTAGATATGTGGTTTGGACGTAAAACGAACGTAATTTACTTTGCCAATACCACTTTACAGTTTTGAGCTACCGCACTGACTAACCTGTCTAGTAAAACTTGTAAATTGAAGGTAGTAGAAAAAAAATATACTTATATACGTTTACTAACGGCCACACAGTGACATTTCATTCATAATTTAATGAAGAGTTTGACAGCAAATCTTTGTAGTTTATGACAAAAAGTTAAAAGTATGTTTTTGAGTGCGGTAGTTAGGTAAAAAAAAATATGAACACAATTTAAAAGCACTTTTTTAGTTTCAGCTTTGCTTAAATTTCTTTCTCTCACTATCTTTAATTTTATTCTTAGTAAATGAAGCACAAAAAAGTAAAAAAAAAAGCAAAATAATTTTAGCCGCCCGAACAGGGACTTGAACCCTGGACCCTTGGATTAAAAGTCCAATGCTCTACCGACTGAGCTATCCGGGCTGATAACTACATATCTGAAAATACCAAACTAATGATTTGTGTGAAATAATTGCCAACTTTAACACAGATAACACAGAATATTATTATAAGTAATATTATAATTATTATGACTTTAATAATAAAATAACTATGTATTACCTATTAATAGTCATTATTATTTATTGACATCATGATATCAATATTATTTTTCACCTAATACAATTTTACTTTATATTAAGCCTTCGAACGCGGATTCTTGGAAATCTATTGTTATTCTATTGTTGTAGCGATCACCGGTGATCTTATGGGGCTTGATAGGTTAGAGTTAGTTTTGTAAAATGTAATTATTTAGGTTACGAATTACGATTAGGTACATTCTAGCTCCAGCAACCCTGATCATCAATACGGCAGTCATTATTCTATCAATAGTCAATGGTCAATGATAGTCATTCAATAGTCCGCGAATAGTCTAACAATTGACGGAAACAAGCGATTCGCGTAAACGATATTAGAACCGATAGCGTCACATGACACATCCCAACTCCCAACTGCCAAGGCTCGACAGAACACACCTAAATATTAGGTATTATTCCGTCATATTGTCCAATTACATTATGTCATACTCGGACGCCTACCTACTGTTTTATAGTTATCAGTACAGTACTTCTGAATAAGTGAATACAATATTGAATATGTTATATTCAGACAATAATAATATAAGTACCTAATTTATTCCCCTGATGATGTTACGACATAATGAAGTCGATTTTATTAGATGGTCTGAAGACTTTTATTATTTTTAGTATAAACCTATGACCTACTTTATTGCTTTCAGGGCATTTTTAATAAAAAGTTTATTAAAAATAATAAGTTTTTGCTATGTCCCTCGACTTTGTGAATTTATTTTCTGGGAATTAGTGATCTTGCAAAATAAAATTTATGTCGATGAAAAAGCTTGTTTATAATAATTATTATTCCACATTTATAAAATTGTACAACATACTTACCTATGCTTTTTCAAGTCCGCAATTTGTGAACACACACTGGATCAACCTCGCCATTACATACCTAAGATTTAATAAGCCACAATAATTATTATTATAAGTGGCAAAAGAAGCAAAATACCGCCCAAGAATTTATACACGAGGCCATAGAAATAAATAAAAAAAACACCTTAATTACAAGGTCCGTGAATATGGCTGGGTGCTGTCAAATGCCAATTGCCATCTAGTTGGGAATTGGGATCCAGTGATAAAATATAAACTAATATTAAATGTACACCTACGAATAATAAAAAACTAATATACACAATTCACAAATCTAGGGCCCGTAAAAACACTTAGTCAGTAGGTACCTATAGTCTGTCAAGAAAGTCATGACAGGCGGGAAAATTTTCTACACGTAATTACGCTTATTTAAGGTGTATTTTACTCTTTGTATTTTCACAGCGAACGCGTATTACATTTTAAATATTGCACCTTGCACATTTTTATCTCGAATTAATAAAGTTCTCATATTTTTTATTTCATTTACAAAATTTCCCGCCTGTCATGACTTTCTTGACAGACTATTATTACTCAATAGTCAAGATGCATCTCGGTCTCAACTCTCAAGACAGCAGGGCAATCGCGCTAGTTATTTTCAACTGAACTAACCGCAAATGAAACTCAGACGTTGATCGACTTTTGGAACGATTCGGTATCGCGCTAACGTTTTGACAGCCAGTTGAGACGTTACTGAACCTCAGCCCAAGCGGAAACGCTGTCAAAACAAAAAGTTGATACAATACTACTTCTACTCGCACGTTTCTGAAACGTTTCTTATTTTGGTGTGTTAAATTGACGAAAATCGATGGAAAAATATAACATAAGCTACCTATAATCAAATTATAATATTATGAGCTTATGTTTTACTTCAAAGCTGTAAAATAACACTAAGGACTATTTGAGTTTGTTAAAAAGTGAATTGAATTTTGACATTATATACTTCTTTACGTAAAGGATTGCACAAACCTACGCGACCAAAGCGACTGCGAAGCGGTAGCGTCTACCGCGCGGCGGACGCTGCCCATGTAATCTTATGGCGCTGTGCACACCTGCACGACCGCGACGCGAAATGTTCGCGTCGGCAAGCGGAACGTGCGCGTCAAGTTGTCAGACGCGTGTTTTGAAGTGTACATAACTAGACTTCTTTTTTTTAAACCTTTTTTATATTATTTTCTACAACTCTTTAGTTTATGATTTTTTGATTTGTATACGTTTTGATAGATTGTGTCATGATATTAACGTTTGACGGATCGCACCGTAGTCGCGCAGGTGTGCACGGCCAGTTTCGCGTTGCAGACGCTCCCGTATCGCGTACCGCGTCCCCTGTCACTGACGCTTAGGTTTGTTTTAAGCTTAAATGTTTTCTACGCCACATAAAACTTTTGTCACAAGTCACTAGTCACTACTCAACACTTATGGCGTTTGTAAAATATAGTAAAACAATAATATGAATTTAACTACGTAAATTATAAACTCCAAGTAATAATAATCATTCGCATTCATAACTACCACAACTACCAAAACAACTTCACTCGTGTCATATTCATCGCCACACATATTATGTTAATAAACAATTTGTCAATTGACCAATTAACGCATCGGAAAAAATTTGTTCATATTTAAGCCAATCAAAATTAAATCAGAAGGGCGCTGATTGGTCCGCTGCAATGTCTGTCTAAAGGTCAAACATTGCGCTGCGTTCGAGTTCCATCTAAGGTTGAGTTACGGTTGAAACGTTAGCACGATACTGAAATTTGTTCAGACGCAGCGGAACCAAACCGTAACTGAACCACAACCAAAGTGGATGTGAACCTGAATTGAAACGTTTAAAAATAACGCGATTGCTCTGCAGGGTTCAGGCGCTGTGGTTGGTTGGCTGTCAAAATTTGGACCAATCACAGAGCCGACGTAGCTTGTTAAGCAGGAAGATGGATGCATTAGAAGCGCTGGAAATAAACAGACACAAGAAATATGGGAATCTTCTTAACGATCAGACATACCTCTCAAATTCTTTATTAATACAGGATATTCTATCATACACATAATATTTTGAACATAATTTCATCTTAAGTTTGACATTTATTTTAGTTATCTGTTCATCTGTCACGAACTGTCAAACCATTCTCGAAAATTTTTCAATTTCCAATAATTACTCTTAATAAACTGAATATAATAAAATTATTAACTAAAGAAATTACCATGAAAGCTGCTATAGCCTATATATAATATAATTCTTATATAATTAGAATTTTTAATAAATAAGCTATTAGTGGCGCAAATACCTACACATAATTTTATGTTTGAAACAAAATACTAAATCGGTGGTCAAAGAAGTCAAAGTAGAAACTAGAAATACTTACTTTTGCCTCGATTTATTGTATTTAAAGGTAATAATTATAAATAAAACCGTGTAATTGTTGATGTATTTAATGTAAGTAATTATTGTTTTTAATTTAATGATTTTTTACCCATTTTATATTTATGTTGCTATTTAAGCACAACTCCTATTTTAGTCATTAATTTACCAATATCAAAGGTTCCAATACATTTAATTAAAAATTTAACTTGTAATTTTTTGGTAGATGGTAGAAAATTGTAATAAATGATATAAAACTTTCATGATGCTGACAACCCTATTTTTGTTTACCAATTTAAAAAAAAATAAAAATTATCTGCACTACACCTGCATTTTAATTTTATCGAAACCGGTCGTGTGAAATATAATTATTGTAATAAAATAAATTAATAAAAGTGGAACAAGTGCATGAAAAGTGTATAATATTATTACTGTGAAACATGAATTTCCACCAAGAAGTTACGGTACATTCAATATCTTAATATAAAAAACGATGAATCTTCGGGTAGTTGAAGAACTATAAATTGGACGCCTCTCACCTCAGTCCACCCGTGACCGCGGCCGCTGCCGCGCTGGAAAGCAGCCGAAACGTCGCGCGTCGGGATTATCAAAAGTGCTCCGCGACAAAAATCCGTACGGTAAGTGTTTAAACCTTAGGTATATTATAATAATATCATGAATCATGATATTATCATGATTCATGAGTGATCAATGATCATACAAGTTGCGTTAAACTTATAGAAAACATTACGTATGCTTTTTCATCTACAAATTAATCCTTCGATCACGGATTCTTGGAAATGCTATTGTATTCTATTGTTGTCGCGATCGGAACACCGGTGCTCTTATGGGGCTTGAAGGATTAATAATTAATATATTTTTGTCATGCTGTTACATCAATACTTACTAGTTACTACTTATTAATAGGTATTTTAAGTACTTTTATTTACAGTAGCTTAGTGCTTTATTATAATATACGCTCTAGACGTGCTATCTTACCACTAGTTTATAATATTATCATCATATCTATGGACGCTTCACACCACGTCAGTCTGGCCCCGTGTTAATTACCTGAAGGACTTGTGTTACGGGTACCAGACAACGGAAATATATTTAATACTTTTATACTTTACATATATTTAAGATTTTTATTATAATATGATACACATAATATTTAATACACATCCATGACCCACGAACTTTTAAAGCTTTTTGTTCCGTCGGCAGGATTCGGACCCGCGACCCCCGGCTTGAGCTCAAGCCAACAGCCCCCCAACTGAGCCACAGAGGTCGTCTAAAAGTAAGTAGTTAGTAACAGTAAAGTAAAAGAACTACCAAGGGAGCCGCTGCGCGCCAGTTCACGGGCGTCGCGTCGGTGGGAAACGCGGAAATGTTTGCCAATGAAACCTTGCCGTTTCCGCGACAAAAAACATCGCCCAGCCACCGGCGATAGAGGTACACGGCAAATTTTTAGATTTTTCTTCAGAATCGAGTACACATATTGAACATATTAAAAATATAAAAATACTTAGGTATATCTATATTATTAATTTATTATCTTATACAATTATTATCAATTAAAATGTGTCATCGTACCACGACAGTTAATTTTTTTTCCACTTGAATTAAAAAAAAATGAAAAAATAATAATTGAATTATTAGTCCAACAAGTGATATATCTATTGGCCAAATTTACAACTAAATTCAAATGTCAGCGCCATCTATACAAAGGCAATGAAAGCTTGTTACTACGTCTTGTTAAGAGATTTCAGTATGCGTCTGCTAGATGGCGCTTTTACAGCAGAGTTCATTAAATTTTTATAAATTGTAACTAGCTGTCCCGGTGAACTTCGTAACACTTTAAAACCTTCCCTGGACTTCTACGAATATTTTAAGATTAAAATCAGCCCAATACGCTCAGCCGTTTTCGAGTTTTAGCGCGACTAACACATTTGAAAATCCATTTTTATATACAAGAGATAAGACAAGAAGACTAGCTGTCCCGGTGAACTTCGTGTCACTTTAAAACCTTCCCTGGACTTGTACGAATATTTTAAGACTAAAATCAGCCCAATCCGTTAAGCCGTTATGAGTTTTAGCGCGACTAACACATTTGAAAATCCATTTTTATATATAAGAAGAAGAAGAAGATAATTCTACATTACTTTTATTTTTCCCCGAATAAATATATCACAATGTCGAGGGACATAGGTACCAAAAACGAGCGGACGTACACTTTTTATTAAAAATGCCCATTCTATTTGACAGTAGATTGGATTTAAAAGCTACTGTGGCTATGTAATGTTACCGCTATTGAACACGAGATGGCTCTTATTCATATTAAAATAAAAAAATTATAAGTACTTAATATTTTTATAACTTTTTATATTAAACTACAAACTTATTTATATTTTATTTTGATATAATTTAAATAGAATTTATGCAACAGGTTAAGGTTAATACCATAAAAATAAGAATTACTCTAATTATTTCTCACCATTGTAAAGTTTATAAGTTTCTCAAGCTATCTATTGAATTGAAAAAATATATTAGAGACGCCTTCGGGAACAAAATTTTAAAATGGGATCAGTTTTCGTAAAAAATAAGACCGCGTCAACACGCGCTCGGCAATTTCTTAGCAAATAGCTTAAGGAAGGCGAAATTTTGCACGTAAGTTGTGAATACATTTATTTGATTTTTTGTAATTTATATTGATTTCATTGGATTAATGGTCATGTTGTATACACTAATTAATGTTTATTTAAGATTTTGTATCCATTTTCCCTAACAATATAAAGTGTGTCTACTATTAGTTCTTGAAAATGTAAAAAACCTAATAGATGACATGGATCTCATCTTTGAGTTTTGCAATACATACTAAAGTTATTTTGTACTTTATTCTACTGCAAAAATCATCACTATTCTCTGAAAATAATAATTCTATTAACAATCTAAGAACTTAGAACTACTGCACCTAAAAATGGACATGGTGTCTAATATTAGACCTTGTACTGATCTAAAAATCGATTGCTAACTAAATTTTTTAGCAGTAAAAAGAAGAAAAAGGAGAGCTGAGAAAAGAAAGAAGAAAAAAGAAGAGACAAAAGAAGCATGGAGATTGGAGACTAAAGACTGAAAATAAATTTGCTAGGAAAAAAATATGAAAAATAGAATAAAAGGAAAGATAGTTTCAGCATGGAAGAAGAATGAATAGAATCTGGAGACAACGTGGATAATATTTCTGATGCATGTAGTTACTATGATGAAGTAAATGAAATCTTTTGAAAAACGGCAAATAAAGACCTAATAATATGAAAAATGTAAAATGTAATGTAATGTTCTATGTCAACTATTAGTTCATATTGGTGTCTACTATTAGTGATGTTCGTTTTTTGTGATGTCATCTATTAGTACTTATAACTAAGTTTACAAAAAGACCAATAATATATTTTTATTGATTTGTCAGAGAATAATTATAATAGTTTTATTTTGTAAGAGTTACTGAAGACATGGAAGAAGTTATCAATCCTTTATTTTCATAAATATATATTTTATAACATTCAAATGTTTCATGTTTCCTTAAAGTGTCTGCCATTAGTGCCTTTCCCTTATTTCAAATTGAATTAAATCTGGCAGGCAAATGGTGACATAAGGTAGTAATTGAATTTGTCTATGGTACAGACTTACCTACAGGCTGTATTTTCTTGAAAAACGAGTCCGAACTTTAAATTTGGCGTCTTTTTAGCACTGATTTTAAAGAATAAAATTAAAAAGTTGATCACTTGATTTTTATTAATTATAATAAACAATATGAACATGTAGTATACTTAATCTGTTTGACTATATTATAGCCGCTAATAAAATCGCTATAACCATTTTTTATCTCGCTGGTTTTAGTATCATTAAAAAGTTTTAATTTTAGAGAAGACAATTCCAAATTAAAATTAGGAAAATGAGTGATTTTCATTTGTTTTTTCTATCTTTAAAGTGTAAAATGTAAATGTTTTTTTTTTAATCTTTATTTTATAAAGGCCCATACATCATTTAGATTAAGCCGGCCTTAACAAAAATTTAACAAATATTATTATCTAATGTTAATAGAAAAAAACTAACTACAAAAAAGGTAAAAAATAAAAATGCAACACAAGCCGCGAAAAAAATTTACATGATGTTTATGGACCTAATGCAGTATTAGTGAGAGAAGCGCTGATTTGGTTAAAGAGTTTTCGCTCCGGTTTGATATCGAAATTGAATGGTTGAAGAAGTTGATAACCGGGGATGAAAAGTGAAAAGTGGATCACGTACGTCGTACAAGAACGTGCGATAATAGTTCGTGGTCAAAGGCCGGTCATGCTTCACAGACTGTGCCAAAACCCGGGTTAACGTACAACAACGTGATGCTGTGTGTACGGTAGTAAAAATTAAGGTCCGCCATTTCCCTATGAATCGATCTCTTTAATAGTACATACTTACTGCATTCCACGATAAACGAAGGTGCGGATAACATGAAGTTGGGTTTTTCGATCTGATACGGCAACCATGAGTCTGCGTCAACCCGAACATCACCAGCTCACCGTCACCACACCCTCACCCGGTGCCCGGTGGTGGTGGACTTCCCCGATATGTTAATTTGAGGTTTGAGGCTTGCCTGTTTACTAACAGAGATGTTCATCAAAATCAAAATCAAAATATTTATTTCTTAAATTACCAAATAACACTTTGAGAACGTCGAGTCTACATGAGGCCTACCACCGGTTCGGGAACTAACACGGCGAGAAGAACTGGCGTAAGAAACTCGCTCGCACACCGCTCGCATCTATACAGTATGTCACACCTAATAGGACAGGAGGTTGTAGGGGTCGACGAAGTGTAACAAGGAGGGAGGGGGTCCTAAGTTTCATGAGAAAAGAAAATGGACGCGCACAATTTAACTTATGTCCTATAATCTATAATATCTATACTTATTATAAAACAAAGTCGCTTTTTTTCCCTCATGTCCCTTTTTCCCTTTAATCTTTAAAACTACGCAATGGATTTTGATGATTCTTTCAGTATTACTATAGCCCATTTATCGAGGAAGGCTAAGACTAATAGAAGCGAAGAAATAGAGGAAAATGTGGAAAAAACGGGGAAAATTATTTGAAAGGGCTAAATTGAACGCGCTAATCTCAGGAACTACTGGTCCGATTTGAAAAATTCTTTCAGTGTTAGATAGCCCATTTATTGAGGAAGGCTATATTTTATCACGCTAAGAGTAATAGGAGAATGTGGAAAAAACGGGGGAAATTATTTGAAAGGGCTTATCTCGCGAACTACTAGAGCAATTTTTATGTTATTTGGCACAGATAAGAAGTAACCACGTGAAGGATCATATTAGGCTATCGATTTTAATAATTTTTTCAGTGGCTATATATTTTATACCCGTGCGACGCCGGGGCGGGTCGCTAGTATTATTATACAGTATGAATGTTTACATGTTTTGCAGTTTACTGAAAGCCTTGATTTTAGCGTTTCATAAGCTTTTTGGTTTGTAGCTTACTTAAAGTTCATTAGTGTTTCGGTTTGATAATTAATAATAATACTAGCTATTTGACCGAGCTTTGCTCGGTTTTCGATAAAACACGAATAAAATGATATTTTCTAAAAATGATTTCCAGCTAGATCGATTTATCGCCCCCGAAACCCCCTATGTACTAAATTTCATGAAAATCATTGGAGCCGATTCCGAAATTCCAATTATATTAGTTGCGTGTGTACGGTAAACTACTACGGCTATTGCTGAACCAAAGATTTTCTTTGGTAGGATTGGTCCTTGTGGCCCAAGGATGGATTTAAGATGTGGAGCCACCGCGATTTTTGATGTAAGTTTTTTTAAATTTTAGCAGCTTCTGCTCTGGAGGAAAATAGAGTCTCAATCTGTATAGAGGCATTAATTATGGTACTATTCCAAGTTCGGTACCATATTCGGATGATTTAAGAATGCTTAATTCATTTTAGGACTCATATTTGCACGATAAAGATGTTAACACCTTCACTGCGGCAAGTAAAATCTTACCTAAACCTTCGTCTGGTGCGGCGGCGGGCCAAAGTGTGCCCCCAATGATTTTTCCGCCAGTGCGGGGTAGGCCTTTCTCGACCCACCAGCACAAGGTTAGATTAAATTACTATAACTTTGCAAAAACATAATGTAGGTGTACAGTTTTTGGACTGTTGGAATAACCTTGAACCCAACTACTTTAGATTTGATTCGCCCCGGGATCTGCCAAACAGGAAATGAGAAATAAACTAGGGAAAGTGGCGGGCCGATATCGACCCGAACCGCACTAGAAAGTATTTTTAGTAGAAATGGGAAAGACAAAAATAAGGGGATATCGAAAATATATATTTTTATTAATTATATTTAAATTCCTGTCTTTAAAACACAAAGCCCGTTTTTGTTTGCACATTCTGCAGTATGTTTTATTTTTTAATTTCTTTTTGAAATTTATTTGAAAATTATTTGAAAGGGCTTATTTCACGAACTACTGGAGCAATTTTTCTGTTATTTGGCACAGATAAAAAGTAGGAACGTGAAGGATCATAGGTTATTTATTGTGGAATAATATGTCTGTGAAATATCTAATTTACGCGGGCGAAGCCGCGCGGAACGTCTAGTTAATATTATAAAGCTGAAGAGTTTGTTTGTTTGAACGCGCTAATCTCAGGAGCTACTCATCCGATTTGAAAGAATCTTTCAGTGTTTGATAGCCTATTTATCAAGAAAGGCTATAGCCTATATTTTATTACGCTAAGACTAATAGGAACAAAGATATAGAGGAAAATGTGAAAATAAAGCTGAAGAGTTTGTTAGTTAGTTTGTTTGTTTGAATGCGCTAATCTCAAGAACTACGGGTCCGATTTGAAAAATTCTTTCAATATTTGATAACCTTTTTATCGAGGAAGGCTATAAGCTATATTTTATCACGCTAAGACTAATAAGAGCAAAGATACAGAGGAAAATGTAAAAAAAACGGGGAAAATTATTTGAAAGGGCATTAGCCCTTTCAAATATATTTCCGATATTAATCTCACAGACTACTGGAGCAATTTTAATGTTATTTGACACGAATATAGTAGACTACATGAGACATGGGTTATTAATTTGTGAAAAATATACGGTTTCCGTGAAATTTCATATTTACGCGGGCGAAGCCGCGCGGAACGTCTAGTAATATTAATATGTTTATTGCTCCATTCATTACCATGTCTTTGGCATGCAGAATAATGCGGCTATCAGCCTCCTTATATTAATTAAGCCCTGTCAACAGCGTTTTCGTTGGTTCAAAATCATATATTCTAATTTTTTTATTTTATTTTATTTTCACTATCTATTATCTAAATATTATTCCAGAACTGGCATTTAAACATTCGATTCAATCGAAAATGATACCAAACTCGACCATATACAATGGTCGTATATCCTCGTTTCGAGGGCACTTCTTTAACCATCTCCCCTAGCATTGAGATACTTGGCGTCAACATATCGAGCGAAGTCCAGTTCCGATATCATCTCGAGGGTAAGGCCAAATTAGCCTCGAAGAAGCTTGGTGTTCTTAACAGAGCAAGACAATACTCCAGTCCGGACCAACGCCTACAGCTCTACAAGGCGCAGGTTCGGCCTCATATGGAATATTGTTCTCATCTCTGGGCAGGGGCGCCAAAATACCAACTGCTCCCTCTGGATCGTATTTAACGAAGGGCCGCTCGAATTGTTGACTGCCATAGTGTTTCAAACAGCTTTGACCCCTTGGAATTACGCCGAGATGTAGCTTCACTCTGCATCCTCTATCGGTTGTATCACGGGGAGTGCTCTTAGGAATTGTTCGGAATCATACCACCTGCAACTTTTCGCCATCGTCCCACGCGAAAAACATACCATCCTCATCACCTTGATGAGTGGCAGTCTTCCACAGTGCGTTTTTCGCGTAACTTTCTGCCGCGC
This sequence comes from Polyommatus iphigenia, assembly GCA_963422495.1. NCBI lineage: Eukaryota > Metazoa > Arthropoda > Insecta > Lepidoptera > Lycaenidae > Polyommatus > Polyommatus iphigenia. Next base: position 13,400,462 of record OY730181.1, on the reverse strand, counting down.
ACTGTAAAACTCTAGATCGAACTGTCACCAACAGTATTTCCGGACCTATACGACCTGCAAACTTTCAAGAAAAGAGCGTATTCCCTCTTAAGAGGCCGGCAACGCACCTTCAGCTCTTCTGATGTTGCGAGTGTCCATGGGCGATGGTAGTTGCTTACCATCAGGTGACCCGCTTGCTCGTTTGCCCCCTTATTTAATAAAAAACGGTTGTATGTAAAGTCGGTTTACTGACGATAGTTGAACGTGACAACGTGCCTCTTTGTCGCTCGTTCCGCGCTCTCGCTTGCACTTCAAGCCTTAAATGGAACGCCTCAGAGCGAGGTAACGCCGTATGAGTCATGTTTTTTCGTGCGTGCAGCCGGCTCCATCGAATTATAAGATGTTGTCACGTCAAAACTCATTTCCCCGACTGTACATTTCTGCTTAGCACAATTTTCCCCGACTATACATTTCTGCTAAACAACTCATTTCCCCGACTGTACATTTCTGCTTAGCACAATTTTCCCCGACTGTACATTTCTGCTAAACAACTCATTTCCCCGACTGTACATTTCTGCTTAGCACAATTTTCCCCGACTGTACATTTCTGCTAAACAACTAATTTCCCCGACTGTACATTTCTGCTTAGCACAATTTTCCCCGACTGTACAGTGCTCTGTGCGGTGTACTGACGATAGTTGAACGTGACAACGTCATAGCCTTAAATGGAACGCCTCAGAGCGAGGTAACGCCGCATATTGCGTCATGTTTTTTCGTGCGCGCAGGCCCCATCGAATTATAAGACGTTCTCACGTCAAAAAAAAATACCTAAATCCCACGCAGTTATTGACCTCAGACTTTGTTAAAGCTAAAAAACCCCCCCTCCCCCCACCTGCATGAAATATTCAGGTGGCTCCACTTCGTAAACCCATCTTAGGGTCTACACAGACGCACTGCATTTCATTTCATTTCAGTCCGTCTGTGTAGACCCTTAGGGCCATATAAAGATCAATCCTGCCAAAGGAAATCTTTGGTTCAGCAAAAGCCGTATTCCTCGTTTTTTTGTCGTGTACGCACACGACTATATAACATTACAAAATCAAAGATAACAAGAATTGCTCGTTTAAAGACTTACTATCCGAAAAATAATCCGAAATAATCCGTCTGCGTGTTGCTAGTGTTAATCATAATATTCAAAGTTTTCCCGCAGTAGGGGCCGCTAAAAAAATTCAAAGTTTGAATTCAAATGAATTCTTTACCTAAAGGCTAAAACTAATTGGTGTTGCTGGAAGTTCAATAACAAATACAAGAATAACAATCAAAATTGTAATAAAATAAAATATATTCAAGTGAATAATTAGCCAGATTATCATGCCATATACATATTATTACCATGTATTCGAATACATCCGCCCCTCGGAAACAAATTAATATTTATGATAGGTATAATAAGCATACTTACTAGGTAATTACCTGCCTACTACAAATAATAAAAACTACCTGCCTAGTTAAATTGTTGGCAAATTTTGCAACTTAAACGACCTGCTACTCTGTTAGGACAAAACGCTGTAACCTGTAACACGTCAACTTGCGAAAAATGAGTTTAACACTTTTTAGCTCAAAGCACGTCTTAGGGGACAGCGAAATGTAATATGGAATATTTTGGTCGAAAACTTGCCCTGAATTTTGTGGGTTCAATCAATACAAAGCTTACATCAAGTAGATTAATTTAGACTATATTGTTACAAAACGATGTAACCCGGGTTGCATTGTTTTGTCGTAACAGGGCCACCTGGCTTGAGCTTGAGAAAAAAATGCGTGTGGCACTCGTCGGGGACTGCCGCGGTTAAAAGCTATGGCATAGCATTTTTTTATCAACTTATGCAATTATAATTCGCACGCAAAGTCTGCCGAACTGAAACGATGTTAGACGATGCACGGCAACGCTGCACCGACATCGGAGTGTGTTAAGTTTTTTCTTTACGGAATTTCTTGATTCGGTCGCCGCGCTCCAAGCCCACGATAAAAGCTATGAATCCTATTCGAGGTGTACTACGGAAGCTACGGCGATGTTATCTCTACATTACGTGAACTTGGAGGAAAGTGTTTATGGTCGAGGAAAACGTGACCCAAGTGCGGTCATCCGACCGGGGTCGCCCCAGGGTCGGATGACCGGGGTCGCCCCAGGGTCGGGTGACCGGGGTCGCAGGACCTCGGTGTGGAGCATGTTAAGTGGACATTAGTATGTGCGGCGCGGGGGGCTGACGCAACGACACATCATCGGTAACGCGGGGACATCCTTGCTCGTGCTCATCTGTTGTCATCGTCCTAATGATTGCTCATCATCACGATACGCTACTCGAGGTACAGAGCAATAGCAAGAAATTAATAATATTATACAGAGTGTAACAAAACTAGCCATTTTTTAAGTAAAAGATGGCCCCGTGCGAGTTTCTTACGCCGGTTCTTCTTGGCGGGGTAGTTCCCGAACCGGTGGTAGGCAACGTAGTTTCTTCGTTCTTTCTACGGCTTTTATAAAGTATATCATGATACCCATTTTGAATAAAAATATATTTTATTTATTTACTAAGCGGTAACGGTGTACGGGCCTCCTTTATATAGAGTTCGCAGTGGAAGTAGCAGCGCTGAAATATTCACTTTTTCACCTTTGTATGGAAAAATTCAAGACGCGGGGCCGCTTGCCCATACAATCACAAACATTTTTTTCTTTCAGCGCTGCTACTTTCACAGTGAACTCTTTATAAGGGACACAATACGCACAATGCACACCCTAAGGTATTATCACTTAGTTTTGTTACACCTTGAATATTTAGTATTTACCCTGTTTTTATAGACTCCTGCGCTTATTAGTTTGCGTTTGTGTTTTGAAGTTGTGTACTTATTAATTATATTAGTTGTTATGGTGATTGGTGGTGGCGTCCTGCGTCAAACCCCCAATATGGCCGGCTGTGGCTCTCCTATCGCGCTTTGGGGTTTTCCGCGCGATTAATTAAAATATGCAATTAAATTACGTAAACAACTATCGCGGAAAACATAACATTTTAGTCACATATTTGCTTCAGTTTTCGGACAATAGGAATATTCCTGACAGGCGTAGCACAAAATTATCTTAGGATAGCAATAACCTTCATAATATTATTATGGCTTAAGGTGACGCCGCGTTAAAGTAAAAAACCGTGTTGGATATGTTTTAGAGTGCTTGTAACAAGTTATGCTATGTTATGCTATGGGTAATTCAAAGACAAAGACATGATGAATACTGGCAATGAACTTTAATTTCTTAGCTTTAGGTGGTTTTAGCCATTGCTGAGAAAAATTGATATCGCTAGTAGGTACAGCCAAATAGTAAGAGGCCCCCTTATACGGGGAGGCCCGAGGCCGATCGATCCGGTCGGACCGATCCCGGGACGATACACTCCGGTCAGTTCGGGACGGCCAACGATCTGTTCGACCGACTGGTTTAGTTTTAGTGGTTAGATTTTTTCGTTACGGAATTTCTTCATTCGGTCGCCGCGCTTTAAGCCCCGTGAATCGCGATATAAGCTATGCAATATCTTAAAATTAGGGGGCAAACGAGTGACCTGATGGAAAGCGAATACTCTCGCCCATGGATACTCGCAACATTAGAAGAGCTGCAGGTGCGTTGCTGGCTTCTGAGGGAATACGCTCTCCTCTTGAAGGTTTGCAGGTTGTGTTGATCCGGAAATACTGCGAGCGACAGTTCGTTCCAGAGTTTTACAGTGCGCGGCAGAAAGTTACGCGAGAAACGTACCGTGGAAGACTGCTACTCATCAAGGCGATGAGGATACCATATTACTTTTCGCGTGGAATGATGGCGATAAGTTGCAGGGAAGAGTCATTCACTATTCTCTGCAACTTATCGCCATCACCCTCCTGCCCTGGAGATACCTCCCTGCCGGTTCTTACTTGCACCTTCAGTATCTTGACGTGGGCGGCCGTCCTGTCCGTCCCGGGCATCCAGGCTGTCCAGGCCATCCGTCCTGGCCGTCTCGGCCGTGTCGTCGCCGGACCGTAGCGGTCGGACCACTCGCAGGTACGACCCAACCGGTTTGCATCTGCATCCGATAATACCTACTATATTGTAATTTTTGCATAATGATATTGTATGTGTTACGTATGACATGTACGGTGTATCTCATTTATCACTTGATCTAATATTATTATGTATTTAAATTTTAAAGTAGTGGTAATAATTCATTATTGTTATCGATTATGAAGGGTAGACCGTTTTTATATTGGGTTTAGACTTTAGATGAATGATCCATCTTTGCTTGTAACTTTTTATTTTTATTTTATTTTATTTTACACTCTATGTACAATGTACAATGGCGGACTTAATGCCATAGGGCATTTTCTACCAGTCAACCATTGGGTGGTAGCAGAGACAAAATTTAAAAAAAAAAACACAAGTGCTTTCTATTTAGAAAAAAATAACAGACATTCAAGAAATAAATAATGAAATATATAAAATAAATACTGATAAAGACAATAACAAATACTAGGCATACTAATATAATATACAAATCAAGTTACACATATATTTACATACTAATACTACTATGGCGATTGATATGATATATAAGCTATACTATACAATATATACATATTATACATATTATATACATAAGTTTATACATACATTCAGATAAAACATTGAGTAATGTGTACTGTATTATACTTATGATTCTGCCAATTTATTTAGATAGAGCAGTCGGACTCTACGTTTGAACGTATCTCTGGTTGGGCTTAACCTGATTTCCGGAGGTAGGGCGTTCCACAATAAAATGGCCTGGACGTGGAAGGAAGAATGGACTAGACTGGAGCGATGAGATGGGCAACCGAGCCGAGCATTATATGAGGAGCGGAGTGTTCTTTCGTGATTGTCGCAAAGGTATTGAAAGTATGACTTTAGGTAAGCAGGAGAATTGGGGGAGTTCAGGAGTGTATAGAGCATACACAGGGCTCGCACTGAACGACGTTGTCGTACAGGCAACCAGTGCAACTCGGTACGATAGGAAGATACGTGGTCATATTTCCGGAGATTGTATATAAACCTAATACAGTTGTTAATGAGTCGGTCATATTTGTCAAGCTTGTCAGCATTGAGGTCCAAATAGCACACATCACCATAATCTATAATGGGAAATATAAGAGACTGGACCAGCAGTGTTTTAATGTGTGTCGGTAAAAATTTTTTGTGGCGGTAAAGCAAACGCAATATTCCGGTGACTCTCTGACAAACTGAAGCAGTCTGTGTTTGCCAATCGAGAGTGGAGTCTATGTGTAATCCGAGATCTTTTACACTTGAGCTGAAATTAATTACAGAGCCGTCAAAGATTACTGGTGGAAGAGATGCTACATCTACCCTACATATATAACGAGGACTACCCAGTAAGATAGCTTGACACTTACTAGTGTTAACTGATAGACCATAGTTTTTACACCAGTCCCTAATGGCATCAAGATCCTTGTTAATTTCGTCGATAGCCCTCGTCAAATTATCAACGCTTGCTTGACAATAAAGTTTAAAATCATCTGCATACAAATGATATGCACAGCGAAGTCTGAGAGTAACACAATTAATAAATAGTGAGAAGAACAGAGGAGAAAGAATACCGCCTTGGGGGACGCCAGTGTCGAGATCACACCAGGATGACGCAGACTGATCCATTCGTACCGACTGTTGGCGCCCACGAAGATATGACGAGATCCATTTCAGAACCTCGGTTGAGAGTGGAAGGCAAGAGAGAATAGCTAACAAAATTTCATGATCAACATTATTAAAAGCATTGGAGAAATCTATTAAAACCATAACAGTAATTTCAGAGTTTTCTATGGCTACTCTTACATCATGAGTAACCTTTAAAAGTGCAGCAGTCGTACTGTGTCCAGGCCTGAATCCCGATTGCAGTGGTGATAAAATGTCGTTCAGGTTAACAAACCTGGACAGTTGTTTGAAAGCACAGGCTTCGAGGATCTTAGATAGATAAGGGAGGATGGATATAGGACGGTAATGAGAAGGATTAGTGGGATTAGGAATTTTTGGTAAGGGACGAACATAAGCTTTGCGCCATTGAGATGGGAATTCGGAAGCCATTAGGTAGTAATTTACAATGTGGGTTATAACGGGCATAATCTCTTCTTTAATGTGAGTGATCATTTGTCGGCTTATCTCGTCACAACCTATAGCCTTTGAAGTTAGTGACATAATGGTCTTATTGATCTCGTCTGCATTAATTGGAGAAAATCGGAAGGGAGATATATTGTTACGTCGAGGTAAGCTATCTAAAAAGCGAATAGTCCGGGATTGAGTTTCAACATCAAGCTTGTGAGTTGTGGAAAAGTGTTTGTTAATATCTTCCAAACTTATTGTCAAAGGTGGATCCACTTGATGTGATTTGCCTATGCCAGAGGATTTTAGGAATTTCCAAATATTTGGAGTTGAAGATGACAAATTTTGAAAAATGTGGCGGCGTTTAGCATTGCGTATCATTTGGTTGCAGTGATTTCTAGCTATTTTGAAGTCCGTCCAGTTAGATTCCATTCGGTTTCTCTTAAATTTACGGAAAGCACGGTTTTTACCTTTAAGATTCATCATAAAACATTTAAATTAACTCTTATATACAGCTGTTTCATACAAATGTCCTAAAGCGATATTAACTATTAAACCGCAGATTTCTGCAATAGCAAATGTTGCACATCAGTGGCGGGGCAAGACCTACATTTTATGTGGGTAAGATGTATCTTGCGAGGCCCCCTAAAATATATTATGCGAGGCCCCCTGATGGATGATGCTAAAGAACGGATTTGTTGAGAGAAATAATTATTGATACCCAAAGTTTAATTTATAAAACTTTTTATTTATGAATATTTGAGTATTTCAACTCGTAAAACCTTAAAAAAAAACCTCGTGGTCCAAGGGACACGAGGCCCCTTAGGCTGCGACGCCGTGGGCGGTCGCCCACACCGCCCACGCCTTGCGCCGCCTCTGTTGCTAATATACAGTAGTGCATATGTTACGCTCAAAGACCGAAAACGCTCAGTGAGCGAAAAAATGGCTCACAAGTCACAACGCGTTGTGGTCATAGTGAAACGGCCACGACGCGTTTTGGTAATCGAGAAAAGCCATGACGCGTTCTGAGCATTTAAAAACAGCCACGACGCGAATTCGTGTTGTGGCCCTAATGAAAACGGCTACGACGCGTTCTGAAACCAGGCCAGTTACGCAGGAGTTATTTTATAGTGCCCAAGTGTGTGCGCAATACACAAGAGCACTCTGGTTTAAATGAAACCAGGCCAGTTATGCAGGAGTTATTTTATAGTGCCCAAGTGTATGCGCAATACACAAGAGCACTCTGGTTTCAATGAAACCAGGCGTATTGCGCACACACTTGGGTACTACAAAATTACTCCTCCGTAACGGGCCTGCTTTCTGATTTAATTATAGCCAGCGTTCTTTTGTGTATTGCGCACATACTTGGGCACTATAAAATTACCCCTGCGTAACTGGCCTGGTTTCAGAACGCGTCGTGGCCGTTTTCATTATGGCTCCATTCCACCGCCGCGCACGCTGTGCACGGCCACGCACACGCGTGGACGTGCATGGATTTATTTCTTTGACTTGACACAATTCGTGCATAGCGTGTCCGTGGGTTGCAGTGGACACAGTCACATATATTTTCTTACAAAGCGAAGCTTGACGCACGTGCGTAGCCTCTCCGTGCGCCGCGGTGGAATGGAGCCCTTAGGGCCACAACACGAATTCGCGTCGTGGCTGTTTTTAAATGCTCAGAATGCGTCCTGGCTTTTCTCGATTACCAGAACGCGTCGTGGCCGTTTTCATTAGGCCGTTTCACTATGACCACAACGCGTTGTGAGCCATTTTTCGCTCACTGAGCGTTTTCGGTCTTTGAGCGTAACACATATACTCTGAAAAGTAAATATTAATTAAGAATGAATATAACAGTGTTATAGCCTATGTAAATTTTTAATTTTACGTAACTTTACTATGGTTACAAAAAATTTGACTCCTCCTCCGGCGGATTTTCGCAAAAATACTTGTTCACGTAACATGATATTATAGTCTCGGTCTGTTAAATAGCTGGTACCGTTGTTTGAGTGTTGCTACTTGCTACTACGAATAAGGAACTCATTATAGTTTGTACAAAGATATTATAATAATAACAATAATTTCATAAGCCTGTATGATATATCTAGAATCTAGATGGTCCATTTCATCATGGTCCATCAGATTGGTTTGTTACTTTTTTAACATTTATGTTACACTATTAATGATTATTCGTAACTGGACGTAAAATAATGAGACGGACGTCTTAACAACCTATATTCACTATCTTAGGCGAAGGTCGAAAGGCTTTAAGAAGTTTTAAGATGAGTGGTGATTCGAACCTTATAGACTTATGAATCGAGGCACGACAGTAGGAATTAGCCTACTGTCGTGCCTCGATTCATAAGTCATAATCGAATCGAGTTTCGAATTACGACAATCGGGAACGTCATTTAAACATTTGTTACAAATAGTCAGTACCTTGTTCGCTTCGAATAGCTATGTCCACATTATGCGCTTTCGTCTTCAATTTTCGTCATTTTCTTTCATTCAACTTGAATGCGTCAACGAACGCAACGCCAACATTGTCATTTTTGAAGTTTTGGATACGGTTAGAGGGGCATGCGTCTCGGGCATGCCTCACGTTCGCTGTTGACTGCGCTATAACGCATGCCCTTGATGAACAGAAAAAGGCACAGTGTGGACAAAGCTAATAGGATACGAAACTCTTCGACCGATTTTAATTTTTAGAAGTGGGTAGATATAGAGTTGACCATAGCTAAGAATGGGTTGCCAGGTCGCCAAACCGAAAAACCGGACAAACCTTCCACCCTATCCGTACATTTGTATAAAAAGGCCGGTCTGCTATAATTGTAGACTTGGCAACAGAACAACTTTCGTATTCGTATATTGATAGGTTCGCACGTAAAATTGTCTGTTTTGTAGGATGTATATTGAATACTAATAGGATATTATAAATGCAAAGCTCCACAAAAGCCCGACTACCTATAGAGGCCGGACACGCCATCGAAAAGCCTGACAGTGTCCGGCTTTATCCGGATGCCTGGAAACCCTGGCTAAGGAAATAGGCTCCTTCGAGATGGTGCCCCACTGATCCCTTGCACTTACGTCAGAAATTATACTCATGAAAGTATTAGATGACGCCCGCAACTCCGTTGCGCGAAAATTCGTTTATTGTGCGGAAACCATACATTTTTCCGGGATAAAAAGAATTCTCTGTCCTTTCCCGGTACTCGGAGTATCCCCATACCAAATTTCTGCAATATCGGTCCGGCGGTTTGGGTGTGAAGAGGTATAATAGACAGACACTCTTTCGCATTAGTGTGGATATTATTTTAAAAAGAAAGCTGTTATCATAACCTGTGAAAAATTTATCGACTGTTTAAACACGTACATGTGAGCATGTTGGAAGTAAACTTATTCTGAACGTACCCGCATGCTGTGACATCCAAAGGATGGGTAACCATTATATCTCGGCTATACAGTTTTTTTAATCGGGCCAAAGCCCACCACACATTCCCTCCACTGTATCTCCTGAGTCCTGTGTCACTAGGATCGACAGCGGTATCCAACCACGAAAACCCCTTGATATGATCTCAGGAAGCCCGAGGGAGGGAAATTAATCAGAGGAAATTAATCAGAAGAAGATAATAGGAGAAGTATCGGCTATATCGGCTGCATGGGCTATAGCCTATAGGTACAGTCACTTTCAGTACGGTTTCCACGTTCGCTAACATCGAAACTCTCGCACTCACGATTATGTTTCAACAAAAAATATTTTAACATTCACAGTTTAATGAATACATTGTAGTGCCAATATGTATTATATAGATCCTATCGAGTTACGGGTAAATCATGTAATTTATGTACCCAACACGTATATCGGAAAGTATATAAACCTCTACACACCCGTGTCGAAGCTATAGGTAAGAAATAGGAATATTACATAGTATTGTTAGTTAAGGTTTTAAGACGCTGAAAATAGTTAAAAGTACCCGCTAACCTCTTTGAAAATTTCTACTCTCTAGCTTTTATTGTTCTTGAGATACTGTCCCACCTGATTCCCTCTGTGAAAATTTTAACTCTCTAGCTATTGCCGTTCTTGAGATACCGTCCTGGAGACAGACAGACGGATAGACATCGAAGTCTTAGTAATAGGGTCCCGTTTTTACCCTTTATGAACCCTAAAAATTAAAAACGTCCGAGAGAGTGTTTTGGGTCAAAAACATCTCACTGGAATTTATCTCAATAGCCATAAAGTGCGAACACCAACTGAGTGCGAGTTGCGACAACCAACAGCTCAATGAGGTAGGTATTTCGGCAATTGTAGTTTTTCCTTTTTCGTCTTTCATTTTCATAGAAAACAAAGGACAATTAGATCTGTAACTTTGTTTTGGAATCAAACAACTTTCCTGCTTTATGACAGCTGTTTCATATAACAAGTATGTCGGCTTATTTATAATGAGTATAAGGCGTTTATTTTGGAAACTTGCTTTCATAGAAAAAGTTACTTGAAATCAGAAATATACTCATCATGTAAAAAAGAAGAATAAATAACCACCACGTACAGAAGGTTAGCACGTAGCTAAGGCTAACCCTTTGTACGTGGCGGTAACACCAACATTAGGATGATACTCTACTCGTAGAGTTCCTCTGCACCTTACTTACCTCTTCGGACACGCTATATATTCTTAACCCTTAAGTTACATCGTGGGGTAAATTTCTACCCCACTTGCATAAAAACTGCTACAATTTTTTTTCTACTGAAAGTACATTTAATTCCTTTTAAGTATTCTCAGTAAATCGCACATTTTGAAGGGTAGTGGACTCATAGTAGGTGAAAAGTAATCCGTTTGAGCTGTGCAGACCTATGGGGTAAATTTTTACCCCACGATGTTCAATACGTATGTAGTTTTTTTACTATCCTAAAATTTTGTTTTGTCTATATTTATATAACTGAGGCCATATGAGTATTTTTATCTAACAAATTAGTTGCTTATATTCTAAAAGACGAAGCTTTTGAAGAAGAACAAGGTTTGTGGCATTCCATTGTACAATTTTAGAGTTGTTTATAAGACGCGCCGTCATACCACTCATACCGCTGAAATCATGAAACTGACGCTGAAACGGAGTGCAAAGTGGTAAAAATATGTAAAATTTTAAAAAAAAAGAAGAAGTACATAGAATTGAATCTTTCTAATGTTTGGAAGAAAAATTTGTTTTTTTTTTGAGTAAATTTTACAACATTTTTGCTGCAGAAAATTATTTGACATTGTTTTTCTGTTTATTTCATTACATAAATTATAATTAAATTTTTATTAGCTTTCCTGCATTAAACAACTCAAATATATTTAAGAAAGTCAAGCTATACCGTTTTTACTGTTATAATTAAGAATTTTGTACAAGCGAAATGTAAAAATGGTTAAAAAGTTGCTTCTTTCCATAATTAGAATTATAAAGATATTTTTTTAAACAAATGTTGTTTTTTGTTTATATATATGTTTATAATATGCTGGTCTAATATATAAAATAATAAATTAGAGTAATTTTTTAAGCTTTACATCATTTCTTGAAGTTTTCATTTGGGGTAAATTTTTACCCCACGATTTTAGTAGTGTAACAAAAAATCACCATGTTACTTGAGGGTTAAAGTACAAGCGAGCTGAGAAAAATATTGTGGGGCAGAGTCCTTGACGTGTAGTGTGACACAACATTAGCTGTAAGAAGTCGGTTATTAATAGCAATTCGGGAGGACCGGCGCGAGGGACGGCGGCGCGAGGGACGGCGGCGCGGGTGGGGTCACGGCCGCCCCACTGGTTCTCGGCACGTGTAACCTCTGCGATCCGCAACCCGCGATCCGCAACCCGCAGCCCGCGACCCGCAGCCCGCAACCCGCGACCTGCAGCGTAAACATCGCGGCAATGGTCAATTGGTTCTATAATCTATGGAATAGATTGATTATGCAAGTTGCAACCTGTTACCGCCGAGTTCAAGATGAACAATGAGAGTGAGCATGTCTCTTGTGCACTAAAATGATTGTGGCGAGTTCGCCTCGGTATGCACCGACCCTCATTGCAAGTTAGCCGGTCACAGTAGTAATGGTGGTCAAACTATTGTACAATATTCAATTATAATGCAAGATTGACGGCCGGTTTTTGGTAATTTGTTTGTCATATTTCTATTTTTAAAAGCTTTTTGTTGATGTATTGCCTTTACAAAATAAAGAAAAAAAAACGCTATTAGTTGAAGAATTAGGTAGATATTAAATGGCTTCTTAGTGTGAGTTATACGGTCTACAAGACCGCTTTGATGATGCACTTCTATTACGTAAACTATATTATCGAGCGACGTTGGCGCTCATGTTAATTATTATTATTTATGCCAATAAAGATTTTGTATGTACCATAGAAATCGATTCATGGGCGGGTGGTGACTGATGGACCTGTGTTATTTGGTCGGGCAATGTCAACTTAATATATTATGTCATAATTATTGTAACTTATTGCTGTACAGCCTATGGTACAGTGAGTTCGATGACACACATACATACATACGTATTAAATAGTCGTTACAGACATTTCAATATACAATGTCTTAAACAATTTGAGGCGACCTCTTCAAAGTAAAGTCTGATTAAAGAGGAAAGTTAACGCCACGTCGTTCTTTCTATGTCGAGGGAATCCCACATTTCGAATGGCACCGGCCATCTTGCATCCCACAGTAACAATAAATTAAAACCCAGGTGATAAATTAAGGACACAATAATATGTATTCCAAACGCGTTCTGACCGCGCGCTGCTGCGTCATACATCTTAGTACGTATGTTTCGAAATAATAACATGTTTGTTTATAAAAAGGGGCAAATGAGCAAATAGATCACGTGATGGAAATTGGAAAAAATCGCCCGTAAACAGTAAGGCGCACGCTCCGTGCCAGTCTGTGTCGTGATAAGTTAAGATAGAGACTAACGGTCGGAAACTCAAACCGCAAACGATTCCTAAATTAAGCAGCACTCAAATGCTTTAATTGAATACGAGTACGAGTTACGAGGAGCCATGGGCGCCGGTAGGGGAGTGCCAGGTGGTGCACTTGCACCCCTTGGGAATCTCGGGATCAGTAGGAACATGGAACATTTTGTAACCCTATTACCATGCCGTTAAAAGATAATTCGTAATATTATTTCGGCACTAAATGTATTTTGTTAACGTAAATAGACGGTCACTGTTGTTCGTAAAAAGTAAAAAGAAAAGAAAGAAAACTAAAATCTGCACCCCTTGGAAATTATTTCTGCCGGCGCCCATGCGAGGAACTGTCTTCTCTCACCCATCGCGACTCCAACACTAGACTAATATATATTCTGCGACACTAGTACGACTTAACCTTACTATAGACAACTGCACAGTTTGGATACAGGTAGACAATTGCAGAATGTCTGAATCTGAATCTGTATTTCCATACCAGTAGTACTGTTTTTAAACTATAGCCGAACTGTGCAGTTTTATCGGTGTCCTTTGCAGTATTGCAGTGGGGTTTATGCGAGTTATGTCATGATTTGTCTGCCGGTCTATCGGTTACATCATCCTCGTTGCCCCATAGCTATCGGCTCCAATCTTTATCATAATATGAACTTTTAATAACGTTAATTGATTAAAAAACACGTGAAACGATTTCGGCAATCTGTGTAACTGTACCGTTCCTTACTAAAAATCTACTGACTAGCGGCTACTCACTTCCATTCTTCGATGACAAAGTTAGAAGGGAAAAGTGCATGAGATTTGAGTTTTGACGTAACACCACGTAAAGGCTCGTCCACATTTGCATCATTTGCGCGATCAGATCTCCGATCAGATCTCCGTCGCGATCATCGCGCCGTATCAAGATTAGTGGCCTAAGATCCGACCGTAAAATCCTGCATGAATCGTTTTTTTCGATGAAATATATTTTAAAGTACCTAAATCTTTAGAACGTATGGAATGGATTAATGTTGGGTGGCCTTGTCAAAGGTCGCCGCAAGTACCTCTAATTAAGCTTAATGTGCATGCGATAAATACATAATTTGCATGTATATTTTTTTCAATAAATTTAACATCATTTGAAAGAGAATGACGTGACAAAATAAGGTATAAATGGTGACCAGCTCTAAGTCAGCCGCAACCTAGGGTGGCCAGCCCCTAAACAGACATAGTTCTTCGTCAAAATTGAAGCATCAATTTTTTTAATAATTAAAGCTTTATGCATATTGTACATGAATAGTTTGCGGCTATCGTGCAAGTGGCCAGTTGCACGATAGCCGCAAACTAGGGTGGCCATCACTTTTGTATACGACATCGCGTGAGGTTAGGAAGCGCAAGTGAAAAGAAGCACGCATTGTTACGTGCGATAAATGAGGATATTGCATAGCAGCTGCGACACTGAAAGCCTAGTCAACGAGTATATTTTGTGGATGGAAAAGTCCAAAACAGAATTTGACTTAGGAATTTGAGCGAAAAGTTCCTTTATACTTCCTATTTTTAGGGTTCCGTACTCAAAGGTTTCCCCTTCAGGGACGGGACTTACGGGACCCTATTACTAAGACTTCGTTGTCTGTCCGTCTGTCTGTCTGTCTCTCTGTCTCCAGGCTGTAACTCAAGAACGAAGTTTGGAGAACAGTGTTATTCTTATCACGTGGAAGAAGGTCACGTAAAAAAACAGAAGAAATACATTTAAATTGTCAACATGAAGAAGCTGATACACGTATAATGTTTCATACAAGCAAAGCGCCTCCAGAGTCTAAAGTCTTAGTCAAAGCTAATGACACTGATGTTTTAATTATTTTATTAGGTAATTTACACAAAGTACCTGCCATGGAAATTTGGATGGCTGGGACAAAATCCAAAAAAGCCAAAAAAGATGAAAGCTGCATAAATTGCACGCAACTAGGCACAAAGTTAGGTCCACTATTATGCCATGCATTGCCATCATTTCACGCATTCACAGGTTGTGATTATTCAGCTAAATTTATAATAAAGGAAAGATCAGGCCTTTCAAAATCTTTTCAAATAATAAAAAAAATTCAAACCGTTTTCGCGTCACTAACTGACGCAACAGATGTTTGTAATGAAGAAAAAATTTCTGCTGTTCAAGAATTTACTGCTCTGATGTATGGGGTTAAAAAATGTAACAGTGTAAATAAAGCTAGGTATATAATATTTACCAAACAATATTCGGCAACAAAAATGAGAGAATTTTTTTTAAGGAAAGTCACTCGCTTTGATTCAAAATTAATTCCACCTTGTTGGAAATCATTGAAGCAGAAAATGTTGAGAACTATATTTATAAATTGCATGTGGCAAAATGCAACTGAGCCAAGCTGTATTACATCTAATCCGGAAGAGTACGGTTGGTCAGTAATTGATGGAAATTTAAAACCAACGTGGTTCGTTGGCGATCCAACACCAATGACTGTAGAAGACATCTTGATAGAATCTCAGGAATTATCTTTAGATGAACACCAACAAAACATTGATGAAAATATAGAAATAGTTGATGGCTGTGATGATTCCGATGATAGCAATTATAGTGATACAGACAATGAAGAATAAAAATTTAAAAATATATTTAATTAAATAATTAAATTTTATTACAATAATTAATATTACGTAGAATAAGTTTTATTTTCAAAAATAATAATATTGTTAAAATCAGTAATAATAACAAACTCAAATTCAAAATAAGAGGTGTAACAGAATTAAGTAATAATACTTTAGAGTGTGTATATATCCCTTATTAAGTGTCCACTGTGAATTTTTTTAATTTTTTTATGGGCAAGCGCCCCAGCGCCAAAAATATTTCAATACAAAAGTAGGAAAAAATTCTTTTTAGCGCTGCTACTTTCACAGTGAACTCTTTACATGAGATCCATATACACTCTAAAGTATTCTTAATTTTGTTACATCTGTATACATAACGTGACCATTTATTTTTTTTTGGCAGGGCGGGACAGCTACAGAATGCCCCCCCCCCCCTTCCGCGCGCTGACTACTGGATTGATTTGAAAAATTCTTACAGTGTTAGATAGCTCATTTATCGAGGTTAAGGTTATATTTTATCACGCCAAGTCTAACAGAAGCGAAGAACCGGAGGGAAATGTGGAAAATACGGGAAAACTACTGAGTACTGGAGCAATTTCTATGTTATTTGGCACAGATAATCGAATCGAATCGAATCGAACTGACCAATCTTGATTCAGAAAAAAGACGCCAAGATCTTGAATAGTCAATCTTGGTCCAAGATTGCATTCCCTAAACACGAGTACCTAATAAAAACTGCTCCAGGGTACGTTGTTTTTTTTCATAGCTTCGATACTGTAGTCTGTAGCGAAGTTTGATGTCGACAATGTTTCACATGACGCATCGCGAAGTGACACAATAATAATGTGTTAGGCTTCGTCCACATTTGTATCATTTGCGCGATCAGATCACCGGTCAGATCTCCATCGCGTATCTTCGAAGCGTATCAAAATGATACGCGTATCATGATACGCCCCGATCGCTATTAACCGCGTATCTGATACGTGTCGTATCAAATACGCACATGATCGACAGAATGATCGGATCATTTGCGCGATCAGATCTCCGATCAGATCTCCGTCGCGTAGCATCGAAGCGATCATGATCACTAGTGTGGACGCAAAATGATCGCGATCGTGATACGCTTCGTATCATGATACGCCCCGATCGCTATTAACCGCGTATCTGATACGTGTCGTATCAAATACGCGCATGATCGGCAGAATGATCTAGTGTGAACGCATTTTGATACGGTGTCATGATACGGCTATGTCACGTGATCGAGGCGGTTTTCCCCCGATCATCAAAATAAATAGATCGATACGAGGATCGGCGAGATGATACGCGATCAAGATACGACGCGATGACAAAAATAGGCGTCCACACTATGATACGCATACTATAGTATGAGATCCGACCGTAAAATCCTGCATTAATCGTTTTTTTCGATGAAATATATTTTAAAGTAATCTTTAGAACGTATGGAATGGATTAATGTTGGGTGGCCTTGTCAAAAGTAGCCGCAAGTACCTCTAATTAAGCTTAATGTTCATGCGATAAATACATAATTTGCATGTATATTTTTTTTCAATAAATTTAACATCATTTGAAAGAGAATGACGTGACAAAATAAGGTACAAATGGTGGCCAGCTCTAAGTCAGCCGCAACCTAGGGTGGCCAGCCCCTAAACAGACATAGTTCTTCGTCAAAATTGAAGCATCGATTTTTTTAATAAAGCTTTATGCATATTGTACATGAATATCTATGGTGGCCAGTTGCACGATAGCCGCAAACTAGGGTGGCCATCACTTTTGTATACGACATCGCGTGAGGTTAGGAAGCGCAAGTGAAAAGAAGCCTGAAGCACGCATTGTTACGTGCGATAAATGAGGATATTGCATAGCAGCTGCGACACTGATAGCCTAGTCAACGAATATTTGTGGATGGAAAAGTCCCAAACAGAATTATTTGTTTTACTATGTAGTACAAAAAAATCATAGAAACAGACAGACGGACGGACTGGCAGGTGGTCAGGCAGGCAAGCAGGCAGGCAGGCAGGCAAGCAGGCTCGCAAGCAGGCTCGCAGGCAGGTAAGCAGGCAGGCAAGTAGGCAGACAGGCGGGCAGGCAGGCAAAAAAAAACATAGGAACGCGCGGCGGGCGGACGGACTGAACTAAATTACTAAATTTGACTGACATAATATTATAATAATTAGTACTTAATTACACTAAATAAAGCCAGCAACTCTGTTGCGCTAAAGCTCGTTTGTCGCGCGGGAACCGTACGCTTTTCCGGGATAAAAATTAACAAATGTCCTTTTCCGGGACTCATAGTATCCATACGAAATTTCAGCAAAATCGGCTCAGCAGTTTAGGCGTAAAGAGGTAACAGACAGACAGATAGACAGACAGGCAGACAGACAGACAGACAGACAGGGAGACAGGCAGACAGACAGTGGTATGGATGTTGTAATAAAAAAAACTTATTATTTAATATCATTTATTAATCTACGCTCTACGCTACAGGAGGAGATACATATTTTGTTACTACCATGTATACATAACGTGACCATACGTCCCGCTTTGGGCGGGACAGTCCCGCTTTCAGGCAGTCTGTCCCGCTGTCCCCTGCGAGGACGAAATTGTCCCGCTTTTGCAAACAGACCAAACGACAATAATTGAAATGTTTTTTATGTTTGAAATGCCTATGCAACGCCTGAAAGTAATGCATACGTACAACAAACGTGATTATATTCTGCCATATTTTGCTCGATATCAATAACTAGCAATTCCGCGTGGCTTCGCCCGCGAAAATTAGGAATTTCACAGACAAATTAGCCCACAAAAATAGCCTATAATTCTTGACGTGGTCTACTTTTTATCTGTGCCAAATAACATAGAAATTGCTCCAGTACTCAGTAGTTTTCCCGTATTTTCCACATTTCCCTCCGGTTCTTCGCTTCTGTTAGACTTGGCGTGATAAAATATAACCTTAACCTCGATAAATGAGCTATCTAACACTGTAAGAATTTTTCAAATCAATCCAGTAGTCAGCGCGCGGAAGGGGGGGGGGGGGGCATTCTGTAGCTGTCCCGCCCTGCCAAAAAAAAATAAATGGTCACGTTATGTATACAGATGTAACAAAATTAAGAATACTTTAGAGTGTATATGGATCTCATGTAAAGAGTTCACTGTGAAAGTAGCAGCGCTAAAAAGAATTTTTTCCTACTTTTGTATTGAAATATTTTTGGCGCTGGGGCGCTTGCCCATAAAAAAATTAAAAAAATTCACAGTGGACACTTAATAAGGGATATATACACACTCTAAAGTATTATTACTTAATTCTGTTACACCTCTTATTTTGAATTTGAGTTTGTTATTATTACTGATTTTAACAATATTATTATTTTTGAAAATAAAACTTATTCTACGTAATATTAATTATTGTAATAAAATTTAATTATTTAATTAAATATATTTTTAAATTTTTATTCTTCATTGTCTGTATCACTATAATTGCTATCATCGGAATCATCACAGCCATCAACTATTTCTATATTTTCATCAATGTTTTGTTGGTGTTCATCTAAAGATAATTCCTGAGATTCTATCAAGATGTCTTCTACAGTCATTGGTGTTGGATCGCCAACGAACCACGTTGGTTTTAAATTTCCATCAATTACTGACCAACCGTACTCTTCCGGATTAGATGTAATACAGCTTGGCTCAGTTGCATTTTGCCACATGCAATTTATAAATATAGTTCTCAACATTTTCTGCTTCAATGATTTCCAACAAGGTGGAATTAATTTTGAATCAAAGCGAGTGACTTTCCTTAAAAAAAATTCTCTCATTTTTGTTGCCGAATATTGTTTGGTAAATATTATATACCTAGCTTTATTTACACTGTTACATTTTTTAACCCCATACATCAGAGCAGTAAATTCTTGAACAGCAGAAATTTTTTCTTCATTACAAACATCTGTTGCGTCAGTTAGTGACGCGAAAACGGTTTGAATTTTTTTATTATTTGAAAAGATTTTGAAAGGCCTGATCTTTCCTTTATTATAAATTTAGCTGAATAATCACAACCTGTGAATGCGTGAAATGATGGCAATGCATGGCATAATAGTGGACCTAACTTTGTGCCTAGTTGCGTGCAATTTATGCAGCTTTCATCTTTTTTGGCTTTTTTGGATTTTGTCCCAGCCATCCAAATTTCCATGGCAGGTACTTTGTGTAAATTACCTAATAAAATAATTAAAACATCAGTGTCATTAGCTTTGACTAAGACTTTAGACTCTGGAGGCGCTTTGCTTGTATGAAACATTATACGTGTATCAGCTTCTTCATGTTGACAATTTAAATGTATTTCTTCTGTTTTTTTACGTGACCTTCTTCCACGTGATAAGAATAACACTGTTCTCCAAACTTCGTTCTTGAGTTACAGCCTGGAGACAGAGAGACAGACAGACAGACGGACAGACAACGAAGTCTTAGTAATAGGGTCCCGTAAGTCCCGTCCCTGAAGGGGAAACCTTTGAGTACGGAACCCTAAAAATAGGAAGTATAAAGGAACTTTTCGCTCAAATTCCTAAGTCAAATTCTGTTTTGGACTTTTCCATCCACAAAATATACTCGTTGACTAGGCTTTCAGTGTCGCAGCTGCTATGCAATATCCTCATTTATCGCACGTAACAATGCGTGCTTCTTTTCACTTGCGCTTCCTAACCTCACGCGATGTCGTATACAAAAGTGATGGCCACCCTAGTTTGCGGCTATCGTGCAACTGGCCACCATAGATATTCATGTACAATATGCATAAAGCTTTAATTATTAAAAAAATCGATGCTTCAATTTTGACGAAGAACTATGTCTGTTTAGGGGCTGGCCACCCTAGGTTGCGGCTGACTTAGAGCTGGCCACCATTTGTACCTTATTTTGTCACGTCATTCTCTTTCAAATGATGTTAAATTTATTGAAAAAAAATATACATGCAAATTATGTATTTATCGCATGAACATTAAGCTTAATTAGAGGTACTTGCGGCTACTTTTGACAAGGCCACCCAACATTAATCCATTCCATACGTTCTAAAGATTACTTTAAAATATATTTCATCGAAAAAAACGATTAATGCAGGATTTTACGGTCGGATCTCATACTATAGTATGCGTATCATAGTGTGGACGCCTATTTTTGTCATCGCGTCGTATCTTGATCGCGTATCATCTCGCCGATCCTCGTATCGATCTATTTATTTTGATGATCGGGGGAAAACCGCCTCGATCACGTGACATAGCCGTATCATGACACCGTATCAAAATGCGTTCACACTAGATCATTCTGCCGATCATGCGCGTATTTGATACGACACGTATCAGATACGCGGTTAATAGCGATCGGGGCGTATCATGATACGAAGCGTATCACGATCGCGATCATTTTGCGTCCACACTAGTGATCATGATCGCTTCGATGCTACGCGACGGAGATCTGATCGGAGATCTGATCGCGCAAATGATCCGATCATTCTGTCGATCATGTGCGTATTTGATACGACACGTATCAGATACGCGGTTAATAGCGATCGGGGCGTATCATGATACGCGTATCATTTTGATACGCTTCGAAGATACGCGATGGAGATCTGACCGGTGATCTGATCGCGCAAATGATACAAATGTGGACGAAGCCTAACACATTATTATTGTGTCACTTCGCGATGCGTCATGTGAAACATTGTCGACATCAAACTTCGCTACAGACTACAGTATCGAAGCTATGAAAAAAAACAACGTACCCTGGAGCAGTTTTTATTAGGTACTCGTGTTTAGGGAATGCAATCTTGGACCAAGATTGACTATTCAAGATCTTGGCGTCTTTTTTCTGAATCAAGATTGGTCAGTTCGAGATCTTGTTGAGATTCGGGTCGAGATCTTGGTCGCGAATCAAGATTTTCGGGATTTTCGAGATTGAGCAGAATAATTATTGAAAAAAATGCGTTTTTTTGCTGCAAATTGATAGTAACCAGTATTAGTGTAGGAAACGAACCGATTCTTTGTATGGGGACCCCGGAATAATTCCTCAGTCGATGAAACTTTGCTGGGTTATAGAATAGTATGAGCCAATACTATCATATAAAAATCAAAAAAAAAAAACATTAGGAAGTCAGTTATTCATACCTAAAAGTACAAATCTGTGTATATATCGAACGCCATAATTTCTCAGTCTAAATTTATTTTACCAAATGATTTATTTATACAAGTATGTGATACTTTATAAAAATCCAAAACTTTTTTCAAATATAAGTATTGCTTTTGTATGATAATTCTTTTTTCTAACCTCATTTTCCCAGCAAAATTTCTCAGTATTATTTTTTTCGCATATGACTTAAGAATGTCATGAGTAAGAAAATCCAAAAAAAAAAAACCATGCCAATAAAAAAATATTAAAAATCTATAAAAAACTTAATATGCAAAATTTCTCAGCATTGTTTCTTTTCAAAACTATGTTATGTAGTGAAATATACACACAAATACAAAATATCCAAAAGAAATACCATCCAGAACACCAAAATTTTAGAAGCGAAGCTATGTATCTATCCCGTGTTTACGCAATAATGTGCCGTCTTGCTTTACTAGTTAGGTGCAGATTAGCGTCATCGTGCATCTAGTCCGACCTTGACCGCGTGACCCGCACGGTCTAGGAACCTCGCGGGTCGGTGTGTGATTCTTTACATTTTACATTTTTCTTTTCTTTGTGGGTACGTAGACAACACAAAACTAATTTAGATAGATAATATATTTTTATCTTCGCTAAAAATTAAAAGTTATAGTGTACTTACATGTAAGTATCTACCTACATAACATAATATTATGTAGAATAGAATAATAAATCTATATAATATATAAAACTCAAAGGTGACACTGACATGTTGATCTATCAACGCACAGCCCAAACCACTGGACGGATCGGGCTGAAATATGGCATGCAGGTAGATGTTATGACGTAGGCATCCGCTAAGAAAGGATTTTGATAAATTCCAACCCCAAGGGGTTAAAATAGGGGATGAAATTTTGTATATAAAAATACTTTTTAACGCGAGCGAAGTCGCGGGCAAAAGCTCGTAATTAATAAAACTTATTTACCTCAGTGTTAAATAAGCAATTATTTTTATTATTAATTATGTTTACGAATTGTACAGTTGCTTGAAAAACACTATAAAATATAAACTATCGGCTATGGCAGGGTCGGATTAAGTCTGAGCTCCTCAAGATAATAATTTATTATTATAATTAGTTAAGTACATTATTTATTTATAAAAATATAAAATAAAATATTTGGTGGATTTGTTACATTAGGAAATCAAGTATTTTTATTTAGGACGTATTCAGGCCGTCCCCTGAGCAAACGACCTTGACCATGGCATACATTTGTCGCGTTGCCGAGATCGCACCAAAACCCTATTTTTTACTTATCTTACTTCAATATTGACCTAAAAAAAATTCTAACGGTAAATAATATGTCATTAGTGAAATTGCCAATCTATTGGCGAGTGTTTTAAAATAAACTTAACCCTCCGTGTACAAGGTGGGGTATGACTAACGTGACCATTTATTTTTTTAGTCAGAGCGGGACATCTACGGACACCCCCCCCTCTCCCAATTTTTCTTTTATAATAAAATGACAATTTTATTTTCATTTTAGTATTAATTATGAAAGTATAGAGGTAAATACAATAATTGACTGAGTATTTTGTGAATGTCTAGTGCCTATCTGTATAAGCAAATTATGGTGGAATAACCACATTTGTTGAATGGGAGCGCGTTATTTCCAGGCATTACACAGGCATTTCAAACATAAAAATAGTTTTAAATTGTCGTTTGGTCTGTTTGCAAAAGCGGGACAATTTCGGCCTCGCGGGGGACAGCGGGACAGACTGCCTGAAAGCGGGACTGTCCCGCCCAAAGCGGGACGTATGGTCACTTTAGGTATGACATACCCCAGCGCTAAAAACATTGATAGCATTTTTCAACGAAAAAAGTATGCGAGTTGCTTTTCTCAATAGCTACAAATAAGACGTTGCTCCTTTAATTCCTATCAAATATTCAGTCCTATGTCTATCACCAATTCTGTTACATGTGCTTAAAGTGCCTCTGGGTATCACATACCCCACCTAGTACAGCACGTAGCTAAAGAAGTATGTGTAACTTCTATTATTTTTATTTATTTATATGTTTCATTTGGTGTTCAACTTGATGAAATATTATTTTCTGGTATAAGTTTTGCTAAAAATATCTCGGTTATCGAAAAAAAAATATTTTACGAGTACTGACCGAAGAAGATGATGATTGGGACGCTGAGCTAATGAATTCCGAACAACAATCGGCTGGTAATGAAAATCGAATCAGTGATACCGGATATGGCCTATACTAATATATAGGAATACTGGGCACATTTGCAAAAGATATAATATGTCCATATTATGTATTTTACATACAAATTTTTGTGTCTAAATAACTGTCAATATTACGGAAACTTAAGTGACCGAGATCTATTTCATATTGTTTATTTTAAATTGATATTATAAATATGCTAAAACTAGATAATATACTATAGTCTTAGAAATAGAGAAGAATTTGATTGTTATAGGTGCAATTTCATTTTTGTACTAAAGAAAAGATTTCATATTTTATAGTTTCAAGAAGAAGTCAAGTTTTTGTACTTTTGCTTATCAAATGTATTTTATAATGTAAAATTGAATTTATTTTACATAAACTAATCCATGATTAGATATTTAAATATATTACTTTATTATTTTACAATCATAAGGAACAATTTTTCAGATTTAACTGCCTTTTATTGTTGGGGTATGTGATATGTCACACCCCACCTAGTACAGCATGGTGAGATTAGTCACCTAGTACACGGAGGGTTAATTTGTAAATACTTGGGAGATGCTGAATGATAAATTGGTATTACTTTGGAAGCTGATATCATGAGTATAATAAACAAAAATAGGAAATAAATAACAGTAAAAAGAAAGGTTATAATTATGCTGAAGATTATTGCTGTATATTTATTATAATTTTGTAACTTTCAAATTATGATTTAACCATCCTTTTCTCAAAGCAATTCAGACTCTTTTTGACCCCCTAAAACTTCGTTGTGGATAAAACAATAAGCTTGAATTTTCAGTTGCTATGCAAGCGTTGTATAAACATGGAATACTTATTTAAAAATATTTCATTCAATTTGAACTAGTAGGTTCAAATTGAATGAAATTTACTGAAACTTTACTTTGAAATTTACTTTAAAAAAATATTGAAACTGAAAATAATAAGGTTTTTACGGATGGGAAATTATTTCCCTTTGCCTGTTCATGACTAACCAAGATGGGGAATTATTTCCCTTTGCCCGATTACGAAAGAAATGTATAAATAAATATACTAGTTAGTTGATCTCACTCTACTTTTGAATTTATTTTCCTCGATTAATGTGCACAAAATTGTTTGAGTTAAAACGAGCTTATGTATCAGTATGCGAATAAAGCATCCAATAAACAATAAAATACCTAATCTTTAGGAGGTGTTTTAAAAAAAAAAACATTAATCAGACAAATGAAACTGTTTGAAACACTCCTGCGGACATAATGCCACTTTGCATTTTTAAAGGCATTATCTAAAACAATTGATAATAAAAATTTAAAATAAACTAAAATAATTGACAAATCTTAAAAGTTGACAAAAATAAATCCCCATTTTTTTATATATAGTGACACTAAATGGAGTTGCTAATGGACAATGAGAACTATTTCCCCACTTGCAAGTATGTATTTCAAATGAATCAAAACCACATAAACACTACTTTTTTGCACTGAAAATCATAACAAAGCTACAAAGAATATAATAAATAAGTACATAACAAATCAAATATCTACTTATAAGAATCTTTTTTGAAGAAACTTTGCAGATTTATAACCTTTCTTTTTACTGTTATTTATTTCCTATTTTTGTTTATTATACTTACTCATGATATCAGCTTCAAAAGTAATACCAATTTATACTTAAAATTCAAACATACATTCAGCATCTCCCAAATATTTACAAATTAACCCTCCGTGTACTAGGTGACTAATCTCACCATGCTGTACTAGGTGGGGTGTGACATATCACATAACCCAACAATAAAAGGCAGTTAAATCTGAAAAATTGTTCCTTGTGATTGTAAAATAATAAAGTAATATATTTGAATATCTAATAATGGATTAGTTTATGTAAAATAAATTCAATTTTACATAATAAAATACATTTTATAAGCAAAAGTACAAAAACTTGACTTCTTCTTCAAACTATAAAATATGAAATCTTTTCTTTAGTACAAAAATCAAATGGCAGCTATAACAATCAAATTCTTCTCAATTTCTAAGACTATAGTATATCTAGTTTTAGCATATTTATAATATCAATTTAAAATAAACAATATGAAATAGATCTTGGTCACTTAAGTTTCCGTAATATTGACAGTTATTTAGACACAAAAATTTGTATGTAAAATACATAATATGGACATATTATATTTTTTGCAAATGTGCCCAGTATTCCTATATATTAGTATAGGCCATATCCGGTATCACTGATTCGATTTTCATTACCAGCCGATTGTTGTTCGGAATTCATTAGCTCAGCGTCCCAATCATCATCTTCTTCGGTCAGTACTCGTAAAATATTTCTTTTTCGATAACCGAGATATTTTTAGCAAAACTTATACCAGAAAATAATATTTCATCAAGTTGAACACCAAATGAAACATATAAATAAATAAAAATAATAGAAGTTACACATACTTTTTTAGCTACGTGCTGTACTAGGTGGGGTATGTGATACCCAGAGGCACTTTAAGCACATGTAACAGAATTGGTGATAGACATAGGACTGAATATTTGATAGGAATTATAGCAGCAACGTCTTATTTGTAGCTATTGAGAAAACCAACTCGCATACTTTTTTCGTTTAAAAATGCTATCAATTTTTTTAGCGCTGGGGTATGTCATACCCCACCTCGTACACGGAGGGTTAAGTTTATTTTAAAACACTCGCCAATAGATTGACAATTTCACAAATTACATATTATTTACCGTTAGATTTTTTTAGGTCAATATTGAAGTAAGATAAGTAAAAAATTGGGTTTTGGTGCAATCTCGGCAACGCGACAAATGTATGCCATGGTCAAGGTCGTTTGCTCAGGTGACGGCCTTAATACGTCCTAAATAAAAATACTTGATTTCCTAATGTAACAAATCTAACAAATATTTTATTTTATATTTTTATAAATAAATAATGTACTTAACTAATTATAATAATAAATTATTATCTTGAGGAGCTCAGACTTAATCCGACCCTGCCATAGCCGATAGTTTATATTTTATGGTGTTTTTCAAGCAACTGTATAATTCGTAAACATAATTAATAATAAAAATAATTGCTTATTTAACACTGAGGTAAATAAGTTTTATTAATTATTTATTATTCTATTCTACATAATATTATGTTATGTAGGTAGATACTTACATGTAAGTAACTATAACTTTTAATTTTTAGCGAAGATAAAAATATATTATCTATCTCAATTAGTTTTGTGTTGTCAACGTACCCACAAAGAAAATAACAGCAAATACTAATTTAAGCAAAATATTTAAGGGGGCTCCCATACAAGAAACGTGATTTTTTTGCTCATAACTCGTAAGATTCAATAATGACAAAATCCTAAATAATGTTATTTGTACTTTAAAATTAAGTTATAATAAAATTAAAATAAAATAAATATGTTAGGAATCTCATACAAAAAACACAATATTTGCCTACTTTCGCTCTATAACGGTACAGAACCCTTCGTGCGCGAGTCCGACTCGCACTTGGCCGATTTATTTTTCTTTACTGTCACTTTCTAAGCCATTGAGGCTTTTGTTGCACATAAATCATAATACAACGTTCCATAACGAGCAACAACCAGACGGTAACGTGTGTTAGTGTCAAACAAACAACCGCAGCGAAAAAAAAAATTCCTAAATCTATTACAACAACAATTTACTTATTAGCCACGAAATGGCCACGAATGAATAGCGCGCGGGGTGGCGGGCGGCGCGGCTCGCGGCCTGTACCTCCCGCCCGCGCCCCGCGCATACACCTTGCTCGCTCCCGATTGCTATATTCAAATCTGTCTACGAGTATGTAAAATGTTTTTAGTTTTTAATACGCTTGATGATTTTTTTGGATATTTTTCTAGTTGAAAAGAAAGTTGACAGTGTACTTAAATCAATAAATAAAACAGATAGAGAAATTTTGCCCTGCTAGTAAAAAGGCAATTTTTAAAAATAGTATAAATACATGGTTTATGTTTTGGATTTTCATTTTGTGGCTATAAAACTTCAATATAATGTCATTCCCGTAAAAAAGTTCGACAGAGCAATTTTGGCGTCCAAGCCACGCCAAAAAAACATATTTTATTAAATTTTGGTGTTTCTGCTGGGATAATTTTTTGGATATTTCATACATTGTTTCTATACGTTCCATGAATATGTCCAGTGAAAAAAAATTCGACAGAGCATTTTTGCTACAAAAGATATTAATTAATTACGAATTTAGGTAAAAATACCTAACTTCTATTATTATTATTTTTTGGATATTTATACAAAACTTTTAATTCATGATACTTTACCATGCTATAAAGTTTTTTCTGACTGCGGAATTACTCCGAGGTTCACTTGCTTCGTTTCCTACACTATATTTTAACCCATCGATCGTGGCAAAACGAGACACAATAGCTTTTTCATTGTTATCGCGGCCGGATGTGGCCGCTTGGGGCTTCATGAATTAATATGATGTAATATATTATGTAATGTTTCAAAGAATTTGTTTTTGTGAAAATTGGGTATCTAGTCTAATATATATAAATCTCCTGTCACGATGTTTGTCCGCGATGGATTCCTAAACTACTTAACCGATTTTAATGTTTTTTTTTAAATATGTGCTTTTTTCCAACTTGAGAGATAGGATAGCTTAGTTAGATCTTTAATTATAGTCGCAATTTTATTTTATTGCAAATTATTTGTCTATAAAGAGCGACCATTGTTTATGCGACGCGGGTCACGGGATAGCGATGGACGTTGCCATGGTGACATACTTATTTAGTCACTAATTCAATAAAATAATACGGGTACGGGCGATATACTTTATATAATATGGCAAAGAAACGTTTGCCGGGACAGCTAGTTGTTATATATAAATTAAACATAGCCAACTCAGTTTTTACAAATTCAAGTTTTTTGAAAAATCTGACAAGTTAAGGCGCAGCGCAGACGACATACTATCTGTGACACACTTTTTAGTCCGTGGAAATAGAACCTATGCAATTATATGCAGTAACGCACACGACGCGCAGCGCAAACGTGTGCGTTACTGCATAATATATTCTATTTCCACGGACTAAAAAGTGCGTCACGGATAGTCTGTCGTCTGCGCTGCGCCTTATCCTATCATATACATTATACACGCAATATACACACATACAAACGCTAACACACACACATACGCACCTGTGAAGTTTACTTGTTTTAACTACAGATGGCGCTAGATCAAACCACAGGATATAGATCAAATGTTCGATTCGTGAGCCGTCAAACTCTTCTAAGACGCTTATCTGTTTACTATATATATACCCTAATCTGTGGTTCGCGCTTTACCGCGCAGGCATGAACAATCTGAAAATCTCGAAATCTTGTTACAATCTTGGACTATTTTGTCAAGATCGCGAACAGGATTTTGAAATTCAGGATTGATGGGTTTCAAGATTGAATCTTGGAAAATCACTCAAGATCTTGGTGGAATCTTGATCTTGCAAGATCAAGATTGCATTCCCTACTCGTGTTATAGTTTTGTCGTAATGTTCTACATCTAATCAGCTCCCGAATGAAGCGCATCGCAATATTCCGAAATCCAGCAAGTCCGTTATCAGTCGGTATTATTATTAGCGCGTATCAGGGCCCCCGTAAGGGCTACTGGCGCCTGTGTGCAAAAAAAGGATTCTGGCACCCCTTTAAGCAAATTTCTTGGGTCCTTGGTTTTGGCGCTCCTAAAGTTGGCGATTTGGCGCCCCTAGAGGATGGCGCCCGTGTGCATTGCACATATGGTAGCGGGGGCCCTGGCGCGTATCTATAACGCGAGTCCGGGCTGCGACCGGTTTCTGGTATGATAATTAAAATATTTACTATCAAAACTCCTAAAAACTGCACGTGTAAGCGAAGGACGTTACGTCACGCTGGTCGCTCCTCGTGCCGCGCGAGCGAGATCGTCCCAGCCGTCTTGCTCGCCCGCCACGTAATATATTATTATTCTCACAACAAATTTGGAGCCGAAATAGTAATCCATTTGCATACACGGGGTGGCCCGGAACCCCGAAATATGTGGAGTATCAGCGTACGCACGCTTATTTGTATTGTCTGCATGACTACGTTGAGGTAAATCTCTAAGTTTTCCTTTTGAATATATATTACTAATTACCTCCTGCTAGTCACTATAGGAGCTGCGACTACGTAACGGTGGAGGTTATAGACCCGACATGAAAATTATCATCGGGTCGGCAAATGTCGCTCGGACACCTGCTGCAATGGTTTAAAAACACTCGTCCTATCGACAGAACTGAACGACATTTAACTATAGTAGGGAAAAAAAGTTTCTCCGCATTACATATAAAATTCAAAAGGTTTTTTATAAAGTTCATTTACATTAGACTACAGTATGTAGGTACCTACCATTTTGTTGGATAACTTTAGGTTTTATCTTACTATTAGCATTTAGGCAGAAACGTGATCCCATAAAATAAAAAAGCTATAAAAATTTGGGGCTTCTGATCAAAAAGCTGCGACAAGTGGTTTTGGCAGTCCTCTCGTGACGTCAACCTGACACTGCCTAAGGAATTCTGCAGAGACTGAAATAGGTGAAAATCTGAAGGATCAAGGTCAGGCCTATACGGCGGATGCATTAACATTCAACACCTCCACCCAAACTCTCGTAATTTTTGCTGAGTGGCTAAAGTTGTGTGAGGTCTAGCGTTATCATGGTGAAAAACCACACCGCTTCTGTTGATTAATTCCGGCCGCTTTCTCTCAATTTCTCGCTTTAATCTCATCAGTTGTTCGCAGTACAGTTCAGAATCGATGGTCCTGTCTGGCGGTAACAGCTCAAAATTAATGCCTTCCAATTTTATTTTTTTATTTTATTAAATTCGGAAAACTTACGGCTACATACAAATATAAACAGAAGAATACACACATGAAGGCCAATTAAAAGTTTTCACATATAGACAGAAAATCTAACAACAAATATAAAGTCGGTAGCACAAAGAGCACAATCATAACAAAACTTCAAAATTCACGCACAAAATAATTTTTTAGAAATACATTTTTTTTATGTAGAAATCCCACCATACACAGCATCACCTTGTTGTGAGTTAACTCGGGTTTTGGCACAGTCTGTGAAGCATGACCGGCCTTTGACCACGATCTTTTTCGCACGTTCTTGTCGTACGTGATCCATTTTTTTCATCACCAGTTTCCATTACGTCGTAATAATGAATAACAAATGAGTTAAACAACACGGTTCATTAGGTTTCTTTGAGTGAGCTCATGAGGCACCCAAATGTTGAGCTTTTTGTGTACCCAGCTTTTCCGTAATGCGCCAAAACCGTTTTGTGGTCAATTCCCAGTTCTCCGGCTACGTCGTAAGTCGTAATATAATATAATATACCGATGTTGCTCCACTTTTTAACCGACTTCCAAAAAGGAGGAGGTTATATATATAGGTATAGGAACATACAAAAAAAACCAGACGAACATAATAATGTTCGTCTGGTTTTTTTGTATGTTTAACGACTTCGCCATTTGTGGACCAATTTTCCGGTACCGGCTAAGTTAAGTAAGTTACTATTTCACTATGTCAAGGATCTCAGTTCTGAGCTGGTATCGACTTCAAAAGAGTGAAAATTGGATGCGGAAGTAGTTGAGGTTCAGTCGAATTTTGAAAAAGGCACTAATGAAAAATAAGAATTATTTCATATTTTTAGTTATTATATCGTTTTTACCTTGGAAGTCAGATTCAATTTTTTGTTATTTAAAAATGGCATCAATTTTTTCCGGGCGACTAGAGCGACGTGCATCTTTGATATCAAAATTTCCGGATTGAATTTTATTTTATAATTAAAATGGAGCGTAGTAGCGCAAAGGATAATAATTAATAAAACAGACACTGCGGCTGCGGTAGGTCGTGGGTAGGTCCACAAAAATCAAATTTTTTCGTGGCTTGTATTGCATTTTTTTACCTTCTTTTGTAGTGAAATTTTAAAATGTATCTTTCTTCATTAGATTCATTCATTATAACAATTAGAAAAAAAAAAACAAATGAAAATCACACATTTAACATTTCCTAATTTGGATTTGAAAATTGTCTTCTTTAAAATTAAAACTTTCTTGACACCAAAACCAACCGGTTATCGGACAAATATTAGTTATAGGCTATAGCCAAAGAGGAGATTTTATTACAAGTTCATACTTCATAGATACTATGTATATACGAAAATACTTTTTTCCCAACCTATTAGCTTTGTCCACATTGTGCCGTTTTCCTTTCATCAAGGGCATGCCTTATAGCGCTGTCAACGTCAAACGTGAGGCATGCCCGTAACGCGCGTTGAAACCGTAGCGCGCGCTATGACATTTTTCTTTCAACGCGGGTGGATTTTGACGCGCGTCACGGACATGCCACACGTTCACTGTTGACAGCGCTATAAGGCATGCCCTTGTTGAACAGAAAAAAGGCACAATGTGGACAAAGCATTAGCTAGCTAGCATTTATTATTAATGTAGTTATAAAAGTTACTATTTATATAGACTCTAACTAATGAAACAGGCGCAGGCCCTGCAAGAAAGAATTAACCCAATCACGTTGTCGACTATACATATACAATGTACGTGATGGTCCCCTGATGAATAAAGGATCTCGTTCTCTCACCACCGTGGCCAGCAACCTCCCATCCTGCTGCAGAGCTTAAAGTCAGAGTGAGGACTTGTCGCATAGAGAAAGCATAAATAGGCTGCTAAGTCCTGAAATATTATATTGGCCATATGGCCGTGGTGTCTATCTTCTTTTACTACTCCAGGAAGCTTAGCATGACCACGTAAGGTTTCATTCTTAGGAAGAATAGCCAACACAATGAAACCAGTTATTATAGTCCTAAAATCTGTTAGTATTTCTATTATTTCGCATATCTACTGTAGAAAATTGTGCTTAAACTGAAAATCATGTCTGTAATCTATGGTCACCTGATTGTCCTACAGGAATGCCGATACGGTGCGTCAGATGGACATGTTAAAAGTCGGTATTGCGTGTGATCTCTTGCCTGCCATGTTGGTCATTCGTCACACTGGGTTAAAAAAGTGAAGCAAATTTTACTACTCACTAGCTGTCCCGGTGAACTTCGTGTCACTTTCAAACCTTCCTTGGACTTCTACGAATATTTAAAGACTAAAATCAGTCCAATGCGTTCAGCCGTTTTTGAGTTTTAGCGCGACTAACACATTTGAAAATCCATTTTTATATATAAGACTAGCTGTCCCGGTGAACTTCGTATCACTTTAAAACCTTCCCTGGACTTCTACGAATATTTTAAGACTAAAATCAGCCCAATCCGTTCAGCCGTTTTCGAGTTTCAGCGCGACTAACACATTTGAAAATCCATTTTTATATATAAGATTTCTGTACTGAAATTCAGAGACGAATCGGTGTTTGTTTTGAAATGTTCTTAGATATTATTATGAATGTATAATCAGGGCAAGGTTAAGATATTCATTTGTTTGAAGATTGATTTACAGCTCTCGGTTGATTTAAGTCCTTTCATGGCTCTGATACATCTCCTCTGGGTTTTAACTAGTAGAGTCTTGTGTACAGTCAACAGTGCACACACAGGGTACTATTAAATTAGTCCTGCTGGTTTGCTTGCTTTCAATTAAATCAGTTCCCTGAAATCAACGTAGGAGGCATTATTAATTTTATTATTATATTGTAATATCTTGACCGTTTATAGCTGCGCGTGCGCTCATACGGCGCTCATGCGGCAATAATCGTTGACTTATAATTACTACGGTCATTACTCATTAGCTAGCAAAAACTCGCTCAGAGGTAGTAAGACGGTCATATACAAGTCATATTCCAGCTGAGGGCATTCCTTGATTGCAATTTGCAATTGATCACTATTATACTGTTAGTTACAGTTATACATTGTCCGACCCACCAATAGCGGACTGTGGAGGTAATTTTGTATCACAGGTGTGGGCGCACCTGCGTGAGACTGCCGTGTGGGTGAGACCCGGCCTAGTGCTTTACCCGCAGTCAGCAAGGAGCGTAGGTTGGGGTTTTAATGGGTAAACCCTACGCAGGGGAGTCCCACAACGGAAGATATCGGCCGGTACCCCGGCCATCCATTTTGACATCTGTCAAACTCTTCATTAAATTGTTTATCTCATCAAATTATCTTCATCAAATTAAATTTATGGGGCTTACGTCAAAATCTTCATATGATTATGGGCCAATTCAGATTACAACGCGCCGCGTAGAGATGCATATTTTCTAAAGTACTAAATTGAGAGATTTCGTGAGCGTGAAACGTCTAGCAAATCTGTCAAATCCGTACAAATTTAGAAATGCATCTACGGGTATGAATTGACCCTAAGTCATTATTATTCGTCTTCGAGTGCGGCAGTTAGTCAAAGTGCATTTATTAATTATTTGATAGTATCTACAGCTAAACTTTGTATAAAAATGTAAGGGATATAAAGCACAGTGACGTGAAATAATACATCGCCAAGCTCCATGTCACATTTGCAAAGCAATTCGCCGTCAAAATGGTCGAATGCAGCTCGAGTAAGACCTCGAAAGTCGAAAGTAACATCCGAATTATTATTTTTTTCAACAAAAAATCAAAACCGACTTCCAAGGTAAAAACAATAATAACATCCTTTTAATATGAACTAAAAAGTATTAAATAATTTTTCCTATCTAATAGTGCCTTTTTCCGAATTCGGCTAAACCTCAACTATTTCTGTACTCAATCTTCATTATTTTGAAGTCGGTACCAGATAGCTGAATCTTCAGTTCTCTGACAGAATATTTGAAACTTTTGGAACTGGCACCGACTTCAAAATTATGAAGATTGAGCACAGAAATAGTTGAGGTTTAGCCGAATTCAGAAAAAGGCACTATTAGATAGGAAAAATTATTTTATACTTTTTAGTTCATATTAAAAGGATGTTCTTATTGTTTTTGCCTTGGAAGTCGGTTTTAATTTTTTGTTGAAAAAAATAATAATTTCACTCTTTTTAGTTACCTAGTAGGTAAACCATCGACACGAAATCCGTATGTTTAGTTTAATTGTTAACTTTTTTCTTAAAATGGAGAAATATAACGCCGCGACACCGTTTTGTTTTAAGCAAAATATTCAGGAGGGGGGGGGGGGGGGTTTGGGGGGGCGCAGATGAATGTAATTTGCATAGTAGTATATGCTTCCCGTTTTTAAAACAACGCCGAAAACCCCGAGCTTGTATCTACATATAAGGATTCAAGAGTTCTGTACAGCACCTTCGGAACCAGGATATACACTGGTGCAAAATGTTACTTTTTGGAAGCATATGCTCAAAATCCTTCAGAAAAAGTTAAAATCATAAGATGTTTCCATATAAATTTCAAGGAGTCCCCTCGATTACTCATGGATCGCATCATCAGATCACCACTTTGGTGACTATGGTACCAAATGATGACTTTATCTTATACAACAACAAAATAATTTTGAAAATCGGTCCACAAACGACGGAGTTATCCGCGAACAAACATAAAAAAAATAAAAGAACATATAACCTTCTCCTTTTTGGAAGTCGGTAAAATAACTTTCTCCTTTTTGGAAGTCGGTTAAAAAATGGACAACAGCTGCTGTACACAGTACACGACAACAACAGCTTTACACGAAAACACTTCGCCTTAAATGTTGTGAGGTCGTCTGCTTACGTAGTTGTTATTTTGAACGCCAATTTTCGATTATAATGTAATGAAGTTGAGTAAAAACTTTTCAAGCAAGGTTGGCAATATAATTGTAATGTTTGTCACTCGATCGGTCGCAGAAGGAGACGCAGCTGCGGGTATATTGCATCCTCAACATATTATCCATAATAATACGAGTATTATCTCACCATAGTCGAATCGCGATAGTCGGTATGAAGATACTTTAAGTCCCGGGAGATGGTGCTGCCCCCGCCAGGACGAGCCAAGGGAAGCGCAAGGGCACTACCTACCTTTTCTCGAAGTGTTTCGTCGTTTCTTTGAACCTTCATAGAATTGGTTTTAAATGTACCAGATAGTTCATACTCTCAGAATATGATGTCTATACTACTATTGACATCATATTCTGAGAGTATGAACTATATATAGTCTACACTAATTAAACATACAAAGCAAACAATCAGTTGAATAGCTCTAACACTTTAGATTTTATTGATGTCTAAAGTGACAAAATCGGTATTTTGTCGCTTACACACTGATGATATTCAAAATGTTCGACTACTTCCGAAGTGCTAGCAATCTGAAAGGTATGTAATCTAAGTTTACTATACAACCACCAAAAAAATTCTTAAACTTATAACTTTCGCAACCCATCCCCTAAAATGGGGGGAGGGGGAAGTTTCGCCAATTTTATGAATATCGACATGAAATTTTGTACGGGACTATAGATAGTAACTTAAAAAAAACCTATTAATAAGTACTTACAAGAACCAACTTACAAAAAGGACTGAAATCCCACTAAAACATTTCATGTAAAATGTTGCCAAGACAACCACATTTAAAGGTTTGCCCTGTGAAAAAGGTATCAGATCTCATGTCTATAGCCAAGCTTCTGAATCTACACGGCCTAACTCTACCGACCCCAACTTCAACAAATTCTACATATCAGTAAATATATAGGGCTTAGCTGTTTCAAATAACAGTCAAATGAAATAAAATAATTCATATACATAAAAATATTTTTTCTGTAATAATTTTAACTGTTAGCATATAATGTAAATTGTTTTGAGGAAAATGCTCCAATATATTATAGGAGCTCTGATTTTTAACCGACTTTCAAAAAGGAAGAGGTCATATTATATTCGGCTGTGGATATATACATTTTTTTATGTATGTGCAACGATTACTCCGCCGTTTGTGAACCGATTTTCAAAATTTTTCTTTTGTTGTATACATTATACAACAAAAGAAAATGTTGAAAATTCAAACAACATTATTCCGTCTTGGTACCACGTTCACAAGAGGTCTTTGAGCGCAGCGATTGAATCAATAAATTTCGTAACGAAAAAACCTAACACCCTCCACTGCGGCGTTGCCGGACTTCGGCACGGTGTTTGTGTGCGTGCGACTAGACGTATGCTAATTATAATTGCATAACTTGATAAAAAATGCTATGCAATAGCAGCTGTACTACGGCAGTTACCGAGAGCCACACGTATTTTCTTATTTTTTCTCGCAAGCTTCCATTCGATATTGCAACAGCGAAAAAATGGCATAAATATTATGTAGTTGTGCTTGTTTACCAACAACACTATAAATTTTGCATCTGACAATCCGTAAGCCTAATATTTTTCCTTATTGACTAGCGACTAGAGAGACTGATATTTCGCGTGCATGCGCCTATGTCGTGGATACCTACCTCATTCTTAATTATTCAGGTTTTGTAATTCTTAATCGTTTATTTACTGGCTAAGAATATTAGAAGACTTAGCACACATCATGATTAGTGATTACAACATTAATAACAACAATTTACTGAAAAATCAGCGGGACAAAAGAAAAAAGTTTACAGCAAGGATTTTAATTATATGTAACCTAATACCTAAAAATTATATTTGCATAGTAACTTTATTGTTAATTTATTAATATTAATAAAACAATAACGAGATACAAAAAACATTGAAGAATGGATAACGTGGGTAACTAACAATTTTAAAATTTGCGTTAAAACAAAAATTTATTTTTGTTATTACAATTACTGTAAATTTTTAAGTTATCAGGTTCAACCAAAATATTTTTTAAAGTCTTTATTTTTAAAAGAAAAGGGTTAAAAGGTCCCGGTTACAATATCGTTCTCGCAGTAAAAGTTAGGCTTTAAACGGTATCTTGGCTATTTTTCATTGTATAAAAATAAAATTATTTAATCATTATTTTGTTTTAAATGCATTTTATTGGTTATGCAATTATCTTCTATATCTTTTTATACATAGGTAATAATTATATAAAAATGGATTTAAAATTGTGTTACTACTGTTAAGTCCTGTTACTCGAGAACGGCTGAACGGATTGGGCTAATTTTAGTCTAAAAATATTCGTAGAAGCCCAGGGAAGGTTTGTTAGATCAGAAAATATGAAAAAATTGCGAGTAACATGTTCTTACATGTCATATAATTTTGATGTTCGTCCCGTCGGTTCGGTATTTTCAGCATAGTTGCTCGGAGATCTACATTAAATAAGGGTTTGGAATCGACAATAGCCGCGTACTGACCAAGCGAGCCGCCTCGCGAGGCAGTCTCGCGCGGCATTTGCTCGGTCGGTCAGAACGTGGCTGGTGAGCGCGGCAAACATATCGAGGCGCCTTTGAGCATCGACAAAAACCAACAACGCTCGGCTCAGGCTGCGGCACGCTCGGGCGAGGCAGCGCGTGCGTTTATCTCGGGCGAGGCACGTCCTGACCAAGCGAGCAGCCTCGCGAGGCAGCCTCGCGAGGCTGCTCGCTTGGTCAATACGCGGCTAATAAAATAAATTCAGCAAAATTATTATGTTGCAAATCCAACAAACAATAAACCTTGACTGTGCAGTTTACGTCAAACCGTCACAGAGTGAACAAGTGCGCTCACAAACCACCTTTTTTACAAGTACCCACTATGGTTGGAAAAAAATGTTTTAAGTGCAAAAAAACTATCACCAAAAAAACACCAGGCCTAGAATGCAGCCGATGTGGAAACTGTGTGCATGCTGACCCGACTTGCTCTAAACTTTCGAACAAACAAATAAATACGTTAAAAAGTTCCGCGGGAATCGAATGGTGTTGTAAAGAATGTCTGAAGAACGTATCACGCAGATCTTCTTTTCTGACCCATGAGGATGACGACGAGGACGAGGAACTTGATCCTAGAGCACAGATTCAACAATTCGACGCAGAGAAGCTGGTGCAAGATATTAGTAGAGAAATTAAGAAAACTTTTCGATCTGAACTGTCAAATCTGGAATCCTCCTTGGAATTTCTAAGCGAGCAAATGAGAACTGTTGAACAATCTATAAAAAACAAGACGCTGTAATAAAAAATCTTGAGCATAAAAATCAGGATTTGCATAACAGAAACAAACATTTGGAATTACGAGTCGCTGTTCTGGAGCAAAACCTACTTAACTTCGAACAAAACTTTTTGTTGGCGTCTATTGAAGTAGCAGGTATATCAGATATACATCCCAATAACATAAACAAAACAGCTAAAACCTTGGCTGAAAAAATAAGCATGGATCAAAGTGACATCATCTCCTGTCAGCGGCTACCTGGAAGCAAGGAGAAACCGGGAGGTATCCTAGTAGAACTGAAATCCAAAGCTGTGCGTCGGGAATGGTTAAACGCGGGAAGCAAAAGCCTCTTACTGCTGGACATCTGAACCCGGATTTACCAAAAGAAAAGGCAGATAACAAAGTATTTGTGCGAGAAGCCCTAACTAAATATGTAAAATCTCTTCTTTACCATGCAAAAACCCAATTAGGTAACTCATTTAAATTTGTTTGGTGCAAGGATGGCAAGGTATGTGTCAGAAAAACGAACGACTCAAAAATACACTATATCCGCAGTCTCCAGGATATTAATAATTTAGCGAAACAGGTACCAAAAGAGTCGATTCATTTTTCTACACCATCCTAAATAAGTAACCTAAATGTTTATAATATTATAATAATAAATAACATATTATTTAGTAAAAACTTATAACCTTTGTTATGGCTGCTCAAATTGTAGAATTAACTAATTGTACTACTATTAACACATTTTACAGTAACTTACCTAATAAGTGTCAAATATCTCATTCTTGTCTACATATTAATATAAGATCCATCATTAAAAACTTCAATTCACTTTTGCAACTAATTTATGAATCTCAAATTCCCCTGGATGTTATTGTCCTAACTGAAGTTGGGATTTCAGAAAACATTGTTAACTTGAATACCATACCTGGCTATCTCATGTATTCACAACTACGTAAATCTAAGAAAGGAGGTGGAATTGTTGTCTATATAAAAAGCCATATTAAGTTTACTATGCACAATCACAACACTATTTCATTTGATAATATAACTGGCACTTTAAAGACTAATAATAATGATCAACATATAAT
This sequence comes from Polyommatus iphigenia, assembly GCA_963422495.1. NCBI lineage: Eukaryota > Metazoa > Arthropoda > Insecta > Lepidoptera > Lycaenidae > Polyommatus > Polyommatus iphigenia. The sequence continues at coordinate 13,360,292 of OY730181.1, read as the reverse complement.
CTTATGCGCTGTATATAGGCCACCATCAAGTATTAAATCTCAGTTTGTAAAGGAGCTAGATGAATGCATTTCTAAGTATAATTTAAATGAAAATTTCCTGCTGATCGGCGATACCAACCTCGATCTAAAATCCAACTCATCCCATAACAACATCTACTTAGAAACACTGGCCGGGCATGGATTGTCATGTGGAATCTCTAATTACACCAGAATCGAACCCAGGATAAATTCCCTTACAAAACAAACGATTGTAACAAACACTTGTATAGACCATATATTTGCCCGATTCCCTACTTCACATCTGTAGTGTACATATCTAAATTTCTTTTATAAAAACCTTTTTTATATTATTTTGTACTCTTTAGTTTATGGTATTTAGACTTGTTTACTTTTTGATAGATTTTGTCATGGGATTATAATAATTCATCTTGAACATCGAGTGCGTTATTTTACAAGATTCTCCTTTGCACCTTCTAAACTGAAAGTCGGGCAAGCGATTCACCTCGCAACGACGCGAGGACCGTGCTCACTTCATTGGTGACCCCGGAAGGAACACAGGATGGAGAATCTGAAGGAGAATGTAACCAGCGAACAAGGAGACGGCGCAAGACATCGGTGACCATACACGCCATCTTCATCACCATCACTCCCCGCCCCTTCGCACCGCGTCAGCCAGCATCGCCTCATCGGGTATCTCGTCCACTAGCCGCAATGTACCGCGTCCTGGACGACTCCGCATCGGCATCAACGGGCTTTCTCACTACACCGACCGGTCAGCAAGCAGAGCACATCTCTCCTGGTCAGCACGTAGCATCGGCCCCGCACGGCAGCTATCCGACTCACTGGATCCCGTGCAGCAGCTTACAGTTCCGACTCACTGGGACTCACTGCAACAGTTCCGACTCACAGGAACTCTGGCGACTTAAGCGACAAGACTTAAAGATTCTACCTTCGGTCATGTTTACTGACTATTATCGCCCTTGACGGTCTCTGGAGGGGGGTGATGTAGTGTACATATCTAAATTTCTTTTATAAAAACCTTTTTTATATTATTTTGTACTCTTTAGTTTATGGTATTTTGACTTGTTTACTTTTTGATAGATTTTGTCATGAGATTATAATAATTCAACTGGAATATCGAGTGTGCTATTTTATCATTTTCTCCTTCGCACCTTCAAAACAAGAAAGTTGGGCAAGCGATTCACCTCGCAACGACGCGAGGACCGTGCTCACTTCACATCCATACTCGGCGGTGCTCGATATTGCACTGGCTGACCACCGTGCGATAGTGTTTGCTTGCATCGATAACGCAGCCCTAAGGCGTATACACACTGACACGTTAACTAAAATAAAAATCAATTACAATAATTATTATGAAATACTTAAAAATACTGACTGGTCAATTACACAAAAATTAAAAAATCCGATTGATAATTATAATTTTATTAAAAACACATTTAACTATGCCACCCAGCAAGCTTCTTCTATCCATAAAGTAACGAAATGCGACTCACGTAATAAAAAGAAACCTCCTTGGATTGACGATAACATTATAAATCTATGTAAAAAAAGAAATAAAATTTATAAAAATTGGATTAACAGCTCTTATGATCCCAAACTTCGGCTAGATTATAACAAAATTCGAAACAAAATTCATAAAGTTTTAGAAAAGAAAAGGAGTGATTACTATAATAAGCAAATAAAAAGAAACTTTAACGACACAAGGAAGGTATATCAAATAATTAACCAAATGATTGGCCGAACTACTTTATCAATTGATGAAATAATCAAGAAATCCTTTAGCTCACAGGGTATAACAGTTAAAAATATTGCAGATAATTTTGCACATACGTTTGATCAATCAGTAAAATCTATTATTCCTAATTGTAAGAATAAAATACATAATACTCAGACAGTAAGTACAAATTCGTCAGTATTTTTTAAAAACCGCACATAATGTTTTTAATATAATAAAAAAATTAAATTCAAGAAAAGCGCCGGGGCCAGATAAAATATCGACCTCTGATATTAAAGTTTTGGGGAAGGACATTGCTGCAGCAATTGCCAACCTAATTAACAGCAGTCTTAAAACTGGAATGTACCCAGATGAATTGAAAGAAAGTTTTATTAGACCTATTTATAAAAAAGGTAAACATAATGATTATTGCAATTATCGCCCTATTTCATTGTTGTGTTCTATTAATAAAATAGTTAAGAAATATTTATCAGACATAATCCAGAACTTTTACAAAGCCAAAAAAGTACTTTATTCAAAACAATATGGATTCCAGTCTGGTAAAGGCGCCCCTGACCTTCTGAGGCACTTTACGGACACAGTCAACGAAGAACTTATTGACAAAAAATATGTTTTAGCCTTATTTATTGATTTTTCCCGGGCATTTGATACGCTAGATCATAGTACACTCATCGATCAACTTGACTGTTGCGGAATTAGAGGACAATTTCTTGAATGGTGCAAAAATTATTTAAAAAATAGGAAATTTAAGGTTAAGATCGATAATACTACTAGTTCCTTTGTAAACGTGACTAATGGCACGGCTCAGGGATCGGTGTTGGGACCCCTATTCTTTTTTTCTTATGTTAACTCTATGCATCGGTGCCTTAAGCACTGCTTGTGTTACCAATTTGCAGACGACACATGTCTATTGGCAGCAGCTAAAGACCTCAAAACAGCTATAGATAAGCTTCAATCAGATTTTAATGAATTATTAAAATGGTGCCATGACGCAGGGCTGGTAATCAATACGGACAAAACAAAATTATTAATTATTAAATCTCCTTACCTTAAAAAAGACCCCACTCCCGTTAAGCTCATAGCCCATAATCACCCTTGTCTCCATATCTCGAACACCTTACGAACTTGTGCTTGCCCAAAAATTGACATCGTCAGCAGTCAAAAATACCTTGGACTCATTATTGATAACAAATTCTGTTGGTCACACCATATCGAACACGTGGTAAAAAAATTAAGACAATTTTTGGCCAATATCACAATTTTAAAAAACCGTATTCCTTTTAAAACTAAGATACTCCTATATCACTCTCTGGCTGAATCGTACGTGTAATATGGTCTTAGTAGCTACGGGAGAACTTATACAACTTATCTTAACCAAATCCATAAACTGCAAGTTAAAATCCTCAAAACAATATTACCTCAAAAATTTAAATCACACGACCAATGCGAGGAATTAATATTCAAACAGTGTAAAGTGTTACCTGTACCTGATATGGTAAAATATAATTTATTAAAAGAATATTTTTTTGACGACTATATAAAACTTACGACGATATAAGACGGCCAAATACCTAATACCGCGCTCATTAAACCAATTACCACCTGAATTAGTAACCACCATAACTCGTTCTAACATAAAAAATAAAATAAAATCCTACTTTCTTTCAAAACTTTGATACTATTCTTCTAATTTATAGTACCACTGGAATGCGCTCATCTTACTTCTAATAATAAATTAATTATTGTACACAAAGTCACAGACTAGACGTAAACTAATAACCAGTACTATGTCATTAAACCTACGTGGTTTTTTTGTTAGTGCTTAATATATATAGTTTTAAATTGTTTGTATTGATAAATAAATAAATAATTATAATAAATAGATGACGCCCGCAATTCCGTTGCGCCAAAATTAGTTTATCGCACGGGAACCGTACATTTTTCCGGGATATAAAACTATCCTATGTCCTTTCTTGGGACTCAAAGTATCTGCATGCCCAGAAAAATCGGTTTAGCGGTTAGAGCGTGAAGAGGTAACAGACAGACAGACAGCACACTTTTGCATTTATAATATTAGTATGGATTAACATTGCATTATGTTTACAAAATATCAAAATGTAAAATTTTAGACCATTTGTGTAATTAATAAAGTACTTATCCAGTTTTTGTCCTATACGCCATTCGCCAGTCTATTTAGTTCGTTTCGTTTGATATAGTTAGGGACTACCATTATTTGAATTTTTGTAAAAATTTTGTTAATGGTTTACACACGACCGGTTTTGACAAAATCATTTTTAGGAGCTTTTAAACTTTATTCAGCACCTACCAGTACCTACTTCACCTGTCTTACTTTAAAAAGTGTCCGGGAATGTCATAAAATGCGTAGGTTTCCCGTTTTTTTTTTGGTGTGAATGCTTGAACAGTTTTTAGCATCGATTTTCTATATCGTCAGGTCCAAAGTCTAATCATGGCCTAAGTAATTAATGTCAATGCAGTCAAGAAGTGCTTTGCTGAAACTCTCGATGGAGTTTTGGAGGGAACACAAAAAAGCACGTTTCTGAAAGTTGTACCACTTTCGGACTACACTTGTGCATGATATTGATAATGAATATGTAATGGTTAATATTCTACCAATATTACACATTAAGAATCCAGTTAACACAATTTTAGGAAAACAATAGGTACAACGATAGTATAGGCTCATAAAAAAATACAAAAACACAACATCGCTCTTTCACATGCCCGGCAAAACCCTTTTGTATCTAAATGTGATAATCCAACTTCGAAACTAGTTTAAACTTTTAAATCTGCCAATGAAGCTATCTCTTCCCGGAATTTTGTCAAAGGCTATGTGAGATACTTAATACCTACCTTAATACGCTTTACCACAATACAGGGTGCAATTAAACCTTCCTGCCAAATTTTGATATATTGATCCTTGTTAAAAATAAAAATACACGTATTTTTTCTTTTATAGTCACTCAGTACTAAAATGTTGAGAAATAGCTTCCGAAAGTTATCCTAAAAAACACTACAATTAATGGATACGACGCGTCGGTCGCGCGTGACGTGCCCCCGCGCGCGCGCCTCATCCCGCGTCACCCCCTCTGAGTCCCCGCGCCGCGAGTGACCATTCTGCAACGATTTTAAATGGGATAAAATATGTCATTGAAAAAAAATTACACCCAATTTTTTTTTGGTTAAATGGACTCTCCTAATGATACCTAAGCCCTGGAAAAAAATTGGCAAGAAGGTTTAATTGCACCCTGTATATTGTCACTTCGATGTCCCGAGCATGTCCAAAAATAATCTTCTCCACGACTAAAATTGGCCAACTAACAGTATGAATGAAAATTAGTCTTAATAAAATTGTAAAGTTTTTATAAAGTCATAAGAATTCCTGTGTACACATTAATTTAAACAAGAATAGAATAAATTAATATAACAGAATATTTTTATTGCAAGAATACATAATACAAAGGCCTTAACATTCAAAATATATTATTTTGGTTCATTCTGCCATACAAATGGCGTGCAATTGAACATAGAAAATATTTACTTAACTATAAGATTATGTAAAATTATAAAATACGATAGGATTCAATTAAGATATTATTTATCAAAATTAGTACTACAATGTCAGGATAATGTCAGAAAGTTAGTTAATTAAATATAATTTAGGGTTAGTAATAGTAAAAATAAGCTATAAAGTCAAAATAGAAGTCATAAGTAAATTATTAAATTGCATATATTATAATAAATAAATTTTTGGAACATTACATTGGCTCTGACGTATGAGACATGTATAACATAATATTTATAATTATATACCTACGTATTAAACAATAGAAACAGTGTTTTAGTAACCATTTGGATATCTCTCTTTTAAAGGCATTTATAGGTAATTCCTTAAATCAATTTATTATATAGTTTTATAGCATTTACGTAAGCATTTCGCTTGAAAATATCCATTTTACATTGAGGGAGAAAAAAATTGAATTTATTCCGTGGAGTGACAGTTCTGTTAATTATATTACAACTAGCGACCCGCCCCGGCGTCGCACGGGTATAAAATAATATATAGCCACTAAAAAAAGGATTAAAATCTATAGATTATGATCCTTCACGTGGTCTACTTCTTATCTGTGCCAAATAACATAAAAATTGCTCCAGTAGTTCGCGAGATAAGCCCTTTCAAATAATTTCCCCCGTTTTTTCACATTCTCCTATTAGTCTTAGCGTTATAAAATATAGTTTAGCCTTTTTCAATAAATGGGCTATCTAACACTGAAATTATTTTTCAAATCGAACCAGTAGTTCCTGAGATTAGCGCGTTCAAGTTAGCCCTTTCAAATAATTTTCCCCGTTTTTCCACATTTTCCTCTATTTCTTCGCTCCTATTAGTCTTAGCGTGATAAAATATGAAGGCCTATAGCCTTCCTCGATAAATGGGCTATCTAACACTGAAAGAATCATCGAAATCCGTTGCGTAGTTTTAAAGATTAAAGGGAACAAAGGGACATGAGGGAAAAAAAGCGACTTTGTTTTATAATATGTATAGATTTAGGGGAAAAAATTCAGGGTTTTGTTTCACGAAAGTTCAGATGTCTTTTGTGTACCATCGAGGAAATTGATTCCCAGGCAGTTGACAGACCAACGTCATTTGGTCGGATTATGTCAATTGAATGTTAATTGTGATCTGTCGGCTAAGTTTGACTTAACCCGACCAAACTACGTAGGTCCCCCATCTGCTTACGAATCAACTTTTCTGATAGTACATGCAAACCAACGATAGAATGTTGGATTTTACGAATAAAGGTTTACAGCTATCCAACGACCAAGCACCGTAAACAGCTCGTATGCATTTTTTTTACACGAAAGGCTTTGATAAAATCCACGGAGTTACCCAATATGAGACTGTATGATAGCGTTGAAGCGACGTACCCGTGATAAGCATTTAATGCAGCTTCAGTGGATACCTTCAGACGTAGTTTTTCAATAGCAAATACTAATTTGTCAAGTATATACGAGTATTCTACGGGCGCTTTCCAGTCACAATATTTGTCTACCATTAAACCTAAGAATTTTATTGAGTCAACTTCTTTAATTTTAGTATAATATTATTTAAGAATTTTGTCAAGATTTTTATTAATTTCATTTTGGTATGTTTTTTGGTCATTACTCATTAGTCATTACATTTAATTATTAGGGTTGTATCATCTACGAAAAATATAGTTTTATATATTCTGACCTTTGGAAGGTCGTTAATATAAAGAAAAATATAAAAGGTCCAAATATACTTCCCTGAGGGACACCATATTTATTAAACTTTGGAAGCCTTTCCAATCTTACCAATCTCTACACACTGAATCCGATCATTGAGATAGCTTTTAATCCACTCGTAAGCTTCTCCTCGTATGCCGTATTTGTACAACTTGTGGAGCAGTAGTTTGTGATTGACAAAGTCAAGCTCATATTAGGGATCCATTTTTCAAACAAAACTAGATATATTTTTTTTTCCATTCGACTCCGCCGAAGCCTAAAGCCAAAAGTAATCATTCAAAGTTCGTACATTGTTTTACTGTAGTACCTAAAGACTACTGGTCGGATATAATTGCTTTTGTGTAAATTATTTTTGCAATGACTGCTAACCCAAGAGCCAGCGACAGCCAGACTTTCGTCATTTTATAAAAGCTGAAAGTTTATCTGTTTATAACCCCCATAGAGGTGAGAACGACCAGTAAGCGTGGAGTTTCGGTCGCGGTTACTTTAGGAGGTATCCAGTTCTGAAGGTCTACCTGGCCTTCGATTAAGAGCTCAATTTTTTATCTTATTTTCTTCGGAATAACTGTAGGAATCCCGTCATCCACTGCCGGACATTTTTGACAGTCCTACTGCCGGACCACCTCAAATACTTTAAGGAAGCTTAAGCGAGTCTAACATAATTATTACCTAACTGCATACATTTTCGCTCAAATGGTCAATTATAAAATTTTAATATAATTTTACCAATTTCGAAAATCAAAATAGTTAATTATTATCATTCCGCCGCTTCTTCTCGCCGCCGGGGTAGTTGATAGTTCCCGAACCGTTGGTAGGCACCAGTAGGCAGTAGCTACTACGTTCTGAAAGTATTTGATTCAAATCTAGTCAGAAATAAAACAATTTTTATTTTATTTCATTTTTCGTGTTGTCCTACACGTTTTTCGTTTTATTAATGAATTAATATGGGTACAGTAATTTCCAAATCATTAACAATATCGGGCGCTTACTCCCAGGGGTGAGATTGTATTTTTGCTGAAATAAAAAGTATCCTAGGTCTATCTGTAGGCACAGACAAAGTTTTCAAAATCGGTCCAATAATTTCTTACATTAAAAAAATAATTACAAATAACATATTTTTCTCTTAATATTGACATTCTGTTTACTTATGAGTTTATGACTTATGCGTTTCTAGTACTCGCTTATAGGAAGCGTGGTATTTTCCAAATTGGTAAGCGTTTTAAATAATTACCTTTTACCGCGTTGTCTATACTTACTCTATTATATAAGCAGTAAGCACCCGTGGAAATTTGTCAGTTTTTATAATATAGCGGTCTATAGCTTTATCCACATTGTACTCTTTCTGTTCATCAAGGGCATGCCCTATAGCGCTGTCAACAGCAAACGTGAGGCATGCCCGTAACGCGCGTTGAAATCGTAGCGCGCGCTATGACACTTTTCTTTCAACGCGGCTGGATTTTGACGCGCGTCACGGGCATGCCACACCTTCGCTGTTGACTGCGCTATAATGCATGCCCTTGTTGAACAAAAAAAAAAGGCACAATGTGGACAAAGCTATTAGCTATGTCCAGATTATGCAATTTCATCTTCAATTTTCGTCATCTTCTTTTTATTCAACTTTCGTTTGGCATATTCAATAATTGAATGCGTCAAAATCCACCCGCGTTGAAAGAAAAGTATAGCGAGCGCTACTATTTCAACGCGCGTCACGGGCATGCCTCACGTTCGCTGTTGACTGCGCTATAACGCATGCCCTTGATGAACAAAAAGAAAAGTAGTGTTGACAAAACTATTTCATAATATAAAAAATGGGGTGTTTGCGCTTCCAGTTGCGCTCTACGTAATTAAATTTATAGAAAAACTATATAACTTGCATGATGATCTTATTAAAAATTTCGTTTTTTTAAATGTCTGGATGACTACGGAACCCTAAATGTGTGTCCCGACTCGCGCTTGGCCGATTTTACATGACGATTTATCCTTCAAATGTCCGTAGCAACTGTAGGTATAAAAACTGAAAGTTACGTGCACGACTGCACATTTAAAAAAATATAAATTAACAATATATTACTGTATATCGACATAAAAACTTTGAGGAGCACTGACATTTACAGAAGCGGTCACTTTTTATCGCAACTGTTAACTGTCATGGTCACACATTGTTAAATTAGCGTTTAAAAAATCATCTTCTTAACCTTTTAGATATTTTCTGCACTTTCGAAATAGACATCTCACGCCTTATTGAATTTCGTCTTATCTTACTGTGATTAACCTAAGCCTACCGACAAGATTTTAAGTAATTTTGGCATACTGCGATCGAGCTCCGAGCCAGCTAGCAAAATATTTAAAAAATAAAATGTTTAAAATTATAATTTTCATACTACTATTTAAATGTCACAAAGAAAACTCTTATCGAGCACCTGTTTCCCTAGTTACTGTCAGCTCGTAAAACATTTTGCGCTGCGCCTGCGACTTAATGCCTGTAAGAGCATCTGTCAATAATTAGTAAGTGAAATATTATTACTTATTCATTATTTATGAATGAAAGGAAGAAGGGTTTAATGTTAATTTTTACATGCTAAATAGAGTGAACCATCTGGTACCAACTACCAGCATATTGCATGCTGTTACCATAATAATAATATGTATCACCAGCTGTCCCGACCCCCGACACACGTTCTGTCGCTGTAATTAATAAAATTTTCCCACAATTTTTCCGGAATTTGTCTTTCTAAACTTTCCGTGAATTAACAAGATTATTTTAGGACTAATGTTAGCCTAATCGGTCCAGCCATTCTCGACCTTTTATTAAATTGTATGTAGGTACTACGCGGAGCTATGGGAAAACCCTACCTAGTTAGTTTCGTTTTTCAGGACAAAAGTAGCCAGTGTGGTAATTCAGAACCTAAACTACTATCATGTCGAATTTGATCAAAATCCGTTCATTAGTTTTTGTTTTAAGAAGTAACAAACATACACATACAATACGAGGGCTGCTATTTATGTATCCGGAACTGGCCACTTACAAGAACAATATTTAAAAAGTAATTTGAAAATAGAACTCTTTGGTTGAAGAATACATTTTGTTTCATGTGACTGTCAATTATTTTTCCATTGTGGCGTCATTTTGAAAATTGCGTGTCTTCATTTGCCATGGATTTAACGCGTGAACATTTTCGTACAATGATTAACTACGATTTTCGGCGTGGGCTAAATCAACAACAGTGCTTTATTCAACTCACCGCAACTTTTGGAGATGAAGCACCATCAAAAACCACTGTTTATCACTGGTACAGTGAGTTTAATCGTGGGCGGTCTATGCTCACGGATGAAAATAAAGAAGGTCGCCCAAAAACAGCTGTTGTCCCGCAAAATATAGATGCTGTGCGGGAACTAATAATGCGTGATCGTCATGTTACATATCGCGAGATAGAGGCGTCCTTAGGCATAAGTATGACGAGCATACATAAGATATTACACGAACATTTGGCTGTAAAAAAAATATGTTCGCGTTGGATTCCGCACAACTTGACAATCGATCAAAAACGGGCTCGTGTCGATTGGTGCAAAAAAATAATAAAAAAATACAACCGTGGTACGTCAAAATCCGTTTATAATATCTACACAGGTGATGAATCTTGGATCTATGCATATGACCCCGAAACTAAACAACAGTCAACGGTGTGGGTGTTCCAAGAAGAGCCGAAACCAACAAAAGTTACTCGTGCAAAAAGTACTTTGAAGCAAATGGTCGCCTGTTTTTTTGGAATTAATGAACATGTGGCTACAGTGCCATTAGAGAATCGTAAAACGGTTAATTCTGAATGGTATACGACCATTTGTTTACCAGAAGTCTTTGAAGAAATAAGAAAGGACAACCGACAACACAGAATCATATTACATCACGACAATGCTAGCTGTCACACCCCAGCTGAAACAACTCAGTTTTTGGAGGGTCAAAAGATCGAATTGACTGGTCATCCGCCGTACAGCCCTGATTTGGCACCTAACGATTTCTTTTTATTTCCATACGCGAAGAACAAATTACGTGGTCAACGTTTTTCGAGCCGCGAAGAGGCTGTTGATGCGTTCAAAATGCACGTTTTGGAGATACCTCAATCAGAATGGAAAAAGTGCTATGAAAATTGGTTCCAGCGTATGCAAAAGTGTGTCGATCATCGCGGCGAATATTTTGAAAAGCAATAAAACCATATTAAATGATATATGTTTGTTTCTTTTTTTAATTCCGGATACATAAATAGCAGCCCTCGTATACATAGGGTGGTAATCTTCTTTCTTCTTTAATCTCTAATACATAATATAAAAATGTATTTTCAATTGTGTTATTCCTGCTATAACTCGAGAACGGCAGAACGGATTGGGCTAATTTTAGTCTTAAAATATTCGTAGAAGTCCATTAAAGATTAGAAAATAATATGGAAAAATTGCGAGTATAATCTTATATATAAAATTCTCGTGTCACAATGTTAGTCCACGAACTCCTCCGAAGCGGCTTTACGGATTTTTACCAAATTTTATACGCAAATTCAGTAGGTCTGAGAATCGGCTACTGGGTACTTTATATATTGATAAGTGCATTTGTTGAATAAATAACAGTAAATTACTACAACCTGAGACTGACGGCGACCATTGTTTGTGCGACGAGATAGCGATCGACGTTGCCATGGCGACATACTTATTTAGTCACTTCAATAAAATAATATGGGCGAAATACTTTATATTATGGCAAAGAAACGTTTGCCGGGACAGCTAGTAAACATATAAATAATACTTCTTCTTAAAAAAGTGCTCCGTCGTGAATCGCCAATGTTAGGGTGTGTTGAAGGAGAATGTGAAATGAAAATATAATACCACTAATAATGATACTTGAATTTTTTTTATTTTCCAAAGTGATACGAAGTTTACCGGTTCAACTCTTTGTAAATAGCCTCCAATCTTGTACTTTCTTCACGTAAAAGATTTCGTGGGAGAATTTTGCTGTTAACAATCGTTTTGACTTTTTATACCTTTATCGCAGTAATCATCATCAGACGGATGTTTTTTGCAATTGAAGGTAGAAAATATGCCTCCATCCTCCTCTTTTTTGGAAGTCGGTTAAAGCCGACATTAATATTCCTAAAAATAAACTAAAAAGTATTAAATATTTTTTCTTGTTTATCAGTTCCTGTTTTAGAATTGGCCAATACCTCAACTCTATCTGTACTCTATCTTCATAATTTTGAAGTCGGTACCAGCTAACTTAAACGAAGTTCTACGTCAAGAATCTCAGATATTTCTGGAGCTGATACCAATAAAATAATTATTTTTCAATTTTTAGTTATTTTTAAGTCCATTAGGCAAATTATACACAGTCAGGAATTGTAGCCTATCTCGTAGGTAACCACCACAAAAGTTAAAATACTGTATCTGGGCAGGTTTCAAAAAGTTACACATTATCTAGTTCTTTAAAATAAGTACTTAATAAGTACGATTTACCATATTTTACGCTACTGTTCTCACCCTAAGCAAATATAGAGGGTTTATTGAAGGGGTGATGAGTGATGCCAAACCTATAGTATCCTTCAAGGCTCAGGAATTCTGTTCAATTACTATGGATCAACAGCTATCAATGGTACAATTATTGGTCGTCTGGAAGAAACCGCTTAAAGCAGCAAGATCGCCATTTAGAAAATTTTCGTAATTTTATATTATACTAGCTGTCCCGGCAAACGTTGCTTTGCCATAATATTTAAAATATTTCGCCCATATTATTTTATTGAAGTGACTAAATAAGTATATCGCCATGGCAACGTCGATCGCTATCTCGTCGCACAAACAATGGTCGCCGTCAGTCTCAGGTTGTAATAATTTACTATTATTTATTCAACAAATGCACTTATCAATATATAAAGTACCCAGTAGCCGATTCTCAGACCTACTGAATATGCATTTAAAATTTGGTAAAAATCAGTAAAGCCGTTTCGGAGGAGTTCGTGGACTAACATTGTGACACGAGAATTTTATATATCAGATATTTTTGAAGTGAAAACTTCTTTAGCGGCGTTGAGCACTTTTGTGGGATGGGTAAAAACTGTGAAACTCGCGTCAGATTCTCGTGCTGATCGAAAAACCTTGGAAAAACCGTAAGACGGTTGGAGAGTAGTATTTTGTGTCGAACTCGAACTCGAATTGATTGTAAGGGTTTCGATTAATTAAAAAAATCGATTTTTTTAAAATCGATTTTCATAAAAAATGGGTTAAAAATTTAATCGATTGTAAGGGTTTCGATCAATTAAAAAAATCGATTTTTTAATAATCGATTTTCATAAAAAATGGGTTAAAAAATGCACAACGTTAATAATCAAGTTTTCACTTCTGCTGGCACTCCCGGAGTGCAACCCGTCTTTTTTTTGTTGTAATTTCTTTTGTTTTTGTCTTATTTATGTGTTTGTTATGTTTTTTTGGACGTGCAAATGAAGAATTTATTATTATAACAACTTCGTATTGAATTCCACTTATCGGTAACATATAATTATGCTTTAGTTACTTGAAATAGCGCGAACATTATAATCACTATAGTTCCAATGAATTGCATGCTCAGTCGATATCTCATCTCATCGATTTGAAAATTGAAAAAAAAAAACGGTTCACAAACGGCGGAGTTATCCGCGATACAAACATTAAACATAGAAAAAAGAACATAATATTATTATAACAGTCGAATTGAGAAAACTCCTCCTTTTTGGAAGTCGGTTAAAAATGGTTGCTGTTAAGCATTTGTGTATTAACCCACGATTTTTTTTGTTGAGTTATGAATGCAATCTTGTTTTAAGTTATCTAAAGAACATGACTGCATTCATAATTCAATATTATGTAATTTTTTGTGGGATCATACACAAATGCTTAACCGCGTCCAAAAATCGTGCTAGCGACTAGTCGCCGAAGATAGGTATTGTAAGTTATACCTACGATGTTAATAATAGAAGTAGGTGGAGTAGCCACTAGAACAACGAACGAGTCACACATCGGTGGAATATCTCGCTTCCGCCTGGCTGTTTCAGACCTCGATTTGCAAGATTATTAGCAAACTTGCTAGTTTCGTGTAAAACCGCGCCTTTTTGTTGCATAACGGCCGGCGGACCGAAACTCGACTCTATTTTGTGACGTTACAGCTGTTTTTCCAAAAAATTGCAGCGAATCTTCACTCTATTTTGAGTCGTGGGAAATAGGCAAGATGGCCGCCGCGCGCGCCAATCGGAACACGGCCAGGCCGAGGCGTTCACCCCGCCTCGCCCGGGAACCATGGAGAGTAGATGAAGGAGAACTATCTTATATGGGGGATATTTGAAAAAGTATCCAGCTGTCCGCAGTAAATAACGGAGTATAAATCCTCCAAGAGTGGCGCTAGCTGCAGCAAAGGGTATGGAATGAATTTTGTTTTTTGATCATTGTATTTATCTATTTGGAATTTAAAACCTGGAAAACGAGCTGAAACGAAAAGAAACTTATTTTGTCCTTATTTGTTTCTTTATCCGAGTCTAATTTTTGATTTAAAATTTACCCTGTTGCTACTGTAGCGCCAATTTAACGCCCTAATTTAACGCATTTCAGCGGACACTTTTTACATACAGAGATAGTTCTCCTCCATCTACACTCCATACCGGGAACTGACAAAGTCTAGATGTTCATTTTAGGGTGAGGCCTCAATTTTTTGCTGATTTGGTAATATTTTTTCTCCGCCCTCGGTATTTTAAAATTTATTGTGTTTATCTTATGTTCGAAAACTGATTCTAACGAAGAAAATAAAGCACTCAAGAATGCATTAGAATTATTTCGGTTCAAATAATAGTCTAAAAATATATTTACAATTAAATATATATTTTAGACTATGTTTTAAACATAAAAAAAGGTAAGAAAATAGCTTAAAATATGCCATCCGCCGTGGAAGAGGTGCACTTCAACTGTCGCTGTAGCAGTAAGTATGACAGATTTATCATGAATATTTATATAAATGACTATTACCTCACCTAATTTTTATAGTATTCCAAGATTACTTTCTTTATAAACTTTTTAAAATCAAATCAATCGTTAGAAACATCAATTATACCCCACTTTTTAAACGTCCCCAATAATACCCATTTATCATTATCGTTAAGTGTTAGGTAAGGTAAAATAGGGAGGTGGCAATGCTGAGTTTTTACGTACTTTATGGAAAATCTCGTAATATCCGCCATTTTTCGACAGTTCACATTTGAACCTCAGACGGGCTGTGTACACAGTTTTTTGAAAGAAAGTGTTTTTGTAATACAAATGTAAGTATTACTGTTTCACATAAAACTATCAATGCATCATGTGAGTAGTCAAAAGGGCCATGTTTGGGACTATAATACAAACGACATTGTGTATTATGTATTTACAGAGACAAGTTTGATTTTCTTAACGCTACGGTAGCGTAGAAATAAAAATTCGCTACCATTTCAGTATGTAGAGTAGCGTAGACACTTTTTATTGTAATAGAAGTATCTACGCTACCAACGCAAAAATTCAGTGCCAAATCAGCAAAAATTGGCGGCCTCACCCTTCAATCGCTCGCATATTAAAATACATAACACAGTAAATAGTTATTTGCACAATGTATATTCAGTGTCTAACAAAAATAAGTGGTAATACTTTAGGGTGTGTACGTGTTGCTTGTAGAGAGTTCACTGTGAAAGTAGCAGCGCTGAAAGATGATTTTTTTTCACTTTTGTATGGGCAAGGGCCCGAGCGTCACGAGATTCCCCATACAAAAGTGAAAAAAAAATTTGGTCTTTCAGCGCTGCTACTTTCACAGTGAACTCTCTACAAGGAACACGTACACACCCTAAAGTATTATCACCTATTTTTGGTACACCCTGTATACGTAAAGTCGTCGTTACCGAGAAGGTCGTCGCTCATTTTAAATACCAGAAAAGTTTTTGCGAGGCTCTCGAACCTGCTAGAAACTAGACAATAGTAGTTACAATTACGATATTTTATATTTATGCCGATGCTAATTTGCTCACGATTTTTTGTTTTAATATTCAAATTGCAATATTTAGGCAACCTTCAAAGGACTCGTCATAATGATAATATTGTTAATACATACATTAAATTATTAGTATATATCTGCATTCTAGACACATCCTGGTAGCATTTTAGACAATGTTTAAAAGATTTAAGACAAAGAACAGCTGAAAATTTAACCGCTACGTTCAGCTCATAATATTAATCATATTTAAATGTTTAATATTGAAGGGATATCAGATTTTTAGTTTTCTGATTTAATTAATTACAAAAAAACTTGCATCCTAAGCATGAAGCTCAAACACCGGATTATTAATCAAGTTATTAATAATAATAATTGTAATGTAAAATGTGAAAAATCGTTTTTAATAATATTATGATGTTTATTCAATTGATATCGTCGTGATTTGCGCGTACTCTCCCACTCTACAACATTTTATTTGACTCCCGGTATCCTTCTTATTTAAAAAACAACTTTGTCTTTCACAATTACGATAGAAAAGAGCTCCGTTCCTATTCAAAACTTCTCCTTAACGTTCCCGCCCATAACACTAAACATTTCAATTCCTCATTTACTGTTAAGTCTATTTCACTCTGGAATTCCTTACCAGATCATATTAGGCAAGCTGAAACGTTGAATCGCTTTAAGTCGTTAGTATATAATCATTATTTTAATATATCTGTTAACCAATAATACGACGGGTGCAAAGTAAAAAAAGTCATCTGCAATTTTGAGTTTTTTGTTTTTTTGCAGAAACTAGCTTAAAATATCATGTTCTACAACATATCAAAAACAAAAATTCAAATATCACCTTATTTTTGGTACTTTTGTCACGTAAAAGAAGACATCTACTCCTATTTTGTGAAATTGCACGATGTAGATGCGGATAACTACCGCTGGTCGTCTATACGCGGGACGCGCGGGGGTCATGTTATACGACATAAGCGGCTATTTGCCATATAGCTTTTTCTACGTTGCGATTGTGATTTAGATGTCTCAATTTACTTTTGTAAATTAGTATTGTTTGTTATGTTTATGACTATCTATGTTAATTCTTATTTTTAGCTATTTTAATCGACTTCTTATTTCTTACTGTTATTTTTTACTGTTGTGTCATGTTCAGAAAGTCCAAAACGACTTTTTAAAGAAGTTGAAAGTTTCCAGAACATAAGCGATAGATTTATCGAGCAAAATACTGTGTTGCCCGATGAAGTTATTGAACATTAACTTATAGAAGACCTTGATGTGTCAGCGATGAAGACAAATGAGTATAAGTTAACTTCGTAAGATAAGTCCCCATGATTTGAATACTCTAGGTCAGTCACACCAGTTCACTCTCAGTCTGAAATACAAAATGATTCTGAAAATTTGGATGTCGATATTAGGGATTCTTAGCAAATTAAATACGCTAACACCCTCAGAATACAATTCATCACTTCAAGACTATTATCAGTATTAGATAAAAATATTATAATATCTTTTTTATTGAACATATATTTTGATGTCATAATATAATCTATGACCTGCTTGAGTTTATTAACTCATACAAGTCATCGAGTATATTATTGTCCCTTTTGAACTGTAAATCTTCTATAGACAACACCATTGATACTTCTTTGGCAGTGGAGGCATCAAGTGAATGTTCTACGCCTTCCTCTTTAAACGGTAGAAAAAGTCGTCAGTTCAGTATTGATCTAAAGAAAAGGCGATTGAGAAATAAAGACACGTGTGACACGTATTATCATCATCATCATCATCATCATCATCAGCCTATTGCCGTCCACTGCTGAACGTAGGCCTCCCCCAATGAGCGCCAACCATCCCGATCTTGGGCAGCCCCCATCCATCCGCTGCCAGCCACTTTCTTTAAATCGTCGGTCCACCGTGTTGCGGGACGTCCTACACTACGTTTGCCTAAGCGTGGTCTCCACTCTAACACTTGTCTGCTCCATCTATTACACGTGTTACGTATATTACACGTATTATACGAGACGTAAATTACGACATAATTTAGGTAAACAATTATATTATCAGTCCAGAAATGGGAAATTGCAACCTGCGAAACATCATATTCCGGCATTTGTAGTTTTCCTATTAACTTATCTTTGACCGGTTTTGGGATCTCTGTGATCACGAAAAGCAATTGAGAAATCGTTGAAATTAAAATTCATTTTTTGTTCTGAAGAATCGTATACACTCCTCCGATGGTGTAAAACGTCCGGCGATGCTTATGATGTTATAATGAACTATAAAAGTGCCAAGTACAAAGACTTAATAAGCCTCTGCCTAAATTATAATAATTACAACATAGTTCATGTACTGATAATGATACTGAATACTTTTTGAATAAGTTTTAAAGAAATTAAAGTATTGACACAGAATTTCATTTTCCTTGTGAGAAATTACGATTTTTAGGAAAGTAAATGAATGATTCCTAAGTAAATCCATACTAATATTAAAATTGGGAAAGTGTTTGTTTATTTATTTGTTTGTCCTTCCTTCACGCTCTAACGAAGTAACTAATCGTATTGTTTTTGGCATAGACTTAGTTGAAAGGATGAAGAGTAACAAAGGCTATTTTTGGTCTTGGAAAAACATCATGTTTCTAAAGGAGCTTACAGCAATATTTGCATTTTACACGATTTTCAAATTCCACGCGAGCTAAGCCGCGGGAAAAAGCTTGTATTTCATATTTTAACTTCCTTCTAAATCGTGCACCTTGCACCGAATCGACAACGTAGAAAAAGATATCTACACAATTATGTTCTGAACTTCGTGTGTTTAAGATGTAAAACGGTCATTAACTACATATTTTAATAATATAAAGTGTTACACTTTATGTATTTACTGATAATCGTACCCGTAGTCGGTAAAAATACTTTAATTAATCTAATTTTTAATTCCCACGTAGAAACGACCAAGTGGTAGTTAACTCAGTTGTCATATTTTTAAGCACAATGTAGATGCAGACAACTACAATATCTCGTAAATTAAACATAATTAGAATAAATTAAATATACATGTCGATTTATTAATAAATAATGAAGCAATGATGAAAATTTCAATAAATTTGGTTGGAAATTGACAAAATGGGAGCATTTTTTCCTATTATGCGCTCTCCTGAAAAGTAGCTGTTTTGTAGATGACTCTTTTTACTTTGCACCCATCGAATATTTAGCTTAGTCAAATTATCTAAATGTTGGCTACATGGATGCTAATCCAGGTAGTCAGAATAAGTCGATATTAATTAGTGTCCGACCGAAACTGATTTTTCAGCCGAAACCGAAACCGAACTTTCGGCCTTACTCTCAGTTTCGGCCGAAACCGAAACCGAAACCGAAACTTGGTAAAACATTCAAAATTACAATTATTCACTGAAATTTATTGATTTTTAACATTAATTACAACTTTTTAAACTAAAGAAAAAGTACCACATTGAATTTTTTACTTTTTGCGACATTTCTTAAAATTAATATATTATTAATCTTAGACTTGAGTATGTACCCTAGAAACTTTTTTGTACTATATTCCGTTTTTTATACGATTCCAAGTAGGTGCGATTTCACCAAAGAAATTAAACACGCTTAGCGCACACTAAACCGGATCTAAACGTATAAACACGTTTATAACACTCAATTGCATTTCACCCACATAAACTAAACTCGTTCACAGCAAATCCAATTTTTATCTTCTGAACGCCCAATATTCGAGTTTTAACTTCATAAAACACATTTAAGTCCTGTCAGCGTAGTGTCATAACAGTTTGAAAAACATAGACGAAAAAATTGTTAAGATGACAGTTTCCACAGATGCGTTTGGTTAGATTTATCGTTTTGTGCTATTTTGTAACTAAAACAACGTGACAAGGCTTCAAGATATAAAAACGTATAAAAATCATCGCGTGACGTTACGGAAACTTAGATTCATTAATCGCGATTAAAAGAAGAATGTAAAATCTATTTGAAACAAAACGAGATTTACGTCGCCATATAAACGCGTTAATTGTTCAATGAGAACTTAGTTTAATAAAACGAAATTGAAGTGTGATTGGCGAAATTCCCCTTAATGTATTATAACGAAGGATTACCCTAAGAAACAAGAGCAGAAGTTATTTCAAGTCATTTTATTTAGGTGCGATTTCACCTAAGAAATGGAACGCGCTTAGTGTACACAAAATCTATTCTAAACGTATAAGCGCATTTATAGCACCAAATTGCATTTCACTAACTGATAACATAACATTCACAGCAAATCCGAGTTTTATCTTCAGAACGCCCAATGTTGTACGGTTAAACTTCATAAAAGCCGTATAAGTCCTGTCAGTGTACTACTGTGTAGTGTCATGGTGAATCGAAAATCATAGACGAAAAAGTGATGCGTTTGGGTAGTTTATGTATTGTTTCTTGCTTTTCCATTCGTCCATTTGAAACAAAACAAGATTTAGATCCCAGTAGGAACGCGCTTAATGAGAACTAAGTTTTATAAAACGAAGTTTGATTGGTGAAATCCTCCCTTAGACATTAACGACGTACTACTGAAAACAAAATCAATTGCAGTATATTATTTTTATAGGAAACATGGACACGACCGCGGTCGAAGTTCAAAACGAAATTACTAAGCAAACTTGCAGTTAACATCACATTTTTTTTTGCTCCAGAAGGCGTTTTGCCACTAAGCCTGAAAAATATACTGAGGGCCGCAAAAGTGAAGCTTGCGGGGAAGTGGGCTAGATAAGATTCTAGCAGGGTAGGAACGGTCTAAGAGATTGCGTGTCCTGACTCCTGACTCAGGAGTCAGGACACAGCCAAGTACTTTTAGCCAAGTTGCATTCGACAATTTTGAACACCAAGGGATTTGATATTATGAATTGATCTGCATTGCAGTGTATTTTTAACCGACTTCCAAAAAGGAGGAGGCTATACGCCCGGCTGTGGATAAATTTATGTGTGTTCAACGATTACTCCGCCGTTTGTGAATCAGTTTTCAAAACTCTTCTTTTGTTGCATAGGCTATTGTTCCGAGTTGGTACCATATTCACAAAAGTAGTGACCTGATGATGGAATTCATCAGTAATCGCAGGAACTCCTCAAAATTCAAATGGAAACATCACACTATGCTTTTGTGTGATGAATTTCGGGACTAATGTAGTAATAATGATCTCTTTTAAAGTGGTTTAAGCTTATTACTTAATACTAGACCTTCCGTGCGGCTTCGTCCGCGTAAATTAGATATTTCACAGACACAGACAAATTAATCCACAAAAAAATAGCCTATGATCCTTTACGTGGTCTACTTCTTATCTGTGCCAAATAACAGAAAAATTGCTCCAGTAGTTCGCTACATAAGCCCTTTCAAATAATTTCCCCCGTTTTTTCCACATTTTCCTCTATATCTTCGCTCCTTATTCGTCATCATGATCCCTACCCTTACACCATGCATCATCACATTATGACCCTATTAATAGTAATATATTTCATAGTCTTTTAGATCGAGACACATGTCTTTGCTCTGTTGTTTGTTGAGAAATTTTGTGAAAATCTAAATGGGATCCATGAGGTATGTAGGGAACTTCTCGAAATTTATTAGGTATAATATATATTTTATAATACACGTATACTGTATAGCGATAACGACCTTAATAATAATAATAATCGTTAATAATAATCGTTTATTTGCATAGAACATTTATTCCCAAAGTGACGGGAGCCCGATAGGGGTCTACGCTTGCCTGGAAAAAAAATGGGGGTCCACGAGTCGTTAACAGGGGTCTATAAAATTAGGTGACCCGATTTGATTTCTGCTATGAATATAGGCAGACAATATTATATTAATAGCAGATTAAATATTACAGAGCGAGGATATTTAGAAATAAGTGAAAGTGTGGTAATTTTTGTGTTAAATAGCTACAAAACAAGATTATATTTGCGTTTACTTTTTACTACTCCGAAGTGAAGGTTATTGGTTCCTTGTATTGTGACTTGTTAGTCAAGCTTAGAATACAAAAAAGTAAAGGTCCAACTGTTGGATGCATACAATGTTGTTAACAAAATATAGGTGCAGTAGCAAACATTCTGCCTTTGAAGCATGCAAAATACATTTTAGCTTATACAACTATTTTACATTTTAAATTCACTAATTATTACATTAATTGAAGACAACCATACAATAATAATGAAAAGAAATAAAATAAAAAAAATAGAACTATTTGTATAACAGACTTGGCGTATTATAATTTATGTCACTGCCAGATAATAAGAGAAGAAGAATAAAAATAAAAAAAAGACGGGTTGCACTCCGGGAGTGCCGGCAGAAGTGAAAACTTGATTATTAACGTTGTGCATTATTTTTTTAACCCATTTCTTATGAAAATCGATTTAAAAAAAATAAAAAAACGATCGTTTTAATTAATGAATCGAAACCCTTACAATCGATTAAAAAATATCGACAATCGAAAAAAAAGCTGTTGTCAGACAGACTGTCAGACACTTCTCGCGACAATTGTCTTGCAGGTGAAAACGCGGCCTTAATCAGCGCGTCTGCTAAAGAACTCATTTCCCCGACTGTACATTTCTGCTAAACAACTCATTTCCCCGACTGTACATTTCTGCTTAGCACAATTTTCCCCGACTGTACATTTCTGCTAAGCAACTCATTTCCCGACTGCACATTTCTGCTTAGCACAATTTTCCCCGACTGTACATTTCTGCTAAACAACTCATTTCCCCGACTGTACATTTCGATCGAGTTCGAGTTCGACAAAACACTACTCTCCAACCATCTTACGCTTTTTCTATGGTTTTTCGATCAACACGAAAATCTGACGCGAGTTACACAGTTTTTACCCATCCCACAAAAGTGCTCAACGCCGCTAAAGAAGTTTTCACTTCAAAAAAAAAAATACTTGTGCGTCATGTGTCAATAATCAATTGTCATTGTCTTGAGCTTGAGGATATGTCTCATCAAATCTGCAATGTCATGTTTAATTAAAGTTGAACGCAGATTTGGCCGCACCGCACGCACCGCAGTCGCCGCATTCGCAATTCTTCATATTATTATGAAGTTGCGAAGACTGCGGCGCGGGTAGGTAGGTATGCGAGCTTGCCTATAACTTCATATAAAGAATTCGAATGCGGCGACTGCGGTGCGTGCGGTGCGGCCCAAATCTGCGTTCACCTTTACTGGCCATGTGGCATTTTGCAAGAGTATTTACTGAACAACAATCTATATTTTGTTGAATAATACGATATCTGTTGATGTTTCGCTATCCTGAGGTGCACACACCGACGGTAGGTGCATTTAACGAGATCTTTCTCTCTATAATTTTATTTCAATATTTAATTTTTGTTTCGGCACTCATTTATTGCAGTAATAAGCTGGAGGATGTCGGACTACATGTATAGACTAATATTTACAATTGTTACCCTGGCCACTAGGTTTGACATTTAGCAAGTGGGATGATTTCATATTTTTATACAATATATTATTATAGTCATCAGTAGGTACATAATATTATTATAGTCATCAGTAGGTATATACTTAATACTAATATTTTAATTAGTCAAAGGTCAAGTCAAAGGGATTATAGATAATATCAATTATTAAGAATACATGTCAAGTCGCAATTACTCCTAGGTATAATAGAAGTCATCATTAGAATATAATAATCTATGATATAATATTATTGATAATAATTATAAGGAAACATAATAGTAAGTCAATTTTAATACACATTCTGTTTAGTTGTCAAGTAAAATTTTAGAATATTAATTATAAATTATAATATAATTATGATAATATGTCAACCAATGATCACATAAATTCATTCAATGAATAAAAGCACTTCTCTGCCAACCAATTGAATAGTCTTTTCTTAAAAATTGATAATGGATATTCTTTTAAGTCATCGGGTAATATATTATTTGATTGACATATTATAGCATCCCTTACTAGCTAAGGTAAAACTAAGGCTTCTTACAGACGAACGGCACGTGTCGGCGGCACGTATCGGCGGCAGTCGACGGCAGTCGGCGGCACGTGTCGGCGGCAGTCGACGGCAGACGATGGCACGTGTCGGCGGCAGTCGGCGGCAGTCGGCGGCACGTCTCGGCGGCAGTCGGCGGTAGTTGACGGCAGCCGTCGACAGCTTATAACGCTTGCAGTTGTGACGTAAGAAGCTAAAGTAAAACTAAGGCTTCTTACAGACGAACGGCACGTGTCGGCGGCAGTCGACGGCAGTCGGCGGCACGTGTCGGCGGCAGTCGACGGCAGCCGACGGCAGCCTTTGACAGTTTATGACGCTTGCCTACCACGACCTTTCCTAAAACTATCATGTTTCCAGAACACTTTGTTGTAAGATTACAACAACATTACCGTACTCACTTTTTAAATATAATTTTACTAAAAAACAGTAAAAAATGCAAAACAATGTTAAATCCGCTGTGAAATATCAACTTTTTTAAGATCGCTAGCTTGACGTTAAAGTAATAAATTCTTATCTGTCAAACGATGTCGGTTAGTAGAGGTGGTGGTAGGCCCCCAGTTGTGACGTATTACGTCAGATTACTGTTTAGCCTAGTAAATGAATGCTCAGAAGGGATATGGATAGAAAAGCCGAAAACAGAAATTTTGACTTAGGAACTTTGTTTGGACTAATTTGAAGATAAACATACTAGCTAGTCGGTAATCCGTACGCTGCCGATACAGTGGACGTACTGTAAAAAAAATATCCGTCTGATGCGAAACGTCCGTTGCGTACTATACCGACCTGTGGACGCTTACCTTTACGCGTTACGTCACAACTGCAAGCGTTATAAACTGTCGACGGCTGCCGTCAACTGCCGCCGACTGCCGGTTTTGTCGATATCTGCCTGCCATGACATTATTATTATTACTGTTTTGACTTTTGTTTAATTTGGAATTTATAAAATTGTCATTAAAAATATTTGCAATCTTTACTCAATTAATATGATTTTAGAAGTTATTCCATTTTGTTGGTAATTATTATTGTATTGTTTATTAAATATACTCATCTTTACTGGATCTGTTATATGCTTATTATTAAAGTTTATTTCTTTTATCATATTAGATTCAGCAATTTGTCTACTTCCTTTGATTATCTCCCAAGAAGCCTTACATTTGTTGTTTGAGTTTGTTATGTACCTATTGTTGTTATTTTTCTGAGCCATTACTGTACACTTTCTTAAAATCTTTGAATAGTCTCTAATTTTTTTTCTATACTTTTATTTTTATAATATTTAAGTCGAAGTTTCCTCTTAGTATTGCAATATATTTTTAAACCTTTAATCAGCCATTTTAATTTAGAGTCTGTTTTTTTTTATTTTACATTTTATTGTAGGAAAGCATAGATCAAATTTTTCTTAAATGTAAAGTAGGTAGTATTCTCATTACTAAAGTCTTTCTTAAATGTAAAGTAGGTTGTTGTCTTGATTTTGTTTTTTAGGGGTATTTTTAAAAACTGGTTTCGTGGTCTGATAGGCCTAGCGGCTGTACATCTCCCCTAGCATCATTAATATTGCTTAAGCATAGGTCTATACAAGATTTTTGTCTTGTAGGCTCATTGATATGATTAATAAAGTTATAATTTTCTAGTAAATTAGTAAACTCCTTTTTGTTTTTTGTGTCTTTTAGAATGTCAATGTTAAGATCCCCTACTATAACTATGTTAAATGAGTCCCATGTTCGTAATTTGTATAGAAGTCTGTCGAAAGTATTAAGGAACTGTTTAATATCAGAGTTCGGTGTTCGGTATATGCAGATTACGATGAGTTTATATTCTGGTAATTCTTCCTTATTTTAATTAATCCTTATTTCAAGTAGTTTAATTGTTAAATTACAATTTAAAGTACAATTAACTTGATATTATGTTTTCATGCAAAATTGTATCATAGAACCAAAGTCACTGAGCAGAACAAACGAGTCTTTGAAGATAGGCGTTTGAAAATTTCAGCATTGCTGAAGGAACTCGAAGCATTTAGCACAACCTAAGTTAATGACTAATGAGCTTTCATACGAAGTTGCATCCTAGATCCTAATGAACAGAACACAACTCCTAAGTTTTTAAAGCAAATTGCTGCTGTTTTCGTTTTCATACAAAGTTGTTCCGGTTATCTCATTTAAAAGATCCACGCAAAAACCACGTAAGATCCAGTTTTCAAACCCGCCTAAATACTATGTTGTTAATAGTTATATATTGCATATTATAATCTAAAAAGAGAATATATATATATTTTTTACAATAATTTGTAAACTGACTTCCAGCTCACAAAAGAGTATTAAATAATTGTTATTAAGTAATTAAATTGTGGCTTTTGCAGAACTCTCCTAAAATTCAACGATTTATCAACTCAATCACATTTTTGAAGCCGGTGCCAGCCCTAAAAATTGCTAAAATCCTTTGATTTTGAATAATATTTAAGTTGGCTGGTACCGCCTTCAAAAGTATGTAGATTGAGTAGTGAAATAGTTGAATTTTAGCAGAGTACTGAAAAAGCCACTATTTAAATAATACATAAAAAAAATGTGAGTTGGAAGTCGGTTTACAATTTTATGTTTTAAAATAATAATTACATTTCATGTTTTTGATGGGATTACATTTCGGAATATCTCGGATCAAAACACTACATTTCGTTCCGACGTGACAACGTAAACCAGCCTAGTTAATAGAATCAGCCGTTGCTTTGTGGAAGTCCATAGCTTAAAATTTAGTAGGTATGTTATTATTTTTAGCCATATTCCGCGAAATAAACTTCTACCTGTAAGTTGTAAATGAGTGAGTGTACGCATAGGCATGCATTACAGCACTTTCCTCCTTTCCCACATTGCCTATGCGTGTGTCTAGCATGCAAGAAAGTGCAAACACCACCACCATACAAGCAATCATGTTAGCAGATTCATGCAAGGCCTCCGCCACCATGCAAGTTGAAAACCCCAACACCGAAGCATCCTCAGGATGTGGACTCTACGAGCAACGTCCGTCAAGTAAATCAAAAAATTGTTGATATTCTGTCTCATAGAACTTACGACTAAGTTAGCTGGTACAGTCTTGAAATTAATGAAGATTGAATACAGAATACATATTTGAGGTTTAGGCGAACTCTGAAAAGCACAATTAAACTTAATTAATTTTTAGTTCATTTAAAAAAGTTTTTGTTTTTACTTTGGATATCCGTTTAATTATTATTAGTTTTAGCAGCTAGCTAAAACTCGAGAACTTCTGAACTGATTTAGCTAATTTTAGTCTTAAAATGTTTGTCTGTCTGGGAAGGTTTCTCGAAGTATACCGGGTATTCTAGTAGTAAATATGTATAATTAATAATTATTAAATTATGTACTATTGTTATTATAATATTATATCTATTGCAGTAGGCAGGAGCATTATATCAGCCCACAGGCCACACGACAGAATCAATCGAAACGGAGTATAAATATACCTAGATACCTACTTAGTATTATTTATTATTTAAATTTAGTAGTTGACTACTAAAAACGATTCGAATAGTAAAGTGTCGGCTGAAAGATTATTATCATCCGACTAGTCACTAGATGCACTTCGTACGGATCAAAAATGTTCAATTGTAAAGAAAAATACCTGATAGTACACTATTTAATGCTAACAATTAAAATGTCACTTAATAGAGGAATAAAAACAGACTCTTCAGTCGAAGTTAATGTTTTGTTTGTACATAGTAAGTTAGACTAGTGCGAGCTTTTTGACGCTACTCGCTGCAAATCTAACTATACAGCTAGTCGCACTGGCGCTTTTATTATTTAATTCACGGCTAGTTGCTACGTTCCAAATCATTTTGATCTTAACGCAAACAAAAAATTAAAGGTCACAAAATATGCCATCGTATATAGGTAATGTGCGCCGAATACGTGGTATTCGGTCGGTATCATTATAGCGGCTCATACAGCTCCGTTTACATGGAGATCAAAATGCATCGGAACAGAGAAATTGATAGAAAGTGGCACTCCGCACTTAATCAAAGAGGACCAAACTTTTTTTTACTTGAATCTCATAATCGGTCAGTCAAAAGTCATCAAAATATGAGACTCGTGTGAGACCCCGCGCAGCGCGGGTGGCGGGTGTTGTCGAGTAACATCTCGCCCGTACTGGAGCCTTATCCTTACACAGTCGGCCACACCCACTATCCCGTTGTCTAGACGCAAAAAGCGTCGATCATGATCACAATTTTCCTCATTTTTTTGGTAAAAAGTGGGCCTCGTGCGAGTTTCTTACGCCGGTTGTTCTCGCCGCGTTAGTTCCCGAACCGGTGGTAGGCACCATGTAGACTTTCTGAAAACATTTGTTTCAAATTTATTCAGAAATTAAACACTTTTTTTTTAATCGGCGAACACGCGCGAATTTTTGATGGGCAAAATTGGTCTTGGTCTTCCTTTTCCTTTTTTTCAAGACCAAGACTGTAAGACTATGCAAAATTGGCCTTGGTGAAGACCAATTTTGTATATAACTAGATATTTTGTATGCGCGGAATCAAGTAAATTCCTTCCTTGAACTTCAAAAAAAAGACCTTCCTTCTAGCGCAGTCGGGTAAATGAATGTGTGTATGGCAATCTAGTTCGAATGTAGTTAGGTGACGCACAGAAAAGGCATTACTTCTAAAATGTCATACACTCAATACGTCTTCAAACTGAGTCTATATCCTACTAATATTATAAAGGCGAAAGTATGTGAGTTTGTCAGTTTGTGAGTTTGTATGTTTGTTACTTTTTCACGCTTAAACGGCTTGAGCGATTTCGACAAAATTTTACAAGGAGGTAGCTGACATCCTGGATTAACACATAGGCTACATTTTTAACCGACTTTCAAAATGGAGGAGGTGTTATGTTTTTTTTTTAATTACTTATGTTCAACGATGACTCCGCCGTTTGTGAACCGATTTTCTAAATTTTGCCGTCTTCAACTTGGGGGGGCTGGGGGGACACAAAACAGTGTCTTCCATCAAACTTCCATCTCTCAGTCATTAAAATTGAAGTTTCCGATGATCAAACTCAATTGATTTTTTCTCTAATACTATTTACCTATTACAACACAATTTAGTTTACCTAATTACACCTAATAAATCGCGGGTAACACCGTGGGGCACAGCTAGTTGTATATAACTAGCGACCCGCCCCGGCGTCGCACGGGTATAAAATATATAGCCACTGGAAAAATTATGCCTATAGCCTTTCTCAATAAATGGGCTATCTAACACTGAAAGAATTTTTCAAATCGGACCAGTAGTTCCTGAGATTAGCGCATTCAAGTTAGCCCTTTCAAATAATTTTCCCCGTTTTTTCCACATTTTCCTCTATTTATTCGCTCCTATTAGTCTTAGCGTGATAAAATATAACCTTCCTCGATAAATGGGCTATCTAACACTGAAAGAATCATCAAAATCCGTTGCGTAGTTTTAAAGATTAAAGGGAACAAAGGGACATGAGGGAAAAAAGCGACTTTGTTTTATAATAAGTAAGTATATACAATAGTTCCAAAATCAATAAACTAGGCACTACGATACAATATAGCAAACACACATTATATACATCTGACCTTTCCTTTTCACCGTAGTTTAAACACAGATGCAAAATCTGCCACCTCACCTTAGCAACAAAGCAACACATAGACAATCTTCCTGGTACTCATTTTCCACAAAATCACTTCCACAAATTCTAGAAAACAGTCGCCCAAGCCCAAACAACGGAGGAAGTATTCGGAGCGCTCAATATCCTTATAATTTCTATAGGTCACCGTTCCGAATGCTTTGTTGACGTACAAAAGAGTGTTAGGGAAGCGAGAGATATATAAGTACGAGCAATCGGAGTACACGACCGGTACTCCACTACTGATATGAACCCAGGAAGTAATCACGTTATATACTATTACTCAACATTTTTTACCTCAAAGGCCGATAGGGTAAATAAACAAGGAAAATTATCAGTAAGTCGTTTTCCTACTTATACCTTGGAGCCGGCGCCGAAAAGATTGATACAGACTGCTTCTATTAATAGCTCCGATTAGATATAGCGGAATAGCTATTTGTATATCGCTCGACAAAAAATATGTAGTCCATACTCAAATTATAAATGCGAAAGTTTGTCTGTGTTACCTTTTTACGCCCAAACCGCTGAAACGATTTTGCTGAAATTTGGTATTGATATACTTTTTATCCTGAAAAATGTACAGTTCACGTGCGATAAACGAATTTTGGCGCAACGGAGTTTCGGGCGTCATCTAGTTGTTTAACTTCTATTATCTATAACTAGTAGTACGGGAGCGCTAGAACAATTTTTTAGGGTTCCGTACCCAAAGGGTAAAAACGGGACCCTATTACTGAGACTTCGATGTCTGTCCGTCTGTCTGTCTGTCTCCAGGCTGTAACTCAAGAACGGTAATAATAATAATAATAATATCTATGGACGCTTCAGACCACGTCAGTCTGGCCCCGTGCTAAGTACCTAAAGGACTTGTGTTACAGGTACCAGACAACGGAAATATATTTAATACTTTTATACTATACATATATTTAAGATTTTTATTATATCATACACATATTTAATACACATCCAGACCCGGGAACAATGAAAACTTTTTGTTCCGTCGGCGGGATTCGAACCCGCGACCCCCGGCTTGAGCGTCCAACGCGCTTACCACTGAGCCACAGAGGTTGTCTATATTTAAGGTTAATTTAAATTTATTTGTTACTGCTATATCGTTAAAGTATTCTTGTACTTAATAATATCATTTTTCTAATATCCATTCAAATAGCGCCTTCTTAAATAGCTAGAGAGTTGAAATTTTTACAGATTGTGTATATCTGTTGCCGCTACAACAAAAAGTACTAAAAACAAAATTAAATTAATATTTAAGGGGGGCTCCCATAGAACAAACGTGATTTTTTTGGCCTTTTTGGCTTTATATCAATAATGGCAACAGGTAGATACCTACTTGAATTATTCTCAAGATCCTTAGTTTTATGTGCACTTTGAACTATGAACCCTTAGTACGCGAGTCCGACTCGCACTTGGCCGATTATTTTATATTACTATCAAGCTAATTTTTTGTGAGTAGCTTCATTTTGATAAGACGAACAACATTTTTATTTGCGAAAAATCTTCAGTAGTCAACCAAGTTTTGTTGATTACAGAACCCTATAACGGAACCCTAACGAGCTGATTTCTTGTATATTGATAGGTTATTACAAAACAGTCCATATTTTAGGACCATGAATTCAAAGTACGAAATCCTTTCTATCTCTGTTAGCTACCACTTTCGATCCATCCATCTTATTAAAATGAAGCTACTCACAAAAAATTTGCTTAATAGTAATAAAAAAAAAAAAAAATTATAGGGTTCCCGTACTATAGAGTTCACCACTCACTAGATATTTATATGAAACAGGTGGTACTCGACAAGTTTTATCATTTCGTCCTGTGTTTCTGCCTTCTTTAAGGCTTAATCTACTATAGCAATAATTATTTTTGAAGAAATATTAATCCCAACAAAACAGTTCATGTTAAATGTTGCCAAGACGACTACATAAGGTTTGCCTTATGTAGTCGTCTTGGCAACATACGTCCTACCAAGGTTAGTACCATTAATTCTCATGCACTAAGATGAAAATAATACAGTAATTATTTTTAGAATTTTTTACGTAATTACACGCCCGGAATCCAATTTTTAAACCCGGAATTTAAATTAAAGAATAAAAGTTACTAAATGACTCCCTCCACATTCGTTTAGTGATGTAGTGCATTATTAGAAACACATCAAACAATATATTGTAACAATATCGATTCATTCAACTAAAGCAGTTATTGCAATCGTTATTCCAATTTTTATAAATATTACTTGCTTTAATAACAATTTCCGAATGATAATATTATTTATTGATATCATGCATTAGCTTTTCCATATTATGTACGTTAATTAACAGTAAAATTAAGCTAATCCATTACACCTAATCGATTCAGTGCTGCTATTAGACATAAAATCCCTAACCGACGCATTTTTTCTAACATCTGTAATCTGTCATTGTGACATTTGCGAATACGTCTTTATAATAATATTGTCTTTTATTTTTCAGATGAATTTCACAAAATAATATTAATAAATACTTTAGAACAAGAGTGTCTACTTCAATGTTTAACTAATTACAATCTTGGATAACTCCCAGTCCGGTAAGCACACCTTAATTTATATTCTGAATATGTAAAGTAAGTATATTAAATTCTATGTAAAAAGGCACCTTCTATGTACCTATTTGCTGACAAATTATTTAGTTTTTGATTTCACAATTACCATTTAGACTTTAGAGTATAGATATTTCTATGAATATACATATTATAAACACTATTTAATTCATTGTTTTATTACAGCTGACTTCAGATTCTGTATAGAGCAAACAGAACCAGTGAAGGCTCTTTTAACCTGCTTTTGGTTATAGAAGAGTAGTCTTTTCTACCTACTACAAGAACAAAATGTCATGTAATACAAGATCGACATGAGAGAAACATTATAATTATAGACTATATTTCCGTTGGACTTGGTAATAATTTTTGCTTATTTTAAGTTATGTCCTATTAATATTTTTCATTTTCCAATATTGGATACTGCTGGCAGTGCTTTTATTATTGTGTCATAATAAACATGTTTTCACAAATAATTTCATGAAATATTTTTATTTCTTGTCACTATTATTTGTAAGATTTAACAATACAATGAATGTATTACTATATTACATATCACTGTTTAGATCTCAAGATTGAAAAGAGTTTGTGCTGCTTGCTGGAGCTGAAAGAGAAGTGCGACGTTATGATGAGCAAGACTCCAATCGCCCTGGTTTGTTAAGAGGTATTCTGACAGATGCTGGATCAAGTGATATACCTCCAAACTATACAAACCAAAAAATGATTTCTTCTGTGTACGAACTGTATATTTGTTAATTGTTTTGAAACGGATGTTTACTGGTACTTTTATGTATGAGACTGGTTTTAATGTCATGCGGACCGTTGGTACAGATCGCTCCGCTTAGATCGGTCTATACGGAGCGATCCGTACCGACGGTCCGCGTGACAATAAAACCAGCCTAAAGGAACAGTTATATATATTATGTACTTAATTCTAAGTTCTATGTCCCACCATGTTGTATGATTTAGATGACTTTGCAGGAGTATGCTGTATGATGAATGATTTAAATAGGTTTTTTCTTTTATGTAAATAAAAATGAATCTTATTTAAATGTTTGTGTGATCATGTTCACATTTTGCAGTACATAACATGTTCCATAATATGTACTGCAATATGTGAAATTCTTACTGAATTATGTGTATTAATTCATACACTATATGAGGCTTAATTTACATGTAATATTAAAGTAAGAGTAGAATTAAGCCCTTTGTGTTTGCCCTTTTCTTTTTTAGTTTATAATACAACTCTTATCTTTTGAAATGAAATGAAATAGTTTATTGAATCAAGTTAATGTTCATGTTATAAATGAAACCGAGCCGCTGGAAGTTTGATGTAAGTATATATTTGTTATTGTTGTGACACTGTTTGGATAAAATAAAAATACATTGTTTGTTTTATTTTTGACTCCAGTCAACAGCATGAGCATAGCCCAATAGCGCAATAGCGGCCAGGTCGCGGTGGCCATCGAGATAGATAGTATGTAACCGCCATAGACCACGCGCGCACCTGGCAACCAAGCGGCCGCCGGCCAGGCGGCCACATCGATGGCCGCTAGTGCGCTATTACCTATTGGGCTAACGTGTCCATTGTGAAAAGTAGGGAGATCGCAGACGGCACACTTTTTGTGTGATCGAGTCTGCGGTGCACATACATTCTGCATGGCAAAATGTTAAGTTTACATTTATGCTTAAATTGCTTATGAGAATGTATTCAATAATAATAAATACCCATAGAATCTAGATAGTAGATATTATAGCGGCGGTTTTTAGTCACAACACAGTATGCGGAAGATTTCGGTGATGATTTATTACTGATATAAGCGCCTTACTCTATTTTTTAGAGCAATAACGTTCGCTCGTGTATGACTTGTCAATAAAATAAGCGCTTTGAAGATTTTGAGGTTATTTTCGATTTTATCAAATTACTCTGAAACCCCGGTTTTGTTTACAAAGAAATTTTTATAGGAGCTAAAATGATAATCATAGACTTTAAAAAACCAAGTTTCATAATGACGCAAAATGGTGCAGGGTACCATAGAGTTATGATCATTCTCCTTTGTTCGCAATAGGCTACTTGACCTATATTCAATTTCATTGAACAAATGCATATTTCTAGTAGAACTTGGCCTAGGAAACCATATTTCACCCTTATCATCAAATAAAAGCTTATGATTGATAAATAAAGTCGATTTGAAAATATGATTTTATGAAAATAGGATTTGTACTGACAAAAACGCTTTTGCGGTACTTCCGATTTGGATGTGACGTCATCCTTATAGTAATTTAATATCTTTTATTTATCGCGCTCGTTATATGTAAGTTTATCTGTTCATAAATAATAAGAATAAGCCTAGAAAGATTTTTTAAAAATATATTTTATTGAATAATTCGCTTAAAACATCAGTTTTATATATTATCTCCATTTATTGTAGACGGGAAATGAAATGGCCAAAACTTTTCTCCAAAAGTTTTCAACATTACAAATGATTTCTAATTTCTTATTTAATTCTTTTATAATTTTTGGGCACTTTTAGACTCGTACATTTAGCACATAAAAAAATGTTCAATAAAGAGAGTTTAAAATACAAAGGGTATGACGTCACACTATGGCGGACAGTGTTTTCGGCGCCATTTAAGAGGCGTATTTTCCAATAAACATTTTTATGGGTTTCTACTGTGTAAAATATTAAAATATTAGTTTTTTTTTGTGAAAATGAATGATTGAGAAGCGATTAACATGAAGAAAAAAAGTAGGCCAATAGGCATTGGCTTAGGTTTTGTGTAAAGTCACTTACGCGTTTTTGTATTAAGTAAATACAAAATAAGTAGGCTTTATATTAAAGATACTCGGTTTTGAAATCAAACAAATCAGTAAAAGGTTGCATTTTTTTATTAGAAAAATCAAATATTTTATATTTTTTTACACTGTGACCTAGCAAAAATATTTTTTTACACTGTGACCTAGCAAAAATTACCAAATTCATTTTACAATATTATCTATTCTTAATTTTTAATTGATATCACAATTGCTCATAGATTTTTGACTTTATCTAACAGAGATCATATTAATCATTTAAAATAAAAAATTAAAATGATTTAGGTATTACATTTATAATTCCTATAACACCATCACACCGAGTGACTCGGATCCAGACAAAGAATTTGATCAAATTAATACAAATTGCTTAAATCTAGTATCTATTACTCATTCTGAAATTCACAAAGCTCTAAACAAATTGGATATAAAAAAAGGCGCGGGTGCCGACGGTATTCCACCAATTTTTATTAAACGCTGTGCTAAGTATCTCTCGGCACCATTTTTTCATATTTTCAATTCTTCTTTAAAAAGTGGCAACTTTCCAAAAGTGTGGAAGCAGGCCCACGTTTTGCCACTTCACGAAGATGGTGACAGGTGCTATATTAAAAACTATAGACCTATCTCTATTCTGCCGACTTTCGCTATGGTCTTTGAAAAATTAGTTTACCCTGCGCTTTCCTGGCATGTGAAACCTTACATCTCTGATCATCAGCACGGCTTTTTCAATAATAGATCTACGACAACTAATATGGTATCTTTTGTTGACAGTATGATGGACTCTGTCGATGCTGAAAATTGTGTAGATGTAATCTACACGGATTTCAGCAAAGCATTCGACAGAGTTCCCCACGATGTGCTCTTGGTATAACCTCAACTGTAATTGTCAATGGATATAAATCGGTCCCTTTTCCAACACAATCCGGAGTTCCACAAGGTTCTCGGCTGCTTTTCAATATTTTTATAAGCGATATATTATGTATGTGTTTCATTTATACCAACTTTTACCTCTTTGCAGACGATCTTAAAATTGTCAAAACTATTGCCTCACTTCAAGATACGCTTGAATTCCAAAGTGATTTAGATAACTTATCCATCTGGTGTAAAAATAATCTAATGAGCTTAAATTCTAGTAAATGTTATCACATGCGCTTTTCCCGTAAAATGAAGCTACATCCAACTATTTACAAAATTAATAATTATCCTCTTTCTCAAGTTCGAGAAATACGGGACCTTGGTATAACTTTGGATTCAAAACTGCAAATGAATAGACACGTTGATAACATTGTCTCCCATAGTTTGACAACCCTAGGATTTATTAAACGTAACGCTGCTGACTTTCATAATCCACTCACAATAATCACTTTATACTACGCATTAGTTCGCAGCAAACTAGAGTACTGTAGTCCTGTATGGAACCCCCATTACGCTGTCTATTCCAATCGTATTGAACGAGTACAAAAACGCTTTTATGGTATTTATCCTTTAAGCAGGGCTTAGTCAAAAAATTGCTACATTATAAAGACAGACTAGATTACTTTCGGATGGTTTCGCTTCATGATCGTAGACAGTACTTCGATCTAATTTTCCTGCACAAACTTGTAAATGGCACTATTGATAGTAAAGAACTCCTGAAAAGAATAAAATTAAATGTACCAAATCGTTTACCAAGAAAAACTAAATACAAACTTTTTTACATTAAATCAGCCAAAACAAATTTGGGCCAATTTTCACCGATTAAAAGTATGTGCAGGTCTTATAACAGTCTGTCAAATACTAGGGATACTCGTATCTTCTCAAATAAATTTGCTAAGTTTAAAAAATTAATTGTTGGTTTGTCGCGTTAGTTGTTGATGATGTTTCACTTTTTAAGCTACATACAATTTTTGTTTTGTTTTTGTGTTAACCCTTCTCTGTTCGTTTCTCTCTCACATTGTGGTTTGTTTAGATGTGAAATTATTGTTTATTTGTTGCCATTTTAGATTCATCATAGTTATTAAATCTTAAGATAATGTGTGTAAGATTTGTGCATGTAGAACTACACCTGTAATTTAGGATACATTAATCTTTATTCTACAATTGTATGTTTTCTATGTCAAGATCTTTTCTGATGTATTTCCTTGTTGGTGTGTCAAATAAATAAATAAATAAAATAAAATAAAATTACATGAGTACATACTAAAGCCCTGCTCTTCCACGGACCTGAAGAAAAGGACCCCCACCCGGAGCACTTCTTATCAGAGGGTCGAAGGTCAAAATGAGTCTGACGCTTAAATGTAGGGACCACAGCAGCTGCAGCTATACTCTCCAGAGTATAGCCGCTAGAATCCAGTCTGTCGGAGCTTAGCTCTGTGCGATGGTTCAATATGTGCACATTCGTTTATTAATTTCGTAGTAATAAGGCGGGCATTAGCCGGGTGGCAGCTACTCTTTGCAATGTAGCGGTGAGGGTTACCAGGAGGTGCCGTACGGTCTCCTAGGTGGCAGCTACTGCCCTAGTGGGAGATCCATCGTGGCAGCTGGTTACGAAGGTCTTCGCCAAGTTGCTCATCCTCGTTCCAGAGAGGACGTCGCGGCCTGCAGTGGGAGTTCCGGAGGGTTTAAAGGCAAGGAAAGCAGCCTCGAGGCTTACAATCGTTGGGCCATAGAGTAACGATGATAATGAGCTATTCTCTGTTCCGGATCGGGAGCGTGGAGGCGTCATTATGCGAATCTCCAAATTTCTATGCAATTGGGGCTCCGGGTGAGGCTGGAAACCTACCCGGTTTAGCTAGTCCTAACGCCGAAGGGAACTCTACAATAATTTACCGAAGCGTTCCCTTACTTTGGTGGTAGTCTGCTCCCTTTTGGAGAAGACGGTCGTGGAGGGAGCCCTGTGTTTGACAAACCCAGAACATCTCTCCGTATACGGCTGAAGGCAAATCAGTGAGGCTGGAAACCTACCCGGCTTAGCTAGTCCCGACGCCAAAGGGAACTCTTCAATTTGCCGGAGCGTTCCCTTACTTTGATGGTAGTCTGCTCCCTTTTGGAGAAGACCGACCCGGTCGTGGAGGGGGCCCTGTGTGTGACAAATCCAGAACATCCCTCCGTATACGGCTGAAGGCAAATCGCAGGTGGTTTTAGTGGGTAGGCTTACTAGTCGCCTACTAGTCGCCCATATCCCCGGGGTGCTTTAGCTTAACTAAGCTACTTCCCCAACCTGGTGATCATATTTTGTCGTGGCGATTAGTTGCCACTTGCGGCCTGTATTGTTAAGGTGAAGATATTATAATGATCACATGACGTAATCTTACTTGATCTTCAAAGCAATGGCAATGGTGGTAAATTAATTCAAACATTCTAGCTTGAATACAATACCTACATATTAACAATATTAAACAATAATTAAAATATACTTACGTGGTGGTTTATCTCAGAAAAATAGCTATTTCTAGGAGCACTTACTATTTTCGATAATTATTTTTCTTGCTGCTGTAGTAAATACGCCGAATTGCTTCTAACTTCCGGCCGCCTACTGTTCCGCGGTATTGTTTCGATGGCAAAATGTACGTTTCTAATTGGATAATTTAAATTCTGTGAAGCCTAATATATGCTAATATGTGTTTCGAATCGGCTGGCACAATATCTCAATTTTGCTGTTACGCGGTATTTACCAACTGCTCATACGCGGTGTCGCACGCGCAGCGACGACATCACTAGATATTTTTAGTAAGAAGACGTAACAAACAAAAATATTCGGCATCTACCGGGAGTTCGTGATATCCCTAGGGATATCGTGAAATCCCTGATATCCTTTTTTCCCTGCGACATATATATTATTTTAGTTTCTAATCTGAAGTAACGAAGTTAGCGGGGGCAATGCCGTGCCCCCAGATCTATTTTATATACAATTTTTTCGTTAATCCTCATTTTATGGGATTCGACACAACGTTTTGCTCGATATAGCGCTCGCGAGTCGCGATGCATTACGTCAAATCCCATAAGCTTTGTCCACACCGTGCCTTTTTTTGTTCATCAAGGGCATGCGTTATAACTTATAACTCATAGCGCAGTCAACAGCGAGCGTACGAGCGACCGTATCCAAAACTTTCGCTTTGTTCTTTAAGAGCCTACTGTGAAAACGCTAGCCCCGCCTACACACAACGCTATCCTCCAATCGTGATACAATAATTCCATGAATCGTGCTCCCGGGCAATGTGTGGCAATGTGCTAATATTGATAGAGCAATATCGCGTAACGACGGTTCCCACATTATAGCACGAAAGTAAAGTTCGTAAGTCCCAAAACTGTTTTTTGATGATTACTTAAAAACTATATACAATACTAATATTTCCTTTAGCTATTATTTTTAAAAGTGTGTGATTGTAGTAGTGCAAGTTATTTAATGATAGTATAGTGTAACAGATATTTGTTGAAATGCCCGAAAAGATTCATAATTTCGAAAAATAAAATTATTTAGTCAAAATAAGTGAATTGTGTTTTCCGTTAGCTAAATATCAGATAAATATACAATGATTAAATTTCATTTGAGTCAATCGTCTTCCGGGATCGTAATACTTATTAGAAAACACAGTAAAATTGCACAGCCCGCTCTTAATGACAATGTTGGCGTTGCGTTCGTTGACGCAATCAATAATTATTGAATGCGACAATACGAAAGTTGAATGAAAGAAGATGACGAAAATTGAAAACGAAAGTGCACAGTGTGGACATAGCTATAAATCGTTATCGACGCGCCTCGAACACGGTAGTCGGGAACACACACCATGTCGGTCAGCTCCCGATAGCTTATCACCAGCCGTGCCTCATTAGCAGCTTATCAATAATACAATTCGGCTTCTCCCGCCGTTTCCGGTTTGTTACTTTTATTGACTTAAAGTGCTAATTAGTTTATCGAAGGCTCCAACGATTGTGTCATTGTGTGTTACATTATACATAGCTTACCGACCACTGTACTTAGATTGGTTTTGTTTTAGTTATGTTACAGTTTACAAGATGCTTACGGAAAATTAATGTTATATAGTATAGAACATTAATTTTCCGTAAGATTTAATGTTCTACATTATAACATATTACGTTATTATAATTATTACAATCATAATAAAACAATATAATGTCAATGGAAGCTTCACACGCACACCACGTCAGTATGGCTTCTTTAAATTTTTTTCCGATTTTTGTACAATTTTCTTACTTTCCTCGCTCCTATTGACAGCAGCGTGATGTTATAAATACCTTCCTCGATAAATGATATAAAGCTATTATCTAATGTAAAAATATTTTTTTAATTCGATCCAGTACTTTCTATGATTAGCTCGTTAAAACGAATAGAAACAAACTTTTCAGCTTTATAATAGTAGTATAGATTGGGAAGTATTATGTAACGTAAAGTAGAGTAGTAAAAAACTCAACGATAAAAGGTAAAAGATGGATGCCAAATTGAGAAAAAAAAACATCAATTTTTACTTCCAAAACGCTTCTGAAAACCGTAAATTTTCATCAATGGAGAAACCGCAACATTAAATTTTTTAAGCAAAAGCGCTAAATTATAACATCGCTGAATGCTATAGTTAAAGCCCTCTCAAATTAATACACATTACTAAATCGTTACAATTATTTTAAGTGGTCGAGCGAATCGCCTTCGCGTCTCATCTGGCGTCCGCGAATCAGGAACGATCTCTAATGACGTTCGACGAAAGTTTGCAAAAACATCGAAATTGCAACCGAAGCGAGGTTATTGTTAGGTAATTCGTATTGTTACAGCAGCACGACTCAAATACAGTGTAAATTATATACAGTACAGTGAAATGCAATTGTGTTCTGCAAACGCCTGTTCAAGGCATAAGTTGTATTGATATAATTATTGTCAATGTACCATCGAGATAGGCAGTTGACTGACCAACTTCATTTGGTCAGATCATGTCAATTCAATGTTGATCTTATCTGTCGGCTGGGTTTGACGTAACACGACCAAACTACGTAGATCCCCTGTCTGCCTAGGAATCAACTTCTCTGATAGTATTTTATTTTAAAGTTTTTTGAAATTTGAAGTTTAAAATCTGTTCTTGAAATTGATCTCGCTTAACATAGAGACAAGTTTTGGGCACGTACGACGTGATATTTATTGTTTTACAACGTGAAATTACCCTAATACGCGCTGGAGCCTGATTCTACTTATAGATAACATACTGTTTATTATTTATATTGTGTGTCAAAGCAGCTTTTACATAAGAAAAATAAACTTGAAATATAAGTTGAAAATAAAATATTACATAATGCCACAGACTTTGCAAAACGTTACATTTAAAACACTGCACTTTGGTACTTGTGCAGGATTAATAACTGAAAGTGATGGATTAAGTGTTAAGAATTAATAATTTATTATCTTCATTTTTAGAATTCCATTTCGCTTATTTTTTCATAGATAATGGAGCATATTGATCATCTGATGTAAAGCAGTAACCTACGGTCAATGGCAAAATTGTAAGTGCGAGTCGAGATTTTCAACTTATGCTCTGATTTTAGCACTGCAGGCCTAGAGGTGGGTTGTACAATAAATATGTCCAAGACACAAGTAGTGACCAACAAGCACGATACGTA
This sequence comes from Polyommatus iphigenia, assembly GCA_963422495.1. Taxonomy (NCBI): domain Eukaryota; kingdom Metazoa; phylum Arthropoda; class Insecta; order Lepidoptera; family Lycaenidae; genus Polyommatus; species Polyommatus iphigenia. The sequence goes on along the minus strand of OY730181.1, from coordinate 13,318,580 downwards.
TAGTCTGTCAAGAAAGTCATGAGCATGACAGGCGGGAAAATTTTCTAAACCTAATCACGCTTTTAAGGTGTATTTTTTTCTTTGTATTTTCCCAGAGAACGCTTATTACATTTTAAATATTATCACCTTGCACATTTTTATCTCGAATTAATAAAGTTCTCATATTTTTTATTTTATTTAAAAAAATTCCCGCCCGTCATGACTTTCTTGACAGACTATAGGGCTGAGGTGGATGAGCAAGAATTTCACTATGTCAACGAGTACATCTACTTGGGCCAGTTAGTTCCTTTTGACAAGGAAAGGAAGAGAAACTGGTCCACAAAGAAGCTGATGAAGGGAGACTTACCGATCTCCCTGAAGCGCAGACTAGTCTACATGAATAAAATGATTCTTATTCCGTTCGTCCTGACCAACGGTTCCTAGCAAGTATGGTTAGCATTCGTTGATGGAGGTTAAAGAAAACGATGATGATGATACAGATGATGAATTTCAATTCGAGAATTTACACAGAGTCGACAATTGTGTGTACAGTATTGAGGAGTACTTACAATGTAGAGATTCGAGTTATCTCACCACCAATCTGTGCTCTATGTCGAACAACACAAGGACCGCTATCCTTAGCACATGAAGATATAACTCTGTGCTAAGTGAGGAACAGCTAGACTGATTTATGAGCTAGCTGTGATTGCAGCCGGCACGTGCCCATCTCACGTTGGTGGAGCAATTAGCCGGCACGGGACCGGTTGTGTACCTACACCGATTATATACAGTGTGTAATAAAAATAAGTGATAATACTTTAGGGTGTGTACGTGTTCCTTGTAGAGAGTTCACTGTGAAAGTAGCAGCTCTGAAAGACGATTTTTTTTTCACTTTTGTATGGGCAAGGGCCCGAGCGTCACGAGTTTCCCCATACAAAAGTGAAAAAAAAATTGGTCTTTCAGAGCTGCTACTTTCACAGTGAACTCTCTACAAGGAACACGTACACAGTTACACACCCTTAAGTATTATTACTTATTTTTTTACACACTGTTTATACTACATTACAAAATACAACATCTATCACTATTCACTAGTGTCCGACCGAAACTCATTTTGCAGCCGAAACTTGATAAAACATTTAAAATGACAATTATTTACTGAAATTTACTGTTCTGTAATATTTGTTAACACATAAGAAAAAGTGCCAAATAGGATTTTTTTACTTTTTGTGACATTTGTTAAAATAAATATTATTAATCTTAGACTCGAATATGTTTCCTAGAAACTTTTCAGTATCATATTCCGTTTTTTATACGATTCCAAGTTTTAATGTATTAGAACGAAGGGTAACCTTAAAAGCATGAGCAGAATTTATTTCAAGACATTTACTATTGAAAAACAATCAATTGCAGTCATATTCTTTGTATGGGAAACACGGACATGTAGTCTCACAGACCGCGGTCGAAGTTCAAAACGAAATGACTTAGTAAACTTGCAATTTAACAGAACTACAAACAGAATTAGAAGGAAGAAATATATAAATTAGGTTTAAAATTTGATATTTTTGTATTTAGGTATCACCTAAAAGCTATCGCTTGTAGCATGCCTCTTTCATAAATACGTGAGATATGAGGCACCCATATTTTTTTAGTTTTTAATTGGCAGTTTAAAATTTATTTCAAAGGCTTGATAAATCCTTTTGTTTGTCGGTGCAAGTAATTTTTTCGCTATTAAGTGCTTTAAATTTTCCGCAATTACAGCAAAAACTTTTTACGTCCATTTTACAAATTTTGGAAGAAATTTTTACGCTTTAAAGTACACAAAAAACTCATAATTTCTCTAAAAATTAAACACGAACAATAAGTGCCAGCGGCAAACTTCCCGTTCCAACTCTAATATCTCCAAATCTTGGTCACGACGAGCGTCTCTGAGAATTTTTAAAATCTTAAATTTTTATTTATCTTCGCCTAGAGCCAGACTATAAAAGCATACTTTCTTTTTTTAATTGATGTTTCTGGATAATTTTCAATATATTTTATAGATTTTAAATATTTTGTAGTAAATTTACTATTTATTTATATATTTATTAGTGTTTTACTTTATTAATGCTTAAATATTTAGTAGTAAATTTACTACACAATTTTGTAGTAAATTTTTGTGCAGGAACCTAGGTAATTACTATTTTAAGCTGAAAAATAACTCAAACATGTAAAATATTTTCGTATCAGAAAATGATTTTGGTATTACGTATATATGAGAATTTCGATGGCACCCGGCCCCTTAAGTAACAGGCACAAGAAAAAATATTTTTGTCGGCTTGTGTAATGAGGGCCGCAAGTGTGAAGCTTAGAGGGAAGTGGAGTAGATACGATTCTAGCAGAGTTAGAACGATCTGTGAGACTGCGCGTCCATAGTTAAGGCCCAATTTCACCAACGTCTGTTAGTGTTAACAGTTTGTTAAAATGTCATGTCTTCTCTTTCATTCATATGAAAAACGAGAGAGGTAACGTCATATTAATTCGAGCATTAACTTTAACAGTCGTTGATGAAATAGGACCTTAAGGTTAATTATTTTAAATATAAATAAAACGTGTGGTAAAAGGAAAAGAATGAGGCGAGATGATTGACTAGAAAAATCTCGCAAGCTTTATCCTCCTATTATCTCATAGTCAAACAAAATTATTTAGTAAACAAAGTTCATTCCTTTCAAAATTCAAAACTCTCATGTTCGATAAGAATAAGTTTAGACAACTACGAATAATAAAAACTAAATTTGATGAAAATAAAACGAAGTACTAAGAAAAACAAAATAAATACTTAGTAATTTGGCAGTTATTTGCAAAACATAACCTTAAAACACGATTAAAATATGGACGGTGGCGAGATGAGCCGGGGTCTTACCGGCTAGCAAGCACGAGTTTACCGAACGACACACGAACACTAGAGTTTCGGCAGGGCCGAAAGTTTCGGCTATATTTTGGCCGAAACCGAAACTAAGGTCGAAACTGGATTTTTCGGCCGAAACTGGCCGAAACCGAAACCGAAAGTTTGGTCGGTCACTACTATTCACATAAACCCAAGAGGCACACAACTTTAAAACCGCTCGATGAGACTGGAGCCGCCCACTCCTCCCCCCACCTCGGAGACCTAAAGCGGATTTAGCGCCTTCCCGTCCATTTTTGTTTTGCGATCATTCACTTTTCACACAAATAAAAATTCGAGCTTCTCGAACTTTGTCATGTAAATTATTGTAAGAGACTGATATTTTTTTGTAATATTATAACTTAAATAATATGATATTCTTAAAAGAAATTAAAGATTTTACATATTTTGATAATTATTACTAGGATAGTATTAGATGTTATGTTTTTAGGGTTCCGTAGTCAACAAGGAATCCTTATAGTTTTGGTCTGACCGTCCGTCTGTCTGTCCGCGGTTTTTCTCAGAGACTATAAGACCTACAAAGCTGTAATTCGGCATGAATATACATCTTAATGGCGTCGACAAAATGGTATGTATAATCTTAATTTTTTTATGGTACCTCCCATACACATCAAGCGATGATTTATTTTTTCCTCGTCCACCCCACCGTGTGGGATGTTATTGGATAGGTTTTTTAAAAATATTATGAGTATTCAGAAGGTACTCAAAGACCATTTTCCGATTAAGGGATCCATTTGTGAAATATGGAGTTTTAAAGTGGAAAAAATCGTAAGAGTCCAGTGTCCCCCCTTTCTAAGTTCTACCAGTTAACGGTTGCTTCTGGAAATGTGAAAAAAATCACGGGGGTAGAAAATAATATGCTGAATTTAAAAGGAAAACTATCAAGGCTAAGAAGACTTTATAAGTTATTGACATTAAGTAATGGTCGATCAACTAAAAAAAAATTGTATTCGGAGAAGTATAAAGGAAATTTTCGTTCAAATTTCTTTGAACGTAACTGAGATGATATTGTTAGTAACTTGTAAATCACGTTATAAAATATGTGCATTCATTAACTATACAAAAATTATCTAAAACTAGCGGTACTATAACGGAACCCTATATTGCGCGTGGCCCGACACGCACTTGGTCGGTTTTTAAACGACTTCCAAAAACGAGGAGGTTATACGTTCGGCTGTGGATATATATATATATATATATATATATATATATGTATGTTCAACGATTACTCCGCCGTTTGTGAACCGATTTTCAAAATTTTTGTTTTAGGTTTCACTTCAATTTGGTACCATGTTCACAAAAGTGGTGACCTGATGATGGGATCTATGAGTAATCGAGGGAAAGGGTTTTATATGAAGTATTCCAGGCATATGTTACCAAAAACTAAGATTTTGCACCAGGATATACCATGGTTCGAAGGTGGTGAACAGAACTCCTTACTCCTTTTAGATACATGTTTGGGGGTTTCGGCGTTGTTTTAAAAACTGAAAGCATATACTACTAAGCTAATTACATTAATCATCATCATCATCATCATCACCATTCCACCATACACCTTCACATTATGACTCTTCATATTATAATTGATAGGTATTTTTCATAGTATTTTTAGATCAAAACGGATCACGGATGTCTTTAAACATTGTTCTGTAGAAAGTTAAGCTATTTTGAAAATTATTTTATTATTTCGACCTGATGATAATATCCATGAGTGATCTAGGGAACTCCTCAAAATTTATATGGAAACATATTATGGTGATTTCGATTTTATGAGAAGTATTCTAAGCATATGCTACCAAAAAGCAAAATTTTGCACTAAGATATACCTTGGTTCCGAAGGTGCTAAGAGAACTCCGGATTCCTTATAGATACAAGTTTGAGGGTTTCGGCTTTGGTTTAAGAACTCAAAGTATATGCTACTATGCAAGTTACATTTATCATCATCATCACCACTACCACCAGTCACCACACCATGAATCATTAAATCATAACTCTTAATTTGTCGAACAATTTCAAAAATTATATTGTTATATCAAAGTAAATGATTCAAACTTGGTGATCAGGTTACCAAGTTAGCAATTTGATCATGAGATCTATGAATTATGAGGTATGTCCGTATGGAGGAAACTCCTTATTATTGGGACAAAATAAATAGTTATATATTAACGTAGTTCTAAGTAGTTTAAGCATAATATTATATGAAAAATTATAGTGAGCTAATGACTTTCCAGGAGTGTTGTGATAGAAAGAAAGTCACTGAACAGAACTTTAGAGCCTTTAGAGATAGGCGCATGAACATTAATTTTATCATTGCTTGATTAACGCCAAGCTTATATTATACAGTGATACGAGTATATTCTTGGAGTTGCTTATGCAATTCTCTATTCCGAGAGGGCGTTATCTATATTAACTTTATGGTTCTCATATCGTAAATGTGTATCCTGGCCCCAAATTCACTTAGTAGAACACATTAGTATTTACAGAAAACCTTATAAATTACTTAAATTACTAAAAAGAGTGAAATTATTATTTTTAACAAAAAATTAAAACCGACTTCCAGAGTAAAAACAACAATAATTATTATAATGAACAAAAAAGTATGAAATAATTCTTACTCTTAATAGTGCCTTATGCAGAATACTCCTCAACCTCTATTATTTCTGTACACAATCTTCATAATTTTGAATTCGGTACCAGTCTTTAAAATTAAAAATATTTTGTCTAAGAACTCACCATTCTTAGCTGGTATCGACTTCAAAATAATGAAGATTGTGTACAGAAATAATAGAGGTTTAGGAGTATTCTGCATAAGGCGCTATTAAGAGTAAGAATTATTTCATACTTTTTTGTTCATTATAATAATTATTGTTGTTTTTACTCTGGAAGTCGGTTTTAATTTTTTGTTAAAAATAATTATTATCACTACATATTTCATCAGAAACTCTGTGAAACGGAGGATATAGCGTTTCATTTCTTCAGAATGTGCCGGTTCGATTTTTGAATGAGAAAATTGATTTTTCATAAATTAATACTTAATGCAGCTTTGGTGCTTAATATAAAAATTTTACTCGCAAATCTAGACACGCGGTAGCGTGTCAAGCCGAGTTCCAGCGAAGCGAGCCGCACCGTGTGTAATATTACACGAACCATTTGCAGCTACTTTTGACCCCCTCATAATTCAGAAACTATTTCACATAAACGTTTCAAATTTGGCTCATATAATGAAACTTGCGAGATAACTACATGCTCTAAATTTCATAAGCACAGCTCAAACGGTTGTTAAGATATTAACGTCCGAAAATCTACATTTTTATCACTGACTGACTGACCTATAGATCAAAATTCTAACCCACTTCCAGATGACCTAGAAGGCTGAAATTTGGAATCCAGCTCGGTAATTGTGTGTAAACGTAGGGAAAAATCAGAAAACAAAAAAAAATGGTCAAGTGCGAGTCGGACAGAGCGAAACTAGGCAAAAATTGTGTTTTTTGTTTGGAGACCCCCCTTAAATATTTATTTTATTTTACTTTTATTACATATTATGAAAGTAAAAATATAATTAAAGATTTAGTCAATATTTCAAGTACCTACCGGCTGCCATTATTGATTTTGAGCTAAAAAGGCCAAAAAATCACGTTTATTGTATGGGCGCTCCCCGTAAATATTTATTTGTGAAGTAAAAACCTTTGGGAAATGACTAGAAGGTGACTTTATGAAGTGTGTCTGTCTGTCTGTTACCTTTTCACGCCCAAACTGTTTGTACCGATTGTTCTTGTTGTTGGTATGGAGATATAGTTTGAGTCCCGGGAATAGACATCTAAGAATTCTTTTAATACGTCTGTCCGTCTATCCGTCTGTCTATTTGTCTGTCCGTCCGTCCGTCCGTCTGTCTGTCTGTTTGTTAGACAGCTATAATAATAGCTACTTCCGCACAATAAGTTGTACCCTATAATAGTTAATGGTTGGAAATACACTAATTGTGTTATACCGTATTATTCCAATGCCTCCTGATGGTAGCTGCTTTTTCCATTCGCTTGGATTTTCTTTGTTTTATTCGTCTGATACTCAATAAGGCTTAGGGGCTGTTTCTCCACTTCCTGATAAGTTTCAGATAGGCTATCCACAACTTGTCTGACAGAAGAAGTATCTGCCAGATAACTTGCGGATAGCATATCGGACACTTGTCGGGAAGTGGTGAAACAGCCCCTTAAGATTGCGATTGAATATAGTCGAATATTATGTACATACAGTTTGAACTGAGAAAATTAACGTGACTACCCTTGCTCGGAAAGTTTTCTTTACAAAAAGTAATGATATCCCACCAAAAACATAAATGTAAAAATGGAGAGCCAAGTTCCATAAAAACATTATTCTTGCCTATGGACTTCGCCGTAAAAAGGATGGAGATCTAAATGAGTGCCAAGTTCCATGGAAAATCGAAATATGTATGTATAGGAACCAAATGACCAAATAATAGAGTATATTTCTTTGCTTTATTGAATAATATCTATAACAATAATTGATGTTATTTAAATAATTTGAGATCTTAAACTAGATTAAATTTGACTTGGCTAGTTTCATCAGAATTAAAATGTTCAATAACTTTATGAAATTACTGATCTAATGAAAACTGGCCAGGTTAGATCTAATCTAGTTTAAGATCTCACATTATTTAAATAACATCAATTATTGTTATAGATATTATTCAATAAAGCAAAGAAATATACTCTATTATTTGGTCATAATGTTATTTGGTTCCTATACATACATACTTCGATTTTCCATGGAACTTGGCACTCATTTAGATCTCCATCCTTTTTATGGCGAAGTCCATAGGCAAGAATAATGTTTTTATGGAATTTGGCTCTCCATTTTTACATTTATGTTTTTGGTGGGATTATTTGTTCCGAACGGTATGTTGGAATGGTTTTCTGAATCCATCTACTATTAAAAAAAAATTGCTCGCTTAAACTACAAAAATAATGCTATAACAAGAATAATAATTCAAAACCTCATATATTGTAACATGATAATAGTAATTAAGATACAATATCATCATTATCTTAATGTTAAAAAACGTGTGAAAAATCTATGAAAAATATAAATAGTTGACACAACAGTAAAAGTGGGCGTGGCGAGAGTCGAGTCTATAGCACACTGTAATTATACAGTATGCAGTCACTAGTATATTATAATAATCACAGTACATAATGTAACACGTGACACCACGCACGTGCCGCGTCGTGTCGTGATTGCACATAACAATTACAACTAATAATAATATGATAATTTATTTACTGTGTAGGAAACTCAACTTAGCCCTAGCACTAGCATTTTCCGTATTCGCGTCGTTGAGAAAATTTTACGAAAATAGCCTAAACATACCAGGCTGAAGTAACGCGGCGTAAATTCCGCATGATTACGTCCGCAATGTCCAACGCATACAAAATACGACAGAACGCGACGGAATAGTCTGTCATCGGTAATTTAAAATACATTGCGGGCGTAATCATGCGGAATTTACGCCGCGTAACTTCGGCTTCGGCCTAGTGTGCTTAGACACTTACTAATAATTTTTCGCTATTCTATGTACCCGAAGCTGACGTTAGAGAAATGGCAAATAAAAAGGCAGCGGACATTTTGACAATCTTTTATACGTTTATATAAGCAGCCCCAAGTCCCAACCCTTCTAGATTTCTTAATAGGACTGTTTAATATCGGCCTATGAATTATGACGTCACAGTGCACTCTAGTATCTACATCATTTTAGCAGGAAAATATGGGAAAAACTTTTCATTTGCTCGCAATCGCACTAGCCTAAATATTATCTATCTCTTTTCTTTTAAGTAATTTTAAAATTTAAATAGTAAAACAACCCTATCATAGCTTATGTCTTAGATTAGACACTACAAGAAAAGGTAACAAAAAATAAGATTGAATATATAGTACAACGACCGGATATTCAGATATAGAATTGTATTCTGATGTGGAAAAGCGATCACGTGCGTATGTGTCTTTCGACTTAGATTTAACGCCTAAATTCGAACCTATGGATGGGGCATTCCAATTTAGGCATATAGCGCAACTGGTCCTAAAAAGAGTTTATTAAGGAACAAAAATTGTTACGTAACGTAATTTGTGAACGGCCCCTTACCCCGCTGAAATGATACGAATGCAGTGCCAGCTTTACAGAACATTCACATTTCTAGTTTCGATTCGCGTCGAGATACCCAGGATATCTTAGAATTTGTCCCAAGAATTTAGTGATTTTGCCCCGACAAAGTATCTGCCACGTCACGACATCGGGCATTCGGATGTATTGAAGCTATAAATATGTATAACTTAGGATCGCAACTCGTTTTAGCGTTTAGAGCCTACGACACGATCGGTCGCCGACTCCATATTGCAGGAGGTTGTAAATTATTGTCTTCAAAAATCTTGTTTTTAAATAGCAGATAAAATATTAACGAACCATCAAAGAAATTGATTCATAAGCAGATGTTCTCTCAATTTAATGTTAGTCACGATCTGTTGGCTGAGTTTGACATAACACGACCAAATTACGTCGGTCTGCTATCTGCCCATGAATCAACTTCTCCGATATACATAAAACATTGTATTACTTTTAATTTTAGCAATCAATTAATTTAAATGTCCCAGCCGATTAGGCCACTAAAAGAGGAAACGGTCGTTATTTCGGTACTGTTTCCTTATTCTTTAGAATACAGTATACACAATATTTAAATAAACAACCCATTTTTCCGGTAATTTATTGAAAAAATAGGCCCGGAACAGCTTAATCCGTGTCCTATTTGTCACCTCACCGGCGCCGGTCGGGTCGCGCGGTGTGAGGAGTTTTTGTCTCCGTTTTAAATATTGCCGAATTTAACTCAATAAAACGGGCAGTTTGACCGCCAAGTTACACGTGGTGGCGAGCCGGAAGCCTGCGCCGCTGTTGCCAGGCCCACCGCCCGCCGCCCGCCGCCCGCCGCCCGCCGCCCGCGACCCGCCGGTGTTGCCAGCTCTACTATTTCGGAACCGACGAAGGTCGGCAAAAAGCGTGTATTGGAACATTGAGACATGTATGAATAGTTACCTTTTTTTATAATGATTATAGCGACTTGGCAACGAGCACAAGTTGAAAAGCTACCTGCAGTGTCGAATTACGTGATATTACTGATGAGTTGATATCTATCAGGCTTTTGATATATTAAGATACCGACATGCGCCGATACATACTTAAGAACACTTTACGCTTGCGATATAAAATTGACGAATTTTCCCCCTTTTTTGTTAAAAAGTGGCCCCGTGAGAGTTTCTTACGTCTGTTTTTATCGCCGGGCTAGTTTCCGAACCGGTGGTAGGTAACACGTAGGAAGTTCTGAAAATATTTGTTTAAAATTTAGAATCAGAAATAAAACAAAAGAAGAAAGAAGCTTCGGTCAAGTCCCTTTCATGTTATTTCGTATCATAAATATATAATGTTTTTCAACATTACGAGGACTATATCCAATAAAGTTAAAGTGGGGTAAGCCGATTTGGTGGGTGGCAACCCTGTCCCCGAGCCCCCCTCCCCCCGCGCGCCTGAGCCTCTAGCCGGGGGACAGGTTCTTACACGCGCCTGTTTATTTACTATTGACCCTAAGACGATTCGAAAAAAAAAATTTGCATAAAACTCATAGTGATTCTTGAAACGCCCAATTAAAATTCTAGATACCACGTTTGGAATATTTAAACTGTTGTGTGTTACAAAATACATATTCATAAAAATGAATTGCTCAGTACTTTTCCACTGCACATAATTATATCTTTATATATATTTATCTTGTTATGAAATAGGAATACTAATTTAAAGAAAACAGTAACAAATGCGAAATGAATGCAAATCACCAATTCGGGGTCGCATCTCCGAAATCCGAATAGTATTCAGGAAGCAATATTTTGAGACGCCTGAACGTCGCTGTCGCGGTCGGTATAATATTGTGTATTAGATGTAATATTGTTAAAGATACCCAATAGCTTTGTCCACTCTGGGCCTTTTTTTGTTCATCAAGGGCATGCGTTATAGCGCAGTCAACAGCGAACGTGAGGCATGCCCGTGACGCGCGTTGAAATCGTAGCGCTCGCTATGACACTTTTGTTTCAAGGCGGGTGGATTTTGACGCATTCAATTATTGAATATGCCAAACGAAAGTTGAATAAAAAGAAGATGACGAAAATTGCAGATGAAATTGCATAATGTGGACTTAGTTAATGATATATCACACCCTTTACCATAAACAATTAACTTAAAGTTTTTTAATTACTTCGTCAGAAGAGTTCGGAAACAGTTTTTATAATTATTTATCTTACCTGTTTTACAAAATAATATAATGTTATATTATGTAAGGCAGGTAAGAGGTTACAAAAATTGTTCCGTAAAAAGTATTGTTCCGAATAAAAAGTAACATATATACGGTCGAATTGAGAAACCTCCTCCTTTTAGGAAGTCGGTTGAAAATACAATGTGACATCATCGGGATGTTTAGAACTAGAGGCGACTAGAGCCTCACAATAACACATAGAGGCATAATAACTCTAATCTAAAGCCTGCATAGGTCCCTCCGGGCGGGTTTCGACGGCACGAGTAACATTATTTGGCGGTCGGCCTCGTGACCGGCGAGTGAGGCGACCGCCAAGTTAGGTTCGTTCGCACTAGGCTCTACACGTGCAGCCGAAAGCGAGAGTATACTTGCACGCTCTATTGAAAGTACAAGTGATAGAGGCATTCACTGCGTAGGAGTGGGTTACGTTACACACATACACACCGAACATACGGGGAACTCGGACTTCCTCACACGCCTAATCTCTTCTATCTTTGTAAATTTTCTGTTTATTTGTTTATTAAAAGGATCGTAACATTTATTTATTTATTCGGTGTAGTAACAGACAGCAAAGTAAGTAATACAGTTAACAAAAATATACAAAAAGAAGTAACATTTTACCATGCATTCCAATAAATACTATTAGTACGGGAGCCCTAGAACATTTTTTTTGATTACTAACAAGCTAATTTTTTGTGAGTAGCTTCATTTTGATAACACAAACAACTTTTTTATTTGCGAAAAACCTTGAAAGTGGTAGCTAACAGAGATAGAAAGGATTTCATACTTTGATTTGATGGTCCTAAAATATGGATTGTTTTATTTGTAGGACAATGTTACTCTTAAATTATGTAACTATTAACCTACCAATATACAAAAAATCAGCTGGTTAGGGTTCCGTTTAAGGGTACCGTAGTCAACCAAGTTTTGTTGATTACAGAACCCCAGACCCATCGGTCTCTGAGGTCAGAGGAAGATAAGCCCTCGTTAAAAAACCCTAAACGTACCTACTTAAAGTAGCTTTCAAAATTAAATTAAAAAATTTAAATTCTCAAAACAAAATTGACCTGTCAGTAGCTCATTAAGTATCCTTTTTTGTGACCGTTACATTTAAAGAATGTTATTTTTGCCTAATATTTGCCCCATTTATGTCTTATCTTGCACGTGTTGAAAATTAAAGTGTTAGGAATCTTAAATTAAATGAGCTGACTAATAGTGAATAAAAATAACAAAATATAATTGTAATTTGTACTATTACGCAACAAAATATGAATAAATTTTAAGACCCCGGTATAAATTACTTTAATAAATAACAGAAGTTATTTAAAAACATTATTTGGAATAAATTAATTGATTAAACCACAGAATTATACTTCTGAAACGAAAAGCACGCAAAAACTGTGTTTACTCGGAAACATCTAAAAACAAATGTTAGTACTCGTTGTGGTTTATACCCTAGTACTCTAGTTACTGGTATGTAGTCTTAGGCTGATTTTAGAGTCACGCTGACCGCTCGCTGACCGTCGGCGCCGACACCGAAATGTATGAAATATCAGCGTTGTCCGCTACGCGTTATTCAAAAACGCTTCCTACAATTTCATACATCTCGGGCCATCAGCGCCGACGCTGCGCGCGCAGTCAGCGTGACTCTAAAACCAGCCTTAGACTCAAGTTTCTAAGGTCAGACGCCACCACCAACGTAACTCAAATTTATACAGGTCATGGTGGTATCAAGAGCTATCTGCATAGATTTAAACTAATTGATAACCCTTTTTGCTCCTGTGACGAAGAAACCCCACAAACAATTACCCACATACTTACTGAATGTCAAAGATTTTGTCAGAAACGCTTCGACTGTGAGCAAAGATTTGGTATGGAAATAAGAGAAGAAACTATCAGAACGATCCTAGATAACGATAAAAAGAGAAGACGATTCATGGAATACGCTGAAGAAGTATATAGAGTTATAGCTAAAGAGAATGGGTCGAGTCTGTAAAGAAGGAAGAAAAGAAAGAAAGAAAAAAAAAAAAAAAGTACATGGAGAACAATGAAATTAAAAGTAACAAGAATTTGAATAAAGATACAATGTTGCTGCAATTAAATAGCAGCAGGAAATTATGATATTAAAAAAAAAGACTCAAGTTTAGATTGAAGTGTCTCATCAGCGACTTGTCAAAATTGTGCCCATGTTGTGTGTACAGTGTATACAGCTCACTTCAACTGAGGAAGAAAAGTAAACACAGCCAGCACAGCCGTGTCATCGGTCGCGGCGCGGTGTCGAGGGTTCACTGTAAACTTAGCGCAAATGAACTTTAATAATAATTAAGCCAGGTACGCAATACATCATCAGATTAATTGATTCAGGGGCGGATGGCGCACCTATGTTATTCGGTCGGGTTACGTCATTTTAATGTTGGTAGTTTACGGACTATGCTAGACACGAGTCGAACAAAACATGCGCATTCGTTTTGTTATACTTCTTCAATTTTAGTAATGTTATAAATAACTAGACGACGCCCGCAACTCCGTAGCGCCAAACATTTGTTTATCATTTTGTTTATCGTACATTTATCCGAGATAAAAAGGGATAAAAAGTATCCTACGTCCTTTCCCGGAAATCCGAATTTCAGAAAAATCGATCGAGCGGTTTTGGCTTGAGAGGTAACAGACAGACAGACATACACTTTAGCATTTATAATATTATGGGTATGGATATAAAAATACATAACAAAATTTTGAATTACCGTCAAAATGCCCGCTACGCGGCCAGTGACGTGGTCACAACCAGTTTTCCGACAAAAGTCGACAGTAAATTGACTGATCTACAAACTGGTTGAGCTATATCGCGTATAATGTGGCACGTTGTGTGGTGTGTTTACGTTTGTGATATAAGGGTCCGGTGACACAGATACTAGGTGAGGTGTACTGTAACTTGCATGTTTTAGGGCCATGGGGAGGCCGATTGACTCCCGTCACACCGACCGGACCCTGCAGTATACCATAGTGGAAAAAAAAAATCGAAATTTTTGTATGTATGCTTTTTACGTAATGTTACATCTAATGGGCGAGTTTCAAGCTGTGTTGCGAGGTACCCAAGCATGAGATTTTTAGAGTAAGAAATCTTTTAATTTTCTGTCTAATCAAGTCGTTAGGCAGTCAAAAATTTGAATATTAAAAATAAAATTGTTTTATTATTATTGAAAAGCAGTAACATTGATTTTAACGATCCTCATAATACTAATTGTTCCCTCTAGCAGTATAGCCGAATAGAAGACTTCAACGCGTCGCGTAGGCGAAGCGTTCTTGTCGTTTGCAAGTCGTAACTTGCAAAAATGTCTCACCTTAATTTCATAGTTCACGTAACAACTTTTTATGTGAGTTGCATTATTTACAGATTCTCTCATTTCTCCTCCATACTCATATGAAAAATTCATAGTAAGTTAATTCTGAATTAATTAAGTAATAATGATTATATTCATTATTAATTATTATTCAGAATGATTCGGGAACTAACCCGGTGAGAAGAATCGGCGTAAGTATATAAGGGTTCCCACAAAAAACTGCGAATTCGCATCGCATCGCATCGTAATATCATTGACCGACTTCCAAAAAGGAGGAGGTCATAAGTTCGTCTGTTTATGTATTTTTTTTTTGTATGTTCAACCGTAACTTCGCCGTTTATGGACCGATTTTCATAATTCTTTTGTTGTTGTACAGGGTTGAATCCGAGGTTGGTACCATGTTCACAAAAGTGGTGATCTGATGATGGGATCCATGAGGAATCGAGGGGACTCCTTGAAATTTATATGGGAACATATGGTGATTTTGATTTTTTCTGAAGTATTTCAGGCATATACTACCAAAAAGTAAAATTTTGCACCAGGATATACCCTGGTTCTGAAGGTACCCAACAGAACTTTTGAATCCTTACAGATACAAGTTTGATTATTTGTGCTGAACATAGGCTAAATTTTATTTTGGAAAAAATAGGGTTTCGTAAGATATTTGGGTTTTTCGGACGCCAGGTGAAAAAATCAACCAGAAAAGTTACTTATTTTGCGTACGCTGCCGAAACTATAAAAGATAGAACCATAAAATGTTCTTAGTATTGTAGATCTTATAAATATCTACAAAAAAGTCCGCGACACACTATACTTATCTATGTCGAGTGAGGCACAATAACCATTTTTTTATTTAAAAATCTTGAATTTTTTTGGACAACATTTAAACGCGTTTATTTTACTCATGCCATTAATCCTTATCAAAATAAATTATTTAATCACTAAGTACAGTTTATGTAGATAAAATTTGGTTTTTGAATGATTAAAATTGGACGTTTGGTTTTGAAATTATGGCGAAATTAAAATATTACGATAGTGGGCGTCACCAAGCGGGATGCGCTTGCGGGAGGAAGACAATCTGTGCAGTGAGCACTGTACACCCTTCGGATAATGACTGCGTCGATGTCAGTGTCGGAGTCTGTGAATTGACCTGGGAATCATTTTGCTGACCGAGTCTTTCCTGGGTAGGCTTTTTGCAGCCGTAACCGACATCCACGCGGGCAGAGCCGCAGGCGACCGCTAGTAATATGTACAACTCTACTCTTTTGTAACACAGAATAATCAGTCAAAAAGACCTCTGTAAAAAAAGGGATTCCTATTTTGACAACAGAGGAGAGTGATTTAAACATTTGTACATAAATTGGTTCAAGCATACACTTTAATTTGCCCATAGCTTATATGAAATGTATTTATGGTTTTTAAATTACGCGACAAAAACCATTTTATCGCTTACGCCCTTTCCATTTTTCCTGTTCCATTGCTTGTTTTCTATGAGAGGCCGGGCCGGCCTCTCATAGAAAACAAGCAATCTAAAACATATCCAACACGGTTTTTTACTTTAACGCGGCGTCACCTTAATCTAAAAAGAATCAAATAATACTTATTCCTTATTATAGTGGCGTCTTCAGACTTCGCCTAAACCTCAACTATTTCTGTACTCAACCTTCATGATTTTGATGTCGGTACCAGCTTACCTTAGCGTAATTGCTATGTCAAGGATCTCAGAACTTTTCCGGGCTGGTACCGACTTCAAAAGTACGAAGATTGAGTACAGAAATAGTTGAGGCTTAGGCGAAGTCTGAAGACGCCACTATAATATGGAATAAGAATTATTTGATTCTTTATAGATTGAGAATAAGTATTACTTTTGTTTTTACCTTGGAAGTCGGTTTTAATTTTTTGTTAAAAAATAATAATTTTTATTATGAATTTTGTTGCAGACATTTGCGGCCTGGCCTGCGGGTTATTGCCGACACTCTTCTTCCGCGAGGTGCCGGGCGGGGTATCAGGTGGCGGTCCGCTTGTTCGCCCTCGAGGCACGTGCGGCAGACGACCGCGGGAAGGGCGGGGAAGTACCGCGGCCACTGTGACGCCGCTCCGCAAGGCCGCCGGCCTGCTTTGTGAGTTATCCAGTTTTTTTAATTAAAAATTAATTACAGGTACTTTAGTTTAGATTTGTTGCGACTGTAAGGCAGCTTCTTGCCGAGGCTTCGCCGCGTGATGCTCTCGGCTAACGTATGTTTGGATTCATAAAATATGGATATCGGGTCCTAAAAATAAATGATTTTTTGAATTTTTATATATGTGAGTGGTTGACCAAAAAGGGACCTGAAGGTAAATAATTTGATTTTGAGTAAAATGCGTTTGAAGTTTCGTGTTTCGACTCGTGCGCGTCTCACACAAAAATTCATAAAAAAAAAAACTACGGCACCTTAAAATATTCGGGTGAGACCAAAAGAAAGCTAAAAGACCACGGATTAAAAAATAAAAAAATAAAAGAAGGTAAGTAAATAATTTGATTTTGAGTAAATCGCGTTTGAAGTTTCGTATAGAAATAAGTTACGACTCGTGCGCGGTTCACAAAAAAAAAGTCATTAAAAAAAAACTACGGCACCTTAAAATATTCTGGTTAGACCAAAACAAAGCTAAAAGACCACGGATTAAAAAATTAAAAAAAAACCGTTTCCAATCCTTCAGGTCCCTTTTTGGTCAACCACTCACATATTAGTAAATTGACGCTCGTTGGGCTCATGTACAGCAGTGGACGGCGATAGGCTGATGATGATAATGAGATAAGTTTATTCTTATCGATGCCAGTGTCGCTATGTGTAGGGTGCTCGAAGGGTTAACAGTAATGTAAATTACATTATTAATTGTCGATGTTGCTATGCGGCACGCGACTGTGCGCACAATTATTGCGTTTAGCGCTAACTAATTGTTAGACCCGACTTGCATTGCATTAAATTTATACTGAATGAAATATTGCACTTTTGTAATTAATGCACTATGAAGCGTAATTGCATAATATTATTACTTATTATAAATTATTTTAAGTAAACTTTTTCAACTCACTAACGGTCGAAGACCTATTTTATTAATTACGATGTTACTTCGTGAAGGCAATTAGCACAAAAGCCATACATGAAACTGCGGTGGTTGATGTCTCCGGTTTTTTTCAATTTGAGTCTGCTACCTTTCGTCTATAGGAGAATAATATTATACTCGCTCATAGTATTATTGTGATTGATTGCAGATATATTTTATTTAAGAGAGGTACAGAGAAAGAGGAAAAAAATAATTTTTTTCTCCTATAATATCGGTTAGGCAATAGGCACTAGGGTACCTGTCGTCACAGTCGAAAACTAAGATAATTCTAAAGTAAAGTCTATACTAAAGCTACCCCCTACTAACTAGCACGATAGCTAAAAATTACACCTCAATTAAGACAGAGCTCCCTTTTTTTTGCTGTGTTTTCTGATAAGTATTACGATACCGGAAGACGATTGACACAAATGAAATTAAGATTTATTTAATCATTGTATATTTATCTGATACTTGCCTAACGGAAAACACGATTCACTTATTTTGACTCGATAGTTTTATTTTTCGAAATTATGATTTTTTCTGGGCTTTTCAACAAAAAAGTTCTGTTACACTTATTGAGTTACTGTCATTCAATAACTTGCACTACTACTATCACACACTTTATAAAAGATTAACTAAAGGAAATATTAGTATTGTATAATTTAATTTTTAAGTAATCATCAAAAACATTTTTGGGACTAGCGAAATTTACTTTCGTGCTATAATGCGCCGGACCGTTGTTACGCGATATTGTTCACTATTAGCTACAGCGCAAAATACATTTCATGCGGGCTCGATTCATAGAATCATTGTATCATGATTGGACGATAGCCGTGTGTGTAGGCGGGGCTAGCGTTTTGACAGCAGGCTCTTAAGCCCCGGCAACAGTAAGTAATATGTTACTAATTAAATTAATTAAAACAGATGCATGCATTAGGAAAACCACAAATTATAAAGGAGATAATTTTCCTTGAGTTAGGTATTTCCTCAAGGTTCCGACTGGGCAGTTAAACAGCTAAAAACAACTTACTAATTTAGTCACTACTTATAAATAAAAATGAATCCTCAATTTTCTTAGCTTCGCTAAAACTCGAGTACTGCTGAACCGATTTGACTAGTTTTTAGTCTTGAAATATTCGTGGATTTCCAGAGCAGGTTTATTTTAGAAAGAAAGTGACATTATAAAAGTACTGCATCTTCCCCATTGCAGCATAAAGTAAATGGAGATCAGTAATATTAACATGTTTCTGATGTAACATTATATAACGGTAATATATTTGGCCGTCACCTTAATATTGCAAGGTGGACTTCGTTTGTACGAGAGTATTTTGCCACGGCTAAAATGATCTCCAGTATTATATAGAACGCGCTTACTTTTGGTTTAACTCGTTTACCCGTTTTTAATTATTATGATCGGGTAACTTGATTTTTTTATATTTAACAACTTTCTACTACATTTAGAACCGTGTATTAAAACGTGTGGCACTCGGGGAGTCCCGCGGTAATGCTATTGCATAGCATTTTTTATCAACTTATGCCATTAAAATTAGTATACATCTAGTCGCACGCACACAATCACCGTGCCGAAGTCTGCCGAACTGAAACGATGCTAAAAGATCGGCTCCGTCCCCAATGATCGTCCCCACTCTGACGGCGCGGCGTTGTCGATCATGGGGGCTGTTAGGTTTATTTTCGTTACGGAATTACTTGATTCGGTCGCCGTGCTTAAAGCCCGCGATAAAAGCTATGCAATAGCTTAAAACTGTATCAAAACCCTTTAAGTATTTTTAAAGCTCTAAGCACTCATAGGGCTGCGAGCGACTGCGAAGTAATACGAGTACAATAGAACCTCATAACTGTGGCGTAGTAGCAAGATAATAATAGTCAATGTTCTAACTATGGAGCACTAGATGATACTAGAATCTAGATGAACTCCGTTGCGCCAAAAACGTAAAGTATTGGACGTGCGCGACGAAGGTGCTGTAACTAAACCGAGTTCCTGTACGTTCACTTATACAAAAAGTGTTGCCTACCGCCGACACGAATCCGAAAATGCATACAATTTGTAAGAACACCATTTTTTAGTGTATTTATACCGACACCAATATTGCATCGGAACCGTATCGAATCAGGATTAGGGTTAATTCAGACCGCAACGCGACGCGCAGATGCATTTCTAAATTTGTACTGAATTGACCGATTTAAATTGCGTAAGACGTCTTGCAAATCTGTCAAATCCATACAAATTTAGAAATGCATCTACAGTACGCGTCGCGTTGCTGTCTAAATTGACCTTTATATTGCTATGGATCACATCTCATCCCGCTCGTGAGAATGACGCTTGTAGCCACTACTGCCGTCCGCAATGCACCTTGGCGCGGGCGGCGCGGCGGGACGCACACGGCACAACGAACAGTGGAGGAGCCGAGTGAGCTATTCGTGTAGTTTTATAAATTAGGTAAAATAGAGAAAAAAATTATGAGCGTTTTACATTTTAGCTGGGCGTTAAGAAGCAACAGCCATTTTAAAGTTATGAAAAAGAAAATGCATAAAAAAGAATGCTTACATAGGTAATTTATTAAGATTTTAGACAACAAGGAATTAAAGGACATTTAGTCTAGTTCGACACAAAAAATCAGGTAAACTTAGAAATGAAGCTTTATTTTTTTACATGTACAATATTATGTTCTTACAGGCTTGCCGTACCTTTACTGGTCCATGGAGGTCGAGGACGTCGTGGACTACATCCAGAAGAAGACGACACTGCGCCTGAGGGTCGAGCGTCTGCAGTCTCGCCACAAGGTTAACTTTAGCTCCTTTGTGGTGAGAGTACTGACGAATCTTTTGTCGACCTTCGAGGCGCCGGAGTTCTGGCCGATGGATGTAGTCTATCGGAGGTTCCGGGGGAGACTCCGGCCGGAACGAAGCGAGTCACGTCGCCGGCAAAACGTGACAGTGTTAGTTTTTTAAGTATAAAATATGTATGTTAGTTTTAAGGTATTTATTATATAATTATAATACGTATGTTAGATTTTAAGGTATTTGTTATATGGGCCTCTGATGCCCGAAATAAATGATTTGATTTGATTTGATTTGATTTAAGTCATCAGCGCTTTATGTGTTAGCTTCTTTGGGGTATAATTTTAATCCCTCGATCGTGGAAAAACGAGACACAATATTAGCCTTTCCATAATTATTGTTGTCGCGATCACCGGTGCTCGTACGGGGCTTGATAGGTTAAATATCTTACAGATCCGATGACATTTAGATACTTGAAAATAACATTTTTTTTCCAACCAACTAAGAAATCAGATTTTTATACCATGATACCTAGATACATGTGGGAACCCTGTACAAGCTTTCTCTTGGGCTCCCCTACTACAACCTGTCCTGTGACCTCAGACCGATCTTTACGTGCCTCATTTTGGCCATTTTCGATCGTATGTCGGACACGTTTGTATGACGTCGGCGCTTCGCACTGGCCTTTGGGTATGAACTTTTACTTTTAATTTATGACTTTAGCGCCAAGGTTAAAGCATACGGCTGAAATTTCATTTATTTAAAAAATAAATGTTTTGACTTTAAAGATGTATTTGTCGCTGATCTTCAGAACCTCTAAAACAGAGGTATATAAGTACTTATTTCTTTCGTATACCAAGACACATCCTAGTCTGAGAATATTAACTTAACAGATTGGCAAGAATTATATTCCTTTCGATTTACATCGAAACAAAGCTCAGTATGGGTCATGATGACCAACAATTCTAATGTCAGATAAGCTACGCAATAAAAAAAAAACAATAGCGCAATAATTTGGCCACTTTTTAGTCTATTCAGATCCAAATATTAGAAAAAAAAAGAAAACTACTTTCCGATGATTTTGAGGACAACAAGTAAATTCTGGCAACCGCAGGATCTGATTCACTCGCCGGCGTAGCCGTGGTGTAAGCTCACGTGATCCCGCGGCCCGCCTAGGCCCTAGGGCAAATAGTGGAGTGCCGCCGAGTTTTTAGTGGGTAGGGGCTACGTCCACTACCATTTTTCGGGCGCAGTAGAGACCCACATACTTGCGGGCAGGACCCCCATCCCCCGCAAGATGCTTAAAAGCATTTTCTCGGCGAAAAACAAAAAAAAAAAGGATCTGAGACAGAGGATGTGAAAGTGACGTCCGCGTGTTCCGCTAGTGTGCCGACTTCGGATCGCGACGTAGATACATTAACAAAGTAATTTAATACATTAAATTAGAGCTGCAAAATCTAACTGTTGAGATTTGTGACAGAAAATCTGGCTCATTAGTCAAATTGAGTTCAATAATAATTGATACGTCGCTAAGTGTCATGTCAACTCTCACGCACGCTGTATATTTTTTGCCCTCACCATTTTTTGCCGCGAGTATGACTCGAAGTTATCTTTTGCGGCATTTCGCTGTAATCGGTTGAAAAATGAAGAGAACCAACGATCCTAGAATGTGAATATCATAATTGTAAAGTAAGAAGTGTAATTAACTGCTACTGGATGTAGAGACGTGCTGTGTCTTTTTAACCGACTTCAAAAAAGGAGGTTATCAATTCGACGCGTATGTATGTAATATTTCCAGAACTGCCCAGTTTTTGTATATTGTTAATCTATAACAGCTTCTGAACAAATGTGCCAAATTTCAAAAGTGTATGTTTGTATTGTATGTATGTATGTTTTTATGTTTGTGCACGCATATCTCCGGATCTACAAGTCCGATTTAAGTGGTTCTTTTTTTATTGTACCAGGTATTGTTCAACTTAGGGAATACTGCAAGTTTCATCAAAATCGGTTCAGTAGTTTTTTGAGATAGGGAATTTTAATTCTTAATTACGTACAATTTGAAGTCGGTTTTATCTTTTAAAAATACTATTATTGCCTCTACTGGTTTTAGGAATGCCACCTGGTCCGCATGCCTGAATATATGCAACGTATGTAATCCACAAAGTACATTCTTCTTATATAGGAAAATGTAATCCCATTATTATCATACCTGCCGTAGACGACAATCGTCTAATAAATAAAATAAAATATCTTTTTATTCAAAATGGGTATCATGATACACTTTTTGAAAGTCGTAGAAAGAACGAAGAAACTACGTTGCCTACCACCGGTTCGGGTACTATCCCGCCGAGAAGAACCGGCGTAAGAAACTCGCACGGGCCATCTTTTACTAAAAAAATGGAAAATTACAATTTTAAAATAAAATAATATAACAATGTTTATATGGCTTACATCTATGTAACAAAAATAAAAGAAAAGTAACCTGCATGGAGCCACCCTATTCCCAAGGTGTGCTGTCCTCGATGTAATAATTGACTTCATAATAGGTACGCTTTAGCACACAAACGTTCTTTAACTGCTTTTTTTAATTTGTTTAAAGGTAGATTTTGAACATTTTCTGGGATTTTATTGTATAGGTGTATACATTGGCCTTTAAAGTATTTGCTTACTTTGGCTAGTCTGAACATCGGTATGGCTAACTTGTTCTTATTTCTAATATTTACATTTTATTATTATCGCTTTTCTTTTTGAAAATATTTATGTTCTTTCTAACTTATAAGGTTATAAGAGATTTTTCAAAATGTATTGAGACGCGACGGTCAGAATTCTTATTTCTTTAAATTTTTCTCTTATGCTAAGTACTCACATACGGTATTGCTCGATAGTTTTACTCCAAATCGAGTAATAATTACTGTGTGGACCGCAAAACTGACAGCTCGAAGGATTGATGGAACCGGATCGAGCCGGATTGATGGAATGAAATATATCAATAATCGAGCAATGCTGAATGTGTGGACGAAAGCCCGAGCCGCGGGTTTTGCTCGACGTTATTGCTCGATTGAGCAAAACCATATGTCAGTACTTAGCATTAGAGATTCAAAAGACGACATCTTATAAATAGAACGAATAGCTCGCTTCTGCAGCACAAATATTGTATTAATGTCCGCCGCGTTTCCCCACAAGAGGATGCCGTAAGACATTATGCTATGAAAGTAGCTAAAGTAAACTAATCGCGCGGTCTCTACATTACTGATTTCATGAATTTTTAACCGACTTCCAAAAAGGAGGAGGTTATATGTTCGTCTGTTTATATTTTTTTTGTATGTTCAACCATAACTTCGCCGTTTGTTTTAATATTTATATAACGATTTTCATAATTCTTTTGTTGTTGTACAGGGTTGAATCCAAGGTTGGTACCATGTTCACAAAAGTGGTGATCTGATGATGGGATCCATGAGGAATCGAGGGGACTTCTTGAAATTTGTATGAAAACACATAGTGATTTCGATTTTTTTTAAGCATTCAACGTAAATGCTACCAAAAAGTAAGATTTCGCACCAGGTTATACCCTGGATCCGAAGGTACCGAACAGAACTTTTGAATCCTTATAGATACAGGTTCGGGGATTTCGGCGTTGCTTAAACAACTGAAAGCATAAGCCAATACATCAATTTGATTGATCATCATCATCATCACAACCATAATTATACCATGGGTCATCACATTATAACCCAATTATTAGTACTTTTCGTGATATTTTGCATCGAAGCAGATTTATTGATGATTATTTCGCTGTTTGTGGACCGATTTTCAAAATTCAGGTGTTGTTGTATAGGATATAATCTTAATTTTGTATAATAATTACGAAAGTGGTGAGCTGATGATGGCATCTGTGAGCAATCGAGGGAAATCCTTGAAATTTATCAAAACACTCATAGTGGTTAAAATGTTGTTTCTAGTAACTTAAACATATTGTGTTACGAATAAGAGTTCATACGAAGGTGTCTCTTGGTCCAAAGACACTGGACAGAACTCCTGAACCTTTAAAGATAAAAGTTTGGAAATTGCAGCATCGCTTAAATAACTGCAAGCATTTACCACAATTTCGCTTACAGTAATATAATTTGGATAGTAATTAATATTCGTAGTGGTTATCTATGCATAAAGCCTTGTCTTGTAGATAACTAAAAAGAGTAAAGTTGTTTTTTCCTTGGAAGTCGGGTTCAATTTTTTGTTAAAAAATAATTTTAACAGCATATGCTGCAGAACTAAGCTTATCTGCCAGTTTTGCAATATGTGGACCCCATTGTAACTTACAATCCAGCGTTATGCCTAGGAATACGGTGGTGTCTACTAAATTCATTTTCTCATTATTTAATAGTACATTTGTTTGTTCTTGCCTAACATTTGGCAAGATAAATTTTAAACTATTTGTTTTATTAGAGTTCAAAAGTAAATTATTAGCATTAAACCAATGTACTATGTCTGAGAGAGCACAATTTACCTCGTCATAATTAAATTGTCATCTCTTCACATTAAAAATTAGTGAAGTGTCATCAGCAAAAAGTACTATCTCATGCTTATCTTTAACCAGATAAGGTAAATCATTTATATAGATGAGAAAAAGAAAAGGGCCTAAAATGGACCCTTGTGGCACACCTAGTTTTATTTTGGTTCTTTTAGACCTTATGGAGTTAACTTCCACCCTCTGCGTTCTATTTGTAAGGTAAGATTTTAGAAGTTTAAGTGCCGTGCCCCTTATACCATAATGGTGTAGTTTTCTTATTAGAGTATCATACTCCATAAAGTGCGTAGCTTGGTCGTAGACATAAACTATTATTAAATGTGAAGCAAAATTGTCTATACCCAAAATTGCTCAATAATTTTATTTCTTAGTAGCAGCTTAGGCCCGACTACTCCAATATGGCAAGACATTCTGGGGCTCAAATATTTTGCGGGTACCCCATTTTATTCCATATTATTGATACCGACAAAGTCCGGTCTGGATCCTACAAAACGTCAAAATATATGTTCTCATGTATAGAGGTACTTACATCAAGTCGCTTTTTTCCCCTCATGTCCCTTTGTTCCCTTTAATCTTTAAAACTACGTAACGGATTTTGATGATTCTTTCAGTGTTAGATAGCCCATTTATCGAGGAAGGCTATAGGCTATATTGCTAAGACTAATAGGAGCGAAGAAATAGAGGAAAATGTGGAAAAAACGGGGAAAATTATTTGAAAGGGCTAACTTGAACTCGCTAATCTCAGGAACTACTGGTCCGATTTGAAAAATTCTTTCAGTGTTAGATAGCCCATTTATTGAGGAAGGCTATAGGCTATATTTTATCACGCTAAGACTAACAGGAGAATGTGGAAACAACGGGGGAAATTATTTGAAAGGGCTTATCTCGCGAACTACTGAAGCAATTTTTATGTAATTTGGCACAGATAAGAAGTAGACCACGTGAAGGATCATAGGCTATCGATTTTAATAATTTTTTCAGTGGTTATATATTTTATACCCGTGCGACGCCGGGGCGGGTCGCTAGTAATATTATATAGAAGTATTTAATGTGTTAAATCTATGTTAAATATAGTAGAGCACGTATCCTGTAGGGTGTAGAACCCAGTCCGGTTGTGATCACGAGAGCAGTCACATGCAGACTAGTATCTCGGAGTAAAGTGCTGATACAACATGCTATAGAGATTCATATTGTTCCTTGAGAACAGTTTCGCATCAAAACCTTAAGAAAGCAGTAGTAATGTTGGACTAAAACAGCAGCACAGATCCAGGCCGGCAACGCACCTGCAGCTCTTCTGATGTTGGGCGTCCATGGGCGACGGTAGTTGCTTTCCATCAGGTCACGCGTTTGCTCGTTTGACCCCTTATTTTATAAAAAAAAGGCAGGGATCAGGTCTAAGACCATGGTTCAGGGACAAAACCCGCCTCGTGATTTTGGTGGCCAATCGGCGTACGTGGGCGCATGATCGTTTGGGAAACATAATCACGTAACGTTATAAATTATGGCAAAAACTCGCCACGTGTAACTCCGCGCGTGCGCAGTTTGATCTCACGCACTACGTCTCATTTAAAAACATGTAGTAAAATTCATTTAATCCCTCGATCGTGGAAAAATGGGACACAATAGCCTTTCTATTGCTATTGCTGTCGCATGCGACCGCTTGGGGCTTGAGGGATTAAAATCAATGATTTGGCAGATCCAAGAACCCTTTAAACTTACGTACTTATATTTAGAAGTATACCTCTGTGGCTCAATCGGTTGAGTGTGAGGCAGCTCAAGCCGGGGATCGCGGGTTCGAATCCCGCCGACGCGACGGAACAAAAATTTTTCAATGTTCCCGGGTCTGGATGTGTATTAAATATGTGTATGATATAATAAAAATCCTAAATATATTTATAGTATAAAAGTATTAAATATATTTCGGTTATCCGGTACCTGTAACACAAATCCTTCAGGTACTTAGCACGGGGCCAGACCGACGTGGTGTGAAGCGTCCATAGATACTATTATTATTATTATTATATCCTGGAAGCTAAGGAAGAACCATTAAGGCGGAGACAGCTGCCAATTCGACATCTTTGTGCAGTTTTCTAGACGTATGTATTTCATTGATTGACACAAAAAAAAAATATGTGATTTTTGATTATATTTGGAAAAGCTTGTCTAATTTAAATAATAAAATAATGTACTCCTACTGGATGAAAAAAAAAATACCAAAGTCACATCTTTCAGGAACTTTAAACAGTTCTAACTAAAGTTATATACAATCTATGCTTTAAAAATTTGTTTATTTGATACCTTTTACAAAAATCCAAAGATTGCCCGATTTAATTTTTGGTTCTGTCATCTAGATTTCCCATAATATTTATTTTTTTCCTCTAACAAACGAAAAATGTATCCACGCTACCGAGTGAACATTTCACATCTCTGTCTCTCTGGCATGAAAATCGACAGTGGTGCGAGAGTAATGCGAGATCAAGGTCATTGGCAGTTGTCAGTGCCTTAACAGTCAGACGAGAAACGTCTTTCCAGGCATGGGTTGGATATAGACCAGTTCATTCCGTGGGACGATATTTTGAGAATACCGCTTGTTCTTGAATACCATTAAAATAACTTGACCCTACAGAAAAAAAGTGGTCACTTCGTTCGTATAATACTGCAGAAGTCACCCAAAACTTCAGAAGATGACTTCTGTTTTGGGTGACCAAAACAGAAGTCATCTTCTGCAGTATAATAATACCACAAATAATACCTATTATCTGTACGTACTCAATCCGCCATACAGATTCAGCGAGTATTTTTATTTGAGAAACTAGCTAAATTTTGCTTTAAACGTAGTCATCCAGAAATATGTATCTTTAAAATAAAACACAATATATTTTTCTATGGCTTCAAAATATTAAATCATTTTTTCTGGAAATGTAAGTTAGGTATTTTACTTAAATATTATTACATTTTCGTGTGTATAATGTTTAGTGACAGTATATTAATAGTTTATATCACAATGACGTGTACATGTGTGGCAAACCATATTCCCAGTGGATTGTACGAGGAAAACATGACCGATTAAGAACATAATAATATATTGTGCTCATACTAACAGTGGCATAGCGAGCTTTTAAATGACAATAAAATTCAAGTTTTTTATGTCCTGCCCAAAAAGTACTATCGAGGAAATTGATTCCTAGGCAGTTAACGGATCTACGTCATGTAATGCAGGCTTATGTCATTTCAATGTTAGCTGTGAATTGTGATCGGTCGGATGGGTTTGACTTAACTCGACCAAATTACTTAGGTCCGCCATCTGCCTAGGAATCAACTTCTCTGATAGTACAATATACTCTTAGGTGAAATCATAAAAACCCTTCGTCAAACAATTTTATTTTTCGATGTTTGCGGCCTCACCACGTTGGCCCCATAGACTAATGCGGACGATAACGAACGTGTAATAATGTCGGTCCATACAGCCGATGATTTTGATTGCAACCATGCTTACTACGAGAAGACTTGTCTAGACTAGACTGCCAATTCGCTTCCATAGTGAACTGGGTAAATCAAAATCATACATTTAATTCTACATGACATGACTAATGACGCCCGCAATCCATCAAGCGGGAGCCATACGTTTTTCCGGGATAAAAAAGGACACAGGAACAAACAATGAAATCGGTTTAGCCGTGAAGAGGTAACAGACAGATAGACAGACAGACACACTTTCGCATTTATAATATTAGTATTTTACGTTTAATTAAGTATTAAGCTTAAGATATCATAAACTATCAAATAGTTTTCATTAGTACTGCCAAACGTGTTCAGACCAATGCAAATGGTTGGCCAAAACTCCGAAAGTCGTATGACGATTATTTGATGTATAAATGAACACTATAAGGTTTTTGATTGGAAACGAACAAATTATAACAACAAACAAAGTTGCATTAATCATTAACGCAACTTGAGTTAATGTGTTATTAATGATTAGTGTCACATTAAATTAAAGTAGAGTTCTTCGTTCAATTCAATTTATTACGGGGCCCCTGCTGCCTCTACCCTGATAAGCTCGTTAGCTACGCCCCTGGTCGTCGATATGGGCTGATCGGAGGAGGAAAACCATATCCGATATAATTCCATGGTAAATTGGGATTGATATAGGAACATGTACTAATTAACATTAACAAATTAATTGGCTATGTAATGTTATTTTATCGGCTTAAAGTTCAGACGCTTGTTTAAAAAGTCCTAATATTTTCGGAATTCGTTAGAATCAACATTTTCGGAATCGTCGAAAGAAATGGCGTAAAAAATGAGTAGAATATTATAATTGAATTTACTGATCGTAGATACTAGAGGGCATGTTTCTCTTGTCAAATTGTTTAACTTCTATTCTTCTAAAATGCTGCTGCTTGTTTGTTTAGTACATTTTACACACAAATTGCTGCCGCTTGTCTGTTTAGTACAAAATGCTGCTGCTTGTCGGTTTAGTGCAAAATGCAGCAGCAACTGTCTAGTAGCAACTTGTCTGTTTAGTAAAAAACGCTGCTGCTTGTCTGTTTAGTTAAAATGCTGCTGCTTGTCGGTTTAGTACAAAATGTTGCTGCTTGTCGGTTTAATAAAAAATGCTGCTGCTTGACTGTTTAGTACAAAATGCTGCTGCTTATTTGTTTTGTACAAATTGCTGCTGCTTGTCTGTTTAGTACAAATTGCTGCTGCTTATCTGTTTAGTACAAAATGCTGCTGCTAGTATGTTTAGTACAAATTGCTGCTGCTTATCTGTTTCGTACAAAATGCTGCTGCTTGTCTGTTTAGTACAAAATACTGCTGCTTATCTGTTTCGTACAAAATGCTGCTGCTTGTCTGTTTAGTACAAAATGCTACTTCTTATCTGTTTAGTACAAAATGCTGCTGCTAGTATGTTTAGTACAAATTGCTGCTGCTTATCTGTTTCGTACAAAATGCTGCTGCTTGTCGGTTTAGTTCACATACACGCAAATATTGGTAGCCGGTGAGTGGAAACGAAATACCGATTTTTATTTATTTATATCAGGCTACATAGGCCCATACAATATATATACCTTAATGACTAACATACATAATATAAATATATTTTTATTATTATAAATTATAAATCCATACTAATATTATAAATTCGAAAGTGTGTCTGTCTGTCTGTCTGTCTGTCTGTTTGTCTGTTACCTCTTCACGCTTAAACGGCTGAACGGATTTTGCTAAAATTTGGCCCGGGAAAGGACATAGAATAGTTTTTATCTCGGAAAAAGTACGATTCCGGCACGATAAACAAATTTTGGCGCAACGGAGTTGCGGGCGTCCTCTAATTGATTATACATTTTTGTGTGCGAGGCAAAGAGACAAACAGCGGTACAATACGATTTGTTTCCCTCCTGCGTCCGTCCCAGTGTCCCACACCAGGTACCGTGACCGTGTTCAGCTGGCGGAGTCATATGATGATTAATTATTATTATCATTGATTGCCGCATACTGAAAACAACATAATATGCAATATATTTTGTTAACACCGCAATGACGTATCGTGTTTCGACAAATTTGGAATTATGTGGTATGGACGGTCACTGACAGATCCGGTGGTCTATATTTCGTGTCTACTGCTATGGCATTAAGGTCCAACAGTGTTTCAGAATATATTATTGTACTGTATATAATATTTATTTTCGAATTTTCATATTATTCATTTAAGGATATTTGCCTGAAAAACAAGTATATGTGTAAATTATGGTAATTAAATTATGTTACCCGCGTAATTTCTTGTGAATAAGAACATTACATAATACACTTTTTCCCCTTCTTTAGTTCTTAAGACGTTCCATTAAATACGGTACAGTAATGGTCTATGTGAAAATCTGAACGTCAAAATCCAACAGAATATTAAAAATAAATGACGAATATGCTCAATGCTCATAAGTAAAAACAATCACACTAATATTACAAAGCCAAAAAACTGTTCATTCGTTCAATCTAACAGTGCGTATGACTGAATGGATTTTTATCAAATGTGCTATGGTAGTAGTTTGAGTCCCGATTAATAAACAGGGTGTAACAAAAGTGAGTGATAAATGATAATACTTTGAGGTGTGTACGCGTTCCTTGTAGAGAGTTCTTTGTAAAAGTATTTTTTTTTCGATTTAGTATCCAGGGCATAGGGCCAGCGCCCCAGCGTCACAATTTTCCCCATACAAAAGTGAAAAAAAGTCTTAGAGCGCTGCTACTTTCACAGTGAACTCTCTACAAGGAGTACGTATTTAACCCTAAAGCATTATTAATTTATCACTTTGTTTTGTTACACCATGAAGAATCAATACTTTTAAGCCGAAAAATAAGAACAGAGTTATTTTGGAATTACACAGACGCGAGGAAAAGCTGGATAAGAATAAATCTTTAAAAAAAGTCGTTTCTATTAACATAATTTATACTTGAGGCGATTTGAAGCCATTTACATGAGGCTGTGCTGTGGCATCATATTATTCAGGTGTAGTTACATACCTACTAAATTGTGTATTTCTTTGTATTATGAAATGATGGCGTGTACCATACACGGTAAAGTTTCTATAAGCTTATGTTGTTCCATCAATCATTGCTAATTTATGATGTACTTTTTATTATAGGTCTACCAGAATCTTATGGCAAAAAGTGAGAAAATAAATTGACTCTAGCAATACCGGAGTAATAGGAATAAAACATTTTCATCCTTTTTTATTCCTTCGGCGGCTTATTTTGTGTGTGAAACATGCAAATATACAAATTTATCCAATGATCAAGGATATTTTTTGAAAATCTGCTGTCAAAAATTGCCATCAGATTCTGGTAGACCTATAATAAATAAATAAAAAATCGCGCCATCTTACTTTCGTCGCTGCATTCCCATGGGAGCCGAGGAATCTCGTCTCGCGAACTGGGAAACTCGTCCGACCTGTATATCCTGGTACATCGCGAGCCCACTAGGCTTCCATAGATGGCGCTAGCACAGTTCTAACACGTTTGATTTTTAAAGTATAAGGGTGGGTTGCACCAACTTACTTTAACTATAACTGTAACTTTAACTATAACTTTAACTATAACTACAGTGCAAAATGATGTGCAATGTACATGTTCGGATTCTAATAATTATACTGAAATAAAAGCAAGTAAGACTTCTCACAACCACAATATATTTTCAAGTGACACAATACAAATTTTCCGTTTGATAGCTACATCAACCTATTTCTTAAACTATAATGTGCCAGGAATGTAAAACTACTTCTAAATTATATTTACACCTTAACACTCCCACTTAAATATTATAATAAAAGCCGTAGTAAACATAAAAACCTAGAGGCACAAAAACTAAATAATAAAACACACAAATTAAAGAAACAATTATTCAAGATGTCAAAATCCTATCTCTATTATTAACATATTTAGATGTGGGTAGAGCTTTTGTAAGAAAATCAGCTAACTGAGAGGAGCTTTCTACAAATTCTATATTAATAATGTTATTCTCTACCTTTTCCCTGATGAAGTGGTATTTAACATCAATGTGCTTTGTTCGCCTGTGATACACTGGATTGCGAATAAGTTTAATTGCGCTCTGATTGTCTAAATACAACTTAACGGTCATCTGTGGTTTTTTAATATCTGCCAATAATTGTCTTAGCCATAGAATTTCTTTGGCAGCTTCACAGGCTGCCATATATTCCGATTCTGTCGTTGATAATGCAACCGTATTTTGTTTTCTACTTGCCCATGTGACAGGACCACCATTCATTAATAAAATATATCCCGTATTAGATTTTCTGGTATCCAAATCAGAGGCAAAATCAGCATCAGAAAAACCTATCAGTTCACTACTACAGTTATAAGAAATACATAAGTCCTTGCTTTTGGTCAAATACCTAATTATTCTTTTTACAGCATTTATATGGCAAGGCTTAGGATTATTTAAATATCTGCTGACTATATTTAAAGCAAATGCTATATCCGGTCTCGATACTGTTGCTAAGAACATTAAAGCTCCCACTGCTTCCCGATACGGAAACTTTGAAACATCATTATCATCATCATCAACATTTTTAGTTAATGTGACATTATTATCAGCAGGAGTACTGTAAGGGATCGCTCTTACCATGTTAAATTTTTAAATGATACTTTCTACATAGTGTTTTTGACTTACTTTTATGGCACTTTCAGTTCTAGTTATTTCCATGCCTATAAAAGAATTTAATTCCAATATTTTTATTTTAAAACTCTTTTGCAAATCAGCTAAAATATGCTGTAATATTTCTTCAGATTTCGAAAAAACTAATGCATCATCAACATACAAAACTAAAACAACCTTATAATTACTAAAAAACCCTACAAATATACAACTATCAGCCTGACACATTTTAAAACCATAACTGGTCAGAAAAGAAGAAAATTTCTTATTCCAGCACCGAGGGGATTGTTTCAATCCATATAAAGATTTATTTAACTTACAGATGTACCCCGGTTCTGAACTTACGACTTCCGGTACTTCTATATACACATCTTCGGTTAATTCTCCGTACAGAAATGCTGTTTTGACGTCAAACTGTTTTATATGGTACTTTTCACGAGCTGCAACAGATAACAATAACCTTATTGAATCGTGTCGTAGGCGAAAAGGTTTCTTTGTAGTCGATGTCTTTTACTTGTGTAAAGCCTCTTGCGCATAAGCGAGCCTTGTATCTCTCGACAGTACCATCCGGGTTTTTCTTAATGGTAAATATCCATTTAGACGTAACAGTATTTTCATTATTTCTTTTAACAAATTGCCACGTGTTGTTCTCCTCGTGTGATTTTAATTCTTCATTTATTGCCTCCTTCCATTTGTCGCAATCGGTCATTCTAAGAGCCTCTTGATATGTCGTTGGTTCATGTAATTCACACACATTTATCTCATCTGCTACCTCCCTTTGTGATCTCAATATCATGTCATGCCTTACTCCGTTTATAGACTCATCAGAAGAAGGTTCATATGTTTGATCATTCGGATCTACGTAACTTTGAAAACTTTCGTTAGTACTATCGTATTCATTATTTTCATTACTAACTTGTGGGGTCTGCGGTATTGGTTCTGATGCTACTTGCACTTGTTTTTCCTTTTCAGAGGTTTGATTATCATCAAGGGGAATGTGGACGGTATGCTTTCTTATTAATGGAACGTTATCTTCATTAAAGTTCATATTTCGACTTATGGATATCTTTCCAGTTTCACCATCATACATTCGATAATTTTCATTATCATTTGGGTATGATAATGAAAATTATCGAAACAAGCATCATTTTTACACTCTTTTTTTCTAGTTTCCTTCTCTTTTCATCAGGTATATGAACAAAACCCTCGGACCCGAATACTCTGATGTGATCTAATGACGGCCTTCTGCCGTTCCACAACTCGAATGGAGATACATTATTGTCTGGCTCGAAGAAGTACGATTTTGAAGGTAGACAGAACAGTTTACGGCTTCCGCCCATAAATTCAGCGGAATATCTCTGGAGTACAACATCGACCTCGCACTTTCCATAATAGTGCGCAGCTCTCGTTCCGCTCTCCCATTCTGCTCTGGGGTGTACGGAGCAGTGCGTTCATGTACGATACCTTCACTATCTGTGTACATTTTAAATTCATTGCTTACATACTCGCCCCCATTATCCGTGTGCAATATTCGCACTGATGTCCAAATTTATTTTTAACAATCGCGTTGTATCTCCTAAAACAATCTAAAACATCACTCTTATTATTAATAAAGTGGACAGTTTTGTAACTCGTAGCGCCATCTTTAAAAAGTACAAAATACCTTGCACCACCACCAGACGGTTCAAATGGTCCGCAGACATCACTGTAGACGATATCGCCTGGCTCGTTATCAACTCTTTGCGACCTGCGAAAAGGCAAACGACTTTGCTTACCGTACTGGCATGCTTCACATATGAATTCTTTATCATCAATTAATTTCCCAGGTAGTGCACCATATTTGTGCATATTTATAATCTTTTTAAAATTGAAATGGCCCAACCTTTCATGCCAAGTTTTTAAGCTTGCCTGGACTATATTACAATTGGCATTTCTAATAGTTCTTATATTCAATTCATACAAATTGTTGTCATTTATGTTCCCGGTCATAACAATTATTCTACTATCCTTTTTTATGAATGCGAAAGTGTCCTTCTTAATTATTGTATATCCTTTCCTTGTTGCCATGCCTTCTGAGAATAAATTCCTAGTTAGTTCGGGTACATACAAAACGTCTTCTAATATTCTCTCTTCCCATTGATCATTAACGTATCTTTTGAAAACAATACTTCCATGGCCGCTTACAACAAGCTCCTTTTGGTTTCCCAGCCTTACATTATTATTCTCGTTACTGTTTTCATAGTGAACATACTCATTAAAGAAATCTCGCCGGTATGTCATGTGTGCCGAAGCCCCGCTGTCTAATATCCAAATATCGCCTTTATCACCATTATTAATCATCTGTGGGTACTGTACTGTATTAAATGCCAATCTTTTCGAATCATCATTGTTTAAATTTTGGTAATAATTTTTCCTTGGAGCTCTACAGTCTCTAGCGAAATGCCCACGTTTGTTACAGTTGTAACAGACAAACCTGTTGTATTCTCGTGACATGCCAGGACGTGATTTAAATTCATTTCCTTGATTCATTTTTTTATTTACCGAAATGAAAGCATTTGCACTCTCTTCCTGGTTAGTGAGACTTGCCTCCTCATCCAACAGTCTAGCTGTTAAGTTATTTATAGTTTGACACTTGGGATCTAGTGACATCCATGCTTGCCTTACTGACCGATATTTAGACGGTAACGTGCTTAAAATCTTTGTAATCACAGCCATATCGCTTATTTCTTCGCTGTTGTCTTTTAATTCTTTGGCTAGGCTTTCTACTTTCGAAATATGTTGCGCAATGCTATCTGATGGCTGCATTTTATACTGATAAAACCTTTCATGTGTTAGTAATTTGCATAGTTCAGATTTTTGTTCATATATTGACTCTAGTCTTTTCATTACATCCTGCGCCGTCTCACAATTCTCGACAAGAGAGATTTGGTTGAGGTCGATCGATGATGTGATGATGAACATGGCCATGCCATCAGCCTGTGACCACACTTTAAACTGATCATCATCAATAGATGGCCGAGGCGCAGATATGTCGAGACCTTTTGCCTTTAATGCACACTTAATTTGGAATTTCCATTGCCGAAAGTTTTTACCGTCAAATTTATCTACACGCATTTCCATTTCTGTAGTAAATATATAAGTCTCGTAATACCTCTATCCAATACAAAGTTTCGTAGTAATTTTTCCAATCTTCTTTTATCAATTCAGCTGCTCTTTACTCTGCTTTATATTTATAATGTCTGGGCCTCCATAATCTGTTCGGATTCTAATAATTATACTGAAATAAAAGCAAGTAAGACTTCTCACAACCACAATATATTTTCAAGTGACACAATACAAATTTTCCGTTTGATAGCTACATCAACTTCTTTCTTAAACTATAATGTGCCAGGAATGTAAAACTACTTCTAAATAATATTTACACCTTAACAAAATCTTTGGTTACCGTTAAATATGGCATCCGACGCCATATTTAAGGCTATCACAGACAGAGCAGGTAATGTAAAGATGTATATTATAGCACGATACATCTCGATACATCTTTCCATAGAAATCGTCAGGAGACCACACACAACAGCTATAATGTATATTTTTACATTATAGCTGTTTCTATAGAAAGATGTATCGTGCTATAATATACATTTTTACATTACCTGCTCTGTCTGTGACAGCCTTTAACCATAACCGCTCATACTTACCTATATCTAAATTTTTTCGTGAAAATTGACTATGTTTCACAGTGTTATATTTTTCCTGTCGATTTTTACGGATAATTTCATTCAATTTTTATACTCTCAATCCAATGCGATTATTGACAGATGTCTGTTGCGTTTATTTTTAAAGCTACAGATAATGACCTGTAGCTTTAAAAATAAACGCAACAGACATATTCTGTCAATTTCTGTGGTCAAAGTTAAAGTTAAAGTTAAGGTTAAAGCTAAGTTAGCCTGAACTATAACCATAACTTTAACCTTAACTTTAACTTTAACCACACCTCTGGTGCAACCCACCGTAAAATATTATAATGTTGCAACAATAATATTATGCTGTCTGCTTGTAATCTTTTTTCTTCCTTCGTGATAATCTAAATTTTAATTACACATTTTACTAATGTTATGCAAACTACGACTACGAAAAATGGAAAATGTTTATTTTGGCTCCAGCTTTATTAATTTATTTTGAAAAATAAATAAATCCTTCGATCGCGGATTCTTGGAAATCTATTGTTATTCTATTGTTGTCGCGGTCACCGGTGTCCTTATGGGGTGTACGGGTCTGTACACCTTTACACGCTGATAATGATGATTGATTATAGAGACAGCCGTAAAATGATAACTGTTTATTGATACAGATTACAAAGGTACAGTGATATAAGAATAAGTGATATAAGTGAATTGATAGCGTATTATAGCAGACACATTTTATATACAAAGTAAATGATGAGTTTAGCAAAAATTAAAACTTTACAAAATCGTAAAATTATTCAGATATTTACTCAATTGATATATTAATTATTATGCTGATCTAGGAATGTGCGATGCTTGCATCGTACATGGGTCTTGATGGGTTAAATTCGATGACTTTCGTGGCTAATGGTACGGTTTCTTTGCATTCAAAATCATGGGGAATATACAGTCATACTAAAGATATTATGCATGCTATTGTGCTAGTAGTAATTATTAATTAAGTACTGCGGTTTTGTTATGAATTTCAGTTTATTTATGTCGCTGACATAATATATTGTGCTTGTTTATATTATAATGCTTTAACTACAATAACAGTATCTTTATTACAGTAAATCAAGCGAGAATCATATTCTACAATCTATTTCATATACCCATACTACAGGATGGATATTTAAAATCTTAAATCTATCAGAATAGCCTACACTGCAAAATCAATATTTAAAAAATTTGGTATTTAAAACTCTAGGCTGAAGGTGTATTTTGAAGGACATCAACCTGTGGGATATGCATGAACGGCCTCTGACCGAGGATACTTTTACTTACACTTTTTACATACTTACCTAGTGTAAATTAGCTCAAATGCTTTTATTGTTATTTTCCACTTTTTGGTAAAAGGTGGCCCGTGCGAGTTTCTTACGCCGGTTCTTCTCGCCGGGGTAGTTCCCGAACCGGTGGTAGGCAACGTGTAGACTTTCTGAGAACATTTGTTTCAATATTCAGAAATAAAACAGTTACTTAAAAGGGGGTCTCAAACACTGTTATTATATTGTATTTTAAGTTTGTGAATAAAGATTTTGTATTTGTATTTAAAACAATTTTTATTTAAAAAAAAATAGAGCTCAGTGTTCACGTCATGCGCCGATCTCAGAGACTTCGGCCGCTGCAGACGGTGAAACCGCGTAAGGTCACGTAATATCTGCGTGGTGTAAGGATAAGTGTCTAAACACACTAGGCTGAATTACGCCGGCGTAATTTACGTGGCCGAAATTACGTTCAGCCGCTTACGTCTGATGCGACACACTATAAACTACGGAAGGAGCCGAAATTTCGCGGCGTAATTTCCGTTGCGGAACGCGCGCGTAAGTGAGTATTTAAAATTCTCAGATGTAATGTGTGCGTTAACGCTTTGGAGATAAGGTTGGATTTCCTATGTTCGGTTTTGATAATTCCGTGACGTATAGTTTGTTGCTATACAAAACATTACCGCCGAATCGCTGCCGAACTTTACGCTCGACTTGGCTCGACGGAAATTCGGCTCACGACGGAATTTCGGCATAATGTGTCGTCTGTCGCGTTCCGCCCATATTTTGTATGGATTTGAAACGCGGCGTAAACGCGGCGGAATTTACGTCGACGTAATTCAGCCTAGTGTGTTTAGACCCTAAGATAACACATTTCGTGGTGTTTTTTCCTCAAAACTCACGTGAGGACTGGCCGGCGGTAGCGTCTAGTGTTTTGACCTTACCTAATATAGTTCTGGGGCAAACTCCTGTCTTTACATATTTTGTACATCAATAATAATAATAATAATTTTAAAGGTGTCATAAAATCGATACGAATATTTTGGGAATATTTTCCAAAATCTTATTGTATAAAAATAGATCCTATTTCCCTTTGCATTGTGCGTGAACGACTGGGCCGATTTCGATGAAATTTGACGCTGATATAGAGATGACCACGGGAAAGAAAATAGGCTACTTTTTATTGCGAGATAAGCGCATGGATCGCGTTGAATGTCGCGGAGAACAGCTTGTGTAAAATAATTGTCATACCTGAAAAAATCGTTATTTATGTGGCGATAGTTCGCGGAGAGTCACACATATTATAAGAGGTTAACTTTTAAATAATGAGTTGTGACAATAACTTTACTGCCTGATGACACAATAGATATATGGTCTATATACAATAAATACAGGTTGTAACAAAACAAAGTTAGTATATATTAGGGTGTAAAAAATATAACTCTTTCGCCGCTCCTACATTCACAGTGAACTTTAAATAAGGGACGTTCATGCACACCCTAAATAATTAGTATCACTCTGTTTTGTTATCTTAATATATAAAAATAAGTGGCAATTTTCGTTGTCACTTTATAACTCAAAAACGGGCTCACCTATCCAAACCACATTTTCAGGATTTGCTCGGACTATTTAGTAGATGGTTTATGTAAAGTTTGCACAAAATCGGTTGAGTGGTTCTTCATTTATCACATTTTTTGTAACAAATGAAATCAATAAATGGCGGGTCATTTTGTCATTGGGTTTTTAGTCGGGGAAATTTTTGTTTTATTGTATAGGGTATGATCGTGGATTGGTAACATGTTCATAATCTGATGATGGGATCCAGGAGTAATCGAGGGAACTCCTCAAAATTAAAATGGAAACATATGCCGATTTTGCTTTTGTATGAAGTATTCCAGGCATATGTGGTAACATATCAAACCAAAAGTAAGACTTTGCACCAAGATATACCATGGTTCGAAGGTGCTGAACAGAACTCCGAACTCCTTATAGATACAAGTTTGGGGGTTGGGGCGCTGTTTTAAGAACTGAAAGCATATGCTACTATGCAAATTACATTCATCATCATCATTACCATCATCATCACTACCACATCAGGGTCACCAATGTCACGTGACTGTCACTGACGTGTGAACGCACACAGCGTTAACTTAATTTCTGGAGTTAAGTTGAATTTGTTATGTTCAATATTAGTGAGTCGTTTCGATGCGCTTCGACTTAGTATAAATTGACCCTTAGTGTTGCGGTTACTAAGATAGCAATTTGATTACGGGATCTATGACTTATGAGGTATGTAGGTATATTGTATAGAAGAGTCTTTCGAAATTGGGACAAACATAGATCTATTAATGTAGTTTTAAGTAGTTTATGCATATTTTTTATGATAAGTTTCCATGCAGAATTAATGCTATAATAATAAAACAAAAGTCAGAGAACCTAGAACTCTAGAGCCTAATTAGAGGTAGGTGTTTGAACATGTCATTTTCAGTATTGCTTGATAAACTCTAAGTATATACAGTAGTATAATATGCTTGGAGTTTTTTTAAGAAATTCTAAAGTGGTAGTGAAGTCAGCTGATTATGAGTTTTCGTATTAACTATGAAAGTGTATCCTGAATCCAAAGGCTTACATAAGTCTTTACAGAAAGCCTTATCATAACTATCTTAAAATAGTGAAATTATTATTTTTTCAACTGGATTGACACATGTTT
Source organism: Polyommatus iphigenia (assembly GCA_963422495.1). Taxonomy (NCBI): domain Eukaryota; kingdom Metazoa; phylum Arthropoda; class Insecta; order Lepidoptera; family Lycaenidae; genus Polyommatus; species Polyommatus iphigenia. Next base: position 13,277,684 of record OY730181.1, on the reverse strand, counting down.
ATATCAATCTTATTCATAAAGTATTCGATAGTTTTATAAAAATTCTTATCCAACAACCTAAAATAGCATACATGTTACAGATTCAGGGCCAGATTTATCATTGAACCAACTTGATCAAGTTGGTTCGTTATTGCCGTACCCCGACACTGATCATCAATTTTTGCTAATTTATTTTATTGGTGATGAAAATCATGAATTGGATCAACGTTGTGCATTTATTTCTAATACAAGACGAGAAATTATTCGTGAACAACAACATTGGTTTTTTTCATCAGCATAACGCATTTTAGTTCAATTGTTTAAAATTGCTCTCGATCGTATGCCATCTGATAATTATAATAAATTTATGAATTAACGTTTATGGTGTGAATTCGGAAGAATCATGTTTTTCACATAGCCAACTTTATGTTGCCTGTTCCAGAGTCGGTACTACAGATTCACACTCAAAATGGAAAAACATAAAATATTGTTTATCCAAATGTTTTGGATTAAGTTTTAAAAAGCTAGCAATGAAGTAAGTAATATATTTTTTTAAGAAATGAATCGATGTTCTAACTGATTTTTGTATTATTTCACTTTATACGTAGCGAAGCACGTACCGGGCCGCTAGTAAGTAGATAATATTCGTCAAATATCTCTACTGCAGATATTTGACGATTTTACCACATAATATGTAATGTCTTTATCTATAATAATAATTATGATTATCTATGGATGCATCAATACGGTAATGTATTGTAATTATCAGAGATTACAATTTACATTATCGGTTATAACGTATTATTAAATAATATTTTAAAATTTGCACTGCATTTGATGGGCGCTACTCTGTGCGAGCTTACGGAGACACCGCTGGAATCCTATACACACATGTATATTATGCCTCTAAAAAGTAGCCTAAGTTAAGTGCTCGAACACTACACAGAATATATAGTAACATAACATTTCCTCGTTATAATAATAGACAAGGCGTGTGGTTTTATTTTGGAGTTCCCACAAATGTTGTTGAAATAGAAATTATTATTTTGTGGTAGTGCATATTATAAATGTGAAAGAGTGTATGTCCGTCTGTCTTACCTCTTCACGCCCAAACCGCTGAACCGATTTTGCTGAACTTTGGTATGGAGATACTTCCCGGGAGGAAAAGAACAAAAATGCTTTTTATCCCGGAAAAATGTACGGTTCAAGCGCGATAAGCAAATTTTGGAGCAACGGGGTTGCGGGCGTCATCTAGGTTGTAATAATGTCATAAAATTATATCATCGAAGAAGGAAGGATATGCGTCGTACGAGGTAAATTACTAATTGCTACACATACTCTAATTATGTGGATACTTTCGATACTTCAAATGTCATTATAGACTAATATTATGTGTGTTTAATTTGCAGGTGATTTGTCAGTCTTTATTATTATATTATTAAAATCTAAGTTACATACAAAATAAACATTCAATTGAATATTATAACACAACATAGAGTGAGCAGAAACAACAGAAAGTTAGGAATTGTACAAAAAGGCAGAGCAAAATACTTTTTCTATTGAGTTTGAATTTTGAAACTCATTAATGATTATCATTCAAAATTAAAACAGCCTCTGAAATATAAGATGTGGCTCCAACATGTTATTACTATCCGACTAAAATGAAGTCGACCGTGGCGTTTTAACTACCGGTATTATTTAACAGATTTATTATAATGGGTGATAGAGGCTTTATTTTAATAAGCCTAATTTAAATATAGTTTCGAATTTTTGGGTATTTAAACCTCAATAATTTTCTTACCAACGCGTTAATTGTTAACGTAAAAATAAAATCTAAATATATAAAATTCTCGTGTCACAGAGTTTGTGCGCAAACTCCTCCCAAACGACTCAACAGATTTTAATGAAATTTCGTATGTACTATCAGAGAAGTTGATTCCTAGGCAGACGGGGAACCTACGTAGCTTGGTCGCGTTACGGGAAACCAAGCCGCCAGATCACAATTAAGGTTTGAACAAACCTACGCGACCACGCGACTGCGAAGCGCAAGCGTCAATACAAAACACACATTTGACAACTTGTCAAATGTGTGTTTTGTATTGACGCTCCCGCTTCTAAGTCTATAGGCCTTATAAAGATATATTATATATATCTTTATAAGGTCTAAGCCTTAATATTAAATTGACATGATCCGACCAAATGACGTTGGTCTGTCAACTGCCTAGGAATCAATTTCCTCGATGGTGCATTCGTTAAGCCTGAGAATAGGTTTTTATCTAATTTTTATATTGATACTAGAAATAATTTATATGGCAAAACAAATAATTTATATGGCAAAACAACCTTTGCCAGGTCAGCTAGTATTTTATAGTAACAAAACTAGAATATTATGTGATAGTGTACGGCGTAGCGGGTGAAAGTTGTCCGTAGCGCTTCGTAGCCGCCGGTCGCCGCGTAGCACCGCTATACTCGTAGACTCGCTACGAACTTGTATTGACATACTATACGTCTTGTATACTACAAAACTTGTTATATGTATACATTATATCCATACTAATATTATAAATGCGAAAGTGTATCTGTCTGTCTGTCCGTCTGTCTATCTTTCCGTCTGCTTCACGTTCAAACCGCTGAATCGATTTTGCTGAAATTTGGTATGGAGATACTTTAGTCCCGAGAAAGGACATAAGATACATTTTATCACTAAAAATGTACGGTTCCCGCGCGATAAACGAATTTTGGTGCAACGGAGTTGCGGGCGTCGTCTAGTTATTATTCCGTCGATCACCAATTCCAGGAAATCTTTTGTTGTCGCGGCCCATATGGGCCTTACGGGGCTTGAGGGATTATTATACATATTACAGATAAATAAGATAAATATTCTTTATTGTGCACATAATATACTATTTAACAAATTCAAATAAAAAAATATGTAAAACACAATGGCGGCACACAGTTCCTCTGTATCATTACTGTTTTACAGATAACAATAATACAATTTTTTATCATACAGAATTTTTGCATCGCATATCTGATATCACCTAAAACTACTAGATAAATACTGATGTAATTTGGCTCAGACACAGAGTAAACTGCGGAGACCAAATAATGAAATCTCCTGTTTACGGCATTAGCGTAAATCATATTTAATACTTATGTAATTAGCGTAACAATATAATATGTTTAGAGTCTCGTGAACTCATCAAACAAATACACTGCAAGTTCGGATTCACGCCAGAGGGGTTACGTACTAACGAAAAAATTTAGCTTCAGTTCATATACGGACAGTTTATTTATTTTTTATAAAATCAGGGGGAAAACCAAGTAACGGTTCACCTGATGGAAATCAACTACTATCGCCCATGGACAAATTTTTAGCGGCTACTTATAAGACCGCTACTCAGAATGCGCAGTTTTTAAGCAAGATCGATTTAAATAGTTTATGTTATTCCAGTATCCTCCAACGGCCAAATTTTAAGTTAATAACTATTAAGATATGTTAAGATTTTTTATGTTATTGTCTATATTATTGTTTAATATCTCAAAATAATATAAAATGTTGGCATACCAGAGATTAGCTTCTAAATATAATACACTCACGCACACACTGATAAGATTGTACATAATTATCTTACACGCGTCTGTATATATTTACATTATAATTTTGGACACGTCCCATATACTTTTTCACATAGTATTATTGTTTCTCAAACCTCACTTTTTTACAGAAACAGAGTACTTAGACACCTTGTTATCGTTTGATTACATTTTTGATTTGCAATTTCATTGTGAAAATATTATAAATTATGTCGGTATACTGTATAAAACGAGTTAACGGATCGCCCGATGGAAAGTGATTGCCGTTGCCCACGAACGCCCAGAAGACAAGAGTAGTCGCTGGTGCGTGGTGACACAGACTGTGTACTGTAGTTTGGTGACTCGTTTCCTCTGCCTGTGCTCAACTTTAATAAAATGCAGAAATTTCGAGCGTATTTAAATACGATCATAAGTTAAAAATAGTCCCAAAACTCCTTGGACGTACCGGAAACAATTAAAAATATTGTCCTTATTTTAAAATTCTACTTGCAAAACCTGATATAACGACATTGAAGGAACACTACACATTTTGACATGCTATATCCGATACGCGGTTGTTATAAACAGTATGCGTCGTGAAACGTGCAAGGTATGTTTTATAGATTGTGGTTACAGCTGAGAGTGGCTGGGATTAGTTCGGAAGTTGTAAAACCTACCTAATATGAAATCGAATATTATTCCTTATTATGTTATAGTAAAAAATACATGTAACACTCGGGGACTGCCGCGGTAAAGCTATTGCATAGCATTTTTGATCGACTAATTCAATTATAATCCGCATATACGTCTAGTCTTACGCACACAAACACCGCACCGCTGTGCCGGCCGGAGTGGGGATGTGTTAGGTTTATTTCCGTTACGGAATTTCTTGATTCGGTTGCCGCGCTCAAAACCCTCGATAAAGGCTATGCAATAGCTTAAGTGTTTGAATCGAGTTTTACTTTCCTTCTCGTGGATGAGCGGTTTGCTCGTTATTAGCCGAAGTAGATTGATACAGTTCACAGATTTAAGCGCCGTGTAGCTGTATCCGACTTTAAAAGGTATGATGGACGTACGAACTTAAATTACGCGGGTTTTAAGTTCGCGAACTTACTCGGCTCGCGTCGGTGACACACGAGAATCGCTCCATAAGTCCGCGTACTTACTCGCGTGTCTGTCACCCCTTTAATACTAAAGGTACCATTCGGATCTGTGAGGCAAGCGTATAGCGTCACGCGTAAGCGACCGGTCGCTTGCTGCGGAGCAGCAAATAGCTTACCAATGTCCGCGACCGCGTAGCCGCGACCGACAAAAATTTAATTAAAATGATACTTTATTAACATGATTATAGCTATCATTTTTGTCTAAGTCACTAAGTAGCATTATAATAACCACGTGGCCAGCGTCGCTTGCCGCAGAGACCCGCGGCATGCAAGTGCGCCGCGTAAATAAGTACATTTGAACAAAATGCAACATTATTAACTACGTAACTAGGTAGCATTTCAAACTATGTTGCGATCTACAATTTTGTGATATTGTGCGCAGACAGAAGCTTTGCCCTTTTTTCCACCATAACTACGAGTGTAAACAAAACAATAATTGTGAATTATTTTACAATATTATGGCAGGGCATTTAGTATTAAGGGAAGAAATGATCCAAAAACTGTTGGCAGATGAAGAGGATGACGAAATTATTTTGTATTTTTTATCATTTCCGGAAAAGAGGAGAAAGGTTGACCCTATTTTTACGTCGCGGGTCGAAGAGGGATGCTACAATATACTCATTGCACGTCACTTAATGTGTAATGAGGAAAAATTTAGAATGTATTGCAGATTAAGCCACGAGCAATTTTATTTTGTTCTAAGTTTAATAGATAACGACATTAAACCAAAAAGAAAAGGCACATCAATCATTAGCAGTTCCGAAAAGCTTTTTATTTGTTTAAGGTATGTACTCGTACATAAAATTGTAACATTGAGAGTTTAAATTTGAACTATCCTGAATTGGACTCGAGTTTCTTAGGTAAGAGACTCCTAAGGATTGGGATTCTTGGGAATTGATCATGCCCGACTGTTCTAAAAGTCTAGGGGAAGATAGGCTTTCACACACAGATTGTGCATTTCTGTTGCGCAGTGCGCTACAGCAACAACAAACGTCGGCCGATTTATTGCCATTTGCGTAGGGAACCCCGAGTAAGGAAGCAAATTAACACAATATACACATATAAAATACTAGCTGTTGCCCGTGACTCCGTCCGCCGTGGACTTCAGTTTCGCATGGTGTTTCCCGTTTCCGTGGCAATGCCGGGAATCGGGATAAAATGAAGCCTACATTACTGCAAATTTTCCTCAGAATCCATCTAATAAACACAATTCCCAAAGCTTTGTATAACCTTTGACCTGTCCCCCGGGGGTTCCAACCCCCTTTTCCAGTTAAAAAGTAGATTATGTCCTTTCTCAGGCTCTAGACTATCTGTGTACAAAATTTCATTACAATCGGCTCAGTTGTTTTGGCGTGAAAGCGTGACAGACAGACAGACAGATACTTTCGCATTTTATAATATTAGTATGGAAGTATAGATTACTATGAGAGAAGTAGCTGTTATAATAATATTATAGTTCATACCTACATACTTTGATACCTCCATGGCTTATATTTTATACGAAAAATTTTATTTTCGGTTTCGATATGATTAATAACCTATCGGCAGGCCTGTCCCACTCGCGCGAATAGGCATCGAACTGTATGTACCACCCGCTGGTGGCAAATCAGTAGGGACTCACAAGCGAGCGGTGACGCACGCGCACGAGTTGTTCGTTGCATACCTGCGTATTGCGTAACTTATCCACTCGACAGTGGCATGCAAAATGGCAGATTTGTCATGTCTGTGGCGCCCTGAAGGGGTTTCGCCACATACCGACGTTTCTACACGACCAGTGTATGCACTAAAACTGCAATTTCTTGTTCCTTGGTCTTGCAGGAGCCCATAAAAGGATCTAAATCATTTTTAAATTAAATTTTCTACCCTGAAAATAGTACTTTTATAATATATTTGTCAGTAATAATGTTATACAGCTGGTATAATTACTGGGTACCAAAATGTTTAGTAGATTTTGGGTCATATTTTAATAATAAACCACTATTTAGCGAGCTAAGAGTATTTATTTATAACTTTATAGTACTATTTACAAAATAATATCACTCAAGTCATGACTCTCATACAAATATTTTATAAAATCAACGATTTAAGTACAGGACAAAATGGAGGCTGCCTCTCAAACAGCTTCAAGTAGGCTGTGTATTACATGATATCTTAAAGTCATTTCATACTCTAGGCATTTCAATATTATATAAACAATAAATTAAGGTTATTATCTGGGTGGTACAAGAGTATCAATATTGTAGGTTCAGTAAATGATATGTAGGACTTTGCACAAAAAGATATCTCTTTTGTTCATGAAAAATCCTACCTTGATACTAATGTAATTTACGAAATAAGTAGTAACTTTTATCCACAGAAGTTTGATTTTCTTATAATTATAATAAACAAAGTACAAAATAAAATCCTCCAAATTACATGAATTAAAGGAAAACTGAGTAGAAACATGAAAAGAAAACTTGCAAAAATGCGAAAATTTTCTTAAGTGAGTGTAAGATTAGTATGGATAAGACCTTTTCATCTAGTACTTGGATGCATTGTGCAAGCGTTTGTAACCCAAAATGTAACCCAAAATCAATGCCTCTTTTATTGCACAGCCAACTACTTTTATTTCAGTCACAAATATCACGAACGCGGGAGAGCCATGCTTCGGCACGAATGGGCCGGCTCGACCGGATAAATACCACGTTCTCACAGAAAACCGGCGTGAAACAGCGCTTGCGCTGTGTTTCGTCGAGTGAGTGAGTTTACCGGAGGCCCAATCAAAAAAAAACCTGTATATTTCATAAATAAATATTTATTAATTCTTCGTAATATTCCATATTTATATATATTTTGAATCAAAAAGTAATAAATAAATTTCGACTCGCACTTGTCCGTTTATTTTTAAGTCTCTTTGTCTCAATGCCTCCTTTCTTGTAATCCAACAACAAAATGATTCCGGCTATTCCATGTTATGCGAACATTCTAATATCGGCCATTAAAACTCAGAGGAGGCGTCTGTGGGGCCGTCCGATACGGGTTGTCACCTGTCTGTGACGAAACCCTTTCGGGGCTCTAATCGGACGGTACTAGTTTTCGTCATTATTTATAAAATAAAGAACGTTCTATTAGTGGTAGAGTTTAGTTAAACGAAACTACGTTAAATTATCATTACAGTAAAGTAATATGAACTGCATAAATATGTTATTTAATGTTCGAAAAGCCAAAATCATTGTGCGAGTAAGGGCCAGGCACGGGTTAGATTGCCGTTTTAACTCTTTTTGTTGTTCTACTTAGAACAACGAGTTGAACAACGAGTTCTACCACCTAAACGGTTGCTTCTGTAAATGTGAAAAAATTCACGGGAGTAGGAAATATGCTGAATTTAAAAGGATTTGCTTCTGTTAATGTGAAAAAATTTACGGGAGTAGGAAATATGCTGAATTTAAAAGGAAAACTATCACGGCTAAGAAGACTTAATAAGTTATTTTTTTAGTAATAGTCGGTCACCCAAACAAAATGTATTCGAAAAGTTACTACATAAAGGATTTTTTCGATAAGATTCCTTTGAATGCTACTAATATGATGTTGTTACTTGTTAGTAGTGTAAAATACGTTTTATAAATGTAAATTCATTGACCGTACAAAAATGATCAAAAACTAGTGTTACAACGGAATATTGTGCGTGGCCCGATACGCACTTGGCCAGTTTTCTGAAGGATTTCAAACATAATATTATATTATGTACTACCAAAAAGCTGATTCCGAAGGTGCTGTACAGAAACTGAGGAAAAAGGACTCGCGGAATGGCAAGTAATATCCATAGATTACAATAGCCGTTTTAATACAATAATTAAACGTTCCATTGCGTGAATTCGCTAGAACGGTGAATTCGCTCGAACGGCGAATTTGCTGGAATGGCGAATTCGCTCGAACGGCGAATTCGCTCGAACGGTGAATTCGCTCAAATTCGCTCGAACGGCGAATTCGCTCGAACGGCGAATTCGCTCGAACGGCGAATTCGCCCAAATTCGCTCGAACGGCGAATTCGCTCGAACGGCGAATTCGCTCAAATTCGCTCGAACGGCGAATTCGCTGGAACGGCTAATTCGCTCGAACGACGAATCGAACGACAAATCGAACTTTTCGTCAATTTCGTCGATTTTCTTCTTTGTTTACGTTTCGATGCAGTGCGTAATCAGGGCTACTATTAATTTGAAATAAAAAATCTATTTTCTTAAAATTGGTCGATTGGCCATTCAAGCACTAGGGCGGCGATAAGTTTATGTTAAGAGCGGGCTGCCAAATTTTGCTCTTTTCTAATAAGTATTACGATCCCGGAAGACGATTGACTCAAATGAAATTGAGATTTATTTAATCATTGTATATTTATCTGATATTTGGCTAACGGAAAATACGATTCACTTATTTTGACTCGATAGTTATATTTTTCGAAATTATGAATATTTCTGGGCTTTTCAACAAATACATACACATACACTTATTGAGTTACTATCATTAAATAACTTGCACTACTACAATCACTTTATAAAATAATAGCTAAAGGAAATATTAGTATTGTATTTAATTTTTAAGTACCTAATCATCAAAAGCATTTTTGGGACTTACGACCTTTACTTTCGTGCTATAATGCAGAAATCGTTGTCACGCGATATATATTATATTATGTATAAGCATTAGTTTTTCTGGGAATATCAGATGATTACTATTTGAAGTTCTATAGATAATATTGTGTTAGTTTTTCTGGAAATACCAGATGATCACAGATCTATATGTAGATACAAAATAAAATTAAAATCGGCCGAAGTGGAAGTTCCATATTTACTAGTAGCTTTAAAAGTGAAATGCAGACCAATTATTGTTACAACTTCCAGAGGTCTGTAATGTTTATTGTTTATTATTTCTAATTTTTTATCACCAGCGACATTTGATAAAGTATCTAAGATTTACTTAACTTTATTGTGTATTATGTTAGAAAAGTTAATTTTTGTACCACTGCAATCGTTAAAGGTCTTGTGTGAGAAGTTATTATTTTAGGCTTATTTTTTCAGTTTCTTCAGTTCATGCGTACTATTCGAAACCTCATTTGTTTACAAAAATAACTAAGTTATACAAACACTTTAAGTAGGTACTCGTAATATAAGACCGGTTTCAATAATTAAGATACGGTATCTATCGAATCTAAGTACGCGTAATTAGTTACACGCGAATTTATGATAATTAAATCTACGTCATAGTACTAAGACATAATATCTTAGATTATTTCGAGTTAAATAAAATGTAGTTAATCAAATATAAAGATTATAATATTATTTTTAAAAAGAGACAACCCTGATTTCTTCAGAAAAGGTACGAGTTATGCGATAGAAAGAGAGCGGAGATGTAGGCAAATATAATTGTAGGCACCTAGCACTGCGCGGTCGGAATTTGAACTTTATAGTATCGTAGCATGAGACGTTAATTCTTTAAACGGGTTTCGTTAGTGGGAATTCTGTTGGTACAACTAATATATATTCTGTGCTATCGGCGTGTTTCTAGATAGAATATCTACCACAGCTGCCCTGCGGCTGTCGCGGTACTGCTATCGACGCGACAGGGTCGCGCTCATCGATATTTACCGCGCCACGCCCACCGGTCTCGTGTCGCGCGTCGCGGTAATCGGAATGTCGTCCATATAAACGCATACAAAGCAGTGGCTTGGCGACAGTCTCGGGTCGCGGGTCGCGGACATCGGTATGCTATTTTACGCGGCGACCGGTCTCTCTGTCTCGCGACGCGGGTCGCCGAGATTGTTTAGTCCTCCATACAACTTCATAGTGAGCAGTGGCTGTTTGGGTCGCGGGTCGCGGCGACCCGCTACATGCTGCCTTGATCCAAATCATACCTTAAGGATTCGGTTGGGTCTATGCCATTCGTTTGTTTAGAGCTAATAGAATTTTAATTATATTTAATCGCTCTTTAGAACAAAAGCGGTATTTACAAAACACTGACCGATTAATTATTTTTGTTTACAAAATGTAGTCACATTATAAATCTTAATGACATCATATAGATGACATTCACAAAAGTTCTATTGTTGCTAAAAATTTAGAATTTAGTGATTAACGGTCATTTGTAAACGAGTTATTTTAATAAAAATAAGAAAATAATAAAATGACAGCGTTTCTTCTAAAATCTTTTTTACAATCTGTATCTTCGAGAAATAGGAATGTAGTATGAAATGAAAATGTGAGTGGTTGACCAAAAAGGGACCTGAAAGATTGGAAACGGTTTTATTATTATTTTTTTTAATCCGTGGTCTTTTAACTTTGTTTTGGTCTAACCAGAATATTTTTAGGTGCCGTAGTTTTTTTATGATTTTTTTTTGTGTACCGCGAACGAGTCGTAACTTGTTTCTACACGAAACTTCAAACGCGATTTACTCAAAATCAAATTATTTACCTTCTTTTATTTTTTTAATCCGTGGTCTTTTAGCTTTCTTTTGGTCTAATCAGAATATTTTTAGGTGCCGTAGTTTTTTTTTATGAATTTTTTTGTGAACCGCGCACGAGTCGAAACACGAAACTTCAAACGCGTTTTACTCAAAATCAATCAATTATTTACCTTCAGGTCCCTTTTTGGTCAACCACTCACAAAAGAAAGTCACTGCAATATTTAACAGTGGACGCTGTTGAATGTAGTGAACAGTGGACGCTGCATTCGTGTACTAACCCACAAAAAATACGTATTGAGTTATGAATGCAGTAATGTTCTTTAGATGATATAGAACAAGGCTGCATTCAAAATTTAACAACAAAAAAAATTGTGGGTTAGGACACTAATGCTATACAGCGACCATTACTATTTCCGTTAATTGTATAACAGTCAATTTAATCAGACATTGCGATAACAACCGCTTTGATAATTTTTAATTACAAAAAAAATATAATTAATATTATAATTAGTGGTACAATGGGATTTTTTTTATCGACTATCGATATAATTTGACTAAGTGCTAGTTATTTTTAATTTTATTAGTACAGGTTATAACTAGCTTTATATCGCAGCTTCGCCCGCGTTAATCAGGACTCGTGGGAAGCGAACGTCGATTCCCTACTGGACTCTCTAACGGCCGGACCACGGGCCGGACTCAGAGATATTTAATGATAATTAAACTTCAATTTAATGACGAGTTTCACTGTTCGACAGATAATCAAACATTATGTATGAACTATGTATGGCCCTATGTCAAAATTTTCATCGCTTCGCTCGCCCTAGTATATCCCACAACCTGTACACATTGTGGTACAGTTTATGGAAAAACTCCTATAATTGATTTGTGGTTTGACATAGTAATCTTTATTTACTTATATGTAGATGTGCTACCATCAGTCAGTCAAGATGTGACGACGCGAGCCCTCACAAAGTTCGGCTTTTAACTAGTTTAATTACAGTTGAGTAACGTCTTGACGTCTCTGAGTATGGCAGTTAGAGAACGTTACGAAAACTAAAATGCTAAAAAGTATTTTGTTGAATACGTGATATTTTTTGCATATTATTATGATTACCTAATATTATGCGTACCTTTGCTCTCTTGTTAGTTAAGTCACATAACACGGACACTATTACTACAGGTACAACCCAAGGAATGTAGAAAATTATTTTAAATCCCTCCCATTTTTTATTTATGGTCAACTTTAATTATCTAATTGATAAGAAAAGTCTTATAATTGAGTATACGAGGAGTAATATAAAGATGTACAATATACAAAAGCACATAGTAGAGTGTAGAGACTGGGTGCTGACTCACAGCCGGCGACGTGCCGTCTACTTGTCAATTAGCATAATATTTTATATTAAACATTTAAATTTTAGTTGGTGTTAATGAATAAAATAATAACTCGAAAAGAATGACGTATAGTGTACAGTGTACACTACACATACTCGTGCTAACTCACCTTCACTCGAAATAGAGCTAGTGTAGGACAGCCGTAGAACAATCGCTGTAGTAGAGTCACTCGGAAGGCACCTCGCGTATTTGTAAACAAAAATTAGTAAAGAGAATCTGTCGCGGGCGGAGGACACCGCGGCTTGTAAACAAACCTCGCGGCGGGCGCGGCGGGGCGCGGCGGCGGCGGCGCGCGGCGGGCGGCTCATTCCGCCGCGGTCCGCCGACACGAGCGCACGCCGCCATGATCGACTACGCGCGCCCCTTCGACCAGACCATGTGCGAGTACCTGCCGCCCACGCCGCCGGCGCCCGCGCGCCTCGACGACTTCCAGGTGTTCAAGAAGGTCTCGTACGCGTACGACGCCTACTACCGCCCCTACGACGGCTACGAGCCCGACGTGGAGGCGGCCGGCGTCTACCACAGCCTCGTCGCGCCGCGCGAGCACCGCCCCGACCAGTGGCGGTACCGCGTCGTCGCCGTCTGGACCGAGGAGGACACCATGGCCTGGGTGATCGACTGCGCCGTCTCGCACGGCTACAACGAGTACGACGTGCCCGTCCACAACTTCAGGGTGCCGGGGTCGGAGCTGCGCGGCATGCGGCGCGAGGAGGTGGCGCAGCGCATGGCGCACCCGCGCGTCGACCCGCTGCTGTCGCGCAGCATCGCCGACACCGTGTTCGAGGTGCTACGCGTGCGGCTCGGCGAGGAGATGCTGCGGCCGACGTACCGGTACGAGGAGTACCCCAACCCCGAGTCGCAGGTGCTCGACCTGGACGCCGTCAACCACCGCGGCCAGTACGCGCCGTACGGGGCGAGTGAGGCGAGCTTCGCGCACGCGGACTCCAGCGACGACGCCGAGGACGTGTTCCGGTCCTCGGAGACGGCGTCGCCGGACGCCAGCGACGAGAGCAAGTCGGGCGACGAGGAGGACAAGCGGCGGGTGTTCAAGCGGCCCCCCGGCCGGCCGAAGGGCACGGGCCGCAAGGTGTGCAAGCGCCCGCGCAGCGTCTCCGTGCCCGAGTTCCTGCGGAACCTGCTGTTCGACGAGAAGTACTGCCCCTCCATCATCAAGTGGGAGGACCACTCGCAGGGGAAGTTCAGGTAGGTGTCTGTGTTTCTGTTGTGGTGTAATATAAGTGTGGTGCGCGAGCGGCGCGCTCTCGTGTGTACAGTATCACGTCCGCGGCCGCACGTGGACCATTGTGATCGATCGTCATAATGCATCGTTAAATCTCTAGTTCTAGGAACTGCTCGTGTTGCTCTAGCGCCGTAATTAACTTCCAAGTAGTCGGTTTCACACGACCATAAACATAAATTGGTATCATTACTACTCCTATTGAATAATGATTACGATAGGAACTCTATAATATTTAGTAACGACGTAATTATAAAAAAATATAATGTTGAGGTGTCACTCGTTATAAAATTGATCGCAGTTTAAGCCGCTCCTCAAATTATGTAACAATACTTGATAACTTGGTACGGCTTAAAATGTAGAGTTCTCGTAAATACTATAACAAATATTAAATACAAAGTCACGGATAAATCGAGGACTACAATATTAATAAAAGAAATAAAAATCTAGCTTAATACTTTGGACTAAAAAAATTCAGAACCGACGAAACGTTTATGAATTTCACAAATAAATACCTAACAGAATTTCGTATCTTATCTTACGATTCACGAATTGATGGCGAACGTCGCGCAGCCCATACATTATTTATATCTAGTCTAGATAATTTGGGACAACAATTCTAGCTACGGTGTTGTGACCTAGGTCATGTATCACGTGTACGGTGTAGGCTGTATGAGGAAAACGCGACTGTCTATGGACTATACAGGTATGTATGGCTATACTTCGTCTGTTTATACCGCCATACAATCTGAAGTTTTATTAAGGAAAAACGGTAACTGTTTATAGTTTTTTAAGCATTTTTAAACTTCTTTCTGGTTTTTAATTATTATGATACTTTAATTATTATCTGCGCACTAAACTGAATTCTCTATAATTTATATTTTTAAATATTGTGTATTTTTTTAAAGTGCTTTATGAATTTTGAAGCTTGCTGGCTAATATTTATTGTGCTAAAACGTTTGACTCTACATAACCTGAAGCCTGTCTTAACTCAGCATTTAATAACCGTTTAAGAATTAACTTAACGACTAACCTTCATTAATAATTATAAATTCATTATGTAAAATATATTTAAACTTCAAGTTTAACCTTTTGAATTTTGATACTTTTATTACATTTTTTTCTTTTTATAATATTTGCTGACGTCATATTTCTTACGTTAAAGAAAATATCAAACATTTATAACAATAAAAAATATCGCTTTAACATTTTCGGCCGAGAAGATAAAATATTTATGAATAAAAACATAAATATCCTTAGCATAGGTACCTGGTACATACATTTAATTTAAAACATTATTTTACGCGTGATTTTATAGCAACAGTGATAAATGTAAGAATATATTTAATAACTGCAATAATATGACGTCGAGTCATTAGTTAATAGCTAATAAAATAGACATACTTTAATATGAAGCGAATAAGTACTCGGTAATTACAAATTATGTAGTTAGTAGCCGTATAAAGACAAGACAAAGGTGCATTTTTTGAATTACAATACAACCGGAGGTCGATGTACAAACTTTTTATAGTTTTGTTACACTAGACATTATCATGTATATTTTTAGCTTGCTTCATAAATTTTATATTTTTATCTCTAAATAATTCTTACTAATATTCACACGAATCTGCAAAATTTGCTTAGTACTGCATTAAAGTATTTTTATTTTTTAATTAACTTTTCATGATGTTACAGCATTCTCTTGCAAGATTAACATTAAATTACCCAAAAAATGTATCGTAGTGTTCGATATGTAGAGTTGTTGTCGAGGTAATGAACTCTGAATATGAAACAGAGGTCACCAGTCTGGTCCTATCGTATTTAAACATTTTATGCAATTTTTAGGGTTCCGTACCCAAAGGGTAAAAACGGGACCCTGTTACTGATCTGATTCTCATCATTACTAATCTGATTACTGTCTGTCAGTCCTTCATTTACGGAACCCGTCGTGCGCGAGTCCGACTCGCACTTGGCCGATTTTTGCTACACGTGTAGGAGGTACTTTCTGTGCTTATGTTACAATGACTCTACCTGCCACTTGCCAGCTGCTAATTGAGTCTCTCACTTCCTGAACTCACGCAATAACGACCATTATAAATTGTGCGTGCGAATATCTACACCCCTCCCCCTTCACCCTTCACCCCCCCACCCGCGTCTCGGGCCAGCCCCCCGCGAGATCACGGCCTGGCTAGCCCCGCCCCTGCGCACGCGCACCAATCCACGCGAAGAAGCTATCACCGAACTAAGGTCAATACTGTTGCCAAAAAATGACAAACTCCGTCGGGCCTCTGCAGCGACTGATTTTGGTGGGAGAATGTCGAGGACACCTGCAGGCCTAAGATGGCGGCTTTTGCAATACATAATTCGCAACAAAATCATCTTAAGAAATATTATTATAGTAAGATTACTATAAGAATATAGTAAGATACTAAGTATAAGAAAGTATTTTAAAATTTGAAAGCTAAAGTAGATACTGTAGCTTTCGAATAATACTATGTTTCACAATATTCATTGCTTTGGAAATAACCCTGGACGTAACACGTAGAGTCTTGGACACTATATTGCTGTTTATCTCTACATTTGCGGCTGATAATGAAAGCAATTTTACGGCGATGATCATGATCCGTGGTCCACTTTTTCCACCACGTTTGCGTCGGGTGCAGTTCGCAGTTCGGTGACATTCGCGCGTCGGCCTACAGCAGGCGCGACCTCTACCACGCTAAGGTCGACCTAAACCCGTAAGTAGAGTTCCCGCGACCGATAGTTTGCTTAAAAATGGTAGAGTTCCTCGGATGAAATCTATCCTCGGTTTATCTCTCTTTATATAATATAATCATCTTATCTAAATTTGATAATATAGGTTGTAACAAAACTTAGTGATAATGTTTTAGGCTCATGACGTTTTCCATGCAAAAGTAAAAAAAAGTTACACTTTCAGCGCTGCGACTTTCACAATAAACTCTATACACACCCTAAAGTATTATCCCTAAGTTTTGTTCCACCTTGTATTATGTATACCCAATCTTATTCTTATCCAAATCTAAATATCATAAATCAAACAAAACAAATACACAATATCAAAAATATACTATTAACTATTGTTAAGTACTTATTTGGAATTTTTAATCACAATAGAGAGCGAAAATATAAAGTTTTAGGATTATCAAATGTAAGTATAAAAAAACAATATAATATTTGTACCTACTGCTTCGAAAATTGTATATTTCAAGAAATATATTAAATTAGTAAAAATACACTTTTTATTTAATTGTAAAAAGTACAGGATTTTATTTCTGGATTTTTCTTACAACAGAATCAACATTAGGCAACTCCGCAATTCTTGCGACAAATTTAACTGAAACCATTAAAATACTATACGTAAGTGGCAGGCACGGCAGTTGCATAACATAATATTATTATTATAAAAAAAAGACGGGTTGCACTCCGGGAGTGCCGGCAGAAGTGAAAACTTGATTATTAACGTTGTGCATTATTTTTTTAAACCCATTTTTATGAAAATCGATAAAAATAAATGAATAAAAAAAAAAAAAGAAAAAGAAAAATAATAATAATAATAAAAAACGATCGTTTTAATTAATTAATCGAAACCCTTACAATCGATTAAAAAATATCGACAATCGAAAAAAAACAATCGATTGTTCGATTAATCGATTTCGATGTTACAACACTACTCTCCAACCGTCCTACGTTTTTTCCTTGGTTTTTCGATCAGCATGAGAATCTGACGCGAGTTTCACAGTTTTAACCCACCCCACAAAAGTGCTCAACGCCGCTAAAGAAGTTTTCACTTCAACAAGAATACAAATTATTTGTAACAAAAAATTTTAACCAACTTCCAAGGTGAAAACAATAATAATATTATTCCTAACTGAACTAAAAAGTATTAAATAATTCTTACTCTTTAAGGCTGAGTTTGTGCTATTCCATTCCATCGGAATGACAGCGAAGCGGAGCGAAGATTTCGAGCATGGTATTGGTCAATTCGGCACCGCTAAGCTCCGCTCCGCTTCAGTGGAAACGCAGCCTTATAGTACCTTTGTCAGAATTTGCCTAACTGTCAACTAAATATTTTTGTACATAGTCTTCATTATTTTGAAGTCGGTACCAGTTAGCTTAGGTAATCGCGAGTTCTATGACAGATTATCTGAAATTTTTGGAACCGACTTTAAATTATATGTCCTTTCCTGGGACTCAAAATATCTCCATAGTCCATACCCAACAAATTCGGTTTGGTTGTTTCGGCGTGATCGATATAATATATACAAATTACAAACAGATAGACGGACACACTTACGTATTTATAATATGATCTGATAATAATATGATCTAATATGCACTGATCTGATGATGAATCCTAACATTAGTTAGGATGATAAGTTGTGTTAGAAATTAAGAGAGTTAGAAAATTTCATACTACATATTTTGATATTGAGTATATAAAGTTTTTTTCACTAGCTTGTGTTATTTGGGCCATAATTGTCCGTAACAATTATCTTTCCTTATGCTTGTTGTACTAAAATACTCACTTAACTACATCATTTTAGTACTACTATCATTACTACGACTCATTCACTAAAACTTAAATTACCCAAAAGGTTAGTATCGTTTTTTGTCGGACAAAGGTAACCTTGCTTTTTTCTTGTTTCGTTCTGCCGATGTTAGCAATTAACAAAAACATGTACGGGCCATGTAGACGGTTAAATATTAGCACTTAATTGTTTAAAAAAGGTTACAAAGATAACCTTAACATTGCTCGTTGGTTATGATTCAAAGATCGTTGTAATCTTGCAGTCTTAATCAATAAACGCAAAGAATTCATTAATCCAGACTGGTTATACAGATTTGAATTTCCTATCGGCAGTCAAAAAAGATTTAATGAATTTAATTTAATGAGTTATCGAATTATAATGTTTTAATGGCTGTTTTAAACTGTTATCCAGTAGTCAGGGTCTTATTATGGAACTGAAATGAAGATTATTTGAAAAATGTTATGAGACAGAAACAATACCTGGTATATAGTTATGATATATTAAAGTACTCCATTCATTAGGATTTTTTCGAAATTGATATAAAGGAGTTCAACCTTTCAAACATAATATATTTTTATTCCACGCAGATTATAATATTTAATATCTCCGTGGAATATATTAGTCCCTATTAAAAAAATACATTTAACATTAAAAGCTATAAAGTGAATGTAAATCACGACACGAGTTACAAAATTTTAAATCTAATGTGTCTCGCATCGTGGCTTATACTCGTACCAAAGGTCTTTGCTTATACCATACAATTTTTAACTTAATATATCACTGAAAGATCGTATTAACTAACCTATATTTATATTTTGCAGACATTAAATTAATCTTTTAAAGTCTTTAACCGAAATATTAATGTAATAATATTTTAAATTGTTCTGTGCTCATTTCGGAGGCCAAGATCCACTTTGAGTCGCTTAGCCAGCTGAGTTAGGTAGTTAAATTATTGTTCTGGGTTATGATATCAATGTTTGGATGATCTATGTTTTTTCATTCATAGCACAAGTTCAGTTCTTAGAGAGTTTATAGTAAATAATATTGTAATAATAGGTTATTATTAAGATGGGTTTAATACTCTGTTTTACTATACCATAATATATGTTTTGTTAATTCATAAAAAATAGTTTAGTCATTGTATAGCTATACTACTTGACTTCCAAAGAATTATTTTTGTCTGTTATTTAATATTTTACTGCATAGCTTATATTTTACTGCCACACTCAATGACTTAATTGTAATAATTTAATGAAGATTTTGACATAAGCCTCATACGCTATCTGTCAAACTCAATATTAAATTGAAGTTTAATCATTAAATGTCTCTAATAAGTGCTGCGGTAAGTTATTACTAAGACTTCGTCGACTATAGTTTGTTCCCAAAAATATCAAGTAGAGTCGCGAAAGATACGTTAAGGTCATAATTTTGTAAAACACTTTAATAAATTATATATTCTGGTCATTAAAAACCAGCGCCAAGCACTGGACCTTGGAGTAGTGTAAAACATAAACACATAGTATTATCAAATTTAATATTATAATTTGTTACAATCTATAACGTTATAAAATATGTGAAACGTCTGTTTGTCAGTTGATTCTTGATGCTTAAGAGGTTGAACTGATTTTGATGAACGGTACCTACTGAGTACTTTACTTTCTGGGCAACTACAGTAGCCCTACCGTGAGTTTAAAGCTATACGGTCTTACCACAAAAAACTAAACATCTGTTGAACAGTTGTTTTGAGACCATTTTGTACCGAATTTTTCTCTAATCAACTGTTCAACAGGTGTTTAAATCTTTTGTAGTGAGACCGCTACTTTTTATCGATAATCGATACCGACTACGTAAATTTTTAGTATATTTTTACATTTTACAGCAAATTTTACAGCGCCTCTAGCGGTCACTTGCGGATCTAAAATCGATATACTAAAATGTACGTAGTCGGTATCGACAAAAACTATAGCTTTAAACTAATGGTTATAGAGCAGGACAGGAGTCAGGACAGAAAGAAAAATATACAGCTCCCGTAAGATCCATACTAACTAATATTATAAATGCGAAAGTATCTCTGTCTGTTTCGCTTTCACGCCAAAACTACTGAACCGATTGTAATGAAATTTTGTGCACAGATAGTCTAGCCAAATTAAGTATATATTATTAAATCGAGATTTCATGTACTTACATGAAATATTTATGAAATATTTAATGAAAACCATCAACTGTATCTTAAAAACAAAACAAAATAAAGTAACTTACGCGAATTAAACAACAAAATTCGACACGTTTGCAGGCGGCGTGTGCGACTTACCCGCGAAACAGCAGTAAAAAAGCGTTACGGAAACTTCCGAAACCATGATCGGCTTGGCCGACTAGTCGGCCGATTAGTCGGCCTCTTTGCAGCCGACTAATCGGCTAGTCGTCTAGTCGGCCAAAGTCATGATCGGCACATCTCTAGTTATTTTCCAATAGAACCACGCGTAGAGTCGCGCGTCGTGTCTAGCGGGCACGGCGGCACGGCGCGGCGCGGCGGCACGGCACGGCGGGTATAACTAGGCCGCCCCCTATAGATTTTTTCCCATCCGTTGCCGAGCACCGTCAAGGCCGGGCCGAACACGTGTAACTGACGTAAACAAAGATATTACATATCTGCCGGCGCGCTGCCGAAATATAGCCCTAAATTATATAAACATACGGCTTCTATTGCAACCGTCTTGAGGTCTAAGGCTGATTTTTTAATGCTTTTTAATTCTACGCTTGATTTTTGTAGATTTTTAATTCGTTAGATGCAGCGTGTCTATTTTTTGTTCTTTTTTAAACATTTGAAGTATTATTAATGTATTGTCGTTAAATCGTGACATAATACGTCGTAAAAACTTAACAAGCACAAACAATTTATGTCTAAAAATAGTTTTTATCATTTTCACGAGCAAAACAAATGTTTCGGCTGAAAAAAAACAACAATATTGAAAGAGTTACATAGTTATGTAAATTAAGAATTTTAGTTTGTTGTGATTATCAATAAAGTAATTTCAAAATTGTTACGACTCGTTCTGCTACTTACCCTCTGGCCTCTTACTAATATAAAAAGATTCTCCCCCGTATCACGTATCTTGCGAGAGCAATGCGATAGCAATTATTGCGCGATAATTGCTCCAAAATCGCAATTTCGTATAACGTAACAGCCAAAACAATACGATTGGAATCGATCGCTAATATACATGACACCATTGTTTTTGACAACCTGCAATCGATCGCGCGATTATTGCTAGTGGATTGTTGGTCGCTATTTTTACGTGATAGCCCCAGCGGCTTCCCCAGCCGCGGCTGTATAAACGAGTCAAAATACAATATTTTGTCATAGTGTCTGTTTTGCTACTGTACTAACGTATTATATAAGTGCAAAACACAGTTTAAGTATAAGTTATAAGGTCTATACACAGTGTATTTTCTTTTTAACTAAAACCCCTACATGGTTGAATTTCGAATTACTTGGTTATTAATTATAAAAAGATATTATTATAATCATTCCTTCATAGCGGTCATTGGCCGTAACGTGCCCATTAATATTAATATGGTTATCTAATGGGAATGGCAGAATGAACAGTTACCATTTGCATAAAAAAGTTAAAATATCATTAAACCTACGACTTTGCAATAGTGTACTAGTAGGGATAACAGTCATTATGTAGGACAGAGTACCTACATACAGCGTAATAATATAATATCATAGTATGGCATGTCAGTAAGAAGCAGAAACATAGTATTGGGATAAGATTGATTTCTATATAATATTATATTGGTACTATCAGAGAAGTTGATTCATAGACAGATGGCGGACCTACGTATTTTGGTCGCGTTTTGTCAAACCCAGCCGACAGCTGATCACGACTTTAAGTTGACATAATCCGACCAAACGACGTAGGTCCGTAAACTGCCTACGAATCAATTTCTTCGACGGTACAAGATGTTGTCTACATACACACGCACATTTTTGTGGGAACCGTACATTCTGCGATGAACACGATCCCCTAACCTGTCTCGAGACTCTACATGTCCGTCTCATCAAATTTTTGATGTAGGTTCAGTGGTTTTAGCGTGAAGACGTAACGACCAATAACGATAGTCTGTAGATGACGATCGGTATATCTCAGTAATCACTAATCAGTATAATATTATGTTAAGCCTAGGTGCTCTATAATTTAATGTCAATGTGTTAAAAGACGTGAAAATTCGTATAGTTTGTGTTTACTTGTTAAGTGCCCTACGTTGGTACTAACTAGCACCACAATTGCCAAATAGTAGCTCCGCATCTAGCACGGGTATCGGCGTAAACACCCCCCCCCCCCCTCCGGGCTAGCACGCGCGGCCGTTGCCATGGCGACGCGCCGGGGTGCGTGGAGTCACGTGTCACGAGCGTTTCCGTTTTCCGCGTTTTTCTCGCATTTTTTCTCTCCCGGGTTTTCCCCCTCGCCCCCGCGCGCCCCTCCGCCCCCCGCGCTCGCCCCCGCACCCCTCCCCTCCCCCGCACGCGCCTTAATTGCGTCTGTGAGAGTGTGGTCTCGAAAAATTAGAACACGAGTAATGTGACAACAGAGACAGCATATTTTTTTCGGGAGTTATTTTTTAAATGTTATTTTGTATTTAATTAATTGAAGCCAATGTAATTCTTTCTATTTAACTTTTAATCTTTCTGTTCATAATTTTGGTGTATTATATTTCGTGCTTAATAATCTAGGGTTTTAAACCTATTTAATTATTATTAAATCTCTAGAGTCGAAGCAGTTCAGGCTTCAAGGAAAACGGTATTATCTTAGGGAGGAAAACTCAAAACATATTATGGGTCCCGTTGCGGTAGATATAACTACATCACCTACATAATATATAATATAAATAAATGCGTCTGTTTGTTCGAGCTAATTAGTGGAGTTAATTAAACTATTATCGGGCATCCGGTGTACAATCGCGTTCATTATAATAATTATTAAAAAATAATTACTTATTAGTGTAAAATTTAGGATACAGCTGGCTACTGGTGATCGTATGAAAGGTAAATAGCCATGTAACTAAAAATAGTGCAAACATTCCTATAACTTTAGATTTCTCTAAAATGTATATTATTAAAATTATTGATACATTTTAGTTAAAACTAAAGAGATTCGAATTAAAAATAATGAACTCATAAAAATAAACTGCAAATTACTGCATCATCTTAATCATGATTCATGACGAATAAATAATTAGTAAAAATAAAATGCAAAAGTATATTTTTTCTGGGCTAATTTTAGCAAACAAATAAACCTTTATTTAAATTTTTAAACGTACGTAACTTGCATAATAGATTTAATATACTTAACAGTTAACATATTTTTTCCGACTTCAAATTATATTGTATAGCTGGCTGTAATTTGTGAACAATTAACGAGTCTGTCTCTGCGCGCAGCTGCTCTGTGCCTGCACCGAGTCCCTGTAACATTTCTTTTTCGTGAAAATCTATTTATAACTAGAGCGACCCGTTTAATCTCCGTCCACTCACTATGGACCCTAGCGCCTTGAGCATAGAGCTCAACATCGCTCGGCACGTGTAATTGCGAGGACGGAGGCTATGTATATATATATTTTTTTCATAGTGGGTCTATTATATTGATTAGTGCGTCCCTGCCGGTTCCGGGTCGCGAATTCTCCCAACTTCTTTTGTTTTTTCTCGGAGGTGAATGAGTAATTCCGTTATTTGTTTTGTTCAGAGCGATCGCCGGAATACTGATCGTCCTGCTATTAGTATATAAATCGCCCTCTTATGTTAGTAAACACTCCTGCAATTGCAAAAAAAAATATCTCAAAAATAATTGTATTATTGAATCCTGCATACACAGTTCATACCAATATTATTATAACAAATTCTCTCATCACACTCAAGTCTTAACTAGCTAACTAAAACTTTAATGCATGACAATACACACATGTTTTTATCCTACGTACATTTCCAGGAGTAAAATTATTGTCTTGCTAAACAATAAAATGCACAATTATAAGTTATGACTTATGAGTTATGAACTTATGACGCGTTAAACGATTAAAGAGCTGTAGGACCGTTGTAACTTTGTTATTCTCTTGATAATTTAATTTATTTCATTTTCATTTCTTCGGAAAACTTACAGCTATTATTATAAATCAGGGGTCACCAATCAGTTTCGCTCGGGGTCCATTTAAAGATATGAAATACATTCGCGGTCCACACATTTATATTTTTTTTAAACAAAATTAATTACGGATATTACAAAGGCATTATATCAGTGAGAAAAGTGTCAATTTTTGTTGTTAATTATTGTCCGTCTGAAGTTTGGAGTGAAATTGGTGCAAGCTATTGACATTAAACGAGATCATCTACGAAAATGCTTGGTCGGTGGTCCGCACACAATGGGTCGGCGGTCCGGATGCGGACCGCGGTCCGCCATTTGGTGACCCCTGTTGTAAATGAATGTAACTAGATTGTAATTTGTAACTATCAACCATTTAAAAGTTTTCACAAATAGTTACAATGTAACGAATACGTTATTTATATCTAATTATTGATTGTACCATTTGTACTATCGGTTCTTGGTGGAAATTCATGTTGAACACTAATAAAACACAACTTTTCGTGCACTTTTTCCACAAAGTATATTAAGTAATTATTAATAATACAAATAATACGACCGGTTTCGTAATAAACATACTTACCTGATGATGATTTGTTTCCAAATCGGTAGTGTAATTTCGGTAGATAGTGCACGAAAAAATTGTGTTTCATTAGTGTTGAATACGTTATACCTGTAAACCCCGCAAACTTGATGCATGTCGTTAGACTCTAAATGGTTTGTCCCCATGACGAGTACTCTATCCATTACCATCTCATTACCATAACCAATCGTAAACGCCTTCCGACAGTTCCGAGTATTGCTCGGGTCAGTTATGACCTGAATCTGCGCGCGGGGATTCCCCGACACACACACACACACACACACACTTTCACATACAACTGCAGTGTATGCGCTATGCGTACGAGTGTTGCTAAACGAAGTTTATAATGTCTAGTACTTATGTACTAGTTCTCACCGAGCGCGGTGGTCGCTATACAAGTTGGCTATCACAATTCGGATACTAAACCAAATCTTAATAAATAAAAATTTGTAAGTTGTTACCTGATTAACACGTCACTTGCAATTAAGAAATGCAATGACACATTTATGAGATTTTAATATTTTTAGTTTATTTAGTTTGACAGATAATGTATTAGGCTTATGGCAAAATATTCATTTAATTACAGTTAGGTATTTAATATTAATTACTTAGGGTGGGTTGCACCAGAGGCGTGGTTAAAGTTTTAAAAGTTATGGTTATAGTTAAGGGTAACTTAACTTTAACCTTAACTTTGACCACGGAATTTGACAGATGTCTGTTGCGTTTATTTTTTTATTAAAGCTACAGGTAATGGGATTAGAAGTATAAAAAATTGAATTATCCGTAAAAATCGCCAGGAAAAGTATATCTTATAACAACACTCACGAAAAAATTTCGATTATGGTTAAATATGGCGGCCTTAACCAAAGTTTTGACATTTAGCACTGTAATTATAGTTAAAGTTACAGTTATAGTTAAAGTAAATTGGTGCAACCCACCCTTAACAGCTAACTGCCGCACTCAGAGATGAATATTCGTCTCTGATTGCCGCAGTTCAACTGTCACTTTCATTGTAAGTTGTAACAGCCAGGCTATGGGCAGAGTAGACAGATTGTGCTATGGGCGCATGATCGATGATGTTATATTTACTAGATGCGCCACTTATCAATAATAAACATTACAATCTGGCCAGTGAACTGTGGAACGCGATGACCCTACTTGAGATACAGCTTAAACTTAATATTTGATCGAAGGCTTAGCTAATCGAAGAAAAAAACCGGCCAAATGCGACCGAAACGACAACCGATGTATTATAGATCTTTTTCGTCATACGATCAGGTGATCAGCCTGCATTATCTTAACCAAACCTAAAAAACAATATTTTTCTCACGCGAGATCAAACCCCCGACCCCCGAGAGTCACAATGCAAACCACTGAACCACGGAGGTGTTATAGAAAGACTCCTGAGTCCTGACTCAGTAGCAGGGTTTCGTTCGCCCTCTTGGTACGGAACCCTAAAAGCAGTAATGATATTCAATATAAATCAATGAGTTTAAGTTGCTTCTGAGGACTCTGAGGTGCGTCATACACAAAACTCAAAAGTTTTGCTATGTTTTTTACCGCGTTGTACATAAGTCATAACTCTTCACGGCTGGTTAAAGCACAATACTCATTTTTTGCTCGTCGATTTAAAATGTCGATTGCCAACATTTTAAATCACCTTTCGTCACTATCTGCACCTTTTCGCATTTTTTTTTCTTTATTCCAGCCAATTCCAGCTCAATAAAAATATAATTTATAAGTTATTTATAAGTTACTAGATGACGCCCGCAACTCCGTTGCGCCAAAACTCGTTTTAAATCGCGTAGGAACCGTACCTACATTTTTCCGGGATAAAAACTATCCTATATTCTTTCCCGGGACCCAAAGTATATTCATGCCAAATTTCAGCAAAATTGGTTCAGCGGTTTGAGCGTAAAGAGGTAACAGACAGACAGACACACTTTCGCGTTTATAATATTAAGTATGGATATGGAAAATTACTTGCTAATATTATAAAATATACGAAAGCATGTCTGCCCGTTTGATATTTTTGCACAGTTAACTCCTAGGTAGGTATCATCTAGTACTATTAGTCAGTGTAATCGTTTGTTTAATTCAATTAAAAATAATGTAGGGTTTCCCCGGTATTTCGTAAGACGTGGTATTTCGTGTCAATATTTATATCTGTGGGTCACTACAAGTACTACACAAACCCGTATTCGAAACGATTTCTTTTATCGCTTATCGAAATGTGTCAGTGTTAGTGTGTTGCTTAATTTTAGCACTTGTCGCTGTCTAAATATGGCTCAGTTTTCAGTGTCGACGTCCGTTCAAGGTGATGCGTTTGTATGACTTTGGATGGGACATGGTCCTCTGTCAATGATACGTCCAATTCTCAGTTGAAATTGCATTAAGTGTTACACACCTAGTTAGTATATTGTACTACCAGAGAAGACGTAGGTAGAGTAGAGAGCGGACCTACGTAATTTGGGCGGGTTATGTTAAGCTCAGGCGACACGTGACTACTAAGTACTAACATGACATAAGCCGATCAAATAACGTAGGTCTGCCATCTGCCAAACCATTTGTCTGATGGTGCAATGAGAATAATACATAATATATCGCCGAATAATCCTTTTAGGAAGTCGATAACAGCACGAGATGGGAAATGAATGGGATGTTTTCTTATTTTTAATCTCCACCAGACGGCGCGACGATAGACACTTCTAGATTTTCTATTGGTTCCCCACCGATCTGAAATTATCTGCAGGTGGGCATCACTGACTACATATGGTCTGTGTTTCCAAAAAATATCAGTGTACTGTCAAGTCACGAAGAGCATAGGCCTAAGCGATCATTGGCCTAAGCGATTAGGCCAGTATACTGGTAACAGTTTAGGAACACGCAAATTGTCAAACTGAAAATTGACAACTGAAAGAGAGTTTTGGCGGGCATGTCACTTTCAAACTTCTTCTACTTTTTATTGTTGGTGTGGTTTTTATTATTCTTTCCCAAATTGTGTTATTTGGGTTTTTGATGTTCATTATTGGTAAAGTATTAGATCGAAGGGTTAAATATCCGTTAACTTGCACAAGTGCAGGTAAGATGTTGTCAAAACTAAAATGTATATTTCCTGTGACATTTGGTGTGAATATCGGTAAATAGGGCTATTTCTTCCGTGAGTTTTAACTAAAACATCGTTATAATAACTCTATTATCCTACTCATTGGAATATTATTGCGTCTTTTTCAAATTGAAATGTATCAAGTTTTACATTCTTTTGCACAGTTTTGTAGCAATTATTGATGGTATTCCCTGGTATTACCGATAGTTGTCTACCCATACGCCATCTAGTTACTAAAATGGAAACTGTTTGACAATCAAATTAAAAAAATAAGAAATTGCCTCATTGGCAAACGTTTTGTTATTTATTTTTCATTATCATATGAAACATTTTTATTTTTTTATTTCCTTATTTATAAAATCATTTGACTTTTGAAATGATAAGATAAGGCGGATTTAGTAATGAATATTAATTTTACTATTTCTCGCACATTATAATATTTTAATAGATGAATATTGAATATTGAATACTGATTAATGTGATAACTGATAACTGATAAGTGATAACTGAATAGAATATGACGCAACGACCAGATCTAGATAATTTTAAACGTTTTAAGTAGAAACGATCATAGAATGCTGTAATAGACCACTAAAACAATGAAAAAAATTGGTGTGACAAAAACCTCTCGCTGTATATCCCTTGTCACCCGCTCATGTGTTGTAAAATGTAAATGACAATTTTAAAGGACCTCTGAATGATCGAGCGAGATATCAAAATTATAAAGCGCGATGCAACTACAAACTTGTGCCACTTGCGCTTTCTTTGGGTTAAAAAAAAACTGTCAGGAGTCTGCATTCTGCGTCTGTGACGTGCGCGCGAGCGAGACGGCATGAGGATAACGCGCCGCAAAATGTTCGCACACGCTGACGTAACGCACAGATGATTCAGTACTATGTAGCTACACTTTCATTCACCTAGTATCGGCCGTGGGAAAAGGAAAGGTGCTTAGACGTCCTGCTCTAATGTAGCTTAGATCTAGAGGATTAGCTTGCAATTAACTCTATATTAATATGTACGTCAAAACTACTCAAAACTCATATAATATTTAATGACAGTTATCTATTTAACTAAGCAATTGGGAATTTTTATGTCTTAGTTGATACAAGACATTAGTG
The DNA here is from genome assembly GCA_963422495.1 of Polyommatus iphigenia. NCBI lineage: Eukaryota > Metazoa > Arthropoda > Insecta > Lepidoptera > Lycaenidae > Polyommatus > Polyommatus iphigenia. The sequence goes on along the minus strand of OY730181.1, from coordinate 13,248,407 downwards.
CTGAGTCAACGTGATTTGATAATAATTACATTATACATGTGTAAATAATAAATATGGATCATGTTGGAACTTGGATCCAATTAATCCTATTAATAAACCGTGTAAAAATATTAAGTGAGTCTTAACTCTCAGAAGTTAAAATCATTTTATCACGATTCTCCAACCTTCAGCTTATTTTAACCCTCAATTCACTAGGTGAAATTTACTAACGTAATTACCTTCTATGAGTCCCTGGGACTCACATATTTTAAATGTATGTTTGTATGAAATACAACAAATTTCATCAACATTTTGTTTAACAATATTCTTAAGTACTTTGTAAATTATTAGAATTAATAATAAAACCAACCAAACTTCTGAGATAATCTTGAAAATGTAAGAAAAAGCACTTATCAGTCTTTTAAAACCATAATATTTTTAAGGTTTCTCTAAACTAACAAATATTCTAAAAATCAAAAAGAACTTAACGTTTTTAAACTAATAAAGGTGCACAAAATAAAATAAAGTAAACATTAATGTATGCTTCTATACAAAGAAAAAAAAACATGCAGTGGGTTTCTATCACTATCTTAAAGCTACGTCGGCATATCTTTTTTGAGCAAGTAAAACATATCGGCTTCAGACATTTTGTGCACAGATGAGCAGTTTTTGTTCTCTTTTTATAGTGGCATAAGTAGTAATACTTTCCCTCCTAGCCAACTTGTTTCAGGGTGGCTCACATCTTCAGGAATGTCATCTTTTCGTCCAAGTCTTCTTGAAGCCAGGCTTCCAGAATGGAATCTGCTCCATCGTCTCTTAGATTGATAAAGTCATGTTTTTTAGAGCCATTTTACAATTGTACAGCAGAAAAATAAAGCATACATAATTTAAATTATTGTAACGGTGAAAAATCAACATTTCAAAATTTTTATATATAAAAATAATCATAACGTAATTCACTAGTATGAGTCCCTGGGACTCACTTGGCGTAATAACTCAGCAAATATGGTATGTACGCACTCATCCTCTCGGCACCATGTCACCCGCGTCACTACATGAAGGTACGAGACGTGGGGGAAACTAGCTACTAAGACTTTTGAATTATGGCCGTTTAAAATTTTGATGTGAGTCCCTGGGACTCAGGAAGTGAATTAAGGGCGTTCCTTACGGAGATAGCGTAATTTACCGTTTTTCAAGCCCTATGAACTCATAATTTGAAAGCTACAAAGTTATAATAAAAATACAGCAATAATCTTCAGTATATCGACATTCCTTTCCCCGTTTTAAATTTTCTATTTTTGTTTATTATACTCATGATATCAGCTTCCAAAGTAAAACCAATTTATTAAAATTTAAGCATACATTCAGCTTCTCCTTAGGACAAATTACTTTTATTTGGCAAATGTATGGCCAAGGTCGTTTGCTCGGGGGACGGCCTTAAGGGTTAACAAAATGTATTTTTTGTCAAGTACAATAATTTTATATTAGTAACGAGCTTTTACTCGCGGCTTCGCTCGCGTTAAGAAGTATTATTACATACAAACTTTCATCTTCTATTTGAACCCTTTGGGGTTGGAATTTATCAAAATCCTTTCTTAGCGGATGCCTACGTCATAACATCTACCTGCATGCCGAATTTCAGCCCTATCCGTCCAGTGGTTTGGGCTGTGCGTTGATAGATCACCATGTCAGTCAGTCACCTTTGAGTTTTATATATTTAGATTAGTATGTATTACTTATCAAAGTTTTGTAGAGTCAAACTCTCCTTTATACACACGTATTACTATGTAATTTTAATACATACAGAGCGGTGTGTGAGGACACCGATCACAGTCAGTCGAGGTCACTCACCGTATCGGTAGTTCCCCCGACCAATTTAAAACTTGAACATGCTCAGCGCAGTGTTTCTGCCAAGAATGTCCTAATGACACAAACAGCATGCACTTAGCATTCAGGTTATGAACACACACATACACAGGTGCACAAACGCATGCGCCTGCACACACACAATCATGCGTCTGCACACACAAATACACACACGAATATTGCACGTTATTCAATGATTTATATCATGAAAGAAACGGCAAAAATACATAAATTAAGTGTTAGCAGTTTAGTCTAACACTAGGAACTATTAATTGCAAATTAACGGTTAAACTTGGGTCCAAATAATAACTCTTATTCAGCTCTACAAAACTACATACCTATGTACCTATCATGTATTTTTAAGTTTTAACATTTAGTCAAAATGTTTAGCACTCAGTTTAACTTCTTTAATAATCCAGTTTTGTGAAATACTACGAAGAACAGGCTGACAGACTTGCAAGTTTCAGCATACATATGTAATATTTACTTATTTAAAAACTCAAGTATCATTTTCATAGACAATTATACCAGTGTATTTAAATTTTAAACTGTAGGTACAAAATATGAGAAAAAATATTCCTTGAGCATCGGTGAAAATACTCAATGCAATAAAACTAATCAGCGGATAGTTTATTCTATTGTATTTAAATATCTTTGTGCGTTATAGGAGAAAACGCTCTATAAACGCAACTTATTTCTTCGTTTGCAATTTCTTTCCACAGTCTCGTGATTAAAAGTTAAGTTAAGAATTAAGAAGCCTTATCATGTGAAAACCATTCTTAATGCATGGAAATAGGGAACTGCGAATTTGAAATTAGCAAAATTTAAAATCACGTGTCTCCTTTGATCAAAAGGAGTCAAAAGTAGTCTGTGGCTTCGATATTTGATCGAAGCCACAGACTACTTACAAGAACTAACGTATCGAAGCGTGTCTCTTCTAGAATTTAAACATCATCTATTGATATGTTGTTTTCAAATTTTGACCTTGTTCTAAATAAAATACGGTTCAAGTTTTAATGTTTTACACCGTGGCCAGTGTGCATTCTTGTTAACGAAAGCCCTAATATGTATTTATACGTGTTGACGTCACTGAGGTACCGTTAGTCTCATTGTGTTCAGATTCGCAGACTCCTACGCTCCAGAAGTTGCATGCTTGACGCTACATTTTGTTTTGAGTTATATTATAATATCAATGAGAGTGCAACTCGTGCAGTGGTAATAAAGGTCTCACCCTTACCTTACCTTTGTACTGCGCGGCAATGCATGCCTGCTTATGCTGTTTCGCTGTCACTTCTGACACTCCCAGAACGTAAACGATACTTAAAAATTTGACTATTTCGGAGCCTGAACAGTGATGGCGCCGTTACGCTTTATCGGGTTCGAGGTGGTTGCTGAACTATCAAAAGCATTAAACTGTAGCTCAGTAGGTATAGCAATATAGTCTGAAGCTTACTTATTTAATCACCAGCGTGACATTAGCAGTCTCAATGACAACGATTAAATCTGTATTCAAAATTCCAAACCGGTCGGAGCCGTTTTAAGAAATAAAAATTAACAATAAATTATTATGTTATTTGTACAATCGCAGTACCGAACCACAATAGTCGTTACAATATATATATAATACGTAGGCCTCTAGCCTAGAGTTCTAGACCGCAGGAACGGCGCACGCGCGTATATTAGTGTAATTAAGGATAAGGAAGTACAAAAGTTTAATTTCAAAGGAACGGAAGATTTTGCGATCATATTAAGACAGTGCTACTGCACTACTGTCCGTACGTCCAGGACCTAGGCGTACGACAAAAGTTGCATAATACTAGCGTCAAGACTCAAGTGCCAACTGACACAGTAGTGTCACAGTATGAACACTGAGCATGAGTCACGCACCTCAGAACTTCCCCGAAAAAATACAACGCATGACGATCTGTAAACCCACGTTTATTATGGGTTTTTTAATTTTTTTTCATACTAATATAATATTATAAATGTGTTTTTGACATCCTACCTGTTACCTCTTCACGCTTGAACAGTGGTTCAATTAAGTGGAATTGATCGTAATGAAAATTTTAATGATACTTTGAGTTCTAAGATAGGATGTGCTATGATATTTTTACTAACCCTAAAATCGAAGTAGTAATCAAATTTCTAAAGTGTATTAATATTGAACAAAATGATCATTATCAGTCCGTAAAAAGTGAAAAACTAAGTATATGTTTTTTGCTTATATTATCATCATAACATAAATAAATAAGTAAATATGTTTTTTTTTATCATAAGATTAGATAATATTTAATTATGTACTTTTAAAACAAATAATGCAGTGAAAGATCTCCTGGACACCTCCTGATAACGCGACTATCAACGTGTTATCAGCGATACTGGCTGATATTCACAAATCGCCAGTTGGTATAATTTAGGTATATTATTTGTCTATGCTGCGACATATTTTATCTATTAGGTAACAATAAAATATATTATATTATTATCTTAAAATTTTTAAGCATGAATTTTCGTTTTTTTGTTTTTCGCCAATTGCGGTTCCGTGAGGTAAAAATAACAACATCATAATATAATAAAATCCCGGTCAACATAAGTGGGGTATGATAATATGATAATTTATTCCGTTTCGAGACTTTGTAAAATGAATTAACTACTTACTAGATCTGCATAGTAAGATGAGAGCGTATTAATTGATTTTCTCTGGCCATATATTTCGTTTTCTGTAGCATACATCTACGCAGCTTATGTTTGTCGAGAATACCTGCAAAGCTTTTCGAACATGCACAGAATTTTAACGCATCAACTCGACAACACGTTCTCGACTCTACTGCTCGAAGATAAAGTGCGTTTTCGATTGGATTAGATGTGTTTTTGTATGTCATTTCGTGCCAATTTGCAAACTGTTGAGGGGTCATCGCATACAATTACTTCAATAACACAGATAGAGTCACGGTGGAAACGTAAAAAAATGTAAACACTGTTGTGTTTACATTTTTTGACAGAGATGTTTATCTGCCAGATATTACTAAACTAAGGATATGCGACGATTCTGTTTCACAGTTTTATACGTGGGAGAGCCATGTTTCGGCACGAATGGGCCGGCTCGACCGGAGAAATACCACGTTCTCACAGAAAACCGGCGTGAAACAGCGCTTGCGCTGTGTTTCGCCGAGTGTGTGAGTTTACCGGAGGCCCAATCCCCTACCCTATCCCCTTCCCTACCCTCCCCTATTCCCTTCCCTTCCCATCCCTACCCTCCCCTATTACCCTATTCCTTCTTAAAAGGCCGGCAACGCACCTGCAGCTCTCCTGATGCTGCGAGTGTCCATGGGCGACGGAAGTTGCCTTACATCAGGTGACCCGTTTGCTCGTTTGCCCCTTATTTCATTAAAAAAAAATATATATTGTCAATTTTTCCTGTTTACATATTTTTAGATGCTGTCACACTGGGTAGAGGCCTAGGGAGTAGGGGGGGTAAAGGACTCTCCCAATATAATATTCTGCACGAAACCAAATCAATGCTGAGTATGGGCATTGAGTGACTATAATACAATTTAAATGTCAAGTTAATAAATGTGCACAGCGCAACAAAGAAATACAATCATTGTACACTAACTTGGTCGAGCTTAAGGGGCCGGGTACCCTCGAAATATACATACGTAATTCCAAAATCATTTTCTCATACGAAAATATTTAACATGTTTAAGTTGTTCTTCAGTTTAACCCATCAGTCGTGGCAAAAAGAGACACAATAGCTTTTTCATTGTTATCGCGGCCGGATGTGGCCGCTTGGGGCTTCATGAATTAAAATAGTAATTATCTAGGTTCCTGCACAAAAATTTACTTCAAAATATTTAAACACAAATTTTTTTTTTTTGCTTTAAATTTTTTTTTAGTAAATTTACTACTAAATATTTAAGCAGGCACCTAGGTAATTACTATTTTAAATTAAAAAACAACTCAAACATGTTAAATATTTTCGTATGAGAAAATGATTTTGGAATTACGTATGTATGAGAAATTCCAAGTGTACCCGGCCTCTTAAAGATTTTGTTTACATTTATATCAAAATGAATTGAAACGGAGTATATTATTAACAATAGACTAGTATAATTTGTTAACTACATCTATGATCTTACTACATATTATATAAAATACTAATATACTATTAGATATAATACAATTTTATCATTGACAGACAAATAGGGAAATAAATACCAATAAAATATAGGTTAAGAGAATCTGCGGGAGATTTTTCCTACATAAGAAATGTTTGTTTGTCATTCTGCGACGTGTAGTTCCGGCTGAGCGCGACGGAGAGTAGGGGACATCCCCCCCCCCCTGTAGAGATATATCTAGACGTTATGTCGGTGTTACTGAGGTAGAGATAAATATAACGAATATTATTGCAGATAGAAAATAATCTCGAAATGTGATTGCTAGTTGCTACCTACTTATATTTGTGTACACTGTTTATATTTTTAAGGCAACGAAAATGTTAATTAGTTAATAGTTTCAACATTATGATTATTGGACATCATAATTTATTATGATGATAGTATTCTGTAATGCTTCTACTTGCATTTTGGAGATTTCTCGCAGTTTGTCAAACTTGGCAAGCACAATTTAAATTTTCGCGTTGCATTATAATAATCAAAACTTATTAATCGGGACTTAACGCGACTTTTTCTAGTAGCACTTATTAGCACCTATTAGCTACTAGAATAAGTCGCGTTAAGTCCCGATTAATAAGTTTTAATTATAATGCTTCGCGATAGTTTAAAATGCTATCTTAATAACCGATACGGGCCGGATATTCTTAGAAAAGAGTCCCCTCGTAACCAAGGCCGTTGCAACACGTCGAGAAAAAGTATGTAGTACTCGTATCTAGTAGCATTACTACTAGAATAAGTCGCGATAAGTCCCGTTGGCAAGCACAAGTCGCACAATGAGTGTTTGGCATAACATTATTCCGAAAAACAGATTTTGTAAGTTTCCCAAGTGTTCCGGGAACTCTATGTCTCGGTGCTTTCTCTATGAAGTTACGTCACGTCTTATCAGCCCGTTTATCAGTGCGGTCGGTGACCTCTGGTGTCAGTGCAACATACTGCATACTATAAGACAGCTGATGATGATGAAATGTAGTTAACGGCCTAGTGTTTTAAAGTACCCGCATACAGCAATACCTAATTTTAGCTCGGCTGGCTGTGACTTGCATAACTGAAGGTTCTTAACCTTGCTGCTGACGTGTTTTTCATTAAAATAAGTAGTTATAATTCAGACAAAAATACATTTTATTTGCAACTTCTTAGAGATGAAATAAGTTTATAAAACGGCGACATCTTAACTTGATGAAAACTATCGACATAATATGTGTTCCCGGGACTAAGTACCTTCTGAATACTAAACATCAAAATCGATTACGTGGTTTAGGCACACGCGTACGTTGTTTACACATAATATTATGGGATAACAAAGTCCGGTATTTAATATTCATATAGTGTAAATTATCATCTCATAGCCTAAAATCGGAATCGGAATTTTCGCTTTAATATTTTGCAAGCAATTTTCCGGAATGCCTGTTCCGCTCGTTCGTAATTTTCTAAAGATTTTTTCAGCCAACGTTTTGAGTGCAAGATGAAATTTGTATTGAACTGGGGGGTTGACGATTAAAGTACAAATACACCTATAGGTTTTATCAAACAGTGAAGACTATTTAGCACAGCTTTGTCATACAGGGTAAACTCTTAACGAACCTTAAATGTTAAGTTCTAGACTGGTTTACCTTAAGATTGACCGCAGTTCGGGGTTATCCAATATTGTTTATACTACATATTATAACCAAATTAATGAGGCAGAAGTTCATTCAAATTGTAATGAAGTTTTGTGGCTCGATTCGCCGACTGAACTTTATACACTAGGTACTGTAATAATTATCGGCTGTGTCTAAGTATAGGTAATGCTTACAGCTCGCAGCCTTCGCCAAGAGCATCTAGGTATTATTAGCGGACCGGTTGCGATATCGATCTACCACGTCAAGTTTTAGTGTTTAAAGCAGTGTTTTTCAACCTTTCTTACGATGTGCGGTGTGCTTGTCCTTGTATAAACAAATATTTCGCGAAGGGAACACTTTGCTTTTGTATATCGTATGTTTAAAAATATGAATATCCCTTTTGTTTAAATTTTCCTACTTAATAATATATCAATACTTATAATTTTTATAGTTTTTTACTAAAATAGTTCCATCGATCTCTGGCGCTTCGCGCTACAGAAGCTTTGCGACCCCCCATGGGGTCGCGCTCGCGACCTACAGATTAAAAGCAGTGCTTTAAACTTTAAAGCATTCAAGTTCATAATATTTAAGACAGAAATAAACTTTATATATTATTACCGCATCTTTTATGGCGTCAGTGTTTTTCTGACCAGCCTTCATGTTATCTTTACCTCTATCATAATACTAATATAATTATCCTGCTTACACTCATTTGAATGGTAATCACGTTTAACATGTCCTACAGAGTGACCGAGCATGGTCATCCCATCGAGTACAGGGTGACCATGACCGGTTACATTGTCGGACAAAGTATAAACGATGATGCATGGTCACTCATAAAATAAGTTTACTAATATTATAACTGTCCTACAAAGCCACACAACTCGGTCGCCCTTGGCATACAGCTGTCCTATAAGCTCGGCCGCCCTGGTAGTTGTCCTACAAGTAGTCCTGCAAAGTGTTTGCGCATAGTCGCCGTAGCGGTGTGGCGCACGTCCGCCATTTACATACGCATCTGCCGCGGTTCCTTGACCGGGAAAATAAATCGGCCAAGTGCAGCCGCATTACGCCGGCTTATCTCAAACAATGCGGTTGAGGTTCACGCACACTGGGACGTTCCGCGCCGCAGCGGGCGACATCTTCTTTTTATACAAGGTGTAAGAAAACAAAGTGATAATACTTTAGGGTGTGTATGTGTCCCTCATATAGAGTTCACTGTAATAGTAGCAGTGCTAAAAGAGCAATTTTTTTTGTGATTTGCATGGGCAAGCGCCTCAGCTTTAGGAATTTTCCCATACAAAAGTTGAAAAAAAAGTTACTCTTTCAGCGCTGATACTTTCACAGAGAACTCTATACAAAAAACACATACACATTATGACATTACATACACTAAAGTATTATCACGTATATTTGTTTCGTCCTGTATAAAAGTATGACTGAGTGGGCGATAAATCATAAACATATAAAAATACGGCTCGCAGCGGTTACGGTCATAATATGCCCGCACCTTTATACTCTATTCCGATTCATTTTGATCTAATGTAAACAAAAAGGTGACCCAAAAGAATGTGTCACCTTTTTTGGAGCTAGTCAAACTACACGTGTACGATTATATTATGTAAGTTATGGGCTATGGCCCATACCTAATGGGTCAGTTATGTAAATATATTTAAATGTTATGCCCAATATCTGACAATATCACATTAAAAATATACGACGAATATAATAATAATTATTGTTGCGAAAACAACTCATTTATTAATTAGTTAGAAATTGTTTGCTTTCTCTACATTTTTGAGTTAAAATAAATAAAAGGATATTTGGTAGTAGACGACATAAAGCTTAAGGAAATTAACAGGATATATTATTAGTACAACGTTTTCACGTCAGAGGCAGCACTAGTATCTCAGAGTTCAGTCAATAAAAAAGTTTTGTTCTACTTTGACACCGTTTCTGTCAATATTCTGATATGACGTGTGCAACATGTCGGATTTTGATTACTGTATGTGTTAGTAGCGCCCTCTGCTCCGACCTTTGCGTAATATTTATTCCCTATTGTGAAATTTCCACCGCAGCTAGCGACAGTACATTAAACAATTAGGAAACATGCTTCATCATATTTTGCTGCAGCTTCTTTGCGGTGCAGTGGTCTTTAGCAGGAACGTGTAAACTGTTCCTGCAAAAACCAAACGTATGGTCATTGTAATTTGGTCGTTTTAAGTTTAAAAGATTAATGTTATTGGAAGTTAAACCCAAAATATTGACCTTTTTGAGGATCGAGCGAGGGTTTGATTAAACATTTCGTAAGGACCCGGGTTTTTTGTGCCATATTTTCAAGATGGCACAAAAAATATGCATATTGCATTGTGATTTTTTAAGATATTAAAAAAAATCCCTGAGTCATGCTGTTTGTGATTGAGTTTCACATTTCTCACAGCATGTTGTTGTTTTTTTATGTTCTGACCCTCTTCCGAAAATAAAAACACCATGGTCATAATATACAAATCAAATTTGAAATTGTCCCGATTAAAACTTTGAGTTTTAAATGGTGCCGATATCAGCTTCAAAACTTAACTCTTTTCTACCGATCATCGTATCGACATTAAAATGTCTTATGTCTAGTGGCCATTAAGGGCACCACACCACATTATCTCTTAAAATTTCAATAACATCAACCTAGGACACTGTGTCGGTTAAAACCGCGACCCTAAGGCTCTCCTCCTCCTCCTCTGATACTTAACGTTAAGGCGCGGTTAGTGAGAATAAACTGCATAAGTTTTTGGTGCGATATTGAACTCCAAGTTCGATTCCATTTGATATACATAATGCTAAAGCAACAGCCAAGAAGTTTCGATGTCTCGCTGGCTGGCTAGTGGCTGGATTGATTTCATAATTTTGGTGCTAAAATTACGACAGTCACTGCATTAATCGTTAATTAAGTGCATTACGTGATGACATTTGACGTCATGTACTAATGAATAATAATAATTAGCGGTCAGGAGATAGTCGGCGGACGTCACCGGTTTTACCGACTGCAGGACTGAACACAATAGCCAATATAAACAAGTGACAAGAAGATATAAATATAGTCGTCAGCTAACCCCAGTCCCCACTGCTGGCATTCAAAATATTATGCTTAGACTGAAATTGCTAACCAATTCCCAATCTGGGTTCCGCAGAACCCGAGGTTCCCGTGTTGCGGTCGTTGTAGGGGTTCCGTATTTAGAATTATTTTTAATATGCGATGCAATTCCTATCAAATATCTTATATTGAATAGGGTGAGAAAAACACGTTTGTTCAAGCCCACTTAAGTAATTATTTTATAATGTTTAGCAAATGCCGCGACTTAAATAAATCAATCATCAATGTACCATTTAACTGTCGAGCTGTCACAGTGAAAAATGTTTTACTGCGCGATGAGAGGTATCAGCCATCAGGTGACAGACAGACGGACGGACAATAATTAATAACAGAACTTCCCGTTTTCCCACTAAGTACGGAACCCTAAAACAAGCCCAAACGTTCATGAGCTAAGGACGAGTCTGTTATCGTCAGAATCTTAATGTACGGGCGGACCTCGGTTGAATTTGGATGCGCGGGCGCAGGCGGCCTCGCGCCCGGGCCAAGGAGCCCGACGTGACCGGCATCGGGCCTCCACGATACTACACATATTATGTACTAGTAAGGCTCGGGAATTACCTGTATTGTTCATCTTAGAAAGAATAATCAAAAAAATAAATTTGGATCTAATTTAAATTGCCTTACAGTCGACAAACGTTGTATTACCATTTGGTAAATATGTGCGTAATATAAATAGTATAACGTATTTACGTTATACTATTTATATTACGCACATATTAATCATATTAATATAAGCCTTATCTCTTAAATAACTCTAAATTTAATAAATTAACTGCATCAAAATTCATTATACTAGTTAGAAAAATCTAATCCTAATAAAATAAAGGAATAGACATCCAAATAAACATCATTTCATTTCTTGATTTGTTGATCTAATAAAATAATAAATAATGATTTAAAAACATACAATCAGTAATCATTGGAATAATCTAGATTACTGGGGCATGGCTCTTCAAAGGATGTTTCGTAGTGGTCATGAAGTTTGTTTACCATGGCAACCTCTAGTACAGTAGTAATGTAAGTATACACAGTAGAGTTACTTAGTTTCTAGAATTCTAGATAACACTCGAGCTACATAGATTCTAGATTCGCGCGTGATAGTGTCAGGATATATATTATGGTGGGAGCACAAATGTCAAGTAAAAAATAGAGTTCATAATTTATGATCATGCCAGGGTTTGTATGAAATCTGGTCCCACCCTCCAATAGTTGTGAGTTGGATAGGTATTTTTGAGCTGAATAAAAATAACATAGATTGGCAACAGCAGTTAGCAGCATCGTTGCGCGTGATTCCTATGTATATACTGTATCATTCTGTTCTCTAAAGTTATCTGAAATCTCACATAGCGTCCACCTGATTCTAGTGGTCGCTGGTTTAATGATGTTCTACTGAATGCATTATACTGTGATACACCAATGTAAACAATAGCGGTCACCTTGAGTATTGACGGCGCTTGTTGCAAAAAAATGACCTCAACGACTGAAGCAGGCCCAGCAATTACAAATTGTTTTTATAATAATTATTACGAAGGTATTTTTTGTCTTCCTGATGAAAATGATTTGTTGTTTTGGTGTGTCAGTATCGTAAACACTAACGTCCAAACTAATACATATTATTAAAGCTAAGGAATGATTCTATTTTTTTTTTAAAGAAGGCAGGTCGCTATAGCCCTGACGTCACTGCGACCCATGAGGATCTATTGTGACTCCTTCGTACTAGAGAATCATCCCCAACCCAATACTGCTCATAAATTGAACGATATGGTTGGGGTTGGTGCCACGAATTTCCTCTGTGGATGGGTATTCGTGGCGACCAAGGTGCCTGTTCCTGCTCTGTAGTAGAGCAGGACAGTCGAGGGGAAGGTGAATAGGTCACAGAATCTGCAAGTCGTTATGCTACAAATACCCATTCTGTTTAGGTGTTTGTTGAGCTTGCAGTGCCCAGTTAGGCTTCTGGTAAGGATTCTTAATTGGTTCCTACCCAAGGTGAGCACTAATTCTGATAGTTTCTTGTTGAAGCCAGGAATTAGTGCCTTGGAGTGTTCAAGGCCAGGGGTCTCAGCCCATTGCTTCCTGCATAGTCTGTGACCCCATTCCTTGCTTTGTGGTACTGGGAGTTATACCACAGACTGGTGCTGGGCCATATATGAGACTCTCGGCCCCGAGCCTAGCCAGTTCGTCAGCGGTTTCATTTCCGGGGACGTTACTGTGGCCCGGGACCCATACTAGGCGGATGTTGTTGTTCCTTCCCAGCATGTTTAATGTCTCAATGCATTCCAGAACTAATTCGGACGAGACTTCTGCGGCAGTCAGTGCTTTAAGTGCAGCTTGACTATCGGAGAAGATAAAAACGTTTTTATTAACTAGGGCCATCTCCAGGTTTTCTAGTGAACAACCGAGGATAGCGAAGACATCAGCCTCAAACACGGTCGCAAACTCCCCCAAACAGGCGTATTTGCCTTTCGGTGGCCTGCCTCCGTAGAATGATGATTCTATTACTGGTATTATTTGATTCAAAAAACACTTTTTTCAAACTACGAATAATAAAAACTACTCTTGAAGGATCTTAAAGATTTACTCATGATCAAAGTCAAAATTCTACATGAATACTAATATTATAAATGTAAAAATGTATCAGTCTGTCTGTCTGTTACTTCTTCACGCCCAAACCGCTAAACCGATTTTTGCTGAAATTTTGTGTGGTGGTGGGAACTTTAAGTCCCGGGAATGGACATAGGATACTTTTTTCCCGGAAAAATGTACGGTTCCCGCACGAAAAATGAATTTTGGCGTAATGGAGTTGCGGGCGTAATCTAGTTCTTTATACAACGTCACAACTCACAAAACTCGCAATCACCTTTGAGCGGTTTGAACAGCTATGAGATTAAAATAGCCTATATCCTATATAACTTTTCGCCATCGTCCCACGCGAAAAACATACCATCCTCATCACCTTGATGAGTGGCAGTCTTCCACAGTGCGTTTTCCGCGTGACTTTCTGCCGCGCACTGTAAAACCATAGTATAAGGAGGGGAAGTAAGTTATCTTCATACAAAGGCACCGCGCGCGGCTTGTATGTGTGCGCCAAAGTATCAATGCGTCGCCGCACGCACACTTATTAAAATCTCGGACCGTTTTCGGACCATACCAGTCGGGGCTAACACTTTACGCTGCACGCCCGCGTCGCGCCACGCCGCGCCAAACGAATCAAAAATGTCCGATCATAATTGCAGGAGTAATAAATATTGCTGTGTGTTTGGGTGTTTTAATAGTAATGCAACAATTCCAGAATTGTCTATGTTTAAATTACCAGTTGAACAGGAAAGGTAAACTGTTTTACTCACTTATTCTAGCATAATATTATAATTTTTACTTGATGTTCAGATACCTACTTACTTTACTAGTTTTCTGTCACACAAACTTTCCCGCTAGGACATAGTATAAAATATAAGAGAATGTTTTAGGTAAGTACTTTTATCAGTCAACTAATTTGCCGCTATTGCTTTGTTCACGTTTAGTAATGCCGATTTCTCTGTATTGTAGTTATATTATATTAACTAACTACTTACAGTCAATTACTTATTTTAAATCGTAATTAAAAATAAGTGTTTAATTGACTAATTTAAATCAGATATTAATTATACACATAAAGCAAAGTTCGAATCATAACAACAGATTTGTTTATGGTAGGTACCTATAAGAGACAGGCGTTAGTTTTTAATGTTGTTTTAAAGGTTATATTATAATTTTATTTAGACATCGGATTATATGCACGATCCAAGTGCCGAAATATGCATGCAAATATGCACGAAAATTGGCCGAAATATGGACAATCAAGAGTTTAATATTATTATTAAAAGTCGGAAGACCGCGACGTTGCCGCTGTTCAAGCGGTTGCGAACGAAGCGCGGCCAGCCGCTCCCACATCACCATTCAACACGCCGTCGCGCCGCCGCGTCGCCTAAAATTGACAACCCTAAGACAGTAGGTAATTAAATCGCGGATTGGGCCGGAGTTACCCTACTTCCCCTCCTTTTACTATGGTAAAACTCTGGAACGAACTGTCACCAGCAGTATTTCCGGACCTATACGACCTGCAAACCTTCAAGAAAAGAGCGTATTCCCTCTTAAAAGGCCGGCAACGCACCTGCAGCACTTCTGATGTTGCGAGTGTCCATGGGCGACGGTAGTTGCTTACCATCAGGTGACCCGTTTGCTCGTTTGCCCCCTTATTTAATAAAAAAAAAATCCCTAGTCGTACTATAACATGTTAATTTAGTATGTATTGTGATTTAAATGTTGAGTGATAATCAGTCGGTCTGACACAAGGTCGCCGAGACATTACCGCTCGGTACCCTCACACCGCGTGCGGTGGCGCTGCGGCATAAGCGATATAAAATGATTATTTTAATCTATGGAACTTTTCATTCAAAAATATAGTTAGGGATGGAGCTGTGAACGCACATGCACAGCACAAGGACGCTGATATTAAAAATATTTAAGTACCTTTATAAAATAATAAGTTCTGTGGGGTTCCCTGACCTGTTTGGATTTTTATCTGTAATTATATGTTTAACTATGTTTAGCTTTAACATGTTTAACGCTTATTATTATTAACTGTTGACTGTGGTCCTGTTGATTATTATTTTAAACTAGACGTTCCGCGCGGCTTCGCCCGCGTAAATTAGATATTTCAAAGACAAATTAGTCCACAAAAAATAGCCTATGATCCTTCACGTGCTCTACGTGTTATCTGTGCCAAATAACTGAAAAATTACTCCAGTAGTTCGTGAGATAAGTTCTTGCAAATAATTTTCCCTGTTTTTTCCACATTTTCCTCTATTTCTTCACTTCTATTATTCTTAGCGTGATAAAATGTAGCCTATAGCCTTCCTCGATAAATGGGCTATCTAACACTGAAAGAATTTTTCCTGAGAAGTTCCTGAGATTAGCGCGTTCAAACAAACAAACAAACTAACTAACTAACTCTTCCGCTTTATAATATTAGTATATAAATGAAAACATGGTTTCTACACCATTATGTCTTGATCAATCTTGCGGAATATATTTTAAGTTTTGGGGCAACGCAGCTGTCTCCGTGTGCAGTGTGAAGGTGCACATTTTTAATGCACTCGTCGCCGGTGATAATGCAACAAGTAATCCTTGACTCCGATCACAATTATCTGGACGTTTTGCTTCATCACACAGCACACTGTGCATCGGTACACTCGAACAAATATAAGTTTGTTTTTTTTTATGAAATAAAGGGGCAAACGAGCAAACGGGTCACCTGATGGAAAGCAACTTCATTCGCCCATGGACACTCGCAGCATCAGAAGAGCTGCAGGTGCGTTGCCGGCCTTTTAAGAGGTAATAGGGTAATAGGGGAGGGTAGGGAAGGAATAGGAGAGGGTAGGGAAGGGAAAGGGGATTGGGGGGCCTCCGGTAAACTCACTCACTCGGCAAAACACAGCGCAAGCTCTGCTTCACGCCGGTTTTCTGTGAGCCCGTGGTATTTCTCCGGTCGAGTCGGAATGTAGTTGAATGTAGTATTAGTATTGTATCGATACAGCTGGCGCCAGCTAATGGACGCTAGACTAGATTGAAATATTCAAATGCTGGGAGCCTGGGATGCTGGACGTGTTTACAATGGTACAGTGCCGACTGCTTTTTTTTAAATAAGGGGCAAACGAGCAAACGGGTCACTTGATGGAAAGCAACTACCGTCGCCCATAGACACTCGCAACATCAGAAGAGCTGCAGGTGCGTTGCCGGCCTTTTAAGAGGGAATACGCTCTTTTCTTGAAGGTTGATTTCTCTTGAAGTTGATTCTCTTGAAGGTTTGCTGATCCAGTAACACTGGCGTCCGCTACTGTATCAATTGTAAGCGAACTTGAGTCACAGAATATAATATATTAGTAGTACCAACTTGAGTCTAAATTCTGCTGTCACTTTAAAAGTAAGAAGTTGCGCGTACTTCGCCTAATTATTATTATGAAAAGTATAAACAGAATTTAGCATATTACTCTTTTAATTTAAAGTTTTAAATATAAAGTTGCTTAAATTTAAGAAACATTACTATTTTTTATGAATAATCTCTCGAAGAAGTCGCGCCGCTAGCGTAACCGAAAACCAACAACTGTTATTTGGTGTTACTGTTTTTTTAACATACTAATAATGTTGTACTGTATGCTGCTAACTGTACATACATTATGTGTAACGTATTACACTCATTATGTACACGGCGAACTTGACTTCTTTAAATATACTGTTAGCGTCGATTCACACCGAGACAAGATGCGTCGTTGCGTTTTTAAAAGCGATTCAAGAGTAAACTTTATTTACAAGGATACGAACCGAGTTGGAAATTCGAGCTGCTCTCTTAATAAAAAAAAAAACTATTCAATGTCCTTTCTCGAAACTCAAAGTATTTCCATAGCCTCGAGCCGCCGCGCTGGGCAAACCGCGACGTGAAGAGGTAACAAACAGACAGACAGACACGCTTTGTTAGTATGGATTATTATATTATTATAATGCTTAGTTTCCTATTCCCACGTCAATAAAATATGACCTAACATAATACCTAACCAGTTTTATATTATGTCGTTAAAAGCTTATAAAAAACCTGACGAAATTCCTAATTTATTTATTGCGTTTAGTATTTATAACATAATATAATAAAACACAGTATTTGGTAATTCATTACAACTATTTATTTTCGTTGAAACTATTATTTTATTCCTATAATAGGGGAGACCGGGGCTGAAAGTTCCGATTTTCAAATAACATGGAATTGTATGATGAAAATGATAAGATTAATTTTTAATATTTGCATCTATTAAAGAACCATAGTCTGTCTCTGTAATAGTATAGTCATTTCTGCCAATATCTCAATAGTTTTTTTTTTTTATGGGAATATTTTTGCAAAATTTCGGAAGGGAACATTCAACCCTGCGTTGGGGCGAGTTGTTCCATGTGTGGGGCAAATTGTTCCGCTTGTATAAAATATGAGAATAATATAGTTTTCTTTCAAATAAAATAGTCATTTTAAAGTTTTATTTCTTGTATGTTAATTCAGAGCTATAAACTACAAAAAAAAAAGAATATTTATCACAACAAAACTCTCGCTTTCTTATAATACTCTTCGTTTAGCTTTTTCTTGAGCTTTTCCCTTGCCTTTGCCTTTTCCTTAATTATTGTTGTTTTCTTTTCCCTTGATTGTAATGCCTTTGTTCTTCTTTGCTTTTTTTCTTGCTTGTTCTTCTACCAATGCATTTTTTTCTGGCGTGTCAGTCAAGTAAGGTAAATTGTTTCGAGGAACAACTAGCCCCTTTAGGAGGGAACTTTTAGAACCAAATTGAGTTTTTGTATAAAAATTGTAATATAAGTAAATTAACGAAATCAATTGAAAAAACATTCAAATAGTAAGATACCTAACTAATGCCACTCTTAAATAGTAAAGACGCAAATAAATTGGTCAATAATAAATAAAAATAGACCAAAAAGATTAAAAACGAAAATATTTACTAAGGTGGTGTTCTAATAGCCGGTGTGCACAGCCACTCAACCGCCGCCGTCAGAGCAAACAAAATGGCCGCCAACGCGGCGCGTCACCTGATGCTTAAACGACGCACTTCACGAGTATTGATATCTTTTTCCTTTACAAAGTTATAACTGTCGGAACAACTTACCCCGGGAACTTCCAGCCCCGGTCTCCCCTACTCAGATATTTTAAGCGATGAAATTGATCAGTAATAATGCTATTAATTTCACTAGGTAGAGTCAAGACTCTACCTAATTACCAGATATTATGTTACGTTACACCGCTAACCTGTTAAATTAAAATGTATAGAGTTCATATCAAAATCTATAATATTAAATTGAAGCTACATACTCGTAGCCAATAAACTGTTGTCTTTTAAAAATTTATAGCATAGGAACTATAACTACAAATTGACTATAATAATATATCAGCAAATCAGCGAATCCAAGATCAGCAGTGGTATCAGATCTGTGCAGGTTGTTATTACGGGCAATTGCTCCTTATCGCGGCAATAATTGACGTCTAATTGTTGCAGTATAATGTATGGAGGTACAAGCAACACGGTCGAGCACCGATACTCGCCGATCGGCGTGTTGTCTCAAGACTTTAGTCCGCCGATTCTGCCGTTTCAAACTGACTTTCTGACTTTTGACCAATCAGCACCCTGAAAATTTAACTAAGTCACGGTCCTCACGGACTCGTCACAGATTTGGAAACTTTAATTGCACTTCTTGGACGAGTTTGACGTCCAGTTATCTCGACATTAACGGGTTCGCAACGTCGTATGAAAGACCATCAGTATTTATGTTGGATCGATGGCAGCATCGGTGTAGGCTGAGTGTAAGTCGTCAGTCGTCGCTCGCCTAGCGATGAACTTGCTCCAGTAAATGTTCAAGGGAACAGCGAACAATGGTTGCGTGACGACCTCGCGGACCCAGCGACCTTCCCGATACATTTCTCTCGACGCTATCATTAATTTTAGCCTTTCTTTTCCAATAAATCATACTCATTATCATTCGATTCAAATTACTAGTTATTAAGATCACGGTTGTCTTCCTCAAACTTGTTACTTAGTAGATAATTACGGCGCAATTTTGATGCAAAAAATACCAAAGTTTGAAACTATGTTCTTTCAAAACTACGTGCTAAACTAATGGCATAGGCTCTGTTTAAAACAATTGTTTTACCAACAGGGTAGAACAATCGAAAAGTAGGAACACTTAAATTGTGCCAAAAACTCGTATGTTTTGTAAAGTTGCAGAACGGCAATAAGGCATGAACACTCAGAGACCTAGTCGACAGGAGCTAGCTTCGAATCTTAGGTTCCATCTTGACAACCTGTCAGATTTCCGAATGAATCATATACTGATGAGAACTTTCTCGTTGCAGGTTCGTGAAGCCGGACGAGGTGGCGAAGCTGTGGGGGCAGATGAAGCAGAACGACAACATGACATTCGAGAAGTTCAGCCGAGCCATGCGCTACCACTACCGCCAGGCCGTGCTCGTGTCCGTGCCCACCGCGCGCCTCGTCTACCAGTTCGGCCACAAGGGGCCCGACTTCCGCACCGACAACCCCAACTTCAAGGTCAAGCTGGAGAGCGAACACGACGTCTACAACTCCTAGTACGCCAGCGCGGAATAGTCTCGCGCGGCCGAGTCGCTCGCGGGCGCCCCGCTCGTGAGCGCGCCGGTGCTCGTGAACGCCTGCTCGTGAGCGCCCCGCTCGTGAACGCCCCGCTCGTGAACTCCCCGGTGCTCGTGAGAGCCCCAGAGCTCGTGAGCGCTCGAGTGCCGCGTGGGCGACGGAACGTGAATCTTATGTCCGGGCATCTCGAGGCTCGCGAACAACGAAGTGAACTGTTTAGTATTTTAAACGATGAAAGCGCCTCCCGCTCAGTGTTCGAGGTGTTTTTTTCATATACGTCATACGCGTAATTAGATAGATAAGTATAGAGGAGTAATTATTGTCAGTAAGTCTAGGAGTTGCTCAAGGATGCGTTGTTGCGAGTTGTGTAGATAAAATATGCAAAGTCTTTGTTGGATTTGGATCGTTCAGCTCAATGGTCAGTGTTGCGGCTATCGTGGTCGCCGCCCCCCGCGCCGTGGTCGCCGTGGTCGCGGGCGGGGCGGCGCCCACGGGCCGGGTAGGTGCGAGGTCGGGTCGGGATCGCTGTTGTTGCTTCGTCAATTAACCCCCTCGTCGGGGAGTCCATATTATTTTTTTATGTAATCTTATACAAACGGTCGTCCGACTTCTTTGTAACGAATTTTTGATAAATATTTTTAACGTTTCGATTGTTACCGACTAGGTTAAGCGTAGGCTAGGAACAAACGTTGAAAAATTCCACATTCCACTTAATTTATTTAGCGCTAAGTTTATTTAGTCGTAGAGCTCGATGCCATACGTGTTGTTGTACTTAATTAGATCCAGAATTTATATTACGTTTAATTTTTTTCGAGCGCCGCCCCCCAGGGGAGGGGTGGGGGGGTGCTCTTCGTCCCAGTGTCGGCGCGGAGTGCAATAATGACAAGAACAAGATCTGTAGGCCAAAGATTAAGTAGTTTCCAAAAGTGAATCATATTTGTTGACACAAAATGTGTTTAGTTGTAAGTGGTCTCAGGCGCCAGCTGTGATGTGCGTTAGTCTGTATATAGTCTCGTCTCGTCTCGTCTCGTTGAGACCCGCGAGCGGCGCGCCGGGCGCGGCCGACCGACTTAGCGTACACATTGCGAATTCGCATCGCATCGCAAATATCTGGGCCAAACCTCATAATAAAAATGGCATTGTGATGCGATGCGAATTCTCAGTTATGTGTGGGAGCCCTAATTCAAGTCCACTCGCTAGCGATATTACAATTGAGTCGTCGGTCGCTCCCGCTCGGGCCGCTCCACTCTCGACGTCAAGTTAAGGTTGTGTTTGGGCTCGTCCGGGCCCGAGTTATTAGTTCGTAACGTCTCCGTCGCGAGGTATATTACTGTTCGTTCTCTCCATGTTCATCCCGACGTCTATAGTACAAAACTGTGTCTTACGGTGTACGTCATCAAATATTTATTAAAAAAAACTCATTAAAAACTTTAAAAAAAAATTGTAAATATTTTTAGTTCATCTGAAATTATAAAATTGTTTATGTTACAACTGACTTCATTTAATCATACTCTGATATTGTAAGTTTGATTGTAGGGTTTAAAAAATTTACCATGGAATGTAGTTTTAGTACGATTCGGTCCTTTCCGTGGTAGTCTGTAATAATTTCGATCAATTTATTGTTACAAAACGATTATTACGAGTGTTCAGTAATATTGTATCGGTGCATAATATTTGATATTGTGCAATAATTTTTGAAGTCAGTTATTTTTGTTAAAACTTTATTTTTAGACTTTACGCATTTATTTTTTCAAATGTTATAATATATATTTTAGTGAATATTGTATAGATAATAATGTCGGATCATTCGACACGAATATTGTATTATTTCTTATTAAATATTACAAAAATTATACGAATTATGAATGTGAATGATTGTTTTATTTTCTGCTAAAATATTTTTTTGAAGTGAAAACTTCTTTAGCGGCGTTGAGCACTTTTGTGGGATGGGTAAAAACTGTGAAACTCGCGTCAGATTCTCGTGCTGATCGAAAAACCGTAAGACGGTTGGAGAGTAGTGTTGTAACATCGAAATCGATTAATCGAACAATCGATTGTTTTTTTTTCGATTGTCGATATTTTTAATCGATTGTAAGAGTTTCGATTAAGTAATTAAGAAAAACGATTTTTTAAAAATCAATTTTCATAAAAAATGGGTTAAAAATTTAATCAATTGTAAGGGTTTCGATTAATTAAAAAAATCGATTGTAAGGGTTTCGATTAATTAAAAAAATCGATTTTTTAAAAATCGATTTTCATAAAAAATGGGTTAAAAAATAATGCACAACGTTAATAATCAAGTTTTCACTTCTGCCGGCACTCCTGGAGTGCAACCCGTCTTTTTTTTATTTTTCATTTTTAAAACCTTCAGTTATTTAGCACAGGGGTTTACAAACTACAAAACGCATTACGAGCACTAGCTCGTAATATTTAAAAAAATGAAAATATATATAATTATCTACAAGATAATATAATATACCTAAATACAAGCTTAGGCCCTTTGGGGGTGTCTGGCAGTGGGAAGCGACTGTCAAAATATCCTGAAGTGGATGACCAGATTCCTACGTTGTCCCGAAGAAAATAGGATTCAAAAATGTTGAGCTTTACTCTTTATCGAAGGTCAGGTAGACCTTCAGAACTGGATACCTCATAAAGTAACCTCGTCCGAAACTCCACACTTGTTGGTCTCACTTCTATTGGGGTTATAAACAGATAAACTTTCAGCTTTTATTAAATGACAAAAGTCTGGCTGTCGCTGGCTCTTGGGTTATGAATTACGGTGTATAATGTACCATAGGAAATTGATTCCCAGGCAGTTGACAGACGTCATTTGGTCGGACTCGGATCATGTCAATTCAATGTTAATAGTGATCTGTCGGCTGGGTTTGACGTAACGCCACTAAACTACGTCCTCTACTAGGTTTCCTATCCGCCTAGGAATCAACTTCTTTGATAGTTGGTACTACTAATATATTATATTATGTGCTGATAGACCAATAAATTATAAACGACATAAATTATTAATAAGTTGAAGGTATGACGAATAGCGTTTGACAATGTTTTGACATTTTATGAGAATACTACTTTGTACACTTTTTTCTGAAAATGCTCTAGATCAGCTATACTCAACCTGCGGCCCATATATATAAAAAAAAGTTTTAGTACTACCTGCCCTAGATTCAATTTTTTTTATTGTTACAGAGTCATCTAGTGACCAATAACCGAACTACTAGGCGAACAATTATAGCGCCATCTAGTATTGAGTAGTAAACCCATATAAAAAGGCGACATCTAGCCGACCAAAGTTCTAATGTAATATTAAGTAGCTACCGTCGTGTTTAAGCTAACTTCGTATAGATGACACTTATTTGATATTCTCAATTTAAAAAAATATTTAATCTTATATTTAAAAATTCTCGTGTCACAATGTTAGTTACCGTACTCCTCCCAAACGGCTTTACTGATTTTCACCAAATTGTATATATGCATATGCAGTAGGTCTGAGAATCGGCTACTGGCTACTTTTTACATTGATAAGTGCATTTGTTGAAAAATTAATAGTAAATTATTACAACTCGAGACCGACAGCGACCGTTGTTTGTGCGACGGGATAGCGATGGACGTTGCCATGGTGCCATACAGTTTATTTAGTCACATCAATAAAATAATATGGGCAAAATACTTTATATGGCAAAACAGCGCTTGCCGGGACAGCTAGTATTAAATAAAATTAAATTTCATTACTTTTTGTATAAATAATCAGTCTACTAGTCAGGGAGCCCTAGAACAATTTTTTTTTATTACTAACAAGCTATTTTTTGTGAGTAGCTTCATTTTGATAAGCAAACAACTTTTCTATTTGCGAAAAATCTTGAAAGACGAAAGTGGTAGCTAACAGAGATAGAAAGGATTTCATACTTTGATTTGATGGTCCTAAAATATATTATTATAGATTATTCTATTTGCAGGACAATGTTACTCTTAAATTATACCTATAACTATTAACCTACCAATATACAAAAAATCAGCTTGTTAGGGTTCCGTTTTAGGGTACCGTAGTCAACCAAGTTTTGTTGGTTAGAGAATTTGAAGCCTTATGTGAAGCCTTAACCATATTCGAAACGCCTTATGTGAAGTAAGGCTTCACATAAGGAGTTTCGAATATGGTTAAGGTTAACAATATTCATAATCAAAAAATTTCGACTACCTTTGTATTATTTTGTCTAAATTCAAGGAGCTGGTCTTTCTTCTCAGGTTTGGCGCAAAAATGTGCATCTGTAGCACCAGTAGCACACAGAAAAAGCACGAGAAGTTTACATATTATTGTTAGATCTTATTTACAACATGAATAACAGGCTACAGCTGCTCTCACTGTGAGTCAGCAAAATTATATTATCACGAAAACAAACAGTTCCACTGATATACAGTAATTATAATTTCATAAACATAGTGACAATTTTGTTTGTTTGATAAACAGAGAAAGTTACCCCAAAAATTTTAGAGGTTTTAAATCTCAAAATAACCAATCTGAACAGTTTTCCTTATCTAATTAAAAAAACCTTATTTTTAATTTCTACCAGACGTTAAATTCAAACTCTAATGATTGTGTATTATTTATTATATTATTTGGTTATGTAATACTTAGGAGGGGGGGGGGGGGGGGTATAGTATTATAAGATAACTTTCTTTATAAGCTTTTTAAAATCAAATGAATCGTTAGAAACATCAATTATTCTACCCCACTTTTTAAACGTCATCAATAATACCGATTTATTATTATCGTTGGGTGTTAGGGAAGGTAAAATCGGGAGGTGGCAACGCTGAATTTTTACGTAGGTATTCTGTGGAAAATCTCGTAATATCCGCAATTTCTCGACAGTTCACATTTGAACCTCAGTCGGGCTGTGTACACGGTTTTTTCAAAGGAAGTGTTTTTGTGACACAAATGTGAGTATTACTGTTTCACATAAAACTATCAATGCATCATGTGACTAGTCAAAAGAGCCATGTTTGGGGCTATAATGAAAACCACATTGTGTATTATTTACAGAGATAAGTTTGATTTTCTCAACGCTATGATAGCGTAGAGGAATAAATTCGCTACCATTTTGGTGCTCCAACGTCACATTTCCCAACGTTATGATAGCGTAGGCCGTAGAGGAATAAATTCGCTACCATTTTAGTGCTCCAACGTGACAAGCAGCTTAGATATTCGCCAATTTTCTTTCTCTCGCAAAATTCTTCTGCGTTATATCAGCAAAAATTGGCGGCCTCATCCATAAATCGATAATTGTTATTATTCAAATAGGCTAGCCCCTCGGTAATAGAATTTTACATTATGTATTAAAATATTGAATCAGTTTAATGCACCGTTTTGAATTTGGACTGTAGATTAAAAAAATGTAAAAATTAGTTATTCATTTTTAGGATTTTTTTCAATCGAGAAAATTTTAAGATAACAATATGTTTTCACTAGTACAGACCCTCACAAATATAATGAGTATCTATGCTTTAGAATGAAACAATTCGTGGCTTATTATCAAGTACTAAAAATGAATTATTTATAAAATCGCTAATTTTGCTTTCTAGTTGCTACGACGTAGCGCTTAGGCGCGCGTTCAAATCTAATGCTTGGAAGAAATTCAAAATGAGTATTTTTTGACTTAAGTGTCTAAACTCGCTATCCCCAACCCGCGGCCCGCCGCCAGGGCTTTATTTGTGGCCCGCGTGATGTTTAACCATTTTGAAATTCACGCCCACCGACAAAATAATGTCAAAGTCGTCGTGATGGTCGTGAAATTTTTTCCACTTTTAAATCGTTAATTTTAAAGAATTTTATTTTTTAACCCTAAAAAAAATTTGTTGCTGCCCGCGACACTAAGACCAAAACACCTTTGTGGCCCGCATGAAAAAAAAGGTTGGGGAACACTGCTCTAAACATACTAGGCCGAAGTTACGCGGCGTAAATTCCGCATGATTCCGCCTGCAATGTATTTTAAATTACCGATGACACACTATTCCGTCTCGTTCCGTCCGTATTTTGTATGCGTTTGACATTGCGGACGTAATTACAGTAAAACTCGTTTAAGACGATTTCACAGGGACTCAACAAAAAACGCATCTTAAGCGGGAAAGCGTATTATGCGGGATATAGGAAAAACGAACCTACTACATACGTATTGTATTATATTTATTATGTTTTTTCGGATGTAGGTGTTCCTATCAATGAAGATAATTATCCGTCTACATTTAATCTGGAAGTGATCATCTAGAGCTTTTAACCAATAGATGAAACGAATGCCGGTCATCCAAGATCGAGATTGTGCATCATAATAATATGTTACAGGAAGCGATTTTACGTTTTTTGGACAAAGTGAATTTTTCGCCTTACCAATCAACAGCAAACGTAACTTTTCCGACTCATCAGAATTGGCACAGGCCAGGACAGTCAGTCTCTTTTTATTTGCTTTGCCACCATGACAAGTCTCTCCCTTGAAAACATAGGATTTTTCTGGCATCAATTTAAAAAATAAACTGAACTCGTCTGCGTTAAAAATGTCTCGCGGTTTGTAATTTTGCTACAATTCGGAAAGTGCCATCCACGGACCACGTATCAACTATCAACATCTCAATTCCCACTGATTTGACGGTACACAATGCCGTGGCGATGGGTAAGAGGTAATATGTGTTGGCCGTTAGGGCGTATTAACGGGATTAAGCGTTAAATAATGTATGAAAACATGTCTCAAGTTGCAGGGACTCATGCAAAATGGCGTATTATGCTGGAAATCGTATTAAGCGTGATCGTCTTAAACGGGTTCTACTGTACTAATTTACGCCGCGTAACATCGGCCTAGTGTGTTTAGTGTGTTTAGACACTAAAACTCCGTTTCAATTGATCTTGATCTTTATACAAACACAACATTGAAAATCGACCAAATTGATGTGCCAGTGTGACCAAATTGGCACAACGATCACGATAATTTGCTAAAAAAACCATCATTACTTTTAACTCTCCAAGAGTTCCCAGGCAAGCACAGGAAGGTGTGCTATTGTAAGTTCCTAATATTACTCAGTTGTAATTATTATACTCAATAGGTCAATCTCGGGTTGTATTGCTTTTATTAATCGTATTATAGTGTTACACAACTTTATAATTGGTAGGTACTCATAATATAGAAGTTGAAATATTTGCATACTTAAAAATAATTAAAAAATAATTATATGTATAAAATGCAGAGAGTTACATTCACATTGATTGTGTATTGTTATGAACGCACACATCCATACAGCCTTCGTAGACATCCTTCAAGCCTCATAAGAGCACCAATCCGCGATCGAAGGTAACCGGGACTGTCCGCAGTGCGAATTTTAATCGCGCGGATTTTTTTTGCATTTCTATAACACATTGAATCAAGAATATCCGCACTTGCGATAAAAATTTCGCGATATTAATTTATATGAAAACATTCGCGCGATTCAAATTTGCAGTGCGGACAGTCACTAAAACACACTTAATACGCACTCACATAATATTATGTTTGTGTACAGTGTATACGTATTACGTGGACGCAACATTATCACATTAGTGTTTATTATCTTCCGCCGTCGACGACGCGCGGACGTTTTGTAACAGAAAATAAAAGTGAGTTTTGTTTTTATTTTTATGACGCGTAAATTGTCGTAAGTCATTTTACGTCAATATAGAATAATACTTAACCGTAGATAACAGCGAAAGCATATCTATATTTTAGTAAATTTGGTTTAGTTTTTTTCAACATTTTTCCAAGTTAAAGAAGTTAATATAACAAAAGGTAGGTTGATGAGAATTAAACGATTTGAAGTTTTAAGCGAATGTAATTAAGCATTACTAAATATTATAATAACTATATTTTTGCTTCAATGTAACTATTTAATAATTGCAGAAGGTACTTTCTTACACAGGTATTTATACTGAATATGTAATGTTGATTAATGATACACGAAATTGATAACTTCCTTGGTTTTGTACAATATCTTAGGTGTAGTCAATAATATAATATTATAAGCTTACACATAACACAGGCCTCCCTCAAGTAAAAGTAAAAAAAAAAAATCGTTTGAACAAGCGCCTTTCCCTCTTGAAGGCTTTCTATGTGAGGTTGGGTCAGAGTTATTTTTGAAGCTATAATCTTAATTTTCGTAGTGTATTTATGTATTTTTTGCAGTCGCGGTAATCAATACAAATCAGTAGTAACTACGTACAAGTTTCTTTTCTGGTCGCAGACAACCAGTTTTTGTTGTCTTTCCAGTTTACAATCATAATATTAACATCTAATAATATTTTCAATGGCAATCCATTGAAAATATTATTAGATGTTAATATTATGATTGTAAACTGGATTGTGAAGTTGGTCTGCTAAATTTATTATTATTATTAAAAAGTATATTATAAAATCCATACTAATATTATAAATGCGAAAGTGTGTCTGTCTGTCTGTCTGTTATCTCTTCACGCCCAAACTACTAAACCGATTTTGCTGAAATTTGGCATGGAGATACTTCGAGTCCCGGGAAAGGACATAGAATACTTTTTATCCCGGAAAAATGTACGGTTCCCGCGCGAGAAACGAATTTTGGCGCAACGGAGTTATTATAATATTAATATTAGGAGTTATTATATATTAATATTAGTATATTATAAGTTATAACTTATAACACAAGATTAATTTAATACGTGACGATGGACAAAATGTAATATTAAAAACAGAATTTACCGATCTAGGTTTGATGTAGGTATATAAGAACATAATTTTGATGCTAGATATAAAACGGACTGGGTCTAACGCGGAACGGAGTCGCGTCAATGTTAAGGTGGCTCTCCAATTATTGCCGCAGCGACCACGACCGACTAAAATTATAAACTATAGATTTCGTTTGCGGCAAAGATCGGAAATAATTCACATTAAAACGGTAGAATTGAGAACTGCTGTGGCATGTGGCCTGTGGCCTGTGAATCTCGCTCGGAATGAAATGACGCCATTTTTAATCAGTCAAACTTGTGGTCAAGGACTTGGTAGAGGACGTCAATTCAACAGCTCATGAGGACTGTAATTGATGCATTTGACCTTCAATTGTGTTGTACGATGTCGGTAGATAGGCCTGGAGATACTGACACAAAATTCTTGGTCATTTGTGCCAGTATGGCGGTTTTACAGGTGTATAATTACGTAAAAGCAAAAAGGAAAATGATGGTCATAGCGCTCGCACTGGCAGCCCAAACGCGTGGGCGTTAATCGAACGTGTCGGAAAAATAACGAGTGTCGAACGATTTGTTCCACAAAAATGCTTGTATTTTCAGATAGTCGAAAAAAAATAAGTAGGCGAAAGCGTAATGCCATACTTGTAGGGTGCGGCTTACAGCCCGCCATACCGACGCGAATATGTTAATTTTAATAAAAAAATTGAACCATTTGTACCAGGCTAATTTTTGCATAGCTAATCATTGTCGAGTAGCCATTCACGAAAATCACCTTGCCATACTTTTCCGACAGCTCCCAATGGCCGCCATACCACTGCAAAGGTGTAAGTTTTTTTTGTCGCCAAACGATTTGTACCACCCTGAAACTTTTTTTAACAGTTCCCTGTATGATCATAAATAGGAGTCTGATAATGTCATACCTGTGGGAGGCGGCGAATATGAACAATATTATTTCAAAATCCTAAGATTTTATTCGTAATTTCAAACGGTTTTACAAGTATAGCGCCACCGCCATACTGGCACGAATGACCAAGAATTTTGTGTCAGTATCTCCAGGCCTAAGAGTTTTAGCTCAAATCGTACCAATTTGTATCAATTACGTTATGACTTTTGACTGAGGTATAAATA
The DNA here is from genome assembly GCA_963422495.1 of Polyommatus iphigenia. Lineage (NCBI taxonomy): Eukaryota > Metazoa > Arthropoda > Insecta > Lepidoptera > Lycaenidae > Polyommatus > Polyommatus iphigenia. The sequence goes on along the minus strand of OY730181.1, from coordinate 13,218,591 downwards.
GTAAAGGACTGTATAAAAAGTTAAAGATTTAACTTATGATTAAGTACTTTATATTTGTCTTTAGGCTGCCAGTTGCGACACTTACTTTTACACGTTAAAAACTTAACGTGAAAATATTTTCAACGCACCAGGATGTCGTTGGCTTCACAATAAACGCTCAAAATTAGTCGCGAATCAGTCGTCACAACTTGGTGATAATACGCTGATAACAATATAAATAAAGCGTAAATCGCTCGATTAGAATGTTATAATGTAAGCAAAATAGACGTTTAATTTTTATTGTTTTTAAATTAGCTTTGCTATTGTTTTGTTTTCGGTGAAAACTCTTAAAATATATAATTGTGTGTACTCGGTTGTAAATTGAACTAAATTGTACGTATAGTGTTGACATAAAAACTATTACTGCCTATGCAAACTTCTATGTAAAATGTAATCTAAGTGATCCAGGCCACTGGTACGAATCTACTTACATTTGTTTATGAACATCGGATCGGAATTCGGAACAAGTTCAATAATAGGTAAACTCCTTATAATCAAGGTGGTGTGACTTTGCTGTGGTCGTAAAAATATTATTTTACTTGATGTTGCCCGCAACTTTATTATTTTGAATTCTTTTCATTCTGCCATAAAAACTATCCTAGGATCTTTCCCGGACATTATAGTATCCCCAGTTCTGCCAATCTAATATGTTTTAGTATTGAAGCGTGAAGAGCCAACAGACGTATTATTATAGACACTACAGGGATATACAGGGACATTTATGTAACGTATTTTCAGGAAATGATATACCTCCTGATCTGGGCGGGCGCGCTGACGGCGGCACTCGCGCTGTACTTCAGGCAGGCGTACTCGCGGTTCAGCCGCTACGGGGTGAAGGCCAAGCCCGTTGTCCCCCTGCTGGGCAACATGACCCAGGTCATGCTCCGCCGGAAACACTTCACGGAGGACATGGATCAACTCTACGGGGACCTGGCCGGGGAGAGGTTGGTAGCTTCACTGATTGTGACGCGACGATGCTCGATGATGTGGTTATGTGATACGTCTGAGTGTTAACTGAACCTAACATAATATGATTTTTACAAAAAGACGACTACCGGTCGTACTGTTTATAACACTGACCTTATAGAAGAATGTATTTCTTGAAAGTATTCAATTAAAAGTGGCGAGGAATTTTTAAAATAATATTATATCGACAATTCATCAAAGAAACGGCGCATTTATCTGCAAGACAAGAAAACAGTCACCTACACACCCCATTGATGTTTCACCAGATTTATAGGCAGATACGAGTTCCTGCAGCCGTCGCTGGTGATAACGGACCTGGAGCTTATCAAGCAGGTCGCGGTCAAGGACTTCGAGCACTTCCTCGACCACCGGGGCTTCGCGGACGGCACCGTAGAGGCGTTGTTCGCCAGAAATCTGTTCGCACTCAGAGGTAGGCCTAGTCAAAAATCCTAAACTTTACTTTGTCAATAATGGTTGTTTACTCTTTCGTGATAAAAGTTTAAAGTGGCACTTACTCTGTTAGGTGACGAGTGGAAGGATATGCGGTCGACGCTGAGCCCCGCCTTCACCAGCTCCAAGATCCGGCTGATGGTGCCCTTCATGCAGGAGGTCGGAGGACAGATGATACAAGCCCTGAAAAAAGACATCAAAGAGAGTGGAAGTGAGTTATGTTTTATCGCTTTACAAATCTAAATGCGCATTAGCCTACGACACGATTCCTGCCACCACTTTGTTGATTAAGTTCCTCAGGGTCAAATGATTTTCAGCCGGATCTATCGAAGTAGACTGCAAGGACCTGACCGCCAGGTTCGCGAACGACGTGATAGCGACCTGCGCGTTCGGGCTGAAGGTCGACTCTCACATGGACAGAGACAACAAATTCTTCCAAATGGGCAAGAACGCTGCCACGTTCAAGTTTAAGCAGATGATAATGTTCTTTATTACGGCTGCTTGCCCCGCTATAGCAAAAGTATGTTTTTTTACCAATAAAAATAAGTTAACTTATGTTACAAAGTTCATAAAATTCGACTAACCATTGCAGTGGCTAAAGTTAAAGTTCTTCACGGAGGAATCCCGAGATTTCTTCCTCGATCTCGTACTCAATACGATGAAAGACCGGGAGCAGAGAAATATAACGAGACCTGATATGATACACTTGCTCATGCAGGCTAAGAAAGGTATAAGTACATTTTATATGCATTATTAGCAAATCGATTACAAATTTTTTAGATTAGGATAATTTTTATGGATTAATTAACAGTGTTAATTTTCCAGGTAATTTAAACCACGACGACAAAGGTACGAGTGACGCTGACGCTGGATTCGCCACGGTTGAAGAATCCTCCGTTGGAAGAAAAAAAATTTACAGAGGTAGGTTTGAGGCCCAAAAATTATGACTTGAAAAAATTTTGAAATCGAATTTAAATTAAAACTTCAAAAAGACGCGGATTTAAAATACATGTAATAATTAAAAATAATAAATCATTACTAACGTTATTCATAATAAGGAAAATATTGTAAGAAAACCTACACGAAGTCGAGATAACATGCTTAATAATAAAAATGTTTTTGTTGCAGTTTGGACAGACACAGATCTTGTGGCACAAGCCGTTCTTTTCTTCATCGCTGGATTTGAGACTATATCCGTATCTATGTCGTTTACGTTACATGAACTAGCTTTACAGCCCGAAATACAGGAGCGTCTTGCTCAGGAAATCAAGGAGATGGATGCCAAAAATAAGGGCAAAATAGACTACACTAGCATTCAACAGATGAAGTATCTTGACATGGTTCTATCAGGTAAAATATTATAAATTGTAACAAACGCCTTATTAGCAACATTTTATAGCAATTTATTACTATACCGGATTGATGATTGAATAACATCCAAATAGCCTAAAATATGCCTTAAACATATTCATTGCAGAAGTCCTAAGAATGTGGCCACCGGCCATATTCACAGACCGACAATGCGCGAAAGACTACAATTTAGGAAAGGCGAACGATAAGGCCGAGGAGTATATCGTAAGTTATAATTTTGTAGCGTGTTTCTATGACAATTAAGTTTCAAAAATTATAATTGCCAAGTAGTTATATTATCAACATGCAGTACGTCCTTCGGAACTTTTTCTTGTGTTAGTGATACAATTTTGTACGTCTCAAAAGTTATATCCGTAACAGTTATCAGGCAAAACCATTTAAGCTGAGGCACCTACGCGTCAGTGACGGAGCATCAAGTTGCGTCACTGACGCGTAGGTTTGTTCTAAGCTTTATTTGAGTACCGTTTCAGGTCCGCAAAGGTGAAGTAATTGGTATACCGATCTGGTGCATCCACCGCGACCCCCAATATTATCCTGACCCCCTGAAGTTTGACCCCGAGCGGTTCTCCGACGACAACAAGCACAAGATACACCCCATGGCGTATCTGCCTTTCGGCGTGGGACCCAGGAATTGCATAGGTCGGTGCTACTTCTATTTCGCTAGTATATTTTCTTTTCTCCTATCATCTTCTTACTTTGTCCTCTTTTAGTTCCTTACGTCTATTTTTATTACTTTGAACTATCGTCATTTCTTTTAAATTATTAATAATACATAGAGGTTGTATCCTCTATAACCTAGTCTTCTTTCGTTATATTCTATCGGAGTGTTTTTTTTATCATCGACATTACTCTGTTTTCTGATTTAGATTTATTTTCTAGATTTTGAATTAGTTAGCTATGGGAACATCTAAGAGAACAATTCGTATGCTATCTAGGTTCGAGGTTTGCGCTGTGCGAGTTGAAGGTGCTGGTGTACACACTGCTGCTGCACATGGAGGTGTCGCCGTGCGCGAGGACCAACACCACCAGGACCCTCAGCAAGGACTCCTTCAACCTGCTGCTGCAGGGCGGACACTGGCTCACGTTCAAACCCCGCAACTAGTTTCAATAGAGTATGATATGAAGGTGCCGGTGTACACGCTGCTGCTGCACATGGAGGTGTCGCCGTGCGCGAGGACCAACACCACCAGGACCCTCAGTAAGGACTCCTTCAACCTGCTGCTGCAGGGCGGACACTGGCTCACGTTCAAACCCCGCAACTAGGTTCAATAGAATATGATATTATGAGTATGCTGGTTATGTAGAGGACGACGGTGACGATGGTGCGTATCGTGATGGTGATGATGATGACGGTGACAATGATGACTGACGAGATTTTGACTTTTTAACATTAGTAATTATATTCTCTAGTGATTAGGCAAATATTGACCGTGACCAAAGAGTAATATGAGTTCTACAGATTGAATGAAACTTTTGAGAAAACAATATTATCTACTATTATAGAATAATTTAAATATTATTTAAAGACTTGTAATGTCAATTTTAGTAAGGTGAGAGCCAGCAACAGCCAGACGAAGGGGTTGTCGCTGGCTCTTGGGCCATATAGGTATAACTGTGATAACAATATTTTATATTTATGCTAAAAAATATACATAATATATTCTTTTCGCATAATTTTTATAATATAATAACTTTTCGCATGAGTAAGTTCGTATTCTGAGTAAAATTATAAATATGCTTTTAGGATCTTTTCGCATAAGTTGAAAACTTTTATTGGGTAGGTATAGTAGGTACATTAGGTAATTTTATAATGTTACATAAAAATATAAAGTTTTGAGTATTTGACCTTGTTTTTGAATGTTACTCATATAAAATAATCTTAGGTAGTTAATAAAAAAATAAAAAGGATTTATGACAAAACTAACAGGGACGGAAAAAGGCAAATGCTCTAGTAATAGGTAACTGTGTTGTATTTTACTGTTAAATTAAATTATTTGCTATAAAATTTTTAATAAACGGTTTTATTTTTTTCCTTGTTTCAATAAATCCTTAAATTGCCATTAATGCAGCTTTCCCTGAACTTGTAGATGTGAGAAGTGTATAGCCCTACCTCTAATAATATCTGATTCAGTTTCGATGACTTTAGTAGAAAGTACTTCACATCATTTTTACAACACCTACATCAGAAAACCCTCGATGGCTTAGCAGGATAATAGCGGCAATGTATTCGTGACGTTCGTGTATCGAATAATATAAAGCTATAACGATAATATTATAATATATAATAATTAATAACTATAACGAGGATTACGTCACGAACACGCAGCTGTAAGCCGGTCCTGCTAAGTCCTCGGTAGTCGGTAGTCGGTACTAGAGTAACTAGAATATACCTCGTTTGTTTGTCAGATGCATCAACTGATGCATCGTCAACGGGTTATTTCCAATGCATTTACATGTTTAAACATTAATTACAATATATTGTTTAAATATTAAATAAAGTAGCGAAAGGGCGTTTGCACACTGCACGATAACGACAGGACACGATACCACAGAATAGAGTACCACCGCACATATTATACAATTTCAAGTTGGCCGACTATCGTACAAACTGACTATCGTACTAATTCTAATATTCTGTCACTTAATATTGAATGCACCCAAAATATTCTCCTTTCTTTTCGCCTTCGTTTTATTAGTGCCACAATAAAAGCGTGCTTTTTACGCATTTTAACACACACGTCGCTAGGCTAGCAACACCGTTACTAACTAAATCTAAAAGTCTGCGGCTGGCAGCGTACACGATGAAGTTGTCCAATTAAATTGTGACACTACGCAATTTAGTTTGTACGATAGTTGGCCAACTTGAAATTGTATTATATGTGCGGTGGCCCTTATCTATTCTGTGGTATCGTGTCGTGTCGTTACCGTCGCAGTGTGAAAACGCCCAAACGTAGCTGGCTTCCACCGCAAACATAAGAGCGTGAGCGTCAATTACTGTGATATTATAATAATTATCTAATACTAGACGTTCTACGCGGCTCCGCCCGCGTAAATAAAGAATTTTGTGGGAACCGAACATTTTTAGGGTTCCGTAGTGAACAAGGAACCCTTATTGTTTCGGTCTGTGCGTCTGTCTGTTCGCGGTTTTGCTTAGAGACTATAGGGCCTACAAAGCTGTAAATCGGCATGAATGTACATAATATTATTATTAATGACGCCAACAAAATGGGAGGTAGGTACATATAAAATCTATTTTTTGTGTGATACCTCCCCTACACATGACCATGAAGCGGGGATGATTTTTTTCCGATTTACGGATCCATTTGTGAAATATTATGTATGAAGTTTTAGGGTCTAAGGTTCTAAACACACTAGGCTGAATTACGCCGGCGTAATTTACGTGGCCGAAATTACGTTCAGCCGCTTACATCTGATGCGACACACTATAAATTACGCGAAGAGCCGAAATTTCGCGGCGTAATTTCCGTTGCGGAACGCGCACGTGAGTATTTAAAATTCTCAGATGTAATGTGTGCGTTAACGCTTTGGAGTTAAGGTTGGATTTGCTATGTTCGGTTTTGATAATTCCGTCGCGTATAGTGTGTTGCTTGTAGCGATGAATAATAAAACTACGTAAGTAAAATACTTCGACCGTTTTAAATTTGGCACCTTTTCGCAAACTAAAATATGACAATTCAGATTTTCGCCAAGGTCGTATCCCAGGTAACGTATCATAAAGTATAATTTTTTTTCGGTTTATCTGGTTCGTGATAGGCCGATTAGCAACTTGCAGTCGTTTGATGGGTTTTATATTTTGCATTCTGATTCGTGACACTTCTGAATATAATATACACATTATTGGAATGTTGACCTGGTGGAGCAGCATCACCTGGTAATCAATAGGATACCCAACTCCTCACCAACTTAGAGCAGAGGTTTCGTGTTTGGGCTCATTTTAATTGCGACAACCAGTAAGACGATAGAAGATAAACAGTAAATATCATCTGGATTCTATAGGAGCCGAGCTCCGTATGAACCCAAAGTGGTGGTTTCATGTTTGGGCAGTGGGCTCATATTGACGGCCTCATCCAAGAGGACATATTTTATAGATGGTATTCATTGGGATGTGATCCAGTTGATAGGAATTATTCTGCACAAGTTTAAAAAGCATAAAATAAAATTAAATTAAGAAATTAAAAAAAACCCCCGCCGAAAAACTTCAAAAAGTAAAGAAATAATATTTACTGACTTTAAGTTTAAATAATTCCTAAGAGTAAAGTAACATTTTAGTCCATAAATGTTGTCAAGGTGTGTCGGGGGACCGCTTATGTAGATGTTTGATTTCACTTGTCATTATAGTTTAAGGGTCAGTTCACAACGACGCGAATCGAGAGAATCAGCGACTATTATGGCGATACAAAATGCAAAAGTCGCTGTTGTGGTAGTTTACTTGGCGGACCCGTGACACACCTTGACAACATTTATGGACTAAAATATTACTTTACTCTTAGGAATTATTTAAACTTAAAGTCAGTAAATATTATTTCTTTACTTTTTGAAGTTTTTCGGCGGGGGTTTTTTTAAATTTCTTAATTTAATTTTTGTCATTGTCAAAGTTATGAAACAAAGCCGTTGACAATAATTCTCAAAAGCGGATAGTATTATGCAGTATACACCAAGCACATCAGCTACTAACACGAAGAAAGGAGCGCATAATTATTATTTTAAAATCAAATATTTTCCTCTGATCCTAAAGTCATCGATAATAATAATATATAATAATTTTGAACAAACCTTGTACGACTCGGACAAATCTAAAACTGTCCAGAGCACCTAGAGAAGACGTTTTCGGATTACAAAAATCTATGTGCTAAATTATTACAGAATTGAAATAAAAAACTTACGGTGCAAATAGGCAATGTAGATTTTCGTAATCTCTTAAATTTTCGGCCATTACTCATACAAATATTATCATGACTATTAAAGTTATGCTATATAAACGAGTAATCTGGCTCGGCATCCAATTCGGTTCGTTTCTTTCTAAACGAATGACAGTTATCCACTTTTTTCGTTGCATTGCATTCTTAGGATCTTAGGAAATAATACTAATGTCAGCCAGACCCTAAAATTTCGTTTATGATTAAATTGTTACATCTTGCATAACACTGTCCATGGCGACTTTGTAAAAATTTTGTAATTATATTATTTTTTGATTATTGCACTTTTACAATAACATTTAACATTTAACAACAACAACAACTTAATAAGACAAACTCAAATAGACCAGCTTAATTTTATGCAAATACCCTAGCATCCAACTTAAATAAACCAAATTTTTTGGGCCGGAAAAAATACAAGAAATTTAAGCATACCTAAGTTATTTTAAACAATTCACTTACAGATGAAAGGTTATATAATTCTCGTTTTAAAAATCGTATCTGTATGACTTCTACACCATTTCACAGGGCATTTAGGCATTTTAACAACAAAAATATTGTAAAAAGCTAGTACGTAAAAAGTAAGTAAACAAACTGTAAAATGAGTTTGACAATAATTATCATGTCAACCTGGTTGAATGTCACACGAAAAATGTGTACCGAACACATGCATAAATGTGCATGTATTCGGGTCACATTTTGTAGCCTTTTGGTGCACTTTTTTTGACGGAGTTACTCTTCATTACAGAATATGTGATTTTACACTATCTACAGTTTAGTGATAACTGATAAGTAAGTCATTCGGGGAAGAACCGCGCCGAGGTAAACGCCCCAATCGTTGAGGACAGCGAAGGTAACAATATTTATACTAATATTGTAAATACGAAAGTGTTGTCTGTCTGTCTATCTGTCTGTCTGTCTATCTGTCTGTCTATTACCTCTTCACGCCGCGCCCCAAGCGCTGAACTGATTTTGCTGTTTGTTATAGGGACACTTAGTGTCCCTGGAAACGACATAGGATATACTTTTTATATAACGAATTTAGGCGCAACAGGGTTGCGGGTGTCAACTGTCATCATATTGTGAGACCTACGAATAACAAAAAACTAGACAATAATAGTACTATACTCGTCCGTAGTATGTAACACATGTTGTAGTTACTAAAACTATAAGTACGTGATATACGCGAGTACTACCAATATATTCTGTGGTACTACCAACACGTCACAATCACACACTTAATTATTGTTGTTTGCACTCTGGAGGGATAATAATTTGATTTTAAAAATGCTACCGAGTATAATTTGCAACGTTCACTCACGGTGAGTAATGACCTCAAAACACTTCGTCGAATAACTCTCTGATGCAAACTACAAGCAATTTTCAAAATACCCTTCATTTGGGTATATAAACAACTAGACTTCAGCTTCTTTGTGCTGAATTCAGTTATCCGAAAAAAAATAATTATGCAGCGATAGACAGACTGGACCCTTATACCCACTACGTTAAGGTTCAATTTCCTCGATACGTTGAGGTGCGTATCTCTTAAAGAGTATCGTATTAATACTCAAGTGCCTCACTCGAGTTGTTATTCCGTCGTGAACATAACGCGGACGTGCCCTACGGAAAACAGTGAGTTTTCAGTTTAGCTTTTGTGGAAAAACTATTTTAAACAACAACCGAAAGAATTATTGCTATAAAAATATTTAACGCAAAAGAAAGTAATTTCTAATACTTTTACGTTTTGAATTTAATAAATATTTTAATTTTTTAATGATGATTTTAGTAGAAAGTAGATAATATTAATTGCGTGGGAACTTGGGTGTTGGGTTTAATTCATCAAGCCCCAAGCGGCCACATCCGGCCGCGATAACAATGAAAAAGCTATTGTGTCTCGTTTTGCCACGACTGATGGGTACTGATTTTTCTACTCCCTCCGATATCAGCGGATACGGATACAAAATAACCAAATATTGTGTGTTGAGTTTTTTGCTGACCGTCCTACAAGGTCTCTACCTAGTGGAACGAGTTTTAGAAGCTAATTTGCAATCGATTATAATTCATAACTCGATGACGCCCGCATGATCTCCGTTGCGCAGAATTTTGATTATCAGGAACCACACATTTTTCCGGGATAAAAAGTATCCTATGTCCTTTCCCATTCATTCTATCTCCATAGACCATACCGAACTTAATCGAATTCGGTTCAGCGGTTGAATCCTGAAGAGGTATCAGATAGACGGACACACTTTTGAATTTTTAATAGGTATTAAGTATCATATGGATGTGGCCTATATTTTTACGGTTTACAAGATCAATGCGTCAAGGCAATGTACAATTTGTAATAAAGTGCAGGTTGTACGCAAACAAGTCCGGTAGTAAGTCGTTTTACCAGTTTTTTCAATAAAAAAACACACATTATTACACATATGATGAATAACGCAAAATTATTTCAGTATTGCGTTTGAGGTTAAGCACTCAATGGGGTGGTTGATGAAATTGAATGGATGTGCGGCCTTGACTGTTGATTATTATTTTCGTACAAGAAAAACATCTAGTACGTAAACAAAACAATAGCTATAATGGCGGTAAAATTATTTCTAATAAATCGGCCAAGTGCGAGTCGGACTCGCGCACGAAGGGTTACGTACCGTTATAGAGCAAAAATTGGCCAAAAATTGTGTTTTTTTGTATGGGAGCCCCCCTTAATTTTTTATTTTATTTAAATATTATTATGAATTATTAAATAACACATATTATTTTTAAGGCCTTTGTGAAAATGTCAAGTGCCTACCTGTTGCCATTATTGATATCGAGCAAAAAAGGCTAAAAAAATCATGTTTGTTGTATGGGAGCCCCCCTTAAATATTAATATTGTTTTGTTTTTAGTATTTGTTGTTTTAGCGGCAACATATATAAACAATCTGTAAAAATTTCAGAAGTCTAGCTATAGCGGTTCTTGAGATACAGCCTGGCGACAGACAGACAGACAGACGGACAGACGGACAGACAACGAAGTCTTAGTATTAGGGTTCCGTTTTTACCCTTTGGGTACGGAACCCTAATAAAACGGTAAACCGTACAAAAAATGATTACATACTTGGACAAATTAAATATTTTTCATTAAGAATTAGATGGAATTAGTATACATACTTTAAAATATTATACGATTGATGGAGTAAATAATACTCCAGTGTCTAGCTTAATGTCTCTACCACATAATCAAATATTAATTACGCAATTTGCGAGCTTTACGCTTAATATTATCTTTAAAAAATGGTGCATGATAATTTGAACTTTTACCATATTTTGTTATTTTCTACTAGCTGCTAACATGTTGCCGCTTATAAAAACAATACGAGCATAGTAATTGAGGTCGAAGACCCAAGAGTCTCACTCCTGTGCTATTGTCCAATTAAGGGTAATCAGATGACAGCATTCGTGTTGGACGCAGAATTAAGGCGATCATTTGCGATCCTTTTTGCGAATTTGCGATTTCAAAAATCTTTTTAGAAAACTTGAGAAGATTGTTTCTAGAATCTATGGTTTCGATAGCTGCTACAACAAAACTCTGTTAACCTGAAGAAAGTAAATTAAAAATTTTGCTTTTATAAAATGAAGAAAGTGGTTGGCTCTTGGGTAATTATAAAAATAAATAATGGGTAAATAATATAAATAATTGGCCAAGTGCGAGTCGGACTCGCTCACGATGGGTTCCGTACCACTACAGAGCAAAAATAGGGTAAAAATTATATTTTTTTTGTATAGGAAATTAATTAATTAATTAATTTAAATTTTATTATTAATTATTAAAGTACAAATATAATTAAGTATTTTGTGAACATTTCAATTGCCTATGTGTTGCCGTTCTTAATTAAGAGCAAAAAAAGCAAAAAAAATCACGTTTGTTGTATGGGAGCCCCCCTTAAATGTTTAATTTATTTTGTTTTCAGTATTTGTTGTTATAGCGGCAACAGATATACACAATCTGTGAAAATTTCAGAAGTCTAGCTATAGCGGTTCTTGAGTTACAGCATGGTGACAGACAGACGGACAGACGGACAGACATCGAAGTCTTAATAATAGAGTCCCGTTTTTACCCTTTGGATACGGAACCCTAAAAATATTAAAGATATTTATTAATACCTCGATTGTGGGAATCGCGGACACAATAGATTTTCAATTGTTATGCGACAGCCGGGTGCTGCTTGGGGATTGACGGGTTAAATTAGCCGAGATCTAAAACTGGTAATAAGAATTCAACACTAAGTCTCGATACTAAGGTGTAATAGTTACACCACATTTAATACTTCTGGCTGTAGATTACGTTACATGTAACTAATACACGGTAAACTCAGGTACGTGTTGCGAATACTACTTGATATTTATCTTACTTATTCTAGAGTGTTAGTAAATAGTTTTATGTATAATGTGGATAAAATACATTATAATCGCCGCATACATACGTTTTCCGTATTCGATTTCCTAATGAGGAATTACTATTTGGAATTCCGTGAGACTAGCGCAAACGTTCCTTTTTTTACACGTGCGGAATTCGTTCCGTTCGGAAAAAAGCGAACGTGTGCGCCAGTTTAATGTATTTTCTACGGATTCCATGCATTCTGATTTCCGAATACGGAAAACGAATTCGGAGATCGAATACGGAAATTGCTTGTATGCGGCCAGCGGCCAGCCTAAATTAGTATTTAGTACGTTAGTACGTTATAAAGATGAAGTGTCTGCTTGTTTCTATTGATATACTGTGTGGAATTCTATGATATTATATTATGTGTAAGGTGACAACTAACTAATAAAGCGTCTTGTTTTGACTTTTAACGTGGTAAGACATATTACCCGATATAAAGTAGCCTTTTTTTATAAAATAAGGGGGCAAACGAGCAAACGGGTCACCTAATGGAAACCAACTACCGTCGCCCATGGACACTCGCAAAATCAGAAGAGCTGCAGGTGTGTTGCCGGCCTTCTAAGAGGAAATACGCTCTTTTCTTGAAGGTTTGCAGGTCGTCGCATAGGTCCGGAAATACTGCTGGTGACAGTTAGTTCCACAGTTTTACAGTGCGCGGCAGAAAGTTACGCGAAAAACGCACGGTGGAAGACTGCCTTAATTGCCCCTCGGTTTACTCTAGGATGTGTAAATTTTATCAAAATCTATCACGTAATATCGCAGCTTTTTGTTTGCTTGCAAAAAAAAATCTTTTCATCTTTGCATAACAAACAAAATATAATATAAGTAGGTATAGAAAGACAAAGTTACAATGTCAGGGACACTGGAACAGGAGACAACAACAGAAACAATAATTAATCTAATCACATTCTACGCAGTCGGTATTGTGTACACTCAAAATAAGTGGCCTATCAGTGATGATAACATTATTAACATCTGTTACAGCAATAATATTTAAACAACATTAGTTTATGAGTAACAACATGTTGCTTTTAATGGCTTGATTTTTGTTTTGTATAATATATATATTATATTTAAGATTTATTAAAGGAAAACCTCAACGTGATTAGTTTTTGTTTTGGAACGTAAGTTTTTTGTGCTAATCTTGGTTTTGAGACTAAAAGTGAGTTTTAGATGGCATTTAAAATGACAAAGATTTATACTTAGTTAAAAGTTTCAAAATTATAAAAGTTTTTTAGCACAAAAACCCGCTGTGGAATTTTAATATTTTTATATTATATATTCCGGTTGCAAGACAGAAAGAAATTAGTAAAATAAACTGCTCGTAAAATGTAAACGCACGCCTGTAAAAGAAAAAGTCTATGGATGAGTTCCTCTATCCAGCGATCTTTCGAAGTTACCTAAAAATTCAACGCATCCCTTGTTTCCAGGAAATGATATACCTCCTTATCTGGGCTGCTGCCCTGGTAGCAGCGGCCGCGGTGTACCTCAGGCAGGTGTACTCCAGGTTTAGCAGATACGATGTCAAGAGTCCCCCCGTCGTCCCCCTGATGGGCAACATGACCAGGATCATCCTTCGCATCAGCCACTTCACGGAGGACATCGATAAAGCCTACTTCGGTTTTCCGGGAGAGAGGTGACTGTTTACTGTTGCTTATCTTATCAAACAAAACAATACTTAAGTGACACTTATCGACCGTAAAATGCACAAACATGATGACACATTGGTTTTGTCGACGCATCATGAGCAACTGCAATTTGATCAACAGCATATTCTATTTCAATAATCATGTCCGAAAATATTTTTAGATTCATAGGCCGCTATGAGTTTCTAAGCCCGACGGTCCTGGTTAAAGACTTGGACCTGCTCAAGCAAATCACGGTCAAGGACTTCGACTATTTCCTGGACCATCGCGGCTTCACGGACGACGCTATCGAACCTCTATTTGCCAGAAATCTCTTTTCACTCAAAGGTAGTAAAACTTAAAAATATTGAGGTATTTGTCAACCTAGACCTTCTAACCAATATTCACACATAATTGGGTACCTATAATTTTTTTAGGTGACGAGTGGAAGGACATGCGGTCGACGCTGAGCCCCGCCTTCACCAGCTCCAAGATCCGGCTAATGGTACCCTTCATGGAGGAGGTCGGAAGACAGATGATACAAGCTCTGAAAAGGGACCTCAAAGAAAGCGGAAGTAAGCAAACTATTGTTTTAACAATGCTCTGAAAAATGTCATCGAGCAGTTTATGATAAAACTATTAAAAGTCGACACTAACTGGCAGCATTATAAATGAGTACTCACTACTCTATCTTTTACAGCTGGATCCTTAGAGGTAGACTGCAAAGACCTGACGGCTCGCTTCTCAAACGATGTGATAGCGACGTGCGCCTTCGGCCTGAAGGTGGACTCTCACATGGACAAAGACAACAAGTTCTTCGAAATGGGCAAAACCGCTTCCACCTTCAAGTTCAAGCAGATGATCATGTTCCTGATTAATGCTGCTTGCCCCGCCATCGGCAAGGTAAAATAATAATAACATCTATGGACGCTTACACCACGTCAGTCTGGCCCCGTGGTAAGTACCTGAAGGACTTGTGTTACGGGTACCAGACAACGGAAATATATTTAATACTTTTATACTATACATATATTTAAGATTTTTACTATAATATGATACACATATTTAATACACATTCATGACCCAGGAACTTTGAAAACTTTTTGTTCCGTCGGCGGGATTCAAACCTTGAGCTACTAACAGCCCACCAACCGAGTCACAGAGGTCTTCAAACAACATTAATTGTTTTCATAATAAACAAAATGTTCTTAACACTAATAGGTAAATAGTAACATAATATGGAATGGTTTGTTACAGAGACTGAAGCTAAAGTTCTTCTCGGAGGAAACCGAGCACTTCTTCCTCGATCTCGTGCTCAACACGATGAAAGACCGGGAGCAGAGAAATATAACAAGACCTGATATGATACACTTGCTCATGCAGGCTAAGAAAGGTATTAACTTTTTTGGCAGAAGTTTCTGATACCAATTTTACTGATAACAATTTTTAATGACATACTAAAACTTAATAGGTAATCTAACCCACGACGACAAAACTACAAGTGATGCTGATGCCGGTTTTGCAACTGTCGAAGAATCATCAGTTGGAAGGAAAAAAATTAACAGAGGTGATTGAACCAACGAGTAAAGTAAAGCTTAATTTTCAAATTAAAAAATCTTACTATTAGTGTAAGAAATTTTGCAATCTAAGGAATATTTTTGCTTGCAGTTTGGACAGAGACAGACCTGGTGGCACAAGCGGTACTATTTTTCGTAGCTGGTTTTGAAACCATATCTGTAGCTATGTCGTTCACGCTTCACGAAATTGCGTTGAATCCTGAGGTTCAGGAACGTCTTGTTGAAGAGATCAAAGAATATGATACTAAAAATAATGGGAAAATCGATTACACGAGCATTCAGCAGATGAAATATCTAGACATGGTTGTATCAGGTAAACCAAGAGTTATCCCACGTAAATAGTTGTTATCATTGATAGTCGTCGACGTTAACGGAGCTATTTTTTGCAGAGGTACTAAGATTGTGGCCACCAGGTATTCTGACAGATCGGGTTTGCGCCAAGGACTACAATTTGGGCAAAGCTAATGATAAAGCTGCAAAAGATTATATCGTAAGTGAATTTAAATAGCTCGAATTAAAATAGCTTCTTCATAATATAGTACAATTTTTACATGCGCTAGAAGTTTGTCGCATTCCAAGTGTCTTTTGCCTCAGGGCTACTGCAAGTTGTCAAAATATTACGATGAAAGAGAGAGATTACACAATATTTAATCACCGATCACTTTTAATCTTACTACTACCTACCGAGTTCATTGATTCTATCGTTCCTGGTGCATTTCAGGTCCGCAAAGGCGACGTGCTGAACATCCCGGTGTGGTCCATCCACCACGACCCCGAGTACTTCCCCGACCCCCTGAGATTTGACCCGGAGAGGTTCTCCGACGACAACAAACATAACATACACCCGATGGCGTACATGCCCTTCGGAGTGGGACCGAGGAACTGTATAGGTTCGTTTTATAGCTCATCTAGTTTAAGTTCATTTGTTATTTTGTATGTATTTAACTTTTAGAACTTTACAACTCGACTGGTACTCCCATATTTTTTTCGATTGATCGTGATCAACTATTTTAATAACTTTATTGGCCAGGTTCGAGGTTTGCGCTGTGCGAGTTGAAGATGCTGGTGTACACGCTGCTGCTGCACATGGAGGTGTCGCCGTGCGCGAGGACCAACACCACCAGGACCCTCAGCAAGGACTCCTTCAACCTGCTGCTGCAGGGCGGACACTGGCTCACGTTCAAACCCCGCAACTAGGTTCAATAGAGTATGATATGAAGGTGCTGGTGTACACGCTGCTGCTGCACATGGAGGTGTCGCCGTGCGCGAGGACCATCACCACCAGGACCCTCAGCAAGGACTCCTTCAACCTGCTGCTGCAGGGCGGACACTGGCTCACGTTCAAACCCCGCAACTAGGTTCAATAGAGTATGATATGAAGGTGCTGGTGTACACGCTGCTGCTGCACATGGAGGTGTCGCCGTGCGCGAGGACCAACACCACCAGGACCCTCAGCAAGGACTCCTTCAACCTGCTGCTGCAGGGCGGACACTGGCTCACGTTCAAACCCCGCAACTAGTTTCAATAGAGTATGATATGAAGGTGCTGGTGTACACGCTGCTGCTGCACATGGAGGTGTCGCCGTGCGCGAGGACCAACACCACCAGGACCCTCAGCAAGGATTCCTTCAACCTGCTGCTGCAGGGCGGACACTGGCTCACGTTCAAACCCCGCAACTAGTTTCAATAGAGTATGATATGAAGGTGCTGGTGTACACGCTGCTGCTGCACATGGAGGTGTCGCCGTGCGCGAGGACCAACACCACCAGGACCCTCAGCAAGGACTCCTTCAACCTGCTGCTGCAGGGCGGACACTGGCTCACGTTCAAACCCCGCAACTAGTTTCAATAGAGTATGATATGAAGGTGCTGGTGTACACGCTGCTGCTGCACATGGAGGTGTCGCCGTGCGCGAGGACCAACACCACCAGGACC
Source organism: Polyommatus iphigenia (assembly GCA_963422495.1). Lineage (NCBI taxonomy): Eukaryota > Metazoa > Arthropoda > Insecta > Lepidoptera > Lycaenidae > Polyommatus > Polyommatus iphigenia. Next base: position 13,201,267 of record OY730181.1, on the reverse strand, counting down.
CTCAGCAAGGACTCCTTCAACCTGCTGCTGCAGGGCGGACACTGGCTCACGTTCAAACCCCGCAACTAGTTTCAATAGAGTATGATATGAAGGTGCTGGTGTACACGCTGCTGCTGCACATGGAGGTGTCGCCGTGCGCGAGGACCAACACCACCAGGACCCTCAGCAAGGACTCCTTCAACCTGCTGCTGCAGGGCGGACACTGGCTCACGTTCAAACCCCGCAACTAGTTTCAATAGAGTATGATATGAAGGTGCTGGTGTACACGCTGCTGCTGCACATGGAGGTGTCGCCGTGCGCGAGGACCAACACCACCAGGACCCTCAGCAAGGACTCCTTCAACCTGCTGCTGCAGGGCGGACACTGGCTCACGTTCAAACCCCGCAACTAGTTTCAATAGAGTATGATATTAAGGTGCCGGTGTACACGCTGCTGCTGCACGGCGGTCACTGGCTCACATTCTGGCCATGAGGTTACTGGGGACCAAATATTATGATATCTACCGCTATGGTAGAGCATTCAATAAATACCATGAATAGTATTATTCTATTTAAAAACAAGTTGTATTAAAAAAAAATAAACTGGCTTCAAAGTTTTTTTTATTTTATTAAATACAACTTGTGGATCAAAGAAGGTATTAGTAAAGTATTAAATTGTGTGAATTTTGTCTTGTGAAAAACAGTATTGGAAATCGAAATAAGGACTGATGGATTCGACCATAATTATTTCAAGTCAGGTCTTTTCTTGGTTATCAACTAGGTATCACATTAAAATAATAATTATTATAATAATGTATCTTACAAACTAATACAAATAATACATGGTATGTAAGCCTTTTGTTTAAAATACTTTTTATTTACAGTTTAAAAGTATTTAACAGTACGTGAAATTTTTATAAAGATGTTTTTGTACTAACATAGATTTTAGAAGTTAAATTTTTGTTGAAAAGTTATGATTTTGTGATAAAATTAGATGTAAGATTTTAGTTGTATAAATTTTGTTTAGTTTCTTAATATACTATACAGTGTACATAATATAATATTGTGTCTTTTTAGTTTTTAATTGACCAAATAATAATTTTAATAATTTTCAATTATTGTTTTCTTGCAAATGAATAATGCTAATTTTAATAAATTTTTATTTCACTGTTTTACTCCTCAATCCTATAATCATAGTAAGTAGGTAAAAATTATGACTATTGTAAAGTTGGTTTTGATTCCAAGTTCCAACGTTATTGGTTAAGGGTAGATAAACCCTTTTAAAATGTTGAAGATAGTTCTTGTATGTAAGTGTAACGAGTGTAATGACACTTACATACAATAATTATTACTAGGTATCATTATTTTTATATTATTCTACTATCATATTTTACTATGGTAGCGTCTGATCTACTGATCGACGACCTCTGTGGCTTAGTGGTCAGAGTGCGTGGTCAGCGCTCAAGCCGGGGGTCGCGGGTTCCAATCCCGCCGACGGAACAAAAAGTTTTCAATGTTCCTGGGTCGTGGATGTGAATTAAATATGTGTATAATATAATAAAAATCTTAAATATATGAATAGTATAAAAGTATTAAATATATTTCCGTTGTCTGGTACCTGTAACACAAGTCCTTCGGGTACTTAGCACGGGGCCAGACTGACGTGGTGTGAGGCGTCCATAGATATTATTATTATTATTATATTTAAATGAATTTTTGTCTCGGCAAATATGCCGGTGAATGATTCAGGAACGGGTATGTGCCAAGTACCTGATTCAATTTGTATGAGGGAAGAGTCATGATTGTGGAGTACTAAAGGATGACAATGAATTTAGAAAGCGACGAACGATGGAGCAGGTGTCAATTACGATGGATTTTTGTAAGTGGATGTATATGTTTTTGTTTAGATTTATTATTATTATTATTATTATTAGTATGATTTTTTTAGATTTTTCTATTCTCCTTTATGGGGTTACTTCTAAAGTTGCGGGCTTGTGGCCAAACAACTTCAGGTAAGTTATGATGTTAATTAATGGACAAAAACTTTCTAACAATTCCTGCATGTGTTTAGAATTACAGCCTTTTGCATGGTGAATGGTGATGCAAGAAAGTGGATGCATATCAAGGACTTTCAGGCTATTGTGAAGTGTCTTCGGGATGACGCCAGTACTTGAGATAATGATAGGTACAGTTTTAACGGTATTCACTTTCCATTGCGATTTCAGTTCTATAGTGAGATCAGTGTATTTGGTTACTTTGTTAGTGTGTGTGGTTGTGAGGTTGTGTGAGTTAGGTATTGCAACGTCTATAAGGTAAACTATTCTGTTTATTTTGTCATGAAGGGTTATGTCTGGTCTGTTGTGATGAACGGTCTTGTCAGTCAATATTGTCCGGTCCCAGTAAAGTTTGCAGTCAGATGATTCTAATATAATTTGTGGTGTGTACTTGTAGTATGGAGTGCTGTCTGTAATGAGGTTATGTTTGAGTGCGAGTGTCTGGTGTATTATTGCTGCTACTTGGTCGTGCCTGTGTTTGTAGTCTGTTTGTGTGATGGATGAACAAGCGCCTGTTATTGTTGAATTGTTTCGGGGTATTTGTGGCAATGTCGGCAATGATCACTATTTGTGTCTGATGAACGAATGATATGATTCCTATAGTTTTTGGTGTCAATAACTTGGTCTTGGATTGCCATAATAAAGCCTTCCGTTTCAGGAAATAGCTCACCGCGTCGTAACCATGCATTTGATGCTGCTTTATCTACATATTGGTTGATTAAGTCTGTGCGATGGCGTCCATGTAGAGATTTGTGAGTCCATGCATCTATTTTTTCTTGGTCTGTAGTGACTTTTATGTTTTTGGAGTGATTAGCAAATGAAAGTGATGTGAATGTATCGGTTTGACAAACAGCGTGGTGTAGTGGTGATGATGATGAATGATTGTGGAAGTATGTTCTCAGAAGCGTAATTTGTTTGTTTTGTAAATTAGTGATGTCAATAAGGCCTCTGCCTCCTTCAGTTTTAGGGAAAGTCAATCTTTGCACACATGTCCTCGGATGATGCTTTCTATGTTTTGTCATAGCTGTATTAATTGCTCTTTGTAGTGTTTTCAAGTCAGTTTGGCTCCAGGAAATAACACCAAAAGAATAGGTGAGTATAGGTACTGCAAAGGTATTTATGGCTTTGGTTGTGTTTCTTGAGTTGAGATGAGTGTGTAATATGCGATGAAGTCTTGTTTTGAATTTTTCTTTCAGAAGTTTTTTAGTATTTTTATGATTAATTCCTTGAACTTGATAATATTCTAAGTATTTTTAACCTTCTATTGGATCTATTGCATTTATGTTTTCTTGATTCGGTAACTCGTATGAAGTGTTTTCTAATTTTCCTTTATTTACAGCTTGTATTTTACGTTTATCAATACCGAATTACATACAAATATCACTAGATAATAAATGTGTTATGTCGGCAAGAGTATGTATTTCAGCTAATGTACTGGCAAATAATTTGATGTCATCCATAAACATGAGGTGAGTAATGCGGGTTTGTTGTCTATTGTGATTTATTTTGAAACCTATGCTATTTGAGTTGAGTAGAGAAGAAAGTGGGTTAAGGGCAAGACAAAACCATAGAGGACTCAACGCGTCACCTTGGAATATTCCTCTTCGTATTGGAATATACTCAGTTTCAATAGGATAACTAGTGCTGCCTAATTTTAATTTAGTGCTCCACTGAGGCATAATTTTTTCTAGAAAACTTATTATAACTGTATGTATTTTATAATGCTTAAGAATATATATAAGCCACGAGTGGGGTACGGAGTCGAAAGCCTTTTGGTAATCGATGAACATAGTTATATAGATGTTTCGCTTTTGTTTAAGTGCTTGTTTTGTGGCTACGGTGTCGATGGTTAATTGTTCCTTACATCCCTGACTTTTTTTTACGGCAGCCTTTTTGTTCCTCGGATAAAATATTGTTTTGTTGTGTATGTTTATAAATTGACTCGCTGAGGCACGCTGTAATTATTTTGTATATATCTATCTTTGTATAATCTTTCGGGAGCATGTAGGTTGTGCCTTGTGTTATGCATAGTGGCATTGAGTCTGGTGAGCGAATGAATGTGTTTATGTGATTGTGTAAAATCTTATGAGTACAAGCTAACTTTTTATACCAGAAATTATGGATGTTATCAGATCCTGTAGCCTTCCAATTGTGTGTTTTATTTATAACAGCCCTTAAGAGATCTAATTCTATCTGTTCAAACACCATCTCAGACACTTTATTTAATCACTCCTTATCTTCCTGTATCCAGAAGTTTTGGTTATGTTCTATCGGCTTTGATCATATATTTGACCAGAATTCCTGTAAAGATTGATTCCTGTATAGAACTATTTTCCGTTGTGTCGCTATTATGCTAAGTACTGACATACGGTTTAGCTCGATAGTTTTACTCCAAATCGAGTAATAATTACTGTGTGGACCGCAAAACTGAAGGCTCGAAGGCTTGCTTTGAGCCGCTCGAAGGATTGATGAAACCGGATCGAGCCGGATTGATGGAATGAAATATATAGATTTGAAATAAAACTATCGAGCAATGCTGAATGTGTGGACGAAATCCCGAGCCACGGGTTTTGCTCGACGTTATTGCTCGATCGAGCAAAACTGTATGTGAGTACTTAGCATTAGTGTGTTTTAAAAGGTTTCTGTAAAATAAATTTTTCCTTGTTAAAAAACTTTTTATTTTGTTTTTTTCTGTTAGTTGTGTCTTTATATCTCTTTAAACGGTTAGCTAGGGTGTTCAGTTTTTGTTTTAAGGTGTCAAGAAAATGTGCTATATCTGTGTTCTCCGTTTCATGTTTCGAATGTATTTTAAACTGTTCTTTAATCTTATTAATATGATTTTCTAGGGCTGGTGATCGCGTTCCTTTTCTGTATTCAGTAAGTCTTCCTATGCTCGCTCTTAAATTACGTATCCTATCTTTTAAACGTCTTTGCCACCAAGGGGTTTCTTTTGCTTTTTTTGTTATCTTGTCACTATCCACATAAATTTTAGCACCACTAAACTTTACAGTAGTATAAGCTGCACTATAAATAACAGTTTGGAGTTCATTAAAATCTATTTTATCATTTAATTTTTTAGGTAACAAATTAGAATTAAGGTCGTTAATAATAGCTGACAGTTTTTTAGAATATTTTAATTTTGGTAATCGTGGTCTAGTCGTAGGATCTGTGTAGTTAAATTTATTTTATTTTATTTTTTATTTGCACGGAAAACATACAGTGATAAACATGAATTAAGATTAAAACTGATTAATTTCTATGCACTATTAACATGTTTCCACAATTAGAAGTCTAAACATTAACAAATTTGCTTTACATTTAGGTAGACAAAAGTATATGGAATTGATACGATACTGGATACAACACGTTACAAAAGCATCATACGTTATCTATAATACAAAAGTAGTGAAGCCAACAATCAGTGACCAGCCTCAAACCAATTTTTATTAATTGGCTTTCTGATAGCATAAGTAGAGGAATTAAAAATGTCAATGTCATGGTGTTTACTCAAATCATTCATACAAGCAGGTGTTCTAACGAAAAAGGAATTCTTCCTATAATTTGAGTGGGAGAAAGGAATATAAAAGGGGTTGTAGGAGCATATTCTGGGTGAGCGTGAAGGCACTCTTAGGTTAATTTTAGAAATAAGATTGGAGGAATCTATTTTATTTTGGGCAATATTTAGAAATGTGCAAGTATCAGCTACTTGACGTCTGAGATGCAGGGGTAGTATATGATATCTTCTGCATCTCGACTCGTAGTCAGTGTCAGATGTTCCGCACTTGTACTGTAAAAATCTTAAAAATCGTTTTTGGATAGATTCTAGCCTGTTAATATGGGTAATGTACTGAGGGTTCCAAATTTGGGAGCAGTATTCAAGGACACTACGCACATACGAGCAGTACAGTATTTTTAGGATTTTTATGTTTTTGAATTGTGAGCTCATTCTGATTACAAACCCAAGCGACTTGTTGGCCTTCGAAATAATGTGATCCATATGCTTGGAGTATGAGAGTTTCGAGTCGTGCAAGACGCCTAGGTCACGAATCTCTGACACTTGCCTTAAAGGCTGTTCACGCAGTGAATAGGAGAGGTTCTTTACGTTCTTATCAGCCCGACTAAACGTTATCGCGTAGCATTTATTGGTATTCAGGTCTAACTTACTGTCTCGACAATATTTTTCAAGCCTGTTAAAGTCCTCCTGTAGTAAGTAGCAGTCAGTTATCTATAGTTTCGTTGAACATATCTTCTAATTCTTTGCTAAGTTCCGATGTCAACATTTTATTTGTTATATTATCAGCTACTTGTGTAATATTAGAGTTAATTTCTTCGTTACAGGTTTGAGGTGAGTGTTCCAGGTTTTCTAGTAATTCTATATTAATGGTTGTGTCGTTAGTTTCTCCTAACTGGTCTATATCTTCAGGTGAGTGTTCTGTTATACTATCGTGTATCTCACGTCGTACTTGCTCTTCGAGTCGTGCTAAGTGGTTTGTTGGTAAAAGTCGATTATTAACTATGGATTTGCGTTGGTCTGCTATTCTTTGAACTGATAGGTGTGCTATTTTAGGGCATTTGCAGATTACTTCTTGATGAAGTAAAGGTCTATAGGTTGTAAGGTCTGTTTCTAGCTTAGTAATTCTATAGTAACAGGTCATTATTGTTTCGTTAAAATCGTCTGTCCATCTCATTTTACGGGTTAGGTTGTTGGGTGTGTTTATGTTATAGTCTGGGAGTGTATGTCTAGTTTGTAACGTGTTTTTTACTTCCTCTTTAATATGATCGATTTCTTTGTCTGTGAGTAATTTGCAGTTTACAATGGCTCGTCGCTGGTCACCTATTCGTTGTTTAGTGGCTTCCACATCTGGGTACTTAGATGTAAATATAGAATGTAGTTGTGTTAGATAAGTTTTTGTGTTTTTCTCTAAATTAGTTAAAATGAACTATTGACGCATTATGAAAATATTCATATATTTTGTCCACAATTTACGTGTGCGTCTTTTGCCAGAGGTGGGTGCAGTAATTTTGGCTGTAATCATAGCCTCCTGTACAACATCCTCGGCTCGCGAAGATGATAAATATGATGAAGTAGAAGATCGTGATTCCCGAAGGTTGAGGTAAGATTGAGGAGATGATTGTAAAGATGAAAACATTGATGATGGTGATGAACTTTGTGAGAGACGATAATTGCTTTCTGCATCAGCTTGAGACTGGGCAGCTTGGTGCGACTCGTTGCCCCCCCCCCCCCCCCCCCCCCAGAATACGAGGGGCAGCCCGAGCCCGAGCCCGAGGGCCTGGGGCGGGATTCTCCATCGCGTATAGCTCCGGTACCCGCCTGGGGTATTACTCTATTTCGTAATCGCATTACATAGCATATTAAAACAACACATAAAAGAAGAGTTAACCAAAAAGGAAAGATAGTAAAAGAGGAAATAAAGGTGGTGAAACATAGGTAAAACTTAAAACAAAAACGATGCAACCATAAGAGTAATTTAATAAAAAGGTGGTGAAAAGATAGTGACTATATAGAAAGAACCGACGATCTGCCACGTGAGTGCCTCACCTGTAGAAGAATAGGTGGCGCACCCAAGTGTTGCCCGGGAACACCAACGATTATTACTGATCCAATTTATAAATATGATATCAATAACATCCATACTTATATTATCATCAATGCGAAAGTGTGTCTATCTGTCTGTCTGCTACCTCTCACGTTGAAACCTCTGAAACCGATTTTAATGAAATTTGGTATGCAGATTGCAGATACCTTGTGTGCAAAGAAAGGACGTAGGATACCTAGTTTTGATTCCTTCAAAAATGTATGGTTCTAATTTTGGCGAAACGGAGTTGAGGGCGACATCTTGTTGTAAATATAATATTATTTATTATTATATATTTAAGATTGACCCAGGATGCCGGGAAACACAGGTCACAAAATGTATCATTTGCGTGGCTAAATGCTAGGTTTTAAAAGTCATTCTACATTAGCATAAAATAATATTCAAATTCAAATATTTAACTTATCTTCACTTAATGTTAGCAATCTAGCAATATGTAAAAAAACAGGGTGTGTATTTTTTACAGTCGATTTCTTACGCTTACTTATTTTGTGTTGCATTGATAATTTTCTACTATTTTGAAGTAGGTATGTAGATACACAGCACAGTACGCGCGGCTTCGCTTGCGTAATTTAGGAATTTCACGCAACCGTACATTTTTCCGCAAAAATAGCCTATGTCCCTTCACGTGGTCTATTCTTAATGTCTGCCAAATAACATAAAAATTGGTCCAGTAGTTTTTAAGATAATAAGCAATTTCATATAATTTCCCCCGTTTTTTCCACATTTTCCTCTATTTCTTAGCTCCTAGTTTATTATTATTAGTTATTAGTAATTATTAGTCTTAGCGTAATAAAATATAGCCTATAGCCTTCCTCGATTTATGGGCTATCGAACACTGAAAGAATTTTTCAAATCGGACCAGTAGTTCCTGAGATTAGCGCGTTCAAATAAGCCCTTTCAAATAATTCCCCCCGTTTTTTTCCACATTTTCCTATATTTCTTCGCTCCTATTAGTCTTAGCGTGATAAAATATAGCCTATAGCCTTCCTCGATAAACAGTAAAAGAATTTTTCAAATCGGACCAGTAGTTCCTGAGATTAGCGCGTTCAAACAAACAAACAAACTTTGCAGAATTATAATATTAGTATAGATATTAATATTATAATAATTCTAAAGGACACTAATGTTTGGTGACGGTTGATGAAAACGGCTAATCTCTTATCAGTTATTTTAAATAATAAGTACAATTAATTAACCTTTAACAAAATCTATCATTTAAGTATTATTAAGTATTAAAACATTCGAACGAATCGAACGATCCGCGTTTGAAAGTCGCGACCTCAAACGTTGCCTTTGAGTTCAAAGTCTCCGTCGAGACAGTCTACAAAGTCCCGGAAATTCACCGGATTTCGTCACTTTTGGTTTTGAGCGCTGAACTTTCAAGAGGAGCCAGTCGCCAAATATTATGTTGATGCATCATTATGGCAGACGGGAGCCCATATTATCTCTGCACGTTATAGCGACGAAAAGTCTCAATCGCGTCGGCTTCGGCTTACAAACAAAAACATAACGGCGCGCTCAGACAAGCGCGTTTGCTGTTTTAGCGTTTGGGAAAACACGCGACGCGACGCTCACACGAAAATGTGCAGAAAACGCATCAGTCTGAACGCGCCCTAAGGGCCGATTCACACCGGAATGGCAGAGGCGCGGCGAGCAGTTTCAGTGTCATATCGGCCGCAAGATGCCACGAGCGGCCACGAGCGTCCACGGGCGGCCGTAGATTTCTCAAGCGATACTATGTATTACAATACTGAAGATAAAGTTTAAAATCATATGACACTGAAACTGCTCGCCTCGCCTCTGCCATTCCGGTGTGAATCGGCCCTTAGAGTTTAGATCAGTAGCCCTAGGCACGGCTACCAGTGGAAATGCGAAAGTATAGAGTATAGACAAACTGTGGACATAAACTTAAGGTGCCGTTCCGATCTTTACCGCGGCTAATCGTGACCGACAAAAATTCAATTAAAATGCCACTTTATGACAGACTATAGTATATGTCATAAAGTAGGATATTATTTGAATTTTTAGGACTATAGTCTGTCATAAAGTGGCATTTTAATTGAATTTTTCGGAACGAAAAAAGATCGGAACGGCACGTTGAGTCTAAACATTTTAGAGGCTGCAGACTGTAGAGTGTAACAAAGACGAGACGGGCTTCTTACACATTTTATTTTTGTCGGGGGGTCACATAATAATAATATGGAAGGTGTACTTCACCACACCCTGTATAGGGAAGTTTATCGAATCACGGTCTATCAGATAACACGTTTACGTATATAGCACCTGCTCATTGTTTACTCTCCATTATGTTTCTATCGCTGGCATTTGAATAGATACTGGATATTGTTATCTTTAGATTGCCGTAAGTAGAATATTATTAAAAAATAAGATAAGCAGAAAATTCGCATTACGAAGACAGCTGTTGAGTAACAAAATCGGGCGAAATCACTTCTAAATTTTAACAGTTTAACGAATAATTAATCTTTTCTTCTAAGGAGTCCTTTCTATATAGTTATAATGTTGGTTCTTTAACTATATTCGTAGCAAATTGTAGGAGTATACTAACTTAATAATTCAAATTGAAAACTAGGAAAAGAAAGGTGTTTTTCTCTTAACACTTCAAATAAAAATTATCTAATCCTTATCTTTATTATTAATTTTAATGAACAAGCTATTGTCTCTGCTACCTGAGACTTGAGAGGTAGGTGACTAGACATGATTAGTTATTATTAAGTAAAAAAATCGACATCAGCCTGTACCCGATGTAACAAAACTAAGTGATAATACTTAAGGGTGTGTATGGGTCCCATAGTTCACAAAGGTGAAAAAAAGTTACTCTTTACTCTTTAGTCTTTCAACGCAGCTATCTTAACAGCGAACTCCACATAGGGAACACATAATACACCCTTAATATTATCACTCAGTTTTGTTTGCCGATACAAATCACACAAAAATGTTCTTTCAGGGCTACTATTTTCACAGTGAACTCTATACAAGAGACATACACATTAGATACGCCGAAACTAAGGGATTTAATACAAAACTAATAAATCACCTAGTTTTGTTACACCTTGTACTTTTATTTTCAGAAATGTTTATATATTTATTTAGTTTATGTAGTTTTATCTTGATAGATGTAAGGTCCTTACGGCCAGCATCCACTTACCCATAAGATAGTTCTTATGTCATACCCCCATTTCAGAGCATGCTGTACGTAGTGTGGGCAGTGGCGCTGGTGACGTCCCTGGTGCTGTACTGTCGCCAGGTGTACTCCCGGTTCAGCCGACACGGCATCAGGCACCGGCAGCCGGTCCCACTGCTGGGCAACATGACCAGGCTCATGCTGCGGCTGGACCACTTCACCGAGGACGTGGATAAATCGTATGCAGCGTTTCCGGGGGAAAGGTAATATCCATAAGTACTAATATTATAAATGCAAAAGTGTGTCCGTCAGTCTGTCTGTTTCCTCTCCTTTATCTCTTCAGGCCATAAAACTCTGGAACGAACTGTCACCTTCAGTATTTCCGGACCTATACAACCCGCAAACCTTCAACAAGAGAGCGTGATTCTTCTTAAAAGGCCAGCGTGCGTCGCTGGCCTTTTAAGAAGAATCACGCCTGCTGCTCTTCTAATGGTGTGAGAGTCCATTGGCGACGGTAGTTGCTTTTCATTAGTTAACCCGTTTGCTCGTTTGCCCCCTAATTTTATAAAAAAAGATAACTAAATATTTCCACCATTACTCCAGGCTTGTAGGCAACTACGAGTTCGTGGAGCTGCTCTTCTAATGGTGTGAGAGTCCATTGGCGACGGTAGTTGCTTTCCATCAGTTGACCCGTTTGCTCGTTTGCCCCCTTATTTTATAAAAGAAAATAACTAAATATTTCCACCATTACTCCAGGTTCGTAGGCAACTATGAGTTCGTGAAGCCCACCATCATCCTGAGGGACCTGGAGCTGATCAAGCGCATCAGCGTCAAGGACTTCGACCACTTCGTCGACCACCGCGGCTTCACCGACGAGTCCATCGAGCCGCTCTTCGCCAGGAATCTGTTCTCCTTAAAAGGTAGTTTTTTTTTGTCTACAGATATACGAAAAGCCTGAGGAGTGAGAGAGATTTCGTACAGAAACAAAAAATGTAACAAGCTGTAAAAAAATCATGATGTTCTTTGGTCTGGCAACACTGATATTTTTTTTATACTTATTAATTTTCAATGACATGACATAAGAATTAAGAAACCAATTAATTTACATCTACCTACACTTCATATTGATTTTTATTGAAAATAGTCGTGTGTTTTGTTAAAATTTTGTTATATTATTTAGTAAATGTAGTGAAAATAGTGCAATTGTATTTAATTCGTGTTGAACATTTCTACCTCTTTCTACCAAGAACCTACAGTGCAATTAATTACAAAACTAAAAGAAACAATAGCATGGGAATTTGTCAAACATATTATTTCACTAGCAGAAACATGCAGTTTCGTGGTCAAGACTAATTCCTTTTCAATTTGTAGCCCTAGGCTCTATTTTGAAGGTTTTGGATAGACAATCTTAATAAACAATCTAAGGGAAACCGATAGGGATGTAGTTTTGACAACTCCACGCTACTGATACAATTAAATGTCTAATTTATTTGTGTTTTTAGGTGATGAGTGGAAGGACATGCGGTCGACGCTGAGCCCCGCCTTCACCAGCTCCAAGATCCGGCTGATGGTACCCTTCATGCAGGAGGCAGGCAATCAGATGATCGAGGCTCTGAAGAAGGACATACAACAGTCCAAGAGTGAGTGCAAGGTGGTGGCTTGTGCGGCGGGCGCCGCGACTCAACACAATATAATAATGAATGGCTGTGAATGAACGTATTCAAAAATGCAACCTACGACTCGTCGACAATTGATATAAAGTTCCACGTGATCGTGAGTCGCGTGACAAGACGGTGACAGGCATCAGACTAGCGACTTCGTCACTCATTTCCATTTTCTTTATTTTTTCTCCGCCGTTCTATCAAGACACCGCGTCTAATGACGCAAGGCATCAAGATGCAATACGAGTATCAGGAATATGTACCATCGAGGAAATTGGTTCCTAGGCAGTTGACAGACCAACGTCATTTGGTCAGATCGTATCAATTTAATGGTAATTGTGATCTGTCGGCTGGGTTTGAGGTAACGAAGCCGAACTACGTAGGTCCGGCATCAGCTGCATAGGAATCAACTTCTCTGATAATACCTTCACTGTTGCATACCCGCTGAATTTACAGAAATTTAATCGTATTGTATGTGCCATGCTTTTCTCCCCAGCTGGCTACATAGACGTGGACTGCAAGGACCTGGCGTCGCGGTTCTCGAACGACGTGATCGCGTCGTGCGCGTTCGGGCTGCAGGTGGACTCACACCGCGACCGCGACAACCGCTTCTACGAGATGGGCCGCGTCGCCTCCACCTTCAAGTTCAAGCAGCTGCTCATGTTTTTCCTGAACTCCACTTTCCCCACGCTCCTCAAGGTGTGTTCACATTGTAACAAACTTTTATAATCTTAACATTTTAACCCGGCGACAATGACGCTGGGTCATATTGACCCGATGTTAAATGGACATATTTTGTCTTTGCGCCAGTCGAATGTTTTCAACTTTCGTGTAGCTGGAGATACTACTCCCTTCCAACCGCCTAGCTGTCATGGCTAGAGCGACGCCTTGTGTGCAGCAAGATACACGCGCGTCAAGTTAAAACGGGTCATTATGATCCGATGTCATCGCCGGTGTAGTATTTTAGCAGCTGAAGAAGACCAAGGAATCCAAAGACTTCTATTTAATTCTTTGAAGGAATCACGTTTTCTGATAACAGCGGCTATACAAAGAAACCCCTTAAAATTCTGCTGTCTGTTAGTCAGTATCTAACTTAGGACATTGGACAAGGCATTTTACACGGATGGTCAACTGTACATTTGAAAATGATACTGATAGTAAAACACTTGCAAAGAATTCACAAAAATTAATGGAATGAAAGTATAATTGCAGAGTCTGCGGCTGAAGTTCTTCAGCGAGGAGACGAAGAACTTCTTGCTGGATCTGGTGTTGGGCACCATGTGGGAGCGCGCGGCGCGGGACATCGTGCGACACGACATGATACACCTGCTCATGCAGGCTAAGAAAGGTAATAGGGAGGGATGTAGTGTATGTTCATTGTTCACAATGATACTGACGGAGAATCACGAGAGCCGCAGGCGAGCGTGGACGTTGTATGTGTTGTGTGCGTACGAGCCAGTGTCTACCGCAACAATAGCAGTTATTACAAGACGTGGAAATACATAATTCAATGTTGCCCGTAGGCCGTGGCTTAGTATCAACTTCCAAGTTAACTAGTTTTGTGAAATCTATACATATTTAAATAACGAACCAACCAAGTTTCCGAGATTCGATACTCTTTGCCAAATTTTATCTCAGTCGATTTAGTGGTTTAAGCTTCAGCTCTGTCAGGCAGAACGACAAACGAGTAAACACTTTTCGCGTGTTACTGGGTTATCATTTTTAACAATGTGACATTGACCAGGCAAGCTGACCTTCGACGACAAGTCGGCGAGGGATGCGGACGCCGGCTTCGCCACCGTCGACGAGTCGGACGCTCTCAAGAAGACTGTCGACAGAGGTACGTGGTACCAGTGCCGTAAATAGGGCAGTGCCACCGGTGCCCAGGCACAGGGCGTAGACTTTGGGGGGCGCAAGAATGACCAAACCAGGCAGGACTATTATTTTTTCTGTTTTCTCCCGATAAGTTCCCGCTGCGCTCCTAGTGCTCCAATAATAATTGGAGTACTAGGAGATTGGTAGACTAATTACAATAATTATTGTAATTGGTCTACCAACACAAAGTTTTGTTTTATTACCCTGAATGGAAGAAAATAGGCTTAAAAATAGCGTTGCTCTTGGTACCTATAATATCTAAAAAAAACCAAGGGCGTTGTTATAGAAGCTCGCACAGGGCGCAGTTGTAGGAGCTCGCACAGGGCGCAGTTGTAGGAGCTCGCACAGGGCCCGGGCGCAAAAAGGGCTATTTACGGCACTGCGTGGTACAGGTAGTGGAATGTTGTTAGAAGTATCTAAGAACATCAAAGTAGTAAGTAGATGGTTAAGTTTTCTAAACGCACCTCTAGATTTATTGTTTTGCATCATTATTATTTGATTGATCAATGAGTAAATAGATACTATTATCCTTTAAATTGAGATTTGTTTTTCTTCCAAACGAGAAGTTGATTCATAGGCAGATGGGGATCTATGTAATTTGATCACGTTGTGTCAAACCCAGCCGACAGATCACAATAATGCTTTGTTCAAACCTACTAATAGGGAAGGTACTGCTATTTATTGCAAAGTCATTTCATACCGACCAAATTTTTGTCCAGTAGTAGATTAATATTTAATAATCAACATAATGAGCGTGAGTCGCCGCACCCGTGGTGGGTTGAACATTGAGAGTGTCTCAAAGTTGTCGAAAAATTTTTTGCCAAAAGTAATTTTATACCGTATGAAACATTGATGGATGACTACTGAGGTCATGTTTAACCAAAAAATCACCGTCAGCCGTATTGCAGACGGGGGATTCAACGTCGGTCGCGTTACTGAATATGTATTTTTTTTTAATATAAAGTCTTTTTATACCGTACAAAATTTATACAGGTGAATGTTTCTACTTTGTAAATAATAAAGATAACCGTCAGTCGTTAATACGACGGTGGAAAAACCGTCAGCCAGCGATATAAAGTTATAACCAATATAGCCCTACTTCGCGCTCAATGTATCTTAGGGCGTCGTGAAGACGACATTTCCACCTGCAAACGTTCAGCTGACGGCGATTTTCGTTTGAATTAACCACAAAATTGTCTCACATAGCAATTTTAAGTAATTAATTCGATAGCCAATATTTGTGAAGAAAAATTATATACATTTTACTTGTAAAGCGCCATCTGTTGTTATGTACTAAAACTAAAATGACTCCTACCGAACCTAAATGTGTATAATCTAGATATGAACCTTAATTGGGTGCTAATTGGGATTTTTATAATGTCAATTCAATACGATTCCCAACAACAACTTTGAGATACTCCCAAATTTTAACCCACCATTTCTGAAGCAGCTGACGATCAAAGCTGTTATGTATTAGTGGAATACTATAATAATTATAGTAATGATTTTCGCTCGGTATGAAATGACTTTTCAAAATGAGCGCGACCTCCCCTACTATACGCGACAAAGTGACTGCGAAGCGGGAGCGTCAAGATGTCAAAAGGTTTTAAAAAAGAAGTAATAATAATAATAATAATAAACGTTTATTCAGTACAAACACATTACACCACTTTACAATAAACATTTCACAAAAAAGACAATAAGTATAATATAAAAAACAAAAATAACATAAAAAAGGAACATTAACAAATAAGTGCCAGATGGACATAATATACTGTAGGTAGGTGTCTATTTGGGTACAGATAACAAACTACAATGCAGTGTAATGCGCATTCCACCGAAAAGGACCCCACTCAGGTGATGATCACAGTATAGTACCTACACCGCGATCCCTGGTGTTCTGTGGGGCCTTGTTGTCAATCGCTCGACAGATGCACACTGGCGTCAGCGCAGAGTGAACAATAAGATAGTAAAAAAAAAACTTTATAAATACTTACTTAAAATATAAATAATAAATAAGTAGATAAGCCTAAAAATGATGTGAAAGAATATGTACATATTTAATAGGCATATTATGCATATATTGTATTTTATAGTGTAAAAATAAAATAATGTATAATATAAGAATTCCCTCTCATCCCATCTGCAATATGACGTCACGTCATAGATCATAACAGGTGGCGCCCGGCTGGCGACTGACCTATATAGCGACGAGATAAGGGCCGATTCACACCGGATCGGCAGCGGCCGGCAGCGGCCGGCAGCGGTCGGCAGCGGTCGGCAGAGGCGCGATCGGCAGCGGCCGGCAGCGGCGCGAAGAGCACTTTTAGTGTGAAATAATTTTAAACTTTATTTACATACTTCTAACTACTAGTATCGCTTGAAAACTTCTAAAAGGGCTCGAGGCGCCGCTGGCGGCCGCGCGGCGCCGCAGGCGGCCGTCGGCGCGGCGGCCCGACGGCCGCCCGACGGCCGCCTTCGGCGCCTCGAGCCCTTTTAGAAGTTTTCAAGCGATACTAGTAGTTATAAGTATGTAAATAAAGTTTAAAATTATTTCACACTAAAAGTGCTCTTCGTGCCGCTGCCGGCCGCTGCCCGAACGTACAACGAGTACGTTCCCTGAACTATGGAAGCGAGCTTTAGTTAAGCCGCTCCCAAAAAAATAGTACGGGAGCTAAAAGACCTTCGGCCGATTAGTGTCCTGCCGTGTATGTCTAAGCTGCTTGAGAAGGTAGTGTGCAGCCAAATGAGTTTATATCTTGAACAGAACAACATATTACCTAACATGCAGTCTGGCTTTCGTAAGCACCACAGTACTGCGTCTGCCTTACTGGACGTCGTGGATAATATTCTTACCAGACAAGACTCGAGCGAGGTTACTATTCTGGTTTTATTAGATCTTTCACGCGCATTTGACACTATACATATACCTTTGCTCCTTTTAAAGTTAGAACAATACGGATTTGACGAAAGTGTTATTGAGTGGTTCTCTAGTTTTCTACTCAACCGTTCGCAAGTGGTTGAGCTAGTTGACGGTAACGGTGAAGTAGTATATTCTGAGGCACGCGACGTAGACAGAGGGGTCCCTCAGGGCACCGTAGCTGGCCCATCAACGTTCTCCACCTACTGCGCAGACATTACTTATTACATCAAGCACTGTAGATTTCATATGTTTGCTGACGATATACAGGTTTATATAACTTTTAAGATCTGTGACACTGATGTAGCCATTCGTAAGTTAAATGAAGACTTGCAACGAATTAAGGCTTGGTCTGAAGCAAATGCCTTGATACTCAACCCTGACAAAACGAAGTTCATAGTGCTAGGTACCAAACATCAACTAAAAAAATATCCGAAATTCCGTTTTCAATACGCATACAGGATACGGCTATTGAGCGAGTAAGAGAGGTGCGTAACTTGGGAGTCCTAATGGACGAGCAGCTCAAGTTCGAAAAAAATATAATTAATGTAGTGAGCCGCTGCTTCTACCGTTTAAATGTTTTATACAAAATTAGAAACTTAGTCTCAGAGAAGCTGTGTAGCACACTCTGCGAGTCCCTTGTTCTCTCAAATCTAAACTATGCGGACGCAGTCGTGGGTCCCTGTCTACTTTCGCGGTCTAAAAAACTTGTACAAAAAGTGCAAAACGCATGTGCGAGATTTTGCTGCAACATTCCGCCACGGACACACGTCACGCCGTATATTAATAGTCTACGCTGGCTCAAGATGGACGGACGCAGGCAGGTACATTTTGCTACTCTCTTATTCGGCGTGGTTAAATTAAAAATTCCTTCCTACCTCTACAACAAACTACAGTGGGCTAGTGAAAATGAGCTGACTGTCACCACTAGAGGCTCGTCCTTCCTGCTGGTCACGCCGCTTCACCGTACATCCGGCTTCAGGGGTAGTTTCAGATATCTCGCCAGTAAAATCTGGAACAATCTTTTACCACCTCTTCGTGCTCTGCCAACAAATAACTCCTTTAAATTAAAACTTAAGTCTCACCTTCTTAGTAAGCAAATTGACAATAATTCATAAATACTCGTTGACGACAAAATCGATACACTGCCTAAATAAATATTTAATAATATTATTAATTCATTGACTGTTATATAACTTGTATATTTATTGCATTCATATTAATTATTATCAAATTAGTGTTGACAATTACAATGAGAATTGATATCAAAGATTAGTAGTACGAGTAAGTATATAATTATTATAGCTTTAATTAACACTAGGTACCTTATAAGCGAACAGTTTTCTTACCTCTCGTTTTGCAAGCCGAAGCGGGGTGGTATTTTTATTGGTTCGCTGGATAATATCATGATTCATAATTCTATAATTATCTATTATCTTATGGTCCAGTAAATGTGCCGTGCATCCTAAGTACAGCGTTTACTCGTCATCTTAGTCTCTAAAAGAAATGTTTATCTATTTAATATATACATATACTACAAAGCAAACTTATATTACACAAAAATGTGTAATCTATTATATTTATCATGTTGTTATTGTATTGATCACACACTTACCATATCGTCGAAGCCGCAACATTGCTTAAGTTGTTACGTGCACGGTAAAATAACACATAATTATTAATAACAAATAACAGGTGTACGGACTGCCTCGGTCAGGCTTCGTTCACGGTATGCTGCGCGCGCGTCCCTAAGGGCCGATTCACACCGGATCGGCAGCGGCCGGCAGCGGCACGAAGAGCACTTTTAGTGTGAAATAATTTTAAACTTTATTTACATACTTCTAACTACTAGTATCGCTTGAAAACTTCTAAAAGGGCTCGAGGCGCCGAAGGCGGCCGTCGGGCGGCCGTCGGGCCGCCGCGCCGACGGCCGCCTGCGGCGCCGCGCGGCCGCCAGCGGCGCCTCGAGCCCTTTTAGAAGTTTTCAAGCGATACTAGTAGTTAGAAGTATGTAAATAAAGTTTAAAATTATTTCACACTAAAAGTGCTCTTCGTGCCGCTGCCGGCCGCTGCCGATCCGGTGTGAATCGGCCCTTAGGGACGCGCGCGCAGCATACCGTGAACGAAGCCTGACCGAGGCAGTCCGTACACCTGTTATTTGTTATTAATAATTATGTGTTATTTTACCGTGCACGTAACAACTTAAGCAATGTTGCGGCTTCGACGATATGGTAAGTGTGTGATCAATACAATAACAACATGATAAATATAATAGATTACACATTTTTGTGTAATATAAGTTTGCTTTGTAGTATATGTATATATTAAATAGATAAACATTTCTTTTAGAGACTAAGATGACGAGTAAACGCTGTACTTAGGATGCACGGCACATTTACTGGACCATAAGATAATAGATAATTATAGAATTATGAATCATGATATTATCCAGCGAACCAATAAAAATACCACCCCGCTTCGGCTTGCAAAACGAGAGGTAAGAAAACTGTTCGCTTATAAGGTACCTAGTGTTAATTAAAGCTATAATAATTATATACTTACTCGTACTACTAATCTTTGATATCAATTCTCATTGTAATTGTCAACACTAATTTGATAATAATTAATATGAATGCAATAAATATACAAGTTATATAACAGTCAATGAATTAATAATATTATTAAATATTTATTTAGGCAGTGTATCGATTTTGTCGTCAACGAGTATTTATGAATTATTGTCAATTTGCTTACTAAGAAGGTGAGACTTAAGTTTTAATTTAAAGGAGTTATTTGTTGGCAGAGCACGAAGAGGTGGTAAAAGATTGTTCCAGATTTTACTGGCGAGATATCTGAAACTACCCCTGAAGCCGGATGTACGGTGAAGCGGCGTGACCAGCAGGAAGGACGAGCCTCTAGTGGTGACAGTCAGCTCATTTTCACTAGCCCACTGTAGTTTGTTGTAGAGGTAGGAAGGAATTTTTAATTTAACCACGCCGAATAAGAGAGTAGCAAAATGTACCTGCCTGCGTCCGTCCATCTTGAGCCAGCGTAGACTATTAATATACGGCGTGACGTGTGTCCGTGGCGGAATGTTGCAGCAAAATCTCGCACATGCGTTTTGCACTTTTTGTACAAGTTTTTTAGACCGCGAAAGTAGACAGGGACCCACGACTGCGTCCGCATAGTTTAGATTTGAGAGAACAAGGGACTCGCAGAGTGTGCTACACAGCTTCTCTGAGACTAAGTTTCTAATTTTGTATAAAACATTTAAACGGTAGAAGCAGCGGCTCACTACATTAATTATATTTTTTTCGAACTTGAGCTGCTCGTCCATTAGGACTCCCAAGTTACGCACCTCTCTTACTCGCTCAATAGCCGTATCCTGTATGCGTATTGAAAACGGAATTTCGGATATTTTTTTAGTTGATGTTTGGTACCTAGCACTATGAACTTCGTTTTGTCAGGGTTGAGTATCAAGGCATTTGCTTCAGACCAAGCCTTAATTCGTTGCAAGTCTTCATTTAACTTACGAATGGCTACATCAGTGTCACAGATCTTAAAAGTTATATAAACCTGTATATCGTCAGCAAACATATGAAATCTACAGTGCTTGATGTAATAAGTAATGTCTGCGCAGTAGGTGGAGAACGTTGATGGGCCAGCTACGGTGCCCTGAGGGACCCCTCTGTCTACGTCGCGTGCCTCAGAATATACTACTTCACCGTTACCGTCAACTAGCTCAACCACTTGCGAACGGTTGAGTAGAAAACTAGAGAACCACTCAATAACACTTTCGTCAAATCCGTATTGTTCTAACTTTAAAAGGAGCAAAGGTATATGTATAGTGTCAAATGCGCGTGAAAGATCTAATAAAACCAGAATAGTAACCTCGCTCGAGTCTTGTCTGGTAAGAATATTATCCACGACGTCCAGTAAGGCAGACGCAGTACTGTGGTGCTTACGAAAGCCAGACTGCATGTTAGGTAATATGTTGTTCTGTTCAAGATATAAACTCATTTGGCTGCACACTACCTTCTCAAGCAGCTTAGACATACACGGCAGGACACTAATCGGCCGAAGGTCTTTTAGCTCCCGTACTATTTTTTTGGGAGCGGCTTAACTAAAGCTCGCTTCCATAGTTCAGGGAACGTACTCGTTGTAATGGACGTGTTAATTATATGCGTAATTACATTAAGGCACATAGGAAGACGACAAGCAAGTAGAAGCATACCTAAATTAATGCCGTCGGCACCCGTAGCGTTAGATTTTAATGTTTTCAGGATTTTAAGTACCTCACTATCACTAACCGTCAACAACCTGAACGTGGATGGAACAAAATTCTGAGGATTCAAAATTGGTGGAGGTGACGTGGGTAGTGAGTTACCACCAGGAATATCCCAAAAGAAATCATTAATAAGATTAGGGTTAAAAAGATTGTCCGGTATTACTGTATCTGACTTAGGTTTGCGCAGATTAATATTTTCCTTTAGATGTTTCCACATAATACGTGGCTAATTAATATTAGAGTTAATATACTCATTAAAGTAGGCTACCTTTTCGGGAGTCAGGGCACGTGACACCTCATGTTTCAACTCCTTATAATAATTGACGTGAGAATCTAATTTAGTTTTGCGCGCACGTCTTTTGCGCAGCGTCCCGTTTATTCATCATCATTTTGATATTGTGAGTTATCCAAGGATAACGACGTTCCTTAATGTAACGTGTTTTGTAAACAGTCGAAAACACATAATAGACTAGAGTTAAACACTTCTACCATTACATTTATATTAGGTAACTGTTTAAGGCGACGCCTTGATAATTTGGCTGTAGCGATGCCGATTTTTCTCAGCAATGACTAAAGCTAAGAAATTGAAGTTCATTGTCAGTATTCATCATGTCTTTGTCTTTGAATTGCCCATAGCATAACACGATTGGACAACTTTTATAGCACAGAATAATCAATCGAAAAGACCTCTGTAAAAAAGGGATTCCTATTTTTCCAACAGAGGAGAGTGATTTAATTCATGAAGCCCCAAGCGGCCACATCCGGCCGCGATAACAATGAAAAAGCTATTGTGTCTCGTTTTGCCACGATCGATGGGTTAAGGTTCCAAAATTTGTACATAAATTGGTTCAAGCATGCACTTTAATTTGTGCATAGCTTATATGAAATGTATTTATGGTTTTTAAATTATGCGACAAAAACCATTTTGTCGCTTACGCCCTTTCCATTTTTTGCTGTTCCATTGCTTGTTTTCTATGAGAGGCCGGGCCGGCCTCTCATAGAAAACAAGCAATCTAAAACATATCCAACACGGTTTCTTACTTTAACGCTGCGTCACCTTAATGTAATCCCAGTCGATTCTATTCATAAGGAGATTGAATTCATTATCGTCGATATCTTTCAAGGCTCTGTACATAATTTTCTTTCTTACTTTCCTTGATTTAGGAGAATTAATTTCAAACGAAATAAAAGCGTGACTGCTAAGTGCAGGTATATAGTCAACCCAGACACGATCTATGACTGTGTTAGTGCATACAAGGTCGAGCAAAGTTTCGGTGTTAGCAGTGAAGTGAGTGGCTTCTGTTGTACGTTGACGCAGTCTATGAACAGACAAGAAATCTGATAGAATTTTGTATTGTGTACTGTCAGTATTCAAGCAATTTATATTGAAGTCTCCAAGTAAGTACAGGTCATCGTATCCCGTCAAATTGCCTATTGTATCACTGAGCTCATCTAAAAAGGTTGTAACTGATAGCCAAGGTGGTCGATACGCTGTGCCTATATAAATAAGATTACCGCCGGATCTGAAAGATATCCACATCTGCTCGATGGAAACGGTGGAGCTGTGGTGTTTTATAGTTTGCGTTTTTAGCTCTTAGCGTACACTTTCATGTCTCGGCGTATGTATCATGCCTCCTCTACATATCGGCGGATGCGTCGGGAGATGCATCCGCAACCATATCTGCGGATAAATTGCGATCCATCCACACATCTGTGAGTTAATCAGTCTGTGCTAAATCGTGAAAGACGTAACTCGTGCCGCAAAAAATGAATATAGAGACAGTAGCGGCTGCTTCTATGTATATACTTAATTAGCACCTATAATTATTACCTAAGAGTGCACCGCAGTAGAGTAATAAAAAAAATGGAGCAAAAGAAGGTGGTGGATGCTGTCTATACACAAAAACAGAACAAAGTAATTGAAAATATATTCGAAATAAATATTTTGGCAATATTAACTTATATATACGAGTATATACCTAATAATAACATTTATTTAATTTTGATTAGAATGTTTCCTCATTGGTCATGTTAGCCATTTCGACGACAAACACACACGTCCACTCCCACTAAATTTCCGTCGAATACTGATCCATCGGCAGACGTGTGGACGGGCGCCTTGCGTTCGCGCTCGATCCCTTTGATCCGTGTCGAAAAACCGACACCAAACGGATGTGTGGCAGATGCATCGGCCGACGTCAAATACCTACCACAGACAATCAAAAACCGCCGTCTACACATCGGCGGACGCATCCGCAGATACAATCTGCCGACGCGTCCGCCGATATGTAGGGGAGGCATCAAACGATAGCCCGGAATGTGCGGCGCGCGCGCCTCCTCACCCTGACGCAGCCAGGTTTCATTGAGCGCGACAAAGTCACAGTTGTGCCGGCTTAGAGCCACTATGATCTCGTCGTGCTTAGAGCCCAATGATCCTGGGTTGAGAAATCTAATTTTTAATTTACGCGAGTTAATCATTGTTGTGCTTGATTAGTGTTGTGAATACAGACAAGTAAATCATATTATAAGTTTTATAACATACAAATATAATATTATAAAATAACTGGTTATATAATATTATACAGGTACACTGATTATAATGAGTTAAATATATTGGATGCCATATTGCAATACTTAAACTTAAATAATAATATAATCCAATCGATATGACAAAATAATATTCATAATTAGATAATAGAATAACAATAATATATAATATATTAGATATTGTTTGCGCTGCTGAGTGTACATAGCCAATAAGATAAATGTGAAAAACTAGATCGATATTTAACGGTTCTCGCATTACACTACCATTGTTACATTCATAATATAATAATCCCAAGGTGACACATTACTAATTTACAGAAATTTAAAAGAAAACGATGACAAATAACTAATAATAGACAATAACAGCTTATAAAAGGCTTCAACAAACGATGATAGTATTTACAATTATAGTTAATTTTACCTAATGAGTTTACTGTGTCAGGCCAACATGAGCAGTACCAAAAACCTTTTCAAGGTCATTAACCGTACTTATGCGGTGAGCCCTAGACTCTGTGTCCTTACGAGCAAAGATGGATCCTCCGCGATCCCAGACATACCGCCAGCTGAGCCGGCGGCACTCCTCTCGGGCCCGGTAGAACAGCGCGCGATTAACTCCGGTCAGGTGCTCGTTTACATAGAAGCGTTGTGGGGGGGGTATCCAGGATGCCTGTGGTGTCCAGCCCTCGCCGAACGCGAGCAGCATGCAGGATGCTGTCGCGCACCGTTCTCCGAGCAAGACGGACGACAACGGGTCTATATTTCTGCTGCTCTCTAACTGCCGCTGCAGCTCGCCTGGGTCCCCTTCTCGTAACATGAATGATTTCGCGGTCGTCTAGGTCCACACCGATTTTTTTGGCCACCAGACTCGCCAAGTGGACAACATTTTCGCCTTTTTCCTCCGGTAATCCTGTAATCACGATGTCATTCAATAGGCATTCCTGCTCGCGATCGTTCAGTGCGGCCTGCAATTCTGCGATGCGCTCAGTCACCGCCGCGTCCTGCGCGCTGTTAGACGCGCGCTCATTGAGCCGATCTTCCACCGCGGATACGCGAAGCTCCATGTCGTCCACGCGTTTCTTAGCTTCACCTATTGTGTTGGTTATGTTTGCCATCTCCTGCCTCATAGCCTTCATCTCCGTGCGAACATCAGTTATAATCTCCCTAAGGAGCCTGATTTCCTCGGCTAGGAGGCTCGTTGGTGAGCCAGGAGTCGCGTCAGTAAACGTATCAGTTGGTGATGAGTACGTGGGACAGCTAGGAGGAGTGGTGCATGTGCGACAAGTCCAAGTTTTAGCATACTTCGGATCGTAACCTTTGGCACAGGCGCGATGTGTCACACCTGTGCATTTGATGCACTTAATACCATCGGAAATGCTCACAAATTTTGGGCAAGAGGTACATGTATAGTTTGGCATAATTTGCGTTGTTTTTTTATTGAAATAATGTGTTATTTAATAGTTTATTGTAAAACGAGCGTTATGCTTTGAATAGCAGTGGGTACGTTGATCAGCTGACTGTCACTCGCGATGTAGATGTTGATTTTATTCTTGAAAATCACTGTTTACGCAATAAACTTTTTACTGGACTTGTTCACTGACACTAATCGTTCAATGTTATATATATTTAGTTACTGTTATGGTTGTTTAAATTTATAAAATAGATTAATTTTCGGAGCTCAATGTGACCAGCGGGCCGATTCTGTATCGTACATTTGTAAGTTAATCACTGAGTGAGTAACGAAACGGAGGAGTGAGCAACCGAAAGTCTCACTTTTGTATGCAAGTGAATACAAAAAGTGGCACTTTCCGTTACTCACTCCTCGGTTTCGTTACTAACTCAGTTATTAACTCACAAATGTACGATACAGAATCGGCCCGCTGTCAAAAGCGATTTGACACTCCCGTTCAGTCTAGTTCAAAACACACATTTGACAACTTGACGCAACTTGACGCTCCCGCTTCGCAGTCGCTTGGTCGCGTAGGTTTGAACAAATCATTATTAACATTGAATTGACAATATGATCCGACCAAATGACGTTGGTCTGTCAACTGCGTAGGAATCAATTTCCTCGATGATACATAACACATTAAACCTGGAACTGAAATCACTTCCAGAGTGGTCGGACGTAGACCTGGTGGCGCAGGCGGTGCTGTTCTTCATCGGGGGATTCGAGAGCGTCTCCATCGCGATGTCGTTCGCGCTGCACGAGATCGCGCTGCGGCCGGACGTGCAGGAGCGGCTGTATCGCGAGATCAGCGAGACAGACGAGCAGAATAAGGGCCGCATCGACTACACCACCATACAGCGTATGCAGTACTTGGATATGGTTGTGTCAGGTGAGATGAGAGTTGTTTTAGCGGTAGTTATGTTGAAATAAAAGAAACGGTTTGAAGTAAATAGCAATGCTGCCAAATGTAAGTACTCACATACGGTTTTGATCGATAGTTTTACTCCAAATCGAGTAATAATTACCGCAAAACCGACAACTCGAAGGCTCGCATCGAGCCGCTCGAAGGATTGATGGAACCGGCCCCCGTATTACGTATCTTCAATTCAATTCAATATCTTTATTTGTACAAAACATCTTGCGAGAGCAATGCGATGGCAATTATTGCGCGATAATATTGCTCCAAAATCGCAATTTCGTATCACGTATCAGCCAAAACAATATATCGATCACTATACATGACACCATTTTTTGTGACATTCATGACACCCAGCAATCGCTCGCGCGATTATTGCTAGTGGATTGTTGATCGCTATTTTTACGTGATACCCCAGCGGATCGAGCCGGATTGATGGAAATATATTGATTTAGAATAAAACTATCGAGCAATGCTGAATGTGTGGACGAAAGCCCGAGCCGCGGGTTTTGCTCAACGTTATTGCTCGATTGAGCAAAACCGTATGTGAGTATTTAGCAAGGATATAGTATTTACATTGTTTCTGCAGCATATCGCTTAAATTGGTAAAATGTGGGCTGTTTTTATATTGAACTAATTTTAGGCTTTCTAAATGTCTTTCAGCGCCGCAGTTGTGTGGCGTGTACAAAACAACTGTACTAGAACATAAAATGCGATGCTTCATGCTAGTCAGTGGCTTTAGAAAAATTCACGTCTTAGAAAATAATATTATTTACGTGTTTTTTACGTTTATGAAAATACAATTTACAGAAGTTCTGCGTCTGTGGCCAGTGGGAGTGATCATGGACCGGGTCTGCACGCGCGAGTACAATCTCGGGAAAGCCAACGACAACGCCACGGATTATATTGTGAGTACAATTTTGTAATCAGTTAATCAGTAAGCCTGTAGCCAAGACGAATGTATGGAATTGCAATAAGTGCAGTGGTTCCCAACCTTTTTAGAGCTGTTACCCCTATGGCCTGTTAGAGAAACTGATTTTACCCCCCCCCCCCCCCCCAATTAAAAATAACTTTATAAATTTGTATTGGTACATTCGCAAGTTTTTTGTTTTTTAATATAATTAGGTTCAGACTTCAGTTACACTTAACGCGCATCTCATATCATGCTCCACGTTCAGACGGTTTCTTGCCTTTTTTAAAATGTTACCAGAGTTGAGAGACCACTCTCGCATTGACAAGTGGTAGCTAACGGTACCAACATTTTCAGATCTCTGTCTGCAATGATAGGGTATTTATTTATTATTTATATTTATATATTCTGTATATATGTAGTATATTATTTATTCTGTAGCTGTTTTTCTCCAAAATGTACAGAGTTTATAAATTTTTTCTGCCAATTCATTTATTTTAGGTACCACCTCTGTTATCCCTTTAGAATAGCTATTTTACCCCCGCGGGGGTAATTACCCCCAGGTTGGGAATCACTGCATTAGTGATTACTGATTGGACGAGTCGAACCGTCAACTTCATATATTATCGAACGCTTATGTCAATTCCATACATTTTGATCGGCGATTCTACAAAGAAGCGATAAAAAGTCTTGGCTAGAGGGCCAGTCCTATTATTTTCGTGTTGAGTATTTCATTTTCGTGTTGAGTACAACTTTTTAGGTGTGGCGCCTTGCTAGCGCTTAATTGTAATTACTCGTATTAGATCGCCCGGTGAATTACTGTGAAATCGGTTATCAGCCGTTCTCGGTTTTTATCGAGACTAACAAAATTTAAAAAATGTTTTTATTTATACAGGGTGTAACAAAACTAAGTGATAGTACTTTAGGATGTGTATGACGCGTTCCTTGTAGAGGGTTCACTGTGAACGTAGCAGTGCTGAAAGACCAATTCCAAAGTTTCCCCATTACAAAAGTGTAAAAAACATGGTCTTTTCTACACACCGTAAAGTAACTTATCACAAATAGGTGTGTTACACCCTATATAAATAAATTATGTCGTGTTCAACGTCTATTCTTATTTACTCTACACTCACCTTCATATTTCCAGATGCGCAAAGGCGACGTGCTGACCGTCCCGGTGTGGTCCATCCACCGGGACCCTCAATACTTCCCTGATCCCCTGAAGTTTGACCCGGAGCGGTTCTCCGACGACAACAAGCACAACATACACCCCATGGCTTACATGCCCTTCGGAGTGGGACCAAGAAACTGTATCGGTGAGTTTATGGTTAGCTCCTGTTTGTTTCTGCTAGCCTGGTGATCCTAGTACGGAGAGGTTTTCCGACGACAATAAGACATGTAACACCCCCGCATGGCGTACGAATTACGATGTACGATCGAGGAAATTCCTAGGCAGTTGACAGACCAACGTCATTTGGTCGGATCATGTCAATTATGTTAACTGTGATCGGTCTGATGGGTTTGACGTAACCCGACCAAACTACGTCGGTCCCCCATCTGCCTAGGAACCAACTTCTCTGATAGTACATGCCCTTCGGCGTGGGCCCGAGGAACTGTATCTGTGAGTTTATGTTTAGCTCCTGGTAGTTTCTGCTAGCCTGGTGATCCTAGTAAGTAGTAGGTACAGACTACAGAGTGCAAAGTGTGAGTTTTTCTATTCGCATTAGATCGTGAGCGCGTTTGGCGTTTACTAGGAATTTGTATGAGATTTGTACAGTGCCACCTAGTTGTGAATGCGAGAAACAAAGTTCGCTATAATAGTTCAACTACTGAGAAATGGCATTGAAAACATTTAGCTTAATAATAATTAATATTATAGAAGTTAAACTTTTCTAACGACATATTTTATATTTGCACAGCCTCGAGCCTGTCACTGAAAATAATTTTATCGTACTGTGAAACTAAAACTTAATTTCAGTACAAAATTGCCATGGGCACAATTTAACAACTTTATGAAGGTTGAGAAAAAAAGCCATTTTTTAAAATACGAATACAAAAACAAATCGGTATGACTACGTTGCTAATGCTTACACTGTAGTGTACTATAGATAAGTACAACTTTATTTTAACCTGCATCTCTTCTGATGTTGCGACACTCGCAACCCATACGCGACGGTAGTTGCTTTTCATCAGGTGACCCGTTTGCTCGTTTGCCCCACTAATTTTATAAAAAAAATAAGGAAACTGTACACCTAATAGGTACTTTCTTATGTTACAGGATCTCGCTTCGCGCTATGCGAGTTGAAAGTCCTGCTGTACATGATAATACTGAACATGGAGGTCTCTCCCAACGACAAGACCACCACCACCACCAAGATGTGCAACAACTCCTTCAACATTCGCTTTAAAGACGGACACTGGCTAAGGTTGAAACCACGACATTAAAGTTAAATTTTTTACGATGTTGTTTTATTAGTTTGTAGTTATTATTAATAAAGAATCTTTGACCTAGAGTAGTCAGGTTTTCTGAAAATGTCCCCAAAAATACTTAATAATTATTAATAATACGCCATAGATTGAAAATGTATTTCTTAGAACAACATAATGTCATAATAATTATTATTAACATTATTAAATAATATTAACATTAATTATTAATGTTTTGGGCATTATCTAATGGCGTTTTAATAAACTTTTTCAAAGCGCCATCTATTGAAAATACTGAGTACTTTCTTAATAACATGACATTGAAGAGTGTTACTTTTCGACGACAGATGGCGCTTTATTGATTTTTATTTTTATTTTAAAGCGCCAACTATTTAAAACACTGGGTACTTTACTAATATCATGATAGTAATATAATTAACTTAATAGTGGAGTTCCCAGAGCGTAAAAATCGTGCAAACCTCCGATTTTTGCAATAGTGGATGAAAATTGAAAAGAAAAAAAGGAATGTGTAGCTGATAACATAAATAATAAAGTTTACCTATTGAAAAGTTGTGCTTTTGTTTTTAAAACTATTCTCTTCCACTTCAAGTAAACTCATAAGCTGTAAAATTTTGAAGAAAATTTGCATATTTCTTTCTTTAAATTAAATAGCAAAATAATAAAATATATTATTATTTTTTTGATTTGTACCGTTGTTTATATTCCAAAGAAAGAAAATAAGTTGAAAAAATATATAATATAGATTTAAAATTAATATTTTTGTATGTAGATGAGCATACCTCCAAATGTGCTTGTTGTGTGCCTCGCCAGGTAAATGGCGTTCCTATTGTTCTTTGGTTTTAAATAGGAAGTTTAAAATTATTTTTTAGGCTTAACAAAGCCTTCTATTTCTTAATGTGTATAACTTTTTAGCTCTTACTTTATAAAATTTTCTGAAAATGTAGCACAAACTTTTCACGGATATTTCGAAGAAAATCTGTATTTTATTTCTTATGGTTAGGTTTTTACAGAATAAAATTGATTTTTTATTTATTTTTTTCATTAATTATATTTGCTAAAACATACTTAAAGGAAAAAAATACAAATTAGGTTAAGAACTGATATTTTTTGTATTCAGGTAAGCATTTTCCAAACATAGGTCGCAGCATGCGTCTTTAGTATGTACGTGAGATTTTTTTTCTGGCTTTAAGAAGGAAGTTTAAATATGTTTCAAAGACTAAAAAAAGTCTTTCATTTGTCGATGCATTTGATGTTTTAGCTCTCACTTAAATAAATTCTCAACAAATATAGAAAAATATTTTCGGTCTATTTTACACATTTTTGGAGATATTTAAACGTTTTTAAGTACTTAAAAGTTATCATTTTTCTAAAAATTAAATACGCATAACAAGTAAGTTTAACACACTTTTCGTTACAACCCTTCAATCCACCCAAACCCTTTTATCTTGGTTACGACGAGCGTTAATCTCTAAAAACTTTGCAAAAACCTTATAGTTGTATTTAGCTTAGCAAAACAAACTTTCTATTTTAAAAATTGTGTATTTGGTTAATTTTCAACGTAAACAATCGGATAAGAGTCATTAAATAACAGGAACAAGAAAAAATTTTTTTCTGGACCGGTTTTATATGGTGAAATATAAATTTTTAGTTAAGTGACTAAAAAATTAAAAGCACAAAAATTTTTTGGTAAACTTTGCAAGTTATTGTGTATAAAAGATAATGACACCTCAAAAACAAAAATCCATTCACTATTACAATTTTCGGAGGTTAAAACCTCTGGCGACTGCACTATAATGACTCTTGAATGTTTTGCTAAATTATCTAGATCTGACAGCAGCGTCACTTGTACTAAAAAAATTATGCATGAAGATTGCAAAAGATTTTTAATTTAGACACTAAATGGCAATTCCACCAGGCCAACACAGGCGTTGTTGTAGATTACAGTTGGGTCAATGCAGACCGCAACGCGACGCGTATATTATGCATTTCTAAATTTGTACTGAATTGCTAGATTTCAATTGCGTGAGACGTCTTGCAAATCTATCAAATCCATACAATTTTTTAAATGCATCTACGCGTCGCGTTGCGATCTGAATTGACCCTTGGTTTATTTTAGCAATAATTAATATAACAATGACCATTGACCACACAACTTGACAAATCTCACTTGCAGCATGCGCTATCGAAGTTTTCTGAGCGCGTCGGTATATAATAATTGTATACGACAGCTGAAATGTATCACGTGGGTTTCGGCCTGACAGGGAATACCACCTCGCTCGGTCGGAAGATCTTCCTTTGGCCTCCACACACAATATAACCCACATTGGTGACCCTCGACAGAACACGCCTCCTTCATCATCATCACTCCCCGCCCCTCCGCACCGCGCCAGCCAGCATCGCCTCATCGGGTACATCGTCCACTAGCCGCAATATACCGCGGCCTGGGCGACTCCGCATCGGCATCATCGGGCTTTCTCACTACACCGACCGGTCAGCAAGCAGAGCGTATCTCTCCTGGTCAGCACGTAGCATCGGCCCCGCACGGCAGCTATCCGACTCACTGGATCCCGTGCAGCAGCTTACAGTTCCGACTCACTGGGACTCACTGCAACAGTTCCGACTCACTGGAACTCTCTGTCACTGGCGACTCAAGCGACAAGACTTCAAGATTCGACCTCCGGTCTTCGGGGGGGGAGTGATGTGGCGGTACCCCACAATTTGCCCAACATTCCTGCATCCACGCTATCGAAGTTTTCTGAGCGCCTCGGTATATATACGACAGCTGAAATGTATCACGTGGGCTTCGGCCTGACCGGGCATACCACCTCGCTCGGTCGGAAGATCTCCCTTTGGCCTCCACACACATTATTCCCACAATATTTTTATTGTCAACAGTTAGGGAGATCGCACACGTCACACTTTTTGTGTGATCGAGTCTGCGGCTTACATACAATCTGATGGCGCGCGCCATGCAGATTGTATGTAAGCCGCAGACTCGATCACACAAAAAGTGTGACGTGTGCGATCTCCCTAAAAGTTAATGGGGTTGAGAGTAAAGTAGCCCCTAAACCTACAAATCCTACAATAATATGGAACAATTTTTTTTTATTGTTGTTTAATATTTTACGATAAGACTGAAAGGCGCGGCAATGTTTAATATTAATTATTAATCCTAAGCCGTCAATAATATTGCACAATTCGTAATATTGGGCAGTAAAATTGATAGTCTAGGGGCCACCTAAGTGGCTTGGCATGTTTTGAACAACTTTCAAACAAGTGAAAAAAAAGATGGTATTTAGGTAATTTGTCCCGATGTTTTAATGAGAAGTAATAAATCTCAAAATTAATAAATGAATTAGTTATAGTAGGTACGGCACATGCATTTCAAACAACAAAACCGACAACGACATTATAGCACAGCGGGGCTAAGATGGTCGCTTTGGAGAGTCATAATAATATTATCATGAATTATTATGATAATATTATTATAATATTATGATATTTTATGATTCATTTTTTTAAAATCGCAAAATGGTCACTCTGCTTGCAATTCATATCTAGTAATTCATACTAATTTGACATTCGTTAGTTTGACAGTTTTGACAATTCATTTGCTGAATTGATTGAGAGGAATTGCTAAATGTGACCATTTTAGCCCCGCAGATCATGCAGAATTTTTCTCCCGTCCTTACATTTCCATCTGTTTGATCAAATGTTTGAGCGCAGTTGATTCGAGCGTGGAACTAACTTAAATAACCGGGCGGGCTAACTCCAGCTGTTCAAACTTACTAAATAAGCTTCGACTTTAACAATCAGCCCTGTAAAGTCCATTCGCGGTAAATTTGCAAGGCGTCTTTAGCGCAAATGTCAAAAAAATTCAGTCAATTAACGTGGGTAATATTTTTCGGGTAAAGTTTTTATTATTCGTAGGTTGAAGTTGTATTTTTAGTAAAGTGTGTTCATAAGAAACGTAAGATTTTCGAGAGAAATTAGTAGATGAAGTCGTATTATGATTTACTAGATATCGCCCGTAACTCCGTTGCGCCAAAACTCGTTTATCGCGCGGGAACCGCACATTTTTTCAGGATAAAAAGTATTCTATGTCCTTTCCCAGGACTCAAAGTATCTTTATGCCAAATTTCAGCAAAATCAGTTCAGCGGTTTGGGTGTGAAGAGGTAACAGACAGACAGACACATTTTCGCATTTATAATATTAGTATGGATGTATGGGGGGGGGGGGGTTCCGTCAAAGTACCAGTCGTACTCGTACCACACTAGACGAAAACAGTTTCCTTCATATTCGATACGTCTTACGACCAATTATATGTTGAGGTACATTATTGTTGCAGATTATTCTACTAACAACAACAACAATGGCCAATGGGAATCTTTATCATACACATACATGGAAAAATCGCCCCGCACAGAGCGAGGGCTTTCCACACGACGTATTTTTTGCGCACTGACGACGCGCGTTTCTGATGAGCTCGTCTTCTGCGTGTTTTCATCGCGTTTTGGCAGATATATAAAGTTTAAAACGTGTCGGCTTCCTTGCGTTTGCTGAACGTTCAACTTGCGTTTGTATCGATACAGAAAAACGTCGTGTGGAAGGGCCCTAAAACAAGGACACAAGGCTTGCACGGTCAGAAACACGCCAAAAGAGTAGTCGTATCGCACCGAAAGTGTTATTACTTATTAGACAGAAAACGAGATGGTATTCATGATGGTATTCATGATGGTATTCATGATGATGGTATTCATGATATTGGTATCTGTAAACTTGACTTGAACCTCGCTATCTGTTCCAAAACACCTCGTTATCAGACAAATAAATTAACAGAGCAAAAACATCCCATGTAGGTAATAAGATTGTAGATTTATCATCTACACAATATCTGAGTAAAGAGATTTTTGATGTTATTTGTGGTATTACTCGTAATATAAATATTAATATTAATTCATAAAAATAGCATAAACTTGATGCGGGATAGCGCGAGATGTACACTTTACAGTCTGAACACTTTACAGTATTGAGTATGTACACTTTACAGTTCTTTTAGACGTGGGAGAGCCTTGCTTCGGTACGAATGGGCCGGCTCGACCGGAGAAATACCACGTTCACACAGAAAACAGACGTGAAACAGCGCTTGCGCTGTGTTTCGCCGAGTGAGTGAGTTTACCGGAGGCCCAATCTCCTACTCTATTCCCTTCCCTACCCTCCCCTATTTCCTTCCCTTCCCATCCCTACCCTCCCCTATTACCCTTGGCCTATACTCATAAAATATATCCGGCCCTTGTGGAGACCATAGGGATTGGGCCAGTCTTGTTAATTATGGATAGGAACATGTTTTGTATCTTGTTTAACGCATTAATTATGTGAATGAGAAACCAAAATATATGCCAAACGATAGACTTTATCTAGTAAGGGAGATAGTTAAGAGTTCAAAATATATTTAGGATTCAATAAGTACCTAAATGTACTATTTAATTATAGTGTTTCTTACGCTATTTATGATATAATATTATAATAATATATTGCCCACTGACCTAGCGCAAGTCTCGGTCAAGGTTATTACTTATTTACAGTCATTGCTCATTTTTTTTGTATGTATTTGATAAAAAAAAACACGATTTATCAATATCGGGGCCTCTTCCGCTATTTTTGCCGGATTACCTCAGTTTTATAAAGTTTTTATTTATAATTTACATATCTGAAAATACGAATTATCGGAAAAATACTATAATATACGCATACTTGTAACATAACTCATAAGTTTATTCACGGGGGTATATATATTATATTTTCTACTAAGAATATGTTTTTTTTTGTTTGTTTACTTCCAATAGCTTCTCAAACTACTTAGGCGATTTTAATATACGGCGCGATGTGTACAGACCACGAGGAAGACATAGGCTGCTTTTAACTGTGGCTATATAACATTCCCTTTTACACGGACGAAGTTGCAATCTTTAGTAAATATTTGAATAATAATACACCTTGAATTTATTACCCTATACCAGGCTTCTTGTACCCCATGCAGTCGCTGACGGTTAAGAGGCCGGGTACACTTGGAATTTCTCATACATACGTAATTCCAAAATCATTTTCTCATACGAAAATATTTAACATGTTTGAGTTGTTTTTCAGTTTAAAATAGTAATTACCTAGGTTCCTGCACAAAAATTTACTTCAAAATATTTAAACACAAAAAATTTTTTTTGATTTAAATTTTTTTTTAGTAAATTTACTACTAAATATTTAAACACTAAAAAATAGAGTAAAACACTAAAAAATATGTAAATAAATAGTTAATTTACTACAAAATATTTAAACTCTGAAAAAATTTTTTTAGTTTTTAAATATTTTGTAGTAAATTTACTATTTATTTATATATTTTTTAGTGTTTAACTCTATTTTTTAGTGTTTAAATATTAAGTACGAAATTTACAAAAAAAAAATTAAAAACAAAAAAAAAATTATTGTTTTAATATTTTGAAGTCAATTTTTGTGCAGGAACCTAGATAATTACTATTTGAAACTGAAAAACAACTCAAACATGTTAAATATTTTCGTATGAGAAAATGATTTTGGAATTACGTATGTATGAGAATTTCGAGGGTACCCGGCCCCTTAAGTAACTACTTAATAAAGTATACTTACATTTTCCGCGTTTACGTAATGAAAATCATATTAGCGAGTATTATGTATCATTACCCGAGACATACTCTAATAATAATAATCAAATGTCGATCAAATATTATTATTTATTATTAATAATGTCATTCTCTAGCCGGCATATTAAAACTTAAGGCAGGTTTCACACGGTGCGGTGCATTGATGCGATGACTTATGCCGGGTTTTGTGGGAGTAGGCCTATGGCCTATGGAGTAAGGCAAAAACGAATATTTTTGTCTTCTAAGAGTGGGTTGCACGAACTAACTTTGACTTTAACTGTAACTTTAACTTTTACCCCAATGCTAAATGTCAAATCTTTGGTTAAAGTTAAAAATGGACGCCATCAAGACATGGCGTCTTGACCATAACTATAGTTATGGTCAAGACTCTATAGAGCTCGACAAGGTTCTAAATGCAGGTGGCGAAAAAAGGAACTAAGGCTGTCATCATACAAAAACGCCATTTTTGACAGTTCTCCTTTACCATCAGCGCCCCCGCCCACCTTCATTTATAACCTTGTTGGACCAGCCGTCATCTGTCAATTTCTCCGGTCAAAGTTAAGGTTAAAGTTAAGGTTATAGTTAAAGTTAAAGGACGCCATATTTAACTTTAACCATAACTTTAACCTTAACTTTAACTTTAACCACGCCTCTGGTGCAACGCAGCCTTACTATCAAAAACGAAAAAAAATTATAAGGACCCTGAGCCATGTAAGGCCAATCTTACGGGAAAATGCTTTTTATTCGTTTATTAACAAAATAAATTAAAAAACAAATTATCAAGTAATGCTCTGTTTTATTAGGTATCATACAATTATAAAATCACTTTTTAACCTAGCCTTAATAAGCACTTATTAAACTTAAGTTTTGTTAAGCTCTTCCAAATGGCCTTGCAAGGAACACGGCTTCAAACAAGGCCAATATTATACATCAGTCGTTAAACTTAAAAATAGAGTTTTAACAATACATATATCCGCTTTTACTAAAACTAGATAATAAGCTCTATCATTTAAGCGTAACATTAAATGCTCAATATATTTTTATTTGTGTCCGACCGAAACTGATTTTTCAGCCGAAACCGAAACTTGGTAAAACATTCAAAATTACGATTATTTACTAAAATTTATTGATTTTTAACATAAATTACAACTTTTTAAACTAAACAAAAAGTACCACATTGAACATTTTACTTTTTGCGTCATTTCTTATAAATATTATTAATCTTAGACTCGAATATGTTCCCTAGAAACTTTTTTGTACTATATTCTATTTTTTATACAATTCCAAGTAGGTGCGATTTCACCAAAGAAATTGAACGCGCTTAGCGCACACTAAACCGGTTCTAAACGTATAAACACGTTTATAACACTCAATTGCATTTCACCAACAGAAACTAAACTCATTCACAGCAAATCCGATTTTACTTCTGAACGCCCAATATTCGAGTTTTAACTTCATAAAACACATTTAAGTCCTGTCAGTGTAGTGTCATGATAGATCAAAAAGAGTTAAGATGACACATTTGGTTAGATTTGTTTGGATAGATTTATCGTTTCTTGCTATTTTGTTACTAAAACAACGTGACAAGGCTCCAAGATGATGAAAACGTATAAAAATCCTCGCGTGACGTAACGTAAACTTAGATTTATTAATCGCGATTAAAAGAAGAATTTAAAATCTATTTGAAACAAAACGAGATTTACTTCGCCATATTATAAAAGAGTTCATTGTTCAATGAGAACTTAGTTTAATAAAACGAAATTTAAATGTGATTGGTGAAATTCCCCCTAATGTATTATAATTTGTAACGAAGGATTACCCTAAGAAACAAGAGCAGAAGTTATCTCAAGTCATTTTCTTTAGGTGCGATTTCACCTAAGAAATGGAACGCGCTTAGTGTACTAAATCGGTTCTTAACGTATAAACGCGTTTATAGCACCAAATTGCATTTCACTAACATAACGTTCACAACAACTCCGAGTTTTATCTTCAGAACGTCCAATGTTGTACGGTTAAACTTCATGAAAGCTGTCAAAGTCCTGTCAGTGTAGTGTCATGGTGAATCGAAAATCATAGACGAAAAAAATGATGCGTTTGGGTAGTTTATGTATTGTTTCTTGCTTTTTAGTTGATAAAATAACATAACTAGACTCCAAAATGATAAAACAATGTAAAATCGTCGCGTGACGTCACATAAACTTAAATTTATTAATCATGATTAAGAGAAGATTATGAAATCCATTTGAAACAAAACAAGATTTAGTATTTACACCCCCGTAAACGTAGGGACGCGTTTAATGAGAACTAAGTTTTATAAAGCAAAATTGGTGAAATCCTCCCTTAGACATTAACGACGTACTACTGAAAACACAATTATTATTTTTACGGGAAACATGGACACGACCGCGGTCGAAGTTCAAAACGAAATTACTAAGCAAACTTGCAGTTAACGTGACATTTTGCCACTAAACCTGAAAAATATACTGAGTGCCGCAAGAGTGAAGCATACGGGGAAGTGGGCTAGATAAGACTCTAGCAGGGTAGGAACGGTCTATGAGATTGCGTGTCCATAGTTAAAAGTTAATTTTAAATATTAAAATAAAACGCGTGGTAAAAGGAAGTGGGGCGAGATGATTTACTAGATAAATCTCACAAGATGTATTCTAATATATCCTATGATCTCACAGTCAAACAAAATTCTTAAGTTAATAAAGTTCACACACAATTTAATCAATTTATCATCGCATTTACTAAATCGTTTGTTTAGGAAACATTGTTCCTTGTTGTTATGACTTATGTTAATATACATAAGCCTGCGTTTGTCATAGAAATAAAATTCAGTAATACAGTTTCAATCAAAATAAGTTTGGACAATTTAATGAAAATAAAACGAAGTGCAAATTTTTGATTTGTTACTAATCTGGAACACATAATCTCAAAACACGATTAAATTGATGGTGGCGAACTGAGCCTGGGCCTCGCTGGCAAGCAAGCACGAGTTAATTGCAAAGTTTACCGAACGACGCATGAGTTTCGGCGGGGCCGAAAGTTTCGGCTATATTTTGGCCGAAACCGAAACTTAGGCCGAAAGTAGATTTTTTGGCCGAAACTGGCCGAAACCGAAACCGAAAGTTCGGTCGGTCACTAATTTTTATCATTTATAAAGAATTCAACGAACATGACTTGAACACTATCGTATAACTAAGAATATAATATTGGATATTATTTAAAAATAGTATTAATGAGTATCATATTGACATAAAATAACTAGCCAACGTGTTTTGTAATAAAATAAAACAATTTTTTTTTCCAAAATGGCCTTCTTAGGGGTTCGTTCCTTGTAAGGCCAAAATGTTCCTAAGAAGGCCAAACTAACAATTAAGTATCATAATACATACTTATTTATTAACAGCTTATTGTCATACTTATTGACTAAGTATGACTTTTTCATGTTAATTACAATAA
Organism: Polyommatus iphigenia; assembly: GCA_963422495.1. NCBI lineage: Eukaryota > Metazoa > Arthropoda > Insecta > Lepidoptera > Lycaenidae > Polyommatus > Polyommatus iphigenia. Next base: position 13,161,323 of record OY730181.1, on the reverse strand, counting down.
AATAATAGTTAGAAACTACAGACTACTCTAATTATTATGAAAACTAATCATGGCACATAATCAGTCTTGTGGTCAGGAATGTTTAAAATCAACTAATTAAAATTTTAACTGTAACAGACAACGGTACGTATTTATAACTAAAATATAAGTGTTCATATGTTCATTGTTTATAAATGTTCCTTGCAAGGCCAACGGTCAAATATTTTATTTGCCTTATAAGGAACCACAGGCTTTCCTAGGAACATTACCAATATTTTAGCTTAAATTAAAGCAAAACTATATTTTTTTTCTTTAGTATCATAAACATATCCTTATACGATAATTCACAGTAAATTTTTTTAGATAATAATAGGTTATTGACTAAAAACTTATGTTTTGCTGTACGCGCGAATAACAATTTCGACGTCGACGACAGAAGTCTATGAAACGAGAGCTCGCACTGCCACAATTACAGCGGCGCGATCGACTCGCCGCCGCGTTTGTGGCCATAAGTTTGATGGATATAAGTGTGTAGTAGGAGGAATATATCTTTACATGACGATAACTGCGACTTTTTGATAGTTGGCCTTCAAAGGAACATGGGCTTACATGGCTCAGGGTCCTTACGTCTAGAGTCTAGAGCAGTGGTCCCCAACCTTTTTTACATGCGGGCCACAAACATGTTTTGGTCTTGGTGTCGCGGGTCGCAACAATTTTTTTTTTTTAGGGTTAAAAAATAACATTCTTCAAAATTAACGATTTTAAAGTGGAAAAAATTTAACGACTATCACGTAGACTTTACGTTATTTTGCCGGTGGGCGAGAATTTCAAAATTGTTTAACATCACGCGGGCCACAAATAAAGTCCCGGCGGGCCGCGGGTTGGGGATAGCGGGTCTAGAGTCTAGACACTACAATAGTGATAATAATATGTTTTCGTACACAAAAGAAACGCGATATTTTGAATCTCTCGGTCGGGAACGTTGTTTATTATAAGCAAGCCCTTGAAAGGGTATCGCTACATGGCGATGGTCCTCTGTATCTGTGCCAAATTCATCAAAATCAGTCGAATACTTTCTAAATTCTATTCGGTCTAATCGAACAAACATGGTCACTTGTGTTGTAACGCCGGCGAGTACTAGGGCCGCATAGGGCCTTATAGCTCAGTGTGTGCCCCGCTAAACACGAGTCCACTACCAAACCCAAGTGAATGATTACATGGGATCTCGGAGTTACGAGTTTTGGATGCGGCTTTTCATTAGGAAGACTTCGTAATTATTATTTCATCTATATGATTTTATGAGAGTTAACCTAAAGGTATGTCAGTATCTTTTATCTGTCATTAATAAGAAAAACGAAAAAAGTACCTACTAAATAGTCGTAAACAGTGGCGGCCTTACCCATTGCGAGGCCCCGGGTGGCAGGTCTTTGCGAGGCCCTTTGTCTTCCGAAATAATACCTTGCGGCGCCCCTGCAAGAGCGAGGCTCCAGGTGATTGCCCTGTTCGCCACCCCCTTGGACCACTGGTCATAATGTTATTTAGTATAATTAGCAGAATTTGGTGAAATTGGCGCTCAAGATCTTGGGGCTGTTGAAACTTCCAGAATCACTGTATATTTGCCGGTTGAAAAAAGTACGTGAGTTTACGTTGAGTCGTGAGTACGGCGAATTAAGAGACCTCTTACCCCGAACTGGAGTCGCAGCACTTATATCGAAACATTATTTGGAGATCAAAGAGAAAATTAGATGAGGAGGAGGCGACGGATTTCCGCAACTAAAATAAAATAAAGCCCGACAAAATATACTGTTACTAGATGACGCCTACAACTGCGTTGCGCCAAAATACGATTATTGCGCGGGAACCGTACATTTTAGTATTCTATTCCTTTCCTGGGACTTAAAGTGTCTCCATACCCAGCAAAATCGGTTGTAAAAGCTGCGACGAAGAGGTAACAGACAGACACACTTTCACATTTATAATATTAGTATGGATAGAAGCTTGCTATCTTAGGATTAATTTAGACTCATAAGTCATTTAAACATAAATCGTAAGAAAATTCTTTCATTTTATAAAACAGTGGGGTCGAAATATACGCAAAAATTTATTTTTAGTCCGACTAAGTAAAATCACTATGCAGTCTAAAGTTTAAACTTGAATCTAGTTTTTATTATTCGTAGCCTGAATCTATATAAATAAAAATGATTTTTTAAATGTTGTTAGTCTCGCTAAAACTCGAGATCGACTGAACCGATTTGGCTTATTGTAATAGTCTTGAAAATATGTTAATGTATGTCCAGGGAAGGTTTATATTAGTAGGAAAGTAATACGACGTTCACCGGGGTCATCTAGTAAATTTATAAAATTACTTTGTTTCATACTTCCAAGTTTTTTAACAACGACTTACACAACTAACAACTTACATTAGTAGCATTTACATGATTATTCTGAGTGTGCTGTTCTATCTAACGATGAAAGTCAATATCTAAACAAGGGTTTTCCTTTTGTGTTTACTTTTGTCATTAGACAGCCATGTCGCTTCTTTGTAACATGAAAATTACTTAATTCTCCTAATAAATTATTTAAAAGACAAAGATTATAAAGAAAGTACTTTGAGGAAGTAGTTTTATTTGTTAGTTAAATCATCATATTAAAACTATTATAAACGCAAAATATTATGCATTTCTGTCTGTCTGTGACTTCTTTACGTAACGGTTAAAACACCAATATTATACCAGTGTTGCACCAACTTACTTTATGGGCGTTCCCTCCGGAGATTCCGTAATTGACCGTATTTAAAGCCTTATAAACTCATTATCTGAAAGCTACAAAGTTATAATAAAAATACAGCAATAATCTTAAGTATTCCATTCCATTCATTATTTTTTATATTATAACATTCCTTTCCCCGTTTTAAATTTTCTATTTTTGTTTATTATACTCATGATATCAGCTTCCAAAGTAATACCAATTTATTAAAATTCAAGCATACATTCAGCATCTCCTTAGGATTTACAAATTACTTTTATTTAAAACTCACGCCAATAGATCGACAATTTCATAAACTACATATTCCCCGTTTTAATTTTTTTAGGACAATTTTGAACTAAGATAAGTAATAAAATAAATTAATTAAAAATCAAAAAACCCGACTGCAAAAAATGTTAACTAAAAAGAACGAAACAAGACCTAATTCTGCCGGAGAAGCATTTTTGTGGAACAAATCGTTCGACACTCGTTATTTATCCGACACGTTCGATTAACGCCCACGCGTTTGGGCTGCCAGTGCGAGCGCTATGACCATCATTTTCCTTTTTGCCTTTACGTAATTATACCCCTGTAAAACCGCCATACTGGCACAAATCACCAAGAATTTTGTGTCACTATCTCCAGGCCTAGTAGGTTTGGTACTGTTTCAATGTATGTTTCTAGTTTTAAGTACTAAATCATTGTTTTTTTTTTAATACTTTGTCATTGAATTTTCATCTTGTTTCAGTAATGTCAGTAAATTTTTAATTAATAATGGATTTATCCATGCAGGCGGATTTTGGTTTTTTCTTATTTTATTACTAGCGGTCGGCCGCGGCTCCGCCCACGTGGATGTCGGTGAGTTCTGCAAAAAGCATACCCAGGAAAGGCTCGGTCAGCAAAATGATTCCCAGGTCAATTCACAGACTCCGACACTAACATCGACGACGCAGTCATTATACGCAGACTGCACCCTGCACATATTGTCTTCCTCCCGCACGCGCACCCGCCCTGTGACACCAACTATCGTAATATTTTAATTTCGCCATAATTTCAAAACCAAATGTCCAATTTTATTCATTCAGAGACCAAATATTATCTACATAAACTATACTTAGTAATGGAATAATTTATTTTGATAAGGATTAAAAAAATTAGTAAAATAAACGCGTTTAAATGTAGTCCAAATAAATGTCAAGATTTTTAAATAAAAAAATGGTTATTGTGCCTCACTCGACATAGATAGGTATAGTGTGTCGCGGACTTTTTTGTAGATATTTGTAAGTTCTACAATTACTTAGAATTTTATGGTTCTATCTTTTATAGTTTAGGCAGCGTACGTAAAATAAGTGACTTTTCTGGTTGATTTTTTACACCTTGCGTCCGAAGAACCCAAATATCTTATGGAACCTTATTTTTTCCAAAATAAAATTTAGCCTATGTTCAGCAAAAATAATGTAGAATTCTAATGGTAAAAGAATTTTTCAAATCGGTCCAGTAGTTTCCGAGCCCAACGAACAAAAAGGCAAATCTTTCCTCTTTGTACTATTAGTGTAGATTTATCGTTCGATTTAATATTAAAACTGCAAGTTATATAGATATTTAGAATCAGTGTTTAAAATTCTTTATTTTGATACCCCACTCGATATGCTTGGTAAATTTTTATTTTTGTTTACCTCACGATATGGCGTCAAACATCCGCCATTTTGGTTTTTTCTTAATGTCACCTATCTAAGAACACTCGGGCTAATAAGACAAATCTAACGATACCTCATATGTGAAAATCCGTTTAGCCGTTTTGAAGATACGAGGTAATAAAGAATATTACATACATAGAAGATACGCGCTAAACACATAACCCTCCTGGCAGTCGGGTAAAAATAATAGGGTTTTGGCGCGATCTCGGCAACGCGGCAAATGTATGGCCGTCCCCCGAGCAAACGACCTTGTCGTTTGCTCGGGGGACAGCCTTAACTTTAACTATAATAACAAAATGTCAAATGAACTGTCAAATCTCTAGTTAAAGTCAATAATACAGGCTATATTTGACGATAACCTTAACATTAGGCTATAAAAACGCCTCTGGTGTAACCCACCCTATTTCGATGTAATGTGTTATATACCTTGAGTGCCTCGAGAGGATGTATAAGATAGTTTTTATAATGAAAATATGTACGTGCTCACCTCGTAAACTAATTTCGAGCAACAAGTACCTATTTAATAAATTAATAATAATAATAATATCTATGGACGCTTCACACCACGTCAGTCTGGCCCCGTGCTAAGTACCTACCTGAAGGACTTGTATAAATGAATAAATTAATAGTACTGAGTAAACAAAGTTTATCTCATAATAATAATCAGTATCGCTAAATTTACACTTCGTACGTGGTTCGTGATGTCGGAATGTGTATATAGCATGAATGTGCAAAATAGATTTAGTATGCTGCAAGTGTAGGGCCAGACGAACATACATGGATGTGGTATGTCCGTCATTGTTGGTAGCGCCACACTAGACAATTACTTTAATAATTGTCAAAATATCACGGTATCATACAAGACATTGGCGGGGCTAACATTCACAGTGGTGTAAAGCAAGTAGCAACGAAGCTAAAAAGTTGTGTTTAATAATAATAATTAATTATATGAAATTGAAGCGAACACAGCTTGATTTTTTAAGAACGTAATTTGGAATTGTTTGTATTGTTATGACAATACTGAGATAAGATTTCATGGTGGAAAATGGAAATATATTGTATCCTCTTGTTACTCTGTATTATCGTAATTAGCAAAAGGTTGCGGGGAATTTTTGTTAAATCGTCTTATGTTAACAATACCACTTGTTTATGCTTTAAGAACTTGATGATAATGATATTTATACAAGATGACTTAATTCACAATAATATTATCTGATATAATGTATTTACAAAACCGCCTAATTAAAAATAATGCCTACTAATTAAAAATTAATAATGTCTATCGCATCTTAACCCGCGAACTCGCACGAGATAACGTTAGCAAAAACAAAATTTTTCACGATGCCACCTCCGAATATCGTTCATCTCGTGCGGCGGCGTCGCGGTATATAAACAGGAAACACCGTCGACGCCGGCTCAGTTCACCGCAGCACCATGGCCAACGTCAAAGGCATCACCCTCATAGTGACCGGCGGGGCGGAGGGGCTCGGCTTCTCCATGGTGGAGAACTTCCTCCAGGGCGGCGCCAAACTCGCCATCATCCTCGACGTCAACGAACAGAAGGGCGCAGAGGCCGTCAAGACCGTCAAGGCCAAGTACGGCGATAAGGCTGTCTTCCTCAAGTGCGACGTCACCAAAGACCTGGACGCCGTCTTCGACAAGGTGATGAGCAAGTACGGCCCCGTCGACCTGCTGGTGAACAACGCCGGCGTCCTCGCCGAGCACAGCTACACCAAGACCATCGACATCAACACCACCGCCGTCATCGCCTGGTCCCTGAAGTTCTACGACGCGATGAGGAAGGACCGCGGCGGGCGAGGCGGAACCATCATCAACGTCTCCTCCATCTACGGGTACAGGATCTCCGCCTACATCCCCATCTACCACGCCTCCAAGTTCGCGGTGCTGGGCTTCTCGAAGAGCCTCGGTCATAAGATCAACTTCGACCGGAGCGGGGTGCGCGTGGTGACGCTGTGCCCGGGCCTCACCCATACGACTCTGGCCTCGAACGTGCACATCAGGGAGGACGAGTTCCTCCCGGAGTTCTTGGAGGAGGTGAAGTTGTTGGAGTGGCAGACGCCGGAGAGCATCGGGCGGGGGACGGTGGCGATCTACCGGCAGGCGGCGTCAGGGGAGGTGTGGCTGGTGGAGGGGGAAAGGCCGGCCGAGAAAATAAACGTCTAAAGCACTCTCGCACGTTTGAATTTCCCTCGCGGTGCACTCGATACACAAAACCTTTTAAGTGAGGAGTCTTATGTGCTAGTTTTAACCGACTTCTCCCTGACGTTCTATAGTTATACCATTCGGATATTATCACTAACGCTTATGACGATTATAAATAATTAAATGTTTAGCTCTGTGGTGACTCTCTAAGAGTTAGTAGAAAAGTGTCTGACTTAAGATGTCATGCATGACACTAAAAGGATGTTTGGGTGCAGTCGGTTAAAAAAGGCATGAATGTCACGGGCTAACGGCACGCTATCCCTCACCAACTGTGCACTAATGTCGAATGCACAAACTTCTTCAAATCAATCTTTAATATTTGTTACAATATTACTTACTCTCAGCATTTAAGGTATTGAAATTCTTTAATTAACAATAAAAACCGGCCAAGTTCGAGTTGGACTCGCCCATGAAGGGTTCCGCAGCAGCAATAAGGTTTATTTTTATGAAATGTAAGGGTATATTTATGGTGTATATTTAAATTGATTTGATGAAAGTTCAATTAAGGTTTAACCTATCAATCCCCGTATTGGGCTCCCCCCGTAAGTGGGCCGCGATAACAAAAGATTTCCAAGAATTGGCGATCGAAGGAATTAAAATGAGGTATAAAAAAGTACTTGCTTGATCTCGTTCAAACCAATTGTCGTTGGTAGTTTTTATAGTAATGTACATCATATTATATATTTTTTTACACTTATCATGCCCCTACTTTAGAAGTTAGAGGGGGGGGACGGGGGGGGGGGGGGGCGGACACATTTTACCACTTTGGAAGAGTCTCTCTCGCAAACTACTAACGTTAGAAAAAAATGATATTTGAAACTTCTGAATGATTTTTGAAGACCTGTCCATAGATACCCCACACGTATAGGTTTGATGAAAAAACATTTTTTTTTGTTTTGGTTGTATCTATGGGCCCCCTAAAATTTTTAATATTTTTTCCATTTTTATATCAAAATCTTAATGCGGTTCACAGTCTACAATATCTACTTACCAAGTTTTAAATGTATAGCTCTTATAGTTTCGGAGAAAAGTGGCTGTGACATACGGACGGACAGACAGACGACATGACGAATCTATAAGGGTTCCGTTTTTTTGCCATTTAGCTACGGAACCCTAAAAAGGGAATCGAGGCGGTAGCCGTCATTGACCTTTTTAGTCTAGGAACTATATTATTATAATGAATAACGCTCGCACTGTATTCAGTTAAGTTAAGAAAAAAAATATTACCTTTTATAAAGACACAGCTATTATTAATATTATTAATTATTATACATAGATTCATCGGAAAACCTCTTGGTAACTAAGAATGATAACCTCCAACTTTTTACGAGTCCTCAGTGATAATATACATAATTACATACCAAATACGATATCACCCCTAGGAACACATCAATGTCAATCGCGGTTTATAAAGAAAATGTAGCAATATGACAGGTTTTTTTTCAACAAAAATACAGCCTTCGTGGGATCAATTCAGACCGCAACGCGACGCGTAGATGCATTTCTAAATTTGTACTCAATTGATAGATTTCAATGGCGTGAAACGTCTTGCAAATCTGTCAAATCTATACTTTAGAAATTAATATTTCATCTCCTTATTCGAAGATATAAAATCTTAATAACATATTGTATGTCCAGCTGCGGTTCTCGAAACATACATTCAGCGAACAGAGACTGAGATCGCAGCAAAAAATTGATAATTTGCTGCTGACCTGGCGAACGCCACATCGAGCTGCCACGAGCCAGACGATCTCGCGGTGGGTGAAGCAGGTGCTGGCCGACAGCGGGGTGGACGTGACGGTGTTCGGTGCACACAGCGCCCGCCACGTCGCCACCTCCGCCGCCAGCCGCGCGGGCGTCTCGCTCGAGGTTATAAGAAAGACCGCTGGATGGACGTCCGCCTCGAATACCTTTGCAAAATTTTATAATAGACAGATTTTAGACGAGAATAATTTTGCAACAGCAGTCTGTTCTGAAATAGTTAATTAATGATTCTGGGAACAAAAATTATTATATTTTGTTGTTGTAAGACTATATATTATTATTATTGTGTTATTCCATATTATGATTATTGTTTATAAGAGAATAAACTTATATTATAAGTTTTATTTGTTTAATTTAGAGGCAAAACCTGTGACCATCTCTAAACATCTACAATATGTTATTAAGATTTTATATCTTCGAATAAAGAGATGAAATATTAATACATAATCAAACGAACTTCCAAGTGAAGTTCGATCAGTATTATATGAGTTTCTTTATTCGAAGATATAGACTAAGGTCCCACCCGACCCAACCCTTTAAGTTTTGCCAACAATAATATAATAAAAGCTATCTCTTAAATAATGAGGTGTCATGGTGTCGACCAGTAGGGATGCAGGATAGAACTTGTTTGAATATCGATAGAAATATCGATATTTTAAACTCTGAAGCGTGCGAATGAATGCAAAACGAGAAATACTACAATATGATATTAAGATTTTATATCTTCGAATAAAGAGACTCATATAATACTGATCGAACTTCACTTGGAAGTTCGTTGGATCATGTATTATACGCGTCGCGTTGCGGTCTGAATTAACTGGTCTTAATTTTTGTTATTTTATTAATTTTTGTACATTCTACTTGGGATCTTCGTCGTGAGAGCATTAGTAAAACATTTTCTCTTTAACATTTACAAAGAAAAATAGACTATAATTCTGGCTTAGCTATCTATTTACACTTCAAAGTACCTAGTTAATAATTATTATTATATTATAATTCCTATATTTTTTTTATTATGTAATTCCTATATTTATATTATTATTACATGTTAAGTTTCCAAGTTATTATTTTGCTATTACTATTGTTATTTTCACGTGAAACAATAAATTATACAGCTTAAATAAAAGACTGCACACATTGTTGATTGACTATCTCTATTCGGTACAAAATGAAATCCCAATTAAGGCTGCTCTTTCGAAAAAAGCGTGCAGATGAAACAACTTTTCATCGGCATTAACAGAGAAATTATATCTGAAAAAAATAATTAGTAATCTAGATGATATGATACGTAATTTGGTTTTGCCATATTTTTTCTATCGGTATCACATAATAAAGAAATAAAAAACCAAATCACCTCCAAATCGTTGAATGAAACCACTTTACTCCTTCATTATTAATTATCAAAAGAATATATAAAAAATATCTACTGCTTTGCAATACATAAGTTAATAATTTGGTTTTTTTACTTTTTTGAAATATGTATTATATTAAGCCTTAAAAAGGTTTTTTCTCCTATTTCGCCCTATCATGGACGCGGCGAGCGTCGTAACCGCCACCGTACAAGGCGCGCTGTTATGAATGTTATTTTAATGTCATTTACGTCGATATTCGCACTGACAGACAATCGACCTGTTAATTTAAGGAGAGAGGGCCCTTAAACCCCACATTTTCCAGCAAAAAAGAGCCTACTTAAATTCTTTTCAGTTGTCTATTTTGGTGCCCATCAAAATAGGTAGTCAAGGAGTAAAAATTTAAACTATGTGTTATGTAGGCATAGAACACAATCATTCAGTTTTAGTGTTAGTAGATAAGTACTATTATGTAATTATATAATAATATTATCATGTAATTTGTTATGTGGTTCCTATACGATTACCAAGATGCTCTGACATGACAAATAAAGTTTCAATCAACACTTAACCTAGTTTAAATAATTAAACACATTCAATGTTTCCTGTACTCGTTAAAATTACATTCACTGATAATATTTCATTTATTACTGAAACCATTTAAAATTGTGTATTTAGGTACATTATGTTATTTATTTAGTATTCGTTACATTTCAATTTAATTGAATTGAATCGAAACTTATTACGCGAAACGTATCACCAATCACCATGCGATAATGAGGGAATAATTTATCAGTGTTACATAATAATACTACATACGAGTATAATATTATATAATATGACATCTGCCGTTACCCAGATAAGTTAGTTTATTAGGGTTCCGTACCCAAGGGGTAAAAGTAAAATTTACTGAGTGCTGTAATTTTTTTTGTCTTTTTATCTATGAGTTTAACTTCTTGGTAACGTCTTTGGTAACTTCTCACACTCAGACAAGGCATGTAAGCTGTCCTGTAGCTAACAATCGTAACGTTATAATTTAATTTTTTGTATGAAAGTAAGATATGTTACATTTGACAGTCGATATCCGATAACGTTACGATAACGTAGGTACACATGTCTATGACAGAATGAGTTTCTGTAGACAGGTCACAGGCTACATGAACTCAACTGTCCTGAACGTAAATGAGACTGTATACTGTATATTGTATAATAATGTGGTGTGAAAACGTGAACTACAGAATTTTGTATTATAACTCGAGTTGGCGCACCTGATAAAAATGTATTAAATATTCATTGCTTTATCTTAACTGTGTATCTTGCTATCGATTAATTAACAGGAACGCTTATTAAATAAAACAAATCAATTGAACTGCGATTAATATTAAACACTTATCGTCCTACAAATTTCACTGCAATGTTTGTACTATACTTTTATCGTACCGTATTAATCTGCCAAGGGGGTAAAATTAGTTTGTCATATCAGTATGTGGCAACATGACTCTCATAGGGACAGTCCGATTTAAGTTTTTCATTTTTAAAGCTAACGTATTCGGAAGTTGGTTTCTAGCTTAGTTCATTTTTAGGTGTTTTCCACGCCTAGGGTTACCATATGTAAATAGAGGAGTGCCTGTACATGGTACCTAAAATGCCAGATTTTTCAGAAAAATGCCTGTCTAAAGCAAAACGCTGTAGGTAATAAGTAAAATACAACAGATAATAATAAAGAAGGATATTTTTACTGATATTATTTGACATAATTTTATTTTTAGTTGTTCATTTGTAAAGATAAACGTAAAAATCTTCACAAGACACAGTTTTGTAATTTTCCTGAGTAATCAATATTGCTTTTTACTGATTCAATTGTCAGCCGATTTCTTTCTTTACTCCACCGGGCGTTTATAAGAGAAAACATACGCTCTACATTCGCATTCTGTGCCAAAATAGAGAACACAAACTGGCAAATTCTTACAAATTCTGTAATGTCACCATTTACTTCCCTATTTTTGAGAAAATTGCACCACTGTGTAGTTAAGCTTTCAAAAAAATTGTTATCTGAACTTCTATTATATTCTTTTAGTGCTATCAGAGAAGTTGATTCATAGTCAGATGGCGAGCCGTTAATTGGTCGCGTTTTGTCAAACCCAGCCGAATTACATTGAATTGACATAAAGCGACCAAATGACGTTGGTCTGTCAACTGCCTATGAATCAATTTCTTCGATGGTACTTCGTATACTACAGAGTACGCGCGCTGTCGCGTAATTTGAAAATGCCTGTCTCAGACCAATGCCGGCCGCACGCCTGTCTAAACCTTAAAAAGCCTGTCAAATGCGGCAAACGCCTGTCATATGGTAACCCTATCCACGCCCAGTGTGCGTTACAGCTAAATCTACATTTTAATCTAGACTCAAGAGTTTTATTACACGGGCGCTGCGCTATCGCAACGTTATTACAAAGCAGTCTACGTCAACACCCCCTCCCCCTTCGTCTTGGGGGCTGCTGTCCGTTATGTGTGCGTTGCGACGACGCAGCGCACCCTTGTACACTGTACAGTGTACACCTTGGTTATTTGTATGTAAAACAACGCAACGGCAGCGCTGACGCAACGCGCCGTGTGGACTGGCCCTTACGTAACAATCGATCCGTTGCGACGATCGTGTCGCGATATCGTCCCGACCGCGACATCGTCGCGGTGTAGTCGATGTCGGTGACAGTGTATTAATGACGTGTCACGTGTCAGCGTCAGGCGCGTCATCCCTCATCTTTCGCGACACAATTTATACGAGTTATCTTCTGTAAGGTTATGTTTCCCTGGTACCGTGCATTCCTAAAAATAGGGATGATGACAAGGTCAAAGATTAGCGAATTTTGTTAATAAAATAAAGAAATCACGGTAAAAAATAAGCGTTACCAAAATTTCAGCTCGATAGCATTTGTATTTTTTTTTGTTATGCGCCTTCAAAGTTGGATAATCAAGTCGAATTTTTTTTTGCTCGAAAAGCAACTTTTGGTATGAAACCACTTTCATAAACGCAATATTTAATATACCTATCGAACAAAGTTCTCTCCCGATCCGTACAAACTACGAAAGACTGACGTCAGTCTTTCGTAGTAGCACTTTGTATGGAGCGTTTCGGGCAGGTCTATTTTATGAGATGTTTGAATTGTTCATATTATCTTGGTGAATTTTTAAGCTATCAGAGTCATTCTTTCAGCGATGTTTCTATTTTTTAAGGGTCTTTCAATTACCAATAAGAAAAAAAATTAGTCATCAAGCCTATTGTCTGACTTCCTACGTGCGTAAATCTTACTAGTCTACTAGATGTACTTTTAAGCATACTAATTATTATTATTAGCACGGGAGCCCTAGAACAATTTTTTTTATTACTATCAAGCTAATAATTTTTTGTGAGTAGCTTCATTTTGATAAGATGAACAACATATTTATTTGCAAAAAATCTCGAAAGTGGTAGCTAACAGAAATAAAAAAAAAATGTTCTAGGGCTCCCGTACTATACTATCTCAAATTATCTTTTAAAAACACTTACTAGAATAATCTTTATAAGTCTCTGTAAAACTGATAAAGTTTATACAGGCTGTAACAAAATTAAGTGATATACTTTAGGGTTTGTATGTGTTCCTTGTAGAGAGTTTACTGTGAAAGTAGCAGTGCTGAAAGCCCAAATATTTTTTTGTGATTTGTATGGGCAAGCGCCCCAGCGTCACGACTTTTCGAATACAAAAGTAAATAAAAATTTTGCTCTTTCAGCGCTGCTATTTTTAGACTCTATACAATGTACTCATACACACCCTAAATTATTATCACTTAGTTTTGTTACACCCCGTATATTATTACTCATGTAGACAGATTTGTTATCTGAACGATGACACAGATTTTTATTTTGGTAAAAACATACTAGATATTAACTACGACAAAACGTATTGCTGTGTTTTGTGGGAACCACACATTCTGCCTAGTCAAAACTATTCTACATACTTGGGATTCAAAGTATTTCCATGTTAAAGATTATAAATAATCGGTTGAGTGGTTTGTTACATACATAGCAATATTTCACAGCTTTATAATACATATTAGTGTAGATAAGTATGAATATTCGGCTTCCGTTGAAATAACGAATAAAAAATTCATAGATATATTTTAGGAGGTACATGGATTTTATAACATCAGCGTAAAAATTATCAAAGGAAACCTCGAAAATCCAAATGAAACGGAATAACAAAAATACGTTTGTATCGCCGCTGAAATTAGAAATTTCGTGCCGACATCAAAGAGTCAACAGCCAGCACTCGTGTCTTACAGCGCACGGCCACGGGAATGTAACGTTTACTTAATTTTGTAAAATTGGTAAAAGTTGTGGTAAGAAATTATAATATGACTAATAATTCTAGAATTATTTCTAACAGCTTTACATTATTCTCTTAAGGCCGTCCCCCGAGCAAACGACCTTGGCCATACATTTGCCACGTTGCCGAGATCGCACCAAAACCCTATTTTTTTTTACTTATCTTAGTTCAAAATTGACCTAAAAAAAAATTAAAACGGGGAATATGTAGTTTATGATATTGTCGATCTATTGGCGTGTGTTCTAAATAAAAGTAATTTGTAAATCCTAAGGAGATGCTGAATGTATGCTTGAATTTTAATAAATTGGCTTTACTTTGGAAGCTGATATCATGAGTATAATAAACGAAAATAGAAAATTTCAAACATGGAAAGGAATGTTGAGATACTGAAGATTATTGCTGTATTTTTATTATAATTCTGTAGCTTCCAAATTATGAGTTTATAAGGCTCTATATACGGTAAATTACGGCTTCTCCGTAGGGAAGGCCCTTAACGGGCCTCATGTACCCTAAACTATTGTAAGAGCGTAACGACATTGCTCCATTGTGATGCGCATTGCGTCGTCAGATATAAGAGGATAACTTCGAAATCACGCTTGTATCCATCATCGAAAAACTTGGGACATGAAATAACCATGATTGGCACCATGATTGCGAAGCTGTCTATAGCAAGTGTAAACGAAGTCCACAAGAAGACGCAGTAATGGCAAATTCAGTTTTTCGACCTGTTAAACCCTAATTTCCCCGACTGTGCGGGCAGAATGCGGAATTCAGCTCAATTGGGAAAGTGACCCATTGAGATTGGAAAACCGGTCAAGTGCGAGAGGCATCAAGTTGCGCGGTCATGCCAGACCGGGGAATTTCTTCATTTTGGTACCGAAAATAACAATCTTTTTAGAGACCAAATAATTAGAAAATGGTAAGGCGTATTTGTCGGTCCATAATTTAAAGTAGTATGTATAGATATTCGATCGAACTATGTATTCAATGAGTAAATTAATAGACCCTACAAAATCGTGAAAGCTTTGTTGTTTAAAAAATGGTGAACACTCATAGTTTTTATAGTGTTAATTTATAGGAAAATTGAGAGGAATTGGATTTGGAATAAATCAATAAAATATCACTCGTAGCGGTAGAATGCACAAGTTTATTGCATCCAGTTTTAACTACTAATAATATGATAATTTTGAAACTGTATACGACTCATATATTTCTCAAATTCACGTATTAAGGAAGACATAAAGAAGTTTGTTGGGAACAATAATAAAACTTGCGTAAAATACGTTTTACTGCGCGTTTCCTTTGTTCGGAAGAAAAATTCAATAAAATTCATACCTACTGATATTATAAAGCAAAATAATGTTTATTTCTTGAAGCTTAAATCGCTGAACAATACTCTTTTTGACGTAATTTTCTATGAACATACTAATATCCCGGGAAAAGACACATTATTGTTTTAAGGTGACGCCTTGATAATTTGGCTGTAGCGATATCAATTTTTCTCAGCAATGACTAAAGCTAAGAAATTAAAGTTCATTGTCAGAATTCATCATTGTCTTTGAATTACCCATAGCATAACACGATTGGTCAACTTTTATAACACAGAATAATCAATCAAAAAGACCTCTGTAAAAAAAGAGGAGAGTGATTTAAGCTTCCACAATTTGTACATAGATTGGTTGTTGGCAATTTGTTCATGCTTGTACCACTTTAACCTTTAAGGCCAGGTAACAGTGAAATAGCGCGTGGACAAGTTTTTTGATCCCGTTTCATTCCTTTCACTATCGTCTAAAAATTTTGAAAAAAATTACGACCTTTACTTGAGGATATAACGTATTCGGCTTCGCATTAAGTGACACAAACAGAAGAACTTCACTCGATAGAAAACGAAGCCAAAGTTACCTCTTTTTACAATCTTTTTTCAATATTGTGCCAAGAATACTGAAACTAAGCGACATAATTTTTAAAGCTTTAATTAGATAAAATGATTATCTATCCATATTCGCAAAAATGGAAATTGTAGCATTTATTTATTGATGCCAGTGACAAGATACCTTGAGAGTTCGCGAACACCGCGGCTTACCGAGCTCCAACAGTCGCGCGGTGGCGCTTAGAGACGACGGACCTGTGTTAGTTTGCTTCCTACAAAAACGAATCGGTGTATTTTGTGATAATAAGAGTGAATAGTGCCTAACTAATATGGGCAATAAAGATAATAAAAGAAGGAAGTCGTCACGGGCTAGGTCAAAAATTAACAAGATGAACGCAATCCACGGACTCGCAAAAAAGTAAGTTTATTCTGTCTACCTCATATTAAATTATTTTAATGAAATATTATTACTTTACCTACTTCTTACATCATTTACTTCCTTAAATATGAATATCGTAGTAACAATATTATAAGTCTTGATGATATTTTATATCATTTTGTGCCACAGAATAGTAAAATCAGTAAGACTACTGAAAGGGAAAGTTAGATGGATATAATTCTATGAGAATGAAATTATTGTGTCTAGATTATGTTGATAAAAATGCGTGGTTATTATGCCATAGTATAATTAAACAGTATAACAAAAGAAAAGATAAGTAAGATCTCCAGTAATAAAACCAACTGCGGAAATTACAAAAAATATGTAAGTACATCAATACGAAATAAAAATACCCTTTTTATTGCAGGTCCGTAGAAGAGCCCCAAAATATAATTACTGGCTCCCTAGTAGCAAAAAAGTCACCTATAGTTTCGGAAAAAAATATGTAAGTAAAAGATATGGTACCTATACGCATCCACATGGCAACAGATAGAACATAAAAATACAAGCCCAATGTTTTCAAAACCGCATATTTTATAAATACATATTTAAGCAGTACGGAAGCCCTAGAACAATTTTTTTTTATTACTATCAAGTATCAAACAAAATTTTTGTGAGTAGCTTCATTTTGATAAGAAAAACAACATTTTTATTTGCGAAAAATCTCGAAAGTGGTAGCTAACAGAGATAAAAAGGATTTCTTATCTGAATTAATGGTTCTAAAATATGGGCTGTTTTATTTGTAGGACGATGTTACTCTTAAATTATATAACTAATAACCTATCATTATATAAAAAAAATCTGCTCTTTAGGGTTCCGTTATTGGGTTCTGTAATCAGCAAAACTTTGTTGACTACTGCACCCTGAAACGGAACCCTAACAAGCTGATTTTTTGTACATTGCTAGGTTATTAGTTATATAAATAATTTAACGTTGTCTGGTACCTGTAACACAAGTCCTTTAGGTACTTAGCACGGGGCCAGACTGACGTGGTGTGAAGCGTCCATAGATATTATTATTATAATTTGTAGCCTCATATTTAATTTTAAGTGTTCTCTCTGGTTGCTAACTTCTAGGTTGATAGAATTTTCAAGAGTAACATTGCCCTACAAATAGAACAATCCATATTTTAGGACCATCTAATCAAACTTCAAAGTATGAAATCCTTTCTATTTCTGTTAGATTTACCACCACCACTTACCACTTTCAAGATCTTTCGCAGATAAACATGTTGTTCATCTTAGCAAAATGAAGCTACTCACAAAAAAATAGCTTGATAGTAATAAAACAAAAATGTTCTAGGGCGTACGTACTGGATACTACTAGTGGGGTTCCGTTTTAGGGTACAGTAGTCAACCAAGTTTTGTTGATTACAGAACCCTAAAACGGAACCCTAACCAGCTGAATTTTTGTATATTGGTAGGTTAATAGTTATATAATTTCAGAGTAACCTTGTCCTACAAATAAAACAATCCGTATTTTTGGATCATCAAGTCAAAGTATGAAATCCTTTCTATCTCTGTTAGCTACCACTTTAGAGATTTTTCGAAAATAAAAATGTTGTTCGTCGTATCAAAATGTAGCTACTCACAAAAAAATTGCTTGTTAGTAATCACAAAAATTTGTTCTAGGTCTAGGGCTCCCGTACTATACAGTTTACATAAAAAGAAAATCCTAATATTTATTATATTTTTACAGGCATTCAAATAATATTACGCCAGATGCCAGCACGCATGATATATTATCTAAGAATTCTTCGGTCTCCATTGATTCTGCTCATTTAGAACAACCTAATGAAGTTGAAGATTTATTAATAGTCGAAGAAGAAATTAAAGAACACGAATTTAAACCAGTTTCAGGACGGCGACTGGTAGACATTAATTACATTTTTTAAAGAATTACAGGAGAAAGCACAGCATAACGGTTTATTTAACTGTCTTATCTCAATTTCAATGAACTTCTGAAAAAAGACATGGCCTTTGGTCGCGGTTCCGATTTGAATGCCAATTATGCAAAGAAGTTTGCATTATAAAGTTGGAAGACCCAAATAGTGATGAACAAGTGAATATAAACATAGCTGCTGCTTCTGGAATAGTCGCTTCCGGCATAGGCTATTCTCAGTTTTTTCGTTCGGAAGCCCTAGAACAATTTTTTTTATTACCATCAAGTATCAAACTAAATTTTTGTGAGTAGCTTCATTTTGATAAGAAAAACAACATTTTTATTTGCGAAAAATCTCGAAAGTGGTAGCTAACAGAGATAAAAAGGATTTCATATTTGAATTAATGGTCCTAAAATATTGGCTGTTTTATTTGTAGGACGATGTTACTCTTAAATTATATAACTAATAACCTATCATTATATAAAAAAATCTGCTCTTTAGGGTTCCGTTATTGGGTTCTGTAATCAACAAAACTTTGTTGACTACTGATCCCTAAAACGGAACCCTAACAAGCTGATTTTTTGTATATTGCTAGGTAATTAGTTATATAAATAATTAAAGAGTAACATTGCCCTACAAATAGAACAATCCATATTTTAGGACCAACTCATCAAACTTCAAAGTATGAAATCCTTTCTATTTTTGTTAGATTTACCACGACCACTTACCACTTTCAAGATCTTTCGCAGATAAAAATGTTGTTCATCTTATCAAAATGAAGCTACTCACAAAAAGAACTGTGTTCTGCTATGGATGTTCCAATATTCAGTTCATCATCGTTTTTGAAATTACAGAATGAAGTGTTTTCAAAATGGACAGAGACTGCCAGTGCGTCTATGGAAGCTGCAGCAAAAATGGAAAAAGATATCGCTATCTCAGAAGGCAGAGTTAAGAATGGTTATCCTGTCGTAGATGTTAAGGTTGATGGATCATGGTGTGCTAGATCGTATGGGTCTAACCAGAAGGCATCATCGGGAGCAGCAGCAATAATCATAAAAAATAATAAAAATAAAAAAGTAAAAAATAAATACTGCTTAGAATGTGCGCGAGCTGCAAATAAATATACGCCACCAAAAGAACACAAATGTTTTAAGAATTACGAAGGTTCTGCCAGCTCCATGGAAAAAGTAATTACCGTAGAAGGTTTTAAGGCCTCGATACTAATGTATGGCATGATATTTGGACGAATGATAGCAGATGGCGACTCTTCAACTTACGCTGCTATTCTTAAAGCCAAGCCGTATGAAAAGGAGGGGGTTACTGTAGAAAAAATTGAGTGCAGGAATCACATACTGCGTAATTTTTGTAAAAAATTACGTCTTACAACTACAGAAACCAAATATGCACTAGCTCACCGTAAAATGCTTAATGATGTTAAAATTATGACAATGCGAAAAGCAATAGTAGAAAGTATTAACCATCACAAAAATTCTGACAGTCCTCGCAATGTAGCAATATCATGTCTTCACAATGACATCACCAACTGTGTTTCTCATGCTTTTGGTGATCACAGAATGTTCCAAGAATATAATTGCACGAAGGACGAAAATGACTCTGAGACACAGCTAAAAACTATTCAAAACACTACTTTTATGTTCAGAGTCAATTCCATTGTATCAAATATTGCGGCCAAATCAAGAAGCTTGATTGAGGACGTGGATACTAACGCCGTGGAATGTTTTAACAATGTCATCGCAAAGTTCATAGGTGGAAAGCGAGCAAATTTTGCCCTTAAAGGTAGCTATGAAGGTCGATGTAGCGCAGCTGTTGTGTCCTTCAATACTTAAAATGCCATTTCCAAAGTCCAAAAAGCCTTTTTAAGCCGAAGCCCAAAAGGTAGGGTAACATTTATTTAAAAAAGACGAGCACAAAATAGAAAATTGAATTTAGAACATCCAATAAAAAAGAGAAGGAAGGAATGCAGTCCACGAAAAACAACATGATTATGGTCCAGCAAGCTCAGCACCAGACATGTCTCCACAAGAGTTAGAAAAAGCGAAGGAAGAGCTTATAGACAATTTGAAAACATTAACTGCTGATAGGCATGCTGTTGAGCGAGCTACAGTATTACAACGAGACAGCAGCGAATCGCTGGATATAAGAAAAAATCTGGTTACTGCGTCCAATTTTGGCCAAATATGCAAAAGAAAAATTAAAATAAATACTGCTCCTTTAGTAAAGAGCATATTGTACCAAAAAAAAATTAACACGTCTAGCTGGTATTGCACATGGAATCGAAAACGAGAGACAAGCTCTTCAGCAACTACAAAAACAAGAAAACATTAATATTATGCCTTGTGGTTTGTTTATTGATAAGACTTATACTTTTATGGGAGCAACTCCGGATGGATTAGTAGGAGAGGACATGGTAGTTGAAATCAAGTGCCCTTTAGTGGCAGCAAAAATGGGAATAACAAATGCAATCCAAAAAAATAAAATTCAAATACTAAAATATGACAAAAAAACGGACACCAACACAATAAATAAGAATTCGAATTGGTATTATCAGATACAGGGTCAATTGCATATAACAGAAAGGCGTGTATGTATTTTAGGAATCTGGAGCGGAGAAAATGAACCCTTACTAACAAAAAAAAATTGAGAGAGATGACAATGTCTGGAAAACTTTAATGGAGCCTAAACTAGTTAAATTTTTCACTAAATGTTTACTTCCGGAAATTGTAGATAGTAGACACGCTCGTGGAATGCCAATAAGAACATTAACTTTAGAAGATGATGACGGCAAGAAAAACATGGATTCTTTAGAGGGTACATGTTTAACACCCTCTCAGCCACAGCCAGAATATGCAATAGACGATGATGACGTGGAAAACATAGATTCAATTGATTGCTCATACACATTAGCCACCAAACAACAGCCAGAAAATCTAAGCCATGTAAATTCACCTTTTTAAATTTGCAACCTGGTCCAAGTACAAGGGAAATAAATTTTAAGGAATTTTAAATAGGTACTTAAAATAATATACAAATACTACATGCAAACGACTATTTTTTTTCCTTTTTTTTCCTATTTATACCGACATTTATAATAAAAACTAAAGGACGCCCGCAACTCTGTTGCGCCAAAATTTGTTTATCACGTCGAAACCGTACATTTGTCCGGGATAAAAACTATCCTATGTCCTTTCCCGGGACTCAAGGTATCTCCATGCTTATGTGTTGTAGTTATTGATATCGAGCAAATAATAGCAAAAAAAAAATACGTTTGTTGTATGGGAGCCCCCGTTAAATATTTAATTTATTTTGTTTTTAGTATTTGTTGTTATAGCTGCAACATATATATTATATTATACACAATCTGTCAAAATTTCAGAAGTCTAGCTAGAGCGGTTCTTGAGTAACAACCTGGAGACACACAGATAGACCAGACAGACAAACATCGAAGTCTTAGTAATAGAGTCCCGTTTTTACCCTTTTAATCTAATAGAAAATAGAATGCAAAATTTTCGCAGTTAGGTAACTGTAATTTATCATGAGTTTTTCAATTATTTTACTAGAAAAGCACTTTATTTGTCATCATAAAATAATAGGTTTTCTGAACTTAGCAATGACACGGTATAAAATAAAAATTCTAAAATAAAAACTGTAAAGTTAACAAGTTAACATACTGCAGGTACAGTCCTGTGCTCTGTGGCATTGCCGGCCGATCGCCCGGGGGTCATGTGAGTTCATTCTTGCGGCGGTCCCGCGATCTTTTGACGGAACGCGCGGAATAACGCTAAATGCCTTCTTTTTGAGTGATAGATGGCCTTAAGTACTCGCGTTGTTTTGGGTAACGTTCCGTCACGCGTGGGGTCTAGAAGTACCCCAATATAAATATACATGTAAATTCAAAATGGTTAAATAACTTTTAAAAACCGTTTTATATTGTAAGAAAATATATTATTTTATTTATGAAAAGCATTTAATAATAATAAAATAACCATTATTTAGACATTATAAGAACATTTTTATGAAGCAACCAATTTCGTGCATAGAATTTTTAGGGCACATGTTTGATGTACTAAAATTCAACCATAATGTTTATTTCTCACTAACTTATTATTTTTTTCTAATAAAATAAGACTTAGAAATAAGTAATCAAAATGAAAATTAACACTAAACATTACAGAAAAAAAATTGGCAATCCTTGAAAAGTACTACCCTAAACTAAAATTATTCCTTGGGTAGGCTAGGTAAGCAATAAATAATTTTACTGAATGAGGCTTGCAAATCGTTTTATAACGAGGCTTACAGACAATAATAATTAGTTCTGGGACAATAATAGCATCTTCGCTTCATTTTTGGTGCACTAGGTCTAGCTACCTCTAACTCTTCCAAAATGTTTCCAAAAACTTTCAGTCATTGAATTGTCTAATATGATTTGAGCAATTTGATTTTCTGTAAGTCGGCAACAATCTTTACCATTTATACATAGCCAATTAAAAAAAACTTACAAATAAACACATAACCAATGTGAAAAAAGTATATACTTACGTTAAATCACGGGTGGGGTCTGCAGGTATCCCCACATCAGCAAAAATGTAACTTCTCTTAGCAGAGGAGCGACGAACTTTTACTCACTGAAAGACCTCGAATTGCTTTGAGATTAGCCGAAAATGTGCGATCGTAACTTGCCAATTTAAAAAAATACCGTCAAAAAACGCGCGTGGGGTCTGCGTAGACCCCGCCCGTGACGTTAAAGGTTAATTTGCCCATATTTTATAATATGAAATGTATTTATGGTTTTTAAATTACGCGACAAAAACCATTTTGTCGCTTACTTTTGTTCGCTTTTTTCCAGTTTTTGCTGTTCCAATGCTTGTTTTCTATGAAAGGCCCGGCCGGCCTCCCATAGAAAACAAGCAATCTAAAACATATCCAACACGGTTTTTTACTTTAACGCGGCGTCACCTTAATCCACAAAAATGTACGGCAGTTCGGTGCAACGAAATTGCAGGCAACATAAAAGGCAGTATCACAAGCGCGACAGCATAATATTGTATTGGCGTGAGATAGCTTACGATAGAAGTGACATTCGAAGTATAAGAATTGTGCCCCCGAGCGGGCGCACACTAATCCTGTAAAATATAAAATAATAACGCAACCTCAGCTGCTGCGTTAGGGGGGTCAGTTCTGTCTTCACCTTAACAGTATAATATTTTAAAGTATCAGTTGCAATAACTTGGGTAAGTTTAATCTCGGACACATACACGTGGCGACTTCGAAGGCTAGTTAAAGTTTGGTGACACACGGACGAAAAGTTGCGCGAGCACGCTGCATACCTGCCGAGTGCCGGGTAATTTGAGGTAAACTATAAGTTAAAAAGTGTAAACTTTTTAAGGTACATAAAATATTAAGTATGAAGTTACATATTTTACACTCTGTTAAATGGTTAAACGCCTCCGTGGTCCAGTGGTTCAGAGCTCGGCTCTTGACTCGGAGGTCGTGGGTTCGATTCCCGCGTTGGAAACATGTTATTTCCAAGTTTGGCTAGGATAATGCATGCTGGTCACATGATTGTCTGACAAGTAAGATGATCCATGCGTCGGATGGGCATGTAAAAAGTCGGTCCTGCGCCTGATCTCTCGCCAGTCGTATCGGTCGTCCGTCCCACTGGGTTATTAGAGTAAAAGGAATAGAGAGTACTCTTGTGTCTGCGCACACACTTGGGCATTATAAAATTATTCCTGCGTAACTGGCCTTGGTTTCAATGAAATCGGCCACCGTCACCGAAACCGGTGTGGGAGTTATTATTATATGGTTAAAGTTAACTTAAAAGTTGGAAGCCGGCGACATGAAGCGGCAACAGACGACGTGTCGTCGCGACACTGCTGGTATCTATATATCTATACCCTGCGGAGCTAGCGACACTTTGATAGAAATACATAGAAACAGTAGTGTCGCGATGACATGTCGTCTGCTGCCGCTTCATGTCGCCCGCTGCCAACCGGAACCTTAAGTAATTAGTCATTACTTTTTTATGTGTAAAGTTTATTACATAGTGTCGCTTCACGTTGGGCCTAGAATATGGGTAATCAAGATAGCGACCTTCATTGCGCAGCTACTGTCTGCGGTATGCCTCGACATTGCTCGTGGGCAATTAAAAACGAAAACGCCTTACACATTTTTGATAGCATTGTATTGATATGAGTCAATTCCGACAGTTTTATTTTTTATTTTTGTAGATTTTTTTCCTATTGTTCGTTGACTCTCTCTCCACGTGTGTTGCATAGTTCAGTTGATGTGAACTAATGTTGCAAAGCTTTTACCCCTCCCCCCCACACCCCCACCTGCGGCGCTCATTACTGCGGCGTCTGTGGATTTATCGGACCTCTTACAAATTATGTGTTCCTGGTGCTGTGACACTTTTGTTATGAACAAATTCGTACGAACGTACGGTTTGGTTGTACGGTTTGGGTGTGGCAATGCAGCTAAACGTAATTAAAGTCTGTGTAAGTATAAAAATGGACAGACTTCAAAACTCACGTAATTGAAGTCTGTCCATTCAATACAAATTTAGAAATGCATATACGCGTCGCGTTGCGGTCTGAATTGACCCTAACAACTGCTATTCCTAAAGTAGGCTGTAGTCTGAGATGTGAGGAAAGACAAGGAGGAAAGTAAAGAAGTATTACTAAAGTTTATTCAATAAATCATTAATTTATTTTATTAAAACATATTTACACTGTCGTGCAATCCACATTTATACAGATAATATTTAATAATATGATAATACGAAAAACTCAACAACAGACATAACAGGAAAAAAACCACAGTTAATTAACTTCAACAATAGGCTTTCCTCCTTCTATCAACCACGCTGATCCACTGGTTGCCTTCTCGAATATGCCAACTGCCGCCTTCCCGACGTCCTCGACTTCCTGCCACAGTTGGGTGGTCAGGTACTCCGAGAAGTCACCCTTCAGGCCATCATCCCACAGCACCGGTTCAGCTATCAGCTCCGTCCTCGTGAACCCTGGACAGACGGCCACCACCCTCACACCGGATCTCTCGAAGTTTTGCAAATGTCCCAAAGACCTGGTGAAGCCCATCACTGCGAATTTGGACGCATGGTATACCGGCATGTACGGCTCACGTCTGAAACCGTATATCGAGGCTATGTTCATGATGGTGCCGCCTTTCCCGTTCTTGTCTATCCTCATGTGCTCCCAGAACCTCAGAGACCAGTCTATCAGCGCCAGCACGTTCAAATCTATCGTCTTCCTCGTGTTCAGCTCATTTAACACTCCAGCGTTGTTCACCAAAACGTCGACAGTTTTGAAGGTGCCCATTATCTTCTCCGACACATTATCGAGATCTTTAGTGACGTCACACTTGATAAAAACTGCTTTATTACTTCCATAAGTAGAATTCAGGTTCGCTGCGGCTTCGATCCCTTGTTTTTCGTTAACATCGAGTATGACGACTGTTTTTGCACCTTTTTTTAGGAAGTTGTCTGCTATAGATTTGCCGATACCGGCCGCTCCCCCCGTGATCACGACGACTTTGTTCTTCAAGTCTTTCGCCATCTCTCCACGGTTATCTTAGTTTTGACTGACCGAGGTCCGCGAGGGCCGCGTTTATATAACTATCTGGTTTTACATTAATTATAAACAAAGATAAGCCATATTTTCTAAATAAAGATAGTAACAACAATCGTATAAACAGTGCACACTGCACAATCTGATTTCGATCGATTTGATGCGCACAAGTCTAAGAAATTGTTTACATTGAATTAGACTAATCACTAAAGTATTATAAATCAATCATCTAACTAAACTTATTCGGATCTAAATGTGAGTAAGGGAGGTCATATCGCTGTAGGTAAATCCTTTCAGTTGAAATCAAATTTCCGATAAAATTCATACCCACGAATATTGAGTAACCTTGATATATTTATCTTGATAATATATTACGAGTTAAAAAAAATACTTGATATATCAAAATGTATGCTATGCGATAACAGCGATAAAACTCATTAATTGGTTACAAACATATCAACGTTGACCGTAATTGTTATTCCTTCTTATATCTTGAGGTGAAAGACTATCATTTAATAACGATACTTAAGGAAAAATAAGTCATTATAATAATGCAAGATAATCATGCAATTGATGAAATAAATGCGGGAGATTAGCTTACAATGGTATGAAATAATTATAGCAAAAAAACAATCCATTGTAGATTATTTATACAGTATTTTCATAGCGAAGTAACCACTCTGCAAATACTGTAGTGCTTGAAAAAAAAATGTCCGTGTGCCCCAGCACATACGGCATTTTCGCAACATTGTCGGCCTAGTCCAGAGGAAAGAACTAGTCAATACGTCTGGGACCAACTCTGCGCGGGTTTCCTCACGATGTTTTCCTTCACCGTACGAGCGTCCGTATTATGCACTTGAGATCTGAAAATGTCTCATTGGTACACGTCTCCACCCGGGATCGATCCTGCACCCTGTTGATTGCGAACCGACGGTCGGCACCTGCATCAGCACCTGACAAAGGCCGCGCTGCCGGCGCCGTGGCGGGCGTGCAGGGTATTTTTTATGAAATAAGGTGGCAAACGAGCTAACGGGTCACCTGATGGAAAGCAACTACCGTCGTCCATGGACACTCGCAACATCAGAAGAACTGCAGGTGCATTGCCGGCCTTTTAAGAGGGAATACGCTCTCTTCTTGAAGGTTTGCAGATCGTATAGGTCCGGAAACTGCTGGTGACAGTTCGTTTCAGAGTTTTACAGTGCGCGGCAGAAAGTTACGCGAAAAACGCACGGTGGAAGACTGCGGCCACTCATCAAGTTGATGAGGATGGTATATTTTTTGCGTGGGGCGATGGCGAAATGTTGCAGCAGGTATGATTCTGAACAATTCCTCAGAGCACTCCCCGTGACACAACCGATAGAGGATGCAGAATGAAGCTACATCTCGGCGAAATTCCAAGGGGTCCAAGCTGTTTGATTTTTTTTTCAAAATATTAAAAACTAGACCCGCCCCGGCTTCGCCCGTGGGACATACATATAGCCTATGTCACTCAGGGATAACATACTTGTCTAATAGTAAAAGAATTTTTAAAATCAGCCCAGTTGTTTTTAGTTTTTGAGTTTATCCATTACAAACAAATTTTTCCTCTTTATAATATTGGTATGAAGTATGATATTTTTCTTGGCTTTGTATGAAATGGAGTAGAATTAAAAGATAGTTTCATACAATTTACAATATTGATATTTAAAACATCACGATGAAAAACTAATAAAGAAATTAATATTATGCATAAGAGCTTGTAGCACCTCCATTGTGGTTATCGCAGACGCCAGACAAAATTTCCTACAGAGAAAATTTCCTACTCTTTATGTAGTAACCGTTTTTTTGTTAAATCAATAGTTTCAGCGTACGAGAGCCGCAAAGTTCACTCCGACACGCGTTTTGGCCAAATAACTCATTTCCACACCACCATGAGGCGGAGTAAGTGGCGCGTTTTTTTTTGTGGTATCCCCAGTAGGCCTAATCTGGGTGCACGGTAGTGCACCCGCCGAGACGAGCCAAGCGAAGCGCAAGGGCACTACCTACCTTTTCTCGAAGTGTTTCGCCGTTTTTTTGAACCTTCATAGAATTGGTTTCCGTTGTAGCAGATAGTTCATGAATATTGTAATTTTCGTTCCCCATCTCCTAAAATGGGAGGGTGGAAGTTGACCCTCATAGAGTTGGTTTCCGATGTGCCAGATAGTTTATATTCTCAGGATATGATGTCAATAATAGACTTATTAAACATACAAAGTCTCAATTGAAATTTGAATAGGTCTAATACTTTGTATTTTATTGATATCTAAAGTACGCCGTAAAATAAGTAAGGGGGGTAATGGAAGTTTAAATGAGACTTTTACCAATTTTATGAATAAGGACATTAAGGTTTACACGGGATGGACATTAACTAAAAACCTCTTAATAAAAATAAAAAAAAAAACAATATGACTAAAAAGACTGCCTAGCAAGTAGCAACTTACAAAAAGGAGTGAAATCCCACCAAAAACATTTCATGTAAAATGTAATCTCGACGACCACAAAAGGTTTGCCCTGTGAAAAAGACATCAGATCTAATGTAGAGCCAAGCTTCTGAATCGACGCGGCCTAACTCTATCGACCCTAACTCCAACAAATTCTACATATCTGTAAGTATGTATGGCTTCGCTGTTTCGCTACCGTCGTGGAGGTGAGGCGAATATTTAGTTTCTGATCAGAAGTAAGTAACGTAACAGCCAAGCCGAACATACTTACAGTACCCGGCGATAAATATTGCACATCGACCTTTGGAAAGTGACGGTCGGCTAATTTCGGTTTTGTAGAGCGTTATCTCTTACGCACGAAATACAAAAAGTCCGGTATATATTAGGAGCTGTTAAAAAAAAAACATAATTATTATGGTTTGCTTCTTTTGACAATTTTATTATTCTTTGTATAAAATACACCAAATTTTCTATAAGTTATGGCTTTAGGTTCGGGTAAAATAAAATAAAAAAGCGTGTTCAAATTATGTTTACGTACATTTTAATTCTTTTGGAAAATTACAGCTGTAGCAAATTTAGGGGTGTTAACAACTCTAGATATATATTTTGAACTGGACGCGACAGCACTCTATTGAATTTGAACAACGACTGACATAATGTCAAATAGGTGCGTGCTACAAAGATAACGCTCTATGAAACCGAAATTAGCCGATTGTCTCTTTCCAGAGGTCGATGTGCAATATTTATTGCCGGGTATTGTACTGATGTATAATATGTAGAATTTGTTGGAGTAAGGGTCGATAGAGTTAGGCCACGTCGATTCAGAAGCTTGGCTCTACATTAGATCTGATGTCTTATTCACAGGGCAAACCTTTTGTGGTCGTCGAGGTTACATTTTACATGAAATGTCTTTGGTGGGATTTTACTCCTTTTTGTAAGTTGCTACTTGCTAGGCAGTCTTTTTAGTCATTTTGTTTTTTTTTTATTTTTTATTAAGAGGTTTTTAGTTAATGTCCATCCCGTGTAAACCTTAATGTTCTTATTCATAAAATTGGTGAAAGTCTCACTTAAACTTCCATTACCCCCTACTAAACTTATTTTACGGCGTACTTATAACCAAATTTCGGCGTATTTTAGATATCAATAAAATACAAAGTATTAGACCTATTCAATTGAGACTTTGTATGTTTAATAAGTCTATTATTGACATCATATCCTGAGAATATAAACTATCTGGCACATCGGAAACCAACTCTATGAGGGTCAACTTCCACCCCCCCATTTTAGGGGATGAGTAACGAAAATTACAAGTTTATGAATTTTTTTGTTGGTTGTATGTATACTAAACTTAGATTACATAGCAAATTTCAGCTTTCTAGCACTTCAGGAAGTAGCATTATTTTGACGATCGACGAAATCGGTGTATTTAAGATATCAATAAAATCTAAAGTATAAGAGTTATTCAATTGAGACTTTGTATGCTTAATAAGTTTATTGGTACCATCATATCCTGAAAATTTGAACTATCTGCTACAACGGAAACCATGGTGGTGTGGAAATGTGTTATTAGGCCAAAACGCGTGTTGGAGTGAACTTTGTGGCTCTCGTACGCTGAAACTATTGATTTTACAAAAAAAAAGTTACTACATAAAGTGTAGGAAATTTTCTCTTGTTTAATGTATTACATAACTATTTTCATTGTAAAATGAGTTGGAACGGAGTTATTCTCAAAAAACTGTATTTAAGCGCCATCTTTCCAATATGGCGGCACGAGCGGCAAAGATACGAGGTGGCAAAGTGAAATTTCGAAAAGAGCACGTCGAAATCTATAAAACGACCAATTTTCAAAACTCCCGGAAAACTTTCCAGGTAACCATCTTTTTGAGCACCAAATGATTGTACTATTAGGTGATACGAAATTCAAATTCAAATTCATTTATTTTGTTCAACACATAGGCCTCTATGGGCATGCAAAATTAACAATTAAAAAAATATAATTACAGTCTACATTCTACAACAATTATTAAAAATGATGTCATGCGATTACCAATTACCAATAGGTCATAAAAGTATTAAAGTCAAAAATAATTATTATAATATAGTAAAATTAATTCATTAATATTATTCAAAATTATTAGGTATGTGTAAAATGTCAATATTAAATTAAAATGTCAGTGTAAATAGGTAGTAAATTTCTCCATAAAAATATTAAAAACATGTCATAGTACGTAATAAATTTAGAATAATATTATTAACATTCGATACATATTATGTTTAAAATTTACATTCTTAACCAATTAATTAGTCATGAAAGAGATCTTCGACAGTATAGAAGCATTTTTCAATTAAATACTTTTTTAATTCATTTTTAAATCTTTGAATGCTGTCTATTTCCTTAAGACTCTGCGGTA
Organism: Polyommatus iphigenia; assembly: GCA_963422495.1. Taxonomy (NCBI): domain Eukaryota; kingdom Metazoa; phylum Arthropoda; class Insecta; order Lepidoptera; family Lycaenidae; genus Polyommatus; species Polyommatus iphigenia. The sequence continues at coordinate 13,130,537 of OY730181.1, read as the reverse complement.
GTTTATTATATATTTTAGTTGTCATACCAAAAACATTTTTTCTAATTAGGGTGGTTTTTGATCCAACACAACATAATTTGTCGGCTAGTCTTTTTGTGTTGAAACGCTCAAACAAATGTAGGTTTGATCGCACAAATAATGCTACTTCGTATATGTACAAACACGGAAAGGTAAGAAGTTTATATTTTTTAAAATACGGCTGACAACTCTCAGTTGTACGTATGTTGGCTATAATTCTGATACATTTCTTTTGCGCCTTAAATATATCTACACGCATGGTGGAGTTACCCCAGAATATGATACAATAACGAAGAGTGGAGACTACGAAACCGTTGTAGGCCATTAACAAACCTTTTTCATTAACCACTTTTGAGGTAAGTATACAGAGCATAAGAAAATTGATTTACTTTTTTACATACATGTTCTGAATGTTTTACCCATTTAAGATCTTTTTCGATATATTGTTACGTGCTAGGGTTCGAGGATTCGGAGAGAAAGACCTGGTGACTCTCTGGAAGACTTTATTCACTGACACTAGCTCACACAAATCACTAAGTCCAAACACTAAGCACTAGATCCAAATCACTGAGCACTATCACTGTCCTAGGTCCTAGCCGAGTCGTAGGTTCACTATCAAAATCACTCACTATTGATCACTTGTTTTCACTTCGAAGTCGCCTCGAAGATCGCTCAGATAAAACTGAATCCCGGGCCGTCCACCTGCGCCTATTTATATGGGCGACTCGAATTCTAGAAAGTTCCTTACTCGATTCACGTAAACAAGTAAACACGTAAACAAGTAAACAACGGTCGGAACTTTCTAGGAGATTCGAGCATGTACCAACTAGCGCCATCTAGTTTCGAGTAGGGGATTTATGTGTAGTGTGTCCCCTAGTTTTGCCGGTTCGACGCTAGATGGCTCTGTGTGTCCGTATCCGTAACACTACTCCCCTCTTAGAGATGCTCGTCCCGAGCATCATTATTACTGCCATGGTAATGCGCCAGACGGTCTATGTGTACCACTTTGAATATCTCTCTTGGTTGCTTTTGAATCCTGTAAGTCACATCATTCAATCGGGTAACCACTTTGTATGGGCCGTCCCACTTGGTCTACAACTTTGGAGATTTCCCTTTTCGCCGAGTTGGGTTATGCAACCACACCAGTGACCCTTCTTCGAAGCCGCTCGTGTTCGATTTCCGGTCGTATCTGGTCCTCATGTTCTCACTTGACTGCAACCCATTTTCCCGAACCATGGCGTGTATATAGCGCATCTTTTCCCTTAAATCGCAGACATAGTCTTGTACGGTCTTCGGTTCCTCCGGTGACCCTCCTGTCAAGAGGTCTACTGGTACTCGCAGTTCTCTACCGTAATTGACATACGCCGGGGTAGCTTTTATGCTCTCATGCTCGGCGGTACGGTACGACAGAAGGAAGAGCGGTATATACCTGTCCCAATCCTTTTGTTTGTCATCTACCAGTTTCGCCAAATGCCTCTCAAGGGTCTGGTTAAATCTCTCAACCATTCCATCAGACTGTGGATGGTACGCGGTGGTCCTCGTTTTATGCATTCCCAAAATTCTGCACACTTCCTGGAAGACCTGCGATTCGAAATTCCTGCCCTGATCGGAATGGATTTCTAGAGGCACACCAAAGCGTGATATCACTTCTTCGACTAGCTTAGAAGCAACTGTTGTAGCTTCCTGGTTTGGTATGGCGAACACTTCGGGCCATTTGGTGAAGTAATCCATGACCACCATAAAATACTTGTTTCCCGATTCCGTTACAGGAAATGGCCCAGCTACGTCAACTGCAATTCGTTCCCACGGTGCGCCAACGTTATACAAGCGCAGGTTCCCACGGCTCCTTGTTTGTGGTCCCTTCACTGCAGCGCAAGTAGTACATTTGCGGCACCAATCCTGCACATCAGCTCGACAATGCAACCAGTAGAATCGTTCTCGCACTTTTGTTAACGTCCTCTTGACACCTAGATGACCTCCTGATACGCCATCGTGTATTTCACGGAGAACATCTGGTACTCTCGTCCTTGGGACAACTATCTGAAGATGGAACTCTCTGCCGTTAGTCTTCTCCCATTTCCGGTAAAGTATTCCATTTTGAAGTATCAGACTGTCCCATTGCGCCCAGTACGCCTTAGTGACAGCGCCAGTGGGTGCAACTTCACTCCAGATTGGTTTTACGTCACCGCGTTTCTTCCATGTGATGATATTCCGAAGGTCGTCATCTCTTTCTTGAGCCTCTCTCATAGCATCATTCTCCCAGAGACCCAAGGGACTTGTTCTGGTTAACTTTAATGTCATTTCATTAGATTCCTGCTTAACACAGTGTTTGCAGTCCTCTGAACACGGCCTTCGTGAAAGTGCGTCAGCATTCCCATGCGCCTTTCCGCTGCGGTGTTCCGTCTTGAAGTCATACTCCTGTAGTTGTTCAATCCATCGAGCTACTTGGCCTTCTGGGTTCTTGAATTGCAGTAGCCACTTCAAGGCTGCGTGATCAGTTCGCAGTAAAAACTGTCTGCCGATGAGATATTTGCTGAAATGTTGTAGCATCTTTACAACAGCCAAGAGTTCTCTTCTTGTCACACAGTAGTTTCTCTCTGGCTTAGATAAAGATTTGCTGAAATATGCAATTACAACTTCTCTTTCACCCTGTTTTTGAGATAACACCCCTCCAATGGCCGTGTTGCTTGCGTCCGTGTCGACTATAAACTGACTTGCAGGTTGTGGATACCCCAGGATTGGTGTTTCACACAGATGTTTCTTCAGTTTCTGAAAAGAATCTTCAGAAGTCTCGTCCCAGATAAACTGTCGTTTATCCTCTGTCAGCCGATGTAATGGCTTGGCTATCTCCGAGAATCCCTTAACAAAACGCCTGTAGTAGGAGCATAAGCCGAGAAATGCCCGCACTTCGGTTTTGTTCTTAGGGGTTGGCCAATTTTGAACTGCTTCCAGTTTCTCCGGGTCCGTCTGGATTCCATCACTGGAGATGACATGGCCGAGATAATTGACCTTACTCCTGAATAAACGACATTTTTTCGGATTCAACTTTAACTTGGCCCCCTCTATTTTGGCGAAAACACGTTCTAAGTTTCGCAAATGGTCCTCGAAGTCGCGGCCAACAATGATGACGTCATCCAAGTAGACTAAGCAAGCCTCTCCAACTAAGCCTGCCAGTACACACTCCATGAGTCGCTCAAATGTGGCAGGTGCGTTGCACAATCCAAAGGGCATGACGTTAAACTGCCATAAACCTTTACCGGTGGAGAAAGCTGTCTTCTCCTTGTCTTTTGGGTGAATTTCCACCTGCCAGTATCCAGATTTCAGGTCCAGGGTCGAGAACCATTTCATGCCACTCAAGGTATCCAGAGTGTCGTCAATTCGAGGTAATGGATAGCTGTCCTTCTTAGTGACATCATTGAGACGCCTGTAGTCCACACAGAATCTTGTGCTGCCATCTTTCTTCTTCACTAACACAACAGGTGAGCACCACGGACTTGCAGACGGTTCAATAATCTTATGCCTTCTCATGTCCTCCAAAAGGCTTTCAACTTCTTTTTCCTTTGCAATGGGTATCCGTCATGCTCGTTGACGAATTGGGTTCTCGCTTCCGGTATCTATCCTGTGCTGAACCATCGAAGTTCTTCCAAGGTCGCCTTCCTGACTGGAGAAGATATTCGCGTGGCGTTGTAAAAACTTCTTAGCTTTCATGCTCTGCGAATAAGTCAGATTACTCTTGCAGTCATCGAGTAGCTCAGTCACTATTCCATAGTTGCTGCTGTTGGCTGAGTCTGAGCCTGTGATCGAACTACACTTTCTCATCCAGACAACTTCCTCGCACTTTCCAATGACGTCACCTTTGTTCAAGCAGATCTCGCGATCACCAAGATTCAAAACCTTGACCACAGCGTTACTGCTTCCACTAACAAGGGTTCTCGCCGTCATCAGTTTTTGCGCTGATGTCTTGCTAGGTGTGTCTTCGATCAACACACATCTGTTTGACTTCTTCTTTCCAGCTGGCGGTAGTTTCACCAGCACTCTAGCTTCCGCTCGTCCAGGTATAATGACTTCCTTTACACATGCGACTTTCCCGCAGGCGCCTCCAAGGATGAAAATTTCTTCTTCGCCACACTTGAAAACTCCGTCAGCGACATTAATTCCGCAGTTGTGCTTCTTCATGAAATCCAAACCCAAGATGCAATCATCCATAATCTCAGCCACGATAACGTCATGAGGGTATGAGGACCCCCCTACATTAATCGTAACTGACATTTCTCCCAGGACGGGTATTGGCTGACCGGAGGCAGTAAGAAGCCAACAGTTAATTCTCCTCTTATGTCTACTTGCGGCTTTTACTAGATTTGGGTTCACTATCGTTCTAGAGGCTCCTGTGTCTAGAGTCATTTTGCAATCCGTCCTGTTAATAGTCCCCTGAATCACAAGACTATTCCCGCTGCATGCTTGGGAGATAACAGTTATCGGGGCTTCCTCCGCGTCAGCCAGTACTCGCCCCTTAGTCCTGGCTTTTATTCGTTTCCCTGATCCCGGGCAGGGGACGAAGCTCCTTGCTTCTTCAGCTCCTCTACTTGTTCCTCGAGCCTTTTCATCCTTGCCATCTGGGTCTCCTTCTGCGGGCAGTTGAGCTGAAGATGGCCCCTCTCACCGCACTTGTAGCACATGGCTCCAAAACTTCTCTTCGTGGGAGCCTTGACCTCCTTAACATCCTCAGAGACCTCATGGATCTTATGGGTCTGTCGTATGTCACGGCGAACAGCCTCGACCTCCAAAGCATGCGCCAATGCTTCCTTTAGCGAGGTGTGGTGACGTAGCCTCACTGCAGCTCTGACCTCGAGGTCCCTGATTCCGTCGACAAATGCTTGCACAATATTCGTGTCGATCATCTTGGAATCGGCTCCTGGGTGTGCCTTCTTGACAAGTTTTTCAATTTCCAACGCCCATTGCTGTAGTCCCTCTCCTGAGCGTTGGACTCTGTCACGAAGTTGAGCACGGAACACGTGCTCCAGGTGTCGCTCCCCGTATCTGGATTCAAGGGCCTCCATCAGGTCTTGGAACCCCTTCCCTGTATGTGCTTCTAGGACCGACAAAGCTTGCCCTCTGAGCGCAACAGTGAGAGCGGTCAGGCATTGTTCGTCAGTCCATCCGTTGGCAGAAGCAACCGTCTGGAATTGCTGACGATAAGCGTTCCAAGAAGTAGTACCGTCGTATGGTGGCACTTTAACTTTTGGTCCTTGTACCACTTGCACCACTCCGGTAGTTCCACTAGACACCGCCACTCCTGTGGTTTCCAGGCGCACTACTTTCTTCTGAAGTTCAGTAAGGCCGGTTTTCACATTTTCCACATCCAATCCTAACCCCGTAACTCGTTCGTCCATTATGTCGACATCTTTTCGGAGCTTAACCACCGTGTCACTTACATCCTTTATAGCTCCAAGTGTTTTTTCTTGGAGGACTTTTTGTTGCTCTTGTGACTCCTGCAAGGCGCAGAGCTTGCGTTCTTGCAACTCTTGCAAAGCGCCAAGCTTGCGATCATGTGACTCTTGCAACGCGCTGAGCTTGCGGTCTTGTGCCCTTTGAGAATCTTGCAACGCCCCGAGCTTGCGGTCTTGTGACTCCTGCAAAGCCTGAATTAACCCAATTATGCTTTCCAATTGAGGAGCCATTTGAGGGGCCGTAGAAACTACGGGCGTGGCAGGATGGATGGAGTTAGTTGACGGGGCCTGAGCAGGCGGGGCCAAGTGGGCGGAGCCAGTGGGCGTGGCCTGAGTGGGCGTGGCCTGAGTGGGCGTGGCCTGGTGGGCGGAGCTAGTGGGCGTGGCCATGTCCAGAGTGGGCGGGGCCTGAGGGGCGTGGTCGGTGGGCGGATCCCGGTGGGCGGAGCCAGTGGGCGTGGTTTCACCCGAAGTGGGTGGAGCCTGGGGGCGTGGTCGGTGGGCGGAGCCTGGTGGGCGGGGCCAGCGGGTGGGGCCTGCCCCGCAGTGGGCGGAGCTTGGTCCCCAGTGGGTGTGGCCTCCGCAGCTCCACCTCCAACTCCTCTCTCGGAGTCAATGGCAGCAGCTGGCTGCGCCCTTGTCCTGACACTCCCCTTGAAGTCCTCTCTCGGAGTCAATGGCATCTCCAAATCCCACTTCTGACACCAGTTGTTACGTGCTAGGGTTCGAGGATTCGGAGAGAAAGACCTGGTGACTCTCTGGAAGACTTTATTCACTGACACTAGCTCACACAAATCACTAAGTCCAAACACTAAGCACTAGATCCAAATCACTGAGCACTATCACTGTCCTAGGTCCTAGCCGAGTCGTAGGTTCACTATCACAATCACTCACTATTGATCACTTGTTTTCACTTCGAAGTCGCCTCGAAGATCGCTCAGATAAAACTGAATCCCGGGCCGTCCACCTGCGCCTATTTATATGGGCGACTCGAATTCTAGAAAGTTCCTTACTCGATTCACGTAAACAAGTAAACACGTAAACAAGTAAACAACGGTCGGAACTTTCTAGGAGATTCGAGCATGTACCAACTAGCGCCATCTAGTTTCGAGTAGGGGATTTATGTGTAGTGTGTCCCCTAGTTTTGCCGGTTCGACGCTAGATGGCTCTGTGTGTCCGTATCCGTAACAATATATATACCTAGAAATTTTGTAACTCCAATATCTTCAATTTTATCCCCATTATATTTGATATTTAATGTGTTTAGTAGTGGCTTTCTTTGCGGGAATTTCATAATTTATGTTTTCTTTAGATTTATGAGTAAGTTATTAGATTTCAACCAATTTATAATGTCAATTAAACTTTTATTTATGTCATTTTCGTAACTACTAAGATCATAACAGGTAAACACGACAGTACTGTCGTCTACGAATAGAGTCATGGGGTACTTTATGCAGCGAGGGAAATCATTTATGTATATAAGAAATAAAAGAGGCCCGAGGACACTACCCTGGGGAACGCCATATTCTAGTTTTCGAGGTTTTGAGGAGTATGTAAGCTCTGTTTTTATTTTTGCACATATTCTTGTAATTTGAGTAATTTGGGTCCTATTTGTAAGAAAGGATTTTATCAAATTAAGGATACTTCCTCTTACCCCATATATATTCAATTTTTCTATTAGGATATCATGTCTTACGCAGTCAAAGGCTTTAGAGATATCCATAAATAGAGCTGTCACTGGTGTAGATTTGTCAATATTTAAGACTATTTTGTTTAAGAAATTATAAATAGCCAAATTAATAGATAAATCCTTTCTGAATCCCTTTTGTTCTTCAGCAAATAGATTAAATTTTTCAAAAAATAAATACAAAGTTTTATGTATAATTTTTTCTATAATTTTCGAGAAAACGGAAATAATAGCAATTGGACAGTAACACGTTACATCCTCTTTTTCGCCTTTTTTAAATAGAGGTTTGATTATGGCTGTTTTGAGTTCAGTAGGAAATATGCCATCCTCTATACAAAGATTGATAATATAACTAAGCGGTGATGTTAACACTAACATTATTTTCTCTACATGATTTAGGTAGTTTGTTGTATATTTTAGAAGACATTCCAATTATACTTTTAGACATGAGCGTAGTTTTATAGGTTGCAGTAATAATCTTGTTTTTATCACGTCTATTCCTATCTACAATATTAGACTTTTTAGGAAACAGATCATGATTTTTATGTACAAACAATGCTATTTCTAGTATGTATAATGACGGAAGCGTGAGAATTTTATATTTAACAAAACTTGGCTTACAGCTATCGGTTACTCTCAAGCCAAACATTGCCCGAATACAGCGTTTTTGCATCTTGAAGATTATATCATTGTTTGTTGAGTTCCCCCAAAAGATTATGCCATAACGTAGAAGCGATGCGACCATACCATGGTAGGCTGATAAGAGTCCATCAGTGTTCATTATGGATGCTAACTTCAGAAGCGCATAAGAACTACTACTAATCTTTTTACTCAGTTGTTCAATGTGAGGTTTCCAATTTAGTTTACTGTCAATAATTAGTCCCAGAAATTTAGCACTGTCAACTTGGTCAATTTTAGTGTTATTATAATGCACACAAATCTTTGGTGGCAACTTTCTTTGAAAAAACTGGATGATAGTTGTTTTAGCTAAGTTAATTTTTAAATTGTTATTGTCAAGCCAAGCTATAATTGATTTTAATGTTTGGATAATGTCATTTTCATAGTTTGTTAAATTGTCACAATCAATAGTTATCGTACTGTCGTCAGCAAAGAGTGTGAAGGGTCTGTTAATACATTTGGGAAAGTCGTTTATATAGATTAAAAATAAAAGAGGACCCAACACACTGCCTTGTGGAACTCCATAAAGTAAGTGTCTGATTTTTGATAGAGTAATCTCTTCATAACGTGTTTTAAAATTTAGCCGTATTATTTCAGTGTATTGTATTCTTTTTTGTGAGATACGATTCTATAAGTTTTAAGGTAATCCCGCGTATACCATATGCTTCAAGTTTTTTAAGTAAAATTCTGTGGTCAATATTGTCAAAGGCTTGAGTCATGTCACAGAAAATAGAGCAAACTAGGTTTCCATTGTCCATATTTTACATTACATTTTGTAAAAAGTCAAAAATAGCTCTATTAATACCTACATTACGGCGAAAACCTTTTTGTTCCTTACATAAAATGTCAAATTTTTCAAAAAAAGTGTACAGGTAATTATATATATATTTTTCAAAGATTTTAGATATGACAGATGTCAGAGCAATGGGTCTATAATTGTGTAATAAGCTTTTATCGTTTTTTTTATATAATGGTTTTATAATTGAAATTTTTAGTATCGGGAAATACTCCATCTATGATACCTAGGTTTAAAATATAGCTAATGGGGCCTGAGATAATATTACTTACCGATTTTATAAATTGAATTATTTAATAAGTCTTGTAAATGAACATTTAATAGATTTGCTTTACTTAAAAGGCCGTTTATATTTAGATGAAAGACATTAAGATTATTTATCAAGAAAAAATGAATCTGAGCCTGGATATTTTAAATTATTTGTTTCATCTTTACAATTATTATATTCTGTATCACAATTATCAAGTTCATAATCAAGAGTTTGTGTAAATTTTTCCGACATTGAAGCTTTAGGATGTGTACTATGTACTCTACATTTGCGATCTGATATCTCGGTATAATACATTGCCATTTTTTGTTGATATTCTAGACGAAGAATTTCTTTTAATAGGAAGCGACTTACAAGTAATGGAAAACGTGTTCTGACGTGAAATCGTTCAAAATCCATGTCGACAAATGTAGAGTTCGTATGGCGTTTGCATATATAGTTAAGTTCATAGTTTACTTTCTTAACATTTAGGTATTTTTGAACTGGAATGTTACAAATAAGTACATTAGTTTTTTTCAATAAGTTCACCCAAGTTTCTAAATGGTATTGAAGCTCAAAGGGGGATTTTTTTCATTCGCACCAGCAATCAGTATGATATAGTCTTGTGTTGTCAGTTTTGATAATTCTTCATTCTCCGATAGAAGCAAGTCATTTAGTTTCGCTCCGGGTTTGCAAAAAGTAGTTACTAAGAAATTCTCGCCTGTAAGTTTTTGAAGATATTGCCGAACACCTTTGCCTAGTTGATCACAGATAATGACGATTCTACTTTTGTTTATATGGGACTTTGGTATCTCAAAATAAGAGTCAATTTTATTATTATTATTACTATTGAGTAGGTAGGAACTTCTGTTTATAATATCTTGTAATTTTTTTATTTCTTGTTTTGCATTTAATAATTCATTTTCTAATAATTCTATTTTCTCTTTAAAATTTTCGGTCATCTGTGTTATATTATGTTCACTGGGTAGCATGTTTCTTACACTTCCTTTATTCACAGTTGTTTTTATTTTCCTAATGATAGGCGATGTTATACTATGAAGGGATTTTTCAGTAATGCCAATTTTTTAAAATATGTTTAATGTTTTTTCTTGCTGTGATATAATTCGTTTTAATTCCACGTTTTCTAAAGATAATTTTGATATCTCTTCATGAGCTGAGTCCAGTTGTATTTTTTGACTTTGAATTTGATCTTTGAGATCCTTTGTGATTTCATCATTATATATGGATGTGTCTGGTACACTTTGAGATGATAGGTCAAAACAGCTCTCCATACTTGTTTTTTCATCATTGATTAGTGACAGATCTACATATGATTTTGATTTCTTTTTGCGTAGAATCCATATCTTTTTTCTGTATTTTTCTTATTGATTCTAAAAATGTAAAACTATTGAGTTGTAGGAACGACACCTATTGACAAGTAGATACTGCTAATTAATTACAGCAAAAGCGACATCTGTGCCCTTCTATGGAAATAATTTGTTTTAAGAATTAAGAGTGACATCTATTGTCTTTTTAGTAAATTAATTTTAGGAGCGACACCTATTGACGAGTAGGTACTGCTAATTAATTACAGCAAAAGCGACATCTGTGTCCATCTATGGAAATAATTTGTTTTAAGAGTTACATCTATTGTCTTTTTAGTAAATTAATTGTAGGAGCGACACCTATTGACGAGTAGATACTGCTAATTAATTACAGCAAAAGCGACATCTGTGTCCATCTATGGAAATAATTTGTTTCAAAAAAGTGACATCTATTGTCTTTTTGGTAAATTAATTGTAGGAGCGACACCTATTGACGAGTAGATACTGCTAATTAATTATAGCAAAAGCAACATCAGAGCCTGTGTCCATCTATGGAAATAATTTGTTTTAAAAGTGACATCTATTGTCTTTTTGATAAATTAATTGTAGTAGCGACATCTATTGTTGAGTAGTACGCAACTTTCGCATCGACCGTTGCTATATTCTTCAATTCAAATTTCCTTTGTTCTATTGATATTATTACGTTATTTTCTGACTGACCATATAAATAATTTTTACTATTCACAACTTATTTATTGGCTATCACACAATTGTACATGATGATTTGAAAATGATAATATACAGTTTTTGACTCACTTTAAACGCTTTATTAGGCTGGCAGTTTTTACACCATTATCTTCTAATTTCACTAGTGTTTATCTTGGATAACACTGTCACTAATAGTTTAATTGTCACTTATCACTATTTAATTTAGTTCTCAGTTGTAGAGTCACTTTTTCCACTTAAAAAGATTATTTAATACGGAGACGATGTGAACCGTGTAACGCCCTCTAGCGCCTTAAATAAATGCAACAGTATGGAGATTTAGCGATTTAAATGCAATTATAGTTCCTTGATTGTTCGGCAGAGGGAGTACTGTCGCTCGATTGCTATCGTATTGTTTTGGCTGTTATGTGATACGAAACTGCTATTTTGGACCAATTATCGCGCAATAATTGCGATTGCATTGCGCTCGCGAGATACGTGATAGCCCAGACGGCTCGCTCCGAGCTAGCCAGCAGCGGCACGTAGGGTACACGATAGAACCTGTTTACGCGGCAAAATAAAATAATGGTACAGGCTAAACCGAATAATATTCGGTATTCGGTTATTCGGCCAAATCAGTATTCGGCGCATCTTTAATAAATACTTTAGCATTAAACTCATGGTAGAGCTACTGGTGTGCACACCTGCGCGACTACGGTGCGAACCGGTAGATTATTCCCGCTCTGCCGACGCGCGACGCGACGCGAACGTCCCGCCGCGACGTCCGGGTCAAGTTCGAAGTCACACTCAGACCCGTCGACGATTTCATTGAACTCGTAGAGAGAAATGTCAACGCGTAGTCAACGTAATAAAAAAACCCTATTTTAATCAATCAATCAAATTTTTGAAGAATATGGTACTAGGCTGTAGGTGTTTACATTATAATCAGCTCAGACAAAGTGTGCAAATATTGTTGTCATTGAATTTATATGAAATTATATTAATACTAAGTTATTATACTAAGTTATTAATTACTAGCTGTTGCCCGCGACTTCGTCCGCGTTACCATAGTATAATAACAAAGATGAATAGTTTTCCCCATTTTGTGGTTCCTTATTCAAAGGGTAAAAACGGGACCCTATTTAAGCAAACGTCAAACGCAAACGTCAATAAACTTTCATGTTTCTAACTCAAGAAATGACGGACTTTCATTCAAACATTCAACCCCAATTTCACCCCCTTGGGGGTAGAATTTCCAAAAACGCTTAAATACCTATCCATTCATTTTTAATCAGCCGTCCAAAAATAAACTTTCATGTTTCTAACTTAAGAAATGACGGACTTTCATTTAAACTTTCAACCCCTATTTCACCCCCTTGGGGGTAGAATTTCCAAAAACGCTCCAATCATTTTTAATCGGTAGCCCAAACATAAAATTTCATGTTTCTAACTCAAGAAATAACGGACTTTCGTTGAAACTGTCAATTCCATTTTCACCCCCTTGGGGGTAGAATTTCCAAAAACGCTTAAATACGTGTCTATTCATTTTTAATCAGTAACCCAAAAATAAAGTTTCATGTTTCTAACTCAAGAAATGACGAACTTTCATTCAAACTTTCAACCCCTATTTCACCCCCTTCGGGGTAAAATTTTCAAAATTCCTTCCTTAGCAAGTGTCTACTTAATAAAACAACCCTACTCACCAAATTTCGTGGCTGTAACTTTAACAGTTTTTGCTCAGCGATGATGAATCAGTCAGTCAGTCAGGACATGTAATTTTATAAGTATAGATTTTGTAATATTGGTATAAATTGTAACTTGTAGTAATGTGGCAATTATATTCGTTACTCCGAACTCTTTAGTTACAGTTTTCAGAATAACATATTTTGACGTTGATGTCTCACTCAATTTTGATCTTAAAACTTCTGAGGATCTGCATTGTGCCATTTAGGCCAGCCATAGACCGACCGCATCTTGCAGTCGAAACCGACTGCAAAATGCGGTCGCCGTACGGCGATCTGCAGTTTTCATACTAAATTCATATCCGCAATACAGCTGTTGCAGTCGGTCCCGACTGCTCTAGAACGGTCGCGTTGGCACCGACCGCTCAAGAACTGCTCGAGCGGTGCGTGTATTGCGGATATGAATTTAGTATGAAAACTGCAGATCGCCGTGCGGCGACCGCATTTTGCAGTCGGTTTCCACTGCAAGATGCGGTCCGTCTATGGCCGGCCTTAAAGTGCCGATATTTAGTGCGACCGCACATTGGAGACACGACTGTAGTTAGACAATCTTGTTTCACATAGACAAGTCAGTCTCAGGAACAGTTGTGACTTGTGTCTATCATGTGGCGCACACCAAGTCAAAACTGTCTTGACTACGATGACGCAACGCATACAATTGTATATTAAACAGTAGAGAACGCCCGGACAGAGTAGACAGAAGTTGCCGATAGAAGTTAGAAATTTTTAAATTTGACGTATTATGACGAAAATCGCTAGGGTTGTTAACTTGTCACTACGAACTTAAAACTATGACATATTACAGGCATTAGGGTTTCCTATTACTGTATTTCTCTGGGATGTTAAACATGTTAAACACGTTAAACAGTTACCGTGCAACAGCCGTTCGGTTCACGCGTCTTATCGCTATTCGATAAATGCGCTGTCGCCGCGAGTAATATTTGTTTATTAGCCTATCAGTATAACTTACATTTTTGAGGGCGCTCCTGGCAACAGGGGCACGCATATTAACCATGGGAGAACCTGCAGTGACCCCCACCGTTAGCTACGCCAATGTAACATCAAAAACAACGTACCCGAAGAAAGATCAAGCTATTGTTCTAGATTCTATTGATGAAATTACGCTTCGTGATTACCTACTATCTCTCTCCACTGTAACCAAACCAACGTCGATCCGTTTCATTTCTCGCATAGCCAATTCAAGAATATGTGTGTATTTAGATTCTAAACAAACAGCTGATGAGTTAGTCGACGTGATTAAAAATGTCAAAGTCAAAGATAACCTACTGGAAATTAGACCGTTAATTACAAGAAATAAGAGAATTGTTCTGTCGAATGTCTGCCCCATTATACCCCATGAATTGATAGTGTACAAATTCAATGAAATTAATATCAAGATTCTATCACCGATCACATTCATGAGAGTAGGAATTCCCGGCCCTGGTTTTTCACATATTATGAGTTTTCGTTGCCAGCTATATGTGTCCCCGGAAGATGAAAAACGATTACCTGATTCTATGCAAATTAATTACGAAAACACAAACTACGGGATTTATATTACGAATGATTCCATGAAATGTTTCGTGTGTAATAACATGGGCCATTTAGCTAATCACTGTCCTCAAAATAATAAGCGTTCACCCCAAGTTAATAATAATTCCACGCAAGAGTACAATGACATCTCAAATTATCCTCCCATAGAATTTTCTAAGCCCCAGACCATAACAAGTCAACTAGAACTCAACAAAGGTATTAAGCGAATTCGTTCAAACACTACCACGGAACCTTCACAGTCAGATATTATTCAAACAGATCAAGTTATTATCGAGGATAGTCAGTCATTGAGTGAATGTACCAATGATACAGATAGCAACATCTCCCAGGAAGAAGAATTGCCAGTCAAATCATTAAAAAAGAAAAAGAAAACCCTTGACAATAGAACAGAGGAACAAGTTTGGAATGACATCAAATTTGAGCTAATAAATTCGGATACTGATTTTCCCCTTAATTTGGAACAATTTATAAGTCTTTTAGACGTTTCCCGTAACAAACAAAATATTCAAGATATCGTTAAGGACTATACACGTAACATTCCAGAATTAATTAATATGTGCCTATACCTACACCCTAAAATGAATAAGAATCTTAAAAATAGATGCACAAGATTGTCTCGGAAACTGCAAGAAATTAATCGACTTACTACCTAACTAAACTGTGTAAAACAACTTGTTTTACACATTTGTTATCTTTAAATCTTTATTGTATACCTTTGTTGTTTATAATGAAATTTTTGCAATAGAATGTTAATGGGTTTCACACTAGATTTGAAAACATAAAATTACTTGTTAATGATTTAAGTCCGTTATGTTTTTGTATACAGGAAACGAACTTTAAAAATAATTACTGCGCTAAGTTTAAAGATTATGAATGTTTTTACAAAAATCGCATGCACGGCAGTATAGCTAGTGGAGGAGTAGCTACCTATATTAAATCTCACACATTACCGGAACAAATTAATGTTATTAGTCGACTCGAAATAATTGCAATAAGAATTAAGTTTCCACTGGCTATTACTATCTGTAATGTATTTTTGCCCAATAGCTGTTCCTTCAGTGATAAGGATTTAAACGATTTAGTTACCCAACTTCCGATTCCCTTCGTTTTGTTAGGAGACTTTAATAGTCATCATTTTTATTGGGGTTCAAAACGCTGTGATCAGAGAGGTAAAATAATTGCTAACTGGTTGGACTCACATGATAATATAATTTTACTTAATAATCAACAACCTACACACTTTAATAGTAGTAATGGTCACACTAGCAGTATTGATCTAACATTTGCTTCACGAAGTATATCAAGTTATTTCGAATGGAATGCACTTGAATTTCTTTACGATAGTGATCATTTCCGATTACAATTACTTTAGAAATAGAATTAAACTCAAATTTACAAACTAGTAACCAATATTGGAAATACAAAGATGCTGACTGGACAAATTTTAGCATTCAAATAGAGCGGGAAATTAGTAAATTACCTAACATACATTTTAACTTATATCCGATTTTATATATAAATAAATTAGTCGATCAATTTAATCAAATAATACTCGAGTCAGCCGAAAAATATATACCTAAGTCCAGCGTGAATACTAAAAAGAAACAAGTGCCATGGTGGAATGAGGACTGTTATAATTCTCTTAAGGAGTCAAAAAAATCTTACAGGTTATATAATAAAAAGAAAAAATCAAATCAAGATAAAAAGGAGCTTTGTAGCCTAGAAGATAAACGCGCAGAAGAATTATTGAAAATAGAATTTCGTAAGAAGAGGGCTAAATGTCGAAGGATATTTAAAGAAAGTAGGAAGGCAAGTTGGGAAAAATTTATTTCATCAATTAATAGTTACACTCCTTTAGGAATTGTTTGGCAAAAAATTAATTCCATTAACGGATTTAAAAGGAAAAAACAACCTATAATTTTAAAAACCAATGACGGAGAACTTAGCTGTGATCCGAAAGTAAATGCACAATTATTAGTATCAGCTTTTGCAGAAAACTCAAGTTCTAATAATTACAATCTAAATTTCCGCCAACACAAAAACTTTGTAGAGGAGAATCACACCATTTTTAATTTACAAGATAACAGTAATCCAATTAATCAAAATTTAACTATGCAGGAATTAAAGTTGATAATACAACGCCTAGGTGACTCTAGTCCAGGGCCTGATAACATCTCAAATACTTTAATAAAGAGAATACCTCTTTTAGCCCTAAATCGCCTCCTAGACATTTACAACTATATGTGGATTCATCAAGTTTTCCCAGACCAGTGGAGAGAGGCCATTGTTATACCTATCCCCAAACCTGGTAAAACCCCTACCCTGACATCGAATTATCGCCCAATATCTCTTACCTGTAATTTATGTAAATTGTTTGAAAAAATAGTTAGTAATAGATTAAGATGGTACCTGGAACAGAATCAATTAATTTCCCCATTCCAATTTGGATTTAGACAATTTAGGTCTACTCTTGATCACTTAGCATATTTAGAAAATGATATATTAAATTCTTTTGCCAATAATAATAAGGTTATTGTTGTTGCCCTAGATTTAGAAAAGGCATATGAAATGGTGTGGAAACACAGAGTTATTTTGCTTCTAGAAAAAATGAATATTAAAGGTAATATTCTTGCTTTCATCAAGAATTTTTTATCTGATAGAACTATCAGGGTAAAAGTTGAAGGAATCCTATCTGATCCTCTCTGTACAGATAATGGACTTCCGACAGGATCTGTGCTCAGCGTTATTCTTTTTTTGATTTCAATTAATGAAATTCTAACAGTCATTAAAAAACCTGTGAAAGGTTGTCTTTTTGCCGATGATTTAACAATTTTTTGCAGTGGTAATGATCTTAAACCTACAGAAGTTCTTTTGCAAAATACCTTGAATAAATTGTGTGAATGGTGTAAATTAACTGGCTTTAAATTTTCGGTAACAAAAACTAAATTCATGATTATGTCACATAAAACTAAGAAAGATGAAATAATTTTAACTCTAAACAATCATTTAATTCAGGAAGAAAATAATATAAAAATTTTAGGACTAACATTCGATAAAAAATTAAATTGGGTTACGCATATAAAACAATTAAAATCAGAGTGTTATAGCAGAATGAACGTTATTAAAATCTTATCAGCTAATAGATGGGGATCGGGTAGCCAATGCATTAAAAATACTTACAAAGCCCTAATTAGACAAAAATTGACTACGGTTCCATTATCTACGGTTCAGCTTCTCCTAACATTCTAAATCTACTAGAAAGCTGTCATAACACATGTCTACGTTTGAGTCTCGGAGCATTTAAAACCAGCCCAGTAAATAGTATTTTAGTTGAGACAGATGAAATGCCCCTGATACTAAGGAGAAAGGAGTTATGCCTTTCATTCGCCTCAAAACACATAGCCAATAATGAGAATTCCCTATTTTTAAGTAACTTTGCATCCGACATTGAGTTTAACCTACGGTCATCCCTACCATTGCCCTTAAGATTAAGAGTTAAAAAATATTTACAAGAAATAAACGTTGAACTTCCTCTAGTTTTTCCGCGCAAACATTCCATACACCCTCCCTGGAAAGAAATAGTTCACCCCATAAATACAGAAATCGCCCAAGGAAACCCTCGTGATTCTACCCCAGATGGTTTATTTTTAAATCTTTTTAATGAAATAATAAATAAATACCCGGAATTTTCACATTATTATACCGACGGATCTGTTTATGAGGGAAGGACAGGATGTGCAATGATTTCGAAAAATAGTAGTTTTAAGTACCGATTACCTAATTACGCATCCATATTTACATGTGAAATGGTGGCTTTACTGGAATGCCTAAAAGTTATTAGAGGGAACATAAATGAAACAAAATGTTTGATATTTTCTGATTAATTGTCTTCATTAAATGCGCTATTAAATATAAGTAACATAGACCCCTTAGTTGATCTGGTAAAAAACAACATAATTCAATTAGTAGATAATAATGTTGCCATTGTTTTAATCTGGATCCCTAGCCACCAGTGCATTCCCGGAAACGAAGAAGTCGATAGGGAAGCTAAAGAAGCTACAAAATTAGAACACTGCAATTTCTTAATCTCTAGTATCAAAGACCTCAAAAAATATTACAAGATAAAAATTAAGAACCTCTGGAACAGTAATTGGGTAAATAATAACAATAGTCATTTATTTGAGATAAGAAAAACAGTTTTTGAAAAAAGCACGCTAAAGCCAAATAATAGAAGAGATCAAGTAGTTTTAAATAGATTAAGAATAGGGCACACTAATGTAACTCACATCCATCTCATCACCAAGGAAGCGAAGAAAAGATGTGCAAGGTGTGATAGTGATGTTTCTGTTAAGCATCTGTTAATTGATTGTCCAATGTATAATACTGAACGCCTAAATGTTAATCTCCCTACATGTTTAAATAAGTGTTTTGAAAGTACCGAAAAAATTGTAACATTTCTAAAGTCAATTAATTATTATGATTTAATTTAAAATTGTAAGACTAAAGTGGTCGCTAATGACCGTGCTGTTTGAGCGACCTAAAATAAATAAAATAAAAAAAAAAACACGTTAAAAACGGGATGTGAAACACGTCAATTTCAAATAATGTATGTTTACAACTTAGGTATTACAAATAATTAACAAGTTGTATATTAATAACATTAAAACCGAATTCAAAACTACTGAACAAATTTTGATGAAACTTATCTAAATTGAACAATACCTATCACAAGAAAGTCAACAAGACAAAAAAAGAATTACTTAAATCGGACTTGTAGCTCGGAAGATACGCGAACACAAGCATAAAAACATACATACACTTTTAAAAAGTTCCTACATATTTTGTTCAGATGCTGATGAAATATACTCATAATATACGAAAACTAGGCAGTTCTAGAAATATTATACATACCTACGTAAGGCTCAAATTGAAATATTTTTTTTTAAGTTGGTTAAAAAGCACAAAAAATGTTGTATTACGGTGGTATTACGTTACTGAAAAATATATTTTGCGTCTATTACGAGCAGTTCTGAAAGATTTTATAGTTATAGATAGAAAAGTTCTCATTCGGATAAAAATAACTTCAAAAATAAACGGGAAAGACTCGACGGGAAAGATAGTACTTGGATCGCTGGACGTGTTTCTCTTTTTGTTGGTCGTACTATTTCACATGTTTTGGCACATGTGATTAAAATTGTCAGAATCTAATTTTGAAATCTATAAGTATTTAAAAATAAATTATATCAGCCAGCGCGAGGCACATTCCATTCATAATCTGTGAAACCCGACGAATTTGACATAATATATTGAAACCTGTCCGTCTCTTTACAGTCGAAGTCCAGAGCTTGGAACCGGTATTTTTTTAACCAGGTTAAAACTCTCTATAACCAGGTTTTTGGATCAGTGTTCATTCGGAGCGAAATAGAGATGCAAGCGGTATTGCTTCTGAAATTAACCTGGTTAATTTCTCGCGGAAAGTAACTCTCGGAACCGGTATTTTTTTAACCAGGTTAAAACGCTCTATAACCAGGTTTTTGGATAAGTGTTCGTTTAGAGCGAAATAGAGATGCGAGCGGTATTCCTTCTGAAATTAACCTGGTTAATTTATCGCGGAAAGTAACTCTCGGAACCGGTATTGTTTTAACCAGGTTAAAACGCTCTATAACCAGGTTTTTGAATAAGTGAGCGTTCGGAGCGAAATAGAGATGCGAGCGGTATTGCTTCTGAAATTACCTGGGTAATTTCTCGCGGAAAGTACTAGTGCAGTAATATCTTCTATCCCTTTCTAGTGCACCATCTAATAGCCAATAGGCCATAACTTGTTTATGTGTGGACAATGGGTGATGGTCGTGGTGTGTGTGAGTGGGCGGGGCTAACATAGCCGCGAACGGTTCTAACCGGTATTTGAGCAGTGAGCAATTTAATTTTGCTCTTAGAACAAAACCAGAAATAATTTCGGTCCGTTCAGAGCGGAATCGAAATGAAAACGCTCTTTTGGAAATGTATGGCGTTTCTAACGAACAGGATCGCGAAGATTAACCAGGTCTCCGAGCCCTGAGTCGAACTACTGGTAGTTATGTCTATTGTGGCTAGACAGTTTTGTCGTAGATGTGCGCGCTCGCATACACTTCAAAGGGAAGCCGACAGTTGTTAGTCAGACTTGTCGCAGGCGGCAGGGCGCATTAGGGTGCGTCCACATTTGTATCATTTGCGCAATCAGATCAGATCTCCGTCGCATATCATCAAAGCGTGTCAAAATGATACGCGTATCATGATACGCCCCGATCGCTATTAACCACGTATCTGGTACATGTCGTATCAAATACTCGCATGATCGGCAGAATGATCTAACGGTGCGTCCACATTTGTATCATTTGCGCGAGCAGATCTCCGATCAGATCTCCGTCGCGATCATCGCGCCGTATCATGATCGCTAGTGTGGACGCAAAATGATACGGCGCGATGATCGCGACGGAGATCTGATCGGAGATCTGATCGCGCAAATGATACTAATGTGGACGCACCGTTAGACAACTTTGTCTATGAGACGTCTTGTCTCAAATGTGCGCATCTAGTGCATTTTATTATGCGATAGTCTGTCTTAAGACAGTCGTGTCTCAGGTGTGCGGTAGCTCTAGACAGGAGTATTCAAGAAGTATTAGTTTTTACTTCCTCGTCGATACGCTGAGATAACACCTATTTTTAACATCAGCTACAGTAGGTTATCACAAGTCTGTCAGATTACATCAGATGAAAATTGTTTACCAACTAGAATATTAGATAAAAACGTAATAGATAAAACCAATCGTTCAATTTAGAGAGAGAGAGAAGAGAGAGAGAAAGAGAGAGAGAGAGAAGAGAGAGAGAAAGAGATATAAGAGAGAAATAATCACATACATAATCACACACACATATACACACACACACACACACACACACACAAACAGACACAAAACGCAGCGCGGTAATGGTATTTAAAATTTAGTAACTAAATTTTAGTAACTATAATCACTCACTTATAACTTTGTTTTTTTTTTTTTTTTTAATTAAGATACTTTTTTGGTGATCTGCAGGACAGGCTCAGCCTAGTGCAGACATCAAAGAAACTCGGCAGTAAAACGTCTGTAATCTTAAAATAATATACTGTACTTACCTGTAAAAATATTTTGTAACAGACGTATGTATTGTTGTTTTCAATAAATTATTATTATTATTATTAATTTAAGTAATACGGTATCTAATGTTTATCGATTTGTTGATACGTATTATTAAATTCGAGTATAATAATATGATAAACATTTGTGGTAATATTATGTATCCTTCCAAAGAAAAACTATCAATAGAAGAGAATTTAAAATCTGCGGACCTAAAATGGTCGAACCATTTTTGAAATTTCTCTCAAATCAACACTGACGAATGTGAAATTAGTACAAATTACTATACATGAATTGCAAGCAGAGTGACCATTTTGCAATTAAAAAAAATGAATCATATTTTCTCTATCTTAATATTATGATTCTCCAAAGCGACCATTTTAGCCCCCCAGTAGGTACTTGTAATGAGAATTAAAAAAAATTGGAGATAAATTTCAAGTCATTCTAGATTTCAATAAAGCCTAAAGTACTTAAGAGAGAGCTGATCAATCGCCTTTATTCTATTCAGCGCTTAATTTTATTTAAATCTGTCTGTGTTAAAACCTAAAGACCTAGGATTACTAAATCGGCTATGTTGAATTGTTGAAATCTTATTACTGGGCTAATGGATATCCTGGCCTGGATACTGAAGAACCTAGTAATGCCATAAAGAGATTAAATATTAATTTACGGGATTAAAATATATGTAGCTGACATACAATAAATTCACATAAAAATATTTCGACTTTATTTATATAGTAAAGTAGTTGATGCCCGCAACTCCTTTGCGAAGTAATTGGGACTTTAGTTAGCGCGCTGGTGCATTTTTCCGGGATGAAAAGTATCCTATGTCCTTTCCCAGGACTCAAAGTATCTCCATGGTAAATTTTATTATAATTAGTTCAGCGGTTTAAGTGTGAAGAGGTAACAGACAGACACTCTTTCGCATCTTCAACGTCACTAGTCACTACAGTCACCGAAAAGTTATAATAATAATAATAATATCTATGGACGCTTCACACCACGTCAGTCTGGCCCCGTGCTAAGTACCTGAAGGACTTGTGTTACAGGTACCAGACAACGGAAATATATTTAATACTTTACATATATTTAAGTATATCATACATATATTTAATACACATCCAAGACCCAGAAACATTGAAAAATGTTTGTTCCGTCGCGTCGGCAGGATCTAACCCGCGACCCCCGGATTGCGCTGCCAACGCGCCACCAACTGAGCCACAGAGGTCGTCAAACTATCTACCGTTTGTGTCTAAAAATTCCCTCTTTCTGGAAAATACATACTATACTGTATTCGGCGAAACATGGCGGTAGCGGTCATTGACTCCCTGTCAAAAACTTGTCATTTTCTATACAAAGATGCGATTGACAACGTCTGACACTTCATTGTCAATCGCGGTTTATATAGAAAATTACAAGTTTTTGACAAGGAGTCAATGACCGCTACCGCCATGTTTCGCCAAGTACAGTATGGTAGGTCTACTTGTTTGAGTGGTAAGATGAATTTGCCCAAATACGATAATCTGTATTTTAAATATTTTAAGATATTGCATGGCGTTGTGCGCGGCGACTGAATTAAGAAATTCAGTAACAAAAAACCTAACGGGGTGTGTTAGGTTTTTTGTTACTGAATTTCTTCTACTCCTACCACAGTGCGGAAACGTTTGGAGCTGCGTTGCCAGACTTCGGCACGGTGTTTGTGTGCGTGCGACCAGACGTATGCGAATTATAATTGCGTTGCAAAGTATAATAATATTATGTAAAGTGCCGCGCACCGCGGCATTCCTCAAGTGCCTATTAATTGTTGATAACTTTCGTCATTTGTACGGATTTGACAGATTTGCAAGACGTCTCACACAATTGAAATCTTACAATTCTGTACTTTAGAAATGCATCTTAGGGTCAATTCAGACCGCAACGCGACGAAGCGAGGTGAGGCGCGGCGCAGCATAAATTTGTATGGATTTGACAGATTTCAATTGCGTACGTCTTACGAATCTGTCAAATCCATATAAATTTAGAAACCATCTAGGTACGCGTTGCGTTGTGGTCTGAATCAACCCTTACGCACAGCGTTGCGGTCTGAATTGACTGGTTCACACTGATGACTCACTGAAATCTAAACGCGAATATCGGATGAAATTAACAACACCAACAATATTAACGTCGGTTGTGGCTTCATTATGTAACTTTAAGTTGTGTTTGATGTTCGCGCGTTCAGGACGGCCATTGTAAAATTAACCGCAAATTTCAGGATAAAAAGAAATTAAAAACAGCTTAAACTTCCCTCGGTAAGCTACTTAAGCTATTTAAAAGCTTAAACAAACTTAAGCTCGTAATTTGTAGCCTCGTTTCGGAATGGACCAGGAAATGAGCAGCATCGATTGATGGTAAGCGATTACCACCACTACTGAACAATCGCAAGCCGCAACAAAGGAGCCTTTAGTTAAATTCTCTAGTTTTAACAGCAAAGTTAGAAATAAAAAACATATGCTAGGATTTCGCACAACTTATTAAATGCGATGTCGTATGCCGATTTCGTACATTATTCACTGTTAAAACTATCGAATGGAATTTGACTAGAAGTTCTTATGGGTTATGAGTAAAAAATACGATTTCAATTGACAAAACACAATATAACTACAAAAATTATATTTTGTTAGCTATTGTGTTTTGTCGATTGCAACCGCGTTACTATTCATTAGAGCTGGGGGGCTAAAATGGTTGCATTTTGCAATTCCTCTAAAATCAATTCAGAAACTGAATCGTCAAAACTGTGAAACTGACGAATGTCAAAATATTAGTACGAATTACTACACATGAATTATTGCAAGCAGAGTGACTATTTTGAGAATTTTAAAAATGAATCATTTTATGATTCATGATATTATGGTTCTCCAAAGCGACCATTTTAGCCCCCGGTGTCACTATTTATTCGGTGAAGCTGACTCATTAGTGACGGAATTGTAATTTTCGGCCAAAGACAAAATTTTAATTACTAACTTGGTGCCGTGGATCATGATCCCTTAGAATTTAATATGAAAGCGAGTCTAATAAGTTTAAGCCAGGTTTACTTTGTGAGGTTTATTCTGTAACTATCCGCGCCCGCCTGGCTGGCTTACATTAGACGTTGATTATGTTTTACCAGTGAAAGTACTGCAGGGTTGAGTAAAATCATATTTCGGGCATAATTTGAACATCTTTGGGCACATAAAATCATATTTTTAGCAATATAGGTTATTATCAACTAAGGCAAACCAGCCACTTATTTGGTAATATTGTTTAATTAATGTCTAGATACAATTTCATCGGTATTTTTAATATTTAATATTTTGGGTAAGTTTATTACTATTAATAACTATCTAGTTATTTGCTATCGCTTTATGCTCTAGCATAAGGCGATAGCAAATAGCAATTTAGCCACAACACTCTAGTGTTGTGGCTAAATTGCGCGAGAACTGTAAATTTTTTCGAAACAAAAAGTATCCTATGTCCTTAGTCCTTATCAGTATCTCGAAGTATCTCCCTATCAATTTAACCTAAATCGGTTGAGCCGTTTAAGCCTAAGTAACAGACAGACAGAGAGACAGACAGACGGACAGACGGACACAATTTTTCATTTATAATATTAGCAAGGATATGACGTATAACAAAACTAAGTGATAATACTTTAGGGTGTGTATGTGTTCTTTATAGAGAGTTTATTGTGAAAGTAGCAGCGCTGAAAGACCGATTTTTTTTCAATTTGTATGGTCAAGCGCCCCAGCGCCATGCATATTTCCATACAAAAGTAAAAAAAAAATACTCTTTCAGCGCTACTGCTTTGACAGTGAACTCTTTGTCAGGAACACATACACACCCTAAAGTATTATCACTTTGTTTAGTTACACCACGGGTTCCCAAACTTATTTTGTCTACTGCCAACTTTGAGAGCAACTTATGTTTTAGCGCCCCCTTTGTTTCAATTTAAAATGCATCCAGATGAAATATATCACCCCCAAGCCTCTACACATCGCCCCCATTTTTTTCTGGGTCCCACAGCGCGCCCCTTAAGACCATCAGCGCCCACAGGGGGGCGTTATTTCCCACTTTGGGAAAGACTGAGTTACACCCTGTATAACTGTTTACTTATGATGTTCGCTGGAGAAGTGAACTACCATGAAGATTGCGCTTTAATTCCCTGATGGTAGGTAGAAACTACAAACATGTGGACATAAGGACAGTAACTTAGTACTATATTTAATATTATATTAGCAAATACCAACGTAGCTCGTAGAATTTCCAGTTACGTAACTATTCTATTAACCCCAAACTGGATTGAACAGTTTACCCGCTAAATGAACAAAGACCGGCTGAGTCAATAGTCATAACTCGAGTTATGCCAATCACGACCTCTAATCAGGTGCGCACACAACTCATTTACATCGCTTTGATTAATTACTAAACGGAGTTTGGAATGAAAACTATTGTTGTTACCTTGAGAAGGTATCTGTGCACAGTAAAACTACGTAGGACTATCTACCAGCGGCGTGCAGAAGATTTTGACACTGGTAATGCAGCGATATCGGTTCAGTAGTTTTGGTGTGAAAGCAAAACAGACAGACAAACGGACAAAAAGAGATATTTTCGCATAAATTATAATAATAGTGTAGATATAAATTAAAAACTATGTTTTCTAAACTATTAGTATAATTACGTTCTGTTATGAAGAAATAAAAAAAACGCCATCTGTTGTCACGCGTTGGAACTACAATGAGAGTTTATTTCATCGAAACCCATGGAAATATACCAATTACCATACAACATAATATTGTGCGCTAAGCTAAAATAAATAAAAAACGCCATCTATTGTTACGTATTAGAAATACAATGTGAATTTATTTTCATCGATATTTCCATGGAAATTAGATAATATATTTTTGCCTCATCAAAATGTAGCCTATGGCTCTCTCAGGCTCTAGACTAACTGTGTACAAAATTTTATTACAATCGGTTCATTAGTTTTGACGTGAAACAAAACAAAACAAAAACTTTTTCTTTTACAACTTTTTCATTTTTATATCTAGTATATTTTAAGTACTCACCTAATCAGCTTAACTTTTGTCTTTTCACATAATCAAGGTTCCGGTTACTTGAGATCCGATCCATAATCCGATGTAAATAAATGCAAAATTTTTTCCACCACAAATTATCTTATCCAAGTGAGTGATAGTTATGAATGTACGCAATTATTAATGTTAAACTGTTAAATATTATACAAACTTTCAAATATTAAAATCTAAAATATTCTTAGAAAACTATAAAACCAAAAATAATAATATAATATAGTACTAACAGTGCTCGATCACATGAAAAAAGCAAATGGCCTCCCAAAACACAAAAAATTTCAGATATGTAAAATGTAAACAAATATTATAAACCTCACAAAACAAAAATGCATAATGTACATATTATACGTAATTAGTTAGATTTGCGTCTATTCATTTTACTCGGATTATATCCGATTGCTCACGACTATTCACGAGTAGTTCCAATCGCCGTCGGCATGGATGGCGCGGGCGCCCGCGCCGGCCGCGGCGCCAGTGATGCCATTGAATTTCAACCAGAACTCCCCAACTATTATTTAAATACATATATTATTTATTACTTGGGGTACTTTCCACTGAGAGATCGAAACGCTGAAAATACTACTTCAGCTGACCGCAATTATTGTTTGCGGCAAAAACGTCACTCATGATGTCATTATTTATATAAAACAGTAATAAAAACCAAATAAATATACATTTTTGCTTAAAAATTTCACGCCCATGAATATAATATAATATTTTTACTCCCTAAAATACACACTATATATTTAATTTTTCCCTACTAAAAGTGGGATATCCCCATAGTTGGCAACACTGCTGGGGTCTACCGCAGAGCTTGCAGTACAATAATCGCATTCGATATTCATGGTTGTGTGCGTTTTCGGCTGTGCACGGACACACTCACACATACGCGCAAGGCAGGCACCTCAACACTGAGCCTATCTTGACCTCTCGTGAACCCGTTCGCGCGTGTACCTGATTACATGTTGCTATTTTATAAATTGAGGCGTTTTAAATGTGTATTATTTATTTTTCTACTATGTTTTTTACTATTATTATTAAAAAATTAACGTCATGAGTCATTTAAAAAGTACGAAAGTTAAATTAAAATATCTGTTATCTGTGAATGGCAAGCACTGCCTTTTTGCCTACAAAGACTGCACGCCCATGCTATCTACTGGCGATGTTCTTTTTATTTATAAGGGTTGTTCAAATGGCAATATGGATAATCAGCTAGCTGGAAAAAATGTTTTATGAACTTAATCCTTTAAGCCCCATACGAGCACCGGTGATCGCGACAACAATAGAATACAATAGCATTTCCAAGAATCCCCGATCGAAGGATTAAAGAAAAATATCATATCTGGTGCGGCTATACTTTTGTTAGTCTAAGTGGATCTAACAAGCTTATATCAAGTAAATCTAACAAAATGGAGCCATTTTATGCACCGAATTTAGGCCAATGATTGTTGTGAATGACAATGAATGGATAGATGCGATATTGCGTGTATGTTACACCGTAAAAACGCTTCTCTGGAATGAGCGCGCTTTTTCAATTCCCACACCGTTGCATGGCAAACTTCAATCCCCTGAAAAAGTAAATGCAGATTATACTGAGTAGAAACAAAACCGAAATTTATATCATACACCTTTTAATAAACACAATCTGTGTCGCCACGTCGCGGGTATAAATTATCTGGTGCGTCGCGACTCTCAGCTGTCACGGATTACGATCAATCTTATCGCTGAATATTTTCCGATCCCCCGCCCCCAAACACCCACTAAAGGTAAGCGTCCACTTATGGGTATCGGACGCACACAACGGAGTATGCCTCATACTAAAATTCGTTACGTGCGGTGCGGTTTAGTCAAATACTTCTACTTAAGGGCCCTCTCTTCCTAAATTAGCAGGTCGATTGTCTGTCAGTGCGAATATCGACGTAAATGACATTAAAATAACATTCATAACAGCGCGCCTTGTACGGTGGCGGTTACGACGCTCGCCGCGTCCATGATAGGGCGCAATAGGAGAAAAAACCTTTTTAAGGCTTAATATAATACATATTTCAAAAAAGTAAACAAACCAAATTATTAACTAATCTGCAGACTACCGACCATGCATACGGTAAATTGCATAAAACAGGTTCTTGTTTGAATAAATAATATTATTTAGGTGTGGGGATAGGTATTGTTGAATATAATTTTTAGAACATTAACAAAGGAATAAAATATTAAAATTTAAGTAACTAAAATATTACTGCACTGATAAAATATAACAGATTAAATCAACTAGAAAAAAAACAATAAAAAACAAATAAAAACAGTCTAATGTTAGCCATACACGCAACCGTCTACCGGAGAGGTCTACCTGTGCAGGTATGCCTGCGCAAGTAAATCGGAATATGTGTGGGAATAGACCTGTGCAGTTGCTTGGACCTGCGCAGGCAACCGGCGCAAAAAAACAGCCATAAGGTTAACATGCTTAAATAAATTCTTTTAAGACATAAAAGAAGGAAGAGTTTAGCCGAGAATGTGAAAGAGTGGCGTTATGTTTTATATTATGTAATTTCGTAAGATTGTTCTGGGTTTTTAATGTGTTTTATTGGTAGAATATTAACCATTACATATTTGTTATCATACACAAGTGTAGGCCAGTGATACAACTTCCAGAAACGTGCCTTTTGTGTTCCCTCCTAAACTCCATCGATAGTTTAAGTAAAGCGTCTACCATTTTACTGAATCGACCGACTTGAGTCCTTGACTGCATTGACTTTTACTTAGACTTTGACTAGACTTTGGACTTTATCAAATAGAAAATCCATGCTAAAAATTGTTACAAGAACATAGATTTCCCGCCACTTATTTGACACTGGCCATGGTTATATAGCCGAAGCGCCATAGTAAAAAAAAAAAAGAAACAAAGGATAAAATATTCACTTCAATGTTGTTTTTGTTGATGTTATTCAATAAACAATAAACTTAATAACAAAAAAAAAAGACGGGTTGCACTACGAGAGTGCCGGCAGAAGTGAAAACTTGATTATTAACGTTGTGCATTTTTTTACCCATTTTTTATGAATTTATATATATTTTTATGAAAAAATTTATTGATTTTAAAAAAATCGATTTTTTTAATTAATCGAAACCCTTACAATCGATTAAATTTTTAACCAATTTTTTATGAAAATCGATTTTTAAAAAATCGATTTTCATAAATAGAAGTTTTTGGGTTTAGTGGACGCTGTTGTACGAGTGTAGGGAGTTAGGGACCATGTATGTGTGAATGTGCGAGTGTCAGCAGTTTTGTGTCTGGGAGGCGATGTATGCTAGAGACGACGGGCAGTCACTGCGTGAGGCCTTGTCTGAATGTACGGGTTTTAGTTTTGGGATAATAAAGGCCAAGTTAATATCATCTATTGGTTTTACTAGTGCAACCCGGGGACTTATTAGTATAATTAAACAAAAAAATTGTGGGTTAATACACAAAATAATATGCTTAAAAGCGACCAACTACGATTGACACCACGATGACGATCATAGGCAAATTCCCTATTACAAGTTGTAAGGCTATTTGACGTTAATATATTTTGTGCGAATATGCTGTTTCCTCCCTTTTGTCGGCCTCAGTCAAGTTATTTAAGGCTTTTTGACGTTAATATAAGTGCGAATATGATGTAAAACGCTACGGTACGTCTCCACGACAGTGTGCTCAGACCCTAACACCCCCAACACCTCCCAGCACCTCCCGGGAGACGTGCAAGATTTTTTATCGCCTGAGAAATAGCCGAGATATCGCTACGATGTGAAGTTTCTCAGTTATCTCAAATCTTGGTAAAAATGTGTCGGTGTCGTCCAAGTTGTTAAATGATGCTTAAAGTTTAAGGCCGGATGCTCATTGCTTATTATTAAGCTATAATATGACCTAGTTACTAATGGGAGTTTTAAATAAGAATACAGCTTCGATCCATTCCTCATTATACGAGTAATCATTATGCAGGACAAAATAGTGCCTAGTTATTTAATATTTTTATCTTATACCTTTAAACGAGCAATTCTTGTATATAATTGGAATCTCGGAATCGGCTCCAACGATTTTCATGAAATTTAGTATATAGAGGGTTTCGGGGGCGATAAACCGATCTAGCTAGGAATCGTTTTTAGAAAATGTCATTTTATTCGTGTTTCATCGAATACCAAGCAAAGCTTGGTCAAATAGCTAGTTATATATTAAGAGTGGGTTGCACCAGAGGCGTAGTTAATGGTTATAGTTACAGTCATGGTCAAAGTTATGGTTATAGTTAAGGCTTATTTTACTTCGAAAAAAAATCGATAAGTATGAGCGGTTATGGTTATCGTAAATATAGCCGCACCCTTAAGGCGACGCCTTGATAATTTCTTTTAATTCTTTAAATTCTTTTAATTGGCTGTAGCGATATCGATTTTTCTCAGCAATGACTGAAGCTAAGAAATTAAAGTTCATTGTCAGTATTCATCATGTCTTTGTCTTTGAATTACCCATAGCATAACACGATTGGTCAACTTTTATAACACAGAATAATCAATCAAAAAGACCTCTATAAAAAAGGGTTTCCTATTTTGCCAACAGAGGAGAGTGATTTAAGCTTCCAAAATTTGTTCATAGATTGGTTCAAGCATACACTAATTTGCCCATAACTTATATGAAATGTTTTTATGGTTTTTAAATTACGTGACAAAAACCATGTTGTCGCTAC
Source organism: Polyommatus iphigenia (assembly GCA_963422495.1). Classification (NCBI taxonomy): domain Eukaryota; kingdom Metazoa; phylum Arthropoda; class Insecta; order Lepidoptera; family Lycaenidae; genus Polyommatus; species Polyommatus iphigenia. The sequence goes on along the minus strand of OY730181.1, from coordinate 13,099,364 downwards.
GCCCATTCCATTTTTTGCTGTTCCATTGCTTGTTTTCTCAGTTTTTTACTTTAACGCAGCGTCACCTTAACCAAAGATTTGACATTTTGCACTGTAGTTACAGTTATAGTTAAAGTTACAGTTATAATAATTAGAGTAAGTTGGTATAATATGTCGAACGTAAAAATTGAAACGGTATGATATTAAATCAATGTTGGATTACAATAACAAAATCGGGATTTAGAGTTCTGGCTTCTGCCGAATAAATATTATATAAAAAAATATTATGATTGAACGAAGTTAAATTAAAATATAATGTACGAAATAATTTTTCGATTTTCATATAACAAGAAAAGAAATCTTCACTTTCATGTTCCCAAATCCCCCGAAGACAACGGGCACTAATGGTCCTCTTACATGGTATCATTTCGTATTTTCATGTCCATCGCAACATTCTCCCCGAATTATTGGGGAAACTTACATGTTATCTGCTGGAATTACCAATAAAAGAATATAACTGTGGCAAACATGTCAGTAGGTATTTAAATCATGAGGCAGGGATGTATTATGCTTTAGCATGTATATTGGCCTTCAGAGTTTTAATCACAGTCATGGAAACTGTAAATGAAAGGGGGCAAAAGTGGGACCATCTACATCTTACGCTGCTTTTTATGATTTTATATCGTATTTATATTCTTTAATAATATGTACAAATTGTACTACTTTTTATCATGGAAATATTCCATTACCTGCAAGCAAAGTTCCACCTTAAAAATAGTTTGTTTTTCATTTAACAAGTACAGTTTTAATTATACAAAATGTTAGTTTTAATCGAATATCCCCAAAACGTTAATAAGCGAAATTAGCCATCATTAGTTACTTACTCGTCGGCCCCGCTACTGGCGCGGGCGCGAGATTGATCGCCGTTTGACGGCAGTCGGCTCTGCCCCCCGGAGTATTGAATTCATTTACTTACTTTGTAATTATTTACCTAAATTATACTATTAATTAGGTTCTAAAAGGGTGTAAGGGTAGTTAAAAACGGCTTAGTAGAAACGATTTTATTTTAATTCGATGCTTGGTTTTTAAAGTCTTAAAAATTGGTCTTTAAAGTTTAAATATTATATAGTCATCACTCATCACTGTACATTAAATACAAGTTTCATAATCTTAAGAGAAGATAGAAAGAATATTATCTTCTATTGTATAATAATTAATATAATATCTAATACTTCATACTCATACTACGAAGACGTTATTTCAACACAAAAAAACTCAAAGTTTTTTGATGTAAGTATGTTATGGTATATGACTTAACACTTAAGCTACTTTTTATATCTAAAAACAGCTCACGCCTAACTCAAATCTCAAAAATGTCCTTTATGATATTGCAAAAAAGTAAAACGGTAATCTATAAGAAGAAAACCTACACAAAAATTCCCAGAAAATGTAACCACGATTCTCAGAATCCGTCCCTTCACCAAAACATATAATAAACTCCGCATAGTACTTATCTAAATCAAGAACAAGTAGAAGAAATCACCTAAATCCGACCTAATAAGGGCATTAGAACTTCGCCCACAATCACATTACAATTTACTTGGGAATAGTTTGAGTGTTTTGGTATTGACTGTGCTTACTGATAAAATGCTTATTAAGTAGACGGAGAGCCTTATTAAGGGGCCGGGTACCCTTGGAATTTCTCATACAAACGTAATTCCAAAATCATTTTCTCATACGAAAATATTTAACATGTTTGAGTTATTTTTCAGTTTAAGATAGTAATTACCTAGGTTCCTACACAAAAATTTACTTCAAAATATTTAAACAAAAAATTTTTTTTTGTTTTAAATTTTTTTTTTGTAAATTTACTACTCAATATTTAAACAGTAAAAAAATAGAGTAAAACACTAAAAAATATATAAATAAATACTAAATTTACTACAAAATATTTAAATACTAAAAAATATTTTTTAGAGTTTAAATATTTTGTAGTAAATTTACTATTTGTTTATATATTTTTTAGTGTTTTACTCTATTTTTTAGTGTTTAAATATTTAGTAGTAAATTTACTAAAAAAAATTTAAAACAAAAAAAAAAAATTGTTTAAATATTTTGAAGTAAATTTTTGTGTAGGAACCTAAGTAATTACTATCTTAAACTGAAAAATAACTCAAACATGTTAAATATTTTCGTATGAGAAAATGATTTTGGAATTACGTTTGTATGAGAAATTCCAAGGGTACCCGGCCCCTTAAGATTCGGTGTAGAAGGTCCTGTTCGCGCTAGGTTTTGATGCATGAGTATCATTGTCATCACTCATCATGATTGCGTAAACGTACTTAATATAATATTATAATACTAGCTGTCCCGGCAAACGTTGTTTTGCCTTATAAAGTATTTCGCCCATATTATTTTATTAAAGTGACTAAATAAGTATGGCACCATGGCAACGTCTATCGCTATCCCGTCGCACAATCAATCTCGAGTTGTAATAATTTACTATTATTTATTCAACAAATGCACTTACCAATATAAAAAGAAGCCAGTAGCCGATTCTCAGACCTACTGAATATGCATAAGTATAGAATTTGGTAAAAAGGCGTTTCGGAGTAACTAACATTGTGCGGTAACTAACATTGTGACACGAGAATTTTATATTTATATCTTATATATAAAATTCTCGTGTCACAATGTTAGTCCGCGAACTCCTCCGAAACGCTTCACTGATTTTTACCAAATTTTATATGCATATTCAGCAGGTCTGAGAATCGGCTATTGGGTACTTTATATATTGATAAGTGCATTTGTTGAATTAAATAATAGTAACTTATTACAACCTGAGACTGACGGCGACCATTGTTTGTGCGACGAGATAGCGATCGACGTTGCCATGGCGACATACTTATTTAGTCACTTGAATAAAATAATATGGGCGAAACACTTTATATTATGGCGAAGCAACGTTTGCCGGGACAGCTAGTATTATATAAGATTATGCATACTGTATACCATACATACAAGTTCGTAGTTGCCTATAATATTTGTCCACCATGTGACATGTCCATTGTCCATATTATAATGAGCCAAAGAGGCCGTATAGCGTACCTATAGCATTAATTAACTTTTTTTTCTAATTCGTTATATTATGGAAATTCCGAGCATTGAGTATGAAATGGCCGACCAAACAACATTTAGTCTGATTAACAAGTGCCATTTTCGTCAAAACCTGATCTCATGCACCGAAAATTATGATTTTGGTCTCATTCGATTCGGAATACCATCTAGAACATTCTATCAAAATTCCAAGAGGGGCTGAAAAAAATGCAATAGTTATAAACAATTAAGTAAACATAAAAATAAGGGTTTGAATTTTTTTTAATATTTCGAAAACTATTTGAGATAATAGAAATTTGAAAATAGATCCTTAGAGAGCAGAAAATTTCCTAAAAAATATTTCAGATCTTGGAACCTTACCAATAATCCTTATAGCTTTAAATGAGCGGCGAAAGTAACGGTGAAAACGCGTAGTTCGGGTTTCGCGTGAATTGCCGCAATCTGCCACGCGAAATATATTTTAACTGATTAAATATTAATATAAAGAAATAAAAAAATTTGGGTACTAAGTATCAATAAACAATAATCCGTCAACAAAAATAAATTATCACAATTTGTTTAAGTGTTACGCTTTTGTTCATTTGTTAATAGTCACCATTTTAATGTTAACATAAAAACGCTGATTATTTCTAAACAAGAAATCCAGAATTTTTTATTATTCTTTTGAGCTAATCTTAAAAGGGCTTAGAAGAGATATCCGGTGGAAAAATTCAATAATTTTGATTTATTACTTTTTTAGAACAATCAAAGGCATTCATGAAATTTTTATGTAAATAAAGCAATTAGGGTTTTTTCATCAATGAAAATGATTATTTAAATTTTATTAGTTATAAATATAAAAATATATATTGTTACCTGGCTTCTAACAACAACAAAACAAAATAATAACAATAATTGGATATAAAAGTACCGTAATTGCTTTATTTACATGAATAATTTTGGAATGCATTTGAATGTTAATAAAAAAGTAAAAAATAAAAAAAAATGAATTTTTTCAACGACAATCTCTTCTAAGCCCTTTTGAGATTAGCTCAAAAGTATAATAAAAATTTCTAAATTTCTTGTTTAGAAATAATCAGCGTTTTTATGTTAACATTAAAATGGTGACTATTAACAAATTAAGAAAAGCATAGTAATTAAACAAATTGTGATAATTTATTTTTGTTAACGGATTATTGTTTATTGATATGTCTACTTAGTACTCAATTTTTTTTTATTCCTTAATATTAATATTTAATCACTTAAAATATTTTTTTAGTTCACGTAGCAGATTGCGGCAAATCACGCGAAACCCGAACCACGCGGTTTTACCGTTACTTTCGCCGCTCAATTAAAGCTATAAGGATTATTGGTAAGGTTCCAGGATCTTAGATTTTTTTTAGGAAATTTCCTGATCTTTAAGGATATATATAAAACCAAACCCTTATTTTTATGTTTACTTAATTGTTTACTTTTGCATTTTTTTCAGCCCGTCTTGGAATTTTGATAGAATGTTCTAGATGGTATTCCGAATCGAATGAGACCAAAATCATAATTTTCGGTGCATGAGATCAGGTTTTGACGAAAATGGCACTTGTTTACCACAGTAATTATTAAATTTCGATTAAGATAACTCAAGACCTTATTAGACTTTTAAGGAATAACCAACGCAGCACTAAAGAAGTTACAATATATTGTGTAAGTTTTGTTCTCTTTCTCTCTGAAATATAATTTCTCACTAGTAAAACGTTTGGTATCTGTGTAATCAATGCCCAGTTGGTAAAAACATGATCATGATGGATGATATTTACAACTCATAAGATACAAATGAAAAGTTTTTCACTTGAATGATACCAGGAAAGCATGAGTTGTGAGAAGTTTAATTTAAGTTGGGCCGTCCGAGAATCGCGGTTTCGATTATTCGAGAGCAGAACCATCTTTGGTTGAGTTTTGATTGTTCTTATTGTTGAAATAAAATAACAATAATATAGTATTTTTCCAACAGTCACTATAATGGGAACAGTACCTGTTAGCGAGTTATGTCTCTGTCATTAAAATTATACTCCTAAAGGTACAAGTTGGAAGCCGGCTACACGCGGCAGCAGACGACGTGTCGTCGCGACACTACTGGTTTCTAAGTATGCGGAGGGTATTTCATAGAAATACATAGAAACCAGTAGTGTCGCGACGACACGTCGTCTGCAGTTGTCGCGTGCCGCTCGGTTCCAACTTAGTACATAAATAGTATTATTTTAATGATGAATTGTATAGACAAATTTTATATCATTGTGTAACAAATGACAATATTATATCGCTTTTAATATCAAAGTTTTCATGAGGTTATAACATAATATATGGGAGTTAAAGTGCAACATAGAATTATAAAGCCATATACTTTGTAAATTGTACGGCAAAGTTAAGTGTACGTATGCAGATAGCACAATATTATAATACCATCAGAACGATTAATAGGCATATGGCAAACCTACGTAGTTTGGTCGAGTTATATCAAGCTCAGCAGACTGATCACTGCTAACATAGCTTGACCTAACCAATTAACATAGGTTCAAATAACATAGGTTCGTCATATGTATCAATCAATTTCTTCATCTCAATTTCTTTGACGGTACCTAGTTATTATTAAATAACTAGTACATTACGCACCTAGGTCAGGAAAATAAGAAATGTGTCGGATCACAATACGTTTGTTATTTTATATTACATATGATCTGAGACATTTCTTATTTTCCTGCCCTAGGTGCGTAATGTACTATTTTTTACTTTACTTGTCTTACCCATACAATATAAACATAATATAATTTTGTTGCTAAGTCATAAGTGACCTGAAACATCCAAATAAGTCAAGCTTTATCAAGATGAACACAAGACACCAGGGACACAGAAGCCGCAAGGAGGGCGCTTCACGAATCGACAATCTCTCATTATTCGTGTACCAGGAGTTCAGAACAATCCCCGTTTACGTCCCCGTGGTTTTTGAATTATTCTTGAACATCAAAGGCAGAACTTGGGACTCATGGAATTTGTGTAGTATCTTCGCTGGGGAGAATAGAGTGACCATCATTTTCATGTTTATTAAAATGGACAGCGTCAGTTTACCTCTTTTTTCACTAATTTATACAAGATGTAACAAAACTAAGTGATAATACCTACTTTAGGGTGTGTATGTGTTCCTTGTAGAGAGTTCACTGTGAAAGTAGCAGCTTTAAAGGACCAAAATTTTTTTTCACTTTTGTATGGGGAAACTCGTGACGCTGGGGCGCGTGCCCGTACAAAAGTGGAAAAAATTGGTCTTTCAGTGCTGCTACTTTTACAGTGTGATCTTTACAAGGAACACGTACACACCCTAAAGTATTATCACTTAGTTTTGTTACATCCTGTATAATTAAATGAATACAGCAGACAGCGTGTTATAACTTATAATAATTTGGTTCCATCCCTGACCGTTCCGTTTTAGGGTTGTGTAATCAACAAAACTTGGTTGACTACTGTACCCTAAAACGGAACCCTAACCAGCAGATTTATTGTATATTGGTAGGTTAATAGTTATATAATTTAAGAGTAACATTGTCCTACAAATAAAACAATCCATATTTTAGGACCATCAAGTTAAAGTACGAAATCCTTTCTATCTCTGTTAGCTACCAATTTCGAGATTTTTCAAAAATAAAAATGTTGTTCGTGTTATTAAAATGTAGCTACTCACAAAAAATTAGCTTGTTAGTAATCACAAAAAAATTGTTCTAGGGCAGGGCCTCCCGTACATATACGGTATAGCCCGTATACCTCATCAATTATTAAAGGTTTCGATTATATAATAGGGATATTGAACAATATCCACCGCAAAAATTAACTCTAACAAGTATATTATATAACAATGAACGCTTAATGTTACTGAGGTGAATGAGACGTAGTGTAAAACGTTTCGACAAGCGATAGCGCGATCTAAGCCGCGCTTAACGCCATCTAGTCTATATATTATATGAAACTCAAAGGTGACTGACATGGTGATCTATTAACGCACAGCTCAAACCACTGGACGGATCGGACTGAAATTTGGCATGCAGGTAGATATTATGACATAGATGCTAAGAAAGGATTTTGATAAATTCCAACCTCTAGGGGTTAAAATAGGGGAAGAAAGTTTGTATATTATGATAACACTTCTTAAGGGGCCGGGTACCATCGAAATTCTCATACAAACGTAATACCAAAATCATTTTCTCATACGAAAATATTTAACATGTTTGAGTTATTTTTCAGCTTAAAATAGTAATTACCTAGGTTCCTGCACAAAACTTTACTACAAAATATTTACACACTAAAAAATATAAACGATTACATTTCATGCATTTTTACGCCATTGACGACATACTTTCCGCACACTTGTTTTATATTAAAAACTCATTTTTAGTCACCAAATGTTGAGTCGGAAGGAGATAAATATATCTGTGAAAACCGTATGCAAATCGGATCAGTAGTTTTCGTGTTAAAGCAAAAGTCTTATACAAAATCTGACCCCCTCTTTCGTCCCTTTAGAGGTGTGGGGGGATTTTTTTTTATGCCCCAGATGTTAAGTTGGAAGAAGGCAAATACATCTGCGAAAACCGCATTCAAATCGGATCAGTAGTTTTCGTGTGATAGTGGAACAAACATACAGACAGACAGACAGACAAAAAACTAACTACATTTTTGGCTTCTATATAATAGCGATGTAGTGACACCCCCCGCTTATTATTTTTTTAATATCTTTAATGTACAGAATTTTCATTTCTACAGTTTTATTATGTATAGATAGCGGTCGCTCGCGGCTCCGCCCGCGTGGATGTCGGTTACCGCTGCAAAAAGCCTACCCAGGAAAGACACGGTCAGCAAAATGATTCCCAGGTCAATTCACAGAAACATCGAAGACGCAGTCATTTTCCGCAGGCTGCACAGATTGTCTTTCTGTGGATGTTAAGGTTGTTAATGATGAGAATATTTAAATGTAATTAATAATAAGTTTTCACTTCTGACGGTAGTTCCGGAGTGCAACCCGTTGTTTTAGGATAGATAACTAAAGCGATTATTGTAGAGCTTTTCTATAAACAACATTAATTGACGTTAAGTTATTTTCAGGTAACAAAATATACTGATGGTCGGGATCCCCGACTCGTGATAGAGCAAAACATTCTTTTCGTAAATCTATTCCTACTAATTTGAATGTGTGGCCCTGGGACTTACATAATATTTATCGTTAGTGCAAAATATTTTTTTACAGGAAATTGGAGCCTTTTGAAGGGTATAGGCAAATCAGTAGGGATCATTGGTATTCTTGGTATATGAGCCAATTCACCAGGTGCAGGGCCGGTCATAATCTTCGCTACTGTGCACCCCCGCCTTAGTAGCGCCCACTTCGAAACGGGCGTAAATCGCAATTTTTAATTTCTCCATAACTTCTAAAACAAACGTTCAATTTTAATCATTCAAAGACCAAATATTATCTACATACACTGTACTTAGTGATGAAATAATTCATTTTGATAAAGATGAATAGCATGAGTAAAATATACTGATATATGCGTTTAAATGTAGTCTCTAAAAATCAAGATTTTTAAATAAAATAATGGTTGTTGTACCTCACTTGACATAGATAGATATAGTGTGTCGCGGACTTTTTTGTAGATATTTAAAAGATCTACATTTACTTAGAACATTGTATGGTTCTATCTTTTATAGTTTAGGCAGCGTACGCAAAATAAGTAAATTTTCTGGTTGATTTTTTTCACCTTGTGTCAGAAAAACCAAAATATCTTACGGAACCCTATATTTTCCGAAATAAAATGTAGCCTGTGTTACTCGTAAATAATGTAGCTTTCGAATGGTGAAAGAATTTTTTAAATCGGTCCAGTAGTTTTTGAGCCTATTCATTACAATTAAACAAACAAACAAAGTTCACACGTATTATTGTCTTTGTTTTTGTAAACTTAAATAAATCATTTAACTTTAAACCATAACAGTACTACTTGTCAGTCCGCATATCCATACGTCAAATGAGCTGTGATTAATGTCTGTGAGTGTTGTGACGTCACGCGGGCGACGGCGAGTATGACGTCACATGTGTTTAATATACTGGCGATGGCCGGCTGTCGCGGACACCTCATTACAGCTGCGTTTGATCAAGACGGATCGCTGCTAACTATGATTTATTGTCACTTAGCATAAAACACAGATGTCACAGTTGCTAAAACGAGCTAGAAAAGTATTTTTACAGTTAATAATATAGGTAGATGTTATTATTTGACTACGGTAGCTCAGGTGACATTATGCTAAATCGACAATTACTATAACTTTTGGTGAAATTGACTTAAAATTAATTATTCTAACGTATGGCCCGTACGTTGCTATACTGTTGCCCGCGACTTCGTCCGCGTGGACTTCAGTTTATAGCGCGCGGTGTCAACAAAATTGGTGTCAAATTTAAAAGCTTTTAATAACCCTGGTACCCTTAAATCAAAATACCCAAAAACAGCTGTGCAGTGTGCACATAATATTTCATTTTTTTTAATTAAACCTAAAGCTTTTTTAGCCCTCCATTACACAACTTTAGCTTTACCCATAAACTATTTAGCATTGGTAGGTTTAAGGTTTCGTCACTCATCACTGCGTAGATAAAGTACTGAGTAGCGAGTTATTCATTATCCACGTGCACAACAATCGCTAGAATCGAAAAGTATCGCTTAACATGGTACCACCTCATAAAGAAAGATGCATGAGCAAGCGATAGCGCGATGTAGGAGACGTACGGCGCCATCTATTATGAATTTTTGTAACTAACTTAATTTGAACAAATTTACGCATTTTCACCCCCTTACAACCTCTTTTTCCGGTTAAAAGGTAGCCTATGTCCTTTCTCAGGCTTTAGACTATCTGTGTACAAAATTTCATTACAATCGGTTCAGTAGTTTTGGCGTGAAAGCGAGACAGACAGACAGACAGAGATACTTTCGCATTTATAATATTAGTATAGATTATCATGTTGACATTGTTGTAAAACTAAAAACTTTTAAATTTATAAGTAATATTAATTTTTTGCAATTAGTATGGAAGTATGGATCTTAAATAAGTTGAATAGTTATAATAAAAACTTAAAAAGTAAATATAATATATCCGGTAGGTAAGTATAACATGTCTGGTACTTGTTACAACATAAGTCCTTAGTGTACTTAGCACGGGGCCAGACTGACGTGGTGTGAAGAGTCCAGTGTAGATTTTTATTATTGTATTATTATTATTATATTATTTTAATATATTTTGTAGAATCTGTATTCTGTTCAGTTCAGTGACAAGATCGACGACAATACGCCCGCGCCTGTATTCCAAAATATAAGACAACCACAAAAACAACATTGTTCATGAAACAGAATATTATACTTCGCAACACACGCACGGCTTGAATAACTTGAATAGAGTAAAATAATGAATGACTACTTAGTACTTACGCTGCCGTGCAGGGCGTCCGGGGCGCGCGGGGCACGGGGTACCTCGCAATAGCGAGACAGCGATATATAAAACTTGTAGTGGTGCTAGTGTCGAATTTGATTTGAGCGGCCGCATAGCCCGAGCTCTTAACGCGAGCGAAGCCGCGGGCAAAAGCTCGTTGATAATAATATGTAAATATAAAATATACATCCAGTGAAAAAGGAACATTCTATATGAGAAAAGTTACTTCTAGATGTTTGTTTTGATGTTTTATTTATTATGATTAATGAAATACATTTATTATTCTTAATTCCATTCAATTATGTATTTTTTACTAAAAAGTAAAGTGAAAAATATGATCAACCGACAAGAAAACAAACTCGAATAAAACTATTTATTCAATTCGTACTTTTCTATCCTTAGAAAAATTATACCAACAATATTGTAAAAACGTTTCTGTATTTATTAAAACGTCTCTAAAAGCATTTATCTCGGAGCATTACAGGATACTGGATAACAAACGTAATTTCATTTTATATTAAAAATGTAACAACTCGAAAACGTATGAAAACATCTATTACCTGCATAATTATTACGTAATTGTGTTATTACGGGGAACGAGATTCGCTATTTGCAGGATTTTAATAACCAAAATGTTTTTGGAGTGAGTTAAAGTGATACGGTTTTAAATAAATATGCCTCATTTAATGTACTCGTAATGTATTTAATAGTAATTATAAAATGCTCTTTTAACCATTTTAACTTTTAAATTTAAACCGTACTGATTAAATCTATTTTACAACAATGTCAACATGATAATCTATACTAATATTATAAATGCGAAAGTATCTCTGTCTGTCTGTCTGTCTCGCTTTCACGCCAAAACTACTGAACCGATTGTAATGAAATTTTGTACACAGATAGTCTAAAGCCTGAGAAAGGACATAGGCTACCTTTTAACCGGAAAAAGAGGTTGTAAGGGGGTGAAAATGCGTAAATTTGTTCAAATTAAGTTAGTTACAAAAATTCATAATAGATGGCGCCGTACGTCTCCTACATCGCGCTATCGCTTGCTCATGCATCTTTCTTTATGAGGTGGTACCATGTTAAGCAATACTTTTCGATTCTTGCGATTGTTGTGCACGTGGATAATGAATAACTCGCTACTCAGTACTTTATCTACGCAGTGATGAGTGACGAAACCTTAAGCCTACCAATGCTAAATAGTTTATGGGTAAAGCTAAAGTTGTGTAATGGAGGGCTAAAAAAGCTTTAGGTTTAATTTTAAAAAATGAAATGTTATGTGCGCACTGCGCAGCTGTTTTTGGGTATTTTGATTTAAGGGGTACCAGGGTTATTAAAAGCTTTTAAATTTGACACCAGTTTTGTTGACACCGCGCGCTATAAACTGAAGTCCACGCGGACGAAGTCGCGGGCAACAGCTAGTAATATTAATAAATATGTTTGTTTCAGGCCCATTTACACCAGTTTGTAATATGGCTAATGGTTGATTATTTTTTGTCGTTCATAATATACACTATGTACTAAATAAATCAATACAATTCTATACTTATTATAAAACAAAGTCACTTTTTTTCCCTCATGTCCCTTTGTTCCCTTTAATCTTCAAAAGTACGCAACGGATTTTGATGATTCTTTCAGTGTTAGATAGCCCATTTATCGAGGAAGGTTATAGGCTATATTTTATCACACTAAAATTAATAGAAGCGAAGAAATAGAGGAAAATGTGGAAAAAAACGGGGAAAATTATTTGAAAGGGCTAACTTGAACGCGCTAATCTCAGGAACTACTGGTCCGATTTGAAAAATTCTTTCAGTCTTAGATAGCCCATTAATTGAGGAAGGCTATAGGCTATATTTTATCACGCTAAGACTAATAGGAGAATGTGAAAAAAACGGGGGAAATTATTTGAAAGAGTTTATCTCGCGAACTACTGGAGCAATTTTATGTTATTTGGCACAGATAAGAAGTAGACCACATGAAGGATCGTGATAGGCTATCGATTTTAATCATTTTTTCAGTGGCTTTATATTTTATACCCGTGCGACGCCGGGGCGTCGCTAGTACAAAATAAAATTGAATTCTAACGTACGGGCCGTACGTTAGAATAATTAATTTTAAGTCAATTTCACCAAAAGTTATAGTAATTGTCGATTTAGCATAATGTCACCTGAGCTACCGTAGTCAAATAATAACATCTACCTATATTATTAACTGTAAAAATACTTTTCTAGCTCGTTTTAGCAACTGTGACATCTGTGTTTTATGCTAAGTGACAATAAATCATAGTTAGCAGCGATCCGTCTTGATCAAACGCAGCTGTAATGAGGTGTCCGCGACAGCCGGCCATCGCCAGTATATTAAACACATGTGACGTCACACTCGCCGTCGCCCGCGTGACGTCACAACACTCATAGACATTAATCACAGCTCATTTGACGTATGGATATGCGGACTGACAAGTAGTACTGTGGTTTAAAGTTAAATGATTTAGTAAAGTTTACAAAAACAAAGACAATAATGCGTGTGGCACTCGGGGACTGCCGTGGTAAAGCTATCGCCTAGCATTTGTCATCAATTTATGCAATTATAATTCGCATACGCACGCAAAAAAATACCGTACCGAAGTCTGGCAATATCGCAGTCTGCTGAACTGAAACTACGTTAGACGAATGTTAGGTGTTTTTCGTTACGGAATTTCCTGATTCTATCGCCGCGCTCAAATACCGCTATAAAAGTTATGCAATAGCTTAAAAACTCTTCAGTAGTTTTGAAGTCGTTAATATAATTCAAGCTAATATAATATTAATTCTCCTCTCCTCTACAACATAATACACATACGAGTATTATGGTGCTACTTAGTACAGCATGCCAATTAATATGTATTTCGAATAATTATCCATCTAAATTAAATCCCTTAAAAACCAACTCATGGTCACCGTACTGTATTTAAACTCACATTGTATCGCGGTTTCGTTTGCTCCCAACTTTTTAGATTCAATGAGCGGAAAGTAATCGGGACTCGCTGGAAGTTGTCAGTTACATCATGAGCGGCTTCCCATTCGTCGAGTTTTGGCCTTGTTTATAAATCAATATCCCACGTCGATATTCGGTCTTTCGTAAAAACTAGACGACGCCCGCAACTCCGTCCATATTAGTTTATCGCGCGGGAACCATACATTTTTCCGGGATAAAAAGTATCCTATATCCTTTCCCGGGACTCAAAGTATCTCCATGTAAAATTTCAGCAAAATCGGTTCAACAGTTTGGGCGTGAAGAGGTAACAGACAGACAGACAGATAGATAGACAGACACATTTTCGCATTTATAATATTATAGCAAGTATGGATATCAAAGAATTTAAACTTTATGAAAAGGTACTTTATGGCAAAAAATAAATGTTATACTCGAAATATGTGTTTTCCGCTTCCAATCCAAGTACCTATAGCCATCTTCTCGGTTAAAAATGTGTTTTATAATTTCTATACCCTCGCGTATCATGTTCTTGAACTTAGTCGTCTTTTACCGAAATCACTTTGTCTATATACCCATATAGCTTAGACATCCAAACCAGGCGAGTACTAAAACTTCATAAAAATTATTCAATTAAAAAAGCATGAAGTTTATTCGTGGCTTAGACCAAAGATTTCAGCGTAATATTAGTTATTATAAACTAATCAAGTGCTTAGCCGTATTAGTATGTAACAGTGTGTTTAGTGAGTGAATAACAGTGGCTGTATCCAGTAAGCCGCGCCAGTGGCTGCGGATTACAGCGCTAACCTTGTTACTCGCCGCAGCTTACAGCTGAGTGCTGGATTGAAAATCGGATAAATGTACTTGAAAAACCGCTGCTAGATGTGGACTTGGGAATAAAACGACCAGAATGCAGATGTTTTGGTTAAATGAAGTTCTGTCTTTTTCTAATGTGTAAGGAAAGCCGCTAGACATTACAGGGAAAAATGTATTAAAAGTTGCAAATTATTATAATGATAGTACCACTAGTACATTCTATATCCAAAATATCAAATAAGCAGAACGGTTTTATCCAGAGATTTCACTACTTAATGTTTAATTAATACAAATATTACAAATACTTATCCTAGGAATGTACGAGACATAAGTTACGATATCATAAAGCTGAGACTGCAAAATGGTATATTAAACTAGACAGCTCTTATTTTCGTTCAAGCGGTACTAATCTTTATCGTTGATTTTTATAGATTCTAATTTGCAATATTTAAATACAATAAAAAGTTTCAGAACTTCTAAGTTGTATGGATTTAAAAACAGCTCGTTCTTTTTTCTCCCCTACATCCTCGACCTGCACGTTGAGATTTATGAAAATACTTGTAAACACGAATAGTTCGTGTTTATAACATGCAAGAAAGTTGTGGTGTTCAAATTATAAATAATACATTGTATATTTCTATGTATAATGTATATGTTGATCAATCTCATCTTATTAATAAAATCCATTGTTCCCCAAATAAAATTTAATTAAAGTATGTAACAGCCTCTCGACACAAGTGGATCAGGGGCGGATCGCGCATCGGCTATCAATTACGGCCCCAAATTCAATAAGTATTGCCACTCGGGGGTAATTAATGGGGGCTCGGGACCTGCGCCGGAGCCTCGCCCTGAGTGACTATCGCTACTCCGTAATTAACGGGGCACCGGACCTCGGGGCCTCAGGGGCATCGCCGGGGCCTCGCGCTGGGGCAATCGTGCCGGTGATTACGTACTTGTATCGACGCCCAAGTAACAAAATATAGTCTTGTAGTGGTTCCGGGGCCAGGACTATAACAGGCTTGTAAACGTTTATAACCACGGAAAAGGGCCCATTTTATACGCGTACTTTTGCTAATAAAGCACTCATAGTAGACTTGCCTAGCACTACTTAGAAAAATAATACACTTATTGTTGGACTACGCAGAATTATCTGCTCCCACGAAGCCAACTATGAGCATCTTATAGAACCCCAGGCAGGCCTGTTACGTACTCCGCGCTTCTATTACCAGCTACTTCAAACATTAATTTTGTGAATTGTGTTGTGAGGTGGATGAAAAAATAATATACTAAGAAAAGGTAAGATAATCTACTCACTCGCGGAGGTCAACTTGGAGGATTAATTAATAATACGAAATTAATTAACACTTGCCAAATTTGTGTTCTGTCAATAACATAAATCTGTTACAGCTATATAAATGGCATTCGTGCAAGCGATAGCGCGATGTAGAAGCACCTCAGCGACATCTAGTGAAAACAACATGAAACTATTTTTTACAATTATCTTATACAATTTAAATTGGCACTATAAATACTATTACTGGCGTGTGACCTTATAGCGGATTTATAATTACTTCTTGTAGTCTATTACAAATGTAACTTTTTGGAGCAAGTTTTCTCAAGTATATTTACACCTTTGAAACACTCGTATAGGCCATCTTAGCCTTTACTGCGCCTATAATATCGTTCTATACACGACTATAAGTCAACTTATAAGAACATGTTTACTACAAACCCAAACAAACTCCGTGTAACCTGTTATAAGCTTGGTAGTAGCACCTGGAACCACTAAGCGAGAGTTACTAGTGCTGCAAGCCTTTAAACTGTGCACTATAGGAGAATTTTGTTACTTGGGCGGGCCACCGAGGCACGCTCAAGGTTTGTAATTTTTGTAAGTTGTTGTTTACAGCAGTCAGATACACTGTATGCTGTTTAATTACATATAACTATGTAAAAGCCGAGCTTTGTGAGGGCTCGCGTCGTCACACCTTGACTGACTGATGAAACACATCTACATATAGATAAAAATTAGCATGTTAAAACACAAATCAATAGGCGTGATAGTTTTTCCGTAAAGTGTACCACAAAATGTACAGGTTGTGGCCTGTGGGATATACTAGGGCTCGCTTCGCTCGCTCAGATTATTATGTGAAGTATCAAAAAAGAAGCAAAGAAATATGTTAGCTTTGCTACTATAGTATGGATCAAATAACAAAATAACAAGCAATTTTGTTTTAAGTAGTACTTTCAACGAAACGATTAAGACCTTTTTCACCAATTAAAGGGTTGGTAGTAAATATTGAAGTCATAATTACGAAAAACCATAACAATTAAACCAGGGGAACAGAAGTTATAGTAGTATTACCAACTCGTAAAAATATTTTCCCGTAAATGTATGCAAATATTTCTGAAATTAAATTACTCTCAAACTTTATTTTTCACATGAATAATAAAATTTACTTCATTAAGTACGAACAAGCAATTAACATTACGTAGGTATTTTATATTCAGTACAAAATATGAACAAACTATGACCATAAAAGTTTTATTACTAACTTGTTTTGGCAGAACCTTCTTTATTTAAATTTGATAGCATAATGATAATATATTATGTGACATACAAATCTTTGACAATATTTTAGCGCATTATGCTTAAGGGCCTTCCTTACGGAGATTCCGTAATTTACCGCATTTAAAGCCTTATAAACTCATAATTTGAAAATGAAAATGAAAATAGTTTATTGTCTCTCTCAGTAAATACATAATAATAAAATGAAATAAAACAAAAGATAGACACAGAATAATACAAATTCAGGTGCGCAACGTAAGTATTTACTATTTTCTTTTATTATTTGTATTTTGTATTATTATTGTGCGTGTGCGTGTGTGTTGTGTGTGTGTGTGTGTGTGTGTGTGTGTGTGTGTGTGTGTGTGTGTGTGTGTGTGTGTGTGAGAGAGAGAGAGAGAGAGTATGAAAGTGGATCTTATTTTATTATTTGTACCATTTTTTCAGTATCCTCGTAGTTAAGACTACCAAGCCAACGGGTGACTGCTATCTTGGCCTGTGTTTTATTAAATGTGGTGAGTTTTTCAATTTCTTTATTAGCATTGTTATACAGTAGTGGTCCTAGGAACGGCTGATGATGTTGTGCGGTTGTTGTACATGTTTTAGGTATTGTAAATATTTTGGGTTTTCTCCTTTTGTTATCAGTAACATTTAGATTATTAGTTGCACGCTGTTGTACTAGTATCATGTTTTTAATATATAGTTGTCTGACTGTCAGTAATTGTGTATTTTTATAAAGAGCATCTGACGGAAATAGGTATGGCTTAAATGTGGCTACTTTAATAACTGCCCTTTGAGCTCTTTCTAGCAATTTCATGTGTGTTTTACAGGCGCCTCCCCAGACTGTGATACAGTAGCACAGTATTGACTCGCATAAAGCACGGTAAACTTCGAATATTTGCTTTCTGTCGGCAACACTACGTAAATGTCTAAAGACATATATATATATATATATATATATATATATATATATATATATATATATATATATATATATATATATATATATATATATATATATATATATATATATATATATAAGCTTCCGTACTCTATTGCTATTTGTAACAATGTGCTCTTTCCAAGATAAATGTCGATCAATAGTAATACCGAGATTTTTTATGCTGGGAACTTCTTGAATTTTTGGACCGTTAATGCAATTTGTGGGGTTGCAGTTGTTGTTAATAGTAATTTGTAGTGGCGGTACCCGTCTCCGGTTTAAGGTAAATTTGATATATTTAGTTTTGTCTACATTTAGTGTTAACAGATTATTTGATAGCCAATTTGCAACAATATTTAAGCCTACTTGTGCGTGAGTCCGAGCCTCCTCCCAAGCTTTACCACTGAAGACTAAGGCTGTGTCATCAGCATAAGAGAACACTCTTCCATTGGTTAGAGGTGTATTGCAGATATCATTGACGTAAATCAGGAAGAGGCTCGGACCCAAAACACTTCCCTGTGGAACCCCAAAAATTATGGCTTCATCTTCACTAACAGTCGCTCCAACTTTAGTTTTTTGAGTTCTGTCAGTCAAATAACTTTTAAGAAGTTGTAGTGCAGTACCACGGATGCCTATATTATCAAGTTTTTTAATAAGCGTGGAAACAGAGACTGTGTCGAATGCCTTTGCAAGGTCTAGAAATATTCCTATAACCTTATTTTTATTGTCAAGTTCCTTGATTACTAAATTAGTGAGCTCAGACACAGCGTCCTCAGTAGAGCGCCCTGATCTGAAACCATATTGATGTGGTGATAATAATTTATATTTTTCTAAGTATGATTTTAGTCGATTATTAATTAATTTTTCAAGAACTTTGGACATTACAGGTAATACAGATATTGATCTATAATTTCCTACACAGTCTCTGCTGCCACTCTTATATATTGGACTGATTATAGAGGTTTTGAGAGCTTTAGGAAATATGCCTGAGGATAGGCATAAGTTGCATATGTGAGTTAAAATAGGGACTAAAGTTGGAGTCGATTGTTTTAGAACTCTAGATGAAATGCCATCAATTCCAACTGCAGAGTCATCTTTTAGTCCCATAATAAGGGAATTAACTTCTGCTTCATCGGCCTCTAGTAATACTATTGAGTTTGAGTGAGCTTTTTTATTGCATGTTTTGTTTCTGGTTTTGGTTTTATTGTTTGTATTATTAGTAATTTTGTGTACTAGTTTTTTACCAACGTTAGCAAAATAGTTATTTGTGTAGTTAATGGAATCAGTAGCGTTATTTTTAAGCCGGAGCAGGTGGTCATTATGAAATTGTTGCTTGTTTGTGTGTGTAACATTTTTTATTATTTCCCAGGTTTTTTTCGCGTTTCCTTTATTGTTTTCTAATTGTACTTTATAGTATTCGTCCTTGAGTTTTTTAACTAAGAGAGAGAAGTTTCTATATCGTTCATATGAAGTCTTAAGGACTTCATTGTCAGGGGAACTTTTTAAGCAGAGATGCATCTTATCTCGTGTTTTTAAGCATCTTAGAATTCTAGGTGTTATCCGTGGCTTGATGGGGCATTTATCATGAGACAGTTTGTACGTTTGTGAATTGCATTTTATTATATGTTGAAGATTTTGGGTTAATAATTCTGTTGCTACGTTAGGGTCTTGGGAACTTAATATCTCGTGAAAGCTGGAATTTTTAATTTGTAAAGCAATATTTTTATAGTCTAGTTTGGTACCAACTCTCTGTGTGGCAAAGTGCTCACATATCTTTTACTTAATATTGAAGAGAACAGGGCGGTGATATGTAAGATAAGTGTTTAAGACATAGGTTGAATATTGATATTTCGATTTTATCATAAAATGATCGAGGCAACTATTGCTTCGTGTATATGTAGGAGTATTATGGCTGGGTAATAAACCATGGCTGGCTAATAAATCTAGATATTGAGACGCGTTTTTGTCTGTCTGTGTCATTTGTGAAATTATATTAATATTTATGTCGCCCGTAATAATTATGTTTTCTACGCCTCTTAAATTATTTAAAAATGTATTGAGTGATTCAAGAAATGGATCTATGTTTATAAAAGATGGTGACCTATAGAGTGCAATTATTGAGAAGTCTTTACCTAGTTTCAGAAGTAAACAATTTTTATCTCTCAACCTTGGTTCAGTTATGTCAATCGATAATTCTGATTTTGTATACACAATTATACCTCCATTCTGATTTATACAATTTTCCGTGTGTGTAGCTTTATAATTTTTAAGTTTTGGATATTGTTTGTTAAGGTTTATCCAGCATTCTGTAAGTACAATAATATCACAGCCAAAACCTAGACGATGGAGCAGTAGCTCAAGCTTATTAAAATTCTTGTTTACACTTCTTATGTTTAAAGTTAATATGTTGAGTGACAATTTATTGTTATATTTTATGAAGGTTTGACATATTTCAGGGGTACATAACATGGCATTAGGGGGTGATAGACTATCTATGTTATTGCACACTGTGTACTGTTGGTCTCTATCCATTATTAAACGAAGGATGTTCTGGTTTCATATAAATTTTCATTAAGTATATTTTTATTATTTTGTATGCCCAAATATGTAGCCACAGTAATAAAAAAATAAGGTGTATGATGTATATGGAAGTAAGGAGGTAAGTAATGTTTATGTATTTGTAATGGTTTAATTGTTGTGTATAAGTCTCTGTGTTTTGATTTAGATAGATTTATAGAGTTATTTTCTCTTATTTTGCATGCCCAAATTTTAAGCCATAGCAGTCGAGGTAGTTGTGAAAGTAAATAGGTGAATATGCTTAAGTCTAAATGTGTTACGGTGTTTGGGTTTTTGGTACAGTATATTTGTTGTGTGTAAGTGTATATGTATTGATTAAAATTACAAATTAGGTTAGGTAAAATTAGAATAAAAGTTAGAATAAATAGCTTTTCACTTAATACTAATGTTAGTTTTTTTGTTTCAGATCTTCAAGTTGCTTCTCATTGGAGATTACGATGGGAGAAAGTCCTTCCGTTTTACGCATTAAAACCTTGCCATTTGTAGTCCAACAAAAATCATAGCCGATTTGTTTAGTTACGTTTCGCGCCAGGAAGAAGAGTAGTCTTGCTTTAGGTGTTAACAGCTCGGATATATATACCGGGGTCTTATTGCCTTCAAAGCCAAGGGATACGGTGTTCAGTCTGTCTGTGGTATTTGAGGAATTATATTTTTTGGTGGCTTGCAGTATCTTGTTCTTGAACAGGTTTGTCGTATACTCAACCACTATAGGACGTTCTCCATTTATTTCTCATTTTCCAGGCGGTAAATGTCTTTGATGATATTGCTCTCGGCTTGGACATTGATTTTCGTGTGAATTCTATTTATGTATGTTATAAGTTCTGTCTTCGATTCCGATTGTTTAGGTGGGATTCCCCGAATTTCTATACAGGAGGCTCTGGAGTGGCGTTCTAAGTCTTCTAGCTTTGTTTCCAGTTTATTTATATACATGTCCCGGTGTTGTTTTTCTTCTTCTAGTGACTTTATTCGAGTATTTAAATTTTCAAAGTTTTTTGAGTAAAATTCAAGAGTTTTCTGCATTTCCACATTAGATTTACGCATTTCCGATAACTCTAAAAGCACTTGTGACAGCATACTTAAAATGTCTTCTTGTCTGTCGTGGTATTTCTCTCCCTGTTGGGGTGAGGTGTTCGGTCGCGGTCGCTTATTAGGCTTATCAACAGCTGAGGTACTGCTCTGCTTTGGGGAATTTTTTGTCGGAGTGCCCATCGTTTTACTCATTTTTGAGGAACAGCCTTCAGTTTTCAGGTAACAAAAAACTACTTTTGACCAGTGTGATAATTATAATAGATGCAGTCTTTCAACTATTTTTATTTATTAGAATTATTAATTTTTTGGTACTTGTGGTGCCCTCTGTTAGGTCACTTTTGGTATTACAGTGTCGGACGATTTTTAGTGATCTATCTAGTGAGAAGATTCAGCCTGTCGCTCATAGATGGCGCTGTATTTATAGTCAATTTTGCCAATTCATCGACCTTTATTTTGATTATTTTTAAAGTTTGCGTTATTTGGCGATATGTATTTTCACTTCTCACTTCTTAGCTTAAATAAACACCACAACAAGTTTCGTATTGCCAAAAAAGTTTTTAATTGTTCGAAAATAACCGTCTTTTCACATCCGCATTTCAGCACTATTTTAACAGTTTTTAAGCACTTTTCAACTTTGTCCACAAAATATGTTTCAGTTCACTTGTAAATGGAGGCACGACACTTGTTTTTTAAACTTTTTAACAAGATTTACTATTTTTAAACCAGCAAAATATACGGAGCAGATGTTAGCCGTGGCGAGGTGGCGCCCTCTCTCCAAAAGCTACAAAGTTATAATAAAAATACAGTAATAATCTTCAGTATATCAACATTCCTTTCCCCGTTTTAAATTTTCTAGTTTTGTTTATTATACTCATAATATCAGCTTCCAAAATAAAACCAATTTATTAAAATTCAAGCATACATTCAGCATCTCCTTAGTATTTACAAATTACTTTTATTTGAAACACAACATCGACAATAGGTATCATAAACTACATATTCCCCGTTTTAATTTTTTAGGACAACTTTGAACTAAGATAAGTAAAAAAAATAGGGTTTTGGTGCGATCTCGGCAACGCGGCAAATGTATGGTCAAGGTCGTTTGCTCGGGGGACGGCCTTAAGGGCATTCTGTTATATTTTTTACTTGCCTAATAATATTTTTTACATTATTTAAATTGAACGCCCCTAAAATCCCATCTCCCTTTCCCCTAAATGGGACAAAACCCTTATCACTGGTAACACTGGCGCACGGATCTAAGTAGAAAGTGGTAGGAAGTAGGCAGTAAAAATTGATCACCGCCTAATGGCCGGGGCGAATTAACAATTAGGTTCTTGAGGATTTAACGACGAGTCATTACTGCTAATGACACGAGTATCCAATCTGCTTTGCGGATATTTAGGACCAGTTACAGTATTCAAAATTACATTTTACTAAATCTGCAGGCGTAGCATATAATAATAATAATAATAATAATAATTACCAGAAGGCTTTCGACTCCGTACCACACTCGTGGCTAGTTTATATTCTAAGACATTATAAAATCAACCCAGTTATTATAGGCTTTCTGGAAAGAATAATGCGACAATGGAGCACAAAATTAAAATTAAGCAACAATAACAATAATCCAATCGAAACAGAGCATATACCAATACGAAGGGGAATATTTCAAGGTGATGCATTAAGTCCCTTATGGTTTTGTCTCGCCCTTAATCCACTTTCTTCTATACTCAACTCAAATAACATAGGTTTCAAAATAAAGCACAATAGACAACAAACCCGCTTAACTCATCTCATGTGTATGGATGACATTAAAATATTTGCTAGTTCGTTAAACGAAATACATAGACTTGCTGATATAACACATTTATTCTCTAACGATATTTGTATGCGATTTGGTATAGACAAGTGTAAAATACAAGCCGTAACTAAAGGAAAATTCGATCCTAGTTCATATCATGTATTACCGAACCAAGAAGTCATAAATGCATTAGATCCAATAGAAGGCTACAAGTACTTAGGATATTATCAAGGTCAAGGAATTAATCACAAAAATACAAAAAAACTTCTAAAAGAAAAATTTAAAACTAGACTTCATCGCATATTACACACTCACCTTAATTCAAGAAACACCATCAAAGCCATTAATACTTTTGCAATACCCATACTCACCTACTCATTTGGAGTTCTTTCCTGGAGCCAGACTGACCTGAAAACACTGCAAAGGGCAATTAATACAGCTATGACAAAACACAGAAAGCACCATCCTAGGGCATGTGTACAAAGATTAACTTTACCTAAAATAGAAGGAGGTAGAGGCCTTATTGATATCTCCAATTTACATAATAAACAGTTGTCACTTCTGAGAACATACTTCCACAATCACTTATCACTATCACCACTACATAACGCCGTTTGCCAAGCCGATACATACACTCCACTTTCACTTGCCAATCACTCCAAACACATAAAAATCATCACAAACCAAGAAAAAATAGACGCATGGATGCACAAGTCCCTACATGGACGCCATCGTACAGACTTAGCTGACACAAACGTGGATAAAACAGCATCAAATGCATGGCTAAGACGCGGTGAGCTATTTCCGGAAACGGAAGGCTTCATGATGGCGATCCAGGATCAGGTTATTGACACTAAAAATTACAGGAAATATATCATTCGATCATCAAACACAAATAGTGACCATTGCCGACACTGCCACAAACATCCCGAAACCATTCAACACATAACAGGCGCTTGTTCTTCCATAACACAGACAGACTACAAACACAGACACGACCAAGTAGCAGCAATCATACACCAGACACTCGCACTCAAACACAACCTCATTATAGATAGCACTCCATACTACAAGTACACACCACAAACTATACTAGAATCATCTGAATACAAGCTTTACTGGGACCGGACAATATTGACTGACAGGACCGTGCATCACAACAGACCAGACATAACACTCCACGACAAAATTAATAGAACAGTCTACCTCATAGATATTGCAATACCAAATACACATAATCTTACAACCACACACACAAACAAAGTTACCAAGTACACTGATCTTACTATAGAATTGAAGTCGCAATGGAAAGTAAATACCGTAAAAACCGTGCCCATCATCATCTCAAGTACTGGAGTCATCCCCAAGACAATTCATAATAGCCTGAAAATACTAAACATGCACCCACTCTCATACATCACCATGCAAAAAGCGGTAATCCTCAACACATGTCGAATCGTTAGAAAGTTTTTGTCTATTAACTAACACATTATAACCCTGAAGTTGTTTGGCCACAAGCCCGCAACTTTGGAACAAACCCTAACAAAGGAGAATAGAAAACTCTATACAATATCAATAATAATAATAATAATAATATAGGCTTCTACCAATCACAACAAATACATCATAAAGAAACTAAAAAACTACTCAAACAGAAATTCAAAGCAAGGCTACATAAAATATTACACACACAGCTAAACGCAAAAAACACAATTAAAGCAATCAATACATATGCCATACCTATACTTACATACTCCTTTGGTGTAATACGTTGGAACCTAACAGAATTAAAAACTTTACAAATATTAATAAATACAACTATGACAAAGCATAGAAAGCACCACCCAAGAGCCTGCTTTCAACGATTAATTTTACCAAAAATAGAGGGCGGTAGAGGTCTCATCGACATTTTAAATTTACACAATAGACAATTAACACTACTCAGAACATTCTTTTACAACCACGCACACACAAAAACACTCCACCTTGCTATTTGTCATGCTGACACTAATTATACACCACTGGCGCTGGCCGATAAAACAAAAAGTATAAAAACTTACACAAATCAGCAAAAAATCGAAGCATGGGCACAAAAATCACTACATGGCCGGCACCGTCTTGACCTTACCAATAACGCCGTTGACAAAATTGCGTCAAACGCATGGTTAAAGCAAGGGGAGCTGTTCCCTGAGACGGAAGATTTTATGCTGGCAATACAGGATCAGGTAATAGATACAAAGAACTACAGAAAGCTTATTATTAGAGACCGTAACTTGAGTAGCGACCACTGCCGACATTGCCATAAGCAACCAGAAACAATACAACATATCACAGGCGCCTGCTCGTCCATCACACAAACAGACTACAAACACAGACACGACCAAGTAGCAGCAATCAGACATCAGATACTCGCACACAAACATAATCTCATCACAGAAAAATTACCATACTACAAATACACACCACAAATAATACTAGAATCACCCGACTATAAACTTTACTGGGACAGGACAATACTGACAGACAAGACCGTACATCACAACAGACCTGACATTACTCTCCATGACAAACAGAATAAAATAGTTTACCTCATAGATATAGCCATACCTAACTCACACAATCTCACTAGCACACACACAACCAAACTCACAAAATATACAGACCTGACCATAGAGCTCAAAGCGCAGTGGAAAGTGAACACCGTCAAAACCATACCGATCATCATCTCAACCACAGGCATCATACCTAAAACACTACACACATCACTCAAAACACTTAACATACATCCACTCACATTCATAACTTTACAGAAAGCAGTAATCTTAAATACATGCCGAATAGTCCGCAAATTTTTATCAATCACCTAATTTCACAATTACATGCAGTTGTTTGGCCACAAGCCCGCAACTGCAGTAGTCACCCCGCAAGGGAGAAAAAAAAAAAAAAAAAAAAATAATTATAATAAGGGGGTGAAGCCGATCCCTCCTAGTTGGTGTCCCCGGGCAACACTTACTCCAAAATAAGTGACGCACCCAAGTGGCGGATCGTCGGTTCTGTCTTTCTCTTCGCTATCCTTTCAACACCTGTTTATTAATTAATTCTTGTTTTTGCGAAGTTTTGTTTTTGTTTATCTATCTTTCACCACCTATATTTCATCTCTTACTATCTTTTAATTTTAGTTAATTCTTCTCTTATTTTGTATTAATATAGTTTGAATGAAAATATGCGACTACGTAATAGAAACATACCCCAGGCGGGTACCGGCGCGGAAAGCAACGGAGAATCCCGCCCCGGGCCTTTGAGCCCGGGCTGTCCCTCGTATTCTGGGGGGGACACCGTACCGCATACTTCTGTCCAGTCTAATACTGTTACAGATAACATTGTGCCAACAACGAGCACAATACAGTCATACCCATCATCACCTACGTCTTCCATCAGCCTGTTCTCATCGCCTCATTCATCACCTAAATCTTACATGATCGACACGAGCTCGTCTTCATCACCATCACACTCATCATCACCAGTGTCAGAAGATGTTACACGGGAAGCACCTGCTACTTACCCCGTGTCCACCTCCGACATCACGCCGTCTACGAGCACTTTACAAAATAATGTACCACATCCCGTAGACAACAATATTCCACAATCACATCTCAGTAATACACCAGCAAGAAGTGTTTTGCAGGACATGCTTCCTCCAACCACCCTCGCTGGAAAATGTAGGCAACGGATGAAATGGACAGACCTAATTAACAAAGAACTTCTCCGTTGTTACTACATAGTCACATCATGTGAAACAAACCTAACATCTTTCAGACCATTACTTCATCAAAAATTCATACAATCATTCCCGGAACTGAGCCACATATCGGAGCAACGGCTTGCTGATCAGATAAGAGTCATCCACCGTAATAATAGAATACCCGCTCATGTTCGAGAACAAATAAAACAATCAATATCTGAAACATTGGAGGAATCTATAAGCCAAAACGATATGCAAGACACGACTACACAAACTAGCATCATATATAATATCCAAACAAACAGTCAACCTCTAATTGATTATTCATTCTCAGGTCATACGACCTTAAGCACACATCCACCACTCACTCTTCAAACTCCTTCTGATACCATAGAGCACGTAATCACGCTAGATTCTAATGAAACTATACCGCCCAGAGACCCCAGCCCTACACAAAACCAAGAAATTGAAGATATCTTTAAGGAAATGTTAGTTAAATATAGCGGTACTGACCCATCCCTCAGACCCATAATCCCTAAACTCCAAGTAACACGAAGTATAATTAAAACAGTCAATGTATTAAATAATATAATTGGTAAACATTAAGAGGAAAAAGCGATGCCGGATATAGATGAAATCCAGACTACCATATACTGCGCAGCTCTAACTACTACTACTTTACACACGACTTCAAAATTAATTAACCCATCAGCAAAAAATGAACCCTTAAAGACTACAGATAATATTCCAAAATGGCAGGTAAGAATTAAAAATAGAATTCAAAAACTACGTAAAGAAATAGGACAACTTACACAATATTTAAATGGAAATCTTAACGCGAAAAAACGACAGAAAATTAACCCCAAAAATTACACGACAGACCAATTAGTAGATCAACTAGATAATTTAAAACAGAAATTACAAGCACATTCAAAACGTCTACGCCGACTTAAGATTAGTAATGACAGAAGAAGACACAACATCCTATTTTTAAATAATCAGAAAGTATTTTATCAGAATATTAACTCAGAAAATATTAAAATAACACAGCCACCAAATATAGATGAAGTCAAAACTTATTGGGAAAGTACATGGTCAAAACCAGCCCAACACAACGAACGAGCTAGTTGGATAAATACCGAAACACAAGAACTAGCAAACATAAACATAATGCCAGAAATAATAATAAATAAAGAGGATGTAAAGAACACTATAAAGAAAACCCTAAATTGGAAGGCCCCAGGACCTGACCAAATTCATAATTATTGGATTAAATATTTCAGAGCCACACATCACTACATAGCAGATATATTTAATTCTTACATAGAAAACCCACATACAATACCTGCTTTCCTTACGCAAGGAATTACATATTTGAAGCCTAAAGACAGTGATACAACCAACCCCACAAAATACCGTCCAATCACCTGCCTACCAACACTATACAAATTACTAACATCTATTATCACACAAAAACTAAACAACCATATCATACAAAATAAAATTATTCCGGAAGAGCAAAAAGGATGTGCTAAGGGATCTATGGGCTGTAAAGAACAAGTAATTATTGATACAGAAATTCACAATCAGGTTAAACAAAAGCACAGAAATTTATATTACGCATACATTGATTATCAGAAGGCTTTTGATAGTGTACCTCACTCATGGCTAATACACGTTTTAAAAATATATAAAGTTGATATCAAATTAATTAATTTCTTACAATACATAATGTCAACATGGTCCACCAGGCTTACTCTAAGAACAAGTAAATCAAATCTCTGCACTTTCCCAATAAAAATTAAACGCGGCATATTTCAAGGTGATCCACTCAGCCCCTTATGGTTTTGCATAGCTCTCAATCCACTATCTAAAATTCTCAATCAATCCTGCTACGGTTATACACTAGACAAGCTTAATAATACAAAAGTTACTCACCTGCTATATATGGATGACTTAAAAATCTACGCAAATGATAGGCAACAGTTAGAACATCTGCTAAAAATCCCTGAAAAATTTAGTATTGATATTGGAATGACGTTTGGAATTGAAAAATGTAAAATAAACTGCATTTACAAAGGCGTTCACACACAAATAGAGCCGTTAAATTTAGAGTTTCAAGAAGGAATGATATACAGTATGCAAGCAATAGATACATATAAATACTTAGGATACAAACAAAACATTACAATAAATCACAAAGAAATTAAAAATAAATTAAAATCTAAATATAAACAGAGATTAAATAAAATACTAGCTACCCAACTATCTGGTCGAAATAAAAT
This sequence comes from Polyommatus iphigenia, assembly GCA_963422495.1. Lineage (NCBI taxonomy): Eukaryota > Metazoa > Arthropoda > Insecta > Lepidoptera > Lycaenidae > Polyommatus > Polyommatus iphigenia. The sequence goes on along the minus strand of OY730181.1, from coordinate 13,070,063 downwards.
TAAACCCATAAATACCTACGCCATACCCATTCTAACATATTCATTCGGAATCATTAAATGGACAGACACAGAACTTGAAACCCTCAATACCACAACACGAATGTTATGCTACAAGCATAATATCCACCACATCCATTCAGCAGTCGAAAGGTTTACACTAAAGCGAAAATTAGGAGGTCGTGGTATCATAGATATAAAAAATTTACACTACAGCCAAATAGATAACCTTAGAACATATTTCCTAAATAAAGCCAAAACAAGTCAATTACACAAAGCAATAGTAAGTCTCCCCCATAAAGGCACACCTCTCCAGCTAAACAACGACCTATTTAATGCAAAGCACAAAATAGTAACAGACGATGATAACATACAGAAATGGAAAAGCAAAGCCCTACATGGTAAATATCCTCATCATCTCGAACAAGATCATGTAGACCAAATGGCCTCATGCAGCTGGCTAACCAAAGGCAATATTTATTCTGAAACGGAGGGCTTTCTTATAGCGATCCAAGATCAAATAATAAAGACACGCAATTATTCGAAATATATTCTCAAAGAGGCAATAGCCACGGATAAATGTAGATTATGCCATCTTACTACCGAAACTATAGATCATATTACCGGGGGATGCACTGCACTTGCCAATAAGGAATACACACACAGACATGACAACGCAGCCAAACACATACATCAACTACTAGCCATTAAATACAAACTAATAGATTCACACACCCCTTACTACAAGTATAAAACTCGTAATGTCCTCGAAAATAGCACTGTAAGACTATACTGGGACCGTGATATAGTTACTGATCGTACCATATTAAGCAATAGACCAGACATAACACTAACAATAAAACCTGAAAAAACAACTTACCTTATAGATATCGCCGTTCCCAACACCAGCAACCTAAAACAGAAACACAACGAAAAAATACAGAAATACATCCCACTTGCAGATGAAATCAGACAAATGTGGCACCAAGAAGTTGTTAAAATTATCCCCATCGTCATCTCTTCAACCGGCGTAGTACCGAAAACACTCGCCGCCTCTCTGAAAACATTAGATCTCCACAAAAACACATATATTCAAATGCAAAAATCCATCATCATAGATACATGCTCATTAGTCCGCCGTTTTCTAAACCCATCTTCATCTTTTCCTATGAACGAATCGTAACACATCTTTCACATGTATCAGGATACTTGGCAAGCGCCCGTACCTGCTTCATTCTACCGGTGAAAGCCGAGACAAAACTCTTTCAAATAATAATAATAATAATAAACATAATATCCATCACATCCATTCTGCAGTCGAACGATTCACACTCAAAAGGGAACTAGGAGGCCGAGGTTGCATCGACATAAAAAGCCTGTGTTACAAGCAAATAGAACATTTAAGAATATATTTCCAAAGTAAAGCTGAAACTAGTAATTTACACAAAGCCATATTACAACTTCCCATTCTGGAACACCCCTGCAACTAAACAATACTCAATTTAATCCAAAACTAAAAATAATAAAAGACTGTGATAAAATTACTAAATGGAAAAGTAAAGCACTACATGGAAAATTCCCTCACCAGTTACAACAGGACCATATAGACCAAATCGCATCCTTCAGTTGGCTAACAAAAGGCAATATTTACAGTGAGACGGAAGGCTTCCTAGTCGCAATACAGGACCAAATAATTAAAACCCGCAACTACTCGAAATACATACTCAAAGAAAACATAGATACCGATAAATGTAGATTATGCCACCAAACCACCGAAACAATAGAACACATTACAGGAGGATGTAGTTCACTGGCCAACAAAGAATACACCCACCGTCATGACAATGTAGCTAAACATATCCATCAACTACTAGCCATCAAGTATAAACTAATCGACACACACACACCTTATTACAAATAAAAACCCTGTAACGTCCTGGAAAACAACACCGCTAAACTCTATTCGGATCGAGACATAGTCACCGACCGCACCATACTGAGTAATAGACCTGATATAACCTTGACAATCAAATCTCAAAAAATCACTTACCTAATAGATATAGCCGTCCCGAACACCAATAACCTGAAACAAAAACATAACGAAAAGATTCAAAAATACATACCTCTCGCAGACGAAATAAAGCAAATGTGGCGCCAGGATACCGTAAAAATCATACCCATTATCATCTCCTCAACTGGCGTCATCCCGAAGACCCTTAGTGCTGCTCTGAAATCACTTGACCTAAACAAAAACACATACATCCACATGCAAAAATCCGTCGTAATCGTTCGTCGGTTTCTAAATCCATCATCATCTTTCGCTACCTCACAATCATAACTCTTCTCTCATACAAACATAAAAATTCATACATACAAATGCAAAAATCTATTGTCATTGATACATGCTCTATAGTTCGTCGATTTCTTAACCCGTCCTCATCTTTCACCACATCACAATCATAACTCTGCTTATGAATCAGGTTACTTGGCATCAGCCCGTACCTGAATCTTTTATCCGGCTAATAGCCGAGACTCAAACTGTTTACATATAATAATAATAATAATAATAATAATAATAATAATAATAAGCCCGCAGGGCAGCTTGTGGCGAGCTGTTGGGGAGTAGCGACCCCACGAACCCGAGTGCTCCGAGGGAAGCCCCTGTTCTCCATCTCCGGCTTGCCTTCACCGGCCTGCCAGAGTGAACACTGACGGAGAATCAGGCCCTACCTCTGCCTTGCCTTAACCGGCCGGTCAGAGTGGAGTCGCGAGAGCTTCGGCTCGGAGGGAGGATGTGAAGCGTAAGTGGCGAGTGGGCGACGTGATGGGACCCTCTGAGGGTGCAAATGATCGGCGTTTAAAGTCCAGCGACACCTCTCCTGCCTCAAGCCGCTCTGTCAATGTTGCCGCCTCGGTGCACCGTGCGTGCGACTATTTTGAGGGGCCCATTCAAAGAGTTGGCGAGTAACCGTCTGCCAACTTTATGATACATAATACAACGTTGTATCGGCAGACGCCATAGTCCTTCCATAGTCCCAGTTACCCAGTCCACTAGCACCTCACCCCCATAGCCCGATATCATTTTAATTCCATTCCCTGCAATAGTCCTACACTGGCCGCTGGCTCTCCTTGGTCGTACTCCTATAGTGCGGACAGTGAGAGTCGCCGGCCGGTGTCACACAACAATTAGATTAAAATTGTGTAACGGGCCTCTACGTGTTGGCTTCGGCCCCACGCATGCCTTCCAAAGGTCCGGGATTTAATTGCCCGTGAGCAAGGAATACCTTACACAAACATAATAATAATAATAATAATAATAATAATAATAATAATAGCTCCCACACCGGTTTCGGTGACGGTGGCCGGTTTCATTGAAACCAGGCCAGCTACGCAGGAGTGATTTTATAGTGCCCAAGTGTGTGCGCAGTACACAAGAGCACTCCCTATTCCTTTACTCTCATAGCCCAGTGGGACGGACGACCGACACGACTGACGAGAGATCAGGCGCAGGACCGACTTTTTACATGCCCATCCGACGCATGGATCATCTTACTTGTCAGACACCAGAGAGAGAGCCACGCTCTTAACCACTAGACCACGGAGGGGTTCAGGCGTAGCATGGTCACCATAGAAACGGTTTCTTTCTACAGAAGAATAGACAATGTGACAGTTAGACAATGGAGATCCGCCATTTTGTCGATAAAATCTGTTGATTCTTTCCCATGTCTACTGTTGTTATGCTAGCCCTGCTTGTCAATTTTATGTCATATCCTCCTAAATCCTAATATAAACCTTCACTATAGACTTTCACGTATATTTCAAGACAAAAATTTGCCAAATCGGTTCAGTAATTCTCGAGTTTTAGCGGGACTAACGAAATTTATAATACTCCTTATAAGAACCGAATTTCCACTTTGGAGCTACACCACAGTAAGCAACGTTTTAATTAATATCGATCTATACCTTTTTAATTAAAAAAACAATTTTTACTAAATAATTGATTTATATCTATAAAGTAACCAATTCGCTGTCTTATTACTTTTAGGGTTCTGTACCCAAAGGGCAAAAGCAGGACCCTATTACTGAGACTTCGATGTCTGTCCGTCTGTCTGTCTGTCTGTCTCCAGGCTGTAACCCAATAACCACTATAGCTGGACTTCTGAAATTTTCATAGATTATGTATTTCTGTTGCCGCTATAACAACAAATACTAAAAACAAAATAAAATTAATATTTATGGAGGCTCCCATACAACAAATGTAATTTTAACGCTAAGTCCACAAAACAAACAACAGCAAACAGATCGTTGTGAAAAAAGTAAATTGAAAACATCCTGAAACACTTGCTGTTGTATTGTTTTGCAATAAATTACTATATAATCCGTTTCATTTAGATCTAAATGTAAACAGAGCCCAGTATAATGCTATAAACGCTATCAATTTTACGTTACATAAAAAAAAAATCGCTAAATGTGTGTGTAAACGCTAATCTCGGGAACGGCTGAACCGATTCCGCTATCGTGGTAAGTACCTGAAGGACTTGTGTTATGGGAGCCAGACAACAGAAATATATTTAGTGCTTTTATACCATGCAATATAATAAATTTAAGATTTTTATTATAAGACACACATAATTATTTAATACATATCCAAGACCCAAGTACATTGAAAACGTTTTGTTCCGTCGGTAGTATTCGAACCCGCAACCTCCCGCTTGAGCTACGCGTTCAACCGCTGAGCCATGACAGAGGTCGTCGAATTGGTTTTCATGAGCGTCAGTCGTCCTATTTTATGAGTGAGCGCGTACGTGCCCGCGTCGTAGCACGTCTACGTGTTCCCGTAGCACTGCTACGTACGGCGTAGCACTGCTACGACCGTAACTTATTTTGTGACGCTTGAGAAATGGGTTACCGTCTGTACTATCCCAACAAACTAACCTTATAAAATTAACTCAATAAGGTCTAAACTCTTATACTTGTTATAAAAGAGCATTCATTATGCCAGTGTTACTTATAATGGCACACTATTAGGAGATTCGGCTAATATTACCTTTATTCTTATAATTTGGTTGGGTAAACGTTAATAACTCTAATTTATACGGCAACTATAAGGCTTTGAAATATGTTCATCTTATAGTGGCTATTTACATTGCTTTTTAGCCTTATAATATTCAAAGACATATAAAAGCTTTTAATATGGTCAATTATTCTTATAAAAGTAATGCACAAGGTAACTAATAATGCTTTAAACTTATAGGGGCATTTAATAAGACATCTATCCAACAAACGAATGCTAACATTTTATATGACCTTAACAAGGATGAAAGTAATCCACATTCCCTTAAACAGTGATTATAAAGATATTATTCTCTTTAAGGTTACATTAAAATGCTTTACATTGTGATTGTGTGAATTTCTTGCGGAGCGGAATGATCGGCCAAGTGCGAGTCGGACCTGTGCACGAAGGGTTCCGTACTTTCATAGAACAAAAAAAGGCCAAATTTTTTTTAAAGTTTTTAGGCCTTTGTGTAAATTTCAGGTGCCTACCTGTTACCATTATTCACAAGCAATAAAAACGAAAAAAACATGTTTGTTGTATAGGAGCCCCCTTTGATATCATATGTATTAATTTTATTTTGTTTTATGTATTTGTTGTTATAGTAGCAATAAATGCATACAATCCCGACAAATTTCAAAATTGTAGCTATTGCGGTTCTTGAAATACAGCCTGTAGACAGCCAGATAGACAGACAGGCGGACAGATAACGAAGTTTTAGTAATAGGGTCCCGTTTTACCCTTTGGGTACTTAACCCTAAAAAGGGATTCAAAATTGTGGAAGAAGTTGAAAAGGAGCGATGGTTACAGAAGAAAAGTAAAAAATAAAACAATTAATTTGATAATCACGTATTTTTAACAATATTTCAAACTTAAAATTAGTGCGCAAAAGTGAGCTAAAGTATCCTTATAAAGAGGTCTCTTTCGGCCAACCCAACTACAGTGGAAAAAAAAACATTTATATATATAATATAAGGGAATAACACTAGCTAGGTGCGATTTTGGTAGTGTGAAAGGAACCCTAACGATATGTAAAATGGCGATATCATAAGAAACAATTGATGCCGTTATAAAGTCTTTACTCTCATAGACTCCTTATAAACGATGTGTGAATCCTGTTGTTCTTTTAAAAGCACTGTATTTAACTTGACTAAATAATTAATGACGTTTTTAGCACAAAAAAACTTAAAATCAAGGGCGAGTTGATACCAAAACACACAGCGTATCACATTTTATCATGCATTTTAATTCCCATACACTTTTCACTATAAACGAGCACTAAATCAGGTAAATAAACTATACATAAAATAATGACTTATCGTTTACTTGACAGTAAAATGGCTGACGTTACTATTTCTTCTCCAAGCTGTTGCGAAAATGTAAATCACTTATGACGGCAAAAAGGGCTAATGGAGTTTAACTCCCTTGTATCGGACAATAATATAACAATAGGTATGTCAATAATTTTGTTCTTTGGGCTGTATTCTCCGGGTAGGTACTTACTTAGCTGTCACATTTCAATACTAGTTATATATACTTTATATATTATACCTTTTATATAGAATTATTAAAGTAAAGAGCGTGAAGCCCGCCGACAAACCGCTATGTGGTTTGGCGGGTTATTAGAATAAGTTTTTTTGAATACTTCTAATAAAGGATTTTATTTAAAAAAAAAAAAACGTATATGGGTGATCGCCCGTATTAACGCTTTCCATAATTATGTTTCCTATAAGTTGAAGTACCTTGTTCTTGGTCATTATATAACACGTATAAGGAAAAAAGCGGACAATAAAGCAACTATAAGGAGGGTATAAGGTTATTATCCTTATAAATTGTTCCCAAATGCACCCTTATTAGCGATAATACGACTCATATAAAAATATTATTTTTGGCTATATAAGCCACTACAAGAGCAGTTTTTGTAAGTGGGGATATGTCTTATATTCTACGGTCTACCCCTAACAATATGTTATATTATGTAATATTACTAGCGACCCGCCCCGGAGTCACACCCGGGGTATAAAATATATAGCCACTGATAAAATGATAAAAATTGATAGCCTATGATCCTTCACGTGGTCTACTTCTTATCTGTGCCAAATAACATAAAAATTGCTCCAGTAGTTCGCGAGATATATGCCCTTTCAAATATTTTCTCCCATTTTTCCACATTCTACTATTGGTCTTACCGTGATAAAATATAGCCTATAGCCTTCCTCAATAAATGGGATATCTAACACTGAAAGAATCATTAAAATCCGTTGCGTAGTTTTAAAGATTAAAGGGAACAAAGGGACATGAGGGAAAAAAGCAACTTTGTTAATTATTATTATAATATGTACAGAAGATGTACTATACTGTTGACAAAGCGTAAGTTCAGTTGAAACTGCAGAAAGTTTAATTCTGATTAAAAAATTACGTTGACATTTCAAAGTCCTCGTCGTCGTTGTTATGGTTCAAAAATAATTCACACCGTCAAAACCGCACATTATTTAAATTTGCCTACTTTACACACATTCGAATTCGGTTTGCGTGAAATACTAAGGAAATTCAGAAATTTTTACATTTCGTTGGTTCAATATCTGCATCGATTTCCCCGCATCTGCTGTGCCCGGTAACCCGCAAGTGCACCTGCGCCGAGTATTCTCGAACACATAATCCGTGCATCTCTGACAGTCCCAAGCAAAAGTTAATTTCATACGGTACAGACGCGCGGAGAAGTCAAAGAGAAACGAAATTCTAGTCTCTTTGCGAGTTTAGCGGGCCGTGTACAGTCGCGATGAAAATGTTTGCACAACATTTTTAGTATTTAGAATATATGTGCAGTTCTTTAAATGTAAATAGGAGAATTGCCTTTTACAGCCTATCCAGATGAGGTGTTTTACGCGCGTAGTCCATACGCGCGTTTCAATTTCGAGCCTGTCCAGATGAGGCACTTTGCGCGCTTACGCGCGTCAAATGCTGGCAGGGATTCAGCAGCCAGTTACAAACATGGACTCGGAAAGAACATTTGTGTTGTGGCTTTACTACACACAAATTATAACTACCTAAAGTTTTTTCTTTTCTTCGGAATCACCTGCTTCACAAAAAATCTTGATGATTTCTTCCCAGTTCCTGTGTTTTATGACTTTATTGGAATAATCTGAAGATTCCATATTCCATATGGCCTCTCTTTTTTCAATTTCGTCAATAAAAAGTTCCGTATCGAAGTTATCACGCTCCATCATTTTCATGAAATACGTCCACTCTCAACTGACGCGCGCGTAGTTCTGGACGCTGCAATGGCACCCAAATATCTCGACTCGCGCGTCGCGTGCACGTTTTACGGGCGAGTCGAGAGTCTCGCTCATTGCAAGCGTTTTACGCGCGATTTTAAAAGCGTAGGCATCTGGACGCGATACAGGGTGCAATTAAACCTTCCTGCCAAATTTTTTCCAGGGCTTTGGTATCATTAGGAGAGTCCATTAAAGCAACAAAAATTGGGGATTATTTTTTTTTTAGGACATAATATTTTATCCCATTTAAAATCGTTGCAGAACGGTCATTAGCGGCGTGAGGCGGCGCGGGGGAATGAGAGGGGCTGACGCGGGGGGGAGGGCGCGCGCGGGGGCTCGTCATGCGCGGGCGACGCGTCGTGTCCATTAATTGTAGTGTTTTTTAGGATAACTTTCGGAAGCTTTTTCTCAACATTTTAGTACTGAGTGATAATAAAAAAAAAAATACGTGTATTTTAATTTTAAACAAGGATCATTTTATCAAAATTTGGCAGGAAGGTTTAATTGCACCCTGTATATGTAGCTCTAGTATCTCGGGAACGCGCGTAAAACGCGCGATCGATCGCGCGCGCGTAAAACGCCTCGCCTCATCTGGACAGGCTCTTAGAATGTCCTCTTTATTAGGAGTGTACCGAATGAGCGAAGTTAAGAATAATAATAAGGTAATATAAAATCCTCACTATTTCATTACGGATATTATAAATGCCAAAGTGTGTTATGTCTGTTACATTTTCATTCCCAAATAGCTAAAACAGTTTTGCTGCAATTTGGTATGGAGATAGAATAGAATAGAAAAGAATAGAATAGAATAGAATAGGATAGGATAGGATAGGATAGGATAGGATAGGGTAGGGTAGGGTAGGGTAGGGTAGGGTAGGGTAGGGTAGGGTAGGGTAGGGTAGGGTAGGGTAGGGTAGGGTAGGGTAGGGTAGGGTAGGGTAGGGTAGGGTAGGGTAGGGTAGGGTAGGGTAGGGTAGGGTAGGGTAGGGTAGGGTAGGGTAGGATAGGATAGGATAGGATAGGATAGGATAGGATAGGATAGGATAGGATAGGATAGGATAGGATAGGATAGGATAGGATAGGATAGGATAGGATAGGATAGGATAGGATAGGATAGGATAGGATAGGATAGGATAGGATAGGATAGGATAGGATAGGATAGGATAGGATAGGATAGGATAGGATAGGATAGGATAGGATAGGATAGGATAGGATAGGATAGGATAGGATAGGATAGGATAGGATAGGATAGGATAGGATAGGATAGGATAGGATAGGATAGGATAGGATAGGATAGGATAGGATAGGATAGGATAGGATAGGATAGGATAGGATAGGATAGGATAGGATAGGATAGGATAGGATAGGATAGGATAGGATAGGATAGGATAGGATAGGATAGGATAGGATAGGATAGGATAGGATAGGATAGGATAGGATAGGATAGGATAGGATAGGATAGGATAGGATAGGATAGGATAGGATAGGATAGGATAGGATAGGATAGGATAGGATAGGATAGGATAGGATAGGATAGGATAGGATAGGATAGGATAGGATAGGATAGGATAGGATAGGATAGGATAGGATAGGATAGGATAGGATAGGATAGGATAGGATAGGATAGGATAGGATAGGATAGGATAGGATAGGATAGGATAGGATAGGATAGGATAGGATAGGATAGGATAGGATAGGATAGGATAGGATAGGATAGGATAGGATAGGATAGGATAGGATAGGATAGGATAGGATAGGATAGGATAGGATAGGATAGGATAGGATAGGATAGGATAGGATAGGATAGGATAGGATAGGATAGGATAGGATAGGATAGGATAGGATAGGATAGGATAGGATAGGATAGGATAGGATAGGATAGGATAGGATAGGATAGGATAGGATAGGATAGGATAGGATAGGATAGGATAGGATAGGATAGGATAGGATAGGATAGGATAGGATAGGATAGGATAGGATAGGATAGGATAGGATAGGATAGGATAGGATAGGATAGGATAGGATAGGATAGGATAGGATAGGATAGAATAGAATAGAATAAAATATAATAGAATAGTCTTTATTTCCAGGAAATTTGTTTAAGGTGACGCAGCGTTAAAGTAAGAAACCGTGTTGGATATGTTTTAGATTGCTTGTTTTCTATGAGAGGCCGGCCCGGCCTCTCATAGAAAACAAGCAATGGAACAGCAAAAAATGGAAAGGGCGTAAGCGACAAAATGGTTTTTGTCGCATAATTTAAAAACCATAAATACATTTCATATAAGCTATGCACAAATTAAAGTGCATGCTTGAACCAATTTATGTACAAATTTTGGAACCTTAAATCACTCTCCTCAGTTGGAAAAACAGGAATCCCTTTTTTTACAGAGGTCTTTTCGATTGATTATTCTGTGCTATAAAAGTTGTCCAATCGTGTTATGCTATGGGCAATTCAAAGACAAAGACATGATGAATACTGACAATGAACTTCAATTTCTTAGCTTTAGTCATTGCTGAGAAAAATCGGCATCGCTACAGCCAAATTATCAAGGCGTCGCCTTAACAATGGTTCTTAATATATTTTATGCAAGGTATCAAAATTTCTGCCTCATTGGCGTGGAAATATTGTCTAATTCAAAACATTTTCTTTAAATCTTATTATAATCAACATGCAAACGTGCCATAAGTAACCACTAATTTGAAAAGATCTCATTACATATTTTAACATAATATTATATCATAAAAAAATATATATATATAACAAGACGAAGGAGGAGAACCTAAAATTCAGTGTCAACCATGTGTCAACTTTACAATGGAGGTTATAAAATAATATGGCGGATGGCATATTACCCAAAGAAAATATAATCACTACGTTTTAACACTTTTAATATTACCTACGTGGCATTGTGTGGTATCACAAGCACGTGATTCGTAAAACTTAATAATATCCCAATATGTATACTGAATTTTGAAACATTATTCTCTCCAAATGCAAATATTCGTATATCAGATGTACACAATTATTAAGGTATTTAAGATATTTATAATTTAAAAATCACATTGTTCTGGGTTATACTTATGTCCTAGGTTTTTCTTATGTTATCAGTGTTTTGTTCTATTTTTAGCTCTCAAATCTTATTAATAAATACCTTAGTACATACTTATGGCTTCATCAAAATACCTTTTGGGCCTTACACGTGGTGCACACAATACAGGTACTTAACCTAAATTACAATTATCAGTCCTTATTTAATGTTTTTTGTTTTGAATGTTTTATCACATTTTAGTTTTTACTTCTCAGCACTCCAGATACCTATTAAAAATGGAAGTATAAGGAGGAAAGCTATACCTACAGTATACAGGTCAACTTCAATTCAAGTTACAGTCACACTTTTACAGTTTAAAATAATAATGTCAGTCATAACTACACAATATAGTGAGATAAAGGTACAAAATTGTTTATTAATTGATTAAAAATGTAATAAAATAAAATTATAATATCAGATAATAAGGTCAAGTTTACAAATTCCAATTATATAAAAAATATCTTAATTACATTATAATACGTCAAAAAGAATTAAATAGTACATATGTATAATTATTACATTAATGTTAGGCCCACAAGAGTCACATTCACATACATGTTGGTATTATTTCATACTATATCAATAAATTAATTCTATGCTAATTATAATGCTAATTATAATGTCCTGTTATCGGTAAAGTAAAAGATAAATATATAATATTAATGTCATAAATTCACCCTTAGTCTTAAAAATAATCTAGATCCAATAAAATGTTATCTTATTATATTATGTCAAATACCTATTCTATATATTTACAGTTAGTTTAAATTTATTTGCTACTGCTATATCGTTGAAGTATTCTTGTAGTGAATAATAGCATTTTTTAAATAGCCATTCAAATTCAGCCTTCTTGAACTTATTATAACTATTATAGTCATTTTTTAAATTGTCTGGCAGGTTATTGTATAATTTAATTGTCATACAGTAAGTGTTTTTGCTATTTGATGCTGATTTTTGTGTAGGTATATTTATTTATTTTATACTTTGAAACCCGGGAAAAAAAGACATAATTTGTGAGTTGTGAGTCACAGAATTTCGGCGGACAGAAATTCTGCTGCATTTAGTTTCATACAAAAGTCCTGTTTGATTCACATGAGCGTAATTTTGTGAGTCATGATTTGTATGAAAAAATATTTACGCGACCGAAATTCTGCGACTCACGACTAAGCTTGTTTGGCCTCACCTCACCCATAGGCTACTAGCATCCTAAAAACAGTGTTTCCGTAGAACTAACTAGGGTTTGATAGCTAGTATTGTTAGAAGAGAACAATACATTTCGTAATTTTCATTTAGTGACAGTATAATACTTTTTTTTACTGAACCCTAGAGTGGGCGCGCTATGAGCATTTTGCCGCCCGCGCTGAAAAAACGTTAATTATTCGTAAAACAATAGCTCGTTAGTCTTGCATTTTGTAGTAGCTGCCCCTAATCTCGTTAGCTATGCGTGCTAAAAAGCTGGACGCCGTCAAAACACGGAGGCCTGCCTTAAGTTAAGTTTCTTACCATCAGGTGTCGCGGGGCGGCAAATTGCTCACCGCGCGCCCACTGACGTAGATAAAAATGTTGACATTATTTTTTCCAAATTTGCAATACTGGCTTTATTTTATGGTGGATTTGTTGTAAAAACAATTTTAATTATACAATTTAAAAGTATTAAGTAATAGCAACGTAGTATTTGAAAGATTTCTTTCAAATACTAAATAAATTGCTATGGTGCCAGTCAAGTCATAATATAAAATCACAAGGACTTCTATAGACACATTTCATATTTCTTTGAGGAACCAAATTACTCGATTTGTACAAGCAGACCTAGCATCATCTACCAAGAAGGTAGATGGATCTTCCATCGCTTATTTTTCTTTGAAAATAAAATATAATCTTTGAAAATATGTGCACTAAAAATGGTGTTAGGTACCGTACATATGGCCAAAATAACAATGAACATTGCTTATACTTTTGTGAAGACTTTTTAGATAAAATATATTCTAAAGATAAGGAAAACATATAATTTTGATCCGTTTTTCGTAAATTTTTCAGTATTATAGGGTACTATTTAGGACAAAGTAAAAAAGTCAGTAAAAATATTAAATTTTCTAAAATTTTTTGTAAGCTAAACAGATTTTAATAAATATGGTGAATTTTCAATTGTTATTTGTGTGTTATTTAAATCGTGGTAAAATAAATTAATGATATTGCTTAATTTCTACTAAAAATAGCTAAAGAAAAGGGGCGGCAAAATGCTCCACACGCGCCCATTGACGTTTCACGGAATAACGCGCCCACTCTAGGGTTAAAGCCATTTCACAGGCCATACAAACAACCGATACCACGAAAAAGAAATCAATTTATTTTGCAAGCGAAGGTTCTGTCGGGGACCAAGATAAGACACATGAGCATAAAACGAGATCCAAAGGATGGTTTTCATCTTATTTCTGTGGTTTTCCATCATCGGCGTTTTACGGCGGGACATCCTCCTGTTTGATGTCGCGAAAATTAAATAAAACTTTTATTGACAAGTCGTAACAGTTGACGGAGTGACGTAATATATTTTACAAGATTATTCAGTTAAACTTGGTAGTGCACGGTGACATTAATTTATTACTTAAGATCGTAGACGCTTAGACTTATAAGAAACTCGTTTGTAGTTTTTCATCTAATTGCATAGTTATCTACATAGTTATGAAATATTTTTTAAGGTATCTTAAAAAATATTTTTAAACTTATTGAAGTCAAATAACAATGCTAAAAATTAAATAATCGGCCAAGTGCGAGTTGGACTCGCGCACGAAGGGTTCCGTACCATTAAAGAACAAAAATAGGAAAAAATTGTTTTTTTTTGTATGCGAGCCCCCCTTAATTATTTATTTTATTTAAATTTCATTATAAATTATTAAAGTATAAACACTATTGAGTATTTTGTGAATATTTCAGGTGCCTATCAATTGACATCATTTATATCGAGCAAAAAATGGCAAAAAAATCACGTTTGTTGTATAGGAGCCCCCCCTTAAATATTTAATTTATTTTGGTTTTAGTATTTGTTGTTATAGCAGCAACGGAAATACATAATCTGTGAAAATTTCATCTCTCTAGCTATCACCGTTCTTGAGTTACAGCCTGGAGACAGACAGACGGACAGACAGACATCGAAGTCTTAGTAATAGGGTCCCGTTTTAAACCTTTGGGTACGGAACCCTAAAAAGGTACATTTTGAAACATTCAAACAGAGACATCGAGTTATTTCTACTAACTTTTCAATTATGCATATTTATTAATATTTGAAGATTCTAGCTAAGAATTTTAATTTCAAAGCTAAGAATTCACTTACAATTTCATATCTTGTTTCAAAAACTTCATAGCAACTTTTGAAATATAATAATGCATACCAGTTTAGTTGGCGAGTGTACCCGTCGCGGAGGCGAATCGAATTCGATCTAGCATCGCGATCGGTAACAATATAAAATGTACTCTCTTATTGCCACTGACGTTAGACGAGCTATAACTAGCTATTGCTCATTTCAATAATTCTACAAAGGACATTTTATTGTGATCGTGAAATTGTAGTTTCCTTGTTCTTATCTTTGTTAAGTTACGGAATTATGTCTATTTGTCTTTTTGGCTATTCATCAGACATAAACGTGTTTTGCGTTACAAATGCTTTATGCATCTTTACTACATACTCTAATCAGTTAAATGATGTTAGGCCTAGATAATATCAAAATATCTATCTTTTCTTATTCTTATATATATAAATGGATTTTCAAATGTGTTAGTCGCGCTAAAACTCGAAAACGGCTGAACGGATTGGGCTGATTTTAGTCTTAAAATATTCGTAGAAGTCCAGGGAAGGTTTTAAAGTGACACGAAGTTCACCGGGACAGCTAGTGTAGAATAAAAATGAATTTTTAATTTTGTTAGTCTCGCTAAAGCTCGAGAGCGGCTAAACGGATTTGGCTAAGTGTAATCTTTAAATATTTGTGGAAGTACAGGTAAGGTTTGTACAGTGTAAAAAGGTCATCTAACTAGATGTTTGAAACAGAAGCTTCTTTTTAAAATAAAAGACAGAATTGAGGTTCTCGTGTCTTCATGTCTAAAATGAAAAAATGTATATATAATTATAACTTATTAGTCTTATTAGATAACGTAAAAGGTACTGAGTATATTATAACGTTGGCACTACTGTCCGCAAGTAGGTATCATGCTGGCGTAGGAATGTTTGTCACGAACTCTTTCGTTGAATTCTTTGAAATAAAGTTTCTCGTGTGGGGGAACTGTAAAATGTTTTCGTTCTCAAATTGTTGGATTCATCCTGATTTTATCTCGGACTTTTAGCAGATTTCATTTGTAACTTCTACTGTAAAACTGGTTTCAAGAAACCGTTTTATCATACGCTTGCTAAACGTTTTATGATATCAGATGTTTACAGTTTAAGACGTCGCTATTTTGCCAACGATTCAATCTAATTGTATCATCGAGGAAATTGATTCCTAGACAGTTGACAGACCAACGTCATTTGGTCGGATCATGTCAATTGAATGTAATGCGGGCTCTACACTCGCGGCACGAAACACAGTGGATCGAATCGAGGATTTCGGGGACATAGGGACCGACTTTTGTTTTTCAAATTTTTGTTTGTGCCAATGGATAGAGCTAATTAATGTTAACAAAAGTTATTCTTTGCAATTTTTTCTTAGGCTTATTATTTAGGTAGAAAAAAACATATTTTTAAATTTCTTGTATGGAAAAACATTCCCAAATATATATATATATATATATATATATAATCAGGACTTGGCAAAAATTTGGGATTATATATATATATATAATCCCAAATTTTTGCCAAGTCCTGATAGATCCCGCGTTCAAACCTTTTTTTTCTTATATTTTGGCTACATTGCTAGTATTACGTACCATAAATGTGTGCTTAAAGTTGCAACTTTGCCAGAAATAGAGGTAAGAAAATTACAAAAGATTTTATTAGTAACTAATGACTTTTCTAGTTCCCAAAACTATTCTAGGAATATTTAATGCAAAATAATTATTATGCTAGTAAAACAATACTTATAATTACTAAAAATTAGAAAAAAAAAATCTCGATTTCATGTGAATAGATCGAACATTAACTTGTAACTAATCCGTTTGACAATAGTAAATAATAATCCTTTGTAATGTGTATTTTCTAACAATCGTTCAAAATAAACAGCTTAAGTAATTGCATAAGTGCTTATATTATACCCTCATTAGCCAATATTTTTTTCCAGCCATCAGTTAATTAGGGTGTCATGGAACATAATAATATTATCTTTGTTAATTGTTAGGTCTGGAAAATTATAAAAGGACTACATACATCATTTCACAGTGTTTAATATTCTTTATTTTGGTATAATGGACGGTCTTGTGAATAATATAGATTTATTTATGGTATTAAGAGACCAACTGAAAAGTTTGTCAGATAGTAAAAAACTATTTGATTTTCTACAATCGAAAATAAATGTGACTGAAGAAAATAGTGCTGTGCTTAGAAAGTTCTGTACGCGTTTTTGTTCTAATGTATGTGCCAGATGGGAAAAATGCAGCCGAGTATTAGCTAACTTTAGTAAAAAAAATGGTGATTGGTTAGAATCGTCAATAAATTGGCCCCAAGAAATCAATTTTGATGTTGTCGATACTGAACCAATAGAACTCGAGACTTATGATAATACTGAGAATATACCACCAGCACTTTCCACTTCGGACGCTTCCACATCTACCTTTACTCCGAGGAAACCTTTTGATGATTTAAGTGATCGACAAAAACGGAGACGTTTAGACGAAATAAATAAAAATCCTTTAATTTTGTCCGGAAGAAATGTCTGCCATATCAACAAGGAATTTAAAAAACAGTGGAAACGAAGAAATTTCAAAAACAATGAACCATTTACTCAATCACCCAGAAGATTTAAATAAAGTCAAGGCATGCTTAAGCAACGAGAAGGTTAAGAGTGATACGTATTCACCTGATAAGGCACTAGCTTTATTAGTTTCGCTAAAGTTATCAAAGTGGCAATATATAAACTTAAGAGAGTCTGCGAGTGAAAATGGTTCAGAGTTATATCCATCCTATTACAAATTGCAACAAGCTAAATTGAATTGTTATCCAGATAAAAAGGATATAAGTATTACTGGGGATGGGGCTTCAATTAAACTGCAAGCTTTACTCAACTTGACTGTATCAAGACTTTTGGATGCAATCTATATGGATTTGGACGCAACAAAAAATTTAGAGCTTGTAAGTAAATGGGGTTTTGACGGAGCTTCCGGCCAAAGTGTGTACAAGCAAAAAGTAAACAAAGAATTTGAAGACTCCAGTATTTTTATGGCCAGTCTAGTGCCAGTTAGGCTTCAACAATCGGATGGAACTATTGTTTGGGAAAACGAAAGACCATCATCCACGTTTTACTGTCGTCCGTTAATGTTCCAATTTATGAAAGAAACCCAGTCCACTGTTATGTCAATTAAAAACAGAATAACAGAAGAAATAAAAGCGCTTCAGCCATCAAGACTGAATCAAATTGAAGTGTCTCACCAGTTATTTTTGACGATGATTGACGGAAAAATAACGTCATATTTATCAGATACGTCGACAGCCGTTTGCGATATTTGCAAAGCAAAGCCATCGGAAATGAACAATATTGAACTGCTTGACCAAAAACACAAGAATGAAGAAATTCACCAGTACGGACTGTCATCTTTACACTGCTGGATCAGGTGTATGGAGTGCCTTCTTCACATAGGTAACAATAATTATTCTTATTTATCATACCTTAGCTAATAATTACTTTTACAGCTGCGAGTCATTGATATTTTACAAAATATTCATTTTCATTATTAGTAATGTCCCATTTTTCTTATGCAGCATATCGTATGGATTTTAAAAAATGGAGTGGCAGGGGTGAAAATCAACAAAAAATTAAGTTAAGAAAGTCCGAAATACAGCGAGCGTTTAGAGAAGATTGCGGCTTACTAATAGACCAGGTGAAACAAGGAGAGGGAACCACTAATGATGGCAATACTGCCCGAAGATTTTTCAGGGATGCAGACACTGCAGCCCGTATTACTGGTATAAGCAAAGAATTAATAGAAAGGTGTAATACTTCAGACTATAGCATCTGGAGAGTGCGTCAACTTTTCTAAATTCTCTTTATTCTGTAGAGAGACTGCAGAACTCTACATAAATTAATATCCCTGGTATTATATGCCTTCTAGTTTGCACAAATTGCTAATACATGGCACTGATATTATTCAGCATTTTGTTACTATACCTATCGGCAATCTGTCAGAAGAAGCAGCAGAAGCTCGTAACAAAGATTTTCGCAAATTCAGAGAGAGCTATTCCAGAAAATTAAGTAGAAAAGCCACTAATGAGGATATTTTACATAATCTTTTGACATCGTCAGATCCAAAGATCACAAGTCTTAGACCAAAACTATCAAAGCTCAACAAAATAGCTCTCTCTTCACGGGCTAAAGAGCTTCTGTTGAATTTGCCGACTGACTCTGAGATAGAGTTTATTGACGTTTACAAATTACAGGATAACGATTCTGATAGTGAGTAAGCTTTTTAAAGAGTTTTTTAAAAATCTTACTCACGTTAAAGGTTATATGTACATATTTAGAAAAAAATGTATAGTAAGTATAGTAATTTTTATATACTCACTACTTTTTATTTTTCAATTTTATTATTAACAGGGAATATGTACGTGATGCTAAAATGGATAAAATATTATTATTTGCAATCTTTATTGTTAAAAAACCATACTGATGCTATTTTTAAATGTTTTCTTCGATACTTAATAATAAAATTTAAGTATTAAATATTGGATTTTTTTTAATTCCTTCGTAAATTTTTAAAACACAATGCTATTAGCAAAACAATACAAGATTTTATTATTTTCTAGACCTAACAAAGATAATATATTCCATGCCACACTAATGACTATATTAATGATTGGCTAATAAGGGTATACAGGGTGTAACAAAAACAAGTGACAATACTTTAAGGTGTGTACGTGTTCCCTGTAGAGAGTTCACTATGAAAGTAACAGCGCTGAAAGGTAAAAAAAAAATTACACTTTTGTATGGGCAAGGGCCCGAGCGTCACGAGTTTCCCCATACAAAAGTTAAAAAAATTTTTCGTCTTTCAGCGCTGCTACTTTCACAGTGAACTCTCTACAGGGAACACGTACACACCTTAAAGTATTATCACTTGTTTTTGTTACACCCTGTATAGCATAAGCACTTATGCAATTACTTAAGCTCTTTATTTTGAATGCTGTTCGGTTCATTGTCATTAAGCGATTGTTAGAAAATACACATTACAAAGGATTATTTACTATTATCAAACGCTAATGCGTTAACGCTAAACGCTAATGCGCTAACCAATGTTACAAGTTAATATTCGATCTTATATAATATTGACATAGAATCGAGTTTCTTTAAAAAAATATATTTTAAGTAATTATAAGCATTATTTTACTAGAATAATTATTTTTATGCATGTAAAGTTCCTACAATAGTTTTAGAAACTAGAAAAGTCAATAGTTACTAATTATTTTTTTTGTAATTTTCTTACCTCTATTTCTGGCAAAGTTGCAACTTTAAGCACATATTTATGGTACATAATACTAGCAATGTAGCCAAAATATAAGAAAAAAAAGGTTTGAACGCGGGATCTATCAGGACTTGGCAAAAATTTGGGATTATATATGTTTTTCCATACAAGAAATTTAAAAATATGTTTTTTTCTACCTAAATAATAAGCCTAAGAAAAAATTGCAAAGAATAACTTTTGATCACATTAATTAGCTCTATCCATTGGCACAAAGAAAAATTTGAAAAACAAAAGTCGGTCTCTATGTCCCCTAAATCTTCGATTCGATCCACTGTGCGAAAGCCCGCGAAGGCCGCGAACCGCGAGTGTGGAGGGTTACGCATCGTGTTCACGGCGCGTAGCATCCGTGAATCACAGCCGCAATTCGCGCCGCGAGTGTAGAGCCCGCATTAATTGTGATCTGTCGACTGGGCGACTGGACGTAACGCCACCAAACTACGTAGGTCCCCCATATTCTGCTTAAGAATCAACTTCCCTGATAGTACTATTTCAATACAACGTTAACGCCGTTACGTTCCTCAATCCTGACCTTATTCGATCCAGTCCATTTTCTATTGAAATTGAAATGGCGAGTACTATATATTGTTGTCCTGTCTTAACGATGATTATTTAATTCGAATTGGTATAATTAGGTAAACAATAGATTAAAATTAGTATCTCCATGCCAAATTTCATCAAAATAGATTGAATAGTTTAGGCGAAAATCATAAAGTTTATTGTGCGGGAACCGTACATTTTCCGGGACAAAAAGTATCCCTTGCCCTTTCCCGAGACTCAAAGTATGTCCAAACCAAAATTCATTAAAATCGATTGAATGGTTTAGGCGAAAATCATAAAAGTTTATTGTGCGGGAACCGTACATTTTCCGGGACAAAAAAGTATCCATTGTCCTTTCCCGAGACTCAAAGTATCTCCGTACCAAAATTCATCAAAATCGATTGAATACTTTTCGCGAAAATCATAAAATTTATTGTGCGGGTACCGTACATTTTCCGGGACAAAAAGTATCCATTGTTCTTTCCCGAGACTGACTGATGAGAAGAGAGGAGATACTTTGGTATCTCCATACCAAAATTCATCAAAATCGATTGAATATTTTACGCGCAAATCATAAAAGTATATTGTGTAGTAACCGTACATTTTTCCGGACAACTTTGGTCTTCGGGACTCAAAGTATATCTATGCCAAATTTCAGCGAAATCGGTCCAGCCGTTCAGGCGTGATGTCGTGACCACGTGAATGTGGATTCATTTTTATATATAGAGATTACATGTTGTCGTCACAATGACAGTTCATTTAAATGTCAAATATACGAGTACGTATAATTTTGCGCATTTATTTGACGCTTAATATTTTGATGTGTGATATACATCTGCACCGGAAAAAGAATGAAGCGATTTATTATTGTACTAGATGATGCCCGCAACTTGTTGCGCCAAAACTCGTTTATCGCGCGGGAATCGTACATTATCCTGGGACAAAAAGTATTCTATGTCCTTTCCCGGGGCTCAAAGTATCTCCATACCAAATTTCAGCAACATCGGTTCAGGTAACAGACAGACAGACAGACAGACGGACAGACAGACACACTTTCGCATTTATAATATTAGTATGGAAGTATGAATTTAAATAGTAGTGGGACATAAAAGTCTAATCAGCATCTAAAATTACGAAAGACACAACATACTATTTAACGATTCATTTTAATAGGCGTTTGGCACTTCAGGCTGTGAGCAATTATTATCAAAGTAACATTTCGGCGATTGTTGACCTTGTCGCTCGCATGACCCCCGACATTCAAATAATTTTCATTTCACGAGAGCACGAACACGGTACCGAATTTCAAACAATGGAATTATTTGAGGCTATTAAACATTAAGATCGAATGATTTCAATAAAGGGCGGCGGCGGCGAGCGTGGGGCGGAATATGGGCAATTTGCGACCAGACATTACCTCGATTGGTTATTTTTTGATAAAAGCCTTTTTGTGAATCTGATTTGTCTGATCGAAATACATTTTGATGGAAAAAGATTTTGTCTGATGGAATAAATCCCATTTCAGACAACAAGGTTGTCATGTTTTTCTCACGTGATAGATTCCGGGGCCGTACCACAAACCGTTTTGAGAGTCAAACAATCGAGAAAAGAGAATGCTGCATCCTACTCCAACGAACGAGAAATTACGTTGTTAAAGCAGGATGCGACATTCTCATCCGATTATTTGAGTCTCAAAACGGTTTCGTAGTAGGCCTACTGGTTTAGTTATTCTAGTTTATCAGCTGAATTTACTACAACGTAAAATAGTTTCAGTAATATCAGGGCTCAAACCTGTCTCAGGACATAATATTGGAAAAGTTAGAATACATTTTGTAATTAAACCTGCATCTTAAGAATTTGTCGATCAAGTTACATATGTCTTGTTACACCAGGAAAATAAACATTTGACCTCGGAATAATTCGCATAGAGCTGAAAATTGGTAGAGACATTAAATATACCATTATAAATAAAACCTCAAAAGTCTCCGGCGATCCTCCTTGTGCAAAAATTTTTATTCAAGGTCAAATGTCAGAAAATGTGATTTTTCCTGTTTATTTTTCAAACGGTACATTTCATCATAAAAATAGGTAGAACAAGAGTGTAGATCATAGAATTCTCTACAAAAAATATGTTAACACTTTTTTTCGTAGGACTTACCATTCATTATAAATAGCAGGCTTATAGTTGGGAAAATCATATCTATGTACTTATATTATAAAGCTGAAGAATTTGTAGAACTACTGGTTCGAATTGAAAAATTCTTTTTGTGTTGGATAGTTTTAGATATTGAAGAAGGCTTTAGGCTATATAGCATCACCCTGCGACCAATAGGAGGGAAGAAATAGATGAAGATGTGAAAAAAACGGAGAAAACCATTTGAAAGGGCTTATCTCACGAACTGCTAAAGCAATTTTTATATTATTTGGTACAGTTATAGAATAGACAACGTGGAAGGACGTAGGCTCTTTTGTTTTTGAGGAAGATGTACGGTTTCCGTGAAATGTATAATAAACGCGGGTGAAGCCACGTTTAACGTCTAGTAATATATACTAGGGTTGTTTGACATGTTCTCGGCCTGACATACTCCTGAGTGCCTTGCAAGCGTTCTGTTGCTCTTCGCGACTCGAAAAGATAAGATTTAGTAACGGTAATAAGTCATGCAGAAGTATATTTGGCTGTGAACAGCCCTTGTATGCTGTAGTACAAAAAGTTCCGCTCGGCCCTGTTTATTATATATTTCACAGAAACCGTACATTTTCCCGAAAAACAAAATAGCCTACGTCTCTCCACGTGGTCTTTATATATGTGCCAAATAACATAAAAAATGCTTCAGCAGTTTTTGAGATAAGCTCTTTCAAATAATTTTCCCCGTTTTCCACATTTTCCTCTGTTTCTTTGCCCCTATTGGTGGCAACGTGATGTTATGCAGCTCAAGTCTTCCTCGATAAAAGAGACTATCTAACGCAAAACGAATTTTCCAATTCAAACCAACAGTTCCACAAATTTTTTAACTTTAAAATATAAGTATAAGTATGATTTTCCCAAACTTTAAACCCGCAAATTATGAGGAATGGTAAGTTGTATGAAAAAATAGTCTGAATATTTTTTGTAGAGAATTCTATGATCTACACTCTTGCCATACCTATTATATGATAAAATGTACAGTTTGGAAAAAAAACGGGAAAAACCTCATTTTCATACCTTTGACCTTGAATAAAAATATTTGCACAAGCAGGATCGCCGGGGACTTTTGAGGTTTTATTTATAATAGTGTATTCAACGTCTCTACCAATTTTTAGCTCTATGCGAATTGTTCCGAGGTTACGATTTTTTTGCGTCTAAATAGACCGGGCTATGTTGCGAGTTTGATGTTTTCTACCCATTCCAAAACAGTGCGCAACGCAGCTAAAGTAGTTTTCACTTCAACAAGCCACCTTGTTTGTAGTCAACAGTATTCGCTTTTAAACTTTACTACCAAATGCTATCTAAAAATATCTTAAAACTGTTTGTACGATTGTACGAAAAGCTGAATAAATACATTTTAATTCTGGTTCCAATCTAACAAGTAACTAGCTGTAATGTTTTCAAACGTATTGAATTCACGAGTATCAAACAATAAAAGTTGCATGTAACGAATAAATATAAAAATGTACGAGTGGTCTCGAAGGTTGTACAGCCAAGAGCTGCTGCCGCGGGAATATCAAATGTTGCCACATCGAAAACTTCCTTTACCCGTAAGAGATAACATGCGAGGTGCTTACTGTGACTATGATTTTTTTAAAATAAGAATAAAACTTTTAAAACATATTGTATTATCACCTTCTATATTATTTCGCTTAAAATAAAGCTTTTGAAGTTGCCGACAGATGGCGGTTAATGAGACATGAATCGTGCTACATCAACAGAATTAAGACATCTAATGATAATTATTGTCTGTTTTGTTGTCAACGAACGTACTAAAAAAATCATAATTTATTTATTTCATATCACAATAATATGATTGACATTTATAATCGTAGCTATTAGCAATATAGAATGACTAAGCGTTTTGCACCTAATTCGTAATAATTCACTCGTGTTTGAATGTGCTGAATAGCTTTATAACGCATAACTCAAATATACTTTGTAATAACTAGCGTAACGAATGTTGGTTAAATTCAGACTATTAATTTTTTCACACACACAGTTTCATTTTTACCACCGACGAAAACACGTCAAAGTTATAACACCCTTCGATTAATATGTTTCACACGTTTATGTGTATGTCCGTGGTTTCGTAGCATTCAAACTTGTAGACCGATTTCTATCTAGTATTTTGTAATTTGTAAATAAATTATCACGATTTGAATTATTGAAATGACATGATAGTCATTTATAAATAGACATTTCCTTAATCACAAAACCTTACCTCATTAAGATTTTGTGACTTCACTTTATAACTTCTCCTAAATTAAAATACTGTGTTAATATTTTCCCCTGGCTTGGTCACCCTACTGCAACTACTGCATATTTGAAGTGAGTCGGACTCGGTACTGCACAAGTGGCTGACAAATTGAGACAACCTTTTACATCCACGTCAAAACTTCCACTATCGAGCTGCAGACTGCAGTATTAATATTAGCGAATTGTCTACTAACAACCTCGTTTTGATACATTTTGAAAATATACTTTGTAAGTTATATAGAAACTTTGTTGTTACTTGTTACAATGTCACAAAACTTGTGAGCTTAAGTACGCTATTTCGTCATGTGAGAAAAGGTGAAAACTGATACTAAGTAAACTTTATATGTAAAAACTTGAATAATGTCGTAACATTGTTTATTACTCAATATTAAGTCCTTGATAAACAAACTCTTAGAATTTGGGTACGTCTAAAATTCATGAGTTACAAACATTTATATATTATATCCACGCAACCCCAGCCGCCTCAAACCGGAGCGCTGCGATTGAAACTACTTCATACTAGTACAAACCGGTTCATACTGCTTCATACCGGATCACACCAGTTCATACCGGCTCAAACTATCGCATTCACAGGAGACCGAGACCTCAGGTTATCGCTCTGCACTTCAACGTAAATTACGAAATTGCTCTGAGCCTGTTTTGGATCCT
This sequence comes from Polyommatus iphigenia, assembly GCA_963422495.1. Classification (NCBI taxonomy): domain Eukaryota; kingdom Metazoa; phylum Arthropoda; class Insecta; order Lepidoptera; family Lycaenidae; genus Polyommatus; species Polyommatus iphigenia. Next base: position 13,044,350 of record OY730181.1, on the reverse strand, counting down.
AATTCCTACATTCCAGTTATCATCATCATTGTCATCTCCTCAGGGTACTAGTATCTCGGTAAATTACGGAGATTGTCGTTTTGTTTTCAATTTTAATAATAATAACTATTTATTTCGGACCACAAAAAATCCATAGTATTAGTAAATGCAATTGAAACTTAAAACTATGAACTTTAACTTAAATTTTGAAAGAATGAAAATGTTACTATTTATGTTGTGAATTTTACTATTTAGTATATGTACATATAAACAGAATGCACATATTTAAGTTAGTAAAATTATGCTGACATTCGTGTACTTTGTTATCTAACTCATGAATGTATATTTTAGTGTGTGCTACTGTTATTGTTATTTTATTTCATCGTTAAAGTTTTAACAATATGCTGTAAAATGAGTCTTAGCAATACAGAGTATTTTGATTTATATTGTTAACCAATAACCATTTGACAACTCTTTATTTAATATTTATTATATGTATAGATATGCGCATTGAAATGACAATCAATGAAATACTAAGAGCCCCTGCAGACTACATACTTTTAGTCGGCCGATAGTTTGACTAAATTAGGGTTTCCGTACATTGATATATTGGCCGATACAAATCTATGGGGGCTCTAACTAATAAATTTTACAAAAAGCATAGTTGCTCAAACGTGGTAAAATAATATCCTCTTTAATCCTAACCACGAAGTTTTTAACCAATTACGACATTTTTAATATGAAGTTAATTATAATGTTCATAATATGAAGACTCGTCTCCTTAAATAATAGTTTTAGATTGACTTTAATTTCCATTTTAAAAAACCTGCGGCATAATTTATTACTCAAACTACTTACAGCTAAGGCAAATCAAAAAACTTGAGGGCACTTAAAAATGTAATAAAAGCGAGTATTTACAGCTTCGGTTTATTTCGGAACTCCTCGTAACTCCTCGTAAAGCCGGCGAATCCGGCTCAATAATCATAAAACAAAAGAAATAGCCTCTTGTGAGTGTAATTGTTATTATATCGATTCGCGACGCAGCCTTGGCCTAAGTTGCTTGGTTAAACATACTGGTGTTACAATAAAATGGTGTATACAGTAGTGTAACTTAGAAATTTTTCAGTACCTTGAATCTCTTACAGGGTGTAACGAAATAAGACGTGATAATCCTTTAGGGTGTGTATGTGTTCCTTCTAGAGAGTTCACTGTGAAAGTAGCAGCGCTGAAAGACCGATTTTTTTTCAGTTTTGTATGGGCAAGCGCCCCAGCGTCACGAGTTTTCCCATACAATAGTGAAAAAAAATTTGGTCCTTCAGCGCTGCTACTTTCACAGTGAACTCTCTACGAGGAACACATACATACCCTAAAGTATTATCACGTAGTTTTGTTACACCGGGCTGTATAATACAACAGCTTCGTTCGTCGTTCGATCTAATAATTTGTTCCTTATCACACAAAATTCGTTCCTTATCACAGAAAACAGACTTTATCTAACAAAGAAAAACTGTCACATAAAAAAAGATTCGGGCAACAGAAATCAAATTCGTGAAACACGTCCAGACGCACACGTGCTATATGACATTGCATTGTTTACTTTGTATTAAAGATGAAACGGATATCCGGTAACTATCCGGTATCCGGCCTATCCGGCGGCCTTAATACTATCCGGCCGACTACCGGATAGCTGCTATTCGGCCGGATAGGCATCCGGCCGAATTAAAAAAAGATCTGGATAAAAAAAATATTTTTAAGCAGGTAATTATTTACTTTATTTAGTTAGTCTTAAGAAATATAAGAAGTTTTAGTTTAAAGTAGAAAATGAATAAATTAGTACTCATACTGCACTAAGGGCAAATTATGGTGAATAAAAACCAACTTCTCTGCATTGAGAGGTATCAGGCGGTTTCGCTGTACACACTGCTACAAGGTGCTTAAAGATAGATTTTGGCAAACTTTGTTAGTGTATTGTTTGGAATTAGCTGCCCACCAAGAATAAGGGTCACGATTGCGATAAATTTGCACTGACTTGAGATAAAAATCCAGCTCACAGGCCGCCTACGCAAATATGTGTGCTTTGCACCAAACGGCTAAGTTCCGCCGGATATTCGGCGGCCGGATATCCGGCTATCCGGCCATATGGTTTGCCGAATATCCGGCATCTGGTATCCGGCCAAACTACTATCCGTTTCATCTCTACTTTGTATAGTTACCTGAAATCATGCTTATTTTATAAGGGCGCCCACTTTAAGTCTACTGTATAATATCTATACTGTAGTTAAATATACTATGCTGACTGTAAAAATCTTGTTAGTAAAGATTGTATCCTGCCTAGGGTCTTATTTCTGACTTGTACACAATTTGTTAAATACTCATGAACTATAAAGCCTTACACGAGAATTCCTCTTAAAATGTAAAGCAGCAAGTACTAATAAATAAAACAATATCGTTCGGGAGTCGAATTACTCGCAAAAAGTAGGAAGCGTTCTATATGCAGATCCCACTGTATAAATGATTAGACCGGCGACTTGCTACTAGATAATATGTTTGTTGCTAGAGAGAAGCTTCTACTTGGTTCTGGTCTCCTAGTATATTGGGAAACGGTTTGGCATGTTTTCTGCCTCAAAGAGAGAGAGACGGTAAGTGTGATTAGTTTCTATTAATTTTGTAATAAAACAGGAAGTTTAGCCAAGTTGCATTCGATTAAAAAACAAAGTAACAAGTGAGGTATAAAAAGTATGTGATTTAAAATAAGATAGATAATGTTAAATTCGGCTTAATATTTAATTTTGAGATATCTAACTTCGTTGCAAGTCGTCTAAGTATCGAATGCAATTTGTCTAGTATCCAGTTTCAGCTTAGTTTCATTGTTAGTCTATAGAAAAAAAATCTAAAATATTTTTTATCTTTTAGGTGGGGCTACGACAACAAGCTCAGTACTTAGAGAAAGCAAACATAGACCTCTAAAGGGACAAAAATAATAATAAGTTACAGCGGGAAGGTAAACAACTCTTGTACAGGGCGTTGGGCTGAGCTGACAACGGACGTATACTAAGCTGACATCTCCCATATACAGGGACATTATATTATAATGCCTCCCACACCAGTTTCAGCCACAGTGGCCAGTTTCATTGACAGGCCAGCATATGTAAGAATATTTTTGTACTAAAATGTGCGCGCCGTACACAGGAGGTTTTAGCCCATCCGTCCTACATATTATTTTGAAAGAGACTTTTTTGCTTTTCTTCAAATAACTAGGTAATATTATTTGGTTCTTCAAACTTTTTTATTTCTGTCTCAATATACTTAATATCAACAAACTAATACCAATATTCATTTTAAGACTTATATTTATCATCCGAATTGCTTACTTATCGAAGTAATAAAGGTACAAAAATAGTTATGATCGTCTCACGAATTATTAGTGTACCAAAAATAGCTCATAACTACTCATAAGTCTTATTAACTTATAGCACAATACAGGGTGCAATTAAACCAAACTACCAAATTTTTTTCAGGGCTTAGGTATCATTAGGAGAATCCATTTAACCAAAAAAAGGGTGTTATTTTTTGTTAATGACATATTTTATCCCATTTAAAATCGTTGCAGAATGCTCACTCGCGGCGGTGGGTATGATCGGGGGTGACGCGGGGCGAGGCGCGCGCGCACGTCACGCGCGGGCGACGCGTAGTGTCCATTAATTGTAGTGTTTTTTAGGATAACTTTCGGAGGCTATTTCTCAACATTTTGGTACTGAGTGAATATAAAAGAAAAAATACGTGTATTTTTATTTTTATCAAGGATCAATATATCAAAATTTGGCAGGAAGGTTTAATTGCACCCTGTATGTTGGGTTTCCTTACTCCTATAATGAGGCTACAACAATTACAATTCCCTGGCCTACGTAAATTTCGTCTTGGGGGATTTTGAACCTCCGACCAATTTCTGTGCTCCTGGTATTTTGCCTCATTTTCTCGACCATTTTTCTATTTTCCGGGAAATCTAATAAGATCTTAATGAAAACAGATGAATAAGAAAGAAATGATTGCGGTGTCGCAAATTAAGGTAAGTAGAAAATAATTAGAATTTTAGATTTTATATAAGTTTGAAATAACTCCCGCATAAAATATTATATTGAATAGTGATGCTAAAACCAGTTTTTGAAATAATATATTATATTTCTTAATTTTGTTAGCAGCAAATTAATAGGTTTACAATACAATATAACCAACTAAGAAAAAACAAATAAATAGTTCTTATTTTACAAACTTTATGCAGACTGCCAAATTTTTTTCTTAAAAAAAATAGGCCAGGAAAATAAAATAGTTAAGTTACAAGGCCTTCTTTCAGCAATAGATGGTGATTGGTGCTAGGATCATGATGATGACAGTTAATAATAATATCAGACAATGCAACACCTGTTCACGACGATGTTCATTTACGACGTAGTCTAGATATCATGTAACAGCAACATAACACGCGTGACGTCATTAGCAGTGTCATGGTTGTACATGACATGACGTCCTCATTATGAGCCCTTTAGCAAAATCGAATACATAAAATTATGTTATCGAAACATACTAATCAGTAGTCACTAAAATATTGAGGTGGTACAAGTAACACCACATCGCGCTATCGAAGTTTTCTAAGTTCGTTGGTATACAATATTATATTTACGACACCTAGATTGAATCATGTGGGCCTCGGCCTAACCCAGTATAACCCCTCGCTCGGTTGGAAAATCTTCCTTTGGGCCACCACCACCACCACGCACATTCCCACAATTTATTATTTTCTGTACTTTCTATAATTCCAATTAGCAGCCGCAAATTGGCTCATGCTCGGCATGTGCTGTAACACCCGGGGGCATATTCAGCGCCGGTCTTCCGCAAGAGCCATTGGTGACGACATGGATATCATTATAAACCAAGTAGAATAGCTAGCGGACAACTTAGATAAAATACAACATACAAAGAAAAACAAAGATTATATCTAAATATTATTAAATAACTAAAAACTAAAATTGGCGCGACGGTCGACGAAAGATGTTGTCGCATCGCGACAAATAGCTGTCGCGCGCCGCCGCTACAGGCAACTATAGTATTTGTATTATTGGCAACACACAAGACATCATAAATCTGTGGCTATGAAATACGTCATTTGTCAAAACAAAAATAAATTCCTTATAAACTACAAAGTAAATATTTATGTTGTACAGTGTTGTATAATTACAAAATGCAGAAAATTAAAATAAAAATAAAAATTTATATGCTTAAAATTAGATTTCAGCGTTTTAAGTAGTCCTGACCTTTATGCTGACGACACAAGCCTTTGCACTCTAACTCTAAGCTATAAGAACTCATGCACCATTTGGGAACAAGACCAAGCATCGGTGTCCATGTCGCAGCCAACTGGTTTAAATAGCCGTTCAATCAAACAGCTAGCCCTTTGACTGAACAACGCCATTCAATCACACGGCTATACGTCGTTTAGCCGACTTGTTGACTGCAACGTTCAACACTACAGCTAGACGACGCTTAGCTAACTGGTTATATGGCAAATTAACTAAGCTGACCATTAGTTTAGTTTTATTATTACACAAGCGCAATGATAATAAGCAGAATAAATTGTATTCTAACTCATTTTGAACACAATTGCAATTAATACCTTCGTTATGCATTTCATAATCCCGTAATTTCTCCTCGAAATTCGAATATCTGTTTAAATTTTGATTCACTTGTATGTGCCCCCATAATTTCTGTTATTTTAATAACACTTGTAACGTATATTTACGAAAAATATCTTAATACAATCATAAAACACCGGCTAGGTGACGCCATATTGTAAACAAAACGCACCTAGCGCCGCGGTGGTGAGCGCTGAACTAATTCAATCAAACGGCGGCGGCTTGAATCAGCTGTAGTGTTAAACGTTTCGAGCGGCTGAAATATTCAATTAAAAAGCTAGCCGTGAGATTGAATGGCGTTGTTCAGTCAAAGGGCTAGCTGTTTGATTGAACGGCTATTTTAACCAATTGGCTGCGACATCCATACGACGGAGACAGATGGACCGTAATTACAGAGGAAGTAGGAACAAATTGAATAAAACCTGCCGTGTATCATTCCCCTTCGCTTGTGATCAACTACGACCTACAGTTTTTTGCTTCGATATAGACTATGTATTGTTGTACTAGGATTTACTAGATGCTTTCCGCATTTTTTTTGCAATTTTTATTTCGCGGCAACCACGTGCATTTTCAAGCTCGAAACAGATTTTGTTCTAAGAAATATAAGCGTACAAGCTATAGCAAATCTCATTAGGGAAAGATCAGCAGCTGCTCAAACGTAAAAAGGTAGACAGATAGCTAAACACATACTTTGGTATTTATTTTATTGAAATATTAAATTATTTTTATATAATTTTCGGAGCAGCTACCAACACTGTTAAAATGCTACATCTGAAAGGGTATATTTCTAATTAAGAATAGACAAAATGACAGATTGACAATAATTAAAAGTCTGGTATTATCCTTATTAAATAAAAAATAAAATAAACACTTACCGATAAGAATATTTGACATGGCGATTCTGGAAAGAAAAACAATATAGTTAATAATTGTTACATATAGCAAAAGCATTACTTAACGCTTTCCGTCAGATAAAAAAATTCTGCGCGCTCGAAGCGGGCTGCACTATTATAAGGTCTACCAGAATCTAATGGCAAATTTTGACGGCAGATTTCCAAAAAATATCCTTGATCATTGGATAAATTAATATATATTTGCATGTTTCACACACATAATCAGCCGCTATAAGGAAAAAAAAAGAATCAAAATGTTTTATTCCAATTACCCCGGTATTGCTAGAGTCAATAATTTCTTTCTCACTTTTTTCCATCAGATTCTGGTAGACCTATAATAACTTTTTATATAATATATTATAACGCCTTATTTATAATTTCTTAGCAATTAACACAACCAATAAAAAAGTAAAAATTCCAAATTTGAAACGCGCGCTCAGCGAATCAAGTTCAGTGTGTGTCAGACGGCGCGGGGAGCGGTCGTGCGCTGCGCGAGTGTTGTGAAGTGCATGATGTGGTGATAAGCATGGTGCTGTTGATATTCCTCGTCGTTTTCTTCGGTGAGTTTGTGTGTGGCCTTCGTGTGATGATAGTTAAGCGACGGTTTTATCCGAGGTTTCAGCGAAAATGTATGTTAACGAAAGTGAAAAGTTTGATTTTTATTTTCGGTATGTAAATTGTGGGAACAAAATAAAACAAATGTTTGTTACATTTGTTTTATAACGTCTTATAGCTTCAAAAACATTAAATTTTATACTTTAGGCAATAAGTAGGAAGAAAAACTTTTATAAAATGCGTGCTGATATTTTTTTTTTTAATTACAAAAGTTTTTAAGTAAAACATATCGATTAATTTAAATTTTAACAAGCTTTTAGGCGAACAATTTTTAGGATATATTATATTATGACTTTATAAGTATTTAGTACTTATATAAATAACACGAAAATGTTTTCATTGAGCATAAAAAATATCCTTAATTGAATCAAATTAATTCAACACCTTATTGTATCTTGGAGATACAACTTTAAGAAAAGTTATGTAAGTAATTATAGTATAGTAACCCTAGAGGTAGTTTTAGTTGATACATATTTGCAGCGAGTCATTAGAGCAAATGTCAGAATGGCTTATTTCTATTTAATTTATTTATGAGTACTATTTATACTGAATTTATTTTTTTATTTTGTGGCTATGAATCTAGGACTGATTAAAAAATGTCACATATTAGAAGTGGAGAGAAGGGACATAGGTTGACCTATTAAAAGTATCCGCAAGATCTGTATATTTTCTAATGTACAGTTTCTAAAGACGTAACATTTTGATATTGGCATAATATTTGAAAATTATTAACTATTCACCTTAGCTTCAACGACGTACTGAACCTAATATTTAATAATATTCGCTGTAGTTTCTCGTCTGAAGACTGTCACATCCAACTTTATTAATATCACAAAGTTAGCTAATGGTAATGTATATTAAATTGCACACTACACCTCGGGAGTAAGTTTTAGCGTTAATATTCAACTTTTTACGACTTACGAGCTTTTTACAGAGATAAAAGTTAACGCTTTTACGACCTGTCAAAAGAGTCTGCGCCTTTGTTGCCTGTTAAAATAAATGTTTGTACAAGCTTGGGTCTGTGACTTTGTTCACTGAATGCCTAAAGAGGGAAAAAGGTGTGATTTTTAGCCACCGACGAAAAATAACAGGGATGTTATGTTTGGTGTGCCTATACGTGGCAATTGGTATCATACTTACGAATTAATTAAGGCTAATCAAATAAGTACTAACGTCGCCTTATTTGGAAATGTCACTTGAAAGGCAGCTGTTATACTCTCACTTTTTTTATACTCATTTCTGTCACTGTCATCTTAGTACAATTTTGCATGTGGGCAAAATAAAAAAAAATAATATGTTTTGCTAGCTAGCTACTTTTATGTGACACCTGCTTCGCGTCTACGCCCCAAGACACTCTCATCGACGCGCCAAAACATCCTTGTCCTATAATAATATGTTCCAAGCGAGTGAACCGATTTTAATGAGTACACCTTTTTTCATTTAAAATATATTATTTTGATCATAGGGGTCTAATATCAGCAGTGCGATGCATCGTAAGCTACTAAAATGAAAAATGCAATATTATATGAAAATAAACTAAGATAATCGATTCTTTGGACTTAAATCTGTTTTTATAAAGCTCGTATAGTACTTAAATAAAATCAATAAAAAATACATGAATTTGAGATTTTCGAATTTTTTGTGGAAAATGTCCTCGTACTTTTTAGTTGAAAATATTCTTTAGAAAAAATCTTCAGCCTATATTGTGACTATCTACGAAATGTAAAATAATATAAGCCGATAGGGATTAAATTATAGGACCACCACGTTCTCGTTAAAATTGTAGGCACCAGACTTGGTGTAACTTGTATAACATAATTATAAAGTTTATGTGCGATGAATATACTCGTAAAAGTGTACCCTAGAGGGATTTTGACTTCTAAACTATAAGTTATAGCTTCGTTAACTACCAGCCATAACTAGATATTAAATTCTTTTTAGTCTAGACTCCAGTCTAGTCTTTTATGTCTACTACTTTGCGTAGTAATAATTACGAAGACAGCACAATATCTATTATGATGCTATTAAAATATTGTGAATAGTTGAAAAGAAGCTAAAAATTATAAAATCATACTTTAAAATAAAAACCCAGTTCGACGGGGGTTAAAAACACTCATTTACTTACTACACTTACTCAATCCACAGTATTTTTTTAATAGCTACGAAAGTATGTACTATCAGAGAAGTTGATTCATACTCGTAGGCAGATGGGGGACCTACGTAGTTTGGTCGCGTTACGCCAAACCAAACCGACAGGTCATCACTATTAACATTGAATTGACATTCAATCCGACCAAATGACGTTGGTCTGTCAACTGCCTAGGAATCAATTTCCTCGATGGTACATGTTAACTTTCTGTTAACTTTTAAAGATGAAACTGCTTAACTAATTTAACTGAAATGTTTGTACTCCGACAAAAGTTATTTAAAAAAAAATGCGGTTTTAAATGTGTGCTGTTGATTAAAAAAAAAAGAAAAAAAAAGAAAAACGGTACGTACTCGTAGCTCACTCCAGACCGAACGTGTTCAATAATTCAGGTGTAGCGGCAATTACAGTCTTACCTTTTCCGATGTAAGCCTTTAAGCTCCACATTAAACTTGCATCAAACTTCAACTACGTTTTCTGTTGAAGGAATATACAGACGCGTCCTACAGGATCTCGTGCTAGTAGGACGAATTTTGTGAAGTGACTTAATTATCAAAGTTTAAAACCTACCAAAAATATTATTTTCTATATCATCATAATATGGAAAATAAAATCTTTCACTCGGATTCACATTCATCGAAGTGAAACGTCTGATATCACCTTAACGACCGACTAAAAACACCTTTTTTGAAACATCAAAATAACTTTTAACCGAGTCGGCCGTGTCAATTAATTTTATACGAGTTTTGTAAACAGCACTTTGTTCTCCAACTTGAAAAAATCCTATTTTTATCATATTACAAATTATGTCCTGATCCAACCCTCAAGTTATCACGTATCGCGGGAGTGAGCGCCGCTAATTATACCGGTAATGAAGCAGCATCAGGGGGTTTTTCGTACACATTCATCATTCGTCGCTTCATTACCACCGAATTTGTGGAACGGATACGTCCGGACGGGTTATCTCGATATGCGCCTCACCCTTAGCCCACTTGCAACAGTCCCAGTTAAACTTAACCCTGTGTTAAAGTATCATGTTTTTTTTTTCATAAAGGCACGAATTAATTATAAACTAATTAACAAATAGCCCAGAGTTTAATTTACTCTAAAAGTATTGTATATTTTCGAAAAATAATAACATCATAATAATATTTAGTTGTTTATAAATATATCGTACATGACTTTTCCTGTATTGATCCAAACATACCTATCTTATTATAACGTACAGATCAGTGACACACATTTAACCGATTTCCTGCGAAGAATAAATATCCATCAGAGATAGGTTAGCGTAATCTGACGTCGCATTTGTCAAGCTGACGGAGCTTTTCTAATGACGGGGTCTTAGAGGCCCCGTGTTACCGTTAATGGTGCAGATTCTAACAAATAACGCTGTAATGGGTTAATATTTTAGTGTTAAGGGACTTTGTGTACTTTGCCAGTTAAGTATCTTATTTAATAAACGCCCCGCGATTAAGGCCTGGTCGTAATAAAACGTAATGGGCCTGTCTTATTAGGAAAGAGCAGGATCGAAAAACAGTTTTATCTATTTCTTATTAGGTAGTAAAACTGGTATATTAAATGTTAATACAGATATATGGAATAGGGTCCAACTAGCTCATGTAAAGCTTACCTTGAGTAAGTAGGTTAAAGTTAACAAATCAGAGTAGGTATTACTCAGTCAGATCAGTAGTTTAGGCACTACGGTGGAACAAAGTTGGACTTCAAAATTTATCCACCGAAGATGCGGCTGGCAGAGAACTATTATTAAACTTCCAAAATTCCAAAACCCTTCCTTTTTGCGTCACCGTCGTCGAGTTCAAAGTATTTTTTCTCTATTTCTTGACACAAAAATATTTTCCTACGTAACTCAAGACGGCATCATCAGCTTAGGAAATTAATATTCACTACGAAGTGCACCTCCGGGAGTTCATTGCAGTCCTTCACTGCTTATACTTTTTCCAATATTTGTTGCGATCAAATATTAAAGATTTTGAAGTTTTCAGCTCAGCCCGACGCAATCTCATGAGCTGAAATGAACGTATAGAATTTGTTATTGCGGTGCTCTGTGTGTGGAGTGTGTTGGAAAAACTGCATTGGAGAAGTCGCGCTCAAATATGTGGCCTTATCGTGATAATGGGGTATTTTATTTCGTTCGTTAGTTCCATTGGTAGATTTTATGGCGAATCTAAAGTGTATGGAGTAGTCAACATCCATACATCCATACTTCCATACTAATATTATAAATGCGAAAGTGTGTCTGTCTGTCTGTCTATTACCTCTTCACGCTCAAACCGCTGAACCGAAATTTTGAAACCGTTCGAAACCGAACCGAAAAAAAAAATTGCTGAAATTTGGCAAGGCGATTCTTTGAGTCCCGAGAAAGGACATAGGATACTTTTTGTCCCGGGAAAATGTACGGTTCCCGCGCGATAAACGAGTATTGGCGCAACAGAGTTGCGAGCGTCATCCAGTTATATATAATTAAGGTAGTTCATTGTTGTTTAGACACATAACATTTTTCTGGGATAAAAACTATTGATTAGTAATTTAAAACATAGTACTTATAATAATATTATACGGTGGCATATGTGAAATAGAAAGTACGATACTTATATCGTAATATTATTATATATTTTATTCGAGCGATATGTAATTTACAGTTATAAGCACTAAAATTCAGCTTATTTCCAATAAATTATTTTGCTGATTCTAATAATAATAATTAGAGGCATACATTAAAATTCATGTGAAGTGTGAAGGTGATCGAAAAGTTCGGAATCCCCAAACTTTGCGTATCGACGTACAGTCAGGGATCTCTAAACTTTCAGGACTGAACTTCGCACGTCGGGCGCTTCGCACTTAGCTGACAATTAACTGAAATATTTACCACGTGGATTATGTCATCGCTACACTCAATTTATGAGACGCTTCTACGTGATTGGCGGATTAAAAGTGTGTATCTACGTAATCCTTACTAATTATAAATGCGTCTGCCTGTTTCCTCTTCACGCCCAAACCACTGAACCGCTATTGCAAAAATTTGGTTTGAAAATACTTTGAGTCCCGGGAAAGTATATAGGATAATTTCGATCTCGGACAAAGGTACGGTTCCCGCGCGATAAACGAATTTTGGCGCAAAGGAGTCAGGCTAGTAATTTTCTATATTTTGAACATTTATGTCGTAGATGTTGTTATTTTAAAGAGTTTCTGCAACGCATAGCGTTGCATTATTGCATTTTTTGTTAAAAAAATGTTAAAAATTACCACTTATAAATAATTTTAAAATGATATCCCTCATTATGGGAGTAAAATAGGGATTCTACGTTTGAATCCTAATTTAGGTAAGCCGCGGGATAAAACTCGCATTTAAGAAAACAAATACAAAATATATTATGTACATTGTACACAACATAATATTTTAAAATCTAAGTAAACCCACTTTACTGTATGAATAGAACTGTATATTCGAGCAATACCACCGATAAAACTTACTGAAGTTCAAATTAAATGTTCGGTCCCGAAGACCCCCGAGAGTCGAGACCCGTGTGCGGTAAATAATACTTAACAGTTGAGGGTTAACTCCCAAACGGCTGAACTTGCTAACTCTATTTTTGTGTTCGCCAGATTGCCTTTAACTCATGTTATGGAAAGAGGGTGCCCGGTGTATGTTTTAACATAAAAGTTTGAAGAGAGAATATTATGATAATACAAAATGTTGTTCTCAGCTTTATTGTGCCATGCTTACGGCGCAGAACTGTGCATTTTTTCGGTATAATAATCGTATGTGGCTTACCGGGATTGACAACTGACATACTGTTTTGCGTTCAATACAATCTTTTGAACGCGGTCTATTCTATACTCTATACTACTAAATTGCGTTATAACGCGATCGTTAACATGTAACACATAGCGTTATAATTAAATTTCAAAAGCTTATTAAAACAGTGCAATGAAAAAGCTGTTAGCAATAAATTAGTTATTTGTGTATCGTGATATATTATGGAGCAGCTGAAATATCGGCCGTGCCTGGGAACTGGGAATGCCGAGTTCACAATTGATAGTATCGTATAACCACACTGTTAGTTTGTGATTTACTACTCGTATATTATACAATATTATACAGTCCGTATAAGCTATATGCAATTCAAAGTTAAATAGCCTTTACAATGAGGAAGCTTCAGAGTATTAGTATGTCGTTTCTCATTAGATACGACATACTATAAACAAAAATGTTAAAGGAGTGAAGTTTGGCTTCTCTCAGCTCTCACTGGCATCCATCTCAGTCCCGCCCCGAAGCCTTCAGGAAGAGGGTACTGCGGATTCGCCTTCGTCTGCTATAGTACGTTACTTTCCAAAACTTTTGAAACAATTGTACTTGTGTGAATAGCTGCTTGTTTTTGGTTTATGGTTAAATCTAATTTAGCATCCAGTACGTCACGGATGCTCTTGGCGACCATTCGTGTTGCTCCTCTTACTAATGGTATGATCGTGACAGCGTTTTCCAGTAACGTTATATCCCATCAAAGTCGACGTCGATTGGGCAAGCTGCTATATTGGCAATTAATCGTGGATATCCCACTTCCATCATGGGCCATGGGCCATGGGCCATTTGCCCATGAATTAGTGCCTTTACACGTATGGCTGCAGGATTGAACCTCCAAGAGTCGTATAAAAATCCCAGTTAAGACAATTTATAAAACGTGTAACCTCCGCGAATCACCTTCAGAGTGTTTAAGCTGCCGTTACGGAACTTTTACACCTCGCTAACGGAACTTGGCTGCCTCGTGACAGAACTTTACCGCTGAGCAAGCGGAAAACGCGCGTTACGCTAAAATATTCCATCCGGATTTTTGTTATTGTAATCTTCATTTTACCCTCCAACAGATTTTATGTGCTTTAATATTTTATTCGAAATTCGAGTTACAAAAGTTTTTTTTAGATCATTAAATGGTTTTGAATATTGGGATAAAATAATCCATTTTCATGTCAATCCATCATATCCATTTTCATATTTTTTATTTGCTTTAAAATTAGTGTATATTTTCACCTGTAACCTGACTAATAATAAAGCATCGAAATTAATAAAGTGACGAAATATTCTGCGGTGGATATGGCGCGGGCGGCGTCTGTAGTCTAAATGAGGAGTGACGTCATAACTTCATAATAAATCTGTTAATTTTGACCGTAGGGTGTAGGTGGACCTTGAGTACCTATCAGCATTCAAAATTAAATGTATGGATGAACCATTATCTTGGATACACAAAATTAAGAATTATTGATCGTCCTTGATGTTCTTCGTCTTATTGTTCTTACTTGTTACTGTTTCCGGGATCTCAATTCCGCAAAATGACAGGAAGTCGCGGGAATATCTAGTATACCATAATAACATCAAAATTAACAAATTGATCGGGAAATATTGAAATAGGTCACTTTCATAAAGCCGGGCTGCGTGGCGGAGCGTTTCCCATTTATTTTTATGTTTTGATTGAAAAGTTATTTGCCAGCGCGCACTCATTCGCAGCTATAAATATGTATGTTGTTTAACATTTGTACAGCGGTGGCTTAGAAATATTTCCTGTATAAAATGTTGTATTTTATCAATAAACTCTGCACGAAAATGGATGAAAAGGTCAGCTTTTCTTTTATACTATGATAAACTTATTTTGTCGCTTTGTCAGCAGAGTTTCAGAAGTTTTGATATCTTTACGGCTTCATATCTGACTTACAATGATCACAAACTATCAGAGCAGCTATTTATATTAATAATGTATGAAAACAAATTCCGCTAAAACACCGCGCTGCGTAAATAAGGGAACATCCTTAACTCTCATGAGACGTTTTTTAAATCCTTATCGATATCGTAAGATCCACATCGACTCTAATCCTTGACTGACTCAGTATTGCTAAAGAAGCCTGTTATAACAGTAATTACCCTAAAACTAAATAAAAGTATTATGTAAAGCCCCAAACCCAATACCAAATAAATAAAAAAAAAACACTTTACAATATAAACACGATAAAAAAGTACGTAAAATAACAGGATTCAGTTTTACGTTGTGTCGGCGAGGACAATGGCGGATTTTCAGTTAAGGGATTAAATTAATGATACAACGAGAGTTAAAAATAACGTGTGTGAGCCTGGATGGACTTGAATGAGTTATTTTTGTAGTGAAAACCCTGTACTTTTGCGGTCAATGAAAAAATAGTCGCTGAAAAAATTATTGTAAAAGAGGAAACAACTGTGAATGCTGCAATAATGACACAGTATAGTTATCATACAATAGAATAAAGCCGTGTCTTTGTAATCAAACTCACTCAATACTAAAGAAGAAATTTTAAACCACGATATCTATGACTCGATTTGTCGTCGTGTGAAGCAATTTTTCAACAAATACCCAACGAGCTTAATAAATCTATTATCCGACTGCGTAAAAAGATACAAAGATTTGAAAAAATATAGCTTACTAGAGGACGCCCGCAACTCCGTTGCGCCAAAATTTGTTTATCGCGCCGGAACCGTACATTTTTCCAAGATAAAAACTATCCTATGTCCTTTCCCGGGACTCAAGGTATCTCCATGCCAAATTTCAGCAAAATCGGATCAGCGTCTTAAGCGTGAAGAGGTAACAGACAGACAGACAGATAGACAGACAGACAGACAGACAGACGGACAGACAGACAGACACACTTTCGCATTTATAATATGAGTATGGATGTATGGATGTCACCCGCAGTATCATTACTAATGTATGACACCTCATTGGTTAAAATCGGACCATTATTTTAGCCGCTACGAGGACATAATATACCTACAGGATGTAACGAAACTAAATGATAATACTTACTTTAGGGTGTGTATCGACTGTGAAAGAGAAAGGAACGCTGAAAGAGAAACTTTTTTTTACTTTTGAATGAAAAAATTCATGACGCTGCGCTGGAGTGCTTGCCCATACAAATCGCATTTTTTTAAAAACTTTCAGCGCTGCTATTTTCACAGTGAACTCTATATAAAGGACACATACAAACCCTAAAGCATTATCACTTAGTTTTGATACACTCTGTATAAATAATACATAGTATTATGGTGAAGTAAATACATTTATGTATTTACTTTCATCTGAAAAATTGTTGAGGTACGCCAAGAGAAGACTTTTCATCATTCAAGGTCACTACGTGCATCGTTCATGACCTTAACATACATAGCATGGCCTTGCCTAAACAATCCGTACTAATACGGCTTTTAGACTGTCTATTATATCTTCACGTGTAAACCGTTGAAACAGTTTTATAAAGGCGTAGTATGAGTCCCGAGAAAGGACACAAGTTAATTTTTGTCATCGAAAAATCTAAATCACAAAATAAACCTACGCATATTTTCATGAATGCAAATTTTTCGTAAAAGGATTTTTGGACTATGGAGAAGCTTATGTAATTTTTTCCATAAAAGTACAAAAATCGAATGCCAATTTTCGGGGTTTTTCATTGGAATTTTCCGTGGCGCGGCACTTTGTCTTATTGTGCCAGCCGGGGCAGGTAGCCGGTAGGAAACGCTCCCTGTATTGTGTACAGGTTTTAAAGCGAGCTATTTCCAGAACTAATTTGCCTTAGGGCTTTTGTTATGAATTGGTAATCATAAGCACATAATATATAATAATACTCCGTCATAAGTAACGCACCAGTGATTTTTTCATAGGCTTTTCATTGCTTTCATCAGGTAATCCATTGGCTCCTTGTAATAATAATTCCATGAAAACCGTAAATTTGCAGCGTCAATTTTATCACTCGAATGTGTAGTAAATAATGAAAAATTATGAAAAATTTGAATCAGAAACTCGAACTCTACATCAATGATATCAGCCATTGTTAAGTCCAATCATTATTTTTTTTTGCAATATAGTTTTGACTTAAAAAATAATATTGTTAATGACTTTAGAGAAACTGGTAAGATTCTATGTCTTGTCAGAGATAAAAACCGCAAAGCTACATGGTATGTAAATCTAGGTATACCGCTGAAGTTTAAGTATAAATTAGGGAACAGCATATCTCTACAATAAATATCTTTTATGGTTCCTTGAGGGATCTCGTGTTACATAAGTTGGCTATCTTCCATCTTCAGATAAAATGCACTCGCTTTGTCGGCCAGACTCCACCTATCTGATTCTATCTTTTTAGGCTTGTTAGTCGGTTTTGGGGTCACCTACTATATCATGAACTAGCTGACACGGTAAACTTCGTTTTGTTTATGTGTATTATACTTAATATCAACCTTCCTTTTAGATTAATCTATTTAAAAAATCGCATGAAAATTCGTTGTGTTAGTTTTAATATCGTTTATATAATTATAAAGAGTGTAACAGAACAAAGTGAAAATAATATTTTAGGTGTGTATATTATGTCCCTTGTATTGTGTTGAGTTGACTGTGAAAGTAGCAGGGCCAAAAGAGCAATTTTTTGTGATTTGTATGGGCAAGTTCCCCAGCAATGATGCTGGGGAACTTGCCCATTCAATTCACAAAAATCAACAAAGCATGAGCTTTTTCCTAAAAGTTTAGAAAAGTTACTATTTTAGCGTTACTATTATAGCATAGCTGCTATTTTCACAGTCAGCTCTATATACAGGAGACTGATACACAGTATGTATGTAACTATAATATTATCTAAAGTACTCGTATTATCAATTCTTCGTTTTGTCACAACCTGTATAGGGACAGTCAGCAGGAAGTTACTTTGTTTTATAATAGTAGTGATAACTGCAGAATTTTTCATGGAGTGTTTGTTTTCACCAGATGTCGCGAATGCCTAAAAAAGTCGGATTTCGCAGGTAACCGCTGTGCGCTCTTTGTATATTTTACGGCTTACATTCTTTGCTTTGATAAAAAATTTGCATTGTTCTACATCCAATTTACTATTGTTACATTCCTGGGTATTTAGGGGACTGTTTGTAGCATAGTTTATTATTAAACTGAGTAAATTCTATACTACCCCATTAGTATCGTATACTTAGTAATAGACTAATAGTACACTTCTATAATATTATTTAACCCAGGTTTTTTTTTGTCTTCATCGTTTACTTATTTACTACAGAATTTTGATACATTTTAGCAATTTAGGATAGTTCATTTATTGACCCGGCCTAGTTTCTGCAGCATAAAACTATCCAAAAAAATATTATATTCTGCTGAACCACATAATAATAAGTATAATATTTATTATAATATTTTGGAAGGTGGGATTCTAAATAGAGTCAGTTTGAATCCATAACACATGAAAAGCCAGTTACGAGTGTTGTCCGTGATTACAATCAATTCAGAATTTATCAATATGGATTTAATTAATGTGGAGCGAATATCAATTGTAATAATATATTAAAAGAACGATTACGAGTACCACTCAGGACACAGCCCGCTACAATATTATGCTTAAATTTATAATTATCGTACATTTTAATTACATATTCAAAATCTGTGAATCAATTAATTATTACTCAATGTTAGTTCATTTTGTAAATAATTATATCATCGATTATATCATAATTTACACTAATCAATATAATAAAGAGGTGAAGCTTCTTTTTGTTTGTAATGGTAATATCTGAAACTACTGGTCCAATTGTAAAAAAAATAACACTGATAGAGAGCTGGTGTGTTCCTGAGTGACAAAGGCTATATTTTATGTATAAAAAGTTATGCTTTCTTTCCAGAAATAATGTCGTTCTCAGACTTCCACTCGGGTGAAGCAGCGGGCAAAAGATAGTATGAAACATAGCAAATAAAACCAGTAGCTTTAAGTTATAACTAGGTAGACGTTCGTATGAGTTTAGTGTTACATTTCGTTTTTAAGGAAATTTTAAGAGTTATAAGTAACTAAACGTAAAACATATAAGTTTCTCGTTTTAAATTATATTAGATAAGTAATATTATTTATGACTAGTTGTTGCCCGCAACTTCGTCCGCGTGAATGTATGTTATTTTTTATTTTTTTCTTCTTTTTTGGCAACTTGACACAAAGGATGTGTATGTTGTGCCACAGACAAGGTAAAAAGGTAAGGAATATGGCGGGAAAACCATATTCCTCCTATTATAATTTTCATCATCGTTTTCATGTATCGTTAGGTCTAAAGTCTAGTCAAAGCCTAAGTAAAAGTCAATACAGTCACAGGAGTCAAGTCGGTCGATTCAGTAAAGTGGTAAACGCTTTACTGAAATTTTCGATGGAGTTTTGGAGGGAACACAAAATAGCACGTTTCTGGATATTACATCACTTTCCTACACTTGTGAATGAACACGAATATCTAATGGTTAATATTCTACCAATATTACACATTAAAAACCCAGCTAACACAATTTTAGGAAAATAATACAAAAACACAACAGCACTCTTTCACATGCCCGCCAAAACTCCATGTATGTTATTATAATAGAGATTTGGAAAATTGAACACCCATCTACGACTATTTTATTTGGATCAATATTACACACGAAATTTTTTATTTACATCAAAGACACAGGAAACTTGAACCACAGATACAGAAGACGGGATTTAATGTAGGCATCTATGATCCCTCTTTAACTTACCGCTTACTCTCAGATTCCTAACCTACAATTAAACCAGAATAAAATAATGCTTGAAGTTGTTTACTTACTTACCCAAAGAGTTATTTCTTTATGGGCGTTGGCCTACCGACCACCACACATTCCCATTTCCCACCACTATATCTCCTGTGTCACCAGGATCGACAGCGGTATCCAACCACGAAAACCCTTTGATATGATTTCAGGGAACTCGAGGGACATGCTCAAACTGGTTTGGGACCCGCAACGAAATTAATCAGAAGTATGAAGAATTGTCATTCCTCTTTCTATTCAAAGCGGATACAGCAAAAATTGCAGTGACCGAATATCAATTAACTTAGGGGAAGCACCACGAAAATAAACTATACTAATAATAATTGTGACTATTAAGCAATCGCTAAATTAATATTGGAATTTGTTGTGTTAGACTGTTGCCAATAATAACACAATTATTGTGACAAAGCGCTTGAAGGCACGGAAGTTCCTATAGCGCTGTCCACGATATCACCGTACTATGCGACATCAGATTTACACTGTAGGTCGTCTAGCATTGTAGTTTTTTCGTCTTGGCAGAAAAAACTCTCCCAAAGAACACGATGAGTGGTTTGTTCAAACATAATGTCTTCGGTCGAGCACATAGGTGATGCTACTAATTTAGATCCGTAAATTTTGACTTTAAAATTTACATGGCCGGTAACGAATTGAGATACGCAGTGGTCAATATACATTCAGGGTTTGGATAATCGTTTACGAATATTACGAAAAGTTTTAAAGATCGACCATTGCTAGAATTAGTAATCACTTTGGTTGTCGTTGTAAATTTCGAGGAGTTCCTTTAATTCCATTGCTCATAGTTCCCATTATGAAATTTCCACCTTCGCGACAATAACTGTGAAAGTCACACTTTCTAAAATTCGAGTTTCTTCAATACCTCATGGATCCCATTATGAAATTTCCACCTTTGCAACCATAGCATCAAATATTAATTATAGCCCTTAAATTAATAAAAGAATAATTTTACAAAGAAATCGCACAGATACAGCGAAATAATAATTATCAATTTCGATTCTGATCCTTTTAATGCAAAAGAATACAAAAAAATCAATAAAAGCATCATAATGTGGTTATGGATGGTGTAATGATGGTGGTGATCATGATGATTAATATAATTGACATAGTGGTATGTGCTTCCAGTATTTTAGACAACGCTGAACCCCGTACATATAAGGAATCTTCTTATAAGGAATCAGGAGTTCCGTTCAGCAACGGATTACGGAACCTTCGGAAGCACTCTACCCTGGGATATGCCTTGGTGCAAATCTTACTTTTTGGTGGCATGTTATGTTAATTTTACTTTAAAAAAAAGTGAAAATTACTTAAATGTTTTTGTTGTAGGTAAAGGAGTTCCGTCGATACTTCCCGATCCCGAGAAAATAATTATCAAGTCACCGTTTTTGTAAACATGGTATCAAATTCGGGTTATATATACAACAAAAAAAGAATTTTGAAAATCTGACCACAAACAGCAAAGTAAACATGAACTCCTCCTTTTTTGGAAGTAGGTTAAAAAAAAGTATCTAAGATGTTGACCAGGGATGTAAGGTATCACCATGCCAAATTTGATTGAAATCGGTCCAGCGGATTCGGAGATTAGCCTGTACAAACAAACAAACAGACAGAGAAACAAAAATTTCAAAAACAGTTAAAATGTGTTCCACTACTCTTCTAACATGCCCCTGACTCGTTTTTTCAAGTTTATTTTCAATGTACAAAAATTTTACCTCTACGATTTTATTTTATGTATAGATTATGTATTGTTGCATATAATTTTTTATCGCCTTCTCTTTAATATCGTAGAACGAAATACAACATAATATTATTACTACTTAGTACATATTTGTATCCACCGCGGCAGTATGTTTCCAATAATCCAATACGGTTAAAATCAAAATGGTAATCGGAGACCCATCATAATAGGGGACGGACGGGGGTAGGCCCCCACTCTTGTATCCAACATTTCTGTTCTCAGAAATTGCCCAAACATTTCATTGAAAATTATTCGATCAAATTGCCTTTGATTGGAAAAGCAATTTGACTACAGAAATCGACGATAAATATATTTTAAGGAATTTAATTTGACGTTATTAATTTTTAACGATTGGCACTCGAGTTTTTATTGAAATGTTCGTAGTCTACTGATAAATTCCTAAAGGTAATAAAATATAATATAGCACGTTCAAGCGAAAACAGTGTATGTAGTAAACCATTCACGTGATGCTGTGTAGTCGTAATGGTAGATACGACATTTCGCATGAGCACGGTGCCGCGGTGCGGCACCGTGCTCATGACGCGCAGTTTCCAGACCAATCGTGTTATGCTATGGGCAATTCAAAGACAAAGACATGATGAATACTGACAATGAACTTTAATTTCTTAGCTTCAGTCATTGCTGAGAAAAATCGATATCGCTACAGCCTACAGCCAAATTATCAAGGCGTCGCCTTAAGCTAAAAACGGATAAGTATACTTTAACCCCAGGGCTTAAAGTATATCTGTTTCAGCAAAATCGGTTAAGCGGTTTGTGCGTGAAGAGGTTACAGACAGACAGACAGACATTTTTACACATTATGAGTGAGTGAGTGAGAGTGAGTATAGCTCCATGTAGAGCTTCACAAATTCGAAGCTATTCTAAGTACATAAGGAACTACTGAGAACCTAAGGTTTCATCCATATTGTGATAGTAAGTTGTCTTATCGCTCTGGGATCTGGGTCTAACAGGTAGGCACTTGACTAGGTATATGACCAAAAAATACTCAATTGTATCCATATGTACTTTAATAATATTCACTACATGTTACAAAGGGGAGGTACAGTCTGGATATGGACAGACAGACAGACGGACAGACTGAAATATCTTTGTTATCGGGTCCCGTTTTTACCCTTTGGGTAAGGAAAGAGGGGAAAATTATCCATCTTTGTTATTAGGGAGCATACCCATACTACATGACCTACTTTTTGAGATTTTTTGACCCCCTCCCTCCCCCTGGTGACCACGCGTAGTATATGCCAAGACACCCCCCCCCCCCTTCAATTGTTCACGTGGTATTGACAAGAATAATTTTTAATCATTTTGTATGTAGAAAGAGTAGATAGCAAATGAAAATAATTTGACTCATATTTGTGTTTATTACAACAATGTCAATACTTGGATATGGCATACGCCATCAAAACTGTAGCAATGTTTTTGCATGCAAAATGTGTATCGAGAAAATATTGTCGCCCTTTTTGTCTTACAGTAATAGCATATATACTACTTTCTCTTTCACTCATTTTACGCTTTCAATGCATATTTTACGTAATCAATGCATTAAACACGTCCGACTGTCACCGCGTCCTATGGCACACTGCTCTCAGATGAGTTAGCTCACTCACTTCGAGGGTGACACATTTATGCGCTGAATGACGATTGCATGGAATACCTTTTCTAAAGGTTATAATTCTATGGTTTATTAAGTAATTCATTACAAAAGACTCATTGCATGTTTATAATAATTATTACTACTTAATTAAATATGGGAATAAAAATAACGATCACCAAAAAGTACTTTGATACCCAATAGTTTGCCAAAAAGAAAATATACTTGACACCAATATTTATAATTATTAGGTACTACCAGAGACCAGCCACACATTAATTACATATGGGAATAAAAATGAATATCACCAAAAAATACTTTGATACCCAATAGTTTGCGAAAAAGAAATACTTGACACCAATATTTAAGATATACATACTATACAAGGTGTAACAAAACTAAGTGATAATACTTTAGGACGTCTACGTGTAGTGAGTTTACTGTGAAAGCAGCAGCGCTGAATGAGTAAAATTTTATTCACTTTTGTATGGGCAAGCGCCTCAGTGTAACGAGTTTCTCCATACTAAAGTGAAAAAAAAAATTGGTCTTTCAGCGCCGCTACTTCCACAGTGAACTCTATGTAAGGAACACATACACACCCTAAAGTATTATCACTTAGATTTATGTATAACTAGCTGTTGCCCGCGACTTCGTCCGCGTGGACTTCAGCTTATATCGCGCGGTAGTTCCCGTTTCCATGTAGGCTACATTACTGCAATTATTATTTATTATTTATTTATTTAAAAAATTTCCACAACAAAGTTGCTTCCGCCGGTTTCGCGGTACGATTACTTCAATTCAGAAAAATCTCCTTAAAACTTCAAAAAAACATGAAAGAGATCCTTCATCCTTACCACCTCTTATAGAAACACGTTTGAGCAAGCGCTTGTGCGATGTAGGTGACGGCAGAGTGACATCTATTACGAATTTTCGGAACTAACTTAATTTGAACAAATTTACGCATAAACACCCCCTTACAACAGCTTTTTGCAGTTAAAAAGTAGCCTATGTCCTTTCTCAGGCTTTAGGCTATCTGTGTACAAAAGTCATTACAATCATTTCAGTAGTTTTGGCGTGAAAGCGAGACAGACAGACATACAGAGATACTTTCGCATTTATAATATTAGTATAGATATACATATAATTATAATTTATGTAATAGTCTAAAATTACAATAAGACAATCAGAGAAATTAATTTCTAGGCAGATGGCGGACCTAAGTAATTTGGTCGCGTTTAAAGTTAAACCCAACCGACAGACCACAATTTTACATTGAATTGGCATGATCTGACTACATGACGTTGGTCTGTCAACTACCTAGGAATCAATTTTCTTGATGGTACATACTAGCTATTTTAGCCACGAGTTCACGACTGTAGTTCAAATTCTAATCGAACACCAAATATTATAGAATCCTCCGATTGCGGATTCTTGGAAATCTATTGTTCTCGCGGCCACATGTGGCCGCTTGAAGCGTTAATGATCATCAAACTTGACAGCTTCACCAAACTTCAAAATGCCTGACAAGTGACAACAGTGTCCGTTTTTTTTAATGGCTGTTGGCTATTAAAATAATATAACCATAAAAACCAGTGTCAAGTTATTAAATGGCGAGAAAAAAAGTGTGGCAGCTCCGACGCACGACTGGAGTTTACTCCTTAAGTACGAGTATAGCAATATAAATACATCGACACTGATAGAAACAAACAAGCCCAATAACATATAGTATATAGGTATAGTCGCCTATACAGCATACCATATGTACATCTTAATCATAAAGTTAATATACCTATCGGAATATAATATTATATAATAATATAAAAAAAACTCAAAAAAAATTATATAATAATATAATTATATACTAATATAATTATATAATAATATAATATAGTATTCCGATAGGTATATTACCTTTATGGTCTTAATACACTCACAGCCAAATTAGAAAGTTGCGCACTAAAGGTGCGCACCAAAAACGTGACACGATTTTTCGTTACTTGTTAGTAGGTTTTACCCCTCGGATTTTTCTCATACCGGGCGCCTTATATATGAAAATCGATTCTTAAGGAGTAAACTCCAAAAAAATCGTATGACGTTTCTCTCGGCGAAATTGACTACGTGACAAAACTCTAGACCCCCTCCCTCCCTCTAGTGACCGAGCGTAGTATTTTGAAGACCCCCCTCCCCCCCCCTAAATGGGTCACGTAGTATGGGTATGTTCCCTTATACTATGCAGTATGCTGACACGGACAAAGTCGCGGGCAACAGCTAGGAGAAAATAAATTCTTGCAATATCGTATTGTTTTCTAAGGTGTTTTATTAATTTATAATATAAAAATTAACGCCTTTGAAAAAAAATAGCAACAAAGTTATTTTCAAAACGTCTGATAATAGTTTTGGTCATTGAAAAGTGTCTTACACTACATGATACTAGTTCAGAACAATAATCTACAAATTATATATAAATATTAGCCATCAGAAAATAAGTAAAGTAAGACTAATTTTTTGTCCACTTTGGTACCTGATACCTGACCAGGTGTCACACTTAGAGCTACACAAATTCGCAGGTATTCTAAGTACACGAGGCACTACCAAGAACCTATGGTTTCATTCATCAGAAAGTAAGTTATGTCTGATCCTTTTGGGATCCAGGTCTATAAGCAGTGTGGTTAGGATATTATTAAAAGTGGATAAGTTCAATGGTCATTGGTCACACAAAGCCAGCATAATACATAGTGCGTAAATCCATACTAATATTATAAATACGAAAGTGTGTCTGTCTGTCTGTCTGTCTGTCTGTCTGTTACCTCTTCACGCCCAAACCACTAAACCGATTATGCTGAAATTTGGTATGGAAATACTTTGAGTCCCGGGAAAGGACATAGGATACTTTTTATCTCGGAAAAATGTACGGTTCCCGCGCGATAAACGAATTTTGGCGCAACGGAGTTGCGGGCGTCATCTAGTTGTCAATAAAAACGTGTGGCACTCGGATACTGTCAAAGTAAAGCTTGTATAACATTCTTTATCAACGTATGCAATTATAATTCGCATACGTCTAGTCGCACGCACAAAAACACCCGTGCCGAATTGTGGCAATGCCGCACCGCCGGTCGGAGTGGGATGTGTTAGGTTTTTTCCGTTACGGGATTTCTTGATTCGGTCGCCGCGCTTAAAGCCCGCGATATATGATAATATGCAACAGCTTAATATTATGAGCTTTTGATGCTCAAATGCATACATTTCTAAACACCAGGAACTTGAAACTTCTACACTCTACAGTTCACGTGTTCAGTGTATGACATCTGTACTTTCGTGAAACAAAACCCTGAATTTTTTCCGCTAAATTGTAATATGATTAACAGAACTGTCGCTCCACGGAATAAATTCAAACTTTTTCTACCTCAATGTAAAATGGACATTTTCAAGCGAAATACTTACGTAAATGCTATAAAAATATATAATAAACTGCCTAATCGATTTAACGAATTACCTTTAACTGCTTTTAAAAGAGAGATATCCAAATGGTTGCTAAAACATTGTTTTTATTGTTTAAATGAATACATGTCTCATGCGTCAGAACCAATGTAATATTCTAAAATTTATTTATCATTATTATATGTATAGATATAAGCAATTTAATTCATGAAGCCCCAAGCGGCCACATCCGGCCGCGATAACAATGAAAAAGCTATTGTGTCTCGTTTTGCCACGACTGATGGGTTAATAATTAACTGAATTATAACTTTCATTTTGACTTTCGCATTTTACTATTACTAACACTAAATTATATTTAATTAGTTAACTTTCTGACATTACCTTGACATTGTAATAGTAATTTTGATAAATAACACTTAATTGAATCCCTTCGTATTTTGTATATACATATAACATAATATAGGTCAGTACTTAAATATTTTCGATGTTCAATTGCACGCCATTTGTATGGCAGAATGTACAAGAACAATATGTTTAATGTTAAGACCTATGTAACACTACATTCTGGCAATAAAAATATTCTATTCTATTCTATGGTCATGGTAATGATCATGATGATGTCATCCAAACGAAGTAAAATCCAAACAGATTGTTCTATAACGAGGAATGAGTGTGATAGCCGACTACACATTCGCGGTATTGCGCGCTCGATACTAAGCAGTACTAATGTGAGTAGAGTTATGCAACGCAATGAGAATTTACGTCCAATCTTTGTCGGGTTACGGGCCTTTTATGGGTCTACAGAAATTGGCTGACTAGTTTTTGACGATATGGCGTATTGCTTTACGGAAATTTACAAAAAGTAAAGGTTATGTTTTTATACAAAAGCTAACATTAATATTATACTAAATTGGTAGAGTCGGCTATTTGATATGAATGCATACGAAAGCTGAAAATGCTTTAATATTGGATCGATCTCTCTTCTCCTCTTTAAAAACATATAGTATTCCACGCCTTGTTGAAAGAAATGTCGCCGCAAAATACAACACCCAATTACATTAAATCATGTTGACATTACTCAATAAGAAAAGGTAAGGTGAAGCAAAGCGGGCCACTTCCAGCACCCATAATACCCTCACGTGCCCTTCCCCTATTGGATATTAAATCCGGCCACTTCAGGGCTGCCAAAATACGGAAAATTCAATTATAATCGGCTTGTCTATTCCGATGGGAGAGACATCCCTACGACTTATATGAACAACTCAAGCATAAATTAAATTAATGTTTCTAACCGTATAGGCTCGATAATTATGTAGTAACAAATTGCTTTTCATGTTACTGTCTTTAATAAATCCACATGCTAATTTTTGCTCACGATTTGTTTTTTATTTTTTTGAGGATGGAAAAAACTAAAGTGTTAATTTGGAGCCAAAACTACTCAACTAAATACCATTTTAACCAGCACTTTTGACATAAAAAAGTAGTATTAAATTATTGAAACACAAAACAATATTAACTTTGTAATGCTAGTATGATTTTAAAATTAATGCCACTCTAACCGTTTCCATAAAAGATGCTTGAAATATTTCAAATGTATTAAAAAAAAATCACAACCCTAGCAAATCCTTTACCTGTAGAATGAACGTGTGACTTGCTAATATGAAGTGAAACTTATGAAGAAAAAAGAAAATTTTCTTTATTCTCTTGTGGAAAAACCAGATGCTGTGTAGTGTGTGATATTATGTAACAAAATTAAAATTTGTACGAGTTCTTGGTCTATATAAGTATTCTATTTAAAACAGAGTTAAGGGCTCCATACCCAAAGAATAAAAATAAATATTTAAATACTCCCAAGGCTCCCAAACAATAAACATTTATTTTGGCCTTTTTTGCTCGATATCAATAATGGCAACAGGTAGGAATTCGAAATTTTCACAAAAATTTTAGTAATATGCATACTTTTAAATAATTGAAAATAAAATAAAATTAAAATTAATATTTAAGGTGTGATCCCATACAAAAACACAATTTTTGGCCTATTTTTGCTCTATAACGGCACCCTTCGTGCGCGGGGCCGACTTTCACTTGACAGATTTTTTATTCAATAAAACTGTATTAGGATAATTACTTTCAATTCTTTTAATTTTACAATTAAATATAAACAAAATATTATATACTTTGTTGTGCACAGTAACATTAAAAAAATTCAATTAATACAATATCAGACATGTACATTGTACACAAAGGCGGAGTCATTACCCTAAAGCAATTTCTTCCAGGCAACCTTTTAACATTTCGACAATTAATCCAGGAAATCAAAATTGGAATATCAAAATTATTTCCAACAGTTACATTTAAGTTCTTCCACGTTCGTTTCACGAAACTCAAGATGTCGAAAAGTCTAGAAATTCAATCAAACAATATTGCAGACTAAAATCAAACTAGCAGTTCGATAACTGAGTTACCATAAGTTCGGAGCGTATGCAAAATAGTCCCCAGCTAATATTCACGGCCCAAATCTTGGGACTCGTGTATATCATGTAGATACGACATTATACGACAATTACGACTTATTGAAATCAGATACGAGCACTTACGACTTTATTGCGCAATATAGATTAAATTTACTGTTTGGGTTTAGATTAATGTTGAAAATTGTAATGTTTATAAATATTAACTTTGAGTTTACTGATAACACCGATTAAGTTGGTAGGAAATGAATCTAGTATGATTATAGCTCAAAAAGAAGATTTGCTAGCAACTCATGATACACTGTATATACATTTTACTGCGCCAAGAACTAGCCTATGTCCTTTCCTTTAGAAAGTTTGTCCGTGTAGAAATAACGAATAAACAAACTGAAACACATTCCCATTTAAAATATTAGTACGGATAACGTACACAAAACACCGAACATAATATATTCTAAGCGCGCTTCATTTCAGCAAATAAAATAACTTTTGTTTGAAACATTTTCATCTTAATTCCTGTACATTTTATATAACGTCCTGAATATAATTCTTACTGCTCGGAGCCAGCCCCGGGCCAGCGGTAATCAAATTATCTCAACAGCAGTTTGTTTTACCATCAAATATATGAAGTTTACTCCACTGAAGTTATGTTTATTCTAGAATTACTTAAATACTACATCTACGTCCACAGTTAAAGATAAATGTATATTATAAACTAGAAGAAATTCATAATCTAGGGACGCTTATGCCCAGCTTCGCTGTACTATTGGAACCTAATTGTAAGTTACAAAAAAAAAACTATTAAGTAGAGTATCGACTGAGAGTGCCATTCTTTGCCTTAAACATACTGTCAAGTATTACACCGCAAGGAGGACGCCGGTATACGCGTGCTTCCTCGACTTGTCGAGGGCTTTTGACCTGGTTGCCTATGATATCCTGTGGAACAAGCTGAGGAGCTCGGGTGTGCCTGGCCAGTACACCGCCCTCTTCAAATACTGGTATGCTCACCAGACAAACCGAGTGAGATGGGTCTGTACTCTGTCGGATGAGTACAGAATGGACTGTGGCTTGAGGCAGGGGGGGTTGAGCTCCCCCTTACTGTTCAACCTTTATGTAAATCGACTTATCGAGGAACTGAGCAGCACTCATGTCGGCTGCCACATAGACGGAGTGTGTGTCAGCAACATAAGCTACGCGGACGACATGGTTCTGCTCAGTCCCTCGATAAGCGGACTTAGAGAGCTCTTGTCGATGTGTGAGAGATACGCGGAGGCGCACGGCCTCAAATATAACTCAAATAAGAGTGAAATACTCATATTCAAGGCCCCAAAACAACAGCCCCGGCGTGCGCCTCCAGTCTATCTCAATGGGGTGGCTCTTAAAGTCGTCGATAGCTTTAAGTATCTCGGTCATGTTGTGACAAGTGACCTACGGGATGATTCTGACATAGAGCGGGAGCGCAGAGCGTTGGCGGTGAGAAGCAATATGCTCGCCCGCAGGTTTGCTCGCTCCACTGCAGACGTCAAAATAACTCTATTTAAGGCGTTCTGTCAGTCTTTTTATACGAGCGGCCTGTGGGTGACATACACGAGTCGAGCCTACAACGTTCTGCGCGTACAGTATAACAACGCTTTTAGGATGCTGTTGCGACTACCGTGGCGCTGTAGTGCGTCAGGAATGTTTGCCGAGGCCCGTACGGATGGCTTTCACGCTATCATGCGCAAAAAAGCCGTCTCACTGCTGCAACGTGTTCGCGGTTCTCGGAACAGCATTCTAAAAGCGATTGCCTGCAGACCAGATTGCCCTATTCAAAGGCACTGGGTTGAAGTAGCACTGGGCATAAAATAACTTAAACATATACCTACCTTCTATTAAATACTAACAACACTAACATAGGTTAAGTCATTGATTGTTACTAACACATTTACTAATATTTTTTATGGGCCGTGTGCCTGAAATAAATATATTTTATTTTATTTTATTATTTTTTATTTATTTATTAAAATTTTAAAGCTTTTCATCACGTCTTGTGTTTTACAATACCCTATGAATAGTGCCTATTTGTATTATTTTCGTATAAATTGAAGACACTCACTCTTTTAAATATTTCCTTGAAAAAGCCATAATACGACATCTACGTATATTAACATCATGACTGTATACTGAAGGTACCACTTACGTTCGTCCTATTAACTTTTTGCAGTTAAGTCGTATCCTGGCAATTCCTGGGAAAAGCAATCGGTTAAAAACACATTAGGGGAATGGCGGGATAAACATGTTTAGGGTAATTCCCTCCGAGCGACGTTATACGACGCTATACGAGTTACAACGTTATACGCGGATAATCAAAAGTTACGACTTTATACTAGTTTTATTTTGACATCTTTATTGCTTTGAACTTGTTATGTCTTTATGGTAATATGTGGCGCAAATTTATGTGAAAAAATGTATGTATACATTATACAATTAATTACTTATTAAGGTTATATTTTAATAAAAACATAATAGTACGGGAGCCCTAGAACAATTTTTTTTTGTGATTACTATTAGTAATATAATTTAAGAGTAACCTTGTCCTACAAATAAAACAATCCACATTTAAGGACCATCAAGTCAAAGTATGAAATCCTTTCTATCTCTGTTAGATAGAAATTTCGAGTTTTTCGAAAATAAAAATGTTGTTCGTCTTATCAAAATGTAGCTACTCACAAAATATTAGCTTGTTAGTAATCACAAAAAAATTGTTCTAGGGCACTATATTGTACAAACCACAAATATTATAATAAATTAAAAAGTTAGTCTGTTTGCCTATTTGTGTGTTACCTACGTCTTCACGAAAAACCACTGGATAGGCAAAAACGATATGCAGATAACGATAATTTCAATTTGCAAGTAAGCTAGTTGTACGGCTATAGCGATTTTTTACGGATTTCAGTACAAACTAAGCCCAGTTCATCATAAGGTTTATAATTCAAAAAAAAAAAAAGTGTCGCCTTTAATTGGAATAACAATTTTGACCTTGCGTTTGGTGCCTACTTAGCGAAGTCGGAAAAAACATTTGAAAGACGAAATGGAGTCTCGAAATGGGTAAAGTGGCGGTTGTTTGTGATGCAGATTGTTACAAGAAAAAACCGAGCGCGGTCGGTGTTCACAAAGTTTGCCGACGATATTCCTCTGATAGGAAAACTTGTTTAAAATATTAGCCTCCTCACCCAAAGAATCTTACGAACTTTTCGAGGCTACTGATTTTTTGCGAATATTTGTGAGTAATGTATAAAAAATGTTTTGTTTTAGGAATTCTTGGGACATTGTGGTATTCGATATTCAAAGGGTAAATGTTTGTTGCATACTCTGTTCCAATTTATTTCAACCTAAACGTGCACAAATCTTAACATAATACTACTAAATACTTCGCTGTCTCAAAAAAATCAATTTTTGAAGAAGTTGACACAAAGTTTATGAATAGAACCTATGGCCAAAGTGGAAGCCGAAGAAAGTCCTACAGATTCAGCTTTTTCACATTTGTAAGTATTATGTTTTTTAATTAAATTATATTAATCTATGAATTTATAATACCTATAAGAAAATACAACAGCTATAAATAAATAAATTAATATATAAACACTATTTATAAGTAAAATTTAAATAAAGTAAATTAAGTAAATCATTTAAGTAATTTAAGTAAATCATTTTTTAATTTGTTAACTTTAACAGTAAATGTTCTGTTTGATTTGGCTATGAATTTAATTATAAGTAGAGTTTAGTATTCAAGGTTCAGATAATCGATCAATTTCGTCAATTAATTCCACATTTGGAGATGATTTTGGGCGAGTTTTCCCCGGGCGCGTCTTGGGCGGCTCTGGGCGGGCGGAGGCAAACTGTTATAATCTAAAAAGGATCCCCCGGAGACGGCGATGGCCTTCAGCGATAGCCTCGTCCCCTCAAATCTCTTTATTAATCCTATAAAAGCGCCGGGAAATTCAGCTGCTGACTATTTTTATTCGTTTTCATTAAATGTTTGTTGAGCTTATTATTCAATTCGCTTCTTTTTTGGGCAAATCATAGCACCAAGTTTTCAAAATGTAGTTTAGTTACTAAAGTCTGAACAATTAGGGTAAATTGTTAAGTCCAATGTCAATAATTTACTTTAATTAACAAAAAATTAAAACAGACTTCCAAGGTAAAAACAATAATAACATCCTTATAATATGAACTAAAAAGTATTAAATAATTTTTCCTCCCTAAATGTGCCATTTTACGAACTCGGCTAAACCTCAACTATTTCTGTACTCAATCTTCATCATTTTGAAGTCGGTACCAGATATAGCTGAATCTTTATATTTTCTTTGACAGAAAATTTGAAACTTTTGGAACTGGCACTGACTTCAAAATTATGAAGATTGAGTAAGTACAGAAATAGTTGAGGTTTAGCCGAATTCGGAAAAAGGCACATTTAGAGAGGAAAAATTATTTCATACTTTTTAGTTCATATTATAAGGATGTTATTATTGTTTTTACCTTGGAAGTCGGTTTTAATTTTTTGTTAAAAATAATAATTTCACTCTTTTTAGTTACCTAGTAGATAAACTATAATTCGTGCCAATTTAAATTGTATAAAAAATAGTTTCATATTGTCTTCACTAGATGTCACTGAGGCTCTCTTGTGTCGGCGCTATCGCTTGTCGGAACTTCGAATGCATGTTGTTCTGAATATAGTTTTAGTTACACGATGTATTCAATAGATGGCGCTGAGGTGCTCCTGAATCGCAGTATCGCTTGTACGTAGGAGAGTCATAACACATACCCCAAGGCTCAAATATCAGGTAGATAAATTTAAACAATACATATAAAAAAATCTAAGTGAACACAACCCTATGCGTGCTAGGTAATTTGGCCGTGGCCGCCAGAACATGTGGCCGCCAGAACAATGGATTACCAAGAATCCACGATCGAAGGATGAGCCGAATCACACCCAGCGGCGCGGCGAGCATATTTTCAGTGTCATAATAATATTATAATATTAATCTTTATCTTTATTATTGTAATACATAGTAAGTACTATCGCTTGAGAAACTTGGAAAGTCTCGCGGCCGCCTGCGCCTTTCTCAAGCGATACTATATTGTATTACATTAATGAAGATAAAGTTTAAAATCATATGACACTCAAAATGCTCGCAGCGCGGCATGCCCTGACATTCCGGTTAGAACTTACGGCCTGGCCACGGGGATCGGGGGTGCGAACGGCGGCGCGGTGGGCGCGACGACCATTCGCGCGGCGCCGTTTGCAGGCCACGGGCAGTCACGTTCGCCGCCGCGACCAGGGAAGTCCGACAGCAAAATGTCTATCGAAATTATCTCAATATTGCTTAGACCCGCTATCCGTATATTATATACGTGGGAGAGCCATGCTTCGGCACGAATGGGCCGGCTCGACCGGAGAAATACCACGTTCTCACAGAAAACCGGCGTGAAACAGCGCTTGCGCTGTGTTTCGTCGAGTGAGTAAGTTTACCGGAGGCCCAATCCCCTACCCTATTCCCTTCCCTACCCTCCCCTATTCCCTTCCCTTCCCATCTCTACCCTCCCCTATTACCCTATTCCCTCTTAAAAGGCCGGCAACGCACCTGCAGCTCTTCTGATGCTGCGAGTGTCCATGGGCGACGGAAGTTGCTTTCCATCAGGTGACCCGTTTGCTAGTTTCCCCCTTATTACATTAAAAAAAATCTCCAACCCGCGGCCCGCCGGGACTTTATTTGTGGCCCGCGTGATGTTAAAAAATTTTGAAATTCACGCCTACCGGCAAAATAACGTAAAGTCTACACTCTACGTGATAGTCGTTAAATTTTTTTCACTTCACAATCGTTAATTTTGAAGAATGTTATTTTTTAACCCTAAAAAATTTTTGTTGCGGCCTGCGACACCAAGACGAAAACATGTTTGTGGCCCGCACGAAAAAAAGGTTGGGGACCACTGGCTTAGACAGTAATCGTTTTTTTGGTTCGAGACCTAATATTTGGAAGAAATTGTGTAGTACATGATTTGAATAGGAATCGGGGTATAGATGGAGAATTCCACAAGAAGTACGAGAAATACAGAATATATTATCCAGACATTTTTTTTAAGTATACCAGAATGAGTATTGAAACCTTCGATTATATTCTTATGAAATAGCTGGCTAGCTCCAAATAGCTGGTCTAGCTAGTACTTCAGCAATAAAAGGTTCTGTGTTCATTTTTCGCGGCGAAAACGACTAAACTCGTTTGATCACTGCAATTTTCGCCGCGACTGCCGCCCGTTCCCGTGGCTTGCGCCGTACTGATTCATACTTTTGTTTTGCTCGCCCGCCGCGCCGCAAGACGCCGGCGCGAACCGCTCGGTACATTTCGCTGGTCGCGTCGCCGGTCGCCGTTGCGCGTGGCATGATACGTACATTGCTATACGTTTGTTTCAGTCGCAAGACGCTTCGTCAGTCGCACCGCGCGAAATTTCGCGTAGGCGAATTTCCGTGGCTAAGCTGTTAGTACTTGTATACGATGTTTACGCACGCGCCGCGCGGCGCGCGGCGGCGTGCGGCGACGCCGCACCAACCGCCGTGTATAAACAGCCTATATTAATAATTGGTGTTGTTATGTACGTAATTATTATTATAGTATCCATACCTATGCCTTGTAAGTTGTACTATTATCTATTTTGTGCCATGAGACATTGGTGACCTTAACACGACGTGGTAATGATGATGATGACGATGATGATGATGATGAATTTGAATTGCGTGGTAGCATATGCTTTCTGTTCTTAAAACAACGCCGAAACTCCGAAACGTGTACCTATAAGGAGTCAGGAGTTCTCTCAGCATCTTCGAAACCATGGTATACCTTGACCAAATATTTGACTTTTTGGTAGCATATTCTTAGTACACTTCACATAAAACCAAAATCACTATATGTTTCCATATAAATTTCGAGGAGTTCCCTCGATTACTCCTGGATCCCATCATCAGGTCACCACTTTTGTGAACATAGTACCAAATTGGAGTAAAATTTAATACAACAAAACAAAAATTTCGAAAATCGGTTCACAAACGGCGGAGTAATCGTTGAACATACAAAAAAAAAAAATATCCACAGCCGAACATATAACCTCCTCGTTTTTTGGAAGTCGGTTAAAAAACTAGTTTTTTATAAAATCATTCCTTAAGGCCAAATTGGTAGACACAAATCTTACGCAGACGAACATGTAGGAACAAGTAAAATTTAACAAATAAAGTTAATTGTTTATCAAGACATAATATTTGCGTTAAGATTGCAGTAAATGCTGTGTAAAGATAAAATATTAGGATACCTATAATTATCAACTGTAGATTTCGCTTAGGCATTTCAAAAAATATATTTATGTTATTTTATAGAATTATATTTTACATGTAACGCATTGAAGTTTCTACAGTAGTACCGTAGAAGTTCTACGGTATCCTAGAAAGCCCTGGGCTTAAAAAATATTTTCTGTTAAAGTTAGCTGAATATATTACAAATATTATTTTCACAGAACTTTTGTTAAAAATTCTTAAAAACACACGATAAACTTTTACAAGCAAATAGATTCCTAGTAATATAAAGAAGAACTACAGACAAAGACAATTTCGCATTTTTAATATTATTACGTATTGTTCAGGTAACATAACCCATTACAATCAATGCTATCTATATCTGAGCACGTGTAATCCCATACCTGACACAATAGAGGTATTGATGTATTGACCACTTGATTACCTCGCTCATTGTTCTATTATTATCAGCCGGGGAATTACACCATTGTGGCTAAGATGTTGACGCAGGACCGGTAAAACATAATATCTACATAAAATCTACTACTTGTATAATAATAACCGAACTCCGAAACATATACATAACTAGATGACGCACGCAACTCCGTTGCGCCAAATTCTTTTAATACCTCACATTTTCCGGGATGAAAAATGTCCTTTCCAGGACTTAAGGTATCTGCATACCAGATTTCAGGAAAATCAGTTTAGCAGTTAAGAGGTAACAAACAGACAGATATACTTTCGCAGTTATAATTTGACTAGCGGCCCGGTACGTGCTTCGCTACGTATAAAGTGAAATAATACAAAAATCTGTTAGAACATCGATTCATTTCTTTAAAAAATATATTACTTACTTAATTCCTAGCTATTTAAAACTTAATCCAAAACGTTTGGATATACATTTTTTTTCCATTTTGATTATAAATCTGTAGTACCGACTCTGGAACAGGCAACAACAGGCAAAAGTGTGACAGTGCACTTGCATGTTACTTGTATTATCGAAGCAACTTACTTCTCAGAAGTAATGTCAAATGTGTGCCTTACGCTCTGGAGTTAAGGTTGAATTTGTTATGTTCAATTTTGGTGACATTGGTGACCCTGACGTGGTAATGATGATGAATGTAATTTGCATAGTAGCTTATGCTTTCAGTTCTTAAAACTGCGCCTAAACCCCCAAACTTGTATCTATAAGGAATCCGGAGTTCTCTTAGTATCTTCGGAACTATAGTATACCTTGGTGCAAAATTTTGCGATTTGGTAGCATATGCTTAGGATGCTTCTCATAAAACCAAAATCGCCTTAAGTTTCCATATACATTTTGAGGAGTTCCCTCGATTACCTACTCATGGATCCCATCATCAGATCACCACTTTCTTTCTGTAAAGACTTATGTATTCTGCTTAGTGACTTTGGATCCAGGATACAACCTCATAATACGAAAACTCATAATCTGCTGACTTCACTACCACTATAGAATTTCTTAAAAAACTCCAAGCATCTCATATATCGTCGTCTAAAAGTGTTAACCTGCTAACTCCAAATGTACAAATTTCCAGGATACAAATAAAACATTCCTATTTTAACAGTAGGCAGTAAAATGAAAAATACCGATGGCGGGGAATAATTTGTATTAATTATTTTAATTACAAACAACATGCTGACTTGTATTTTGATAAAATTATGGATAAAAAAGGAGTTATAACTATTTATTTTTATAATAATACCATGGAGAGCAACCCAGATTCCGTATCTGGGTTGCTTTTGTTATCATCTTTTATTTTTTACAACAGTCTAATTAAAATTTATTTTAGAAAAAAAAATCAGAAAAACTTTTTTTTTTCTGATTAACTTATAATATTAATAGCGACCCGCCCCGGCGTCGCACGGGTATAAAATATATGGCCACTGAAAAAATGATTAAAATCGATAGCCTATGATCCTTTACGTGGTCTACTTCTTATCTGTGCCAAATAACAAAAATTGCTCGAGTAGTTCGAGAGATAAGCCCTTTCAAATAATTTCCCCGTTTTTTCCACATTCTCCTATTGGTCTTACCGTGATAAAATAAATATATATAGCCTATAGCCTTCCCCAATAAATAGGCTATCTAACACTGAAAGAAGTTTTCAAATCGGACCAGTAGTTCCTGAGATGAGCGCGTTCAAGTTAGCCCTTTCAAATAATTTTCCCCGTTTTTTCCACATTTTCCTCTATTTCTTCGCTCCTATTAGTCTAAGCGTGATAAAATATAGCCTATAGCCTTTCTCAATAAATGGGCTATCTGACATTGAAGGAATCACCAAAATTCGTTGCGTATTTTTAAAGATTATAGGGAACAAAGGGACATGAGGGAAAAAAGCGACTTTGTTTTATCTTATATATAAAATTCTCGTGTCAAAATGTTAGTTACTGTACTCCTCCGAAACGGCTTTACTGATTTTTACCAAATTTTATATGCATATTCAGTAGGTCTGAGAATCGGCTACTGGGTACTTTTTATATTGATAAGTGCATTTGTTCAATAATTAATTGTAAATTACTACAACTCGAGACTGACGGCGACCATTGTTTGTGCGACGGGATAGCAATGGACGTTGCCATGGTGACATACTTATTTAGTAACTTCAATAAAATAATATGGGCGAAATACTTTATAATATGGCATAGCAACGTTTGCCGGGACAGCTAGTAATATGTATTTTATAATATGTATATAATAACCAAAGCCTAATGTGGCAGACTATCATAAAATTCATGGTAATCTTTTGGAACAACTAATTTGATCTGTTGTAAGTCCTGGAACTTGCGATCTTTTATGGGTAATCGATTTTCGTGTAGATTTTCCAATCTTATATATAAAATTCTCGTGTCACAATGTTAGTTAATGTACTCCTCCGAAACGGCTTTACTGATTTTTACCAAATTTTATATGCATATTCAGTAGGTCTGAGAATCGGCTACTGGGTACTTTTTATATTGATAAGTGCATTTGTTCAATAAATAATTGTAAATTACTACAACTCGAGACTGACGGCGACCATTGTTTGTGCGACGGGATAGCAATGGACGTTGCCATGGTGACATACTTATTTAGTAACTTCAATAAAATAATATGGGCGAAATACTTTATAATATGGCATAGCAACGTTTGCCGGGACAGCTAGTAATATGTATTTTATAATATGTATATAATAACCAAAGCCTAATGTGGCAGACTATCATAAAATTCATGGTAATCTTTTGGAACAACTAATTTGATCTGTTGTAAGTCCTGGAACTTGCGATCTTTTATGGGTAATCGATTTTCGTGTAGATTTTCCAATTCATGGTAGTATTTAGGATGGACAGTGGTTTTTCGCTGTGGCAGCTCTGACCACAGTTCAGCAAATCTCAATATGTAAGAAATAATACCGGTAGGGCTGTACTGGAGTGCACGAATATCATTTACTTTTGCATCTCCAACTGACCTTCCTGCCTCTTCTTCCAGGTCTTATAGTTTTGTAGGATCGGACAGTATCAAACTTTTTGAAAAAGTTGTGACTCAAATATTGGACATAGTATGGCTCCTTTCGAGCACTTTTGATGACGTCAGTGTAATCTGCAGCCATCAGAATCTATACTAATCTAATACTAATATTATAATCTATACTAATATTATAAAGTAGAAGAGTTTGTTTGTTTGAACGAGCTAATCTCAAGAACTACTGGTCCGATTTGAAAAAATCTTTCAGTGTTAGATAGCCCGTTTATCGAGGAAGGCTATAGGCTACATTTTATCACGCTAATACTAATAGGAGCGAAGAAATAGAGGAAAGTGTGGAAAAAACGCGGGAAATTATTTGAAAGGGCTTATTTGAACGTGCTAATCCGAGGAACTACTGATCCGATTTGAATAATTCTTTCAGTGTTAGATAGCCCATTTATCGAGGAAGGCTATAGGCTACATTTTATCACGCTAAGACTAATAGGAGAATGTGGAAAAAACGGGGGAAATTATTTGAAAGGGCTTATCTCTCGAACTATTGGAGCAATTTGTATGTTATTTGGCACAGATAAGAAGAAGACCACGTGAAGGATCAAAGGCCATCGATTTTAATCATTTTTTCAGTGGCTATATACGAAAACAGACGTATTAACCTTGTTTTGTATTTATTTTCTAATAAGATAGTGCGGGCAACTTGTCCTAGCAAGCGCGTTCGAACAAAATGGCGGAGTTGTCAACTTTTACGCGCGAAAAGTTGACACAGTGGAGTTATCAGATATGATTGGGCGTGTTTTTTGTTGTTTTGTATTGGTCTGATGGATTTATCATTTTCTACAATTGCAGGGCTTTTTTTTCGCTTTCCAACGATACCAAAAACTTAAAACCGATAAAAATGGAGTTAGCAGCTTAACACTTTTAGACGACGATATACTACTGTATATAGTATATTATACTGAGTTTATCAAGCAATGCTGAAAATGACATGTTCAAACATTTTCAAACATCTCGAATAATTAGGCTCTAGTGTTCTAGATTCTCTGACTTTCGTTTTATTATAATTTATAGCACTAATTTCGCATGGAAACTCATCATAAGAAATATTCATAAACTACTTAAAAATATGATATTATAAGTTTAAACACTTACGGATTTTGTCGCGGAGCACTTTTATTAATCCCGACGTTTCGGCTACTTTACAGCGGCCGTGGTCACGGGCGGACTGAGGTGACAGGTGTCCAATTTCTTGAAGTTATCCAACTACCCGACGACTCATCAATATTTGTTTGCGTTCCGATCTACGCAGAACGAACTCACAGTGTCTTGAAGCCGAGGTATCATAGATTTGTGCTTTAGTTTGTTTATCACTGGATCCCAACTAGATGGCAGCACCCAACCATCTTCGCGGTTGAAATTAGGGTGTTTTTTAATTTCTATGGCCTCGCGTATCATTCTTGGGCGGTATCGTGCTTCTTTTGCCAGTACTTGTGGCTTATCAAATCTTATGTAATGGCGAGGTTGATCCAGTGTGTGTTCACAAATTGCGGACTTGTTGTTCCTACGGTGTTTGACATCTGCAATGTGTTCCTTGATACGGGTTTTGATGGCCCTTTTGGTTTGCCCTATATAAGAGAGGCCACAATCACAGTCGAGTTTGTAGATTCCTGCATCTTGAAGGGGTAAGTTGCATTTCACTGATGGTAAACATGGGCTGATCTTTTTGGGCGGCTTAAAGTATGTTTTTATTGAAGCTTTCCTTAGAATGTAGCTCACTTTATCAGTGACTCCCTTTATAAATGGTAACACTGCAGGTAATCTTTCCACTGTTGCCGGCTTCACTCGGTTGCTGCTCTGTTTGCGTGGTACCCGAAGCTTATTGTCGCGTAAAACTTGTGCAACATGATGAAGTTCGGTGTCCACATGCTGTTCATCGCAGATTCCTCGTGCTCTTTGAAATAACGATTTTCCAACAGTACTTAACTGTGCTGGGTGATGATGGGAATCACCATTTAAATATCTGTTTGTGTGTGTAGGTTTGCGATACACCGTATGACCTAATGTGCCATCAGGACTCCTTATTACTAATACGTCCAAGAAAGCTAAGGAATTATCTCTCTCCAACTCCATTGTGAACTGTATTTTGGAGTTGAGGCTGTTCAGGTGCTCAAGGAATATGGATACTTTGTCTGATGGTAATATTGTGAAAGTATCATCTACATACCGCTTGTAGAAGGTGGGTTGTACAGGTGAGGACTCAAGGGCTAACTTCTCGAAGTCTTCCATAAAAATATCAGCCACAACAGGTGAAACAGGTGAGCCCATCGCAACACCATCTACTTGCCTGTAAAAGTCATAATTCCACAACATATAGCCAGATGTAAGGCAGTGTTCTAACAAGTCCGCATATTCAACCGGTAAGTCATTCTCTCTCAGCCTTCTTGTAACAATTTCGATACACTGTTGTATTGGTAGGCACGTGAACAGGGACTGTATATCGAAACTGACCAGTTGTTCATTGTCTCTGAGGCGTAGATGTTTAATCTCATCGACAAAGTGGTAAGAATCCTTTACATGGGCCTTGGTCTGTCCGCGTAGAGGCGAGAGTACATTAGCCACCAGCTGAGCCAATTTGTAGGTTGGTGAGTCAATTTGGCTTACAATTGGTCGAAGAGGAGCATTGGCTTTGTGTATCTTTGGCAAACCATACAACTTTGGAGGTTTAGGGCATGAAGGCAACAAGAATTTGGGATCCAGATTCAGTGAGTCGGAGTACTTCTTTATAAGGTTTTGAGTTGTATTAAAAACT
Source organism: Polyommatus iphigenia (assembly GCA_963422495.1). Taxonomy (NCBI): domain Eukaryota; kingdom Metazoa; phylum Arthropoda; class Insecta; order Lepidoptera; family Lycaenidae; genus Polyommatus; species Polyommatus iphigenia. The sequence goes on along the minus strand of OY730181.1, from coordinate 13,001,523 downwards.
TTGTTGGTGGGGTCTGTTTTGACTTTTTTGTACGTGTTCTCGTCCGATAAAAGATGTTTTATTTTTTCACTGTAATCTGTAGTATCCATAATCACCGTGGCATTACCTTTGTCTGCGCGGAGAATAGTAATATCAGATCTGGAGCGTAAGTTTTTCAATGCACTCATTTGTTCCCGGGAAAGATTTGGTTTGGGCACTGAACTACGTCGTAAGAATGACGATATATCTTGTCGTATGGCCTCCGAATCCTCCTTGCTTATATTATTGCTTAATAAACAATCCTCAACGCTGCAAATAATTTCTTCAAACGGTATTTTTCGCGGTGTTATTGCAAAATTCAAGCCCTTTTCTAACAATTCTATTGTATGTATGTCAAAAGTTTGTTTTGACAGATTGACAACTGTGCGAGAGACGGTCTTGTCTATGGTTGAATTGTTTATGGTTTTTTTGCTGTTAAGTTTGTTAAATTTTAAAATCTGGTTGTTTTTGCAATAATTATATTTAGCCATTTCACGATTGTTTAGTATTTCAATACAATTTTGAAAATCCGTTAAAGATAAAACTTTTTTAATACTGTTGGTTAAAACCGTTATTTGACTTTTCAGGGCGGCGAGATCGGAACGTTTTTGATGAATCATGGCTATTAGTAACTTCATACTGGCCTGTTGTAGGATCTTTGCGCTGCCTCGTATGTTTTCTTTGGGTGATATTTTGACACACGTAGGGATCAGATTGTGGTCTCGCGATGGGCTCACCTGTTTCACCTGTTGTGGCTGATATTTTTATGGAAGACTTCGAGAAGTTAGCCCTTGAGTCCTCACCTGTACAACCCACCTTCTACAAGCGGTATGTAGATGATACTTTCACAATATTACCATCAGACAAAGTATCCATATTCCTTGAGCACCTGAACAGCCTCAACTCCAAAATACAGTTCACAATGGAGTTGGAGAGAGATAATTCCTTAGCTTTCTTGGACGTATTAGTAATAAGGAGTCCTGATGGCACATTAGGTCATACGGTGTATCGCAAACCTACACACACAAACAGATATTTAAATGGTGATTCCCATCATCACCCAGCACAGTTAAGTACTGTTGGAAAATCGTTATTTCAAAGAGCACGAGGAATCTGCGATGAACAGCATGTGGACACCGAACTTCATCATGTTGCACAAGTTTTACGCGACAATAAGCTTCGGGTACCACGCAAACAGAGCAGCAACCGAGTGAAGCCGGCAACAGTGGAAAGATTACCTGCAGTGTTACCATTTATAAAGGGAGTCACTGATAAAGTGAGCTACATTCTAAGGAAAGCTTCAATAAAAACATACTTTAAGCCGCCCAAAAAGATCAGCCCATGTTTACCATCAGTGAAATGCAACTTACCCCTTCAAGATGCAGGAATCTACAAACTCGACTGTGATTGTGGCCTCTCTTATATAGGGCAAACCAAAAGGGCCATCAAAACCCGTATCAAGGAACACATTGCAGATGTCAAACACCGTAGGAACAACAAGTCCGCAATTTGTGAACACACACTGGATCAACCTCGCCATTACATAAGATTTGATAAGCCACAAGTACTGGCAAAAGAAGCACGATACCGCCCAAGAATGATACGCGAGGCCATAGAAATTAAAAAACACCCTAATTTCAACCGCGAAGATGGTTGGGTGCTGCCATCTAGTTGGGATCCAGTGATAAACAAACTAAAGCACAAATCTATGATACCTCGGCTTCAAGACACTGTGAGTTCGTTCTGCGTAGATCGGAACGCAAACAAATATTGATGAGTCGTCGGGTAGTTGGATAACTTCAAGAAATTGGACACCTGTCACCTCAGTCCGCCCGTGACCACGGCCGCTGTAAAGTAGCCGAAACGTCGGGATTAATAAAAGTGCTCCGCGACAAAATCCGTAAGTGTTTAAACTTATAATATCATGAGTGATACTCGCGAAAACTTAAGAAATCATTACTTAAAAATATATTAATAGATCTATGTTTGTCCCAATTTTGAAAGACTATATTTACTTAATACAATATACTTACCTACATATTTCATAGATCCCGTGATCAAATTGATATCTTAGTAACCACAAAACTAAGGGTCAATCCATATCCATACTTCCATAATAATATTATAAATGCGAAAGTGTGTCTGTCTGTTTGTCTGTCTGTCTGTCTGTCTACCTGTCTGGTTATCTCTTCACGCTCAAACCGCTGAACCGATTCTGCTGAAATTTGGCATGGGGATACTTTGAGTTCCGGGAAAGGACATAGGATAGTTTTTATCCCGGAAAAATGTACGGTTCCCGCACGATAAACTAATTTTGTCGAAGTGTTTGTTGTTTTTTTGTTAAAGTCGAAGCGCATCGAAATGACTCACTAATATTGAACATAACAAATTCAACCGTAACTCCAGAGCGTAACGCACACGGTCACGTGACATTGGTGACCCTGATGTGGTAGTGATGATGATGAATGTAATTTGCATAGTAGCATACGCTTTCAGTTCTTAAGGCAGCGCCCCAACCCCCAAACTTGTATCTATAAGGAGTTCGGAGTTCTGTTCAGCACCTTCGAACCATGGTATATCTTGGTGCAAAGTCTTACTTTTGGTTTGATATGTTACCACATATGCCTGGAATACTTCATACAAAAGCAAAATCGGCATATGTTTTCATTTAAATTTTGAGGAGTTCCCTCGATTACTCCTGGATCCACTAGACCGATTTTGTGCAAACTTCACATAAACCATCTACTAAATAGTCCGAACAAACCCTGAAAATTTGGTTTGGATAGGTGAGTCCGTTCTTGAGTTATAAAGTGACAACGAAAATTGCCACTTATTTTTATATTAAGATATCTCTAGTCTTATTCCCTTGAATATTCATGCTTTATGCTTTGCAAGATTAATTTGAGCAATGGGACATTCAGTCACTAAAGATGGACACAACCTTTTAAAAAACCGCACGCCATCGCAATGGAGACATTCAAAACGCGCAAATCACATCATCCCAACAGCACTTAGCGCTATTTACATCGGAGCTGCATTTGTGAGTGTTCCGACGTGAACATCATTATGAATGCCATTAAAATGACCTTTTCGCGTTTAAATATTTAAAGTGAAATTTAGATTTACAAGTCGAGATACTTGTTTAAAATGTAAATTGTTCTTCACAAAATTTGGAGTCAGTAATGAGTCTATATTGAAGTTTTCTGACGTCATTCCAGTAAGGGCGCGTTTTGTCTTGAATTTTGTTAAAGTGAACTTTAATGTGTCTACTTACTTTCTTTAATAAATAATTAAATTGAATTTAACGAAAATTTAACTAATAAGTAATAACAAGTTTTCACCAAACAACTCCGTAATATTAAGCTTTTCGAGTGTTAAAAATTTCAGCACATCTAGTGGAACGTTGATACGAGTTCGAATATGGATCGAAAGTTAAATGAGTGCTATCGTAATTCCAGTCAGCTACACACTCGATAATTGGCTGCTCACTGCTCACCACTCATTGCTCAGCCCCGTCGCCGAGGTCGCTGAAATATGCAGATCGGAGACCCGCTAGCTTGTGCACGAATATTAAAGTATCGAACGTTGGTGTAAATTATACGCCGGTGTTTTTGTTGTCAATTAATTTAGAAACAAAATTTTCAAGAAATAAAATCATGCCTTCGATATTAGCACGCCTAGAATAATCTGCTGAAAGTTTAAATACGTTCAATTTCAGTTCCATAGAAGGAAGTAGAAGACGCTACGAATCTTCGATCAAATATTATTTGATCGAAGCTACAAATAATAAAAACTAAGAAAACATCCATTGACCTATAGCTAGTGGGTTCTTTCACTAGCGCGCTCTAAAATAGATCAAGCCATACCAGTATAAATGAGGTAGTAGAAAAACATGAGATCATGCGTCCAAATTTACGGCTTCAGGTGCCGACTTCAACAATAGTATAATTAAAACAAATATTGCAAAACATAATATTAAAGTAACAAAACAGCCTTCACCTTTTTTTACCTTTTTAATATTACTTCCAACAAAAAAAGATTTCATACAAAAGAAATAAACGAATGAAAACGTACAACAGAAAATAGATTTCCATGAGTGATAAAACGCAGCTTCGAGTAAAACCCGGTGTTAGAATATACGCAAATATTGTAAAATTGCGGACGCCGCGAGCGCGTGCCGGGGAAAAATTCACTGAATATCTACCATACTGATGATACTGCCAATATTCTAACACTCATACTCCAGTCTGTTCCAGTGTCACTGTGTTTGATAAATTGTTTGATGGGAATGTTGGGAAGTTTGTAAAAGGGTGTTCGATCACACATTATAGAAATGAGATTTTTATTCATTGTTTTTAAATTTTTTTACCGTCTATCGGTTCTGGTATCTACAATGGTTTTTGTGCGATGTGGCACATTTCATTTCGACATTTGAATAATAAGTTAATAGATACATATACGTACCAAATCTCTAATGTTTTGCTGGGATTTTGTTGCAACACATAGTATTGTAAAATTACCTGTAACAAAAATAATATAAATAAGCACAATTTCAAGATGCATCGATTCCTTACATCTGTGTACCAACTAGCAAGATTTGTTTCTCGAATGTGAGTGAAAAGTCCAGCTCAGTTTACGAGTTCTTGCCGCATAGAACTTGGGAGAACTAACTTAATTAACTGGGATTTTAGTATCGGCAAGATTGAACAATATTCTAGCGTATAATTCATGTGTATAATAAGCAGGAAGAACATAAAATAGTGTTAAAAAATCTAAAGAATCTAGAGCATTATTTAAAAAACAGGAAATTATGTTACAGAGTATTAGAAAAATAAGAAATAACATTATGTAGGTATTTATTGGCCGGGAGAAGCTTTCACATTTTTTTTAATGTTTTCTTTACAAACTTTGTTATATCGGCACAGTACCTGTCTTACGTTTAACTCTAGTAACCTTAGCTACAATATAAATACACAAACTTTAGTTGCAACCTAAACCAACTCTAAAACCGCAACATAGTATTATATTTTTATCATAGTATAGATTTATCGGTGTTATGATGTAATCGTATATTATGATAGTAGATCATATTCATACTATCTAGTATAAAAATGACATACTGTAAAATATGGAGATTGAAGTTATATCTTAACATAATCTAGATTTTAGGCAAGGAATAACTTTAAGTATCCCGAACTGCAAAGATGGGCTAAACCATAGATATCAGAAACACAACAGGAGATAGGCTGCCGAGCGCACTTTGTTTGAGTCCTGATGTAAGATAAACTTACATTGACACCTAAATAATTACACAAATTACACCCACACATTGACAAATCCCCGTCGCTCACACATTCAAGGCGGTGCTCTCATTGCTGCGCACACATTGCCATCTACTGTGTAAGTACGCGCCTCAGTCCAGTAAACACATTCAACAAATTTCACACCTACGCTAGTGATTGACTGTCGATAAATTTGCTATCGAGCAGTTACTTTGTAGCATATCGCGAACAATTTTAGCTTTAGGCCCCAATACAATAATTTTGAACAAGTTCTGTTCAATGACGACCTCTGTGTCTCAGTTGGTGGGGTGTTGGTAGCTCAAGCCGGGGGTCGCGGGTTCGAATCCCGCGACCCTTTATTTAAATTTTTCTTGAGGGGTTAAGAAATTTAAAAAAACTCTAAAACGTAATGAAATAATAATTAGTAAATTATTATTTCATTACTTCATTACTTGTTTACTGTCAGTAGACTTAAAGTTTTAATAATTCCTAAGTGTAAAGTAATATTCTAGTCCATAATTATTATTGTCACGGTGTGTCGGGGGACTGCCAAGTAAACTACGACAACAGCGACTTTTGCATTTTGTATCGCCAAGTCGCTGGTTGTCTCGATTCGGTTCGCTGTGAACTGACCCTAAAACTATAATGTTATGTGAAATCAAACATCTGCATTAGCGGTCCCCCGACACACCTTGACAATAATTATGGACTACAATATAACTTACACTTAGGAATTATTTAAACTTAAGTTCAGTAAACTATTATTTCATTACTTTTTAAAGTTGTTTTATGTTAGGCGGTTTTTTTTTATTTCGTAATTTAATTTTATTTCATGCTTTTTAAACTTGTGTAGGTTATGGTGCAGAATAACTCCTATCAACAGGGTCATAAAATAACATCATGATTACCATATATAATATAATATGTCCTTTTCGATGAGGCCGTTAATATGAGCCCAAACACAAAAATAAATAAAATTAAATTAAGAAAATTAAAATTAAATAATTCCTAAGTGTAAAGGAATATTTTAGTCCATGATTGTTGTCAAGTTGTGTCGGGGGCCGCTAAAGCACATGTTTGATTTCACATAACATTATAATATATTATGTAGTTGTGTCGGGGGCCGCTAAAGCACATTTTTGATTTCACATAACATTATAATATATTATGTAGTTGTGTCGGGGGCCGCTAAAGCACATTTTTGATTTCACATAACATTATAATATATTATGTAGTTGTGTCGGGGGCCGCTAAAGCACATTTTTGATTTCACATAACATTATAATATATTATGTAGTTGTGTCGGGGGCCGCTAAAGCACATGTTTGATTTCACATAACATTATAATATATTATGTAGTTGTGTCGGGGGCCGCTAAAGCACATGTTTGATTTCACATAACATTATAATATATTATGTAGTTGTGTCGGGGGCCGCTAAAGCACATTTTTGATTTCACATAACATTATAATATATTATGTAGTTGTGTCGGGGGCCGCTAAAGCACATTTTTGATTTCACATAACATTATAATATATAATGTAGTTGTGTCGGGGGCCGCTAAAGCACATGTTTGATTTCACATAACATTATAATATATTATGTAGTTGTGTCGGGGGCCGCTAAAGCACATGTTTGATTTCACATAACATTATAATATATTATGTAGTTGTGTCGGGGGCCGCTAAAGCACATGTTTGATTTCACATAACATTATAATATATTATGTAGTTGTGTCGGAGGCCGCTAAAGCACATTTTTGATTTCACATAACATTATAATATATTATGTAGTTGTGTCGGGGGCCGCTAAAGCACATTTTTGATTTCACATAACATTATAATATATTATGTAGTTGTGTCGGGGGCCGCTAAAGCACATTTTTGATTTCACATAACATTATAATATATTATGTAGTTGTGTCGGGGGCCGCTAAAGCACATGTTTGATTTCACATAACATTATAATATATTATGTAGTTGTGTCGGGGGCCGCTAAAGCACATGTTTGATTTCACATAACATTATAATATATTATGTAGTTGTGTCGGGGGCCGCTAAAGCACATTTTTGATTTCACATAACATTATAATATATTATGTAGTTGTGTCGGGGGCCGCTAAAGCACATGTTTGATTTCACATAACATTATAATATATTATGTAGTTGTGTCGGGGGCCGCTAAAGCACATGTTTGATTTCACATAACATTATAATATATTATGTAGTTGTGTCGGGGGCCGCTAAAGCACATTTTTGATTTCACATAACATTATAATATATTATGTAGTTGTGTCGGGGGCCGCTAAAGCACATTTTTGATTTCACATAACATTATAATATATTATGTAGTTGTGTCGGGGGCCGCTAAAGCACATGTTTGATTTCACATAACATTATAATATATTATGTAGTTGTGTCGGGGGCCGCTAAAGCACATTTTTGATTTCACATAACATTATAATATATTATGTAGTTGTGTCGGGGGCCGCTAAAGCACATGTTTGATTTCACATAACATTATAATATATTATGTAGTTGTGTCGGGGGCCGCTAAAGCACATTTTTGATTTCACATAACATTATAATATATTATGTAGTTGTTGTCGTAGTTTACTTGGCGGTCCCCCGACACACCGTCACAACAATTATGGACTAAAATATTACTTTACACTTAGGAATTATTTAAACTTAAAGTCAGTAAATATTATTTCATTACTTTTTAAAGTTTTTTGGCGGGTGTTTTTTTAAATTTCTTAATTTTATTTTATTTTATGCTTTTTAAACTTTTGCTGGTTGTAGTGCAGAATAATATGCAAAGAAAACCGTCTATGAATGTCGTCTTGGATGAGCCCGTCAATATGAGCCCGAAAATTAAACCTCCAGTTTGGGTTCATACGGAGCTCGGCTCCTATAGAATCCAGGTGTTGCTGCAGCAGCAGCATGCAAATATTAACTGTTTATCCACGTCTTACTGGTTGTCGTAATTACAATGAGCCCAAACACGAAACCTGCAGAGGTTTCGTGTTTGGGCTGTTCTAAGTTGGTGAGGATTTGGGTATCCTATTGATTATCAGGTGATGCTGCAGCACCAGGTCAACTTTCAATTAATGTGTACGTTATTCATAAATATCAAGAACCGGAATGCAAAATATAAAAATCATCAAACGACTGTTGCTAACGGCCTTTCACGAACCAGATAAACCACGATTTTCCAGCACTGAGCAGGCTGATGATGATGAACTATAGCTAAGAACACTCTCGATCATGTCAGCTTTCAAACAAAAAAAAAACTAGATCAAAATCGGTCCACCCGTTTGGACGCTACGATGCCACAGACAGACACACAGACAGACAGACACGTCAAACTTATAACACCCTTCTTTTTTGTCGGGGGTTAAAAAGCATTATACGAGTACTTAATTTTATTTTATTTTTAAACTTATGTAGGTTATAGTGCAGAATAACTCCTATCAACAGGATCATATTATCATAATGATTACCATCTATAAATGTAATTTTTGATGTGGCCGTTAATATATTGTATAAGCCCAAACACGAAACCTCCACTTTGCGTTCATACGAAGCTCGGCTCCTACAGAATCCAGGTCTACTGCAGCAGCAGCATGCAAATATTAACTGTTTATCCACGTCTTACTGGTTATCGCAATTAAAATGATGATTTTTCATTAACAGGAAAAACAAAAATCACGAAAGGCGAATTTACACACAGACACATCCATTCGCACATCTACATACAATCATTTGGGTACTTTGTTACACTAATTTAATAATAAAAAAATAAAAAAGAAGATAATAAAGTAATTCAATAGATTGCCTTACATAATTATTAGTGTTTATTAAACTATCAAAATCATCTACAGTTTAATATTAGTTATAACTCGTAAGTACTAATCGCAGCAATGTAATGTATCGACAACAAGAAACGACAGGTACATCACTATCGCACGGCTCTTATCAGCGGCGCGGCGCGGCGGGGGCGGCCATGCACGTTAAGCGACCGATTCAATAAGCGCAATTTTCATTACTCTGACAACTACAACTGACTAGGTAGGCATTTTAAAAAAACACTCCCGTAGTGCGCGCTTAGACGATCACGTCCCGACTAATTGTGTTTTCACAACTTTCGCCTGTTTTGCTCATGTTTCACTTACACCGGCCACGCCCCCACAGCCTCTCTTTATATCTCTGTGGGCTAAACTATACCTAACTTAGTATTTACAATAAACTCTAAAGCTGAACATGTACGTAATTGTAATCAATACTTACGGAGCTGGGTAAGTCTAGTACTTAAGTAATGAGGCTGGCGTTCTCGGAAAGGTCGGGACCATTTCCCAAAGTTCACATTACCCGGAGTTCCTACTCCGACGGTTCTAATTCAATCGTCTCCAACTTTGGTTCGGTTTATTGAGTTTTTGTCAATCATTATTTTGTGGTCATTTTCTACTGCCTTAGCATGGCGTTGCCCAGTCGATTCTTCGAAGGAAAGTAATGGCAGTTTCTTTCCATGTCTAAATTTATTTTTCCCGAGCAAAGCGCTATACCTATCGACTCGGATTTCAAAGTGGACAAAGACAAGTAACTCTTTCCGATCACCATCGCGTATCACAGATTCTATACTGTACTCGGTGAAACATGGCAGTAGCGGTCATTGACTCCCTGTCAAAAACTTGTCATTTTCTATACAAAGCCGCAATATGACAACATCTGACATTTCATTGTCAATCGCGGTTTATATAGAAAATGACAAGTTTTTGACAGGGATTCAATGACCGCTGCCGCCATGTTTCGCCGAATACAGTATTATGCTAAGTACTCACATACGGTTTTGCTCGATAGTTTTACTCCAAATCGAAGGAAATGACATATTTGACATATTTAATTCCATCGAGCCGGCTCGAAGCGAGCCTTCGAGCTGTCAGTTTTGCGGTCCACACGGTGGTTACTGCTCGATTTGGAGTAAAACTATCGAGCAAAACTGTATGTTAGTACTTAGCATAATACTTTCAGATGTCAAAGAAGCTAGTGATGTGACAAAATATTTCTTTGGTATGTCAAGGACTTTTGTAATGTAGATTATTCCGATGCAATGGAAATATCGTAGGAAATTTCGAGAAATTAAATTGTCAAGTATGGACAAAAATGGTCGTCATGCTCGACTTATAATATAGACTTTCGAAAGCGGATGAAATCGATGTATTTGAAAGCTGGGAACAGTAGAAAACTGTCAGTTTTGCCGGTAAATCTGTCAAAGTTTAGGTCCTTTCGTATCAAAGAGGATATAAGCTGTATACTATGTTTCGTATGTCTAGTGACAGCCTGCTAGGCAGATGATGTTGTATTAAAATTTTTGAAAAAACGATGAGACTATAAGTACTTAAAAATTACGTGTTTACTTTACAAAATGTATTTACAACTAGAATTATGACTAGAAACATGACTCGTCGATACTAGAACACTTTTTAAGGGTTCTAGTAAGGAAATAAATGTTTTATTTATTAGTTTCATAACTAAAATATTGCCTACTAACCTAGTTTTTAAGATCGATGTTACTAACAATTTGAGCCTTAGTAGCTCTCAATAAAGAATTTATTTATTAAATAGACTGGAATTCTGAACATGTGGGAATATTAACAGCGCTGAAATTAGAATCAGAGTAGTTAGAACTTTGTATTAATGAAAATTTAAAGTCAAGTCAAATGTCAATTTGAAAAATAATTCGAATTCTTTCGATATTATCACAATATACATAACTACATATTATCAAACACTCTAAAAGATGAATTTTTCAAGTAAGTAACTCTAGAGTTCCGTATCTATCTCGGGTGTCAAAATTATATGCCAAATAAAAAAAAATTGATAAGTACTTACTTATGTAATATTTCCACATTCGAATAACAAACGTAAATATTTTATTGCAGATTCGGATGATTCCTTAATTAATATTTACAAATTCGAATAAAATATTGAAACGTGCTACAAAGGTCAACATAAAACGAATTTATTACTTCCATTTCACATTCAAAGATCCCAAATACAAACAAACGATCAATCAAACGATTTCAAATTTATTCGAAACGTCAAATGGAACTAACAGGCGCCATTTTGAAATTTATGACAGCGACCTCTGTCGCGGTTCTTAATTTAAAATCCGGCGTAATGACGCGTCAGACTGACAAATACTGCGCCCGTTGTCATAAAATTGGCTCCCCAGCCAAATTGATAGTTACTGACGAATTGTTTGTTGCGTCAAATAACTCCTACTTAATTGGCCTCTTTGTTATTTTCTTTATGCGCCAGTTCCCGTTCGTTGAAAATAACTGGAAGTGGTAATTATTTATTTGACATCTATAGGCGAAATAGTTCGCTTCTCGCGTTAACGGTATTTTTTTACGCATGTTGAGCAAATGACATGATACATTTTCTCTAGAGTATTATAAATGTTTTAATGAGGACTTTCATTTAAACATAATATTTTATGAAATGCAACGGATGGATGAGGACTGCCCAAGATCGGGATGGTTGGCGCTCATTGGGGTTGGCGATCCTATACGACCTGCAAACCTTCAAGAAGAGAGCGTATTCCTTCTTAAAAGGCCGGCAACGTGCCTGCAGCTCTTCTGATGTTGCGAGTGTCCATGGGCGACGGTAGTTGCTTACCATCAGGTGACCCGTTTGATCGTTTGCCCCCTTATTTAATAAAAATAATTGTGGGAGGCCTACGTTCAGCAGTGGACGGCAATAGGCTGATGATGATGAATGAGGACTTTTGCTATTTTGCCGCTATTGCGCAGACCCTCACGGGTCTGCGAAGCATCGCCGGCTGGTTTCATATTTTCTGTAAGAATTTTAATAATTCTTATAGAAAATACGATAATAAACAATTTTAATACTGCTAAATGCCATCAGCTGGTGCCCTATCTTACACACGAGCCTTAGAAGTCTCATTTCAATCTACAAATCTTCTATTTTTAATCATCTAAACTCTAAAGTAAACGAAAATTCTAGTCCTTTATATACGGACAGCGTCTTTAAGCTCAGCGTGGGCAGACTTAAACGTTTAATTAATGATTTATTTAAGTCATCCGTCCAAGCCCTAAGCCCAGATTAAAGGAAGTTTCTCCTTGCTGAGCTTCTTTAATTAATTAGACACAATTAAGGCCGTCCCCCGAGCAAACGACCTTGGCCATACATTTGCCGCGTTGCCCAGATCGCATCAAAACCCTATTTTTTTTACTTATCATAGTTTATAATTGACCTAAAAAAAATTTAAAACGGGGAATATGTAGTTTATGATAATGTCGATCTATTAACGTGTGCTTCAAATAAAAGTAATTTGTAAATACTAAGGAGATGCTGAATGTATGCTTGAATTTCAATAAATTGGCTTTACTTTGGAAGCTGATATCATGAGTATAATAAACGAAAATAGAAAATTTAAAACGTGGAAAGGAATGTTGAGATACTGAAGATTATTGCTATATTTTTATTATAACTCTGTAGCTTTCCAATTATAAGTTTATAAGGCTCTAAATACGGTAAATTACGGATTCTCCGTAGGGAATGCCCTTAAGCGGGATTAGTATCAGACTATCAATAATTTGCTCGCGTAGTGCTCATGCCTATCTAATTACTAAAGATTATAACGAATATCCATTATCTCGGCCATTAAACCCGCATTAGAAGTAAGGATTTATATTAAGTAAATAACTTTAATAGTCTGGTGAAATTATTTGTTATTCAATTGCTTATGAAAGAAAACTACATGTATAGTTTAAGTTATTCATTGTTTTACTAAGTTGAAACGCGGAGGCTGATTAAGACATCGTCCTTTTACCTAGGAGACATGATAACAATAATTTATTAAATGTGCGTCTGAAAGAGAGAAACATGAGTTCAATGGCCTCTTACTATCCGGCGCACGTACTTTAATATTAAGATAATATTTAAAAGAACACCCTAGCGGTTATTGAATCCTGGGAACGTGACGACAGGAGTTTGGTAACGTACAATTTGAAGGTAGTTCAACGACCGATTAGCTAGTTTGAAATGAGCAGAAATTCTATTTCAATAATTATTGAGTAAATATTAAACGTTTTGCATTTAGTAATAGCCAATAGGATAATGGGATTATAAGCTCCTGTTACAATTGTATCAGCACGATAAATACCTTAGTTAGTAATTTGTCGGATTCAAATATTGATAATTGTACGGGCGGTAATGGATTCTATGTTAATTTGGTGTCATGAGCGACGTTTTCCGCGGTTTTGGATAATTCCATGGCTTTACAGAGTTATGGTATGATTTGGTACTAGGGGCACTTACATAAATTGCATGAATATTGAGTTGTTACAGAATAACATCAACGGCCGTACTCAGATATATTATTTAATGATTGAAAACTTTAATTTAATAAAATTATTGCGATCTTTAAATGATTGTCGTCTTGCCTTCTCTTACATAAATAAAATAACTGTACTTATTTTAAAAAGATTAAACCGACTTCAAAATTATTGTACGTAATTGAATTAAAACTCCCTATCTCCAAAACTACTGAACCGATTTTATTGAAACTTGCACTATTCCCTAAGTTGAACAATACCTAGTACAACAAAAAAAGAATGACTGAAATCGGTGTGGTAGTTCCAGAGATATGCGAACACAAACGTAAAAACATAATAATATATATACTTACATACATACATACATACACTTTTGAAATTTGGCACATTTGTTCAGACGCTGATATGGACTAACATATACTTACGAAAATTGGGCACTTCTGGAAATATTACATACATACGCGTCGAATTGATAACCTCCTTTTTTTGAAGTCGGTTAAAAATGAGAGCGATAACATGACATATTTTGATCAAAATTTGACCATACGCTACGTAGGTACAATTTGATATTAGTTTATAACTTTTCAAAGTCCTCGCTTTTTTCGATAAACAAAAAAAAATGTTTTGTTTGGCTGCCATCACGATTAATAAAAACAAAACGTTCGTGGAAGAAAATTGCGTTCAGTTGAAATAGGCTTATTACCACTGTATTGGCTGAACGTTGACTGAATAATTAAATATCCTGCACACACACATCTACCATACACACACACACACACACACAGAGAGAGAGAGAGACTCACGTAATATGAGCATGAGCAAGTATTGGTAACTCAGTCACATTGCTCAATTGATTTTGTTGGGCAAATTGGGAATTTTTCCGTCATACGTTCCGTAGTCGTAAATGTGGTAGATAATCCCTAGTAGCAAAATTTGGTCATATAATTTTCGAGACAACGTTTTGATTATAACTTGAGGTCAGTCCTTTTTGGTTATAAAGCGTTCGTATTTACCTTTATATGACGCGAAATAGGCGCAAAATATATAACTTTTATTTGTATAGCGATCGTGTCATGGTCGTTTTAGTGGCTAAATATTCGTATAGCAGTCGTAAAGTGATTAATTTTGTAACTGTTTCGTCGTATTGTGATCCAGTAGACGTTGTATAAACATTGGGAAGTAGTCACCAGCATTACCCTTTTGCGGATACTAATTACTTTAGAGTTCTATTGAAGTAAGATAAAAGAAAAAGTAGCCATCATGTTGGTAAAAGTTTGTCTGCCATATTTATTATTGAATGAATGCTATTGACTTTAATGTATTTGGTGTTATTCGGTAACAATATCTACTTTTTTAAGGGAAATTAAATTTCTCGACGATTGTATATACGTTTTTTAACAAATTTTTAACGCCCCCTTCGAATAATTGCAAAATTATATTTCTGAATTTTAGGTAAATTTATTTTAGGTAATGATGATGACTTTTATATGATGTCTCATGACTGTAAGTCGCATATGTTACCATTTATTAATTTTATTATCCACCATTTTTAGGGTACAGTAACAAAGTGGAAACCCATGCATTTTATCGAATTCTCAATAAGGTGATAATTTCTAATGTCGAAATTTTTTAACTAATTAAAGATTTGAAGTTATTGGAAAGTTCTATATTTTAGGGTTCCGTACCAAAAAGGTAAAAGCGGGACCCTATTACTAAAACTTTGATATCTGTTTATCTTTCTGTCTGTCCATCTGCCTGTCTTCAGGAGCTGTGACTCATGAACTGCTATGTTAACACTTCTTTAATAATTCTTTAATAATAAAATTAAAATGAAATAAAAATATATGAAGTGTGCTCCCATAAGAAAAAATGTTGGCCAACGTTTGCTCTATAACGGTATATATTATAGAACCATTTGTGCGCGAGTCTGAATCGCACTTGTTTCTTGGCCGATGTCATAAAAGAGAAACATAAAAATATCATTAAATAACTAAAATGTTTTATAACAGAAAGTTTTAAAAGTATTTTAAAATCATAACAAAAGTCAGTTATTTAAGTTCTCAAAATATGAATACTAGGCTCATAAATATTTTATAATAGTCGTATAATGAGAGTCGAAAATCATGTAAGAAACGTATATATAACGATGTATTTTATAACAGTTAAATATATGGACTTTACATGATAGCCATGTAGAAATCTTATTACTGATAAAGAGTAGTGATAAGGTCGGGATTATAACCAGATTATGATTGTTATATAAATTCATTTTATACAACATCAAATATGTATTTTAAAGGTCACAACTGTGATATTTACAGGATAGTCGTATAATTTGGTCGTGTTAACGATTACAGGACTAAATTAAGTGACTAAGCTCTTATACGACCTATTGTTCGTTTAATATATTGTTACACGATGTTGGAAACTTTAATTACAACTACACGATTTCTATACGACTAAATGTTATTTAGGCTTTTTGTTAAAGGACTAATTTGCTAGTTGGGAATATAGACAATTTTACTATGATCCTAGTTTATTAGAATAGTTGAATAATAAATTATTATTAAATACTAGCATGAAGGCTTATTAAAATAATTAAGAGAACGGCAGTCAGTGTTATGAAGCCAGCATCTAACTCGGATATAACACGTTTATAGCGATGGTAAAACTGACTTTATTGTAGCTGTGCTTTGAATTATAAAACTGCGTATGCGGGCGGGCCGCGGGGCCACATTGCTGCGTTGCGGTATCGCAGCTTCAACGATCCGACGCTTAAGGTGACGCAGCGTTAATATAAGAAACCGTGTTGGATATGTTTTAGATTGCTTGTTTTCTATGAGAGGCCGGCCCGGCCTCTCATAGAAAACAAGCAATGGAACAGCAAAAAATGGAAAGGGCGTAAGCGACAAAATGGTTTTTGTCGCATAATTTAAAAACCATAAATACATTTCATATAAGCTATGCACAAATTAAAGTGCATGCTTGAACCAATTTATGTACAAATTTTGGAACCTTAAATCACTCTCCTCTGTTGGAAAAATAGGAATCCCTTTTTTTACAGAGGTCTTTTCGATTGATTATTCTGTGCTATAAAAGTTGTCCAATCGTGTTATGCTATGGGCAATTCAAAGACAAAGACATGATGAATACTGACAATGAACTTCAATTTCTTAGCTTTAGTCATTGCTGAGAAAAATCGGCATCGCTACAGCCAAATTATCAAGGCGTCGCCTTAAGGCCGTCCCCCGAGCAAACACCTTGGCCATACATTTGCCGCGTTGCCGAGATCGCACCAAAACCCTATTTTTTTACTTATCTTAGTTCAAAATTGTCCTAAAAAAATTTAAAACGGGGAATATGTAGTTTATGATATTGTCGATCTATTGGCGTGTGTTTCAAATAAAAGTAATTTGTAAATCCTGAGGAGATGCTGAATGTATGCTTGATTTTTAATAAATTGGTTTTACTTTGGAAGCTGATATCATGAGTATAATAAACGAAAATAGAAAATTTAAAACGGAGAAAGGAATGTTGATATACTGAAGATTATTGCTGTATTTTATTATAACTTTGTAGCTTTCAAATTATGAGTTTATAAGGCTTGAAATACAGTAAATTACGGAATCTCCGTAAGGAACGCCCTTAAGGCTACGTTTCCATCGGAGATGAGCTAAGCTGCGTTGCGAGGAATGTGTTTTACAAGAACCAATAGAATCCCCCCCCCCCCCCCCCCCAAATAGATTTAAAAAAAGGCCCCCGTAATTACAGGGCCCTCGAGCACAGGGCGCGGCGTCCGCGTCAGGGCGCCAGGGCGTCAGGCCGACAGCAACCAATTATCGAGTGCTTGTTCAAACGCAGCTTCCTATTACTTTTACTCATTAAAGCTCGTTATAATCACGTAATATTAGTTATTAGATGATTCCCGCAACTCCGTTGCGCCAAAACTCGTTGGTCGCGTGGGAACCGTACATTTTCCGGGATAAAAAGTAGCCTTCAGCAAAATCGGTTTGGGCGTGAAGAGGTAACAGACAGACAGACAGACACACTTTCGCATTGAAAATATTAGTATGGATATTCTGTCACAACCGAACTTCATTGCTCAATTATTAAAGTTTTGTAATGTTAATAAATTTAACCCTAAAAGCCTAATCTACGTTTGCGAGGCGTATACGAAATCAAATATCGTTTGTATTTTTCTAATGGTTTAAGCTAGCGCGTCGTGCTCTTACGCCAACTCAGTGGAAGCCAGGACCTAGAATAAGATGTCCTTATCGTAAAAATAAGTTCCACCATTTTTGATTTATCGAAGAACACGCCTCCGAAACGTATGTTTAGGCTTTGTGTAAGTTTTAACTAGGTTTATGAGAGTTTACTTATGCTTGTTTTTTGTACTTTTTAAGTTTTTTTCGGCATTGTTTTAGACATAAAATGTCACAGTCCCAAAAATTAAACGAAGACTATATTTTAGCAATCCTAAACAGGGAAGAAAATCCTTCATTGGAAGATTCGGGTACTGAAGCATAGAATGACCAAATTATAGAGGATTTTCAAAGGAAAGAAAAAATAGTTATTTTTGAGGAAGCTGATTTTTTGTTCCAATTTCTGCACATATTTTTATTGTTGTGATAAATAACTGTCACTGTAGTAATTATTCATAAAATGTCGATTTATTGTTAGCTTAGATTGCAAATTTAAATTTTCAGTCCAAAAAAGAACACAATAATGCTATTTTTACATAAAAATTGTGAATTATATGTCTACGCTTCTGAGACGTATATTAAGGCTTTGTGCACTCCTGAGATAGATTAGGCTTCTAGGGTTAATAAACTTTAGAGAGGAACTATAGCAATTTCGATACCTTAATAGATAGTTATGAGTTAAAGAGCTATAACTTCGTAATGCCCTTATTAATAAGACTTTGCAATAGTCAGCTTTGATATTACCGTCAATATAGATAAATATACAATAATTATATAATAATATCTATGGACGCTTCACACCACGTCAGTCTGGCCCCGTGCTAAGACGTACCTGAAGGACTTGTGTTACAGGTACCAGACAACGGAAATTTATTTAATACTTTTATACTATACATATATTTAAGATTTTTAATCTATCATATACATATTTAATACACACCCAGACCCGGGAACATTGAAAACTTTTTGTTCCGTCGGCGGGATTCGAACCCGCGACCCCCGGCTGTCCAAACATAACAATTATACAATATACACATAATACAAGGTTCCATATAAAATAACCGGTTAGGTGTGTGTCAGACTGTGTAGTCGGCCAAATGTGTATTTGGCCGATGTTTTTACAACAAAAAACCAGCAGCGCTGAAATAAATCTCCCCCAGGTAACTGCATCTTATTATTCATAAAACAATTTATATTTATATATTTAAACGGGAGATAAATTATACGGAGCTCAACGTAAGTTTACGTCGGAGTATAAAAATCTAAGCAGGAGTATGGTAATATGTAGCGGATATCGCGGGCTCACAGAACACTGGAATATTCCGGAATATACTGGAATATTCTGGAATATACGAGAATATTCCTGAATTCTGGAATAGAGAAAATGTCATTCCCGTGAAAAATGATAGGTGTGAAACGCCAACGCTCATATACAATGTTTGTGATCGTTTATGATGGTTAATCTCATCCCCGCGACGGTGTGAAAATAAAATCTTGCAGAAGCCGTGCATTACCTTTTTTTTTTTTTTTACATGGGGAAATGCATTACGCATCCCCGGCGGATTGGGGACATCGGCCGGGGTATGTGGGACTCTCCGAGGAACTACCCACTAAAACCCCATGGTGCTTCACTCACCGCTTAGGCAAAGTTACGGGCACGACCAACCCACCGCAACTTTACCAACGGTTGTCTGTGCCAGACTCATCAAAACATGCAGGCTTTTCTAGGTCGCCTCGCGAAGTGGCCTAGAAAAGCCCACACGGGGGCCGCGATGTGCAGGAGAAGCCGTGCATTACCTAGACGTAAGATAATAATGACAGGATAGGTGGGACGACGATCTCCGTTTAGTTGCGGGTCCATGTTGGATGTGAGTAGCAGGAGATCGGTCATCTTGGCGTTCATTGACGACGTCTGTGGCTCAGTTGGTGGGCTGTTGGTAGCTCAAGCCGGGGGTCGCGGGTTCGAATCCCGCTGACGGAACAAAAAGTTTTCGAAGTTCCTGGGTCATGGATGTGTATTCAATAATATGTGTATCATATAATAAAAATCTTAATTTATATTATGTGTATGTCACCGTAAGATTGTAAACACCGCGAGATTGTAATATGACGAAGTGATGAATTGTAAACAAACAGTTTTCCGGTGATTTTAAATTAATTATTTCGTATTTAAAATAACTTCAATTGCCTGAATATTTGATGTATAACATTGAATAAAATTTAGATATATTTAAAGTGCAGTTTAAATTATTTAAATTAGGTTAAATTTAATAACCGAACATTCAAACAGCACTTTAAATATATCGAAATTTTATTTTATGTTATACATCGCGAAATAATTAATTTAAAATCACCGGAAAACTGTTTGTTTACAATCCATCACTTCGTCATATAACAATCTCGCGGTGTTTACAATCTTACGGTGACATGTATATTGTATAGTATAAAAGATGATATGATGATGATTAATAATGACAGAAGGGTAAAAAAGTTTGTAAAAAAACTATTGTACGTAATATATTATGCTTCCTTGTTCTGTGTCAGTATTCCTTGTTCTTTAAAATAACATCAGACATAGACAGAAATATGTATAACTAAATAATTTTTCCGGGATAAAAAGTATCCTGTGTCCTTTCCCGGCACTCAAAGCATCGCCATACCAAATTTCAGCATAATCGTTTCAGCGGTTTGGGCGTGAAAAGGAAACAAACAAATGGACTTTCGCTTTTATAATATTAGTAGGATCTTAAGAGTATTGTTCAACATAATTTAGTAATAAAGCTGTGAGCAACCCCTGCTTACAGATTTCATATTATAAGTAAATCGAAACATTCCATAACGCCGAAGTCACCAACGTACAGTACATTTCCTAAAGCAATCAGTGTTATGTAATACAAACTTTTGTTGTTATTGGGAAACTTTAACAATACAATAAACTAACAAATATACAATATTACTATTGTCTTCCTTCTACTTCACTAGAATAAAACCATGTCGCTTATGCAATGCCCTCTTTCGTTACAAAACTTTAACTCTGCAGGATGCAGGTTGGCGAAATGTGAATCTATACTAATAATATTATAAAGCGGAAGAGTTTGATTGTTTGTTTGAACGCGCTAATCTCAGGAACTAATGGTCCGATTTGAAAAATTATTTCGGTGTTAGATAGCCCATTTATTGAGGGAGGCTATATTTTATCACGCTAAGACTAATAGGAGCGAAGAAATAGACGAAAATGTGGAAATAACGGGGGAAATTATTTGAAATTGCTTATTATTTTAAGAACTACTGGAGCAATTTTCATGTTATTTGGCACACATGAAGAATAGACCACGTGAAGGGACATAGGCTATTTTTTTGCAGAAAAATGTACGGTTGCGTTAAATTCCATAATTACGCGGGCGAAACCGCGCGGAACATCTAGTAATTTATAGTAACAATAAGAAACTAAAATTTGAAAACACAAGAAAATAACGACAGTAAAGTGACAAAGTGAAGTGAGTGAAGTGACATTATGCCTGGCTTAACCAGCCTATCCTAAACCAGACCTAAACCCTCCCCACTTGTTTTCTGTGAGCCTGGTACCAATTTTCTGGTACCAAATTAAAATACTCCCTTTAAACAATAAACCCAAAGTTAACTAGACTGAATAAGCAATTATATTAGATTAATATCAGATTAAGACCCTGTCGACAGTTTTACAACTTCGATATTTAGGCTAATGGTAACCCCAATTATTATTTCCTCGTAGTTTTCGTATCAAATGATTTTATACGCGATTAGTTTTTCAGAGAACTTGCTTTTATACGTAAAAACGGAAAATGTTTTATGGTTCCATCCCCATACACCTAACCACTGATTTTAATTTTAATTTTAGACAGAATGAATTATTATTTATTAATTTTAATTTAATGTATTAATTAATTTTGTTTTAATTTATTGAGTTAAATTTTATTTATGACTTCTAATCAATTTAATTTAAGTCTATTTTATCATAATTATTATGCTGCATGATATTATTGGTAATTTTAGTTGTGAATTGTGTGATGCTAATATTAATGTAATTCTTACATGCTATGGGTCGTTGAGATACCTGAAATAAAGACATTTTTTTTTATAGCAATAACACAACAATTTAAAATATGATATACAATGCACTATCGTGTATTAGTTATCTTCATGGTAGACTACCTAAATAATCTTGAAGTAGTAAAGTGGCGATTGGATAACAACCCTTTTATCCAATCGCCACTTCGAAACGACACATTTATTGAAAATCAAAATTTCAATTAATAAAAAAAAATTGTTTCGGCACAAGTCTATTAATTTTATATAATTTCTGTACAAAAAATAGCCTGAAAGTTCATGAACAACTTGTGAACCGAGAATGTCCAACCGAATGCAGTAAGCAGCGACTAATATTCATACAGTTCTGTCAATTGTGTCAGATTGTGGACGGATCATGCGTTTGCCGCTTGGTTGGGTTATGGAGATACACTCATGCATAAACATCACCACAATCGGAGTTGTATTTAGCCTTCAGTATTATATGATTTGGCGGATACCAAGATATTTTTATATGAAATAGAGAAACAAACATACCGATCACGTAATGGTAAGTTACTGCGGACTGTAGGCACTATCGAAATTTAAATTTTCTGCTCAAAGTTTAAAGGTGTAAACCTTTAAACTTTGGTAGGCGATTAAAGTATGGTTTTTAAACTAATGATTGTATAAAGTATAATACTTCATTTTAAGGACCACAGTTGATACATACATTACCATTTTTTTGATAGTTCTTATGACTATTTGAATATCACTATTTTCAATTTTTTCTGTGGAATTTGAATTTATTCTATGGAACTTTTACGAGTATACTAAGTTTTTTTTTGTTTCAGAATAAAGCATAACTTGTG
Source organism: Polyommatus iphigenia (assembly GCA_963422495.1). Taxonomy (NCBI): domain Eukaryota; kingdom Metazoa; phylum Arthropoda; class Insecta; order Lepidoptera; family Lycaenidae; genus Polyommatus; species Polyommatus iphigenia. Next base: position 12,978,743 of record OY730181.1, on the reverse strand, counting down.
GTAGTCTTTCATCGATCAGAACCATAAAAATAGTCGCACACATTATACAAAGAAAATAATTACCAGGAGCACTGGACCGGACCTTTCTGAATAATTCATTCATTCATTCGTGAATTATTCATTCCTAATGTTTACTTGATACGAATTAGCGTCAAGTTGTGTTTGAGTGAATAATTTTGTCCGTTTCTGTAATGATTCTGTGCTTTATCTTTACTTAAATTATTATTTTTAAAATATCATTATTTTTACTAGATTATATCTGTGGCGTTGCTCGCGTGATTTTCCGCAAATTTTAACAATAAACATATAATTATTCCTTATAACCATGGCGAGCGACTGAGTAAAAATCTAGTGAAAATATATATATATATATATATATATATATATATATATATATATATATATATATATATATATATATATATATATATATATATATATATATATATATATATATATATATATATATATATATATATATATATATATATATATAATTGTAATCTGGGAATCGGCTCCAACGATTTTCATGAAATTTAGTACATAGAGGGTTTCGGGGGCGATAAATCGATCTAGCTAGGAATCATTTTCATAAAATGTCATTTTATGTGTGTTTTTTTAATTTTTTGAATACCGAGCGAAGCTCGGTCATATAGCTAGTGAACATAAAATGTCAAACTTACGGTCTACTTTTATTAAAATAATTTTAACGATTAAAGTTTTAAGTGAAAACAGTTCAGAAATGAGTTACAAATTGTAATGGTACATAGTTCTATGGATACATAATTCTTGATAAGGCATAGGCTACTCTATCATTCAAGTAGGTATACTCGCTACATTTTGTCGGTGTATTGGAGCGGACGTCCGACCGCGGTACAAGACGAACGGTACGTTACACTCAAATAGACGGTAATGGGACGAGTTGTAAAAGACGAATGAAAAACAAGACGGGTCTATTAGGGTGAACGATTTTATTCATCATTTTAAATAGTTAAATTATTTCAAAGTATTACTGTGGTAATCCTGTTTTCCATTAAAGCCACGGGTGAAGCCACAACTTGACAGATTTTGATAAGAAAATTTAAAGTAGATCCTAAAACATGTTTTATTTACAATAGGAACAGCTAGTTTTAGACGGCCATAATGATTGCATTAAGTCACTTACTGTATCACTTATTTAGGATTCATTTAGTTACCTCATCTTCAACGGAAACAAAAGAAATTAGTTTTTTTTTCTATATATATAATAATAAAAACTATTTTTTTCAAGACATAAATGAAAATATGAATACTCAAATATCACTAAAAGGGTCAAAGTTCTTGAGTATACAAATATCTAATGTAATTTTAATAATGTCACTTTTATTACGTTTTCGTCCTTATAAAGTGATATAATCTTCGATAATACTCGACTTTTATAGCGAAGTTACGAAGGTTTCTGACCTCGTAACTCGTGGTACTAATCTATTATGAACGTAAAGTAAGAACGTAATCTTACAAGAAAATAATATACCTAGTAACAAAATGATCTAAACTGGACTAAATAATATTTCTCAAATACATCTAGATTCTAGACTAAACAAGATGCAATTGATGAAATAATTCGACAGCGAAAGTAAAGTCCAAAGTAGTAGATGTTATTCGTGAGTTTTGGAACAAAAAACTTTGAGTTCCTCTTGAGATATTTTTGCGATTAATTTTTTTAACTCGAGCAAGGCCAGTAACATTACTGTGCTTATATTAATGCCTAGACTAGATGTTGTTGCCGCAACCAATATTATTATATGTATTGGTGAGTTCAAATAAAACGTTTACAGTTTTTAGGGTTCCGTACCCAAAGGGTAAAAACGGGACCCTATTACTAAGACTTCGATTTCTGTCTGTCCATCTGTCTGTCCGTCTGTCTGTCTCCAGGCTGTATCTCAAGAACCGCTATAGCTAGATTTCTGAAATTTTCACAGATTGTGTATATATTCTGTTACCGCTTTATCAATAAAAATGGCAGTAAGGTAGGCACTTGAAAAAAATTGTTCACAAACTACTGTTGTATATTTATACTTTAATAATTAATAATAAAATTTTAATAAAATAAATAATTAAGCATGCAAAAAACAAAATGTTTGCCTATTTTTGCTCTATAACGGTACGGAACCCTTCGTACGCGAGTCCAACTCGCACTTGGCCGATTATTTTATACTTTAACACACGTTCCTAAGCCACGGTCTGTAAATATTCAAAGGGTGTTAAAATCTAAAGCTAGCCTTCGTTTGCGTATGGCGAAGCAACAAGACCGGCCGTTGGAATCCTTTTACCGGTGGGGTCCGCAGTTCGGACGCTTCTTATTTTATTTCGCGAGTAATCCCATTTGGAACGAGGCGTTTAAGGGCATTTTACACGAAATCTCCGAAGCGAATATATCTCTTGTCTAAAAATTATTTTAAGCATGTACGAAGTAGCCCGCGGGCCTCGATAAAGTAAAACAGATTCTTTCAGGATAAAACAGTCTAGAGCCTAATGCTAATAATTATAAGAACGAAAGTATGTTTATTTGTTTGTTACTTTCGTTGAAATATTGTTCAGAATTGGTATAGTTTTTATCCTGTTAATTTTGTTAAGAGATGCATGAGAGTAACAAAAATCCATACCTCCATATTGCGCATAAAGCAATGTAAATTAACGAATGTTAATCTTTAATAATTAAAATATTTAAAACGATTTCCACAACATTCGTAAAACATTAATTGGTTCGTTAAAAATGTAAAAACTTATTTCGGACGAAAATAAAAACTTATTTTTTAATTTACCTCAGCGAAGTTTTATTGTAGGCCGAGGGATCGTTGAAATGTTTTAATTTACTGAAAATACATGAATCCTGCTTAAATTGTTTTGATTTTCCCTCCAACCTAATAATACCACGAACATGAATACAACTGAATTGAAGTTTATATTCCGAAACGAATTTCAAATGTTCACTTTTGACCTATTTTTTATAATAGCTTTTATTTTACTTGCTCTGTATGTATATAAGTATGTATGTTTGGGTGAACTTTTGGAAGTAATTTTTTTATATTTGACTGTACAATACCTGCAGTTAAACCATATTGTTCATGGTACTTGGGCGTTTTTGATTTTAAAAACAGAAAATGTACGACAAAGGTATGTTAGTTTGTTTACATAAAGCCTCTTCAAAACTAACAGACAGATTTTGACAGAAGCAAAATATGTAAAGTACACCTCATGAAAGGACATAGTGTACTTTTTATAGTGGGCAAACATACGGTGGATGTTTTGCATATAGAAACATATAATTTTAGCTAAACAGACAACAAAAACGCAATCGAAATCGATTCAGGCCGGTCCGGTTGGAAATAATTAAACGAAGCCCTGCGTCAATAGGGCCCGGGTCTGATAAATTTATATGACGTCACAAGATTTATACTGACAATAGTTGTCGCCCGATCAAGATGGACGCCCCCGTTAGGACAGTTATTCGGTGCTTCACGACATTTACTCCACATACATATTGTTATGTGATTTCATATTAAAAGGGTAGACAATTCGGTTATGATCTTATAAATCATACTAATAGAATGATCCTTACAAATATTATTACGTTTAACTTTAACCCAGAAAACCCATAAAAATCTCAGCTTAGTTGCTGCAGGCTAGACTACCATAACTATCGCGAGGACTTTACTTGTAGTGGACAGCGTATGCCACATGATAACCTAACTGTATGCAATTATTATTTTAAAGAAATCCTCGGCTCAGATAGCATGACTCTTCCAACGAGAATCACAATAGTGCAATCCTCATCTACCAGGCTAGCATATCTGACGTGAAACTATCTTGCAGTCTACCATCAAGTGTATTCCAAGTTGTGACTTGTGAAGGCTCAAATGCTACCGTGTCTTGGTTTACCTACCAGGCTCCCATAACTAACGTGAAGGTCTTTTCCAACTTTCTGCCTGCACTGTAAAACTCTTAGTCCCCAGTACAAGGAACTAACTTTTTTCTGATACATACAAATTTACCACTTTGTGAGTGCCTTGTTTACGATGAGTCCGACAAACTTTTCTATGCGAAAAATTTCGGCGCTGCTGCGTTTTCGAATGCTTGACTCCTGGAATTGTCGATATTTCGTCACCATGGCTGTCGATATTTCGTACATACAACTTTTATTTTTTGGAATTTGTTTAATAAAGTTAATTTAAAAACTGTGGCCAACTTGTCCGACAAGAATCACGCAGCGTTTAGAGTGTCCGACACCCTAAAGATGTAGCTATTACGTCACTAGGGCTCTTCGTACATACAACTTTCATTTTTTGGAATTTGTTTAATAAAGCTAATTTAAAAACTGTGGTCAACTTGTCCGACAAGAATCACGCAGCGTTTGGAGTGTCCGACACCCTAAACTTGTAGCTATAACGTCACTATGGCTCTTCATACATAAATGTCGGACAAAAATAGCAATGATATTCCAAATGCTAATATCAACTTGTTCGACAAATATATTGAGTTAAATAGTCAGTCCGACAAAAAAATGAAAAAAAAATCATTGCTAATGGTGAACTTCTTTTTGTCAATTTCTGACTTTACAAACTTTAAATAATAGGTAATACTTGTATTATTTAAATATTATATTATAGTTAAGGAGGCGAAGAGGGGATTTTGCGACAAGTTCGAGCGTGTCAGATTAAGCTTGTATAGGCTTCCGACATGTCTCTAGTTATCATGGTATAGAAATCAGATTTCTCACGGGGTGAGTTAAAAAAAACTATTTTCGAATATAAATATAGATGATGTTTAAGCTGGAAACAAATTATCAGATGTTTTCATCGTATGCGGCTTGTTTCTATCTGATTAATATATAACTGTGTTTTAAAAAGATAAAAAGCCAACTTCAAAATTGTACGTAATTTAAAATTAGAACTCTCTATCTCCAAAACTACTAAACCGATTTTGATGAAACTTGCACTATTCCCTAAGTTGAAGAATACCTAGTAGAACAAAAAAAAAGAATTACTGAAATCGAGATAGTAGTTCCAGAGATATGCGAACACAAACATAATAACATACATACATACATACACTTTTGAAATTTTGCACATTTGTTCAGGCGCTGATTTAGACTAACATATACGAAAATTGGGCAGTTCTGGAAATATTACATACATACGCGTCGAATTGATAAGGCTCTTGTCTGAGATAAGTCGCGGACGCGACCTTGACCTCATATATATTTTTTAGAATTATCATGCTCCTAATTTAGAAGTTAGAGGGGGGGGGGGGGCATATTTTACCACTTTGGAAGAGTCTCTCTCGCAAACTATTCAGGTTAGAAAAAATAATATTAAAAACCTCAATATGATTTTTACAGACCTATCAAAAGATACCCACACGCAAAGGTTAGAACTTAGATGATCAAAATCTTAACGCGGTTCACAGACTATGTAGTCTGTGAAGTAGATATCTACTTACTAAGATTGAATAGTATAGCTCTTGTAGTTTCGGAGAAAAGTGGCTGTGACATACGGACGGACAGACAGACAGACAGATAAACAGAAATGACGAATCTATAAGGATTCCGTTTTTTGCCATTTGGCCACGGAACCCTAAAAAATAAAGCATCATATTTTCCTAACTAAGCTTCGCAGATATTTTATGTTGTACTAAACTAAACGATTTAGTTATTGTGTTTAAAATCTTGTAAATTACTTACCTTAATAAGCAATTTTCGGAATATATTTTCTTTTTCATAACTTTAAAATGGCTGCAGTTTCTGAACACACCGCTAAAATAAAAAACGCTCTTACTATATTTCTATCAGTTTTATCTAATGTAAAAAACCTACTTATAGGTCTCCATGACGCTCGAGTGACCACACGAATAGCACCCTGGTCTCCCCTACTACAATCATTGAATCGGTCATTTCAAAAACCTCTTCAGTCACTCAAATTAATTTTTTCAGGAATCAATAAAAACTATTACTTGAGTAAATTCGTGCGTAGCGTGTCCGTGGGTTGCAGTGGACACAGTCACATATATTTCCTTACAAAGCGAAGCTTGACGCACGTGCGTAGTCTCTCTGTGCGCCGCGGTGGAATGGAGCCCTTATGCTCAAACAAATAACTTTTAAAGGACTTTTTTGTTCTCAATTTACTATCTGGGTGGTAACAATTTAGAAGAAGAATTCCCTGGGAAGTAAAATGTATGGAGATATAATATGAAGACGCTTTTAACCCTTAATCAGGCTCCATTACCCATGTGCACTGGTGATAGACTATAAAAGAAGATCACTATAAAACTCCAATTACCTAGGTGGTCAATAAATCGTACTATGCCTGATTAAGGGTTAAATTGCCGTCGACGATAACGTCTTGTTTAGGGTTGCGTAATGCGTAGTCAACAAGAAACCCTTATAGTTTCAGTATGTCTGTCCGTCTGTCTGTCCACGGTTTTGCTCAGAGGCTATAGGGCCTACAAAGCCGTAATTCGGCATGAATTCATACTTATAATAATCTTAAAAATATACAGGGTGTATCAAAAATAAGTGATAATACTTCAGGTGTGTATGTGTTCCTTGTATATTTTTTTTTCATTTTGTATGGGAAAACTCGTGACGCTCGAGCGCTTGCCCATACAAAAGTGAAAAAAAAATTGGTCTTTCAGCACTGCTACTTTCGCAGTAAACTCTCTACAAGGAACACATACATACCCTAAAGTATCACTTAGTTTTGTTACACCCTATAATACTAGCTGTTGCCCGTGACTTCGTCCGCGTCAACATAGTATAATAACAAAGATGGATTGTCCGCAAACAAATATGGAAAAAGTAAAATATAATCTCCTCCTTTTTGAATGTCGGTTAAAAAGTAGCCTAAGTTACACCTTACTAGATGTAGTAATGAGTAGCTGATGAGCTATCTACCATAAAAAGTCCCGGCAAAATAGCTCCAGCCGAGATTAGCTGGAACATACAGACAGACTTTCTTTCAATATTACACACAGACACTCCAATTTAATTTATTTGTATAGAGTATAGAATACGTATAGATGTATATGATGCCTACCCTACATATCAAGCGGGCAAGCTCCATTAACGTTACTATATCATACTATTTAAACGCCATTTTTCGGGTTCCGTAGTCAACATTATTAAAAATTTCATTAAAAAATAACCTTATTATCATTTTACATACAGTATTTGTATGTATGGATATATGGATTCTTTTAGCAGTGAAATAATTATATTCTAACTGGTCCACTTGCATTTCCGTAAGTATCAACTATTTCAGATATCGCATCCAAGCATGTGGGGAGACTTCCAAATCGGACACCTTCGATATTATATAATTTATAATATTAGTATGGAAGTATGGATTACAAAAAATTCTACATCAGAGTACTATATCTACGTCATTATCATAATAATTGTTATAATCATCAAAGTTTTCATCATCATTGTCATTGTCATCTTCATTCTTCACCACTGTCGTCGCTGCTATTGACAATACTACAATAATATTAGGAAAATTAGAAGGTTATTGAATGAGTATTAAATTGATATGAAATATTATTAGAGTGCCTAATATTTCTGATGAAATTTCATATTATAAATTCATATTCGATTAAAATCTAAAAAACAATATGTGAATTGCACCGTATTATGCTATGCTATGCTTGAGCATAATTGTATCCTCTTAATATGCTGCAAAATTTCTTGCTTAATGGGTTGACGTATCGCAGGACTAAATTATCTTTTTTAAAGTTTTTCCGAATCGTTGCAGGATTTATTATATGATTTTTCAAACTTTTTGTTGACGTCGTCTTTGGTTTTGTACATTCTACAGACGAGATCTTCAATAACCTTAAAAACTGTGGTTGTGGTGTTGGTTTGAAAGCCTCTCGAATTTTGGCATTTTTTAGGGTTCCGTACGCAAAGGGTGAAAACGGAACCCTATTACTAAGACTTCGTTGTATGTCCGTCTGTCCGTCTGTGTGTCTCCAGGCTGTAACTCAAAAACGATAATAGCTAGAGATTTGAAACTTTTACAGATTATGTACATCTGTTGCCGCTATAACAATAAGTAAGAAAAACAAATAAAAAATAATATTTAATGAGGGCTCCCACACCACAAATGTGATTTTTTTTTTGGCCTTTTTGCTCTATACTAATAATGACAACAGGTAGGTACTTGAATTTTCCAAAAAATCCTTAATTATATGTTTACTTTAATACTTACGAGTAATAATAATATTTATATAAAATAAAAAATTAAGGGGGGCTCCCATACAAAAAACACAATTTATGGTCTAATTTTGCTCTATAATGGCACGGAACCCTTCGTGCGCGAGTCCGACTCGCACTTAGCCGATTGATTAAATATTGAAGGGCTCTCTCTTCCCCTTCCCCTTATTAATGTTGCTTAAAAATGCCTGTTTTTCTTTAAAATCAGGCGTTCTATTACTTTGAAAACAGGCAGTTTTTAAAGCAACCTCAATAAATATTGTGTTTTTGTATTTTTTCAATGACTGGCACTGTCCAATCACTAGTCATTTACCCTACTTTATTTTAAATCGAAAACTACTAAATTTAAAGTTGTATGTACGGGGAGACATAATGACGTCACATCAATATTTTTGTGGTGGTGGAAACTCCAATATGCAGCGTGATTCTTGTCGGACAAGTTGACCATAGTTTTTAAATTAGCTTTATGAAACAAATTCCAAAAAATGAAAGTTGTATGTACGAAGAGCCATAGTGACGTAATAGCTACATGTTTAGGGTGTCGGACACTCCAAACGCTGCGTGATTCTTGTCGGACAAGTTGACCACAGTTTTTAAATTAGCTTTATTAAACAAATTCCAAAAAATGAAAGTTGTATGTACGAAGAGCCATAGTGACGTAATAGCTACATCTTTAGGGTGTCGGACACTCTAAACGCTGCGTGATTCTTGTCGGACAAGTTGACCACAGTTTTTAAATTAACTTTATTAAACAAATTCCAAAAAATAAAAGTTGTATGTACGAAGAGCCATGGTGACGAAATATCGACAATTCCAGGAGTTAAGCATTCGAAAACGCAGCAGCGCCGAAATTTTTCGCATAGAAAAGTTTGTCGGACTCATCGTAAACAAGGCACTCACAAAGTGGTAAATTTGTATGTATCAGAAAAAAGTTAGTTCCTTGTACTGGGGACTATCTGGCATGAGCAGCTTTCAAGTGTCACTTACAGTATTTCCCGACCAATACGACGTGCAAACCTTCAAGAAGAGAGCGTATTCCCTCTGTCCGGCAACGCACCTGCAGCTCTTCTGATGTTGCGAGTGTCCACGGCGCGACGGTAGTTGCTTTCCATCTGGTGTCCCGTTTGCTCGTTTATCCACTTATTTCATAAAATAGTGAGCAGCGTGTGGCCACACGATATACTGCGTTGAATCTAGCTACCAGGTTACCATAACTAAGGTGAAGTTATCTTGCAGTGGGCAGCGTGTGCCACACGAGGTAATTATTGCGTTAAATCTTTAGCTACCAGGTACACCATAACTAATGTGAAGCTCTCTTGCAGTAGACAGCGTGTGCTGTGGCACACGTGTGCGATATATTGTGTTTAATCTCTAGCTACCAGGCTAGCATAACTAACGCGAAGCTCTCTTCCAGTGGGCAGCGTGTGCCACACGATAACGCTGCTGGACGTGCCGCGCTGGGCGGACCCGCGCCGGCCGGCCCAGCTGCAGTGCCACTACTCGCGCCGGCCAAACGACGCCGTGCTGCACTCCGTCAAGTGGTACAGGGACACGGATGAGATCTTCCGGTATACATCACAGCAGGTGAGTACATAAGTTAAAAGAGATTAGCGTGAGTTCTTGTAGAAGTAGTCGTCACAGAAAACTATTTATTTGTATGAAAATGTTAACAATTCCCATGCATTTGGAGTTAGCATTGCAATGACACAGCTGATTACAAGAATCGTGTTGTTTCTGATTTGTATTGATAAAACAGACACCTGATACCGGATTGCCAGCGTTGTTTCTACTGTATAAACTACAAGCAGTTCAAGCGTGTAGCTTGTATACGTCTTTAAATCCAATTCACAAGTACCTGGATCTAGCTACTGTATCAATTTAAATCGGCACAAATTCCAGATTTACTATGTCAATGACGGATCTTAATTTATTGTAGCACTTTATTTTTTACATTGGTCAGTTCTGCCAATGATTAGGTACACCGATAACTCACTCCAAACATAATCTTTCTAACAACTATAATACGAAGTCCCACTAGTTACTTTAAGCCAAATAGTTAACTGGAGTTTAACCCGCTAATGCCAACCCGTTATCGTCCATTCCGCGCGGCCGGAGTTGGGAACTATCTCGGGGTAGTTTCTACCCCACAACTACAGTAGGTAGGTACCGGACTTAACAATTTGGGTTTAAAAAGGCTAAATAAATAATCGACTTAATTCTAAGAAGTATGGCATTCGAATAAAAAGAAATAAAAGGCTAAATAATATAATAATTATTATACACTATACTAGAAGTTGAACTTCGGTCATCCGGGAGTTAATTTTGGGCTCATTTGATGGTTTCAAGGATAACGGTGTTTACACTAACACACTGTATATTTGGTTGCAATTAAAACATCTTCTATGACAAAAGAGGAAAAACCACCAGGTACCACAAACGGGGTCAGAAACGATTTTAAAAATAATACGATATTCGTAATATGAATTCAATATGTTTTTGTGGTATATAATATGAATAGGCTGCGAATCTCCTTGCATACATAACATAACGTTAAAGGATATTTAAGAGTTATAGACCACAATTAAAAACATTGATTAGTTTCGCTCATTGATTTTAACCACGTCAAAATATACTAGCCGGCAGGATTACTTCTGAACGGGGGCAACTAGTATAAAAGTGAACCGCAGACTGTTTCAATAACTTAGTTGTAGCTTTATTTACTACTGGCTACACCTACATTGGCGATGTATTTAAAAGCTACGTGCTTTTAAAGTTTGTTCTTCTTTATCAATAGATTCGTCGATACCGCAGTTTCGTTAGTTACCGCAAGACGTGACTTTCAACGGTTCGTTTGTTTTCGCTTATCTAATATAATATATCTATACTAACAGACACTAATTTCACAGTTATAGTTCACCGTTAGTGTCTAAACACACTATGCTGAATTTCTGCGGCGGAAATTCCGCATGATTACGTCAGCAATGTCAAACGCATACAATACGCGACGGAATTTCTAGACCTGCGGGACTAGCTTGTTTTGAGGTGTTAAGTTTAAAAAATTATAAAGTTTCTGAATTTTTGCACATGGATGGAGTGATGTCTTATTAGGTTATTTTTAAATTTTGTGTCATTTCTGATAATAGGTTTTTGAGAAAATCAAAATTTAGTAGTCGATTTTTTTAAATTTGTTTAAAACTAGCCAGCAAAAACGTAACTTAAAAATAACAATAGCATCATATCTAGATTAGTCTTCGGATTGTAGGTACCTAATTTAAACTATTTTAGCCCATTGGAACCCGAAATATTGCCAGTTTTTTAAAACACTATCTAAAAAATAATTAGAGTTTCTGAAATCGCAATAATTGGGCTCAGTTCTATTAAATAAAGCCATAGAATAAATTTGTGTCAGTTTCATCCACGATATTTCGAGATTTTAATAATTTTTATTTTCGCAAGCTCCTAGCACTACGAAAAATATATTTTTAATTAAAGGCGTTTACATATTCAACATCCTAAAGAAGTAAGAAATATATATTTTCATTTTGAGTCCTTTTCACCAATTGCTTTAAAAATTAGATACAAAAATATGAACAGTATGAAAGAACCGGACGAGTGCGAGTGTGAGACAGAACTCTGCGTAGTTCTGTCCTATCGTTTTTAGGGTTCCGTACCCAGAGGGTAAAACGGGACCCTATTACTGGGACTTCGATGTCTGTCTGTATGTCTGTCTTCAGGCTGTCTGAGATACAGCCTTTAGATAGACATACAGACCCGCTATGGATAAACTTCTGATTTTTTAAAATTGTGTATTATCTATTTCGCAAAAGCAAAATAATAATGTTTTATCCGCGCGCTACTATCAAGTGATACTGATTGTTTTCACCCGCGCACTTCACACCCCGGCCCCCGCACTCGCCCAACACATTAAAAAATGTCAAAATTTTTCAATTTTGTAATAATTCGTAATCCCCGTCTCGCCTGAACATAGTAAAACGCAAAAAATAGCTAAAATTAGGCGCAGTTAGAGTCAAATTGTAGGTACATCTGTACCTGTCTGCTGATTTAATTTTTGCTTGCGTATGCGTATATATGTAAAAATTTTGATTGTGGCAAACGAATGCGCTTTGAAACAATCAGAATTGGTTTGAAACAAATCTCGCAGTTTAGGTGGCTGAAATATGTGCTATTGAAATAAGCTACTCTTGCTACTTTCTAGCAGCTTTCCTCACGTAAATTTCGTTGAATACCATAGACCGCCTCACATTTTGTAATAAAAATAACCTATGTGTTAATGGAATACTTTAATTAGATGTACTGTAGGAATCAAATTATCTCAATCTAATCAGCAGTTTTTGTGTACAAAAGCAATATGAATTTTGAATATAATACTATCTTGAAAAAATTATACGTGGTCGGTGGTACGAGTATGATAGAGTTCGTCCCTAGGGTTGTTACCTACAAATTAAATAATATTATTACAAATAATATTAAGTATAAGACCTATGTTTTTTCACGATTGCATTATTTTACCATTTAGAATAAAACATGTTAATTTGATATTTATTACACACCCTAACCCTTTAAATGAACGTGGCGTGAAAAGAAACTAACGCTTCTATCATACAAAAATTTCATTTTTGACATGTGTATGACGGTTCTCTTATACCAGCAGCGCCTCGTTCTCATTTATTTAAAGCCTTGGAGCACTATACACACTTACAGATCCCTGACGCGAACGAACCCCGTCCGTCCAACCAAAATATGTCAAACCGGAATGATATTTGTAAAATAATTGTTTTCGGAGTTTAAATTCTATGAGATTGCAATAGTGCCAAATGCCAAAAGGCATCCTTTTCATTGAAGGTTTGCAGGTCGTATAGGTCCGGAAATACCTACTGGTGGTGGTTCCAGAGTTTTACAGTGCACGGCAGAAAGTTACGCGAGAAACACACGGTGGAAGACTGCCACTCATCAAGATGATGAGGATGGTATATTTTTCGCGTGGGACGATGGCGAAAAGTTGCAGGTGTTATAATTCCGAACAATTAATCAGAGTACTCCCCGTAATACAACCGATAGAGGATGCAGAGTTAAGCTACATCTCGGCGTAATTCCAAGGAGTCCAAGCTGTTTGAAACACTGTGGCAGTCAACAATTCGAGCGGCCCTTCGTTGGATACGACCCAGAGGGAGCAGTTGGTATTTTAGCGCTTGGACTTCACTCGATATGCTAACGCCAAGTATTTCAATGCTAGGGGAGATGGTTAAATATGTGCCCTCGAAACGAGGATATACGACCATAAGTGGCTTTTAGCGGTGAACGCGCAGACTTGTGTCACGGCGGGGTTAAATTGGACTAAGTTACGACTACCACATTCAGAAACTTTCTCCAATTAATTATATATTTTGGACACAAGTTCGTTTCGACTCTCAATGACATTTAGCCGAGAAATATTGGGGGAGCCGGTATATACAGCATCACCTGTACTATCATCCGCATAGCAATGAATGCCGTTGGTCTGTAACATGTCACTGATATGCAGTATGAATAGGGTAGGCGATAGCACACAGCCCTGAGGGACACCAGCATCAACAGACTGAGTTTCCGAGCATTCGCCGTCAACTACGACCTTTATGCTTCTATCTGCTAAGAAACTTGGAACCCACTTGCGTAATTTCTCGGGCAGCCCGTTTGATGGAAGCTTCGAATGCCCAAGTGTCAAATTTGATGGTCCAGGTGAACCATCAAAACTGTCTAATTTGTACAAAGTTAATAGTACATAGCTGTGGACCATTTTGACAGCTGTCAAAGTAATCCGCATTCCACGCCTATCTTCACTTTGGACTGGATCTCTCCGTCTGTAGAAGCTATAAGGACAACAATGACAATTGGTGTTACTCAAGTTGGGTGATCTTTCAAGGATGTTAAGAAGATATCATTTTGTGACGAACTAACCAGCTGCCAGCCAGTGGAGTCACCAGATCCATGTCCTCCATAAAGTGACCATGTGTGAAGTGCCAGGGGTAGTTAGTGGGAGAAACAAAGCGTGTCAATTCCACCAACGTGTCTGGGTTCCACATTTAAATAGTTTGACTGATTTTAATAATTAAAAACAGAGTAAACAGGCGCTGTGTTTCGCCGAAAGAGTGAGTTTACCGGAAGCCCAATCCCCTACAACCCTAGAGGGAATAGGGTTATAGGTTAGGGGAGGGACCCCTAACCCTATTCCCTCTTAAAAGGCCGGTAACACACCTGCAGCGCTTCTGATGTTGCGAGTGTCAATGGGCGATGAAAGTTGCTTTTCATCAGATGACCCGTTTGCTCGTTCGCCTCCTTATTTTATAAAAAAAGTCTCACGTAGTTGATCTGTCAAAACCATACAAATTTAGAAGTATGCATCTACGCATCGCGTTGAGGTCTAATTTAAGCTGCGCGTCCACTGGATCGGAATCGGAGCGTACGCAGCGTACGGATTTGTAATTTTGTATTGATTTATATGGTACTGCGTCTACTGGATACTGACCGGTATTTATGACGAAGAGAACGCGTCATTCGGATTCCGAAGGTTTCAAATTCTGACGTGTTTGCGACGACGCGACGGCTATACATAGATACTTATTCACGATGAATGACGATATTTTAATTACTTTTGTAGAAAAATATGAAGAACTTTATAGTCTAAAACTTCAACATCATCATAACCAACTGAGGAGAGACAATATTTGGGATGAAATTGGGAAATAATGAATTTCGTTTTCTCTTGTTTCTCTTTTCCTCTTCTAATAAAATACAGCTATACCTTGTGCGATTTAAGATGATATGCGTGACACATAATAATTGACAATAATAGGGAAGTTACCTAAAAAAATTAATCGATAATTTAAAAATATCGAATCACTTTGTAAAGGAATTGCAATCGAAATTATCGATTTCGTACTGATGTTTCAGTTCAGTTTTATGTGGCGCCGGCGATTAAAGATGGCCGCCCTTTTTATCGATTTGATTTCGATTCAACAGTGGCAATCTCTATTGACATAAGTTCCGTTTCATGCATCTGACATTTTTCAAATGTTTTCGTAACAATAATTTTATGCTCCTATTTCACAGTTAATATTTATAATTTTATATTAACTGTTTATTTATAATTTAAATAATAAGTTATTAATAATTTTAATAATAAGTTAGTATTTAGCAACTTTACATTTCTATAAATTTACAATTATAGGAAACATTTATTTTTGTAGATGGAATATAATTTATTACATTTTGATTTTCTTTGTTTTCTTGTAAAAAAAATCCGTAGCAAGGAATATGAGAACTGTCACCCATATACAACAATATCCTCGCCACTATCCTCTTAATGCACGTTTACAGGCTATGACGGACTTAAAATAACTAAATTGCCTATTATGAATCCGAATGCAGTGGACGCACCCCATCGTCATTTCGTAAATGACGAAATGCCGATGCGTACGCTCCGATCCAGTGGACGCGCAGCTTTGACCGTAAAACTTAATAGGTAAATTGCGATTTGTGGCTTATGATTTATGACGTATTAAAAACACTACTTATCTTTGTCCAAACGCCTGATGGCAACCCTACTTGCAAAGGTACACAAACCAATTTGTCAGTTTTATTTTACAAATAGAATAAAATTCAAATCATCGAACATCGAATTTATGCGGATTACGTAGTAAGTAGTTTTTCTTCAACAACTTAAAATAATACATAAACTTTTTAAAATCTGCTGTAATTAAAATAAATCATAATCGTAGAAATTTTAGTAAGTATTAAAATATTGACTAAGCTTTAAGTTTCGAAATTAAGTTGAATATTTGTGAAAATAAGATGCAAATTTTTTTTTATTTCTTTTCCATCGAAAAAATTATAAAATATCGTATTTTCTCTTACACAGGCCCTTCAAGATATGATGTTGTATCTATGTTTAAAAATAAAATAGTTTGTAGCCTATTAACAAGTATAAAAATCAATTTCGCTTTACTTGATCCGTCAATTTCTCTTAAAATCGGGGCTGAAATGGAACTAAATTTTGAAATGTGGTTTGCATAGACCTTGTAATTGTAAATATGTAAACTCTAAAAACTTTAATTACTTTTTGTAGCTTTTACGGGATGTTGAAAGCAAAAATATAAATTTCTTCAAAACCCGTGGATGAAAATGACACAAAACTTTAACAGTATCAGACATCAACAAACTAAACCATATTATACCGTTTTTACAAACTCTAATATTTTTTCGACGCAATTAGGCGACGTTTCTAATATTTGCTAATTACTGGGAAACCCGTGGATGAATCTGACACAAAACGTGTCTGCACATCAGTTACTGCCCTAGCAATATCCCAAAACCTAAATTTTAAACTTTAATATTTTTTTCAGCCTATAGCGACCAAAAATCAAAATCCCTAAATATCTCTGGAAGCTGTCGACCAAAATGACACAAAATCATTTTTTAGGTTTACCTAGTGGTCCCAAAACTACACGCAAAAAATTAGAAACTTTAGAATTTTTGAAACCAAAAAACCTAGTCCTATCGGTCTATTCGCCATGGTGTGTCATCGGTAATTTAAAATACATTGCAGGCGGAATCAAGTCGAACTTCCGCCGCGGATTTTCGGCTTAGTGTGTTAAGACATTGTACAAAGTTATGGTGCATTAATGTTGAATTAAAGAGTACAGAACTAAAACAGAAAGAAATAGTATATTTTGTTCCGTCGAAACTGACTCCTCTATTTATTTTGTTACCAATATAAGATGCTAATTTATAGTTCAGTTTGTGAGTCTAGACTTCTAGAGATACTATAATGTAGTGCATAAAAATATAGTATGTACTATCAGAGAAGTTGAGGGTGCGTTTCCACTGAAGCGGAGCGGAGCTTAGCGGTGCCCGAATTGACCAATCGTGCTATTCCAGCGAAATGACAGCGAAGATTTCGAGCATGGTGATTGGTCAATTCGGCACCGCTAAGCTCCGCTCCGCTTCAGTGGAAACGGGATCTACGTAGTTAGGTCGCGTTGCGTCAAGCCCAGCTGACAGATCACAGGTGATTATATTGTGTGCATTACTATTATCATTAAAAATTTTGTTCTAATTCGACGTGGCTCAGTTGGTGGGCGTGTTAGTAGCTCAAGCCGGGGGTCGCGGGTTCGAATCCCGCCGACGCGACGGAACAAAGTTTTCAAAAAGTGTGTAATCATCTTATATATAAAATTCTCGTGTCACAATGTTAGTCCGTTAATTTATAAAATCGTAAATTGTTTGTGCGACAGGATAGCAATCGACGTTGCCATGGCGACATACTTATTTAGTCACTTCAATAAAATAATATGGGCGAAATACTTTTTAATGTGGCAAAGCAACGTTTGCCGGGACAGCTAGTAATATAATAAAAATCTTAAATATAATAAGTATAGTTTAAAAGTATTAAATATATTTCCGTTGTCTGGTACCTGTAACACAATGATGAAAAACTCAAAGCAGATAATATGTTACTACCGCGCGCGTTGTGAAGATTCAAATACGGCCCAATTGGGTCGTCTGTTATTTAGTCTGCATCGAGCGCAGTCACGAACGTGCCGCGTCTTGTCTTACCTAAATAAATTGAAAATGACGTCGTGCGTCTTTCGAAAATGTACCAATTATGACTCAAAAGAAAACAAAACACATGGAATATCTTACCACATGTCTTGATTGCAATAAATACCTCGATTATTTACATTTTCAATTATTTTTTCGATCAATCTGGAAAAAATCGAATTTTCATCATAGCTCAGGCGAAGAAAGAGACAGCGATACGATTCGACGTTTAAAAATAGAACTTTAATTACTTTTTGTAGCTTTTACGGGATGTTGAAAGCAAAAATATAAATTTCTTCAAAACCCGTGGATGAAAATGACACAAAACTTTAACAGTATCAGACATCAACAAACTAAACCATATTATACCGTTTTTACAAACTCTAATATTTTTTCGACGCAATTAGGCGACGTTTCTAATATTTGCTAATTACTGGGAAACCCGTGGATGAATCTGACACAAAACGTGTCTGCACATCAGTTACTGCCCTAGCAATATCCCAAAACCTAAATTTTAAACTTTAATATTTTTTTCAGCCTATAGCGACCAAAAATCAAAATCCCTAAATATCTCTGGAAGCTGTCGACCAAAATGACACAAAATCATTTTTTAGGTTTACCTAGTGGTCCCAAAACTACACGCAAAAAATTAGAAACTTTAGAATTTTTGAAACCAAAAAACCTAGTCCTATCGGTCTATTCGCCATGGTGTGTCATCGGTAATTTAAAATACATTGCAGGCGGAATCAAGTCGAACTTCCGCCGCGGATTTTCGGCTTAGTGTGTTAAGACATTGTACAAAGTTATGGTGCATTAATGTTGAATTAAAGAGTACAGAACTAAAACAGAAAGAAATAGTATATTTTGTTCCGTCGAAACTGACTCCTCTATTTATTTTGTTACCAATATAAGATGCTAATTTATAGTTCAGTTTGTGAGTCTAGACTTCTAGAGATACTATAATGTAGTGCATAAAAATATAGTATGTACTATCAGAGAAGTTGAGGGTGCGTTTCCACTGAAGCGGAGCGGAGCTTAGCGGTGCCCGAATTGACCAATCGTGCTATTCCAGCGAAATGACAGCGAAGATTTCGAGCATGGTGATTGGTCAATTCGGCACCGCTAAGCTCCGCTCCGCTTCAGTGGAAACGGGATCTACGTAGTTAGGTCGCGTTGCGTCAAGCCCAGCTGACAGATCACAGGTGATTATATTGTGTGCATTACTATTATCATTAAAAATTTTGTTCTAATTCGACGTGGCTCAGTTGGTGGGCGTGTTAGTAGCTCAAGCCGGGGGTCGCGGGTTCGAATCCCGCCGACGCGACGGAACAAAGTTTTCAAAAAGTGTGTAATCATCTTATATATAAAATTCTCGTGTCACAATGTTAGTCCGTTAATTTATAAAATCGTAAATTGTTTGTGCGACAGGATAGCAATCGACGTTGCCATGGCGACATACTTATTTAGTCACTTCAATAAAATAATATGGGCGAAATACTTTTTAATGTGGCAAAGCAACGTTTGCCGGGACAGCTAGTAATATAATAAAAATCTTAAATATAATAAGTATAGTTTAAAAGTATTAAATATATTTCCGTTGTCTGGTACCTGTAACACAATGATGAAAAACTCAAAGCAGATAATATGTTACTACCGCGCGCGTTGTGAAGATTCAAATACGGCCCAATTGGGTCGTCTGTTATTTAGTCTGCATCGAGCGCAGTCACGAACGTGCCGCGTCTTGTCTTACCTAAATAAATTGAAAATGACGTCGTGCGTCTTTCGAAAATGTACCAATTATGACTCAAAAGAAAACAAAACACATGGAATATCTTACCACATGTCTTGATTGCAATAAATACCTCGATTATTTACATTTTCAATTATTTTTTCGATCAATCTGGAAAAAATCGAATTTTCATCATAGCTCAGGCGAAGAAAGAGACAGCGATACGATTCGACGTTTAAAAATAGAACTGTCACTTTTATGTAAATGGTTTTTCGTATCTTTTGTTTCACTTATCTGTCAAATTTGTCAATGTTTGCAATTTTGAATTTGAAAATTGTTCGGAAGAGATTTAAGCCGGAAAATAGTATGGACGCAACAGCCCCCTTAGACAACTGGCAAAACGCTAACGCTAACGCTAGCGCTACAAAATGTATGCGATTTGACATAAGTCATCGCTTCGCTAGCGAATACTAATGTCAAATCCATACATTTTGTAACGCTAGCGTGAGCGTTAGCGTTAGCGCTTTGCCACTTGTCTACAGGCCCAGATCTGTATAAGTAGAATATCATTGCTGTAACACAAGTCCTTCAGGTACTTAGCACGGGGCAAGACTGACTTGGTGTGAAGCGTCCATAGATATTACTAAAAAATTGCTAACAGAAATATTGAAACTCAATTACGGCATAAACGAAATCTTAAAAAAGCAAATTTATATCGAATATGGGGCAATTTTTATACAATTGTCAGTCGGGACACGTACAGGGAAAACGTATGTACGAGCGATAGAATATAAACGCGAGTTAGACAATATGTATATCGAAAATATTCGGAGCTTTTAATCGTATAAAAGAGTTCCGTATAATAAACTGGATGTTATTCGCAAAATATTTCACGCAAATTCGTTTATTGCGCGGGATATTAAACTGTTTTATATGTTTTTCTGGGACTCATAGTGTCTCCATATTATCCAAAATAAGAAGGGGTAACAGATAGATATACACTCTTTTGTATATTACTTATAAAAGTATGCTTGTTGATTGCGTAAAATGAACAAAACTGTCAAAAGAAATTTACTTACCCAATAGCTTTGTCCATACTGTGCCTTTTTCTATTCGTCAAGGGCATGCGTTATAGCGCTGTCAACAGCGAACGTGAGGCATGCCCGCGACGCATGCCCTCTGACCGTATCCAAAACTTCAAAAATGACAATGTTGGCGTTGACGAACGCATCGTTGACGCATTCAAGTTGAATGAAAGAAGATGACGAAAATTGAACACAAAAGCGCATAATGTGGACATAGCTATTCGAAATTATATCGAAAGTTTTAGATTCTAAACTAATATTTACTAACGTAAGGACATAATTGTATTTCTTAACATCGCGAAAAATAAAGCGTAAAATATTGTATGCAAAGTAATGCAAGATATTCGCACTTAGAAACTCACAGGCAACACCTACTAAAGAAAAATCTTTTGCTGCGTAACGTATTATTCTTATTCACTCTAATTTTCAAAGACTATTATACTCCTGAAAGGTTATAATACAAATTTGAAAACTTGCCGTAATTTTCGGAAGCGAGTTAAATGTTCTTTCAAATATTTTTCAAAAGCTCTTTGTGAACAAAGCGCTCAAATAATTTGTAAAGCGAAACATTAGTGGGGGCAGGAAATTGATGTGCCTAGTTAGGTTAAACAGTTTTATTGTAGTGCCTCCGCCCCCGTGGTCTAATGGTAGAGCGGGGCTCTTGACTCAGTGCCGGTTTTAGGGTTTTGCCCTGGGCAGTGGGCGAGAATTCTTCGGCGCCCAGGTTGCTGGTAGTGCTGAAAAAATTGGCGCCCCTTTTGCTTGCCTTCAGCGCCCCTTTTTATCCGGCGCCTTGGGCGGTCACCCAGCGTCGCCCCTTCCTAACGCCGCTACTGTCTTGACTCGTAGGAAGGTTCTAATACCGCGTTGAAAAAATGTTGTTTCCAATTTTTGGTTGGAATAATAATATAATCGACGAGTTGCTTCACAAGACAAAGGATCCATGCGTTGTATAGGCATGTAAAAATTTGCTGTTCAGCTGATCTCTCACATGTGAGTTGTGATGGACGGATATCAGTCCTATCACTCCTACTGGGTCACTCTCGTGATGTAAGAACAAAGAATACCTCCTCACACAATAAGATACTGTGGCGGTACCCACAATTCGCCAAACATTCCTGCATCGCGCTATCGAAGTTTCGGAGAATGGCACGATATATATGTCGCAGTCGACTGGTTAAGAAAGCCATTTAATCAAACAGCTAGCCCTTTGACTGAACAACGTCATTAAATCACACGGCTATACGTCGTTTAGCCGACTTGTTGACTGTGACGTTCAACACAACAGCTAGATGACGCTTAGCCAACTGACTAAATGGTAAATTAACTAAGGTGACCATTAGTTTAGTGCAATAGCACTAAACTAATGGTCACCTTAGTTACCTAATCATTACGCTTGTGTAATAATAATTACACAAGCGTAATGATAGCAAGCAAATTAATTATTGTATTCTAACTCATTTTAAATACAATTGCAATAAATACCTTGGTGATGCATTTCATAATCTCGTTATTTCTCCTCGAATATTAATTTAAATTTTGATTCACTCGTATGTGCCCCCATAATTTCTGTCTCTTTAATAATAAAACTCTTTAAAAATAAAAACACCGGCTAGTTGACGCCATATTGTAAACAAAACGCACCTAGCGCCGCGGTGGTTAGCGCTGAACTAATTCAATCAAACGGCGGCTTTTGAATCAGCTGTAGTGTTGAAAGTTTTGAGCGACTTAAATGTTCAATTAAAAAGCTAGACGTGTGATTGAATTGCGTTGTTCAGTCGAAGGGCTAGCTGTTTGATTGATCGGCTATTTAAACTAGTTGGCTGCGACATATACAACGTCTGAAATGACGTCAGTGGGCTCCGGCCTGACTGAGCATGCTATCTTACTCGGTTGAAAGACCTTCCTTTTCGGCCGGTCGCCACTTACATCGGTGTTCGACGTAATTTAAAATTGCTTTTGTGTACCACCTGGCTTAAGTGAAATTGGCTAAAGTTACCAGCACCGGTGTCATTATCCTTACTGTCGAGCATCCTTCTTTTTGAAAGTCAGTTAAAAACGCGGGTGTTGATAGCAGAACTCATTCGAAGTTTGACCGCCGCCGGCCGCTCGCAGCGAAAAAAATTTACATAAAATCAATTCCCTGGATTCTAATTACACGTTATACGAAAGTTTTATTAAATTTTCGAAAAAATGTCTTCGAATTAGGTAAGTTTTGGAACTATTCAACGCAGGAAAGCAATGCTAAGGAAAATGAGCGTTTGTCTTGCTTAAAGTAGTTCCCAAACCTGTGGGTATAATTTTGGTCATACATAGTCTACACTAAAAAATTATTATAATATCAATTTAGATTAGAATCGAACCCGCATTAAATCAAAGTGTTCAACAGACGCGTTAACGTCAACGTTAAAAGTGACGTCTTTTGAGGGGAAAGTCTTGTCTTTTTGCATACCCAGGGAGAGACAGCAGCATTAAAAAACTTGTTAATAAAAAGCACCGATCTCATTAACAGAAATTCGCTTTCAAATTGTGAAGACGCCAAATGTACCTACGGCAGTACTGCTGCCCTAGCATGGCCACAGTAGAAATGCGAAAGTAAATAAAAACTGTGGAGATAAACTGAAGGTTCCGTTCGGTCGCGGCTAACCTCGGTAAAGGGGTGATAGACGTGCGAGTAAAATACGTGGACTTATACCTCAACCATCTTAATCGCCTGTATGTCACCTAAAAACCGCGTACTTAAAGATTGACACTCAAGTTTGCCGTCTTGGAATTTTACTCGTAGCTCGTCTCGGCTCGTACGTCTGGCAAGACTGCGAGCCGCGAGCCTGGGAACATGGTAATCCAGTGTGAGCCATTCACGTGTGTCACCGACGTCGAGCCTAGTAAGTTCGCGATTGTAAAACCCGCGTGCTTAAAGTTCGTACGTCTATCACCAACGTCTTAAAGATCGAAACGGCATCTTCAGTCTATCTCCACAGAGACCAGAGTTTCTATACTTTCGCATTTCTACTGTGGCCAGGCTAGGGTTGCTGGTGACTTCACTTTAAAATAAACGTTCCAAACACTACTTCAAATTCCAGTATACATTGACATAGAGTAATAAGCTGACAGAGGAAACGGTATCTTACCCACCTTACGAACCTCTGTCAATCAATCAATATTATTGATTGCGTTGATTAACGTATACTATGCGTATACTAATGCGTAGGAACCAAACTAACCTATACTTTCCTAAGATGCAAAGTATTTCGATACCAAATCTCATCAAATCGGTTGACAAGTTAAGCGTGAAGAGGTTACAGACAGACTACTTTTTATGCATTTTTTAAATGTTTTACTAATAATAATAAAAGTTTATAATTGTTTTTTAGGGTTCCGTACCCAAAGGGTAAAAACGGGACCCTATAACTAAGACTTCATTGTCTGTCCGTCCGTCCGTCCATCCGTCCGTCCGTCCGTCCGTCTGTCTGTCTCCAGGCTGTATCTCAAGAACCGCTTTAGCTAGACTACTGAAATTTTCACAGATTATGTATATATGTTGCCGCTATAACAACAAATACTAAAAACAAAATAATAATAATATTTAAGGGGGGCTGCCATACAACAAACGTGATTTTATTGGCCTTTTTTGCTCGATATTAATAATGGCAACAGGTAGGCACTTGAAATTTTCACAAAGGCCTTAATTATATGTATACTTTAATAATTAATAATAATATTTAAATAAAATGAAAAATTAAGGGGGGCTCCCATACAAAAAACACAATTTTTGGCCTATTTTGCTCTATAACGGTACGGAACCCTTCATGCGCGAGTTCGACTCGCACTTGGCCGATTTTTTTTATGTCCGATACTGTACTCGGCGAAACATTGCAGTAGCGGTCATTGATTCCCTGTCAAAACCGCGATTGACAATGAAGTGTCAGATGTTGTCAATCGCGGCTTTGTATTATGTATAGAAAATGACAAGTTTTTGACAGGGAGTCAATGACCGCTACCGCCATGTTTTGCCGAGTACAGTATATAGTTACGAGAAAAGTAAATGCTTCGAAAAATTCCTTCGGTTATTTTTATCTTTTACCCAAACTGGTAGAAGATCTAATATCTTTATTTACCTACTCATTAATCACTCTGTCGCGAGCTACTCTGTAATTTCCCATAAATAAACATAGAGTAATGATTGCTCTACATAATGAATGGTTCCCGTAGCGGCTCTACGTCGTAGCGCGTAGAACCGCTACGGTGTAGATGATAAACTACGATAACATGGCGCGCCCCTTCAAATTACTGTTTCAATGTGTGTAGTCACATACTTATGAAAGAATTTGTATCATGTATAAATCAACCACTACACGTAATATTTCACATGTCACTTATTACCAAAAGAATCATGGCCAAATTTGTACAGGAGCTGGACTCGACTTTTATTTTTGATGTCCCAAAATAAACTTTAGTTAAATTTGGTTGTTCTTATGCTCTAAACATAATTCCGTTTGAGATTTATGTCTAAATAGCCACGATTTTTTATAATAATTAATAACGTTTACAATTATTTTGAGGTTAGACTTAAGAACTACCTTTTTCCCGACTGCGGTGTAGCCTACAAGTGTATATTCGGCGATCTCGTTTCTAATTATTTCAATTTTACCTAGAATATTACCCAAAAAATAGAACGAATGCGAATGATCGCCGGCTGTCAGAACATAACGAAACTAAATATATTGATATTTTTTTGTGGCTATTTAAAGACACATATCTAATGATTTTCGATGCCTTAAAATATAAGGGAATTTTTGATACTAATGGCATATCGGGACGCCACCGCCCACCTGGTACGATTTGGCCATTGTTCTTTGTTGGTCAACTAATCAAAACTAGCTGACCGCGCAAGACAACGCACATCAAACGTTTCGAATTTTGGAGGGACGCGCCATGTTATCGTAGTTTATCTCTAGCACTTATGTGTATAGTTAAGCTTATTTAGCGTTGATAGTAATTACTGATTTCAATATAACCATATTATATAGTAAGCTAGCTGTCCCGGCAAACGTTGTTTTGCCATTTAAAATATTTCTACTTCATCAGTTGATACAAATTCTTACCCCCTCTTTTGTCCCCTAAGAGGGGGGGGGGGCGAAAAATTGTATACACCAGATGTCAAGTTGGAAAAAACAGTTAATAATATGTCAAAGTAAGTCCATTAAAGAAAAAAGTTTGATACAAAATCTGACCCCCTCTTTGGTTCCCTTAGAGGGGTGGGGGGGGGGGGGGGGGGTATTTTTAGTCACCAGAAGTTGAGTCAGAAGAAGACAAATATATCTGTGAAAACCGTATGCAAATCGGATCAGTAGTTTTCGTGTTAAAGTTTTGCTTTTTGCTATCTATACATAAGGTGACCATACGTCCCGCTTTGGGCGGGACAGTCCCGCTTTGAGGCAGTCTGTCCCGCTGTCCCCCACGAGGCCGAAATTGTCCCGCTTTTGCAAACAGACCAAACGACAATAATTTAAAAGTATTTTTATGTTTGAAATGCCTGTGCAATGCACGGAGCTACTACTAAGAGCTCCGTGGTGCAATGCCTGGAAGTAACGCATTACAGACAACAAATGTCTTCTGACATATTTTGCTCGATATCAAACCTAGACGTTCCGCGCAGCTTCGCCCGCGTAAATTAAAAATTCCACAGACAAATTAGCCCAAAAAATAGCCTATAATCCTTCACGTGGTCTGTGGTTCTTTTTATCTGTGCCAAATAACATAGACATTGCTGCAGTAGTTCGTGAGACATTTTTTTTCAAATAATTTTTCCGGTTTTACTACATTTTCCTCTGTTTCGTCGATTTGTATTGGCGTGATAAAATGAAGCCTATAATAGCCTTCCTCGATAAATGAGCTATCTAACACTGAAGGAATTTTTCTAATCGGTTATCGGACCAGTAGTTCCTGAAATTAGCACACATGAATTACATATTCATGTGTGCTAATTTCTAAATTGGGGGAGGGGGGAGGGGGGGTTGGATTCTGTATTTGTCCCGCTCTGACAAAAAAAATAATGGTCACGTTATCTATACATATCTATACATATAGTAAAACTGTAGAAATGACGATTCTGTACATTAAAGATATTCAAAAAATAATAAGTGGAGGGTGTCACCACATCGCTATATAAGCCAAAAATGTGGTCAGTTTTTTTGTCTGTCTGTCTGTCTGTATGTTTGTTCCACTATCACACGAAAACTACTGATCCAATTTGAATGCGGTTTTCGCAGATATATTTGTCTTCTTTCAACTTAACATCTGGTGCATAAAAAAAATTCCCCCCACCCCTCTAAAGGGACAAAAGAGGGGGTCAGATTTTGTATAAGACTTTTGCTTTAACACGAAAACTACTGATCCGATTTGAATGCGATTTTCGCAGATATATTTGTCTTCTTGCAACTTAACATCTGGTGTATAAAAAAAATTTCCCCCACCCCTCTAAAGGGACGAAAGAGGGGGTCAGATTTTGTATAAGACTTTTGCTTTAACACGAAAACTACTGATCTGATATGCATACGGTTTTCGCAGATATATTTGCCTTCTTCCAAGTCAATATCTGGTGTATAAAAATCACCCCCCCCCCCCCCCCCACCAAAGAGAGGGTCAGATTTTGTATTAAGTAAACTTTTTTCTTTAATGGACTTACTTTATATTATTAACTGTTTTTCCAACTTAACATCTGGTGTTACATAACATTTTCCCCTCACCCCTCTTAGGGGACAAAAGAGGGGGTAAGTAAATGGCAAAACAACGTTTGCCGGGACAGCTAGTGTATAATAAAACTGTAGAAATGAAAATTCTGTACATTAAAGATATTCAAAAAATAACAAGCGGGGGGTGTCACTACATCGCTATAGAAGCCAAAAATGTAGTTAGTTTTTTGTCTGTCTGTCTGTCTTTATGTTTGTTCCAATATCACACGAAAACTACTGATCCAATTTGAATGCGGTTTTCACAGATATATTTGCCTTCTTCCAACTTAACATCTGGTGTATAAAAATTTTTCCCCCCACACCACTAAAGGGACGAAAGAGGGGGTTAGATTTTGTATAAGACTTTAGTCTTATACAAAATCTGACCCCCTCTTTCGTCCCTTTAGATTTTGTATAAGACTTTTGTTTTATACAAAATCTGACTTTCGTCCCTTTAGAGGTGTGGGGGGAAAATTTTTTATACACCAGATGTTAAGTTGGAAAAAGGCAAATATATCTGCGAAAACCGCATTCAAATCGGATCAGTAGTTTTCGTGTGATAGTGGAACAAACATAAAGACAGACAGACAGACAAAAAACTAACTACATTTTTGGCTTCTATAGCGATGTTGTGAGTGACACTCCCGCTTATTATTTTTTGAATATCTTTAATGTACAGAATTTTCATTTCTACAGTTTTATTATACATTTGTGTAGATAGCGGTCGCCTGCGGCTCCGCCCGCGTGGATGTCGGTTACCGCTGCAAAAAGCCTACCCAGAAAAGACACGGTCAGCAAAATGATTCCCAGGTCAATTCACAGAAACATCGACGACGCAGTCATTTTTCGCAGGCTGCACAGATTGTCTTTCTGGGGATGTTAAAGGTGTTAATAATGAGAATATTTAAATGTAATTAATAATAAGTTTTCACTTCTGACGCTACCGTCAGAAAACAACGGGTTGCACTCCGGGACTACTCCCGGAGTGCAACCCGTTGTTATAGGATAGATAACTAAAGCGATTATTGTAGAGCTTTTCTATAAACAACATTAATAATATTGACGTTAAGTTATTTTCATGTAACATAATATACTGATGGTCGGGAGCTCCGACCCGTGATAGAGCAAACATTCTTTTCGTAAATCTATTCCTACTAATTTGAATGTTTGGCCCTGGGATTTACATAATATTTATCGTTAGTGCAAAATAATTTTTTACAGGAAATTGGAGCCTTTTGAAGGGTATAGGCAAATCAGTAGGGATCATTGGTATTCTTGGTATATGTAATATGTTATATGAGCCAATTCACCAGCTGCAGGGCCGGTCATAATAATCTTCGCTACTGCGCACCCCCCGCCTTGGTAGCGCCCACTTCGAAACGGGCGTAAATCGCAATTTTTAATTTCGCCAGAACTTCTAAACCAAACGTCCAATTTTAATCATTCAAAGACCAAATATTATCTACATAAACTGTACTTAGTAATGAAATAATTCATTTTGATAAAGATTAATAGCATGAGTAAAATAAATGCGTTTAAATGTAGTCCAAAAAAAATCAAGATTTTTAAATAAAATAATGGTTGTTGTACCTCATTTAACATAGATAGGTATAGTGTGTCGCGGACTTTTTTGTAGATATTTAAAAGATCTACATTTACTTAGAACATTGTATGGTTCTATCTTTTATAGTTTAGGCAGCGTACGCAAAATAAGTAAATTTTCTGGTTATTTTTTTTTCACCTTGTGTCAGAAAAGCCCAAATATCTTACGGAACCCTATATTTTCCCAAATAAAATGTAGCCTATGTTACTCATAAATAATGTAGCTTTCGAATGGTGAAAGAATTTTTAAAATCGGTCCAGTAGTTTTTGAGCCTATTCATTACAATTAAACAAACAAGCAAACAAACAAAGTTTACCTCTTTATAATATTAGTATAGATAATGATAATCTAGAACTTTCTCGTGACTCCGTACTAGTGAAATCTCACGGAAGCCATTTTGTCGATAAAAGTCTTTTATGTCCCTGCTAGAGATTTATAGAATTATAATATAATATCTATGGACACTTCACACCACGTCAGTCTGGCCTCGTGATAAGTACCTGATCTTTTTTAAATAATATCAATGGAAAATATCTATGAAGAATATCAAAGTAATAACCTAAATTTAAATCAGCTAGTAAATGAAATATTTTTTTAACACTAGAGCAGATGATGATACTTACTTAAATATCTTATTTATAGTTTGCTAATATTGCTATAGACAAAATAAATGTATTTACTCTGCATACTGCACAGTGTAAATGACGTTGATATCTGCAAATGGTTATAAGCGGACTGGCCGCGCAGTGACAGTTGACAGTTGACACCTGACAGTTGACATCATCTGTCAAAAGCTGCGGCAGTGCAGATTTATGGACGAAACACTATAGTACAAGTACACTATTGTATATTGTTGCCGGAAATTACTTGGATTCATTTCGATCCATTTCGATTTTTGCATTCATTTCGATCCATCGCAAAACAAAATTTAAAACTGCTGGTTCCTTAGATAACAAATATAAGAAACCCCATATGATATAGATCGGAACGACCCATCGCAAATATGTTGCCACTTAAAACGAAAAAAATAAACGAAATCACATACTATATGTTACTGGACGAAATATACGGGGCCTAGAGGCCTAACTCGCTCTTAAGCACTCAGTGAGAAAATACGATCTTTTCTGGACACAGCCTTAGTAATTCTGCGAGCCTAGTGATTCAGTGCGTCGCGCGGTGCGAGCTGACCCCAAAACTAAAAAAAATACGACTTCTTTTGTTTTAATCCAGATTGCGACCGACAATGGCGGGTGACATTTCAACAAGACTTCATAATTTGTTAATTAAATAAAAAACAGGCCTAATTACTGTACTCTCCTTAATTACGAGAGGACAATGGCTTTAACGAACCCAGCCATCTCAATTTTAATTATCGAGAGGCAGAAGTGGAGATGGCGAATTGGGTTGAAAGTTCTTGATGATTGTAATGTCATGTTAATTAATGCTCAAAAATCATGAGGAAGATACGAATTACAAGCATTCAATGTTACAATGTTTGTAATACAATACTGGTCTTACAATTGAGTAGTTATACCTGTTGTAATCGTATGCCAATGTTGTTTTGGCATAGTATAATAATATAATAATAATATAATATCTATGGACGCTTCACACCACGTCAGTCTGGCCCCGTGCTAAGTACCTAAAGGACTTGTGTTACAGGTACCAGACAAAGGAAATATATTTAATACTTTTATACTATACATATATTTAAGATTTTTATTATATAATACACATATTTAATACACATCCAGACCCGGGAACATTGAAAACTTTTTTGTTCCGTCGGCGGGATTCGAACCCGCGACCCCCGGCTTGAGCTACCAACGCGCTCACCACTGAGCCACAGAGGTCGTCAAGTATGCATTGAAACATTCAACAATATGTTTGTTTTTTAAAAGTACTAAAAAGTTTACGCATTAAATATTAAAGTTATGTTACAATAATATTATTACTAAAAGAAAATAAAAAGGTAGTCACAAATAAATAAAAGTTGAAAATCTTTTTACTATATTTTTTAATTATTGACTTCAATATAAACACTTAATTTTTGCTGTCACGCTACTGTTGGTAATCTGAGATAATCACCACTTAAAATGTTATAAACCAGCTAGTTTAAACAAAATATAAATAAAACCATGTTGTGTCAAATCACGAAATCCTGTTAAACTGTTTATTATATTGTAATGAGTTATACTCACGAAAACTTATGGTAATTTCGTTAAAAAATGATGGTTTTATTAATGAGGGAGATGTAGCCCGCACTTTTGGACGGGACTTGTATATTTTTTGTGTTGTGAATTTTTCTCTGAACTAGTATTTAAGCATTTATAATAATCGAATGGATAGTCATCTCTCGCTCTTAAAAAATAATAAAAAAAACCAAAAATACAGATAATAATCATTTTGGTGGCCACGATGATGATGATGAACTCACCAGCGAGCGCAACTTGGCTAATCCAAACTAATGTTTTTCAGTTAAAACTTGCTCCAGTCGGTTTATCTTATTTACGGAGGTGTGGTGAGTTCAGAATTGGTTGCGTACAGTCCCTGGCCTGTATACATATCCCTGGCTCGGTACATTATAGTACGGAATACGGGGTATCCATACAGGGCCGCGACCGTACGTTCCAACTTGTATTGTGTAACGAAATGGACTGTACTTTACACGCTGTAATTGGCTAAACTAAGCATATTTGTGCGAGCTCCATACAGTTCTTACAACATAATGTATTCTTGAAGCAACATTTAAACCCAAATTCAGAAACAACAGAACAAAATTAGTACTCGTATTTCGTTTAAATTGTTTTAACATACAACAACTTAAAAGTAAAATAAAAGTCAACAAATTTCATCATCATCATCATAATATCAGTCTATATTCGTCCACTGCTGGACATAGGCCTCTCTCAATGAACGCCAAGATGACCGATCTCCTGCTACTCGCATCCAACGTGGACCCGCAACTAAACGGAGATCGTCGTCCCAACTCCCACCTAGTTGGAGGTCGACCTACACCCCGATTTCCCAGCCTTGGTCTCCATTCCAGAGTAAGTTTACTCCAGCGATAGTCTGTTGTTCGAGCTATGTTTAACTAAAACAATTTCAAATTCTCAATTTTATGGTAAAAATAAATAAAGAATTTACTACCAAAGGTTTTAGTATGAATATATTTTTTAATTTCCATGTTTTATACGTTTTTTGTGTCTTGTTTGCTGCTTTATAAATCGCTAAGTATAGACAGCTATAATACTACCAATCGACTTAAATTTTTGTTTACATTTTAATCAAAGTGAACTGAAACGGAGTTCAATATAGATTTGATATCAGAATTTACTGCAACTCATTTACATAAACTTGGGGCGAACTGAATCGAATTTGCTGGCTCTGGATAAAGTTGAGTATTGCTGACGAGTATACATAGCTGCACATGGTTATACCAAAACGATGAATATTTGAAATCGTACTTAAGAAATTACACTATAATGAAAACAGGAATAAAAAAACTAACGCGTTTTGTGTAATAAAAAATGCTATTTCGTATTTTTTTATTTGATATAAGGTCAATGTGTCGAAGTCCGTCTGGGAGGTAAGTCCGTCTATCGGCAATAACTTCCACATTTGAACGCCTAGTTTCTTATGGCTCAGTGGGTAAAACAATATTGCAGAGTTAGTTTGACCTAAGAAACAGAAATGTCGCTACTAACTACCTGTTACGAAAAAAACGACCTGCCATTTTTATCCCGATTTTAACTCGCAGTCGGAGTGTAAGTCTCTGCCAAAAAAATGAAAAAAAGTGGGAATACGAAGGAGTTTTTGGAGTTTCTTGGATTAGGTACGTAAGTAATGTTCAATTCGTCAATATCGCTTTAATTTCGTTATTATCACCTGCAACATAATAATATGTCTAACCTAAAATTGCAATAATTGGGAAGTCCGTCTAGTTTGCATAAGGAAAGGCCGTCATATGCCAGTCTTGCCTCGAATCAGATATTGTCAACCATTTCAGACCTACATGTATTTATTGTTAATTTGCATTAAAAAATAGGACTACTAGATCATAGCATTGCCCAAAGAACAAGGGGCATTTTTGTATGGGACCCGTACCCAGGCTGTAGTACGTTGAGACATATATCAAGTGAAAGGGCTTGAAAAGCTGTACATATCTCTAATCCATGGGAGAAAAAAGTTAACGAGGGTAGAAGGTAAGAAAAAATTACAAAAAAACACCCTGTATTATTGCATCAATTTCTAGTGTTGCTGGTAAGGAATCATTTCTTGAAAGTAATCATATATGACAAACTTAAGGAAAGTGTTATATTTCAGTATAATATTGTTTTATATTTTAAAGAAATGTATGAGAAAACAATAAAACCTCAAAAATCTAACCTTTCCTGGATTTTATCGTACATAATCACTTTGGAGAAATGTTTTATAATTAGCAATACTAGCGAATGGCGCAATAATACAGAATGTTTAATTTTTTCCAAAAATGAAAAAATAACTTCCTGTATTATTGAATTAATTTGTAGTGTTGCTAGTAAGGAATAATTTCTCAAACTCAAGGAAAGTATATCAAAGATATCTATATATCAAAGATTCCGTTTTAGGGTTCTGTAATCAACAAAACTTGGTTGACTACGGTAGCCTAAAACGGAACCCTAACTAGCAGATTTTTTGTATATTTGTAGGCTAATAGTTATATAATTTATGAGTAGCATTGTCCTACAAATAGTACAATCCATATTTTAGGACCATCAAATAAAAGTATGAAATCCTTTCTATTTCTGTTAACTACCACTAATTTCAAGATTTTTCGCAGATAAAAAAGTTGTTTGTCTTATCAAAATGAAGCTACTCACATAAAATTAGCTTGTTAGTAATTAAAAAAAATTGTTCTAGGGCTCACTATTACTGTAAACTGTGTTACTCTCACAGTAAACACAGTTGAGTGAATACTTGTTTTATTTCGAACATACTGCGTAATACGGCAAAATACTCAGTTTTTGCAACATTTTGTGTCGTTGCATCATTAATTGTTTCTTGAATTTAATTTATTTTATCGACAAAATATAATAAAGGATATAATAGTATGTATACAATAGTATATCTATTCAGATTGTTATCTACCATTTTATCTACACGAAAATATTCCGTAGTATATCAAAAAATGTAATCTCCTTTTCCAATTCTCGTAGCAAACATATTGGTGAAATACGATTATTCCCCTCTCGCTGTAGTAAAAAGAGGTAAATATATTTCCCGTCCCCTCCCCGCACCTCCCCATTCAGTCCCCGCTCACTCCCCGCTCCCCACACAGAGAGGAACAAGCAAATACACTCACAAACTCATAAACGAACAACCTAATGCCTCTCGCCGACGGAAGTGAGGTTTATTATGAAATAATACGAAATGTACAACTTCTAAGATCGGAAGAATATTTATGATGAAAAATGTTTTCCCTGGCTTTTATCCCGTAAAAGTTGCTTTTGCGGAAACCTTACATTTTTTTTTTGGATTTTTGTTGCAATACATTAGCTTTGTCCACACTGTGCCTTTTTTTTGTTCATCAAGGGCATGCGTTATAGCGCAGTCAACAGCGAACGCATGCGCTCTGACCGTATCCATAAAACTTTCGCTTTGTTCTATAATGACAATGTTGGCGTTGCGTTCGTTGACGCATTAGCTTTGTCCACACTGGGCCTTTTTTTATTCATCAAGTGCATGCGTTATAGCGCAGTCAACAGCAAACGTGAGGCATGCCCGCGACGCATGCGCTCTGACCGTATCCAAAACTTTCGCTTTGTTCTATAATGACAATGTTAGCGTTGCGTTCGTTGACGCATTAGCTTTGTCCACACTGTGCCTTTTTTGTTCATCAAGTGCATGCGTTATAGCGCAGCCAACAGCGAACGTGAGGCATGCCCGTGACGTGCGTTGAAATCGTAGCGCTCGCTATGACACTTTTCTTTCAACGCGGGTGGATTTTGACGCATTCAATTATTGAATATGCCAAACGAAACTTGAATAAAAAGAAGATGACGAAAATTAAAGATGAAATTGCATAATGTGGACATAGCTATTCGATAATTATTGAATGCGCCAATACGAAAGTTGAGTGAAAGAAAATGACGAAAATTGAAGACGAAAGTGCACAGTGTGGACATAGCTATTCAGCGATAACGTTAAGTGACAATAAATAGAATGTCATTTTTTTGCATTAAGAATTATCTTATCATAGATTATTATTATTATAGATTAATATTGGATACTAAATTCAAGAAATAATATAATTTCTTTATTTAAAAAAGACTATAAATTATATTTTTAAAACAAGAAAACAAGCTATATTAATTTAACATCAATAGCTTGTATAAATATAAAACATATTACATACATAATAATATTATAATTGATATTCTATTATTTTCCTAAAATAAACTTCTCATTTTCTCTATAATATTATATACTAATAAGTAATAACTTTCTGTCATCTGTCACATTTAGGTTTTGTGACTTTAAACTGTTATCTATTAATCTTTCGGGCCACATAAGAGCACCGGACGTGATCGCGACAACAATAGAATACAATAGCATTTCCGAAAATCCGCGATCGAAGGATTAAACACTGTGCAGCTACATAATACCAATTACTCGTAATAGCTTAATAAAGAACATCTAAAATGGAGTCCCATAAAACCGAGTACCAGCAACAATACTCACAGTAAGTTAACCGTAAAATAAGCCTCAATTCCGGCTAAAGGGGTATCTATAAACATTTGAATAAACAGCGTTTCGCTGTTCTTGTAAGCGGCGCGTCGATGTTACATCGAGGGATGTCGCTTTTATGTTTATTTATATTTTATAACTAGATGAAGATGTAACAGACAGACAGACAGACAGACAGATAGACAGACAGACGGACGGACAGACAGACAGATAGACAGACACACTTTCGCATTTATAGTATTAGTATGGATTTAAAATTAGCTGAAAATGTAGTACGGCTATGATGATAAGGTAACAGGGTTAACACTGAATATTGTCTCACTAACTACGACAAAGCTTAACCGAATAATGTTACAGAAAAACCTCATTTTTCAATTAAAATCACACTGTGACATTCATATTTTACTTTAACATAGTAAAAGATTACTTTCAAAATTATTTAAAGACTTATTAATAAGACAAAGGCATTGAAAAATACTTTTGACCTGAACCTTATAAACCTGTTAACCAACAAGGTAAAAGATGTATTAACATAATATTGTTAATATTATCGTGTATATCAAGTTAGAAAATATGTGCATGAGTCTCAGAATTATAGAAAATATCCCTTCTGAATCTATATAATATTAAAAGCGTGTTAATAAGCCGCCAAAAAAGTAAAACATGATCGCACCGTTATCTCTAAAACAATAATAATAATTATTATTATTATCATTGCAATATCCATACCTCTGGTACATCACTGGCTGGAAGTAACAGCCCACTGAGCAGGGCCTACTGGAATTGTTTTCAGATACGACGATGCAATCTTACTCCACTTCTGAAATAACAATTGTGAATATTCGCCATTCAACTTTTATTCATATTTCAATATTCGGTCGCTTGTTTGAAAGTGGTCTTTTGTAACTTATTTTACGAGTATCATTATTTTTTCAAATTAAATCTAACTGTCAAGGAGCTGATAATATAAAAATACTATACTAGTATAGCAGTAATAACTGAACTCTAAGAAATGTTTATTTTTTGTCCCTAAATCAAAACTATCCTATTATCCTTTACCAGGACTGAAAGTAACTCCCAAAATACAGGTTCAGCGTAAATTATTGGACTGACAGACACATGTTCGTATTTATAATATTAGCACCCATCTATTGTGTATTCTTTAAAGTAGCTTTAGTCCTCCTCAAGAGTATAATAATTGTAAAATACCACGAGTCCAGATTGATGTGATGGTATTACGTAGACATACCAGCCATAGACGTCGCGGGCAATTTCACGGTTCCTTGAATATTTCTCGTTTCAAAACAATTTAAAGAAAATTTCCTTTTCTCAAAAGAGGACTTTATTATATTTTCTTTGTCACTATTTGCATCGTTATTTTTATAACTTACTGATTAATAGTGGCAATAAAATAAACAAAACATTGATTGTAATCTCCTTATATTATCTTCTCTTATATATAAAAATGGATTTTCAAATGTGTTAGTCGCGCTAAAACTCGAAAACGGCTGAACAGATTGGGCTGATTTTAGTCTTAAAATATTCGTAGAAGTCCAGGGAAGGTTTTAAAGTGACACGAAGTTCACCGGGACAGCTAGTATATATATATATATATATATATATATATATATATATATATATATATATATATATATATAAAATTCTCGTGTCACAATGTTAGTTACCGTACTCCTCTGAAACGGCTTTACTGAATTTTACCAAATTTTTTATGCATATTCAGTAGGTCCGAGAAGCGGCTACTAGCTACTTTTTATATTGATAAGTGCATATTTTGTTGAATAAATAATAGTAAATTATTACAACTCGAGACTGACGGCGACCATTGTTTGTGCGACGGGATAGCGATTGAAGTTGCCATGGCGACATACTTAGTCACTTCAATAAAATAATATGGGTGAAATACTTTAAATTAAATGGCAAAGCAACGTTTGCCGGGACAGCTAGTATAATGTACAAACAAACAATTCTATAGTAGGAAAACCATGATTGTTCCCATAATTGTGAAGTTGTCGATAGCATACACAACTGACGTTGGTCATGGGTCATACCAGGAAAACATAACCCGGCTGAAAGTGTTGCGTAAAAAGTATTTTGTTATTTAGCAAGTAATTTTCCAAGAAATAAATAATGAAATTAGATGTGGAGAATCAAGCGGCGAAGATATATCAGGCTGTCACCGCCCGTGTAGGAGGGATTCGCGTAAATAATATAAATTTCATCAATTATTTAGGGCGTCAGGTAGGGCGGCAGGGCGGCGAGGGCGACGGAGGGGGGCGGCGTCAGCTCTACCCAAACAACTAAGCTCAGGTTAAAAATCGCGGCTCTGTCAGGGCTTATCTGTTACGGGATCCTTTGAAAGATCGGCTTTGCGTAGCGTGTGAGTCACAGGCGGTAGCGACTATGCGAAGTAGGTTAAAAACTACTGGGATGATTTTGACGAAATTAGGAACAGCCATAGACTTCACCTTGAGAAAAAGACACTGCGTTTGGTTTGGATTCTTTTGAACTGGTACATTTTTTTATATTTTGAAGTTGGTACGAGAAGCTTTTCTAGTAACAATGGTCAATGATGACCTTTTCTTCATGATTTTCTATGACAAAACGATATTTATTTTGGGAAACCTCTGCACTGTATAATTATGTACTTATTATACAATTTTTTTTGTTTTTGTCTATCAAGCCACTTTTCTGTTGTATCAGACGATGACCAATCGTGTATAACATCCATATACACAGTCACAGTGCTGCTCTTTTTATTGCTAAGAATATAAGTCTATAACTTAAACCACACCTCCGCTAGCTCTAAGTCTCGCGTTGCTCGCGGTAGTGGTGCACATTTATTTTATTACCTCACCCGAGACCCTGCATCAACTTACACAAGAGGTAGAAGGAATTTATAAGGACTTTAAAGTTAAACTGTCGGGAAATCTGCATACTCAACGACCGAATACTAAAAACGCTACTTACGATGCTGCAAGGATGTTTGGCAGAAAAGAGAATTATCTTCTAAAGGCATCTTGTAAAGTATCACTTGAGAGAAGTTGCGCATCTACGCCCTTCTGTCTATGTTGTCCTAGTAATGATTTGCGTGTGAGCATTATAATCATAATTTAAACCGGTATCATATTTTATTATAGTTGTTTAACAGTGTTACAAAATTCTTGTAGAGTCTGATGTGCACTGCAATCTTTACTGAAAGGTGACGAAAAAAGATGCGATAGATGATAAAATACTGACAAAAAAATGGATTTTATTCACAATTGCAAAGATAATCTCTGATAATGATCTGACTTCTCAAGGAGTCAACGAAGCATCTTATTAGCGGGGCCAGAAAGAATAATTATGATTTTTGATGGATAAAGTTGGTATTGTGTAAAATCAACTTTTTCCAAATTGTAACTTTTTGCCTAAGCTGTCAATTATCTGGTTTTAATGTATGTCGTCAATATTGTAGGCAAATAAATCACAGTAGGTTGTCATGGAGGCTTGGGGATCCTCACTCAATAGCTAATAATGTATGAAAACACGTCCTTCTTTTGCCTTTTCCTCCCACACACAGTACTTTGTGAGGCACATTTAGAATTCTCTCTGTGTTGCTTTAATATGTAAGTGACGATCATAATTTATAAGACCATTGACTAAACTACCTGAAGCGACGGAGGTATTAACTTTAAAGGCATGTAGAGCCCTCTTCACATTGTATATACTATATATAACATAGCCACGATAGCTTTTTTCGCGTCGATCATGGGCAATTAAAAATATTAAAATGCTCCAATTACTTCAGTATGCATCAACATGTTCGTAATCTCCTATGTTTCTCCATCATC
Organism: Polyommatus iphigenia; assembly: GCA_963422495.1. Taxonomy (NCBI): domain Eukaryota; kingdom Metazoa; phylum Arthropoda; class Insecta; order Lepidoptera; family Lycaenidae; genus Polyommatus; species Polyommatus iphigenia. Next base: position 12,939,164 of record OY730181.1, on the reverse strand, counting down.
ACCTATGGCCAACATTAAGCCAGCCGATATTAAAAAGGTCGAGTGGTAATTCAAAATACCAGGCATACATAACGCCACATTTTGTAAATTAAATCGGCCACCAGACACCGACGATAACAGGGCAGTAATGAAGTTTATTGTGAGCACGCGCTCCTAAACACTAGAGCTAAACGTGGGTTAAGTTTGTATTAATATATTATATTCTGTGGTTTAGTATAGGGCCAAGTATATTTATATATTTAGTTGTTAACAGTTACAAATAGAGAAATCCTCCATATTTTAGGATCATCAAATCGAAATATTCCTTCTATCACTGTTAGCTACCACTTTCGAGATTTTTCGCAGAGATAAGTGTTGTTCGTCTTATCAAAATGAAGCTACTCACGAAAAATTACCTAGATAGTAATATAATTGTTCTAGGGATCCTGTACTATAATTAAATACCAGGAATAACAAAAAATATTATGCGCTTTTAATTAATGATTATTGGCAGATGGCAACACTTTATGTTATATTAAGACGTTGTAGAAAATTTAATGACTCGCCGAATTTTCTAGACCTCGTCCAAAGATTCTTGCAGCTGAGTATCACAAAATTAACACAATATTTTACAAATAAAGCGTTGTATTAACCCATCAAGCCCCGTAAGGACACCGGTGAACGCGACAACAATAGAATACAATAGCATTTCCAAGAATCCCCGATCGAAGGATTAATCCTGGGCTAAACTACATACACACAAACATAATATCATTCACATTAAAACCTGTTATTCATAAATCAAGTAGTATCTGCGTGAAAAATAACTAATATTTAGCATTTTCTACATTCAAAAATTTTCTGTTCTCACTTCATGAAACGTACTTTAATAAAACGAATGGCAAAGAAATGAAAGCACACGGTATTCAGAATTTTGCTTTGAAATTGTCAAAGTTTAGAGCGAACCACCGAATTACATTTTCGGCCGTTTTTAAGGCCGTGTTTCCACTGACGCGGAGCGGAGCGGAGAGGAGCTTAGCGGTGCCCGAATTGACCAATCGTGCTATTCCAGCGGAATGACAGCGAAGCGGAGCGAAGATTTCGAGCATGGTGATTTGTCAATTCGGCACCGCTAAGCTCCTCTCCGCTCCGCTCCTCGTCAGTGGAAACACGGCCTAACACCCGACCCGACGCAATCACTCTATTCATACTACCCGACGCAATTTATGTCATTTTAAAGTTTTCACACCCTGACGCGACCTAAAGTCCAAACATGCGATACTCAGCTTTTTTTAAGCTATCGCATAGCTTTTAAGACGGGCTTTGAGAGCGGCGACCGAATCAAGAAATTCATAACAAAAGAAACCTAAAGGCTCGTCCACATTTTTTTTTATTAAATAAGGGGGCAAACGAGCAAACGGGTCACCTGATGGTAAGCAACTACCGTCGCCCATGGACAATCACAACATCAGAAGAGCTGCAGGTGCGTTGCTGGCCTTTTAAGAGGGAATAGGCTCTTTTCTTGAAGGTTTGCAGGTCGTATAGGTCCGGAAATACTGCTGGTGACAGTTCGTTCCAGAGTTTTACAGTGCGCGGCAGAAAGTTACGCGAAAAACGCACTGTGGAAGACTGCCACTCATCAAGGTGATGAGGATGGTATGTTTTTCGCGTGGGACGATGGCGAAAAGTTGCCGGTGGTATGATTCCGAACAATTCCTCAGAGCACTCCCCGTGATACAACCGATAGAGGATGCAGAGTGAAGCTACATCTCGGCGTAATTCCAAGGGGTCCAAGCTGTTTGAAACACTATGGCAGTCAACAATTCGAGCGGCCCTTCCTTGGATACGATCCAGAGGGAGCAGTTGGTATTTAGGCGCCCCTGCCCAGAGATGAGAACAATATTCCATGTGAGGCCGAACCTGCGCCTTGTAGAGTTGTAAGCGTTGGTCCGGACTGAAGTACTGTCTCGCTCTGTTAAGAACACCAAGTTTCTTCGAGGCTAATTTGGCCTTACCCTCTAGATGATATCGGAACTGGACTTCGCTCGATATGTTGACGCCAAGTATCTCAATGCTAGGGGAAATGGTTAAAGATATGCCCTCGAACTGAGGATATACGACCATTTTGCGCGATCAGATCTCCGATCAGATCCAGATCTCCGTCGCGATCATCGCGCCGTATCAAGTATGCGTATCATAGTGTAGACGCCTATTAGATCATTCTGCCGATCATGCGTGTATTTGATATGACACGTATCAGATACGCGGTTAATAGCGATCGGGGCGTATCATGATACGCGTATCATTTTCATATGCTTCGATGATACGCGACGGAGATCTGATCGGAGATCTGATCGCGCAAATGATACAAATGTGGACGCTCCGGTGCAGCGTTGCCAGACACGGTGTTTGTGTGCGGACGTATGCGAATTATAATTGCATAAGTTGTTTAAAAATGCTATACTATAATGCTATTAAGCTAATAGCTTTACCGCGGCAGTCCCCGAGTGCCACACGTATTTTTTATCGGCACGAAGTTCCTTATGGCGCGTTCGGCGTTGCGAAAGGAGGCTAGACAGAACGATATTTGACCTCGACACTTTTTTATTAGTACCTGCATAGTAGGGGCAGAGGGCGTTGATGATTCTGTGTGTCAACTAGATGGCGGGTTTGAGAATAAACATCAGCGACGCGTTGTTAGTATTCCTTTACGTCAATTATAGATAGCCTTTTTTAAATTTATTTGAGTGCGTATGTATACAGATTTTTTGAACATAAGAAATAACTTCGTTCCATTCGGGTGTCCCTTGACACTTCTCAAGTTTTTTCTACACAAATAACGAGTTCGTTCTGTCTAACGTCGGCTGAGCTATATTAAGGTTTTCACACTAGATCCGATGCCACATCCTTACATGATGTGTAATCCGACCCGATGCAATCTCGTCAGCTATTTTTAAGTCAGACTCAATCCGACGCGAGCTCTCTAATCATCCAAGCCGATGCAATCTCATAACTATTTTAAGTCCTTACACCCGAACTAACGTAATCTCTCAGATATTAATTATTTGTCATGTCTCCAGCAGCAGCTTTAATATTTCAAAAAATCTGACCTAACAGTTTTCACACACGTACCTATATTATGTCGCAATCTCTTGAAACATTGGTCCCAACGCAATCTCTTCTCGGCATTTGGGGTAACAGCACGCATTTTTTTTCTAAAGCTTAAAATTGATAATATAGGTGTAATACTGCATACGCATTCTATTCCATGATTAAGCACACGTACGAGGGCTGCTATTTATGTATCCGGAACTGGCCACTTCCAAGAACAATATTTAAAAAGTAATTACAACATTTGAAAATAGAACTCTTTGGTTGAAGAATACATTTTGTTTCATGTGACTGTCAATTATTTTTCCATTGTGGCGTCATTTTGAAAATTGCGTGTCTTCATTTGCCATGGATTTAACGCGTGAACATTTTCGTGCAATGATTTACTACGATTTTCGGCGTGGGCTAAATCAACAACAGTGCTTTATTCAACTCACCGCAACTTTTGGAGATGAAGCACCATCAAAAATCACTGTTTATCACTGGTACAGTGAGTTTAATCGTGGGCGGTCTATGCTCACGGATGAAAATAAAGAAGGTCGCCCAAAAACAGCTGTTGTCCCACAAAATATTGATGCTGTGCGGGAACTAATAATGCGTGATCGTCATGTTACATATCGCGAGATAGAGGCATCTTTAGGCATAAGTATGACGAGCATACATAAGATATTACACGAACATTTGGCTGTAAAAAAAATATGTTCGCGTTGGATTCCGCACAACTTGACAATCGATCAAAAACGGGCTCGTCTCGATTGGTGCAAAAAAATGATAAAAAAATACAACCGTGGTACGTCAAAAGCCGTTTATAATATCTACACAGGTGATGAATCTTTGATCTATGCATATGACCCCGAAACTAAACAACAGTCAACGGTGTGGGTGTTCCAAGATGAGCCGAAACCAACAAAAGTTACTCGTGCAAAAAGTACTTTGAAGCAAATGGTCGCCTGTTTTTTTGGAATTAATGGACATGTGGCTACAGTGCCATTAGAGAATCGTAAAACGGTTAATTCTAAATGGTATACGACCATTTGTTTACCAGAAGTCTTTGAAGAAATAAGAAAGGACAACCGACAACGCAGAATCATATTACATCACGACAATGCTAGCTGTCACACCTCAGCTGAAACAACTCAGTTTTTGGAGGGTCAAAAGATCGAATTGACTGGTCATCCGCCGTACAGCCCTGATTTGGCACCTAACGATTTCTTTTTATTTCCATACGCGAAGAACAAATTACGTGGTCAACGTTTTTCGAGCCGCGAAGAGGCTGTTGATGCGTTCAAAATGCACGTTTTGGAGATACCTCAATCAGAATGGAAAAAGTGCTATGAGAATTGGTTCCAGCGTATGCAAAAGTGTGTCGATCATCGCGGCGAATATTTTGAAAAGCAATAAAACCATATTAAATGATATATGTTTGTTTCTTTTTTTAATTCCGGATACATAAATAGCAGCCCTCGTATTTCACCATAGGTAAATGTAGTTTGGGACCATTTTGGTTCCCATTAATTCATAATTAGTATTTCTATTTTTTTTTACTTCTGTGCACTTTTACCTCACCTTGTGGGTAAATGTACGCAGTCCTTTTTTTTACAACACTAAAATGCCTGGTACTCAATAAAGTTAAGTTATAAAACAGCATTGTAGCAAATTGCCTAATAAATAATCATTAAAAAAACTTATTTTCTATAATTGCCTTTATAATAATATGACACACTTTTCCCTAGCACAAAAAACTTCGAAAAACTTACCAATTTGTGTTTTTTTATATATTTTTCCGAACCAAAACACGCACTGCACAATAAATGACAGCTTAATTATTATGTCGGCTCAAGCGCCGTTGTTTTTGTCAAGAAAGCCCCCCCACCCGCTCTCCCCTTACCGAGATATTGGTACTGCGTACTTTTACCCAGTGAGGCGTTTTACCCCGAACGCTTATATTTTAAATTTTTATACAATCATATCTAAAAATCTGATCCGACAGAATTTCTCAGTTATTTTTAAGTTTTCACACCCGATCCGATATAATCTCTGCGACACCCGACCCCACGCAATCTGCCGGAGATAATGTCTATCTCGACGATGAAAAGCTACATCAGCTAATGAAAACTCTAAATTATTCCAGTATTCCATCTAATGAAGATTTCACATTATACAAAATGAGATGTTGCCCGCAACTTCTTGTCGTTTAACTAACTAATAGCTTGTATAAACTTGGAAGAGCGCTGTTGCCCGATACAGGCTATCAGCCTACTAGGCGACTTCGATTTTTGTTCTTAATTTAATCCTTCGATCGGGGATCCTTGGAAATGCTATTGCATTCTATTGTTGTCGCGATCACCGGTGCTCGTATGTTGCTTGAAGGATATTATGTATGTGTTTGAAGAAAAATAAATTTTATTATTATTATATCATTATTCAAAAAAAAACTTCGCGCGGGAACCGTACCTATATCTTTTTACGATAATATTTCTATGCACTTTTCGTGGACTCAAATTCTTCATTACATCAATCAAAATCAATTTACTGTGCTTCTTTGATATTAGCGAGTGTATTGGAATTTGTGGGAAAAACCTGGTATTTATGGGAAAAACCTAGTATTTTATATCTCCAGCTTAATATCCTTCGCAGCTTTTATTTATCGTTATTATTTCCTTTCATTTGTGAAGTGTGACCATCGCTGAAGTGGTTATTTATCATTCGTAGATCACACTTCTATATCAATCACGCTATACACTCAGAAAGCAAAAGTAAACCTTATACCTTACAGTTAGGGTTGAAATCGCAACAGCTGATGTTGCCCATTAGATTGTGCGAGCAAACATTTCAGGCAGTATGAAGTACAGCGTCAAACCGACACGCTGTAAATACTCTGTAAGTTTATGCTAACCTAGTACCCGGTAGATATTACACCTAGTTTATGATGCTCAAATATCAACGATACTAATTTGAGTAGATAAACAATGGGAATGGACTTTCAATTTAATCAAGTATTTGAGTAGCCAACATTTGAGTTAAAGTTCATTTTTCAGTATTTTGCGTAGCTATGCAGCTGGGAGCATGAGGTTGAGCGGGCCCAATTTTGCCGGGGTTTCTTCCAAGCGCACCCAAGTTTAGAAACTAAGATAAGAATTATTTCCTACTATGTTATGATTAAACCCCTATTTTATCTCATAAAAGGCTATGTAACATATTGTTATTAAATGTAGGAAAGGACAAACAACATTATTAAGTGACCACCGAATTTTCATTAAATGAAAAACTTTAATAAGTCAGCTCAAAATGAAGCGATGGCGGTATACAGGCGCTCGCTTTATTAAAAACGGATTGCAGTTAATTTGAACTTTTTATTCGCACTGCATTTTCTCTGTAAGAATTCAATTCAATTTTATCGCGATGTGGGTCGGAGTTTTGGAGTTTTTGGGCCTCATATAGGGCAAAGGGCCAAAGCAAACGAGGCTCATTCATAGCATAGGGATTATAATATTAGTTTTACTAGTTCAAGCGTCTTTTACCTTAAAATTTATGCAAAGAACGTGCGAGAAACGAGAAATTATAATGATTCAGGTTCATAAGAAAATAAGTTGACGTTCATATCGTGCTCAAACCTTACAATTTATATTTTAACAGACAACATACAAACAGATATACACACTAAGATATTAGTATATTAGTGCCATATTATTAGATATGACATTGTAAATATTGTATATACTAAAAGTTTCACTTACCCGTTACAATATTTGAAATATGAGATTGTACAATAGTAAGATAAAGTCCGCCATTTGCGTGTAAATCAGTTCACTACTCAGAAACTAAATACAACCGAATACTTCAAGCTCCGATTTATACGGAGTATTTTAGGTATACCGTATATCTCCATACGTATTTTCCAGAATTTTCGACGTAATTAGGTACAAGCGAGCATTGAGCACGGAGCGGCACAAACAAATCCCGGTTTCGAGCATTTTCGACCGATTTCGAGCATTTTCGAGAACATCCGAAGCCCTCCATAATTCATAGATCTGACCACAGTGGCCGGTCGAGTACTCTTCAGATGTAGATTTAGGAAATACTGAATATGCCACAACATTTTATTTGAAAATAAATCTAAGTACAAACAATGCCTAGGTATTTTAGCAGATTTATATAATTTGAAATCAAAATAATGTATGAATTTCACCAACCTTTAACACTATTATCATTAGGTTTGTTAGAGACATATTTATTGTTTAGCGCTTCTACTTCATCTCTTGTTAAAGAAATATTGCAAAGTTTTTAGAACCTTAGGGCCCTAAACTTTGGTAAATACATAATAGTAAGTTTGGTAAATTACATTTGCAAAGTAGACCTAACAATATCAGCTTTAGGCTCAATTTATACCGCCGCGAAATGGAACGGAATGGAAGCGTCAATTTAGCCTCTTGCGAGGGCATTGGCATCGGAAGACGCACGGCCAATTTTTTGGCTCGTATAATAATATATTGTGTGTGTTGTACTGTTGATATAAAACACATTGTGCTATGAACAGTTTCGTTGCAAAAAGTCGCTTCCGTTCCATTCCGCGGCGGTATATGTACAATTTGTACACTCTTGTAGGAGTAAATTAAACACAGAATACTGTATCACTCTGCACTACCACTCGACTGGCTCGTGGATGATAGAAGAAGTGATCGTCAGACCGAAGTCGAGCGACCACTCTCCTCTCCCCACCACCTACTGCCTACCCAAGTAGGCGGGGCATATCTTTATTTATCAATACACTACATCATAAATTGAGCTTTATACTTAGTGTTTTATTCTCTGCCACATCTACTCCTAGCTCTATCCCACTCGAACGCCTAATGAACATTCGGAGCCTCCTACTCCAGGACTGACTCAAACATATAAAGTGGCCTGGAATCAGTTCAGGTCTAGATCATTAGGCTTCGTTTCCACCAGAGACGTGTTGCGAGGAATGTGTTTTTAAGATCCAATAGAATCGCTGCGCTGAGCGAGGTCACGTCAATGAAGCGATTCTATAGCTTCTCAAAAACACATTCCTCGCAATACATCTCTGGTGGAAACACAGCCTTAGTCCTGAAGTTCTTTTGACATCTAAAAGAGAAGAGACCATTTTAGAGTTTGAAAAGTAAGGTACTTTTAAGTAAGCTTAACTAATATTATACATCAAAAGGCGGCTGTGACATCCGGACGGACAGACAGACAGACATGACGAATCAAAAATCTAGATAGATACTTCGTACGGGGTATGTTATGCCATTTAAGTCTTATATATGTCTACTATTTAACCACCACAGTCTAGCACATATTGTAAGTAGCACACTACGTCATTACCTAGTGCATATTACCACAGCAGTTAAGAGTAACAGTAGTTAATGCTCCCCGTCCAGTTTAACTTATGAACAGTAGGCTAATGGGACCAGTCATTTATTGTAGCTCATGCATTTGCTTTCTCATTCATTAAATTTTTCATTACACTTTTGGTAATAGAGCTTTTAGCGATGCAGTGAAATAAATACATACTCCTTTAGTATATTTTAGTCATAAAAGACCCACACTTTGAATACAGTCGTTAGTACTTACCTGTCATACCTATTTTATCTTTGTCGGTCAAACGACATTTCTGACGTATCAGACTAGACTGGTCATACAAAACCATAATAATTATTATTTGATCTTTTTCTGAGTAAGACCATTTACCATATAAAGGTAAACTAAAACTAAAACTTATAAAATTTTTTAATTGCTTGCTCTCCTAGCTTTTATAAAGCCATTTAAACTAGAAAACTCATCACATGTTAAATTTGATTATTTTATTTAAAGTTTAAACATTAGCAAAAGTGCGTTGCCAGATGTGATAACAGCATCTAGGAAAATCTATTAATTATTTTTAAAATTCGGTTAAAAATTCAAATAAACGTTTTATGAAGCTATATTTTGTCGAAAATACCAGGGCAGCAGAATATACTAGGCAGTAGGCAGTAATATCTGCACGTGACCGCTAGATAACCGAATGTCAACCTAGTTCGGGATGTGCCCCAATCCAGATAACATCTGACCTTATCAGAATTCCTATTACTGGATTTAACTTATAATATGTTATTGCTTTAGCTTCCTAAAGTATTAGAAATATAGCATCTAAGTCAAAAACTTATTTGAATACTGAATTTGGCCCACAACTTCGTTCTACGCTAATTATAGTTTTTTCGTGATAAAAACCATCCCATGTCCATTCCAGGGCTAAAATATGTGTATCTGCCAAAAATAAGTAAAAAAAATATTTGACGGACAGCTTCTTACATAACTGTCGATCGGCCTACCCGTACATTGTACCATCGAGGAAATTGATTCCTAGGCAGTTGACAGACCAACGTCAATGGTCGAATCATGTCAATAATTCAATGTTAATTGTGATCTGTCGGCTGGGTTTGATGTAACGCGACCAAGCTACATAGGTCCCCCATCTGCCTAGGTTTCAAATTCTTTGATAGTACATGGATAGCAAAACATAATCACGGAACCCAAATTATAATGACGCTGTGTGACGTCTGAGATACAATGTAATTTTGGAGGTCAGTTTACGGCATTATATCAACTGTACTAAGAAAAACTTCTCAACAAAAACCCCTAATGACATTGTGCTATCTCCCCCCTACCCCCTCTCTGCCCCCCTCTTTTCCCCCGCCAGCATTGTGTCTAATGCATTCACAGTTTTCACATAATTTCACTCCGCCATCACAGCCGGGCTTTGTTGTGAGTTACAAATGTTATAGAAAAGTTATATATTTATGTATTTACTGGGCGTGACTTTATGTGCAGAAATCCTTGGAGTTTGTTAATTTTGTTGAAAAGTTATTATTTTTAAACTTTCATAATTCATTGATTTCGTAACAGACAGTAAGCAGCCTTTATATTTTTATTGCATTATCTTTTAACCCATCAAGCCCCATAAGAGCACCGGTGATCACGACAACAATAAAATAACAATAGATTTCCAAGAAGCCGCGATCGTAGGATTAAGAAAGATTTTGCCTTTCAAGGACCAGTAAGGTTGAATGTTATTTTATCTAGTAAATTTTCCCAAACGATAACAAATAGTACTTACTACAATTTATTTCAGCTCCAAATTAAGCAAAAATAACGATTTATTGAAAAACTATTTTTAAAAATAATAGCATAAATATATTTTCTTTGCAATTTTCAGTAAAAATGTTCACATTTTCGATAGCATAATGAATAATTCAATAAGCGAACTTGAAGGTAGATAATAAAATGGCGCGGCCGCACGGGGCTTATCCTACCACAGAATAGATAGAGACAGAAGAAGAGATCGTTTTTACTTGCTATAGAACAACATAATTTATTATACTGTTATAGAGTTCGACGACGTTTTGAAATGTTATGTATTGAAAATGTTAAATTTGAAAATGTAGTTGATACAGGTTTTTTTGTAATTGTACTTTAGTCGAACTGTTATTAAAATAACCGCTTACCTACTTGTGAAATAATAGGTGCATTATGCACACCACATACTGTGTAGGGTTGATGTTTTTAAAACGAGGATAGCATCTAAGTAACAACTATTTCTTATGTTACATATGCTTGCTACTAAATATACTTGCAGTTTGTTGCAGTTTGCAACTTTGTTCTTAACATCTCTCAAAAACAATTTTTCATTATAAATATGAAATAGCCACATTTTTTAAGAATAAGCCTTATACGGCCATAGAAATAGACATAAAAGCGAGAAAATAGTTCACTTTTGTACATAATTCCTATCTTCTGCCTGCATATTCTGTGTCGCAGCCCACCTGCGGTGTTAATACACCATTATCGGCGCACTGCTCCCCCGCTGAGTGCTTTACAAGATAATGTCGGAACACGCCGAGTAATGTACAGCGGAATTTAGTTTAACTTCTGATCTCACGTTACAGTAGCAGCCGGTTTTACTGCGGTTAGCTAACGACATCGCTTTGAATGTAATATGGTTCAGTAGTAGAGTTAGGTAATGTATGGTCTTTATTGCTTAGTTTCTGAGCGTTTTTTGACGGAACTTTGTGTATTCAAAAGTGTTGTTAAATCCGTCTTACAAACGATTCTCAGAAATGCGTAACCACTTGATAGTTCAAAAGACGATGTCAAGTCCTTATGTCATTATGTAGGTCAGATATGCCTGCAGGCATCTTCGAAGTGGCAACGCGTTGCTGCCGTAAACTGCCAATCTAGTTACGTTAGTAACATATAATAATTAATATCATTGGTTAAATCTGTAAAAAATTTGACGTTTGCTAATCTAAAACCTCGTAAGCTAGACATAAATTATTGCTTAGTGATCAATCGTTGTTCGTAGCTTTTTAACAAAGAAATACGTGACGTGTACTTAGTATCGCCAGGAACCGTAGATATTCTCATGACACAAAATATCCTATGACCTTTCCCGGGACCGAATTATTATCTATGCTTTACGGTTTGTGACTAGTTTAAAATACTACTATGGTTGGGTTCACATTCGTTGCCGTTCTCACTTTGTAAACGATGATCAATATTTTTTCATTTACAAGTTTTTCAAATAACTCAAATAAAGTCAATTATTCCAATAACTTTAGTAGACTAACCATCAAAGTAGTTGAATTCTCTATTCGATTCTAAAAGCGAAAATGTCAAACTAGTCAAGATCGTAATGGAAAAACGTGACAAAATGGAAAACAGTTGGGGTAAAGTTGGAAGTGTCATTGTGACACCGCGCCGCCGGACAAGCGGGATCAATTCCCGCTTTATTTGTTACAATTGCTTTATTTATAACTTCTGTGTTGTTTTATTTTGTGGGTGGCTTTTTGTTTTTTTATTGCCTAAAATCCTATATCTGAAGGCAACGACCTTTTGTTATTTCGAATCCCTTTAAAGATACTATAGAAGTATATCGTTTTGAAATTGTTCTCGCTTATGCATTCCTAGTCTTGGATTTCAGTTTTGCGTTTATAAGAAACGAGCTTTTGCCCTTTCATACAAACATGTTATACAAATTTTAACCCTTTGGGGTTGGAATTTATCAAAACCCTTTCTTAGCGGATGCCTACGTCATAACATCTACCTGCATGCCAAATTTCAGCCCGATCCGTCCAGTGGTTTGGGCTGTGCTATGATAGATCACCATGTCAGTCAGTCACCTTTTTTTTTTTTATTCGTCCCCCTAACATTATCTGGGCTATTTATTTTCTATTTGTCTATAAATACAATTTGTCTAATTAGCCTTAGATGTAACAATTTTGTTCAATTTTATAATTAGTACAATATTTATGTTATCCAATATAAAATATGCGATGTAATTAACACTAAATAGTCAGTCCTTTGAGTTTTATATAAAATTTAGATAGTGTTTGTTTGTCTGATACCGCTACATGCATATACCGCTAAACAGTGATTCAAATCGCCGAAAACTCTTGAATTAAATTCAGATTATTTAAAAATCAAAAAACCCGACTGCAAAAAATGTTAACAAAAAGAACGAAACAAGACCTAATTCTGCCGGAGGCATCGAATCCATGTTTTAATTGATACGAATCTTGCTTACGAGTTTCATGCCAGGATAAATAGAAGGTTACATAGAAAAATGTAGAAGAAGAAAAAGGATAATAAAATGCAGTCGGAGGCATGTCGCGCCAAGTTTAATATCTATATATATATAAAACTCAAAGGTGACTGACTGACATGTTGATCTATCAACGCACAGCCCAAACCACTGGACGGATCGGGCTGAAATTTGGCATGCAGGTAGATGTTATGACGTAGGCATCCGCTAAGAAAGGATTTTGATCAATTCTACCCCCAAGGGGTTAAAATAGGGGATGAAAGTTTGTATATAATAATACTTCTTAACGCGAGCGAAACCGCGGGCAAAAGCTCGTTAATTCATAAATCATAAAATATTATGCCTCCGACTGCATTTTATTATCCACTTTCTTCTTCTACATTTTTCTATGTAACCTTCTATTTATCCTGGCATGAAACTCGTAAGCAAGAGTTGTATCAATTAAAACATGGATTCGATGCCTCCGGCAGAATTAGGTCTTGTTTCGTTCTTTTTGTTAACATTGTTTGCAGTCGGGTTTTTTGATTTTTAAATAATTTATTTTATTTGCGACTTTTTAGTTGTAGTATTTCGACATTTTTCTATGTAGTCATCTAACCATTTCGACAATCAATCTAATAAAAAATTGAAAAACTGTCGTGTTGATATTATAACCATATATCGTAGGTACACTTAGAAAAGTGTACCTACAATACGTTATAATAGGTACATAGGTTTGGAACTGTTTCAATGTATGTTTCTAGTTTTAAGTACCTACCTACCAAATCATTGTTTTTTTTTAATACTTTGTCATTGAATTTTCATCTTGTTTCAGTAATGTCAGTTAATTTTTAATTAATATTGGATTTATCCATGCAGGTGGATTTTGGTTTTTTCTTATTTCATTACTAGCGGTCGGCTGCGGCTCCGCCCGCGTGGATGTCGGTGAGCTCTGCAAAAAGCATACCCAGGAAAGACTCGGTCAGCAAAATGATTCCCAGGTCAATTCACAGACCCCGACACTAACATCGACGACGCAGTCATTATACGCAGGCTGCACCCTGCACAGATTGGCTAATGTCTTCCTCCCGCACGCGCACCCGCCTTGGTGACGCCAACTATCGTAATATTTTAATTTCACCATAATTTCAAAACCAAATGTCCAATTTTATTTATTTAGAGACCAAATATTATCTACATAAACTGTACTTAGTAATGGAACAATTTGTTTTGATAAGGATTAAAAGAAAGAGTAAAATAAACGCGTTTAAATGTAGTCCAAAAAAATTCAAGATTTTTAAATAATAAAATGGTTATTGTGCCTCACTCGACATAACTAGGTATAGTGTGTCGCGGACTTTTTTGTAGATATTTGTAAGTTCTACGATTACTTAGAATTTTATGGTTCTATCTTTTATAGTTTAGGCAGCGTACGTAAAATAAGTAACTTTTCTGGTTGATTTTTTACACCTTGCGTCCGAAGAACCCTAATATCTTACGGTGCCCTATTTTTTACCAAAATAAAATTCAGCCTATGTTCAGCAAAAATAATGTAGAATTCCAATGGTAAAAGAATTTTTCAAATCGGTCCAGTAGTTTCGGAGCCAAACAAACAAAAAATCAAATCTTTTCTCTTTATAATATTAGTGTAAGTAGATTGATTGTTCTATTTAATATTAAAACTGCAAGTTATATACATATTAAGAATCAGTGTTTAAAATCCTTTATTTTGATACCCCACTCCATATGCTTAATATAATTTTTATTTTTTTATCTCACAATATGGCGTCAAACATCTGCCATTTTGGTTTTTTTTTTAATGTCACCTATCTAAGAACACTTGGGTCACTAAGACAAATCTAACTATACCTCAAATGTGAAAATCCGTTCAGCGGTTCTGAAGATACAAGGTAAGGAAGAATATTACAAACATACAAGATACGCGCTAAACACATAACCCTCCCGGCAGTCGGGTAAAAATCACAAACGCAATCGCAGGAAACATCTTTTTAATATTATATCGTATACTAGGTCGATATGTTACAACTAGATGACCCCCGCAACTCCAAAACCGTTTTTTGCGCCTAAACTCGTTATCGCACGGGAATCGTACATTTTTCTGAGACAAAAAGTATCCTATGTCATTTTCCTGGGACTCAAAGTATCTTCATATCAAATTTCATCAAAATTGGTTCTGCAGTGTGGGCGTGAAGAGGTAACAGAGAGACAGCACTTTCAAATTTCATAAATTTGAAAGTGTGTATGTAGCTGTATTAAGTGGGGATGGTAACTTTACAGACAACTACAACTTTTCTTTACATAGTATGGCTGTTTTATAAGTCAGACATTATCGATGTACAATTTGTCAGTTAGCCTGTAACACGATGATGAATCTGACATCCAGCTTGAATATTAATATCGCCCAGGAGATGAATCTCCAGCTCCGCGACAAAGGCCATTATAAAATAAATTACACTCAAGGTGCCGGCCCGAGTAAAAATGCCCTGAATATTACACCGACGAAATGTTTAGATATTATTAATGGACACGTACTTTTACTTCTAAACTAGGTATAAAATAAGGTTGAAGATCTCAGAATTGGAGAAAAAATTAGAAAATAAAAATGAAGAGGCAATAATAATAATAAAAAAAATATTGCTTTTCTTATTAAGTGCTTACTAAAAAGCTTGCTTGTTTATTCAAAATGTTATGGTGTGTAAGATAGACAAAGTTCGTCTTTTACTTTTGAGTGGACGATATTTTTTCTGCTAAGGCAGCGACTGAGATGTAGCCCTCTGAACATGTATGGCGTGTATAGAGAAATGTGTTAAAACTGAAATTATTCCCATTTTTTAAATTAACTGCAAACGTTACGAGTGAGCATCGGAGATGTGATCCCAAACATTGTGATTCCCGATTGATCTGGGTTCACTGAGAAGGGAGGGGATGTAACCAATCACTTATATTTTATTGGACCCACGAACAGTCTATTTTAGAAGTAAGGATATTGTGGCTTTGTGGAATGTTAAGTTATTAATGTATGTTTTTTTGTTTTAATAAACTAAAAGTTTAATACTATTCCTTATTTTGTTTTAATATAAAAAGGAAATTAATACTTGGTACAAACTTGTAATTTACATGATCAAGCCCTTATGTAATAACTAAAATAAATTATGGCACAATAATACTTGGAAAAGCACAATATGTAGCATAATATTATCTTTATATGCTACATATTACGTGTTACAAATTGCGCCTTTGCGCATCTTGATTGGCGTGACGTGGCTGTGACTGGATACAAGATTTTTTAAATTAAAGTCTTTGATATCGTATGTTCTGATAATATGTCATGATCATGGTCAAAACTTTTATTATGTATATATACCTCTATTAATCGTAAATTTGTTTAGTATAATAATATTGTAACACTGTTACTTACGACTCGACTACCAAATTACTTAAGACCATCTTGCGACAGTTCAATAAAATTGTGACGCTGCAAACAATTTTGAAAGGTTGGGTGGGTCGAATTGAGCTACGGAACGAAAATCGGGACCAAGTTTGAGCGATTTCCCTTGCAAATGCGAAAAGGCACGTCCCTATTGATCTCTCATTGAAGACGTTCTTATTACAATTTTGTCTGAAAAGGGCAATGATTTAGAACGTTAAAGTGAGCTGTTACGAACATTTTTCGTAAACCCTCTTCATATATCGAAGCTAACATTATAAGTGTCTTCTCAATTCTGGGACCATATTTGACGACCTCTGTGGCTCAGTTGGTGGGCTGTTGGTAGCTCAAGCCGGGGGTCGCGGGTTCGAATCCCGCCGACGGAACAAAAGTTTTCAATGTTCCCGGTTCTGGATGTGTATTAAATATGTGTATGATATAATAAAAATCTTAAATATATGTATAGTATACAAGTATTAATTCATGAAGCCCCAAGCGGCCACATCCGGCCGCGATAACAATGAAAAAGCTATTGTGTCTCGTTTTGCCACGACTGATGGGTTAAATATATTTCCGTTGTCTGGTACCCGTAACGCAAGTCCATAGACAAGTCCTTCAGGTACTTACCACGGGGCCAGACTGACGTGGTGTGAAGCGTCCATAGATATTATTATTATTATATATCGAAGCTAGTATTACTGTCTTCTCAATTCTGGGACCGTTTGTTCTGTGTCTTGTCCATGACCGAAAGTGGATGAGTTCTGAGTGAGTGCAACTTACTTTTTTTTATAAAAATTATTATTATATTATACGCAAACGCAACGCACGCAAACAAGAAAACGGGTCAATTGATGAAAAGCAAAGTACCATCGCCCATAGACATTCGCAACATTAGAATAGTTGCAATTATTTTTTTCCTTATTTAAAGGGTAAGTATGTAATTGTTATGTTGTACACCATTTCGTGTAACAAAATTCAATCTAGCAGGAACTTAAACGTTTTCTCACTTTATTATTAGACATGGCCTATCTTTACAAATGAAAACACCAATGATATAGAAATGAGGCACTGAAAAGGGACAGCTCTGAGCCCTGAGTGCTTTTATTAAGAGCAGTGTTTTTCAACTTGCGGGTCGCGAAGCTTCTGTAGGCCTCGCCACAGGTCGAGAGCACTATTTCAGTAAAAAGATTTATCTAATTTAAGTAGGAGAATTTAAGCAAAAGGATATTTATTCATAAACATACATGCGTGACAAAAAAACTAAGGGTGAGTGAGGGTCGCATCATAAAAAGGGTTGAGAAACACTGATTAAGAGGATTCCTAGCGAGCGATTTATTTTAAGATTACGCTTCGTGCCCCCTAAATTATTACTTGTAATTTAGGAATTGATTCCACGGATTCGATTTCTCCCTTCGTGCTAATTTAACTGGGGTCCCTACAAAATTATTAGTAACCTTTATACCTCGTCGCGTGGAAACCGATGATTGTAAATTAAGAATTTATGTTACTACAAATTAGGAATATTATGAGAAGAACTCATTATAAAATTTAATTTTATTAATTGAGTTTATAGTACGGGAGCCCTAGAACAATTTTGTTTGTGATTACTAACAAGCTAATTTTTTGTGAGTAGCTACATTTTGTTAAGACGAACAACATTTGTCGCAACCACCTCAGTGGAGGCGAAAACTATAACTGCTGCGTCTACCTGTGTGAGCACACATGACAATTTCGCCTATGCGGCTAGTCCGCACTAGACTATGGCATTCTATATCGTGATGGCCTAGAAGGTCAATGACCGCGTAGGCTGCCAACTAAACTATACACACGTGTCCATCTGGTAATCACCACATAAACGATGAACACGGTTTCTATAGTTTGCAGTCGCCTCCAACCACCCCTTACAGCGACCCCTTACCACACGGCTCAACCGAGCTTTCTATAGCTAAGGTTTAAATCAAACCCACTCAACAGTAGGCAGTAAACACTAAATGTGACTAACTGGCCACAAACGACTACAACACCTCGTA
Organism: Polyommatus iphigenia; assembly: GCA_963422495.1. Lineage (NCBI taxonomy): Eukaryota > Metazoa > Arthropoda > Insecta > Lepidoptera > Lycaenidae > Polyommatus > Polyommatus iphigenia. The sequence goes on along the minus strand of OY730181.1, from coordinate 12,921,019 downwards.
TAGATAACTAAACGATCATCTCATTGTTCGCAATCTAAATACAATATCAACATGTTACATATTACTATCTAGACTATTATATACATAACAGTTTCGAGGCGTTGGATATCCTCGATGAACTGAACACACAGCCTAAATAATAACGTTTAAGATCACAACATTTAATTCATGAAGCCCCAAGCGGCCACATCCGGCCGCGATAACAATGAAAAAGCTATTGTGTCTCGTTTTGCCACGACTGATGGGATAATGATAATAATGACTCACCGATAAGACTGCGCTGCGTGCTCGCCCGTCTGCGGTTCTCGATCGTCTGTCTGACAGCGGCTGTCACTAGTAACATGTGTCACCAGAGAATATTACAACTACCCTCCTATTATTATATATGAATACCGTTGTTTACCTTTACTGCAGTCGCCAGAGGTTTTAACCTCCGAAAATTGTAATAGTGAATGGATTTTTGTTTTTGAGGTGTCATTTTCTTTTTTACACTATAACTTGCAAAGTTTACCAAAAATTTTTTTGTGCATTTAATTTTTTAGTTACTTAATTAAAAATTTATATTTCACCATATAAAACCGGTCCCGAAAAAAAATTTTTTTCTTGTTCCTGTTATTTAATGACTCTTAACCGATTGCTTACGTTGAAAATTAACCAAATACACCATTTAAAAAAAAATATTTGCTTTGCTAAGCTAAATACAACTTTAAGGTTTTTGCAAAGTTTTTAGAGATTAACGCTCGTCGTAACCAAGATAAAAGAGTTTGGGTGGATTTAAGGGTTGTAACGAAAAGTGTGTTAAACTTACTTGTTGTGCGTATTTAATTTTTAGAGAAATGATAACTTTCAAGTACTTAAAAACGTTTAAATATCTCAAAAAATGTGTAAAATAGACCGAAAATATTTTTCTATATTTGTTGAGAATTCATTTAAGTGAGAGCTAAAACATTAAATGCATCGACAAATAAAAGACTTTTTCTAGTCTTTGAAATATATTTAAGCTTCCTACTTAAAGCCAGAAAAAAAAATTGGGTGCTACAAATCTCACGTACATACTAAAGACGCATGCTGCGACCTATGTTTGGAAAATGCTTACCTGAATGCAAAAAATATCAGTTCTTAACCTAATTTGTATTTTTTTCCTTTAAGTATGTTTTAGCAAATATAATTAATGAAAAAAATAAATAAAAAATTAATTTTATTCTGTAAAAACCAAACCAAAAGAAATAAAATACAGATTTTCTTCGAAATATCCGTGAAAGTTTGTGCTACATTTTCAGAAAATTTAATAAAATAGGAGCTAAAAAGTTATACACATTAAGAAAAAGAAGGCTTTGTTAAGCCTAAAAATAATTTTAAACTTCCTATTTATAACCAAAGAAAAATTGGAACGCCATTAACCTGGCGAGGCACACAACAAGCACATTTGGAGGTATGCTCATCTACATACAAAAATATTAATTTGAAATATAAATTATATATTCTTTCAACTTATTTTCTTTCTTTGGAATATAAGCAATGATACAAAACAAAAAAATAATGATATATTTTAATATTTTGCTATATATTTAAAAGAAAGAAATATGCAAATTTTCTTCAAAATTTTACAGTTTATGAGTTTACTTGAAGTGGAAGAGAATAATTTAAAAATCAAAAGCACAACTTTTCAATAGGTAAACTTTATAATTTATGTTATCAGCTACACATTCCTTTTTTTCTTTTCAATTTTCATCCACTATTGCAAAAATCGGAGGTTTGCACGATTTTTACGCTCTGGGAACTCTACTACTTTGTTACCTACAAGTTCGCGCGATTTGCGACAGCATTTTTATTTTCGAAAAACCTCAAAAGTGGTAGCTAACAGAGATAGAAAGGATTTAATACTTTGACTTGATGGTCTTAAATTAATATGGATTGCTTTATTTGTGGGACACACTTTTAAATTAAATAAATATTAACCTTCCAATAAACAAAAAATCAGCTGGTTAGGGTTCCGTTTTAGGGTTCTGTAATCAACAAAACTTGGTTGACTAATGTGCCCTAAAACGGAACCCTAACTAGCTGATTTTTTGTATATTGACCTAGGTTAATAGTTATGTAATTTAAGAGTAACCTTGCCCTACAAATAAAACAATCCATATTTTAGGACCATCAAGTCAAAGTATGAAATCCTTTCTATCTCTGTTTACTTTCGAGATTTTTCGAAAATAAAAATGTTGTTCGTCTTATCAAAATGTAGCTACTCACAAAAATTTGCTTGTTAGTAATCACAAAAAAATTTGATCTAGGGCACTATTAGGGTTAGGAAAATTTATGAAAATATAAAAATTTTATACTTTGTTTATTTCTCTACGTCGCTAAATATATAAGTAATTTTATTAACACATCAGTCGTGGCAAAACGAGACACAATAGCTTTTTCATTGTTATCGCGGCCGGATGTGGCCGCTTGGGGCTTCATGAATTAAATTGGTATTTCATGGTTCACTTATCTGCAAATATTTATATTATTTTAAATATTAATTTCTTTTGTCCATCTCTAGCTTACGTAACTTAACTTAGCTTAATTCAAGACTAGATATAGACCAGCTATACTGTACTCGGCGAAACATGGCGGTAGCGGTCATTGACTCCCTGTCAAAAACTTGTCATTTTCTATACAAAGTCGCGAAAAAAATCTAAAATTTCATTGTCAATCGCGGTTTATATAGAAAATGACAAGTTTTTTTGACAGGGAGTCAATGACCGCTACCGCCATGTTTCGCCGAGTACAGTATAGATAGCATTTTAATTTCTACTTACATCATAATTTTCCTTACTGACTTCAAACCTTAACGCCACTCAAACTCGCACCTACACTACAATAGACATAACTACCTACACTTACCTCCTTATGGCTGGTTTACACGTATTAAGTAGATAAGTAGTAACTAAATTTTAACTTAATTTGAAGTGCCTGCCCGAAATGTATCAAGTGACAAGCCCCGTCTGCCAACTTAACAGAAAATAGTCAAAATTCTAATTTCCTTGTTTAGTACTTAACAAAATTTTAACTTGCTACTTACTACTAAATTTTGTGTTTACATGCAATAAGTAACTTAAAATTAAGTTAAAATTTAGTTAATTACTTATCTACTTAATACGTGTAAACCAGCCCTTAGCCGCGAGACCACTTAAGTTTATCGATCCTAAAAATTTAATAACATCACTTTAAAATCCAATATGGCGTCTCGGCGCTGTCTCTGCGCGTCAAATGATAGGAAATAAGATTTCGCTGACCGGCGCACAGCGAGTTATTGAAAAATAACTTACGATCCCGGCTTACACGGCTCAGATAGAATTTTTGTACAGAAAATATTACGTGTTCTGAAAGGACGCTTTAAAGTGTTTAAAGTACTTAGCACGGGTCCAGATTAACGTGGTGTGAAGCGTCCACAGATATTAGATATATTAATCCTTCGATCGTGAATTCTTGGAAATCTATTGTTATTCTATTGTGTCTCGCTCACCGGTGAGCTTATGGGGCTTGATGGATTAAAGTATAGCTTGGTATTACGGTAAAATGATGCTTAGTTTGAAGCGGCAGCTCACAAACTTTTATACCTTTGAGGTCCAGTTGTTTAGAACACTGCTTTCTTTTCGGAGATCGTGGGTTCGATTTCCGCATTGGTAAAATGTTGTTTTGGAGTTTAGTTACGACAACGACCATCATAGCGATCTGTGAAGACTGATAAATATTATACATTGTAACATGATTTTATCTATAACAATATAAATTAATTATGATCATTTATATACAGATGTATAAAATGTACTAGATAGTACATTTTAAGTATGGTTTGCTGATTATGAAGCTGCCGGCAAAATCTATGACATTTTCAATTCTATTTTACATTACATTTAAATAAATGTAATGTAAAACATTTTCAATTCTATTTTACATTACATTTAGAAAATTCTAAGCCTTAGCATAAAAATATCTAGCTTTTTAAGTCATAACTTGTAATCTCACAGATTTAAACGTTTGTTAATCCATGTGGATGATTTATGTTTAACCAGCCTGTTCAAGAGAGATATTTTATAAAATGTAAGAAGAGTTTATTCTCTGTAAATACAATATTTTTTTCTGACATCGGCCAAAGAAATATACACGATAACTCTGTGTTTGTACAGCTTTAAAAAAAAAGTAAACGCACATTTTTATCATTTGAATATATTGTTATAACGTGGTATTTAATAAAATATATTTTCATTTTTATAAATAATTAAAGTATAAGTGAAAAGTTTTCATAATGCCATTTACGAACTCAACCATGAACTTGGTACTTCAATTACTGTAAAATTTCACTCTTTAAACACGTAGCAATATATTTTTCACTGCTATTAGTGGAGTCGCCAGAGGTTTTAACCTCCGAAAATTGTAATAGTGAATGGATTTTTGTTTTTGAGGTGTCATTTTCTTTTTTACAATTTAACTTGCAAAGTTTACCAAAAATTTTTTTTGTGCTTTTATTTTTTTAGTTAATTAAAAATTAAAATTTCACCATATAAAACCAGTCAAGAAAAAAAATTTTTGTCTTGTTCCTGTTATTTAATGACTCTTATCCGATTGTTTACATTGAAAATTAACCAAAAACATAAATTTAAAAAAAGAAAGTTTGCTTTGCTAAGCTAAATGAAACTATAAGATTTTTGCAAAGTTTTTAGAGACTAACGCTCGTCGTAACCAAGATAAAAGGATTTGGGAGGATTTCAGGGTCGTAAAGAAAAGTATGTTACACGTACTTATTGTGCGTATTTAATTTTTAGAGAAATGATGAAGTACTTTAAAACGTTAATATCTCCAAAAATGTGTACAATTGACCAAATTTCTTATTCTACATTTGTTGAGAATTTATTTAAGTAAGAGCTAAAACGTTAAATGCATCGACAAATTAAAGGCTTTTTCTAGCCTTTGAAATATATTTAAACTTCCTAATTAAAGCCAGAAAAAAATTTGGGTGCTACATATCTCACGTAAAGACGCATGCTGCGACTTATGCTTGGAAAATGATTACCTGAATACAAAAAAAATATCAGTTCTCAACCTAATTTGTATTTTTTCCTTTAAGTATGTTTTAGCGAATGTAATTAATGAAAAAAAATAATAAAAATACATTTTATTCTGTTAACACCTAACCAAAAGAAATAAAATACAGATTTTCTTCGAAATATACGCGAAAACTTTGTGCTACATTTTCGGAAAAGTTAATAAAGTAAGAGCTAAAAAAAGTACGAATTAACAAACAGAAGTCTTTGTAAAGCCTAAGAAATAATTTTAAACTTCCTATTTAAAACAAAAAAAAAATAATAAATAGGAACGCCATTTATCACGTACTTACAGTGCCGAAGCACACAACAAACTTATTCGGAGGTATGCTCATCTAGATGCATAAATATAAATTTTTGAATCTAAATTCTGTATTTTTTTGACTTATTTTCTTTCTTTGGAATATAAGAAACGATATGAATAAAAAAAATTATAATATATTTTATTATTTTGCTACATAACTGAACTGAAAGAAATGCAGGTTTTCTTCAAAATTTTAAAATTTATGAGTGTAACTGAAGTAGTATGGAATAATTAAAAAATTAAAAGCACAACTTTTCAATAGGTAAACTTTTTTATTTATGTTATCAGCTACACATTCCTCTTTTTCTTTTCAATTTTCATCCACTATTATGGAAATCGGAGGTTTGCATGATTTTTACGCTCTGGGCACTCCACTATAAATATACGACGTGACGGTTCCGCTATCTGAGTGCTGGGTGCTTCTGTCACTTCTAATCGTCACAGTGAGAGCGACCTCCTATTAGTAGTAGTTTATCCTTTTTTAATTGCGTAGCGAAAATGTGTTTACTAAATTGCCTCAAAACTACCAGGATCACATAAGCTAACAGGACGTTATTGTTGCAGGACGAGACCCGGCTTTTCAACAGCAGCGGCGTGGTCATAGCGAACAGCACGTGCGGGTCGCGCGCCTGCACCATCTACGTTGTACCTGAGGCGGGGTCAGGCCGGTACACCTGCGAAGTGTCAACCGAGGGACCCAGGTTCGAGGTGGATAGACGGTCGGCGAATATGACTACAGCGGGTGAGTGCGACTAGCACATTTCTTATATGGACATAATATTATTATGCTCCAAATATGATACCAACAAATGCAGTTTGCTCACCTACAGCAGCACCAAATGAAATGTAACTTCAGTGAAAATAGGAGTCAATGGGCAGTCACTTAGATTTCTATCTCCTGGCATCCAAATAGCTTAAGCTACAATAAAAATTTTAGCATACAAGCTCAAATAGACTGCCAACATTGGCTACGCCAAAGTTTGTACTAGGCTATCATGAGTCCCCAAGAGTTAACTAAAACAACATTGTGACGTCATTCAGGCATAAGTCCTCAGCGAGTCGCATCAACTGTTTCATTCTAGTGCTGTTGTATTTTTTTTATAAAATAAGGGGGCAAACGTGCAAACGGGTCACCTGATGGAAAGCAACTAACGTCGCCCATGGACACTCGTAACAGTAGAAGAGCTGCAGGTGCGTTGCCGGCCTTTGTATTGCACCAAGCTATCGTAACCCCCCAGCAAGTTACAATATCATCTCTATCATTCCAGTGCTACCGGAGTACGAGCCGCTGATCACCGGTCTGCCGACACTGGTGCAGGCCGGCGAGCAGGCGCTGGTCAACTGCACGTCAGACTACTCGCTGCCGGCAGCCACCATCGAGTGGTACGTCGACTCCGAGCTCCAGGAGGTGAGAACAACTTGAGACTTTTTCACCCGCTTCCTCAAACACTCATATTGTAACTCGGTTACTAAATGCCACTGGACTGAGTTTGCTGGGTATGGAGATACTTTGAGTCCCGAACAAAGGATACTTTTATCCCCGAAGAATTATTTTGGCGCAACGGGGTTGCGGGCGTCTACTTGTATAATATAACTAGCGACCCGCCCCGGCGTCGCACGGGTATAAAATATATGTATAGATATCTACTACATGACGTTTCAAGTAACTTCATTGTGCCGAAATTTGAATATCACGCGGGAACCGTTATTGTTTCATTATTGCTTTTAATTGCCTAACATTTGTGAACCAATCAACAACGATGTGGACTATATACAATTTTGTTAAAAAACCTCTTACTTAAACCGGAAAATCAACCGGTTTAATAAATAGCTACTCACATCACAATGAACTGCTAGTAGATTATAGCTGAACGTTATGACCATTTTAATTCAGAAATCTAACATATTTTCGCGCCAAGAAAAATAATTAAATCTCAAAAAATATTTATCGGATTTATAAATCAACACCTCGGAAAGTGGAATAAATGAAATCGTGTCATATTGAGGTCGATTGATTTATTTTGATCTTTGATAAATAATTTGATGAATCATCCGTCAAATTCTCGATTATTCATCACTGGGACTAATGACATTGTGACATGAATTAGTATAAAGAACTAAACAAATGAAATCTAAGTAAGTACATGAATACTATCTTATATAAATTATGAATACAAAAATGTGTCTTTCTTTTCTGTTCTTCTTTCTTCTTTCTTCATCTTTCTGTATGTTTTTACGTCTTCACGCACAGCTGAACCGATTTTTATAATGGTGTGGAGATACTTCGAGCTCTGAAAAAGGACACAAGATAGTTTTTGGCCCTAAAATGCACATTTCATGTTTGGTAAACGTAATTTGCGAAAACATCTACGTCACAATCCCACCCTCTACGCAATATTTCAATGGTATTTCATGTTCTTCACAAAAGTTTCCAATTCATTATTTCCTCTGAATTCCGGGCTATACAAAAACCGCTAAAAGAGCGAAACATTCCGACAAAAAGCCGTAATTCTCGGAACATAATGATAGTATCTATTTCGGGTAATCCCCGGAATGGCGCGATATAATGTACAGAATATCTGATACAATGAAAAGGGTCTTTGGGATAGTGAATGTATAGACAATAGACATTATGTGGAATGTGTATAACTGTGGCCTAGCAGTTTAGAGCTAGGCAGTAGACTTGTAAGTAACATTGGAACAATTGAAATTGTTGTTCAAATTTGCTAAAAAATAATGTAGTTTTCAAAATGCGTCGGATGGGTGTGTTAAAAGTCGGTCCTGCCTCAGAACTCTCGCCAGTCGTGTCGGTCATATGTTGCTCTAAATAATAATATGATATTAAAGTATTCGAGAAACAAAGAGTGTGCACATACTTGGAAACTGTTAAAAGCACTCCAGTTGGCTTCCTACAAATTCAGTGCAAATGATGAAAATTGAAATTCAAAATTCAATTTCTTTGAAAGTGTGTGTGCAATAATTTTTCTGAACACTGAATGTAAAATTATGTCCACCCTTGGCCTAGAAACTAAGCCAGCAGGAAAATTTGGCGTAAAAATTTACTCGGGGCATATATTTTTGCCAAAAGTATGACGTGATAAAATAAATAAGGAATAAAGCCCAACGTAACCACATTACCTACAGGTCATCAGTCGGTCGTTTTGTCCACATAAAATCTGCCAACCCTGCAATGTTTCATGACCTCTAGGTGAAGGTGAGATATTCATAATTAACGAACCACGACATTATGTCGCTCCGCAACGAACTTGGCCGCATTTTCTTATGGTTTTAACTACGAATAACAAAACTACGGAAACGTAACTCCCGTACTAATACAGTTTTAAATTTGGTTCCATTCGACCTGTCATGTAACGTCAGCTTTTATACCGCTCAAGGTCACCTAAATATTGCAAATGTATGAAAAGTGAACCTAAGGTACACTTTTTTGACAAGTATTTTGGAGCATGTTTTTTGACGGAGTTACTCTTCCTGTAGTTTAAAGTTCACTGGGTTTTAATGACCTGCAAGGCTAGCAAAACCATCCATACATGAAACATTTTTTCTATCAAAGTTTCTTGTTTTAAAGTTAACAAGGTTTTACTAAAAACTAGGATAAGTATACTCATTTATATAAGCGGATCAGAAGTTTAAGCGCTACGTTGACAGATGCATGATTCACTCAATCATGCTGCATACACTGCGGATACCCTTTGCATCCCGTCTTACGGCCCGCCTGATTGCGGCTCATCACGATGTGCGCGTACTTAAGCGACCGTGAAAATGGCACCACGAATCGCCGACTCAAGGGTCACATTCTGACGCAGCCGCGAGCCACCCGGCCGTGCGGATTGATGGCGGGTGACTTGCATTACTCTCGCGACTTGATTTGGTCGACACTTTTTGTTGGGTCATTGTTTCGCTTTTACTACGCTGAACAAAAAGAAAGGGTGTTATAAACATATTATAGTGTTGTTTATACAGCGGGAACCGCGCGTTTCCCGTGCAGAAACCGAGCAGTTAAGTATGAACGGTGTAATCAACGCCTTTGCAATAAGCTGCGAACAGTTAAGTGTCTAAACACACCATGCCGAAGTTCCGCGGCGGAAGCTCGGCATGATTACGTCAGCAATGTCAAACGCATACCTACAGTACCCGGCGATAAATATTGCACATCGACCTTTGGAAAGTGACAGTCGGCTAATTTCGGTTTTGTAGAGCGTTATCTCTAAGTCACCGGCTACACGGTCAATTTTTCATCAATCTGATCCATCAATCTGGTACGGATTGACGAAAATTTGATCGTGTACGCCACTGATCGATGGATTGATCGTATTTTTAATATGAAATTTTTATAACCGTCAATATTCCGTCAATCAGATTGATGGATCAGATTGATGAAAATTTGACCGTGTAGCCTGTGACTAACGCACGAAATACAAAAAGTCCGGTATATATTAGGAGCTGTAAAAACAATTATGGTTTGCTTCTTTTGACAATTTTATTATTCTTTGTACAAAATACACCAAATTTTCTATAAGTTATGGCTTTAGGTTCGGGTAAAATAAAATAAAAAAGCGTGTTCAAATTATGTTTACGTATTTAATTCTTTTGGAAAATTACAGCTGTAGCAAATTTAGGGGTGTTAACAGCTCTAGATATATATTTTGAACTGGACGCGACTGCACTCTATTGAATTTGAACAACGACTGACATAATGTCAAATAGGTGTGTGCTACAAAGATAACGCTCTATGAAACCGAAATTAGCCGATTGTCTCTTTCCAAAGGTCGATGTGCAATATTTATTGCCGGGTATTGAACAATATAATGCGACGGAATTTCGGAATGGTGTGTCAACGGTAATTTAAAATACATTGCAGGCGGTTACAAGCCGAACTTCCGTCGCGGAACTTCGGCATGGTGTGTTTAGACACTAAAACGCAAGGGTACAAACAGCGCAGTTCCCGCTGTGTCTGAACAAGCACATAATGAACATTTATTAAATTTTATAATCCATCCATACCCTACTAATATTATAAATGCAAAGTATATCTGTCTCTCTGTTACCACTTCAAATCCAAACCTATTTTCTGATAATACATCTCTATGTTCTAAAATTAATTAATTCGTGAACCAATTTATCAGCTGTTATTATTGATGCATTATTTGTATTAAAATAGCTGGCTAATTGTATAAAAACACGATGATAAATTATGCTTTGACGCGCCATGTTATTGTATTATACTAATTACACCCTGTCATACATGTGGTACTTGCGTTGTTCAATACATTTAATTAATAAAAAGCTATTCCTGTCATTTTGTTGAGTGTTATTACATCGACAGTAAAATATTTTGTTATCTATTTTTACTTGTTACACCCTTGGGTTATTATGTCAGGGTAACTAGAATGAGTGTTCATAAATAAAATCCTTTTGCTAACTGGATTACAAGGGCTGCTATTTATGAATCCGGAATTAAAAAAAGAAACAAACATATATCATTTAATATGGTTTTATTGCTTTTCAAAATATTCGCCGCGATGATCGACACACTTTTGCATACGCTGGAACCAATTTTCATAGCACTTTTTCCATTCTGATTGAGGTATCTCCAAAACGTGCATTTTGAACGCATCAACAGCCTCTTCGCGGCTCGAAAAACGTTGACCACGTAATTTGTTCTTCGCGTATGGAAATAAAAAGAAATCGTTAGGTTCCAAATCAGGGCTGTACGGCGGATGACCAGTCAATTCGATCTTTTGACCCTCCAAAAACTGAGTTGTTTCAGCTGAGGTGTGACAGCTAGCATTGTCGTGATGTAATATGATTCTGCGTTGTCGGTTGTCCTTTCTTATTTCTTCAAAGACTTCTGGTAAACAAATGGTCGTATACCATTCAGAATCAACCGTTTTACGATTCTCTAATGGCACTGTAGCCACATGTCCATTAATTCCAAAAAAACAGGCGACCATTTGCTTCAAAGTACTTTTTGCACGAGTAACTTTTGTTGGTTTCGGCTCATCTTGGAACACCCACACCGTTGACTGTTGTTTAGTTTCGGGGTCATATGCATAGATCCAAGATTTATCACCTGTGTAGATATTATAAACGGCTTTTGACGTACCACGGTTGTATTTTTTTATCATTTTTTTGCACCAATCGACACGAGCCCGTTTTTGATCGATTGTCAAGTTGTGCGGAATCCAACGCGAACATATTTTTTTTACAGCCAAATGTTCATGTAATATCTTATGTATGCTCGTCATACTTATGCCTAAGGACGCCTCTATCTCGCGATATGTAACATGACGATCACGCATTATTAGTTCCCGCACAGCATCTTATTTTGTGGGACAACAGCTGTTTTTGGGCGACCTTCTTTATTTTCATCCGTGAGCATAGACCGCCCACGATTAAACTCACTGTACCAGTGATAAACAGTGGTTTTTGATGGTGCTTCATCTCCAAAAGTTGCGGTGAGTTGAATAAAGCACTGTTGTTGATTGAGCCCACGCCGAAAATCGTAGTAAATCATTGCACGAAAATGTTCACGCGTTAAATCCATGGCAAATGAAGACACGCAATTTTCAAAATGACGCCACAATGGAAAAATAATTGACAGTCACATGAAACAAAATGTATTCTTCAACCAAAGAGTTCTATTTTCAAATGTTGTAATTACTTTTTAAACATTGTTCTTGTAAGTGGCCAGTTCCGGATACATAAAGCCCTCGTACCATTTATTACGCAAGCGACCATTCGGGTTGCTGCTCCAAGAACACTGAACTTAAACTACAATTTTACAACTTACAAGTTACAACATGTGCATCGAACATCGATATAATATAACGTTACATCCATATAATGTGACATCGATATAATTTAAATTATAATGTGTCCCCACATACTCAACTGGGTCACGAGTCACGACTCACGAGTCACGACTCACGGAAGATACAGATACCAAAGGAAGATACAGTTAAAGTATGTTAATTGTATCTTCCTTTAGTATGATCGACGCTCGACAAACGGTGTACCGAATAAAACCCTCATTTTTCTGTGCAGACAGATGGAGCTCAGCAGGAACGATTTTTTTAACACACTGGAAAATATACTTTATAATTTTTATAGCACTAGATTCCCGCGTATTCTCGAGGCGCGCGAACTTTTTTGTAAGCAATAGCCTAGTAAACGAATGCTCAAAATGGGGGTGTGCTTGGAAAAGTCGAAAGCAGAAAATTTGACTACGGGACTTTATTTGGCCTAGTTAGGAGATAAACTGGCTAATTAAGGTTGGTCTGACATAAATTCGGTTTATTGTGACTACAACAGGAATTTAAGAGATTTTTAGTAACTAAGATAGCAGGAAAAATGATTACTTGCTATTACAAAGAATTTTGAGCCTCATATCGCAGAAAGACTCAAAAAATGTATTTTTAGGTAAAAATAGTCTGCACTAACCATAGATTAGGATTCACTATTATTAACTTGACCATTGGCAATAAAAATCTTAAAGATTTTTTCTCATTAGAATGAAATTTTCAGTTTTGTAAAACGAAGTAATGATTTGTTGGTATACGAAATTTCTATGGCCATTGAAAAATCAATGATTTTTCTTAGAGACAAGAAAACCCAGAAAAGTTTTTTATGTTTTATTAAAGACCATAAAATAAGCTATTATTTATCTCTTTACTGTCTTCAAAAATTCCTAATATTTCAGAAAATACAAATATCCTTAGGTTCTATTGATGTGTGTATTTGAAAATCGACCAATTTTAGAAGCTCATAGCTAGGCAATGATTGGAGATAGATACAAAGTGTAAAGCACAAAGTCGTAGAGAATTTTATTAACTTTTCTTATGTAATACAATAAAATTTCGTACGAAGCACCGTTTTCGTAAATTAGTCAAAAAACCAAAAAATGGGTCCTTCTTTTCCCCCCCACCCCTCCGGCTCACCCCGGAGGGGTTAGGACTTTTAGTATGTTTATCTCCTAACTAGTCCAAACAAAGTGGCGTAGTCATAATTTCTGCTTTCGACTTTTCCAACCAGAATCATTCGTTTGCTAGGCTACAAGCATTTATGCACTTTAGTTTAAAAAATTTAAAGTTTATTTTAATAATATCGTCCCCGCTGCACTCCGTTCTGTCTGCGCTGACCTTTAGTCACCTGGGCACATCATTATTTTTTGTTTTTCGCTACATAGAATTTACATTTACATTCTAGACGATTTATCACAATATCATGTTCAATAAATTAATGTGAATAAAAAAGTCTGTATGTCTCTCTATCTGCTATATATACTAACAAGCTTAAGCTGGGAAGCAGATTTTAATAAAACCTGTAAAATATTTATAAAGGAATTTCAGGGAATATTAACATCTAGTAAAAAATAAAATATTATCATGAGAAGAAATAAAGACAATTCCGTAACCGAAAAAAATCCTTTTCTATATTTTAGCATAACGCAATTTCACACACGTCAGCTGTCAAAGTCAACGTCAGGGAGCTGTCAACGTCACAGATCTGTCAAACTCATCTAGAACTCGCTTCATCCCCGACAGCTGATGTGTTCGTCGTTTTTGTTTATTTGATAAAAGAATTTGGCGCAAAATTACGTGAAAATACCTGCTTATTTTGTATTCTAACAAATAGGTAAAATATAATATATCGATTCAACGATAAAATATCAGTGTTAGTTATCTATAAAGCGATATTTTTTATAATAATAATAACATCTATGGACGCATCACACCACGTCAGTCTGGCCCCGTGCTAAGTACCTGAAGGACTTGTGTTATGGGTACCAGACAACGGAAATATATTTAAAACTTTTATACTAAGTATACATTTATTTAAGATTTTATTATTATATGATACACATATTTAATACACATCCATGACCCAGGAACTTTGAAAAACTTTTGTTCCGTCGGCGGGATTCGAACCCGAGACCCCCGGCTTGAGCTACCAACAGCCCACCAACTGAGCCACGGAGGTCGTAAATATTAATACGAGCAATGAGCATTATTATGCAATAGTGTCTCTGTCTGTCACACTTAAACCGCTGAACCGGTAATAATTTTATAAATAACTTCTTACTGTAAGACCCGGGGACGCACATAGGTAGGACAGGACTAATAATGATAGAATCCCGTAAAAGGTACGATTACCGCGATGTTCGAAGCTGTAAAATGTAGGATAAAAAGTTAGTGTGACACGAAGGGACTACCGCGGCAAAGCTATAGCATTTTTATCAAGTTATGCAATTATAATTCGCATACGTCTAGTCACACGACACTGACAAACGACACACACAAATACTGTGCCGGTTGGAGCAAACGTAGTGATTACGAGTATAATATTCTCTTTGGTTGGAGCGGCGAGCACCACACCCCGTGCCACACCGAGCTGAATGAAGTCTGCCGAAATAAAACGACGTTAGACGAATGTTATCGTATTATTTCTTAACTAGATGACGCCCGCAAAATTAACGCCCGCGTGCCAAAATTCATTTGTCGCGCGAGAACCGTTCATTTTTGCGGGATAAAAAGTATCATATGTCCTTTCCCGGGACCCAAAGTATGTCCATACCAAATTTTAGCAAAATCGGTTCAGCGGCTTAGGCGTGAAGCGGTAACAGACAGAGAGACAGACAGACGTGCAGACAGACAGACGGACGGACAGACGGACAGACAGACAGACACACTTTCGCATATTATATTAAGTAGAAATATGGATTAGTATAAATTCGATCGATGATGACGACGACGATGATCGAGCGCTCCAAGTCTGCGATAAAAGCTTTGTAATAGAATCAGAGTACTGAGGTCAGACTCTAACTTAACAGCGTGTCCTAATTCTGTTAAGTTAATCAAGTAATTGCTTCGCTGCCCATCAATCATCCATTGTCCCGCGGTCCCCGGGACGCTGTCAATGCGACTGACGAGTCACTCCGGCGATTATTCTTTTTGACAGTCACTTGACAGTGGGGAAATTGCGTACGTGCCCCGCGGCCCGCGTGCGCGGTACTCGACCGCGTATACGACTGGAATACGATCAACTTTGAACGAAACAAAAAAGTGGAAAAAGCTTTAATTTTATCTTCTATACTTATAATAAAATCGTCGAGGTAAAATTTTTGTACATTGAAAATAAATTTGAAAAAACGAGTCAGGGGCATGTTAGAAGAGTAGTAGAACACATTTTAACTGTTTTTGAAATTTTTGTTTCTCTGTCTGTTTGTCTGTTTGTACAGGCTAATCTCTGAATCCGCTGGACCGATTTCAATGAAATTTGGCATGGTGATACCTTACATCCCTGGTCAACATCTTAGATACTTTTTTTAACCGACTTCCAAAAAAGGAGGAGTTAATGTTTACTTTGCTGTTTCTGGTCAGATTTTCAAAATTCTTTTTTTGTTGTATAGATTGTTAACCCGAATTTGATACCATGTTTACAAAAACGGTGACTCGATAATGATTTTCTCGGGATCGGGAGGTATCGACGGAACTCCAGTAATTTTCACTTTTTTTAAGTAAAATTAACATAACATGCCACCAAAAAGTAAGAGTTGCAGCAAGGCATATCCCAGGGTATAGGGCTTCCGAAGATTCCGTTGCTGAACGGAACTCCTGATTCCTTATAAGAAGATAATAATATATTATGTAGGGGGTTCAGCGTTGCTTAAAATACTGGAAGCACATACCACTATGTCAATTATATTAATCATCATGATCACCACCATCATTACATCATCCATAACCACATTTAACATTATGATGCTTTTATTTTTTTTTTTTGGGCACTCTGCCAGATGGGGACGACTTGGGCAAGTTTTTCTTTTTATAGTTTTATATTTAAAATTTTTAAATATTTTAGATTGTATTTTTAGTGCTTAGATTTTCATCCTATTATTCATAACATTTATTATTATGTTGTTTTTTTTTGACGTGATAACGTATTATAATTCGATATGGGGTGCGCGCCCGAAAAACATGACAGTTCATGCGGCGTTACCTCGCTGACAGCTCTGAGGCGTTCCATTTACACTCTGAAGTCTCTCAACAACCGTAAGGCCCACCTGGGCCGCGCTCTTTGTTTCGATTATATTACGTATTTCGATGACTTAGAGAATACTTTTGTATGAAGGAGTTTGGTTAGTTATGACCTTTGATACATTGAAACAATCTGTGAGCTATTAGTATTATTTCGGCTATTCAAAATTGTGCTCTATTTCCTACGTGTCAAGGTATGACTTAATATATGAAGAATAAAGTATTCGTTTATTTCTTCTGAACAAGTCACTAATTATAGTTTCGAAAGTTTATAATTGAGAAACTAATATCACATCGGACTAAATACTATATTATGATGGCTTGATAGATAGAAAATTTAACATATATTATAATGTAGTTCACACAAACATAAACTATGGATTATATGTAAGGATATTTCATATTACATTAATTTTACAAAGAGGGTAGGCCGGGCGCCATTTTTTTTGCACATTGACCTGCCAACTTTTTTGCATAGATTTTTCCCGGAACTGAGGGGTTAAGGCTATGACGTTGTCACGTTCAACTATCGTCAGTAAACCGACTTTACAGACAACCGATTTTTTTTTTGTATTCTTTTAAATTAAAAGGATGAGTTTCGAAATTGATAATAAATATTTCGCCGTCTCTGTGCGATTTGTTTGTAATTTTTTTTTAATTTGTATTTGATGCTATGGTTGCAAAAGTGGAAATTTCATGATGGGATTCATGAGGTACATGAGGAGGCTTTCGCAGTTATGGTCGCGAAGGTTGAAATTTCATAATGGGACCTAGGGCTTAGGAGTAATGGAATTGAAGGAGCGCCTCGAAATTTACGACAACAATTCTAGCAAAGGTCGATCTTTAAAACTTTTCCCCAATATTCGTAAACGATTATCCAAATCCTAGATGGATATTGACCACTTCGTATCTCAATTCGTTACCGGCCATGGAAATTTTCAAGTCAAACTTTACGGATCTAAATTACTAGCATCGGTCGAGCACATAGGTAGAATATGTACTCGACCGAAGGCAGTATGTTTGAATAAACTACTCATCATGTTCTCTAGGAGAGTATTTTCTACCAAGAGGAAAGAACTACAATGCTAGACAACCTACCGTGTAAATCTGGTGTCGCATACTACGGTGATATCGTGGACAGCGCTATAGGAACTTTCGTGCCTTCAAGCGTTTTTGTCACAATTATTATTGGCAACAGTCTAACACAACATGTTCCAATATTATCTAATAATTTAGCTATAGCTTAGTAGTCACAATTATTATTACTATGGTTTATTTTCGTGGTGCTTCCCCTAAGTTATTTGACATTCGGTCACTGCAACTTTTTGCTGTCTCCGCTTTGAATAGAAAGAGGAATTACAATTCTTCATACTTCTATTTTCTTCTGATTAATTTCGTTGCGGGTCCCAATCCTATTTGAGCATGTCCTTCGGGCTCCCTTAGATCATTTTAAACGGTTTTCGTAGTTGGATACCGCTGGCGATCCTGGTGACACAGGAGATACAGTGGTGGGAATGTGTGGTGGCCGGTGGGCCAACTCCCATAAAGAAATTACCCTTTGGGTAAGTAAGCAAAGTAAAGCATTATTTTATTCTACTTTAATTGTAGGTTAGGAATATGAGAGTAAGAGGTAGGTTAAAGAGGGATAGCCTTCATTAAATCCCGTCTTCTGTAGTCTATCCTCTATCTCCGTCACATGTTCCTTTCCCCTGTCCTGTGGCCCCCATCCCCTGTCCACGCCAAGCGGTCTTTGAAGAAAAGATTTTTCAAAACGATAAGTATCTGTGGTTCAAGTTTCCTAGGTATTTGATGTAAATTAAAAATTTCGTGTGTAATATTGATCCAAATAAAATAGTCGTAGATGGGTGTTCAATTTTCTAAATCTCTATTAAGTATTACAACATACAATCACGCGGACGAAGTTGCGGGCAACAGCTAGTATATAATATTTTGGTGAATCATCTTCTTGTATGTGTACTTATTTTTTCTATAGAAATAGAAATTATATCCCTCTTACTAAAGGAAAGATTCGCGCTGTGTGTACAAACGTTAAACGATAAAATAACGTTTTGTGTACGTTATATTTGTAGAATATTTTGTTCTTATTTCTGAATTCATCTAATTACATTTTAATGTGAAAACTCAAAAGTAAGGCCTATGTATTTAAAAACTATAAAGTCAGTAGCAGGAACATAATATTCTATTAATAAGTAGTACATTTAGCTTGGAGTGTATTGTCAGTTGATTGAACACTGTGATACCTGGACAGGGAACATCCATGATTGATGTACAGATACCATCCATCCATCTTAATTAATCAACCGAAAACATCGTAAAAATCCCGTTTTTTCATATCATATTACGAGGGAAGGCGTCAAAATTTCACGAAAATATTTTCATAACGTCCAATAATGAAATAATGAAACTTAAACCTAATAAATACCCCGCGGCGCGGCGGATTACATCTAACCATCTCGTCCTACCTTCGGCGAATCTCGTCCCACCTCCCACGGATTTGGTCCCACCTCCCGCAGATTTGGTCCCACCTTCCGCGGATTTGATCCCACTTCCCATAAATCATCCGCGCGGGGACCCGGAACAGATTCGGGCCGATATTTTTTGCTTCACACTATCGGTTTTATCGGGGCTCAGTGAACCGAATTTTTCCGCAGTTGTTTTTTATGCGCCATGTTTATTAGGTTTTAAGCGTTCTTTATATTGGGAGTGTTTTGTAGTTTGAGGCCCAATTTCATCAACGTCCTTTAGTTTTAATGGCTTGTTACAATGTCGTGCCATCTCTTACATTAGTATGAAAAACGAAAGAGGTAACGTGATACTTAATCGAGCATAAACTTTAACACATTGGGCCTATGTCTAGAAATGAGATTTATAAGCTTTATTTATAGTAGTGCTAAATGATGCCCGCAACTCCGTTGCGCCAAAATTCGTTTATCACGCGGGAACCGTACATTTTTCCGAGATAAAAACTATCCTATGTCCTTTCTCGGAACTCAAAGTATCCCCATGCCAAATTTCAGCATTATCGATGATACTCGTAATAATCATGGGCAATCGTAGAGGAATATGCCCTGTTTTTTCGTCGTTGGTCAACGTAGAGAGGCCACAATAAAAAGGTTTGCAAAAATCGCAATGATTTATAGTTATCCAAAGCCAAACCTAGATCTTTAGCATCCATGGCATATTTGAAGACGTGAGTGGAAGAACCAAATAAGTAACATTTTATAACATATAATAATTACTCATTTTTTCCCTTATAATTTGAACAAGCCTTGTAAGTTATCTACTTCATCATCTGGCTAATACATATATCTGGCAATACATAAAATCCATTTTTTTACAAATCATTTTTCTGGCACTGAAGTCTTCATTTAAGCAATTTTTTACTGTTACTTACCTGGTTTTTTCACTCACGTGTTCATTTGTATGTACATTTTTATTACCTAGCGATGCTTTCCGTAAATTTTTGTGTTCATACTTTATCGTAAGCAATAATTGTAATGATACTGCAGCACCTCGGCAAACAACGTAAGTGCCCTATTGATAGCACGTCGATATTATCCTAACACAATATCCTCCAAGGCCCGCCCTTCCATTGAACTGGTTATGATAAAAACTAACAAAAGATCGCGCACAATGGTATTTTCGCTTCGTATGTGCGCCATTGTTCAGTTTTTTAAACGCTTTCATTTGTCCATGGGAGTGCTAGATAAATTATATGTAGCGCGACGTCTGCTCTGAGTTGTGAGCTCGAGATTAGAAAGATTTTCTAGACGTCTAAATAATAAACTACAGTCTAGCCATCCTCCTAAGGGCTATATTTTACCAGGACCCCATGACACAACCAATGGCCGCAACCAACAAAATGTGTGCTCTAGTGTCCGTTTGGTTGCGCTCTATTTCCATACATTTCGTTGGTAACGGCGACTGGTTACACCTTCATGATAATATTGTCCCGGTGAAATATAGCTCTAAAGGCGGCACTCGCAGGGCATTATTTTATTGATTTTTTTACTTTAAAACGAAGAGTTTGACAGAAAATTAACTAATACCAAAAGCCAAGCTTTAAATGCTCACGTCGTCACACCTTGACTGACTGATGATAACACACCACATATAAATAAAAATTACTACTCAAACTCAAACTATTTTTTTTTTATTCAGAATAATTTTTTTCAAAATATATTCTCTGAACGTCGTCGGGTACTAAGTTAAAGCACAAATCAATGGGCGTGATAGTTTTTCCGTAAAGTGTACCACAAAATGTACAGGTTGTGGGATATACCTGGGCTCGCTTCGCTCGCCCTGATAATACGAAAAAATATTCCTTAAATTAAAGTTAAGTAATTATCAAATCTTTCTAAGTGCGGCCGTTACACTTAAAAAATGCCAAAAAAAAATTTAATGCAACATTTTAGTGCAACAATTTCTCCTTCATTAAATTAACCTTAAATCGAAGTTTAATCTATTTAGCTGAACACCGCAGTAAACAGATTACCGAGTCCAGAGATTAGCATACGTCGGGACAGCTCAGCTTACCTCCTGTGAACAGAGAGCTTAGCTCTAAGCATACTGTGTTTTGTAGTATCTAGATAATTTATAAATGTCGACGTTATTTCAACCATAGATAAGAATTCAAGTTTTAAGGGTGGGTTTAACCAACTTACTTTAACTATAACTTTATAGTCAGGGAGCCCTAGAACAATTTTTTTTTATTACTATCAAGCTAATTTTTGTAGTGAGTAGCTTCATTTTGATAAGACAAACAACATTTTTATCTGCGAAAAATCTTGAAAGTGGTAGCTAACAGAGATAGAAAGGATTTCATATTTTGATTAGATTGTCCTAAAAAATGGATTGTTCTATTTATTATGTAGGACAATGTTAGACTTAAATTATATAACTATTAACCTACCAATATACAAAAAATCTGCTGGTTAGCGTTCCGTTTTAGGGTTCTGTAATCAACAAAACTCGGTTGACTATAACTACAGTGCAAAACGTCAAATCTTTCGCTAAGGACACCATACTTAACGATTACCATAACCGCTCATACTTATATCAAATTGTTTTCGTTAAATTTACTATGGCTCAAAGTGTAGTTATAAGAAATATTTTTACTGTAGATTTTTACGGATAATTCAATTTTTATACTCTCAATCCCATTACCTGTAGCTTTAATAAAAAAAACACAACAGACATAATATTCTGTCAAGCCTTAACTATAACCATAACTTTAACTGCAACCACGCCTCTGGTGCAACCCACCCTAAAGTATTCATTAAGCAGTTGACGAACTTAAGTACTATTTAGTCGAGTTACGTCATTTATATGACAAAATAATATCCACTATCTATGTTTATGCACTGGCTGTGGAAAAAATACATACATACTCGTATATAGTCTACATTCACAGCCAAAATAAATTTTTGGCTTTGCCGAAAAAAAAAACAATATTGCATCCGCCATCAGTCAGGAAGATGTTTGGTGATCCGTCGCGTGTTGTCGTGTGTGGTAGCGTGTCGTGGCGTGGGATAACGTGTTGTGGCGTGGGGTGGCGTCGCGCATTATTAGCATTCTCCGACGCCGGGTGTTGCGCCCGGTTCGGATACGAAATTGAAATTCCTTCTAAGCCATTCGAGATTCGATAGAACGCTAAATAGAAGTGGACCGAGTATTTGAGAAAAATAACATTAGGTTTCAGAAAAATATGTTTTGTTAGTTTGGAACAAATATTGATATTGAAACAGAATTTACAAACGCTAAAGAAAAATTAGTTTGTGTTTATAATTTTGTAACGAACAGTTATTTCTGATTGAAAAGTTTAATCAAGAATTTCTTGAGTAAACCTTTTTAATGTTCAAAATTAAATAAAATATTCAGTTCCATAATTTTATTCATTGCAAGGTATTTTATTACATGACCTTGCAATGTAATAAAATACCTGTTTGTGGCAGTCCCAACAGCTAAACACAAGTTATAGGGAAATTAATATACTAACCAAATCTGATACAGCTGTCACAAACTTAGCTTGGCACGTAACTTAGAAAATGCTGCAGGCGCAAAGGCTTTCAGTCACGCTTAGGCGCACATGCAATTTTATAGTTTTTTGATCGTCGTTATTTTATACATATATCAATCGAGTCAAAAAAACACATTTCCCTAGACATTTTCTTTGTCTTTCGTTCAGTGCAAAAATTTTCTGAAAATTCCAAATTATTTATTTGGACAAAGTGTGGCAATTTCGTGAAAAGAAGGGGTAACTTTGGGATTTTTTCTATCTAGTTCATGATATTGTGTAATAGAATATGAACTCCACTGTGTTAGATCCTTAACTAACACATATATTTTTTTCAGAATTTAAATTACTATATTTTGATGTCTCCTGAGTCCTGTCACTTTAAAATTTTGAAAATCGTCCGTTTCTGGAAATACAGGCCCTTAAACATAAACTTTACGCGCGGGAGGTGATTAAACTAAGATTTTTAGCAAGTACTAAGTAGTAAGTTTTAGTCTAGTAGTCTAGTCAGTATCTGAGTAAATTTTCTTCAAAACCGTGAAGGTATAGTATAAGGAGGGGAAGTAAAGTAATCTTCATACAAACGCGCTGTACGCGGCTTGTATGTGTGCGCCATAAGTCCACCGAAAAATGCGGCTATCATTGATTTTCCACCAAATAATGTTAGTACTATCCGTGTCATAAACTGTTTCATTAAATACAAACTAGATGGCGCCGCCGGTCGTCTACATCGCGCTATCGGTGTGTCGAGATGATTTTATATGTATTATTCGTTAGAGCTCTACAATTAGAAATCACTATATGTATGCGAACTAAGTTCGCTTTTCCATTTATTTTTCGTTACCTGCCATGGCTTATTCCATGTAGGCAGGTGAAATTAATAACGAGAATTATCAATATTGTTAAATATTAAAATATTATTAAATATTAAATTAAATTATTAATGTTAATCAAGAAACTCACTAATGTCATTAACAGTGTTTCCACAATTTCCACAGTGAGGGGAAATCCCCCTTTTGAGGGGAAATTAGGGTCCAGAGGGGAAGAAAAAGGGAAAGACTGTAAAAGGAGAAATTGCGGAAAATCATATTATTATATAAAACCTAGAGAAACTGGAATTCTTCCTACTTCTTAATACGTTTTTTTCTGATTAATTTCGTTGCCGGTTTCAAGACAGCTTTAACATATCCCTCGGGCTCCCTGAGATCATATTAATGGGTTTTCGTGGTTGGATACCGCTGTAGATCCTACCGACACAAGAGATACAGTGGTGGGATGTGTGGGGGACCGAGGCCCGTTTACATAATATAAAATCTAGCCTGAAATATTATAAAAATTTAAGTGTAAATAATATAATATTATTTTAGTATATTACCAGAGGCGTAGTGGGCAGGCTATAGATGCAAAACGATAGTTAATACACTAGTGCCAAAACTTAAAACTACAACAAAATAATTTGTGAGGGGAAAAGGTCCTAAAAAGGGTAAATCTGAATTGAGGCGTGGGGAAACGAAATCATTATTACGACTGATATTGCTAAAGTTGACAATCAGTAGGCAATTATATCGCGAATTGGGTCGGAGATAACCTACTTCCCCTCCTTAAACTATGATTAAGGTAAGTCGCGAAATATAGCCATTGTAAACGAACATAAAAATCTCGCTTTATGATTAGCATATTATATAGATAAAAGAAAAAAATTAACGAATTTAACATGTTACGTGAAGACTTAAAAAGTCAAAAACACACATTACGTATTTTGCCGATGTAAATTTATTCAGAACACCGACAAACATTTATTCGCGCAAATATAAATATTGTTGTTTGTTGTTGTGTTGTTGTTGCTGTTGTTGCTGCGAACAACATTTTATTCTTGATATCCGGCTTCGGATCTAATGTTTTATACATTCATTAGCTTCCTGGAATGTCGGCCATGTGCATTTGAAAATTCCTGCTACGATTAATGACTGGGAATTCTTTGAATTTCAGTTCATTTTAAAAATCGACCAAGTATGAGTCGGACTCTCTATTTGTTGTTATAGCGACAACAGAAATACGCAGTATGTGAAAATTTCAGAAGTCTAGCTATAAAGGTTCCAGCGATACAGCCTGGAGACAGACAGACGGACAGACAGACGGTCAGACAGTGAAGTCTTAGTAATAGGGTCCCGTTTTACCCTTTGGGTGCGGACCCTAAAATCATTATTAAATATTTTTAGACATTATGAATTAGAAAATCTAGATTTTGGTTCATATTTTAATGGTTTTGAATTACCACTTCAATATATTTTTGCAATCCCTGACCGTTATAGAGTTCTCTGTGAAAGTAGCAGCATCGAAAGAGCTACTTTTGTCTTCTTAGTTACCATGAAAAATGCCTCAACATCAAGAATTTGGCCATACAATAATAAAAAACCTGTTTCAGCGCTGCAACTTTCACAGTGAACTTTATACAAGGCACACATACACATTACAGAACCTAAAGTATTAATATCACTTTGTTTTGTTGCACCCTGTATACAGGGACTACAGTCCGGATTCATCCATAATATAAATACCTCCCCACACCGGTTTCGGTGACGGTGGCCGGTTTCATTCAAACCAGGCCAGTTACGCAGCAGTAATTTTATAGTGCCCAATTGTGTGCGCAGTACACAAGAGCACTCTCTATTCCTTTTACTCTCATAGCCCAGTGGGACGGACGACCGACACGACTGGCGAGAGATCAGGTGCAGGACCGACTTTTTACATGCCCATCCGACGCATGGATCATCTTACTTGTCAGACAATCAGATGATCAGCCTGCATTGTCCTAACCAAACTTGGAAAAAACATGTTCCCAACGCGGTAATCGAACCCACGACCTCCGAGTCAAGAGCCGAGCTCTGAACCACTGGACCACGGAGGCGTTAAATATTATAAATGCGAAAGTGTGTCTATCTGTCTGTCTATCCTTTTGTCTGTCTGTTACCTCTTCACGCTCAAACCACTGAACCGATTTTTCTGGGTATGGAGATATAGTGATCCGTGCAATCCATGAAGACGCGCTCCACCAATTTTTGGGTGAGCATCTTTCCCTTTGACCGTGACGCTTTCTCTTAATAATTGGTCTATTTATTGTAGTGTGCGCGTGCACTTACATGTAGTTAGTGTGTACCGATAACACTCAGACATTGGCGAAAGCTTGCACACATATATACTATAAACAATTAGGAGGAATAGTAGGGCGCGTCTTCGTGGATTGCACTATCTATACTTTTTATCCCGAAAAAATTTGCGGATCGTTGCGGGCGTCATCTAGTAATATTATAAGTAGCTTTGCAACTCAACGTACTTTATTCTATTCCTCTACAACGCAACGCAATGAAGCAATATTCTGTCCTCACCCTTATCTCCATACTTGTTACAGTCCCCTGTCTGGAAATGTAATGTGTATTTTAATCGTAGACTCTCCAGTGACCTAATTGTTCATTTAACGAGCGCTTACTGTAACATACCGGTTTTTTCCTTAATAATAGTTATCATAATAATTGCCGACTATTAACAATGAATAATTTATAATGAGGCTAGTTAGTTGCTTCGTAAGTTTAATTTAAATTCGGATATGAAATATAAAACTGTACAAAATTATACTATGTAATTATATAATATTATAATTTATAATAGTCGTCTTATTTATAATACAGTGATTTTGTTATTAGAATGATAAAGTATATCAAAGGTGCTTCTGACAAAAACCCATGTTTTAAAAATTAAAAACTGTGATGTAATATTTTTTTGACTACGGAACATATTATTAAGTAACTGAGCAAGACATAAAAAGACGGTTCTTAATATACTATTTTCCTCTTATCACAGTAGATTAATGACATATAACATGACTTGTGGTATTTACCAGATTTTGTGTGTAGGCTCAGCTTACTTATTAGCTGACTTGTATTATGATGGATCATCGTGATAACTAATACTGTGTGTAGCTTATGTGATCCTAGTAGAACTATCTGAAGTTGTATGGAAAAGTAGTGAATGTAAAAATGAAAGTAGCAAAACCACTGAATGGACTCTAATGAAAAGCAACGTAAAAGCCTTAAATAGTGCTCTAGATTAGCATACGCTACGCAGTTAATGCGAACTATGACAATGAATGAATGAAATACACTTTATTATGCACAATCACAGTTACACACATACAATTAAAGCACATAAAACAGTTTTGTTTGATACTGTATAGAGCGGACTAAAGCCTTAAAGCTTGTTTTAAACACTAGACACTACATTGTAGTACTATACATACACATTCAATTTCCGTGCCACATAAAAGTATCGGTAATTAAAAGCATTAAGCGGGTGTTAATGGGGGAAGGGGAGGAAAGGGGGAGGAAAAGGGGAGGTAAGGGGGATATGGGGGGAGTATTGGACAACAATCGGAGCCGGTGCGGACTTCGGCTCTAATGGACCGGACGAACTCATTCGGACGCAATTAGTCGGCTAATGATTTGTGAACGGCCGTATATTACGGAGATTTGTTGATGCTGTACTGATTGTGATGGTAAATTGATAGGATTTGGGGTTTTTTTATTGGAATGTTTTGTTTTTTTCACTTAACATAACCGTTTTGGTATAATTTAGATGAATTGGATGAAGATGTTGTGTGTTTGTAAAAAGTATAACGGGGCTTGCACACGCTCGCTCTGTGCAACATTCAAGAAGCTGTTGTAACAGACACGTAGTTCTTCTGATCTCTGTTCCTATGACTCATTAATAAGGGTCTATACAGACGGACCGCATTTCAACTGCAATCCAACCGCAAATTGCAGTTCAAGTGCAGTTTGAATGCAGTTGACACGACTGCAATACGACTGCAATAGAACTGCAAACAAAACAGTTCACACGACTGCACGCCAACTGCAACTGAACTGCAATCCGACTGCGCGTTTGGTTTGCAGTTCTATTGCAGTCGTATTGCAGTCCTGTCAACTGCATTCGAACTGCACTTGAACTGCAAATTGCGGTTGGATTGCAGTTAAAATGTGGTCCATCTGTGTAGACCCTAAGTAAAAACGCACATGCCAGACTCTGA
Organism: Polyommatus iphigenia; assembly: GCA_963422495.1. Classification (NCBI taxonomy): domain Eukaryota; kingdom Metazoa; phylum Arthropoda; class Insecta; order Lepidoptera; family Lycaenidae; genus Polyommatus; species Polyommatus iphigenia. The sequence continues at coordinate 12,893,454 of OY730181.1, read as the reverse complement.
CTTTCATAAACAAGATCATCTACTGTAACTCTTCATGTATCTTTACTCTCGAATCTTAGCCCTCGGATGCACTCGTCACGATAGACATATTCTCTGATCTCTCTCATCAAGATCCACAAATAAAGAGTACCTACTACATGTACCTAACTGTCCTCAGGACGCAGTAGTAACAGTCACACTCCACGCTACAATCTAACTTCTACCCTCAGGACCCAGTAGTAACGGGCACGCTACACGTCTCCGGCGCGGACGGCGACGGCCTGCGCGCGGCATGGCGGACCCTGCACGTGTTCCCCGATGACTACAGCACGCACCGCGGCTTCCTGTCGCTGGAGTGCCGCGCGCGCGTGCCCACGCGGCCGCCGCACGAGCGCAGCATGGCGGTCCGACTGTTCGTCGCGAGCAGACCACACATATCATCGTTTATGTTGAGTAAGAGTGAGTATCAATCAGATTTTGTGCCTGTTCCACCACTTCCTGATAAATACCGGATAGTCTTTCCACAACTTAACTTCACAGATAGGGTATGGAGAATCTGTCAAATAAGCTGTGGATAGCCTATCTAGCACTTATCAAGAAGTGGTGAAACAGGTTCTTAATCTTTATTCATACACGCTGATATATTTTACTGAGACAAAAATAGGATGGCACTCGGGACTGCCACGGTAAAGCTATTACGTAGCATTTTTTTATCAACTTATGCAATTATGATTCGCATACACACAAACACCGTGCCAAAGTGTGCCGAACTGAACCGACGTTAAAAGATGCACGGCAACGCCGCATTGAGTCGGTAGCAAATGCCCATCAATCCCCAAGCGGCAGCCGGCTGCCGCATAACAATTGAAAATCTATTAATATTGTATCTGCGACACCCACGATGAAGGTGTTAAAAATTGATTCGTGGTAGGATCCCAAATAGCAAGAAAAATATTGGAGGGTTAAACTTAAGGTCCCAGAAGAAAGGAGGTGAAATAGTACATTACGCACCTAGGGCAGGAAAATAATAAATGTCCTGTCTGAATTAAGTTACAAAAATACAACATAAATTGCTCTTAATTTGGCCCAACAGTTCGGCAAACTCGAACGTGTGTATGCGCCATAATCGTCTCGCCGCCAAGCATAATATTCTCATTATTTTTTGTTCATACGAGACGTTATAAACGGAATAAGCACAACGACCGTTTTTAACTAAAACTCTAGAATTTTCGTGGAAAATTGTTCCACCACTGTTACTTGAAATATAAAACGAGGAGCAATTTGCATGGGTAATGAGTTTGTGCCTACAGAGTACAGCCGTACGATGTTTAACAGAAGTTCTTTTGTGTAGTACCTATTATAGCTTTCATAACATGTTACTACTAAGCAACTAATTATTTAATATGGATTACTAAGTATGAATAATAATTAAAATGTAATGAATGCTTTTAGATTATTTAGTTAGGGAAAGAAGATATTACTGTTGTTATGATTTTATGAATTAAGTAATCCATTTACTAAACATTATAAAATCAATTTCGTGAAATTGTGTGACCCAAAAACTTAAAACAAGTAAATCTATATTTCGGAACTGAAACACAAAACTAAAAGCGTTTGTAGAAATAAAAGATTTGCAGCTATTAGGTTAGTTAGTAGGTTAGTTAAGGGTCTACTAATGTAGACCTAGACGATCAATTTTGTTGTGCAATATCACGTATTGTACAATATTATTGACCGTCTATGGTTAATATTAAATGCACCCGCCTTTCAATATTATTGTCAAATGTTATGTTGTTATTATTGTGTGTGATATTGCGCAATATTATTGATCGTCTAGGGGCCGCTTGCGCTGCCAATTAGTACTTCATTAATTATCAACGACACAATATAAATATGCAATAACTCTTTAAAGCTGATATTCATTGTTTTGTTAACATTTAGATTATAATTGAAACGGAGTATACACGTCGATACTTAATTCATAAAAATGTTTATTCGTAGCATATTTAATTATTCAGCGAGGAAAAACATCACGTACGAGAATGTGAAATTCAATTTTATTTTACAAATTATACACTTTAAACGTTTCCCGCGTAGAGTAAATAGACTGCATGGCTCTCGGCGCAGAAGTGTGTGTATGTGAATGTTTGTGTGTGTATATACACTATACAGCAGGGGAAGGGGAGGGGGGGGGGGGTTATATGTATGTGTGTGTGTGTGTGTGTGTGTGCAGAGGGGGTATGGAAATGAAAGGAAAACACTCGGTTAGTTGTGATTTAAACAAATGCAATTTCGTTATTTCTTCGGAATGAAACGCCGCGTCGGTTTAAATGGTATAACAGATGTAGTCGTGTATAAATTACAATTCTATTTTTCCTGCAAAACGTTTTATTATCATATTATGTGACATTGTGAAAATATATGTAAGAAAGAAGCAAAAATTACTTATATAATAATATAGCAAAAAGCATCTAATCAGAATTGAATAACACTGAATACTGAATAGTTAGCATAAACGTCGTTTAATAATATTACAGATATGAAATCATATTGTTTCGTATCAACTAGCTCTTTCTCTTCTTCTTTTGCGTAAAATTGTTAGTCTTTCGTCACTTATTTAACCCATAATATTATGGTGTGAAGACGAACTCATGCGCTAAATTTAAAAATATCTCTTAATTTTCGTTAATCTATCATTCAGCTTTGCCTTATAAACGATGTATAGAATATAGTTTTGACATTCAATAAAACATTTCGCCATATTTCTCTACACAACTATTCAGGCTATTATATTCTCAAATAAAAGGCCGCACGAAAACCGCTCTACATAGAGTCCCCGTCTCCCGGGACCAAACTCTATCAGGCTCGTACGAACTTGTTTTATTATATTTAAATACGATGCGCTATGTCGGAATATTTTACATGCACTGTTACTCCACAAAATTGGATGTAGAGAAATGTTTAATGTGGTGCTCTTTACTCTATATTTACAATTGGAGTAAGAAATTTTTAAGGTCATAAAATCGAAGAGACTATTAAATTATAAATAAAAATTGTTTTATTTCTGGACAGAATAATAATGATAAAAGAAGGTTATCTTTTCTACTCAAATTAATTTGAAATAATATTTACTGCAACGACAGGAAAATTTATCACTATATTAATCTTAACTTTTTTTAATAACAATAATTTAAAGACACTCTTCTACTAACAGATTATGGCTTTTTTAACATGTAATTTCCATGAACATGAATTAAACCCAAAACTACAACAATCTGAAAGTTCTCGATTTCTTTATCTACTAGGATAACATAAACTGATAGTATGTAATATTTTGTACCCTTGTCAACAAGGCGTAGGGCTTGCGGGTGAGACAGTGTATTTTATAAGGCTCCTATAACCTCGTATTGAAGTACAAGGGAACAAAATCAATGCCTAAAGAGGGATGGCTACGAATTTTTGGTAAAACTCGTAGATGTGCTACATTTTCGTAGATGTGCTACGCCGTCGTAGACTTGCTACGAAAACACTGATTGCTTGCTACGGAGCATTTCTTTTGACAAATTTTGTTAAGGGGAGCACTAGCTCCCCTTAACAAAATTTGTCAATCCCAAAGTTACATTAGTTTTCGTTAAAAGAAGAGGAAACTTTGGGATTTTTTCTATCGAGTGAAGTTCATGATATTGTGTAATGGAATATGAATTCCAATGTGTTAGATCCTTAACTAAGACATATATTTTTTTCAGAATTTAAATTACTATATTTTTATGTCTCCTGTCCCGTTTCAATCTTGAAAATCGTCCGTTTCTTGAACTAGCTCCCCATAAACTGCGGGGCTAAAATGGTCATATTTAGCAATTTCTCTCCATCAATACAGCAAATGAATTGTCAAAACTGTCAAACTGACGAATGTCAAATTAGTACGAATTACTATAGGCAGAGTGACCATTTTGCGATTTAAAAAAAATGAATCATAATATTATGGTTCATAATATGATTCTCCAAAGCGACAATTTTAGCCCCGCTCCTGATCTCACAAGCGGGCAAATGCAGTGGCCTAGTAGAATGCTTGCTGCATTGCTCACTCATAAAAATAACCAGCTCGGAATACCACAGGACTTAGAAAACCGTTACCTGCTACAATCTACTAAACAATCTGTTTTATTGAATTTTTACTTTTTGATATAAAGTTTGTTATTCATAAACACCGAAACTCATTTCTAGTCGTTTAGTCGTAACATAACAAAACACTTATCAGTATACATAAACCAAGAACAATAAAAATACTAAAACTTTCCTCAATATCCAGCTTATTGCTTCTATAATGTCCATTTAATTTGTTTCAGACGCGGTCGGCAGCAACGGCGCAGTGAGGTTTCACAGCGAGCTGACGGCCTGGACGTTGTTACTGCTAGTGCGCAGTCAAGTGCCTTTGCTAGTGAACTAGACAGTGGAAAGTTGAGGTAGGACAGGAAAGTTGGAGTGGGACTGGAAAGTTAGGGTAGGACTGGAAAGTTGGGGTCGAATCGGAAAGTCGGAGTGGGACTGGAAAGTTGGGAAGGAGTGAAAAATCGGGGTAGGACTGGAAAGTTGGAGTGGGACTGGACAGGACCGGGATAGGAAGCTCTAGGAAGGGATCATAACAGAAACGGACAGTGGAGTTAAATAAAATTGAAAAGTGTGGGTGTAATTTGGTAAACAGGTCACGACTGGAAAATTTACAGTTGGCTTAACGCAAGAAAGTGGGTAGTCAAAAAAACTGGAAAGCAAGTCTGGACTTAACATAATTTCAGACTTACATTGAACTTGGTAGGAAAGATAATTTTTGAAGATTGACAGTGTCGGTAAGACTGTGGGTAGGATAGACAGTTGTGGTAAGACTGGACAGTAGATAGAGGGAGATAAACGAAGCTGTGACTATAGAGTTAGGTAATTTTATAGATAATCCTTTGTTTAAAGTTTTGTACCCCTGTATATCATAGTTTAAAAACTGTATATGATTTTTCTACTTTAAAAGATTATTAAATATACTGATTTAGCTATAAGTATAAAAATATTTTGCGATAGTTCAAATTTGTGTGCTGAAAGAAATCTTGTATGTGTACGTTATAAATATTATCAAAATCTATTTTCATTTGCTATAAATAAAAGTTTATAAAAAATATTTCACAAGAATAGTAAGTTAAAATAATTCAAAGCCATAAAAGGAAATATATTATTCTATATATTTCCTTTTATGTTAGTATTTATTTAATTTAATCAAGTATGACTTCTTGATTATTTTAAGTAACACTAAAATTTTGATGATATGTTCAGAACGTGTAAATGACATCTCATATACCAAGTGGCCTGCAAGTGCGTTGGGGTTCAAAGTTGTGTTTATAATTAACTCCAATACAACCACAGACGGCTTTGTAATGCTTGTTCCTAGAATTAGTTCTGTTTGTGAACTAATCGAGTGGCAAGCGACGCTATAGTATATAGTATATTATATACAGTTCCCTTATTATATATATTCGTATGAGTTGGTACACATTACATGTAGTTGGGGAGGGGAAGAGGGGATTTCGGGAGTAGCTCGAGCGTGTCAGATTAAGCTTGTATAGGCTTCCGACATGTGTCTGGTTATCATGGTATAGAAATCAGATTTCTCATGTGGTGGGTTAATTTTTTTTTTATATTGAAATGTCATTAAGATAGGGGATGTATAGTATACCCCAAAGAAGCTTCCATATAAAACTCTGACGATTCAAAGGTTAGGTAAGCCTGTAGAGACATTTTAAAATATAAAAAATAAAGCTTCATATTTTCCTAACTAAGCTTTGCAGATATTTTATTTTGCTCTTAACTAAATGATTTACTCCTTGTTGTCTAAAATTATTTATAATTTACCTAAATCAGCAATTTTCTGAATATATTTTCTTTTTCAAAACTTTAAAATGGCTGCAGTTTCTGAACCCACCGCTAAAGTAAAAAACGCTCTTATTATTTTTTTATCAGTTTAACCTAATGTAAAAAAACCTACTAGGTGTCCATGACGCTCGAGTGACTACACAAATAGCACCCTCCCCTCCCCTACTTATGAACAAACAATAAATAAATAAAAGTGCGCTAGTAAACCACACGTCTCAATTTATGCAATGTGAACTAGTTTTTATATTGTTACCAATCTTGTATCATAAAATTTAACTTGTATTTATTGTTTGGTAGTCTAATTTCTAACTATACACTATACTAAAAGCACTGCCTAAACTATTAAATTAGTATATTATTTTGTAACATAAGAGTTATATAGATAAACTAAACACATTAAATATTCCTGCACATTTTGTAAAAAGCGGACGAATTGTCCCGATTTTGTCACAGTGTTGCTAGACCATAATATTCTTAATTAATCGGGTAAAATATAGTAACAGACTGTAGTATATAATATAACGATTTTTGTAGACAGTTTCTTATTTTACGTACAACTGTAGTACATTACCAACCTTCAAAAGATGTCTTGTAAGACACTATGGCCCTGTTTTATAGTAATAATATTATTAACAATAATATTATTCATACTATTTTTAACAGTTTTCTACTGCCTTCCTAGCCGGAAGGAGTTTATCAAAAAACTTGAAATAGGTATTTCACCACTTTACAAACAATAATATTTGTTTCGAAGCTCCCAAAGTTTCCCAACATTTAGGGGTTTGGTGCAGACTGCAGCGTAATGCAATAACACTGTCGCACGGAGACGCGTGACCTACATAGTGCACAACTTAGCACATTTCGCTAAGTGTTGCCAGTAAAATATATTTTATCATAAATTATAAACGCTAAGCTTTGTGTTATGAATGTATGGATGGTTATAAACTGATTTACTTCGTTTTATTATATAAAATTTGGTTTTATCATAACTAGATAGTTTACTTTCCTATAATTGGAAAACGTTTTCTAAGGCAGGAAGTACCTAAACCATAAAATTGCTATGGGATATTTTTGCGTGTTGAAAAACATATATTTTTATCATTATAAGATACTTTATTTCGGTATCATAATATAATATTATTATTATGGCAGCCAAAAAATTTAATTAACAATTACTGCCTTTTTTGTTCAATACTAATTTCAATTTCATACCAAATTATCCATAAAATCAACGTCCGAACAATTTCATATAAATTGTTTTAAAATTAACATTGCGCCATTCGATTAATATTAAATTTCGAGTCTAGCAACACTGTCGAACAAAATATTTGAATACACAACGAGTAATGTAATTAGTTATACGATGAGTGTGATATCCATGTAAATATTGTGCCAATATAACGAGTACTCGAACGTCACTTAAGTTTAATGACTGCTTAAAATTCATTTTGTCCCAAATTTTGAAATTATGTACTATCAGAGAAGTTGATTCCTATGCAAATGGGGGACCTACGTAGTTTGGTCGCATTACGTCAAACCCAGCCGACAGATCACAATTAACATTGAATTGACATGATCCGACCAAATGACGTTGGTCTCTCAAATGCATAGGAATCAATTTCCTCGATGGTACAAGTTATTTTGTGTTTAAATCCTATCGTACCATTTTCCGCCATTTAATTTTGAGTGACGTTTAAGTTCTCGACCTTAAAGGTTGCTAAGTGTGTCCCACGCTAGTCCCACGTTACAACTTTTTGGGCTTTTAGATTATTCTACTTTGCTTGTACCTATTGATTTTAACTGTCAAATTACATATCAGTTTTAACAAAGTTTTGGAATATTTGCTAAAACTTTTAATATTTAATATGTACGACTTTATTTCAATATTGTTTTATTTTTTATTAACTTACTAACTGAAATTCATGCAGGAAAGATGATTCAAAAGTCATTGAAAAGTGAAAACATTGATTTGCTATGAGCTCAAAAACTTTGATCGCAGATATTTTGTGCAAATTCAATATAAATGTCATTTTATTCTGCGTAAAATTGATTCTCTATGCATATTTACTATGCATATTCACTATTAATCATCTATTAGAACACAGCCGAATCTAATTTGACTGTCATCTTCATATTAATGTGGTACATCATGCGGTTGGGACATTAATTAGCGAATAATTAGCAGAGTTAACGTCAATTCCGTTGTAAAATATTGCGGCGGCCATGTTTCTTTGTCAGAGCCGTTTTAATTAATGGAATTTATTGTGGAATTGATATCAATATGAGTTATTAAATCAAGTGATACGTTAATGAAATATGAAGTGTCGTGTTTACTTTGTATTGTTATTTTCTGTTTCATCTGATTGGTTTTAACATGTACAGCCAAGGATGTTTCCAGTATATTTACAGTACATTTCATAATAGTTTAAGGGCATATTTCACCACTTCCTAATAAGTGCCGAATAAGCTATCCACCACTTAACTTGACAGATGAAGTATGGAGAATATGTCAAAAAGTTGTGAAAAGCCTATTCGGCACTTTATCAGAAAGTCGTGAAACAGGCCCTTGCTGTTATATAATATTGTCAACAAAAGTCACCGGATGGTAAAGAATTCTTAACCTATAGGTGATTGTTCCTTTCATGTGCGTTAGAAAATATTATTGGCCTTTCCCCACATAACGTGTACTCAAAATTGAGCGGCCAATATTTTTACGTGAGAAAAATAAATAAAAGCTTTAAATAATAATCGAAACAGCGCGATGAGTCAATACCCGCTTCCTTTATTTCTATTAGCCGGAGTTTCGCAACATTTTTACCTAACAACTAATTACTTAACTAACAATACAGGCACATAGTACATTACTTCCTGGCTATACGTGAGATAAGCAAACGTAACATTTCTACCCCAACTGTATTCGTCGATCTTCAAAGCCTTCACTGCATACAGTTGTGCCTACAAAGAGTAATTCCCACACGTATTGAGAACAAAATTGACGTCCTCAGTGAGGTGTGCACAGAGTAATGTACTCGGTTGAGTGCACACGAGCGCACTGCTTACTCTGTGCTAGTTTGAGTAAGTGCTGTTTTACTGACTTCAAAAAAGATTGCACATAGCTGTATCTGACTGCATCTCCGTCCTATATTATTTGAATATTTTTGACTTTCTCATAGAAGAGTTATTTTGTCGAGCAATCTCAAAGCTATGCGTGGCCTATACCAAAATATATTTTCAATGAAAACATAATTCCCATTTCGTATGATAAAAAGATGCGAAAATTTAAAAATGGAAACGCAATTCTCATTTTTATGTTCTCCGTGTGCAGCTAACAGAAGTAATAAAATTATAAACGACCGGATATTTTTAATTTTTAAAGGCTATAGTTACGCTTCAAAGATTTTAATTATGAGTCCCGTTTATAACCAACCTGTTTATTCTTCTTAAAATTACAACCTGCAGACTGCTAAAGCTGCAATTATTTCAACTTTTGTATTTACCGTTGTATTCAGGTCAAAATCAAACTACGTTGAAATTAGTATCACTGTTATTTTTTCTAACGATTATAATATGATTATAATATAAATAGAGTTGTTTATTGTTTATGTTTGTCATAGGTTTAAGGTAAATCAAATTATTGTACAGAATCAATGAAATATTTAAATGTCAATAATAAAATTATTGAAATACATATTTTGATGTTTTATTTATCTCAGTATTTTACTTTTAACAACATTATTTTGTTCTTGTACATTCAAAGCACATATTTTCTTTTCCTTAATTTGTAATGCGAATACGAAACTGAACAAAAGAGGAAAAATCCTCGGATCACAAATCAGTTCAATGATTTGAGCTTTAAGACACGCTTTCATAATTAAATACTAAATATTAGGGCATGTTTCACCACTTCCTGATAAAGTGCCGGATAGGCTATCCACAACTTTATTTATTTATTTATTTGTTTTGGAAAACCAACAGCTTATGATTATAACGAAATAGAACCAATACTATATAAAAAGAAAGCCAATAACAGGTTTTCACTAATAGATAGATACTTATGACATAGTTAGAACCTTACAGTATACACGCAACATTATCTACTGACACAACATTTTTGTCAGATTCTCCATACTATGGGCCTGGTTCACCACTTCCCGATAAGTGCCGAATAGGCTATCTACCACTTAACAGATCAAGTATGGAGAAACTGTCAAAAAAGTTGTGGAATAGCCTATTTGCCGCTTTATCAGAAAGTGGTGAAACAGGCCTTTAATCTGCCAAGTCAAGTAGTGGATGGCCTATCCCGCACTTATCAGGACGTGGTGAAACAGGCCCTTATAGATACAAAGTAACCAAAACACATACGAGCGAAACAAACTCGATAAATGAGCTTGAAAAAACTGTCAAAACTCGAACCCAAACCACTTAACAATTCAGGGCCCATTAGAAGTTAAAAAGTTGTATCGAGTTTGTTTAACCAAGAGTTTGAATCATTCAGTAATGGCGAAGGTTACAAAAGATACCTTTAAGTATTAACCTTACAGGAGCAGAATGGGGGTTGTGTTTTCTTCGCCGGTATGTAATATGTAAATTTCTTAAGTTAAGTAGTTAACCTGCTTATTTGAGCTTCAGAGCTATAAAAATGTATGTCATATAAGTGAAATATTATTGTAATGCAAATAAGGGAAAAGACCTAATGGCAGACACTTTAAGGAAACATGAAACATTTGAATGTTATAAAATATATATTTATGAAAATAAAGGATTGATAACTCCTTCCATGTCTTCAGTAACTCTTACAAAATAAAACTATTATAATTATTCTCTGACAAATCAATTAAAAAATATATTATTGGTCTTTTTGTAAACTTAGTCATAAGTACTAATAGATGACATCACAAAAAACGAACATCATTAATAGTAGACACCAATATGAACTAATAGTTGACATAGAACATTACATTACATTTTACATTTTTCCTATTATTAGGTCTTTATTTGCAATTTTTCAAAAGATTTCATTTACTTCATCATAGTAACTACATGCATCAGAAATATTATCCACGTTGTCTCCAGATTCTATTCATTCTTCTTCCATGCTGAAACTATCTTTCCTTTTATTTTTATTTTTCATATTTTTTTCCTAGCAAATTTATTTTCAGTCTTTAGTCTCCATGCTTCTTTTGCCTCTTCTTTTTTCTTCTTTCTTTTCTCAGCTCTCCTTTTTCTTCTTTTTACTGCTAAAAACTAAAGCAATCGATTTTTAGATCAGTACAAGGTCTAATATTAGACACCATGTCCATTTTTAGGTGCAGTAGTTCCAAGTTCTTAGATTGTTAATAGAATTATATTTTCAGAGAATAGTGATGATTTTTGCAGTAGAATAAAGTACAAAATAATTTTAGTATGTATTGCATAACTCAAAGATGAGATCCATGTCATCTATTAGGTTTTTTACATTTTCAAGAACTAATAGTAGACACCCTTTATATTGTTAGGGAAGATGGAGAAAAAATCTTAAATAAACATTAATTAGTGTATACAACATGACCATCAATCCAATGAAATCAATAGAAATTACAAAAAATCAAATAAATGTATTCAAAACTTACGTGCAAAATTTCGTCTCCCTTAACCTATTTGCTAAGAAATTGCCGAGCGCGTGTTGACGTGGTCATATTATTTACGAAAACTGATCCCATTTTAAAATTTTGTTCCCGAAGGCGTCTCTAATATATTTTTTCAATTCAACAGATAGCTTGAGAAGCTTATAAAATTTACAGTGGCGAGAAATAATTAGAGTAATTCTTATTTTTATGGTATTTTTGTTAGAAGTGTCATCTATTAGTTCAGTGTCTAGCTTTAGGTCTTTTCCCTTAAATGGGTCATAAACAGAACATGAAAAAAAAGTGTGCGCAGGCAAAAAAAAAAAACACTAAAACAATGTAAATTAAACATGTTTATATTTTTATATTTTTAACACCAGCGTATACGACGATCGTACACACGTAAGTTTTAAAAATATTACAAAAAAAAAGATAGTTTTCGTACCTTTCCGTGGACCGTGAACAGCCTGGGTTTTAAAGTTCATGACTGTTTTTCTAATAAGAATATTTAAAATTTTAAGTAAATTGCCTATTTTACTTGTTCATTATATAAATAAGTTTTCTTTTCCAAGATTTTGTAATATTTACTCTAGATTACTTTGCACTATAATACATAAACAACCTGTTACCAGAACCGCGACTCCTTCCGTGGAACAAAAAAAAATTATATTAAATAGTCGATAAACGGAACGCACAAACCAATTATTTTTTGAAATGCCAACATTTCGATCTGTCAGTTCATGTTAAAAATGGACGCTAGCTGATCGTGCGCTGCGTTTATTAAAATAAAAATATTGTCAGAAGAAGTGTTTTGTTTTGGTGAACGTCAAAGATCATTCATCTTTTCTGTGTCTTCGATATTACAGTAAATATTCTATTCAAATTTACCTAATTATATGAGCACAGATTGTTCTCGGTCGCCATTTTTACAAACGCATTTGCTTGTGAGCTTACCTATAAATTACTTGTGCTAAACGACTTTTTGTAATGTATTTTCCCTTCCGTGGACAAACTTTTCTGTGGACACTTCCACAGATGAATTAGTACAAATTAAGAGTTTGATCTCGGATTATATTTTTACGTTGATTACTTAATGTTTTTTTTTTAATAAATGCTGCTTTTAAATATAAAAATTAGACGTTTTATTTTTTTATTTTTTGAATCCTTCATTTGTTTATGACCCAAATACTGTTTTCTTTTTACATAATAATCGGAAATGAAAGTAAAAATAATATAAAAAAAAAGTAATATTTGCTATTGATTAACTTTGCCAACTCGAAATTGGAGATTGTAGTAATTTACTCAGGAACTGGCAGAAAAAGTACTAATTAACTGAGAAATGTATCATTATTGAACTGGGTATCCAAAATAACATGGCTTCCTTCGCCATATTAGGGATAATAATATATGAAATTGTATATCTTTTTAGTGCGTGATTTATAAGGTTTTGTTTTCTCATGTGGCTGCTATACCCGAACACTTACAAGTGTGTGGTCTTTCGACGAAATAATAAGTTGTAATTAAGATTTATCTACTCTTATATTTCTGGTAGGTACTAAGTCATTTATTTTACAGAAGAATGATTATTTAGCATCTTCGTATGTACAAAATGTCATTAAAATGAGTTTTTAATCAGTTTAATATATTATAAATTTGAAAAGCTATCAGATATAGACGCGCGATTTAGCATTTATAATACAAGAAGCTTGGAGCCAACCATGAACGGCAGCCCGAGCGCCGCCAGACGAAGAGGTAAGCAAATTTTTACGTGGGAGAGCCATGCTTCGGCACGAATGGGCCGGCTCGACTGGAGAAATACCTACCACGTTTTCACAGAAAACCGGCGTGAAACAGCGCTTGCGCTGTGTTTCGCTGAGTGAGTGAGTTTACCGGAGGCCCAATCCCCTACCCTATTCCCCTCCCTACCCTCCCCTATCTATTCCTTTCCCTTCCCATCTCTACCCTCCCCTATTACCCTATTCCTTCTTAAAAGGCCGGCAACGCACCTGCAGCTCTTCTGATGCTGCGAGTGTCCATGGGCGACGGAAGTTGCTTTCCATCAGGTGACCCGTTTGCTCGTTTGCCCCCTTATTTCATAAAAAAATATTCGCCAGATTACTTTGTCTAGACAAAAGTGGTCGCTTAAATGTCACAAAAATGTGTAAAACATAAAAGATCGTGTTCAAATCTATGTCACGCTTAGTCCCAATGTCACCACTCACCAACAACTTTTTTTTTTTGATTACGCAGGGGAAACCCATCATGGGTGCCCCGGGTTGGGTACCCCGGGGGTATGTGAGACTCCTACTCACTAAAACCACCTGCGGTTCGCCTTCAACCGTATAACGGAGGGATGTCCCGGATCTAACAAACACGAGACTCCCTCCACGACCGGCCGGTCTACCTCGGGACCGGAATTCCACCAAAAGTAAGGGAACGCTTAGGCAAACTAAAGCGTTCCCCTCGGCGCCGGGACTAACAAAGCCGGGCAGGTTCCCATCCTGACCCGAAGCCCCGTTAGACGAGAGTTAGGAGGTTCGCATAGCGTCGCCTCCGCACTCCCGTCCTACGCCGGCGGAGCGGCAGAGAGGTGGGATCGTTCTCTCTACCACTCACCAACAACTGAAGCAGCTCCAATTAGTATCACGTTACCTCTTTTGTTTTTTATATCAATGAAAGAGAGGACATGACATTTATCAAGCTGTTAACACTAACAGACGTTGGTGAATTTGGGCCTTATGGCTGGTTTACACGTATTAAGTAGATAAGTAGTAACTAAATTTTAACTTACCGTAAATTACCAGTCATTGGACAGCTAAGGATTTTTTTTACAGAAAAAGCTCTAAAACATTAAATACTTCGCATGAAATAGAAATAGACATCATATTTGTGTTTATAAATTATCTAACTTAAGATATGCAAACATAAAAATGCGATGGTTTTTCAGTTTATATTGATTTTTTGGTAAAAACTGAATGGTAGGTAAAACACAGTTATGGGACGGAATTTCAGTAGTTGGAACACCCAAAACCAGTAGTTGGACAAGCAAAGTTTGATTGAAATTTGGTTAAAATTGGTATTGTCAGTAGAAAACATTATAAATAATTGTTGTTTACACAATATATATTTTTATTATTTATTGTAAAATAAGGTATTTTAATTAAATATTTAACAAAAAATGAATTAAAAAATTAAAATTCTTACCAATATTACATAGTACTATTGTAACAACTAATATTATAACTTTATAAGTATGAAAGTCTGTTCGTCTGTCTGTATGTCTGTCTGTCAATTACTTTTTCACGCTCAAACCACTGAACGGATTTTGCAAAAAAAATGGTATGGGGACACTGAGTCCCGGGAAAGGAAAAATAGTACATTTGGTCCCGGGAAAATGTACGGTATCCACCCGATAAACGGACTTTGACTCAATGGAGTTACGGCCGCCATCTATTAATATTATAGATGTGAAAGGATGTCCGTCTCTTTATCTGTATGTCTGTATATTACATTATTCAGGTAAAACGTTACTCAAAGAGTTAGAGATTTCAGATTGTCCTCATGAAGCTAATCGGCATACTCCGACAATATTTCAATATGGAGCACAATGCATAGCAGCTCATTTGCCTGTCGCTGTGGCCGTACTCTACCTTAAGGAGGAACTAGTTGAGCTTGTCTAATAGATCCCACAGGTTGCACATGTTCTTGAGTCTGGATAATACTGATAGGTAGCAAAAATTGTATAGCATTTGTTTAATTTAATTCATTATACACAAAGTTGAGGGATTTCATGAAAATATAATATAAACTATAGTCTGTCTATAAAGTCATGAAATTAAAAAGTGGCAACATCGTAGTGTCATCCCTTTCAAATCAATCTAAGAAAAAAGGGATGACACTACGATGTTGCCACTTTTTAATTTCATGACTTTATAGACAGACTGTAAAGGCTTGCCATTTGCCTACTTCAGCGACAAAAATAATAGGAACGTACTACACAATCCAGGGATTTCCTAATAAAACATAAACAAAAAGGGTAGCTGATTTTGAAAATTCTTATCTACGAGGGCTGCTATTTATGTATCCGGAACTGGCCACTTACAAGAACAATATTTAAAAAGTAATTACAACATTTGAAAATAGAACTCTTTGGTTGAAGAATACATTTTGTTTCATGTGACTGTCAATTATTTTTCCATTGTGGCGTCATTTTGAAAATTGCGTGTCTTCATTTGCCATGGATTTAACGCGTGAACATTTTCGTGCAATGATTTACTACGATTTTCGGCGTGGGCTAAATCAACAACAGTGCTTTATTCAACTCACCGCAACTTTTGGAGATGAAGCACCATCAAAAACCACTGTTTATCACTGGTACAGTGAGTTTAATCGTGGGCGGTCTATGCTCACGGATGAAAATAAAGAAGGTCGCCCAAAAACAGCTGTTGTCCCACAAAATATAGATGCTGTGCGGGAACTAATAATGCGTGATCGTCATGTTACATATCGCGAGATAGAGGCGTCCTTAGGCATAAGTATGACGAGCATACATAAGATATTACACGAACATTTGGCTGTAAAAAAAATATGTTCGCGTTGGATTCCGCACAACTTGACAATCGATCAAAAACGGGCTCGTGTCGATTGGTGCAAAAAAATGATAAAAAAATACAACCGTGGTACGTCAAAAGCCGTTTATAATATCCACACAGGTGATGAATCTTGGATCTATGCATATGACCCCGAAACTAAACAACAGTCAACGGTGTGGGTGTTCCAAGATGAGCCGAAACCAACAAAAGTTACTCGTGCAAAAAGTACTTTGAAGCAAATGGTCGCCTGTTTTTTTGGAATTAATGGACATGTGGCTACAGTGCCATTAGAGAATCGTAAAACGGTTAATTCTGAATGGTATACGACCATTTGTTTACCAGAAGTCTTTGAAGAAATAAGAAAGGACAACCGACAACGCAGAATCATATTACATCACGACAATGCTAGCTGTCACACCTCAGCTGAAACAACTCAGTTTTTGGAGGGTCAAAAGATCGAATTGACTGGTCATCCGCCGTACAGCCCTGATTTGGCACCTAACGATTTCTTTTTATTTCCATACGCGAAGAACAAATTACGTGGTCAACGTTTTTCGAGCCGCGAAGAGGCTGTTGATGCGTTCAAAATGCACGTTTTGGAGATACCTCAATCAGAATGGAAAAAGTGCTATGAAAATTGGTTCCAGCGTATGCAAAAGTGTGTCGATCATTGCGGCGAATATTTTGAAAAGCAATAAAACCATATTAAATGATATATGTTTGTTTCTTTTTTTAATTCCGGATACATAAATAGCAGCCCTCGTATACTTATAAAATTACATGTCCTGACTGACTGACTGACTGACTGACTGACTGATTCATCATCGCTGAGCAAAAACTGTTAAAGTTACAGCAACGAAATTTGGTGAGTAGGGTTGTTTTATTAAGTAGACACTCACTAAGGAAGGAATTTTGAAAATTTTACCCCGAAGGGGGCGAAATAGGGGTTGAAAGTTTGAATGAAAGTGCGTCATTTCTTGAGTTAGAAACATGAAACTTTACTTTTGGGCTACTAATTAAAAATGAATGGATACGTATTTGAGCGTTTTTGGAAATTCTACCCCCAAGGGGGTGAAATTGGGGTTGAAAGTTTAAATGAAAGTCCGTTATTTCTTGAGTTACAAACATAAAATTGTACGTTTCGGTTACTAAATAAAAATGATTGGATACGTGTTTAAGCGTTTTTGAAAATTCTACCCCCAAGGGGGTGAAATAGGGGTTGAAAGTTTAAACGAAAGTCCGTCATTTCTTAAGTTAGAAACATGAAAGTTTATTTTTGGACTGCTGATTAAAAATGAATGGATAGATATTTAAGCGTTTTTGGAAATTCTACCCGCAAGGGGGTAAAATTGGGGTTGAAAATTTTGAATGAAAGTCCGAGTTAGAAACATGAAACTTTATTTTTGTGCTACTGATTAAAAATTAATGGATACGTATTTAAACGTTTCTGGTTATTCTACCCCCAAGGGGGTGAAATTGGGGTAGAAAGTTTCAATGAAAGTCCGTCATTTCTTGAGTTAGAAACATGAAAGTTTATTGACGTTTGCGTTTGACGTTTGCTTAAATAGGGTCCCGTTTTTACCCTTTGTATAAGGAACCACAAAAAGGGGAAAACTATCCATCTTTGTTAATTATAACGCGGACGAAGTCGCGGGCAACAGCTAGTTCCTCTATAAAACCGAAAAAAAATTAACGCGTTGCTTAAATATCAGCCCTTGTGCAACGCATCGTAGCATTTTACAAGGCCCCCAAATTGTGTTACGTTCCCTTAATATTCATTCCATGCAATACAACTAACGGCAACAAAATGTAGGTTTTTGAAGTATTCAGAAGTCACACTTCATTGAAGTATTCAGAAAACACAAGTCAGCTGCAAATTAACTTTCGTATTGAATAATGCTTTGATCTTTCGAATATTATACTATATCAAGTAGATCAGTATTATTTCATGTAATAAAGTCCAATAACTGTTTTTCAGCACTTTTACAATACCAGTAGTAAGACATTTGGCCTGTCTTTAAATGAGATAAAAGGTTATTAAGAATGTACAAAAAATACTTAATAGATTGTTATTTATACAATAACACGTTTATAATAACATACACAATGTGTATCATAAAAAATATTATTAAAAACTTTAGCATGTTTCTAATTTTTTTCTTTTCATTTGCAAAACCAAGGCGCACGTGATGACCATGGCGACAAAAAGATGTTTTATTCTGGTTACACCGCAGCCTGATAAAAAATACTCTATTTTTATTGTAGCGTGAATGCCCCTCAATATGAATTCCATTATTATTTACATCGTATAAAAACCACAAACTTTTATTTTTACGATCAAAGTGTAAAGTGTCCCTCTACTGAAAAATTCTAATGACTCGTAATTTACCCTAATTTGAAGTGCCTGCCCGAAATGTGTTAAGTGACAAGCCTCGCCTGCCAACATAATAGAAAATAGTCAAATTTCTAATTTCCTTGTTTAGTACTTAACTAAATTTTAACTTTCTACTTGCTACTAAATTTTGTGTTTACATTCAATAAATAACTTAAAATTAAGTTAAAACTACTTATCAACTTAATACGTGTAAACCAGCCCTTAGGGTCAATTCAGACCGCAACGCGACGAGGCGAGTCAAGGCGCGGCGCGGCATAAATTTGTATGGATTTGACAGATTTCAATTGCGTGAGACGTCTTGCGAATCTGTAAAATCTATACAGAAATGCATCTACGCGTCGCGTTGCGGTCTGAATCAACCCTTAAGCTTTTAAAATTACGCCTACAGCGAGACGACTCTCAATCCGAGAAAAATGATTTCGTAAAACATTATCGGTGAAGCAATTTCTTTTCTATTTCCCTCACAATTTCATAAGACGTATAATTAGATGGAACATTTCATTAACTGTCTTCAGACTTTCGATTTCCGCTTGTGTTTTTTGTCTGAAGGCTTTGTATCAATATTGACTGATCTCGACTTAAAAAAGATTTTTCTTTGAATCTTCCTTTGATGTAATTCGTACAATTGTTCTTGGAGATTTTGAGTCTTTGAGTTTTTTACTCGGAAATACTTTACATAAAGTAACTGTCATAAATATCAAATTTCATAACACAGCTTTTGAAGAAATTTTAAGAAACGTATGTAACCTAAATATCATATCATGTTATACTAGGTATAGGTCTTTGTATTATACCTTGAATAATAAAATAATAAATATTATGTATTTATTGTTTATGCTAAAAATGAAACCTCCTTAAAAATATTTTTTTCAAGGAGACAGACAAAATTCAAATTAATATTTTTGTCTGTCATGTGGCATTTCCAATATCTCAGAGAAAGACAATCTTGTATAGTATTTTGCTGTACAAATATTTTATTACTGAGATGTTACTGAGGGAAAATAGTTATTTTTTAAGCAATATGCTACGTAATTTTTATTTTCTATTTGAAATCTTCGAGCGCCATAATAATATGTCAGTTTAAATATGCGATGTTTTTAATTTCTAGCTTCGCTAGTAAAATTACTGTATGCAAATCTAGTACCCTGCCCAGAAGCGTAGCGTGCCTTGGCGGGACCCCGTATAATAATTATTTGTTTGACGGCTCATAGAAAAGGGTATAAATTTCTCATAAAACCAAAAATGGCCCCATGGCTCAGGGCTCCAGGGGCCCCGTAATATAATTGATACCACTGATACGGCAGTAGCTACACCTCTGACCCTGCCCCATTACTATCGTGACGGATATTCCTCGTCCAATTCGCAGTGACACAAAAAACGCCAGTAAAATACATCCCCGTACAAAAATGATCCCCAAAGCTCGAGCTAATGATGACAGAACCGGTGTCGTTAATCCTGCACATTAATATCTCGACATTAAATTTATGTTCGCATCTAATATTTTATTCTTCCGTTCGGTGACGGTAAAATATTACCGCGGCATAACACCACTCGGTACGCGGCGAGAGCGACACGATGTGGGCACGACAAGTCGTGATCACGTAACGAAAGATCGTTTGACATCATTAGTTATTACCTCAGTGCGATTAACGATCGGTTTTTGGGAGTTTTATTTTACACTTTACTATTTAACAGAGTTGATTTGTTAATATTTTGAAGTTAGCCTTTTAATATCACAATATTATGTGAATTGTGAATAGAAGTTAAAAACTTTATGAACGGGAAAAATCTTCCCGACTTCTACACATCGGTATAAATTGACGCTAAAAATATTTATAATGATTAATGATTAAATTCTTTTATAAGCTTATAAAATTACGAGGATAAATATAATATCTAGCTAAAACATCGTTAAAATGACTAAATATTGCGATTAAAAATTTAGAGATAAGCAATAAAAACTTTATAGGAAATGCGTTGAACTTTCGCTAGTCGTGTTGGTTAACCATCCTGCTGTTTTATGAGAGCAAAGAAATGGATTGCGTACACACTTGAGCACTACAAATGACTCCAGTGTAGCAGACTTGTTATCAATCATGACCACAGACATAGATCTTATTTCTGTGATCATAACCGTCTACTATACGCAAAACCGGTGTTTAAGAGCTATTATGACTTCGTCTTAAAAGACAGACTCTTGACTCTGTCTACTTAGAGAAATAATATAAATAAAACGATGCGTCAAAACGTGTCCATCAATGTGACGATATAAAAGGAAACTCCCGAAAATCGTAAAGATATCATCGAATATTAATGACCCCACGTATGATGTTTGCGGGCGACATGCGACACTGTGCGTGCGACGTATATTCTTGTACCCTTACTAGCTTTATCGCTCAGCTACGTCCGTGTGAGATACGACTCCTAGGAAGCCAACTTTGATTCCCTATTTTAACCCCATACTGACCTCATTTTGAAAATCCTATCTTAAAATAAAAAAACCCGATTTTAAAAATCCTTAGAAAATATCTATAGTTTTTAAAGAAACTATTTTTGTACAAATGATTGTTTTTTTAATCAATTTAAATTATTTTATGTTACTTTTTATACCAAAAAATATATACACAAAGTTTCAAAAATGATCGTCAGGTAACAAACTGACATTCGCATTTACAATATAACTACGGAATTAAGATTCAAAAGCGAATATGGTCTGGTATAAATCAGACCGATAGCCCCGGGTAGACCAGTAGACCACAATCTCACGTATATCTACCGAGCGATAAATCTACTGAGATTATGAACATGCTGGGATTGGCGTTTGATTTGAAATTGTATTTGAAGCATAAAACATGAGACAAATATATGATGGGTATACTGTAGTATTAAAATTGTTATCATTTATAGGAAAAATATCAAATATTTTTGTTTAGATCTTTGTTTTATTTTTGTTGGTCTGTCGAAGGTTGTATATTTTTTAATTACTTAATGCGTTAAAGTATTCCACGACACCCCCTTATCATAAACATATTAAAACACATAATAACAACATATTAACAGGTCAGTTTGTCTTTGACTATCACAACATAAATGACTAACAAAATTGAATGTTCTACTTAATAATATGCGGCGTCAAATTAGGCGACAACGCGCGGTCGCTGCCAAAACTGATGATTTACCCACAATTTAGACCAACTCGATATAATCCTGAAACTACAAGCGATAGTACATAGCAGGATAATATACATTGCTTACTATATTGTGTTATTAATATTATACATTGCTTGTTATGTGTATTGAAAACCAGCAACGTATAATAACATTGTGTATAGTCTGTCAAGAAAGTCATGACAGGCGGGAAATTTTTTAAATGAAATAAAAAATATGAGAACTTTATTAATTCGAGATAAAAATGTGCAAGGTGACATTATTTAAAATGTAATTAGCGTTCTCTGTGAAAATACAAAGAAAAAAATACACCTTATAAGCGTGATTACGTTTAGAAAATTTTCCCGCCTGTCATGACTTTCTTGACGGACTATGAAATTTCCGAAACACGCACTGCGGATTTGCTACGTATGCTCTAAAGTCATGAACAAAACCAGTAATGTTTTTGTTAGAGTCTATTTATCGTAACTTTCACACACAAATCAGAGATACAATAACACTACAGACGTTCGATTGCGCGTTTACACTTACTTCAAATATTACAATTTGAACTAAATGAGCAATGTATACTGTGTGGGTACTAGGGATAACATACCCGGAAAAGTTTGGGAGGAAATTCATAACAAAAGAGGCCGCGATTCAGAGCCGTTTTGCGCAATGGACAAGAAAATGTTGGCGTCTTGAATGAGTTGGCGGTATTGTGAGATTTCACTGTGGAGTGAATAATCAGATGTACGAGCGGGGAAGTTAATGTTTGCCATGTAATATGACATGTTATATCTAATCTTTGTTGGAATAATGGCTTTATGTTTTCATAATAATTCTTAAATAATATTGATGAGAAAATAATACCAATATAATTATTATAATACCATGACAACAGCTGCAATCAGTTTATATTCAATCCAATCTAAAAAAATAATACTAAACAGTTATACACTTTATGTTTGCTGTCTATATCTATTACAAAAGACAGTAAACTATTCAATTTCTTTGACGGTACAACAATAAATAAGTTGAACAATGAACAGATAAAATAACAGTGTAATTCAAACTTTGACAGCTTAGTATTTCCAAACATCTACCTTTCGAGTGTTGTTAGACTAAGAAAAACATTTTCTAAGCAGTTCAGAAATATAAAGTTCTAAAATATCCCTTTGAGGTGACACTCTGAATAATCACTCAAAACTTAGTTTAGTTGTGAGGACAAGTCTTAAGACTCTAAAAACTTCGAGACCCTAAAGTTACTTAAGTACGAACCGAACAGTTAAAAAGTTTATTTAAAACCCGATTAGTGTAGTATCGTTAATTTATCGAGTACAGGCCGAGCTTTCTCAAAGTTTTATGGCTGCTTTCTGAGTGTTTTTTGAGTTCACACTATGAAATAGATAAACTCCTGTGAAAAACCTCTGAAACTGGGAATATTCAGTTCAAATCAATAAAATTACGACAAAGCTGGGCAACCTAAACAAATGGATAACTTGCAGCCATTTTAGAAAACAAATTTATAAATATACAAGAATATCTGATTTAAAGTTAAATATCAGTAATTGTTAAATATATTAAATTGAGATTCACTTGTACACCATGCAAGATTAGATTGTTCTGACGACAAACCTGAGTAATTTATTATAACAATTGGTCGCTGTTAAACATTTTTTTTGTTGAGTAATGAATGCAGTCTTGTTCAAATTGATCTAACAATAAGTACTGCATTTATAAATTATAACTCAATGCGTATTTTTTGGGGGATGATGATATACAAATGCTTCACAACGTCTAATTGTTTGTTACAACATTACAATATTTTACAATATTTAGGGTCTGATCATGGCTATAAAAATAGAACTGGAAAGCGTGTATCGTGCTCAAACGGGCGTGAAGCGCAGTGATTGGAGGCTGGCGCCCGACGCCTGCCCGTTAGCTTTCCATCAGCAGAGCGATACACCGCGCTGTGACTAGGGTAGCAGGACTTTGCAGGATAGATTAATAGGTATCTGGCGGAAAGTATTGACTAGGACAGCAGGGCTTTGTTGGAGTAAGTCTCATACTCCAACAAAGATACACTTAAGATAATATGAATGTAGGTATCTGCCAGAAAGTATTGACTAGGACAGCAGGAATTTGCTGGAGTAAGTCACATAGATATTGTAGGTATCTGGCGGAAAGTATTGACTAGGACAGCAGAACTTTTCAGGACTAACGCCCGGTTTCTGAAGATTTTTTGTCAGGGGTTTATCTTTTCACTATACTGTACTCGGCGGAACGTGGCGGCAGCGGTCGTTGACTCCCTGTTAGTGGAGGCAATGAAGGTTTTCACCTCCGACTTCGTTGAACCTCCATCGATTTTCATGAAAATTGGTGAGTAGGTGGGGGATACTCTAAGAAACAAAAGTGACATAGTGTCAACTTGCGCTTTTGCCCTGGGAGTGGATGCCAAACCTTCTCGGGGGGTGATTTTTTTTTAATAAAAATAACCCCAGGATTCAATAGACACACAAATTCTTAGCAAAATTTGTTATATAAAGTTTTTTGAAGAAATCAATACTTTCGGAGTTATTAAAGATCAAAGATCATGTTTTTGCATTAGAAAAATACATGTCTTAAAGCGGTTTTTTATAATTAAAAAAGAAACTATAGGTTTTTATGAAAAATGTGTTATTACCAAAATTAAAGCCAATAAAAAAACAAACTAACTTCTACACAGAAATACCTTCGTATATTCATTCAAAGTGAGCTATAGGTGATTGTATATATATTTTCTTTCGGCGAGTACCCTAAGTCTAAGCATTCAAACTTAAATAACGGTAAACAGATGCATTTTATGACATGTACTTTCTTACAACTTTTTAAAGTGCTTAAAATTACCTTTTTAATAAGCATTTTAAAAAGTTAATAACATCAAAATTGAACAAGTTATGATAAAAATAAGATGACCCTTACAATTTTTTTTTGGAAAAATCGAAAAATAAAACGTTGACCATTTCTACAATAATTCAAATTTATGGTTATCCCCAAAGGCTTTTCTTTATTTTAGCATAAGTAATGATCTCAAAAAATTTTCTTGGTTTAGAATGCTTAGTTTTGAAAAAAAGAATGATTTAGTAAAATCTAAATTATTACATTTTTTCTAAATATCGTTTTGTTTTGAACATAACTTCAAAAATATTGAACCTTCGTAAAAATCATAAAGAGTGAAATTTGTGTCCATTTTTTAAGAAATCTTTTGATTTTCTTTTGATTTTTATAGGATGAAAAATAACGAAGATAGAGACGTTTAAAGCCTAACTTTTACCGCGAGAACCATGAAACCGGGACCTTTTAATCCTAATTTTTTTTAAACCAAGGGTTTTAAAAAGTATTTTTCAAATTGATCTTAAAGCTCTTTAAATTACCTTTAAAATGGTCCATAAATGAACTCGATGACTTAAAAATTAACAGAGCTATTGTGATATTAACGAAAAATTTTTTTTGAAAACAATTTTGAAGCACAGATTTGGGATGCAAATACTGTAGGAAACCCTGTCAATAGGTACATCTATACTAATATTATAAATGCTGAAGTGTTTTTGTCTACCTGTTACCTCTTAACACCCAAACGGTTCAACCGATTTTGCTGAAATTGAGTATGAAAATACTTTGAGTCTCGGGACTGGATATGGACATATGATACTTTTTATCCCGAAAAAATGTACGGTTCCAGCGCGACTGCAGGTGTCATCTAATCCATACTAAATATACATTAATATTTTCAAGTCTTTCAATATTCAGAAAGTAAACGAAACTGTAAATGTCTATTAGATAAGAGAGGGGCTTTTTTATAATAATGTGCGTCTATTAAATATTTCATTCTAGTAGATTCAGCCTTTGCACCAATTTTTTGCACAGAGGGTAGTTTGAAATCATTGTTTGAATATTTTGGACTAAATAATATCAATGTTTGAATTATATATTACTAAAATTTATCTTAACTATGAAAAAATATTCGAACTCATTAAAGCTGATAAAAAACTTAAAATAAAAACTTAAAGCTTGTTAATTATTATTCAAACATTGGGTAGTTTACAGGGGTGAAAAAATTTCGCAAAAAAAACTTAATAAGAAATTAATACTAAGTAAATAAACTGAAAAACCTAACCTAATAAGTTTTTGAACCCAATTTTTACCGTTATTCCGCAATAAAGGGGTACTTTTACGGGTTTTTATTTCAGTCTTATCCAAAAATTATTTCATAAATATTAAACAAACTCTTTATGTAATGTAAATATACGATTTTGAAGCAAAGAAATACAAAAAATGTTTTCTTCACGATTAAAGGGATGGTTAACTTAATTATTATATAATCATAAATCATGAATAAAACATTAAAAACGTTTATTTTATCAAATTAAACACAATTAGTTAAGCCAGAATGGTTTAATCTGCATTTTTTCTATTTTCAATAAAAGGGGTGGATTTCACCCCTAAAATAAAAAAAACGCGATACGAGCGTATGTCACTTTTAAAGTAGAGGGCTTAATGTACTTAATTCCAAATTTTCATCCAAATCGATGGAGGTTCAACGAAATCGGAGGTTGCACCTGATTTTTGCCTTCAATTACTGTACTATGTCAAAACTTGTCATTTTCTACACAAAGCCGCGATTGACAACATCTGACACTTCATTGTCAATCGCGGTTTATATAGAAAATGACAAGTTTTTGACAGGGAGGCAATGACCGCTACCGACATGTTTCGCCGAGTACAGTATAGCGCTTTTGCTTGGCTTGGTGTTCACAGCGAATCGACAACTTTATTGAATCTAAGATTAGCTTCTGTCTTAAGAGGGCGACCAACCCAAAAAATCAAACATCATCCTTCTCTCTTCACACTCACGCCCGTCTTTCATATGGCAGGTGAAAAAGAACGACGCGGATTCATCGCCAAGTTTGTTTTTCTCAATAATTCGATAAATATTCAACATTTTAAAAATCCGCTAGGTCAGTTTCTCAATGATATAATTTTATACAATGTGTTAAAATATTAACTTAGTTCAATCATCAATGCACGGATATGGCAATAAATGAAAAATTCGTGAAAATTAGATGCATCCTTGTGATTTTTTTCTATCGAGAAAATTTTAAGATATCGTGTTTTTGCTCAGATCGAATTCTTGGAAATACAATGTAGTATCTAATTTTAGAAAATGAAACAATTCGGGGCTTATTTTCAAGTATAAAAATGAATTATAAAATCGAAAATTTTGGGCTAGACGCCCTCTTAAAACCTCAGAAACTGGACATAAGCCCAGTATAGTAAACAATACAATAATGTAGTATTTGACAGAAAGTATTTACCAGGACAGCAGAATTTGGCAAGACTAAACTCTATGATTACGTACACCTTATTTAACCGGAGAAATTGAGTAATGGTTTTTTTAACTATAAGTTGTTATGTATCTGGGAAATAGATTTTGGCTGATTCTCAGATTTTCAATGAAGGCACACATTGCTTCTAAATCAGTCTAGCCATTTTCGAGGAGTTTGGCAACCACCGCGATACAAGATTTTTTAAATTAGTCTCAGTGATTTGAGTATAAATAATCTAGAGTAATACTTTCTCATTAACTGGGTGTAATATATATGAGTGATAATAGGTACCTTAGGGCATCTACGTCCCCTATTAAAATAAATAATGAAAAATACTCAGAGATCCGCACCAAAAATATAATCTTGACTTGGCTAGGGCAATGCCGTGCCCCCAGATATAAAAATAAATTATGAATATTACTCAGAAATCCCTTCCAAAAAATATGATCTAAAATCTAACTCACACCCCTGGGGTTCCATCAGAAAGTATCAGTCAATGCGGCTATCGGGTCTGGATGGCTCCATAACCGTTTACCGTCGCGCGATACTCGATAAACACAATCGTTTTTTGGCTCCAGCCCCCGAACAGTTGCGTAAAGGTACCTTCCCGATCGTCGCAGCGAGCGACCGCGACCGACAAAACTCCATACTAATATTATAAATAAAAAGTGTGTCTGTCTATCTGTTACCTCTTCACGCCTAAGCCGCTGAACCGTGTTTGCTGAAAGGTATGTAGATACTTTGAGTCCCGGAAAAGGATATAAGGATACTTTTTACTCCGGAAAAATGTACGGTTCCCGCGCGATAAATGAATTTTGGCGCAACAAAGTTGCGGACGTCATCTAGTTCAATATAATGCCACGTTATGAACGAACTCCGTTGCACCAAAATTCGTTTATCGAGCGGGAACCATACATTTTTTCGGGATAAAAACTATGTCCTTTCCCGGGACTCAAAGTATTCTCACACCAAACGTTAGCAAAATCGGTTTAGCGGCTTAGGCGTGAAGAGGTAACAGACAGACGGACACACTTTCGCATTTATTACATAAGTATGGATGATATATCATTTTCTACCGACATTGGTCTAGCGACCCATGCCGCTGCTATGTAATGGCGTAAAGCAAAATTAAACCAACAGCCTACGTCATAAGGTGGCATTTTGTTATGCGGGCTCTACACTTGCGGCGCGAAAGCCCGCGAAGGCCGCGAACCGCGAGTGTGGAGGGTTTCGCGGCTTTGTGTTTTTGCGCTTCGCGGCTTCGTATTTGTTCGAATCGTGTTCACGGCGCGAATCGCGGCCGCAATCAGCGCCGCGAGTGTAGAGTCCGCATTAGATTTTTTGTCGGTCGCGGTAGCTCGCGGCGTTGATCGGAAAGTCATCTTTACAGTCTCGCCGCAGGCTTGGCAGCCATTCAGACTGTTATTTTGCATTTTTAATACATAACACTGGTTTGTGATTTATCTGCCATTTCTGTGCAGGTTGGATTTAGTGCCCAGGCGTTCAAAGATTAAATGGGTTTGGCTATTTGGTATATAGAACATATATGTTATAAACACCTTCATTTTCAAAGGCAGTGATTTGACAGACTACACTTCCTTTAGTTTAAGATTTCATTCTAGATTATAACCATAAACGAACTCCTAATTGATTTCAACAAACCAAGCAAAAACCTCTGTCAACTGCGTATGCAGCAAACTCATAACGAGACCATGGTTAAAATTAGGACAGCTACGTAATTTGTAGCTTTATCTAATACTATTGTACGGTAAACATCAGCTCATATAATAGATGGACATATTGTATTATAACTTATAAGTTATCAGCTTAATTAGGATGATTAAGTATATATTACAGTGGCGAAGCCTCCATAGAACACGATTCCTACCGGCTTACCTTGGCCAATTTTAATATATACATTTTTTATTATTAATAATTATAGCTTACCCCGCTTCAATTTCATAAAAATAATTCGCCATGTATTTAAAATCACGCAAACGCACCCATACCCGTTTTTACGATCGCACTCAGAACGCGTACGTACTGCCGGGGAACTCGCTCAAAACATCGGGAATCCAAACATTTGAAATGTATGAAATTCACGCACACATACACATTACTACTACATGCAAACGACTCGTCGATATTGTCGAACAACAAGCCGATCCCACATAGCCTACCTAGTCCTTATTTGTCATGTGTTAAGGTTTAGTTTCGCATGTTTCGCTTTAAAAGATTTCGTCCAATCACAACAGAGCTAATTGCAACGGCCGACCGGCGCGTGCTGTCATTTCAATTCACAACAATTATATTACGCGTTCATTTGCACTCATTTTGTACTGTAATATGCAAAATTTTGTTTATTAAGTTAGTGGGCTAGCTTGATTGTAATATTATATAGTTTAAAAGAATCGAAAGTAGTGAAATTTTACTTGCCAAGTGTTGTGTTGTGTTTTTGTTTGTTACATCGTAAAGGTTGGTTTGTTTTACTTACTTTGTAATTTGTCGTGACACGGTTAGGTGAGAAATGGCAGCATTAGTACAAATTGACTGTTGTCTTACGGATTACCTATTAAATGACTTAAATTCGTTCTCAAAACAATCGTTCGAAAATAAAAAACATATCATTAAACAAGGACGGGCGCGTCCCGATATGAAAATTGATTATAGGCGTAAGGATGGGTTTTTTTAAACATTTTCACAGTTCAGTGTATGATAAATATAATTGGATAGCGGGCAGTTGCAAATTAAATAAGTTATTTTGTTTTCCATGTTTGCTGTTTTCCGATACAAATAGTGCTTGGAATAAAACGGGTTTCTCAGACATCAATAATTTGACCAATTCGGCTAGGAAACATACTCAAACCGAAAAACATTTACGCAGTTGTATATTATTACACAATTTTGGAAATAGTAGAATAGAAACATTTCTCGGAAATAATTATGAATCCCATAATCGAAAAGTGGAACGTAATCGAAACTTAATGAAACGTTTAATAGACACTGTTGTTCTTCTTGGAAAACAGGAGTTATCTTTCCGCGGGCATAGTGAAAACGTTAATTCAGACAATCGTGGCAATTATATAGAAACATTATTTTATTTAAGTAAGTACGATAGCGTTATAGACTCCCATCTTGAACAATGCTCATCTACTTCACACTCCGTGTTTACCGGTCTATCGGGAGACATTCAAAATGATCTTATACAATGCACCGCGGCGGTAATTTTAGACGAGATTAGACGTGAGATTAGCCATGCCAAATTCGTTTCAGTTATGATTGACGAAACCCCAGATGTCAGTCATAGAGAACAGTTGTCTGTTATATTTCGTTATTTGTCCGAAAATGGTCTGGAAGAAAGATTTGTAGGTTTTTACGACGTTAGCGAAAGCCGGACTGCGACTGTATTAGCGACTCAGTTGCTCGATATTCTTGAACAATATCGATGCAAAGACAAACTAATCGGTCAGACATATGACGGTGCCGCCGTTATGTCAGGTGAACGTGGAGGCGTTCAAGCACTAGTACGGGGTCAATGCCCTCTCGCGCGTTTCGTACCGTGTTATGCTCATATTCTTAATTTGGTTTTAAGTAAATCTTTAGAAAATATTTCAGAATTAAAATCATTTTTCGGCCATATCAATGGAATTGTCAGGTTTTTCAACAAATCGTCGAAACGGTCAAATCTTTTAAAACAGTTTTCCGATCGTCGTATGCCTGGAGTAGCCGAAACACGGTGGCATTATCATTCGCGCATTATTAATGTTATATTTAACTGCAGGTTAGATATGATTGAAACCTTTAATCATATAGTAGATAATCCCCAATCGTGGGATGTTGATTCTATATCCATGTCGGAGTCGTTTGTAACTAAATTAGAAGATATGCAGTTTTGTTTCCTTTTGCATATTTTTTCAGAGATTTTTGCCAGAACTGACATTTTGTTTGCTTTGCTTCAAAGCAAACAAGTCGACATCGAAATCTCAATCAGAGAAATTGGTGCATTTCAATCTTGGTTATCAGAAGAGTTTTTAAAACAATTTGATTTTATTTTCAATAGTATTCAGGAATATTGTGAACCACCACGACGGCGCCGGCGGATGGATACAGAAATTGACTTGAAAACACAATACAAGCGTTTATTCGTTGAAATAATAGATAACATCAAAAGCCAAATAAACTCCCGTTATTCATCGTTTCAAAACTTAACTTTTCTTGATTTAGTCAATAAGTCTAAATACGCGAGTTACCGTAGTAGTTTTCCCGAGGAAAGTGTGTCTGCATTAATATCCGAATTCCCGAATATATTTGATTTTCACGCATTAAAAAACGAATTAAAAGTTTTATACAGTACTTCAACATTTAATAATTTAGATATCTATGAACTTTATTTACATCTTTTTAAATCCGCGTTGAGTGAAGCTTTTCCTCAGCTTTTAATGTTATCTCAAATTGTTTTGACTCTTCCTGTATCGGTGGCTTCCGCTGAAAGGTCGTTTTCGGCATTGAAGCGAATTCATACCTATACACGAAACAGCCAAAGTGAGGCTAGATTGTCAAATCTCGGTGTAATTTCAATTGAAAAACATGTATTATTAAAATTGCATCAAAAAAGCGACTTTTATGATAATGTTTTGGCACATTTCGTAAAGCAAAACCGTAGAATTATGTTAGAATATAAATAATAATTCTTAGGTAATTTTTCAGGTTGTAGAATAGGAATATTAAATAACGACGACAGACGACAAATAACAAAATTAAACATTTAGGTACGTATTTCTGCTGATATTTCTTTGCTACTAGCTTTTGCCCGCGATTTCGTCTGCGTGGACTTCAGACAGGTAGCCTATGTTCCTTTCCATGTTTGACATGGAATGCATGCAAAATTTCATCTAAATCCAGTTTTTGCATGATTGAGTAACAAACATCTACACTGGCAAGTCAGGATTCACTTATTTTTGGTGTGTGACTGTGAGTGACGTGTGCTTAAAACGGCTTTTTTTAAAGCCACTTTTATCATACTCGACATGCACTGTTCATATAATACCAGTGATGTCATGTATGGTGAAGGTGGTGAATACTAACAACACTAACACTGCATGCAACGCACACAATGCAAGCAAAGCACCCTAGTAGTTATGGAAAAGGTAAACTAACACACTTAATACAGGTATGTAATTTATTGCACGTTTTTTTTACAAGAATTGAAATTTTGCTTATTCACGAGTTAGCCGTTTTTTGGTCCGGCTTTACCTTTATTTTTTTTCACCCCACGCCACTGATATATTAGCAATAATAATTAAGTATACAGCCACTGTGTTATTATAATTAAAATATGTCTTACTTAACCCTCCGTATGTAAGTTAACAATATTAAAAATATCATATTTTTTGCCTAGATCTAGAAAAATAAACAGCTTTTCTGAAACATTTTCAGTCAGCAATATCACAACGGACACATTTGATATGGGAATGTTCTGTCAACGCGATTTCTTCGTCTCAGTCTGGCTCGCGGCCAGCGCAGACAACTTCGACACTAAATTATTTGAATTATCTAAATGAAACCCCCTTTAAGGGATTATGGAGTCGTAACGTCAGGAATAGCCTCGTTATTTTAAAATATTCGCAGTTTTATTTGTCATTTAACATGTTAGATTAAGCCGGGTTCTGCTTATAGCTTTAAACTTTAAATTATGACTTTAGCTATAATGATTACGTTTCACCACTTAATACCTCGATCGCGGAAAAACCAGACAGAACAGTTTATCTGTTGTTATCGCGGCCGCATGTGGCCGCTTGGGAGTTGAAGCATGATTAAATACAAATAAACAGTAAACTATCTCATACTAGACAAATCACGAGTATGGTGTAACACAAATTAGCGTGACTTCAGGTATCTTTAGCGATTGTTTTATGATTCATTTCATTTCATAAATGAGGCTGAGTTACTTATATTTTACATGTATTGTGGTTACAGAATGAAACATGCATCCAAATTTTCAGGCTGTTTGGAATAAAGGATTAAGAAATACATAAAATGATTCAAAACATACTAATTATATTGTTAATCAAACTTATTACATACTTATTACATGTAGGTACTGTGGTTACAGATGTAACATGCATCCATATTTTCACGCTGTTTAGAATAAAGAATTAAGAAAAACATAAAATGATTGAAAACATACTAAATATATTGTCTTTGTATGTTTAAAAGTAGATAACTTTTATTGCACGTTCGATACAGACTAGTAATTTTGTGACGTCATAATATTAATCTTTACTGTAAAAGCTATATACATTGTTTAGTTTAGGTTGTTTACTAAGAAAGTATGTAGTTCACTTGTACACTTGTATCAACAGACTGTCTGTACAAACAGATCTGAACACACAGTCAAAGCAATACAGGGATGGACGATCGCATTACTACAACAAACCCTCGAGCCACGTAGGGCAACATGGCTAGCTATTTGTCTACCTGACTAGCTGTATAGCTACATGACTAAGCCGTATACGAAGCGCACTTCTTGTGAGTCCTGATAATATTACTCATACGAAAGTGTATCTTTCTGAAACATCTTTGAAGCCAGAACCCATTTTGATAAAATTTAGTTTGACTTTAGCTCTAGGAAAGGACATCTAGATAACTTTTCATACTGGAAAATTTTAGTGTTCCTACGAGATAAACGGCTTTGGAAGATAAACATAATATTCTGATAAAATATTATGCCTAACAAGTCACAAGCATCCTTAATATGGCCGACCTGCGGCCAGTAGCCATTGTGTGACTCATAGGTTCCTAAGATATACTATACTCTATAGGTCCTATACTCTATAGGTCCCAGAACTCCCAGAGTGTATCTATACGTTCCCGGAGAGCTAACCAAACATCTGTGGGACGGCTGCTTCATTTCAATAGTAAAGTGATGGCACTAATGTAATTAGTTTTGCTAATTCGCCACATTTCAGAGCTATCAAAGAAGACTTTTAGAGGTAATATGTTGAATAACTAATTAGACGTTATCTGAGAGTAACAGAGATGAAAAGTACCATATATAATACTTATAAAAAAGTACCATAGATAAGTCTCGTGGTCGTTTTAAAAAAAAACATACATGTATGTTTTTTTTACACAAACCATAGTCCAAAGCACATGAATACTGGTTGTTCTTACAAATTACAATATAATTTAATATGAAATTATGTAACTTATTTAGTCCTGAATACCACAGTATAACCACGCATATAATAATTATTATTTATTACAATGTCAAAGTAAGTACCGCTTAAAATTTCTGTAATCTGATACCATCAAGATTAGTTTACAGTCAACGTCATGACTGTATAACTAATCTTGATGCTCGTAATTTACTCTAATTTTAGATGCTACACTGCTCAAACACATAAAGCCTCAAACTTTACAGCTCCGTAAAACTGAATAAGGCTAACCGGGTGAGGGAAAAAGAGGGGGGGTAGCAGGGGGGGGGGTAATAAAAGCTAGTTGTGAAGTCGCTCAGCACAAGAAATTTCTAGAAACACGCTCGGCTGAAGCTAAAGGCTCTGTTTCGAGATTTTTACTTCGAGGGGGTTAAATTCTTTTAAGGTTACTAGGAGTGAAAACGGCAAAGCTAAAAGGAGGTGTGATTTTAGCAGTATGTGTTTATGTGTTTGTACTTTGTATATTCTATTATACTGATTGCTTTTCCAACTTTATGATACGAGCATTCGCATAAACTTATATTAGACTTTCTTCATAATAAATTATGTAGTATGACAAAATTGCATAAGTAGTCGAGTTTTAACAAGCCCAGCGCACAGATCCCGAGTGACACTGACTTGGGATAACCCTATTAAAATAAGAAGGTCTGTCAGCGATACACGCCATCACTTGGAATCGAACCTGCACCCTCTCAACTGCAAATCAAAGAACTACTTAAACCTATTTTCATACAAATATTATAAATGCCAAATAGTTCAGTTATATTGTATTTTTGCTAGGAAAGTTTTGGGGTAGTTCTGATTTTTTTATTCCATATGTGTTTTGGGGTGCTAAATCCGAATCTGAGGTTTGCGGACAAAAAACTAGGACTCATCGTTATCGAAGAACCTCAGCAAGGGCCTTCCAAAAGACAACGGCTCATATAAATTTTCCATATTATAATTTATAATCATATTAATATATGATCATAAGTAACGAGATTTTAAGTTTTATTTTGTTACGAATTCTACCTTTTTTTGATACCTACTGTTTTTGCTTGGTTTTTGCCTTTTTTCTTTTTAATTACTTGTGTGGAAAACTAGGTGACATTTATCAAATGACAGTATCCATAAAAATTAAATACTGAAATGTAAAAAGTGGGTTTTGCATAAACTGCAAAAAATTTACAATTTTCAACTCGCACTAGAAACCGAACGATTCGTCTGAAAAAAAAACTAAATACTGCTATTTGTAGAGAATTACAAGTACTTTAATTTCTGTAAGCAGACCATTTACTAAAAGTTATCAGTTTTCGAGTTTTAAGCAAAAAACCGGAAAAAAAGCAAAAAAAAAAACGTTTTTTTTTCTGTTTTTTTTTAATGTTGCGTCACGAAATTTTGTCCGCAAACCTCAGATTCAGATTAAGCACCCCAAAACACTATGGAATGAAAAAATCAGAACTTCCCCAAAACTTTCCTACCAGGGTCTCTTTACGGTACAAATTTACTGAATCAAAGTGTTTTTGTCTGTCATCTTTTACGGCTCCGTATTTTGATACGATTTTGCTCAATTTTGGTATAAAGACTTTGAGTCCCGGGAAAGGACATAGGATACTTTTTATCCCGAAAAAATTCACGGTTCCCGCGAGAACAACTAAATTTGGTGCAACGGAGTTTCGGGCGTCATCTAGTTTATATTATTATAAACAAAATGTGGATTTTGTAAACACGATAACGTTTACACCCCATCTTTTTGCGTCAACATCATAAACTCTACATATATTATCATCACAAGCCTGCGTAGTGTTAATTAACTTTAAAGCCAGGTATAAAATAATTTTATGCTCTCAGTAAATTAGAAAAAGTGAGATAAAACGTATCACCGGTCCGGATCCGGATGCGGTGGTGATAGTGTGAGGGACGACCGGACATCCGGCACACCGACTCCGAATATGCTTGAAACAGTACGCTATAAAATGCTTTTGGGGGAGAGAATTAATTTTGCAATTCTTATCGGACACCACATTCACAGAAACTCTAACTACCGAACTCCCGAGCATTCATGTTTTTCTAGTATTCTTTTTGAGCTTTACATGGCATTTTAGAATAGTTACAAAACTAATCTATGACATGCACACATGCATAAAACTACTCTACTCTTTGTATGCTTTCTTTACATGCACTATCAAAGGCAAAAATTTATAATATAAAAGAAGGCAGGCCCAGAAGATGTTTGACTCCCCGTTCATGATTAAAAATGCGGCCTAAAACTCTGTATATTCGCTAGTGAATGGCTAATGGCTATATTAAATTATCACCATGTTTGCAAAGCAATATTATATAATCGTGCAGCATCGACGTTGGTCATAGGCATAAGGCAATCATAACAAATAACTAAGCGCGTGTTCAGACCAAACTGACTATACGTCGCCGAATAGGAGCAGGCTCACTGTGAGCCCAGTTGAACGTGAAAATATACGGTATCGAATGTCCGCGCCTACGCCTAAGCGTAATAGCGTATTGTCGGTTAGGTGTGAACGAAAAACTAAATATGTATGGAAATACAATAAACTGCGTAACGTTCGCTCATATTCGGCGGCTCACTGTCGGTTTGGTGTGAACACGGCCTTATACAATATACATATTTTGTACACGCTACTTATGATACTGTATAAAATTCCCAGACAAGCTCCGTAGCGTAAGCAAATTCGATATCCCTCCCTTACTAATTCACACGTTTGCCCTTTTGATAGCGCGTTAATATTTGAGCAGCTCATATCGAGACTGAATACCAAACGATTTACGTAGAGGTTTTATTACCTCCTCGACCAGTATGTTGCCTTGGTGTTATTATATTAGTAACAACCAAGGTTAGTATCTAATGCTTCAAAACTTAATAATAGTTTACTAGATATTATGTTTCCCGCAATAAAGAATAGTCTATGTCATTTCCTTCTACTCTTTATGACTGAAAAATTTCATAAAAATCGATCCAGCATCTACTGAGCTCACCCCGTGCTAAAATGGTCGCATTTTGCAATTCCTCTAAAATAAATTCAGAAACTAAATCGTCAAAACAGTCAAACTGACGAATGTCACATTAGTAAGAATAGACATGAATTGCAAGCAGTGACCATTTTGGGATTTTAAAAAAAATAAACATATTATGATTCCTAATATGATTCTCAAAAGCGACCATTTTAGCCTCCCAGGTCTATAAAGATGCGAGAAATCAATGTCACCCGAAATTTCGAGACACTAAAAATATTTTATTTAGCAGTTTTATACAGCAAATTATTTAATAGTATTTAATACTCATAAATCATAATATTACTACTTAAGTTAGAATATTTTATTGATGGTATTTTGGAATTATACTTTTCCCTGATGTATTGAAATATAATTTTGTCACAAGTCCTTGATCATACATAAATATAAACTGAAAAGACATAATCCAGTCAAAATGGTTTCCCAATTGGAAAATTTTCATAAGCGATTCCCCGTTTAGATTCAGTCCTTGTATTTGAACTTCAAAACGTTGCCCGTGGGAATTTCGACTCTATACAATCGTTTTAGAGTTCAGTTTTGGTTGGTGATGAGTCTACGCCAAAGCAATATTGTATTGAGATTGTAGATTGAATTAGCCTCGACATCCTGATTTAGAGCACAATACGCAATGGTTTTTAAAGTAAGGGTAAGTCTGAACAAATAAATTGCTAGGCTGCTTTTCATTATCAATGAGTTTCTAAAATACTAGAGTGGCAACGTCTTACAAACGATTCTCAGAAATGCGTAACCACTTGATAGCCCAAAAGACAATGTCACTTCATAATGTTATTATGTCATTATGTATGGCAGATATGCCTGCAGGCATCTTCAAAGTGGTGACGCGTTGCTGTCGTAAACTGCCAATCTAGTTACGTTAGTAACATACAATATCATTGTTCATTATACTGAGAAATTTTATATGACATCACATAGCAAAAATGACGTCTCGCAAATAAAGTGTATATCATAAAACCGCCTTTGCATCCATTGTGATTTGTGGATGATTTATTCAGCATTCACCAAGTAGCCACTCGTGAATACGTACTATATATTACTTGGAACAAGTTTTTTTTACAGTAGGATAGGATTTCATTAATAAAATATATTAAAATATTAAATTGTAATGAGAAGTTAAAGCTTACCACATAATAATATAGCAATTTAGTTTTATATACAAGCTCTTTCTCTTCTTGTGTACTGCGTATCACAGTAGCCCTATTGTGACGCAAACTTTAGAGATTCTTTAAGCTTATACAGAACTTGTCCTTACGCAAGTAACTTATAAGTCATGGATTTAGAGCACAATACATGTGATATGCTCACTTGCTAATGGGCTTGAGATAGAGTAGCCTATATAGTATAGCCTATCTGCATAACAATTGAACAAAGCTACCTGTGTAGAGCATTTAGGTTAACGATAGTATCTGTTTAAATCTTTTTAGTCCATTGAAACGTTACATTTGCTTTGCATTTATTAGAGAACGCAATTTTATTTTTGGAATATGTTGGGGGGGGGGGGGGTCACAAATTTTTTGTAAGACGTTTAGTTTCCGAGATATCACGAAAATAGTGTTGTCACCCCCTTTTTCAAGATGGCGGCCGGGGGACAAGAGTGGCGACCCCACAAACTTGAGGTTAAGCTTCTATTGACCCCCCCAGCATATTCCAAAAATAAAATTACGTCCTCTAATAAATGCAATATTCGGTCCTAAAATTGTAACATTTCAATGGACTATTTAGCTGTTCAAGGAATTAGGTATACGAAAAGTTTAAAAATTTCTCACTTGATTTCTGAAAGTCGGGTTCTAAAGATGGACTAATAAGTACTCTTCGGAGAGTTCCAAAAATCTTGAGCTTTTAACGCATTGGTTAACGCTTAGTGTCGACTAAACATTACACATTATAAAATTATTATTATTATCATGAGGCGTGCCGCAGTTATATTTCACATTTTCCAAACATTTTTTTCACCAAATCCGCAAAAGGTATGTTTAGAAAGTTTGATCATACATAGTAAGGAAAATGTGTTCGTCCTTAAATGGCAGTGTGTTTTAGACATCCATGGGCATCAGGCATTTAATTCGCCCTTTTTTTATTTACAAGCCTCAAAAGTAGGTAAGGCTGTGATGATGATCCTTGGTTTATATAAGTAAAATTGAATATGTAAAGCTGTATAAATAACTTACATTATTTCATTCAGAGTAGAGCCAAAGGTTCCTTACCAGTGGGCGTGCCACAAGGGAGAAACAATATACTATTAAGCGTAGGTTTTTAACCCCCGACAAAAAAGAGGGATGTTATAAGTTTGACGTGTCTGTCTGTATGTCTGTCTGTCTGTCTGTCTGTTTGTCTGTGTGTGTATCTGTCCGTGGCATCGTAACATCCAAACGGGTGGACCGATTTTGATCTAGTTTTTTTTGTTCGAAAGCTGACATGGTCGAGAGTGTTCTTAGCTATAATTCATCATCATCAGCTTGCTCAGCGCTGGACAATCAGGGTTTATCTGGTTCATGAAAGGCCGTTAGCAACTTGAAGTTGTTTGATGGGTTTTATATTTCATTCTAGTTTGTGACATTTGTGAATTTACAACATACGTATACACATATTAATGGAAAGTTGACCTGGTGCTGCAGCATCACCTGATAATCAATAGGATATCCAACTCCTCGCCAACTTAGAGCAGAGGTTTCGTGTTTGGGCTCATTTTAATTGCGACAACCATTAAGAAGTAGATGAACAGTAAATATTTACATGCTGCTGCCGCAGCATCACTTCAATTCTATAGGAACCGAGCTTCATACTCGTATGAACCCAAAGTGGAGGTTTCATGTTTGGGCTCATTTTAACGGCCTCATCGAAAAGGACATTGTTAGATGATAATCATGAGAATATGATTCTGTTGATAGGAATTATTCTGCACTACAACCAACACAAGTTTAAAAAGTATGAAATAAAATTAAATTAAGAAATTTAAAAAACCCCCGCCAAACAACTTTAAAAAGTAATGAATTAATATTTACTGCCTTTAAGTTCAAATAATTCCTAACTTGTGTAAAGTAATATTTTAGTCCATAATAATTGTTGTCAAGGTGTGTCGGGGGACCGCTAATGTAGATGTTTGATTTCACATTAATCGAGATAATCAGCAACTTGGCGGTTGTAGGTTGTAGTTTACTTGGCGGTCCCCCGACACACCGTGATAACAATAATTATGGACTAAAATATTACTTTACATAAGTAAGGAATTATTTGAACTTAAAGGCAGTAAATATTATTTCATTACTTTTAAAAGTTGTTTGTTATACCATAAATTATTATCAAAGTATGTAAAATTAATACATTTGAGAGGGTATTTCAATATGAAATGCTATCTAAAATCTAGATATATGATAGGACATGACCATTGGTATGTGTGCCTTATTTTTGACATTAAAACTTATATTTAAAATAAAAATTGTGGAGACTATTTCAGAAAAATATGCGATATTGGGGTACAACAAAGTTGCGAGCAACGCCTAATAAGATAAGTACGAATTGTTATTAAGAAAATCCGAAGAGGGTTCCAGGGAAAAAGGTTGGTAAGCCCTGCTGTGTATTAACTATGAATGCGCGTCTCGCTGGCCTGTGCGGGGCTTATGAAGTGTGGGCGATGTTATTGTATTGCTCATACTTCGGCCCTACTTCATTATGCATAGTATATTAATTTGGCTCCTTTTAATCAGCTTTAAGGCTGCCTAAGTACACACAGCCACAGTGCCTTAGAAGTACTTGAATATAGCTAAGTCGAACTTTACAGATAATGTTTGAAATAATGTGTGTTTATATAGAAGATGCACGGCTATATAATATTTTTGTTTGATAGTCGCCAGTTAATTAAATTATGTCCTGCAGTTTTGGGCCTATTCATTACAAAAAAAAATAGATAAGAAAGAAAAAACTAGAGATGTATTACAATAATCTGTTTAGCACTCCAATTTCCAAATGATCGAAATAATGTTAATGAATCTCAGTTAGGGACACTCTGGAAAACTCTGCGAGGAGTTCGTAATTGACTACAATCTACATCAAAATTGGTTCATCCTTCCTTGGCGCCCAAACAGCTACGCCACAACAGACACACAAACACTTTGAACTTAGAACCCGCTGTTTTCGTAGAGGGTTGAAATTCAGAAGTCATCTGGCCAGTACAATGAATAAGTAAAGTGCTATAAAGCATTAACGGCGGGGACAATCTGCCGTCTAGACAGTTTATAGTTCAGTTTGATGACTCCGACGTCGACAGCGACAAGGCAGTTCAGCAATAGCTTCGCTACGTCTAGCTACCAGCTGCGCAGCTGCACCTGTAGCATGGCTACAGTAGAGATGCGAAAGTATAGACAAACTGCGGAGATAAACTAAAGGTGCTATTCCGATCCCGCGGCTAGCCGCGATCGACAAAAATACAATTAAAATACCACTTTATGACATAGTCTAAGTAATAAAGTAGGACTTTATTTGATTTTTTAGGACTATAGTCTTTGTCATAAAGTGGTATTATATTTGATTTTTTGTCGATCGTAGCTAGCCGCGGTAAAGATCGGAACGGCACCTTCAGTTTATCTCCGCAGTTTGTCTATACTTTCGCATCTCTACTGTAGCCATGCTACGGGTGCTGGTAGCTTTAAAGCTCTTGACTCGGAGGTTGTAGGTTCCAAGTTTGGTTCGAAAAATGCAGGCTGATTATCTGATTGTCTAAAAATATGATCAATGCGTCGGATTCGGATGTATCTTCGCAAAAGTCGGTCCTGCGCCTGATCTTTAGCCTGTCGTATCGGTCATCCGTCTCACACTGTCACAAAAGGAACACAATAGCACAGAATACATAATAATATTAGTACAAGACACTACCTATGTCCACACTGTGCCTTTTTTTGTTCATTAAGGGCATGCATCATAGCGCAGTCAACAGCGCATGAGAGGCATGCCCGCGACGCATGCCCTCTGACCGTATCGTATCCAAAACTTTCGCTTTGTTCTTTAATGAGTTAATGACAATGTTGGCACTTGGCGTTGCGTTGTTGACCCATTCAATTATTGAAGGCGCCAATATGAAAGTTGAATGAAAGAAGAAAATTGAAAGTTGAAAACGAAAATTGAAGATGAAAGTGCACAGTGTGGACATAGCTAATAGTCAATACGAAAATAGGGCTACTATTTGGACAATTACTAAGCTTGTAATATTTAAAGACTTAACTTTCTAACTTAAGACAATTTTTCTTCGGTACAAAACGATCAGTGTCAAATGTTAAGGAACAATTAACAACGCAAGCACAAGGTCCATCTGATAACGCCCAACTCCGACACAACTGATACCAACTTGGTGCCACAGAGTGAAGATACGGATAGATAAGAAAACAGAGAAGATAGCAGCATCGGTAGCATCATGACGTGTTAGATGATGCCTCATGAGGTATAACATAATATTATGTCAACGATGTTGTGGTAGTTATAACAGTTCCTATGCCTGCTAAACCTTAGAGAAAAACTTCGGAATGCTTAAGTTGAGAAACCATGTGGGGAGTCTAACATAACCTTGCAGCCTTGATCTGAGGTAGTTGGGTAAGTAGAAGGCATTTCTCCTTGAATGGTTAAAGAGAATAACAAATACGACGTACCACTAACGTCTAGATGCAGTCTTTGATTATATTGAAAGACCAACAACAGGTATTTTATTTTTCTTAATTTATTCACCGTCCTGTCAGATCTATCTCATCCCAACTCTCCGGACCGCCGCTCTCGGTGGAGTTCGGAACGGCGTCTCATATTTCACTCAATTTTTACTTCTCCCTTGTTTACGGCTGCCAATTTATTTGCAATTTGTTTCGTTGTGCGAACAATTAAATATAAATCACAATTGTAGCCGACATACTTTGTTAGCTGTTGGTTACATACTTTTTGATAAACGTTTCGATTACGTTTCATACCTATTCCTTCCTTCCTAGTCGCATTCCTCATGGTTGAGGGACGTGACCACTAAAATTTGCTTTCCGGGATAGGGCTCATATCTATTACATGAAGCAATTTCATGTTATGAATATAAAATTTGATTATGGCAATAAAGTGGTTGTTAAAAAATACATAAAAATCGTTATATCCTCGATTAGCTGATGCTACGATGCCACGGACTTAGGGCCGGGACACAAAAACACGGCACGGCGCCGTACGGCGTCGTACGACGTCGTAAGGCGCCGTGCCGTGTTTTTGTGTCCCGGCCCTAACACACAACGGACAGTTTGGCGCACCGCAGACGTCACACTTTTTGTGTGATCGAGTCTGCGGCTTACATACAGTCTGATGGCGCGCGCCATGCGGACTGTATGTAAGCCGCAGACTCGATCACACAAAAAGTGTGACGTCTGCGGCGCGCCTTTTCGTCACGAAATTAAAGCTGTGATACAAGGCAAGCTTAGACAACGTTTTTCGTAACTTCGTAAGTTAAGTAATTTTCAAAAATGTAACGATATCGCACTATCGCTACTGCTCATGATGAAACTAATCAGAGCGGCAGCTTATTAAAATATTTCAAAGTTGTCAGACATAAAATATTCAAGTTTGCGAGACGACGGCCAGCGTAGCTCCCACCTGATATTAATTTAAGTTTCCGACGCCACCCGACGCTACCCGACGTGGCCGACGTCCCCGACGCGACGCGACGTGGGCCAATTAACCCTGCAACACTTTATGTCCACTCTCGGTATATTTAGAAGT
Organism: Polyommatus iphigenia; assembly: GCA_963422495.1. Taxonomy (NCBI): domain Eukaryota; kingdom Metazoa; phylum Arthropoda; class Insecta; order Lepidoptera; family Lycaenidae; genus Polyommatus; species Polyommatus iphigenia. Next base: position 12,849,465 of record OY730181.1, on the reverse strand, counting down.
CTTGAATGGATATACAATTTTATTAGTTGACGTCAGTTTTGGCGCAAAGGGTTTTTTTTGGAGTTGGAAGATTCTGTTCTGGTTTTATATGCAGAATATGACGTCACTATTCGCTGCTGCTTTGATTTGAGTTCCTTGGTGTGGTGAGGACATCCCCATGTGTACCTTGATTAATTACTTTGTAATTAATGTGTGTTTTTAAATCTGTGGATCGTGACTCCCTGGGATACATGCTAAAAAAGCAAAGGGTCACGAAATAGTTTTCGATACCGCCGGTCGCATCATAAAAAAGAATTACACTGAATTAAACAGCATAGAAGAACAATAACCTAAAATATTATTATGTACACAACATTCATAAAGATTTCACATAAAATTACACTATTAAGATACCAATTAATGCCGTAATTAGAATTCACTATTTAATTTTTTCTTCAGAACATTGCTGCGAATATTATATTAAAACTATCTCATACTATTTTATAGTTAATTTCCACATGTCCCTCGACCATTTGCGAGGAATCGCGACATAAAGCTAGCTCGGTCGGAGATAAATTTTATTTTTGCCATTCGCCACACAATCGACCATCACAAATTTACGGCTTACTCGATATCACATATATTAGACTCACATACATGATTTGTGTTACTTCAACCGTGTGCGGGGAAATTTTCAATAATTCAAATATTTCTAGCTTTTGCCATCTTCCTGATATCTTCAGTATAACCATGTTACGAAACTTTAATATAACTAGTTTATGCCCGCAACTCCGTTGCGCCAAAATTCGTTTATCGCACCGGAACCGTACATTTTCCGGGACTACAAGTATCGCCATACAAAGTTTTAGCAAAATCGGTTCACCGGTTTGGGCTTTAAAATAAGATAGGTAGAAGCATAGTTAAAACATCCCTTACATGGTGCATAGACCATTAAGTAACAAGGCACACAAGGTGGTTAAATGAATAATTTGGAGTTAAGTTGTAGTTAAATATGACAAGAGCGGGATTTAATTTAGTTTCCTACTCGCGCCTGGTATATTACCGCGCGCTGCACTGAGAGAACTCATCAGTATCATCATCACTGTCATCAATTAATTGTCATTGTCATCAATAATTGATTATGTTGACATAATAAATCTTTGTCGTGATGTATCTTTGCTTTCGTTACTTAATTAAGAAAGTAATGTTTATAAACTCGAAATCTTTCCCTAGAAGTTGACAGACAACAGTTTGATGTTTGCAAAATCACAAATTACAGGTATCCGAAACATTTTGTCCATGTAACGTGATCGTTGATCGAAGCTATCAGGTTAACAAGTATTCTGTTGTTGATCAGTAACAAGTCGAAAATAATTAATCATTTTGCACTTTAATAAGTAAAAGATGACGCACGCAACTTCGTTGCGCCAAAATTCGTTAATCGCGCGGAAACAGTACTTTTCCGGGACAAAAAGTATCCTATATTCTGTCCGGGACTCAATGAATCTCCAAACTAAATTTCAGCAAAATTCGGTTCAGCAGTTTGGGCGTGAAGGGATAACAGAGAGACAGACAGGCACAATTTTGAATTGTATGGATGACATCACATAAAACTAGAGAAATACAAGGGATGTCTTGTCATGGGGATGACTTTTCCGGGGGGAAGTTAAATGTCAAATAGCCGTCGCTTTAAAGAAACTAGTGTGCATCCTTTATTCGGCTACAAGTAAAATCATACTTGGATGGCATCGGATTAGAAGGTGCAAAGCCTGAACGTCTTCCAAGTCACGCTTTTCAAACCGACGAAGTTTCTTCCACTTTTAGGCCGTGTTTTCACCTGCAAGCAAACTCGCGGAAGTCTTGCGTGAGTTTCTTGCAATATTGTTTACATTTCATACTAATTCCTGCAATTTATTGCTGCAATAAATGTCGTGCGAGAAGCTCGCGGTTAAATGCCATACGAAACTAGATCGTATTTATAATAATTATCTGCGGTGACTCGCAGCGAGATCTGTCGCGAGTCCTCGCAGATATGTTTAGACATGCTGTCGCAACTACTCGCAGGAAGCGCTTGACAGATTGTCGCGACAGCACTTGCTACGGGGTTTACACTTGCAAGCTGCTGTCAGAAAGACTGTCAGACACTTCTCGCGACAGTTGTCTTGCAGGTGGAAACACGGCCACGCGCAAAATATTCTTGTATTTTTTTATAATATAAGAGGTAACCGAGCAAACGGGTCACATGATGGAAAACAACTACCGTCGCCCATGGACACTCGCAACTTTAGAAGAGCTGCAGCTCTCTTCTTGTGTGCTACATATACATGATCTAATTGCTGTATCTACTTTCATTCCACACCAACGGCCATAACCACATCAAAATGCTCACCATATTGTATCGGTATCTAACAACTCGCCAAGAGTTACTGCTGCGTTCTCAAATAACTCACGATAGTTTGTACTAGTTTATAATTCTATACTGTATGTACTAAGATTATCTCTGTTATATAATACAAATGTTTGTGAGGATGATATATAGCGGAATACATATACCCAATTCTTTGTATCTTTCAATGAGAAAAAATTATACTTTTATTTATAATTGTTTTTCTAGCCACAGTTGCAAACCATTTTTATGAAATTTTGTATCCGGCGGTTCTGGGAAAGAAAAAACATAATATTATAGCTTGGTCTTATTTATTTCGGGAATGAAGTTGCATTTAAACATCATGATAATATGCTAGGTCTAGGTAGGTGTAGGTTAGGTTTATACGCTTGCGATACGCTTTGTCAAATCCCAAACACTTTTCCTAACTTTGCTGAATAACCATCGTTGAATTTTCAACCTCATTGGCACGGCTTTTCAGTCGATTCATTTGTTCATTTACCTCTATGATAAAACACCCCTATATCACGAAACACAGAGAGCGGGGTTCAGTCCAATAATTGGACAATAAACCAGCTGAAACAGTACAACCGGCGGACACACTCTCTATGCTAATGTACACAGTACAGATATGCATCTCATTTCTTAGTGTCTAAACACACTAGGCCGAAGTTACGCGGCGTAAATTACGTCCACAATATCAAACGCATACAAAATACGGACGGAACGCGACGGAATAGTGTGTCGTCGGCAATTTAAAATACATTGCGGGCGTAATCATGCGGAATTTACGCTGGCGTAACTTCGGCCTAGTGTGTTTAGACACTTAGGCTTAGTATGGGACAATGCTATTTAAATCTTTGATACAGTTTTGATTACGATTACATTTAACAGCTTTGTTTTCTCGTGAAACAATACTCAGATGCGTGATAAGTGCAAACTCGAAAAAACTATGATATTGTGGGATATGCGTTGAGTCTTCAAAGGAAGATCTTCAGACCGAGCGAGGTGATATAAGTTGCAGGCCGAAATATTTTTTTATATATTATAATTGCGAAAATGTGTCTGTCTGTCTGCCTGTTACCGCTTTACGCTCAAGCCACTGAACCGATTTTACTGTTGGTAGGAAGAAAGTCCCGGGAAAAGACATAGCATACTTAATACTTATTGTCCCGGAAAAAATTACGTTTCTCGCGTGATAAACGAACTTTGGCGCAACGGAGTTGCGGGCGCCATCTAGTATTTTATATGACGTATGAAAGTTTGTCTTATTTTGTAAGAGATATTTTTTGTCCCGAAAAGAACATTGGATTGATTTTACCACGGATAATATTGTGTTCCTTTGAGATATACATAAGTATACGATTTTCTACTATTTAAGTTCTACGTGAATTTCTGCACAAACAAAGTAGCATACAATCATATTATCAGCTATTGTTGAATAATTTAATAGATGTTATTGTACGCTCAGTCTAGACCAAAACAAAATATAGCCTTCAATAACTAATCAAAGTTACAAAGTCAATTAAAAGTAACCGCAAAGATTTAATGAAATGTAAATTGGGGAATTTATTATAATAAACTGGTTAAATCAAAGCGTTAAATATTAAAGTATAGATTTATTGCTTGCTTTAGGCCGACTTGTACATTTTGGGTTTAAATTAACGCTGGAGACTTCACATGTCTGTCATTTTCCGTATTTGTGGAAAAAATAAATGTCCATTCGTGACCACGGTCGCATAATGCAGCTAAAACCTAAAACGTTGAAAATAAGAAAAGTGCTTCACGCCAAAATCCGTTAATGTTTAAAATATTATAGAGACTAAAGTGTAGTATTTTGATCAAAAAACATCGTAAAGACTCAATTTTTATGCGTCTTGTGGCTAGGACGCACGACACACAATGAGATTGTATATGTAACGATTTACGAGTATTTAAATAGCGGCGCGGCCTACCCACTTTTTGCATACGTATGGTGCTCGTTCCCGCGGACGCATATGTAAGTAAGTATAGATTAGTATAACGTTAATAGTACATTTTATACAACAAAGAAAAGTTTTTGATGACGGTTAAAGCATTAGTGTCTAAACACACTAGGCTGAAAATACGCGGCTGAAGTTTGGCATGATTACGCCTGTAATGTATTTTAAATTGCTGATGACACACCATGACGAAATTACGGCGCGTTATATTGTATGCGTAGCGCATTGCTCACGTAATCATGCCGAACTTCGGCCGCGTATTTTCGGCCTAGTGTGTTTAGACACTTTAGGTTCTAACTTTTACAGATGAGCAATATTTCCACAAAAATAACTTTATTTTTATGGTCAAAATGTTATGAAGAACAACTTCGATACTTTAATAAATCAGCGAAGTAAATGTGACATAAATATCAATTTTATTGCCGTCTCATCCGGACCGAGTTTATTTATTGAGTACTTGTCAAATATAATCCCTTATCCCGTAAACTATGGGTTTTGTTTCCCAGTAAGGATGGAATATGCGCGCTAAAATGTCTCCTGATTGGACCCATTAATGATTCGCTAGAAAAAGTTTGTATTTAACACTTAGAACTTTAGTCGTCCTAATTATAGATTAAAAAGTTACACAGTTTTAATTTGTGTGTTTTATCAGTTTAAATTTAAATGTTTTAGTAACAAAAAAGTGCTTTAGCGAAACATAATATTATTCTGGTTTGTTTACTTTTAGATTGAAATAAATTGAATCAGAGTATAGTAGTAGAACTCATAAAAACCCATGACAAAAGCTACCTACATACGACTATGTCTTCTAAATCTAATTGCTTATCTAATATATATAAATCTCCTGTCACGATGTTTGTCCGCGATGGATTCCTAAACTACTTAACCGATTTTAATGTTTTTTTTTTTAATGTGTGCTTTTTTCCAACTTGAGAGACAGGATAGCTTAGATCTTTAATTATAGTCGCAATTTTATTTTATTGCAAATTATTTGTCTGTAAAGAGCGACCATTGTTTATGCGACGCGGGTCACGGGATAGCGATGGACGTTGCCATGGTGACATACTTATTTAGTCACTAATTCAATAAAATAATACGGGCGATATACTTTATATAATAATAATAAAGAAACTAACACAAAATATTCGTACGAGCTTATCCTTACTTTCAAAAACACTACGTAATCTTCCAACTTCACCAACTATTCTGTACTGCAAGCTTGAGACAATAATAACTAAATATACACTAACAACGCACACGATTACCGCCGGGTATCGCAGTCTCATTGCGGGATGAGTGCTTAGTGCAATCGCACACCCATTTAAAACAGGTGTGCCGATTGGTAACCATAGTTCAGGCAAAACTGAGGATACTTAACTTTTAATCACTTGCAGATTAAATCGACATTTTGGTTGACACGACGTTTTTTTTTTAAGCTTTTTTAATCTAAGATAAATCGTAACGTACTTCAGCGAGAAACGGCAGTTGTTAAGGTGCAACCTTATACTAAATCTAAACTGAACCAAACACAATATAAAAGAATAATAATACCACTTTTTACTTAAGATTTAAAAATTAAAGACGTGAGTGAAAGAATCAGACAACTAACAATAATTTATAACATAAGAGCAACTACTCACCTATTACTGATAATTTTAACAATCTTTGTAACTTACCTACTTCATCATCTGGCTAATATATCTGGCTATACATAAAATCCACGTTTTTTTATTTTTAAGCAATTTCCGGGCCTGAAGTCTCCATTTACGCCCGAAATTGTATTGATATTATTTATTATTTTTAACTGTTACCTGCTCCTTTCACTCATTTCTTCAATTAGCAGCTAATAAAAAAGTCCATAATAAGCAGTAAAGCATGGTGGCCCCACCCCCAGGTGTGCTGGCTGCGGTCCAGGAGATGATGTCGCGATATTTACGGACGGGCCACACCCTAGCTGATTACTGCGAATAGATGTCTCACACTGTATGCAGGGTGTAACAAAACTGATAAAACTTTGGAGTGTGTATGTGTCCCTTATATAGAGTAGTAGTCTATGATACCCGCAACTTTATTGCACAAAAATTCGTTTGTCACTCGGGAACCGTACATTTTTCAGGAATAAAAAGTATCCTATCCTATCACGGGACTCCAAGTTTTTCCATACCAACAGAAAAATTGGTTCAACGGTTTGGGCATGAAGAGGTAATAGATAGACAGATAGACATACTTTTTCATTTATATTATTAGTAAGTATCCATTAGTATGGATACTGTGAAAATAGCAATCGCTGAAAGAGCTACTTTTGACTTCTATGTTTCTATGAGAAATGTCCCATAATTATGAATTAGGCCTAACAATATTTTTAAGTAATATAATAGTTAAAAAACAAAACTAAAAAACATAGTGCAAAGATTCCGTTACATACATACAGCCAATAAAAGTTAAAAACTGTTAAAAAGAGTGTTTCTTTCAGCGCTGTTACTTTTACAAGGCACTCTGTGGAGACATAGAAAAAATTAAGTAATACTACTAATTTATGTTACACCCTGCGAAGCCTTATGAAGTCAAAGTTCTACAACCATTAACAATCTAGTTTATTTCAGTGTTAGAGTCTAGTCTTATGTGCAGGTTTCTCTTTGATAGAACAGCTGCAATCACGCTTAAATGACCGTTTAACAGAACAAGTGTACACAATTAACATAAATACGGCTGATTTCACTCAACATATACTATGTACAGTTATTATAGTGATGACTATAATTAAAAAAAAACACAAAAAGACAATTTGCCACATGAAATCTACAAAGCATTCAAAAAAATTAAATGCTTTGAAAAAATTTAACACTCCTGTTTACTCGCAATTTTGTGGCACTAAGATAATTACATTTTATATTTTAAAGCACATTTTTCTGTGATAAAAGCTGTGTTATGTTCCTTTCGGTACTAAATATCTTCAGAAAGATAGACGGACAGACACCTAATAAACAAACTCACTTTTAAATAATATTATGTAAAGTATTTTACATAATATTATTTAATAAAGTATTTTATAATATTAAATAATAAATTTAGTAAAGTATTTTAAAATATTGTGAACGAATTGTTCTTTCAGCGCTGCTACTTTCACAGTAAACTCTCTACAAGGAACACATACACACCCTAAAGTATTATCAGTATGTTTTATTACACCCTGTAGTATTAACTTATTCTCCTGTAGCAAGTAGAAAATATACCTACCTACCTACGTTGGTAGATGTTTCTTCATGTTATGTTGAAAAGTATTTTTTCATTATACATAAAATATTAATGTACAAATTAGGGTAAGTAATTATATTTTATACCTTCTTTTAGATATAAAATATAATTACCCTAATTTGTAATGTTGTAACATTCAGTTATTAGCACAATTTTTTCGAGGTGGCCTTTATTTTATTTGCACTTTTCTCAAAAAAACCTAATTAACAAGTCAAATGTAGATTTTTAAATTATAACACAGTTTGGGTTCAGCTTTTTCCGAATGATAAATAGCCAAAGTTTGAGCCAAATCATGTGACACGCCCTGAAAAATGTTTCAAACTGCTCCGGACCTCATTTGAATAATAAATTGAATAAAAAACAAGACGTTACGCTTAAACAATGTTTATTCATAAATTGAGCGTTTCTTATTTACATATCGATTTCGAGTTAGCGACCTCTAATAAACGGAGTTGCTCACGTAAGAGAATAATTTGCAACTATCATGGTCGTTTAGTTAAATACTTATATTATGCCTCCTACGACGGTTTCGGTGATGGTGGCCCGTTTCATTAAACCAGGCCAGTGATTTTTAAAGGCCAAAGTATGTGCGCAATACACAAGAGCTCTATAATTTCTTTTACTCTCATAAACCAGCGGGACGGGTACCGACACAACTTTTTACATGCCCATTCAACACATTTTATTTTATTTTATTAATTTTTGGAAAACTTACAGCTAACATACACATAGAATCTAAATACACAGTACAAGAAGGCCAATTAAAAGTTTCCACAAATAGAAAAATGCTGATAAAAACAAGAAAGCGATAGACAATGGTCACAATTTAGAATTTTAGAAACAATTTAGAAGAACAGAACAAGAATTGATAACTAATTAAGTAGTAGAATTATGCAGGCTAAAATCAAAATAGAAATTATTAAATTCCTTCTTAAAAGTTGTTACATTAGTAAAGAATAGATCCACATCAATCATTCGAGATATTTCATTGAACATTCTACTAGCCCTGATAATATAAGAATTAACATGGAGACTTTTGGTCAGACAACCTGGGATTCAGCCTGCAGTAGTAGTAGTGGAAATAACATAATTCCCACGCGGGAATCAAATCTACAAACTACGAGACATGAGCTATATACTTATTATACCAAACCGCTGGACCACGAAGGTGCTGATATCTTTCAAACGGTTTCGAAATTTCGTAGAATTCCCGCAATATTTTTTTCGTGTATTTATTTAGTTATATCGTTGCTACGCGTATGCTATAGTGCGCCATTACGATATTGTCACAAATTAAAGAGAAGACTAATCAATTGTACTATCTATTCAGTGACCAGGCTATACAAACATTAAATTATTATCAGACGATTAATTTAACATGGCGGCTTTAAGCGAAGCCCCACTAATAGGAAATGTCGCGATTTTAGTGGTTCATGGCACAAATGTAGCTTATTTGTGCCAACTCGCCAAATTGCAAATAATTTAGTGACGATAATTTAAATCCAGCGACAAAAACCAACTCATAAACGCATGATCTATTCTTGTAAAAATTTAAGATTTATGTGTTAGAAGTGGATTGTGGATAAGCATTTTGTTTTTATATTTTAGTAACTTGAAGACGTGAGTCATTGTGTACATAAAATAATATAATTAAAGCTAGATGGCGCCAGGGTTGAATCAGACCGCAACGCGACGCGTAGATGCATTTCTAAATTTATAATATGGATTTGACAGATTTGCAAGACGTCTCACGCAGTTGAAATCTGTCAAATCCATACAAATTTATGCCGCGCATCGCCTCGTCGCGTTGCGTTCTGAATTGACCCTAATACTTCGTTGCGCCAAAATTCGTTGGCATAGCACGGGGACCCCTTTTTTCAACATAAACTATCCTATATCATCCCTGGGACCCAAATCTGAATGCAAAATTTTATCAAAATCGGTTCAGTGACTAAGGCGTTATAAGGTAACAGACAGACAAACAAACACACATTTACATTTATAATTTTTAGTACGGATGTTGGTAAACATCCAAACTACTTTATCTCATTCATGTAGTGAACTGTTGAACATTAGTAAGAGTCCTGAAGAATCTGTAAATTTGGTGAATAATTACTTCACAGAGATAGGGCCTAAGCTAGCAAAACAAATACTCGATATAAACGGTCAAACTTTAGCAACACTACCTAAAATTGACACTGCTTCCCAAGTTAATTCTATGGTATTACTTGAAACAACTTGTATGGAGGTTGATGGCATTATTTCAGGACTTAAAAATAGCTCCGCTGCAGGTTGTGACGAAATCCAAACTAAAATTTTTAAATTAACTAAAAATGAAATCGTCCCTCCTCTGACTTATATTTTTAACCTTTGTCTTGGTTCTGGCGTTTTTCCGGATGCTCTAAAAAAAGCCATAGTTCACCCAATTTTCAAATCTGGTAATTCTCATCTTTTCGGAAACTACAGACCTATATCAGTAACCTCCAAAATTTTAGAAAAAATTCTAAATCGACGCTTAAAGAGTTTCTTATCTCGAAATAATATTATCGCACCTAATCAATTCGGTTTTATGAACACTAAATCAACAGAAGACGCTACTCTTTCATTACTGAAACAATAACTAGGCATTTGGACAGTAAGAAAAAGGTCATAGGTGTATTTCTCGATTTGTCAAAAGCGTTTGACACTGTTCCTATTTCTTTACTTTTAAAAAGAATGGAATCAGTTGGTATACGTGGACTAGCTTTAGATATCTTTATAAGCTATCTCTCTAAAAGAACACAGCTGGTAAAGCTGGGAAATTTTGTGAGTAAGGAAGCAAAACTTACCTTTGGTGTTCCACAGGGCAGCGTGTTGGGACCCACGCTTTTCTTGCTGTATATAAATAGCTTGTGCAAAACTATTATACCATACTGCCAAATAATTACTTATGCTGACGATACCGCTCTCATCATCCACGGTAATAACTGGGAACAAGTTTGTGACAGGACCGAAGTGGCTATGCGTAATATAATGGCATGGTTATCTTTCAGTCTACTAACCCTTAATGAAGAAAAAACGAAATACATTACTTTTTCGCTCAGTGCCAAAACTTTGCCATCCTCTGAGTTTAGGATTCGAGCGCATGTTTGTGATCGGTCTGCTGATGATTGTGATTGTCCCTCGATTTCACGTACTAATGAAATCAAATACCTTGGTCTACATATAGATATGTTACTGAATTGGAAATCTCATATCACCAAATTAAGTAACCGAGTAAGGAAATTAATTCCTATTTTTAAGACCCTAAGATCAGTTGCAGATCGACAGACAGTCGTGTGTGTTTACTTTGCTCTCGTACAAAGTATTATACAATACTGCATTGTGTCTTGGGGTGGAATTGGTACCACTCATATCCTTCCGCTTGAGCGTGCTCAGAGGGCTATATTGAAGGTCATGCTAGGCAAACCCCGCTGGTTCAGCACTGATATCTTATACAAAGAAGCTTCAGTTTTAACAGTCCGCCAGCTATTTATATTGTATTCTATTTTGCGCAAACATAAAGATCCAGACTTGAGAAAACAGAATATGCTGCACAAACGACGTAAAACCCGAAATCCATGTCCCGGTATCCAACATCATACTGCCGTAGCCAAGCGGCATTATTATGTTTGTAGCTCTCATATTTATAACGAAGCAAATCGTGCTATAAAAAATTTGATTTCGTTGAATAATTATAAATGTAAAAACGAATTGCAGAGATGGTTGCGAAATCTAGATTATAGAGATACAGAGAAGATCTTGTCTTTTACTCTGTAACTTTCTAACACAAGCACATCATCTGATATGTAACATTTACTTTAACAGTACAGCACAGGTATTTCGACTTCACTGCCTCCCTAGCAGTATATACCTGTTACTGACCCCAAGATTGTACATCGTAGGGCTAGGGAGGATACTTAGATCTTAGATGGTTAGTTACACAATTACTTGTAAAACTCTAGTACCTATTTAGGTCATAATTTCATGTCTATAACTAATTCTTATTTGTAATATAATATAAGCATTGTAATAACTATAACTTGAATTATTTATTGAACATTGTATACGATAGTTCCAGAGTGGAAGTCGCTGGGAGCTGTGTCACAGTTTATACTAGTACAGCTCCCAACGCTATTTACTGAGTAATGTATAAATTGATTGTGTTTCCCGTATTATGTAAAACTCATGTAAAACCGATTTAAGTCAAATAAATTTTATTATTATTATTATTATTACTTTTTTGTTCCAAAATTTAGGCAACACATAATTTTATTGTTAAAACATCGCAACTCACTAGTTGTATAGCTATTTAATATAGCTTTAAGACATAAATTACGACGTAACAACATAAACTATGTCTTTTGATTCAAACACAAAGCCATTATACCCATTTCATGCGAGATATAATAGCGTGCATTTGGCGCGAATTCCGCCATCTTGTGAGACGGCCATTTTGTGAAACACATCTGTCATGGCGGGTGACAATTTGTGTAATAAGACCGCTGTGATGGACAGAGGACATTGATAGATAGCCACAAAAAGGTTGTATTTTTTATTAAAACGATACATGATTCATCATATTAAATTGTGGTAAGTTTTATAAGAATTAGATGTATCCTTATTTCTGTTTAAGAACCTCATAGTTTAACTAACTACAGAGCAAGAGGTAGCATTGTCTGCAATTTCTCACTTCAGAGTTTATAATTTTTGTTGACCATCGAAAACAGCATCTTTTGTCTACAACGAGTATCATTGACAAAGGAACAGCATAAAGGAGTAAAAAATCGGCAACAATATCGTTCGTTTGGACGAGTAACGACTGTACAAGCGTGAAACAACGACGATTGTACAAATTGAGCATTGTGGCTTTATTCAAGTTTCATGGCGCTTCCACCGGAATACAAAATGATACGTTTGTGCCAACTCGCTGTCTGTTTAAGACGAAATGTGGTATTAATGGCGATTTATTTGGGACAGTCTCGCGCGCGCCTGACGCATGGTCGTCGTACTTCGTGACGTCGTCTGTTATAGACAAAATTATTAATAATCATAAAGTAAGTTGACCATACATTTGGAATACTTTTTAAAATTACTAATTATGCAATCTGCAAAACAATTTATTATTCATTGCAAGTACAAAATTGATCAAAATCTGAATAAATATAATGATAAATTAAAGCACGTTAGATGCTCTTCAATCTATGTTGATTTAAAAACGAGATATGATTTTTAATCTTTACATTTACCTTTTCTTTCTCAATACCTCCACCGCCATGTGCACAATTTCCAAACCGGGTCCAATTCTCCGAGTGCCCAGCCCCATCCTCCGAGTGCCCAAGCCCAATCAATCTCGCGCTAATGGATGAATTCCAAAAGAGCGTTAAAAGGTCGCCCCATTTCATTTGTGTAATGTTTCCCGCAAAAATTGGACGGAAACAGCATAAAAGGTCGCTGATGTACGACTCGCCTACGAGCTAGGTCTAGAGATTGGCAGATAGATTGATCTGAAATTGGTTTATTTATTGTTTCCACACGGTGAGCAGTTTTTCTTTAAAATAATAGGCCTTATAAAATTAATAATGTACAATATCAAAAAAGTCCCTTCTCCTGTCCCTGTTATATCTTACAGGACTTAAAATATTTAAATTAAAAAGAAAGTGACCGTAACAACTGCAGACGTGGCTGAAGTGCGTTTGTATACGGGACTGCACGATTCAACTGTATGTTCATCACAATACTATGCCTTTAGCGGCAAATTTTTGCGAAAAAAAAATTCATTCATACAAAAAAAGCTCTTATTATGAACCATTAAAAATCTTACCCATATTAGATTGAACTCGCACAGCTCAAGTGATTAACAATTATACCAGAGGGGTGTACATAACCTTAATACCGGAAGCCATCCTTCGTGCAGTTAACTAGGGTGGAAGTATCGTGCTAGGGGTCAGATTAATATGCCCTTAACATCCTAAGGGCATGCCCTATTGACCAGCAAATCACTTGACCCTAAGGTCTTGAATAATATATCACGTATTAGAAGCCTTAAATGAGCTTTGTAAGGGTTAATTTGTAGCCAGAAAATTATATTTTACACTAATTTGCTTTATAATAACTTAGTCGGATGAATTTACTTTAATATTGTGTACACATTTAGTCATATGAATACAATAATATTATGCTGGTGCAATAAATAAAATAAATAGAAAAGCTGATTTTTTTTCGCGTTATGTAAATAAACAATTTTGAAAGTAATTCGAAATATAACATTTTTAAAGTCTATTTGCTACCAGCTGAAAAAACTTAGCGTCACATACCTATTAAAGTAGCCAACTGATATAGCTGATGTATTTAGTACTTATTTAATGAATAGCAGGAAGAAACTACATTACAAATATTATCGTGAAGTAAACTTTAACAAACACGTAGTAACTACAATATAAACAGTTGCTACTTTCTACGTACAACATGGTACAACTAAGTGTATTTATAGTACTGACGTGTAACTCGATATAAAGTGTTATCCACACTTAAACTAACGTTAAACTCAGCTTAGCGTTTCAGTGATCTCTTCAAGACTTGAATAGGAAATTCTCTCTTCTAAGTGTTACGTCAAATGCCCTGTAATGTTGTAATATTTGAGATAACATTTAGAATTCCTTTTACAAGATGAATATTAAGGTACATTCAAAGAAGACGACAGACTGTACTATCGATGAAATTTTTATGAACTTTGTATACCATTAATCACAGGGAACGGTTCCCACGTGAGAAACGAATTAGGACAATAGAGTCACGGGCAACATCTAGAAACTCATAACTTAATTTTAATCATTCTTCAGAAGTTAAGTCTGCTAATCATGAAATTTCCACAGATCTACGTGTATATTTTGCTCAAATGTAACCATATTTGCATATTAATTCGCCTGTAACATTTGTAATTGAAAATGTTGTTTGCCCAAACTTTTTATGTACACTCGGAGCTACAAATTCGAATTGTTTAAGCAACAAAAACATTTACAGCGAATAAAGTAATTTAATGTTTTACGTTTCGCGCTTAGCACACTTGGGAATTTAAACGATAAAGCTTATTGCACGACTGATCCTTGTGAAATTGAGTAAAAACTGTGCTGGTGTGAAAAGGTTTATACTTATTTAATACTAGCTTTTTCCCGCCGCTTCGCTCGCGTTAATAAGTATTATTATATACAAACTTTCATCCCCTATTTTAACCCCTTGGTGTTGGAATTTATCAAAATCCTTTCTTAGCGGGTGCTTCCGTCATAACATCTACCTGCATGCCAAATATCAGCCCGATCCGTCCAGTGGTTTGGGCTGTGCGTTGATAGATCACCATGTCAGTCAGTCCTTTGAGTTTTATATACAGGGTGCAATTAAACCTTTCTGCCAAATTTTTTTCAGGGCTTAGGTATCATTAGGAGAGTCCATTTAACCAAAAAAATTGGGTGTTATTTTTTTTAATGACATATTTTATCCCATATAAAATCGTTGCAGATCGGTCAACGCGGCGCGGGGAAATGAGAGGGGGTGCGCGGGATGAGGCGCGCGCGCGGGGGCATGTCACGCGCTGTCGACGCATCGTTGTTTTTTAGGATAACTTTCGGAAGCTTTTTCTCAACATTTTAGTACTGAGTGAGTATAAAAGAAAAAAATACGTGTATTTTTATTTTTAACAAGGATCAATATATCAAAATTTGGCAGGAAGGTTTAATTGCACCCTGTATAAAGATTAAGGTTATAATATTGTAAGTGCGAAGATATGTCTGTTTTTCTAATGAAATTTGGTATGGAGACGCTTTGAGCCACGCGAAACGTTGCGTTTTTGGGGAAATAATTTATGAAGTAACATCACATAAATAAAGAATATTATTGAACCATTAAGACTTTCAACTTACTCACCAGGGATCCATAAACTGAATTATTATACGAGCAGCAGATACTAGGAGAACATTAATATCAATATAGGTCATAAACTCATAAGTCATAACTCAATGTTTTGGAATATTGAATCAAATTAATGATACATAACTTTTAAACCATTTCTACTATTTTACGCCTTCCTACTATTTCAATGCAACATTATTACAAATCCATACTTCCCTATTGGTATTTAGTTTTACATTTTATAATCAATATTCTCATAAAATATTATGCAACCTACGCCAAACGTGTTCTGATTAGTCAAACTTCCAAAAAATCTTCTAATGCCCTAAGTCATTGATTCCCAAAGTGGTCCAGGTGGACCCCATGGGGTCCACGGGAGCCCGACAGGGGTCTACGCTTGCGTGGAAAAAAAATGGGGGTCCACGAGTCGTTAACGGGGGTCTATAAAATTAGGTGACAGGAATATAGGCAGACAATATTATAATTAAATTAATTATAATATTGTCTGCCTATATTTTAATCTGCTATTTATTAAATTAATAGCAGATTAAATAATATTACAGAGCGAGGAGATTTACAAATAAGTAAAAGTGTGGTAATTTTTGTGTTAAATAGCTGGGGGGGGGGGGGGGGGGGTAGCTGTGGGGTCCACCGGTTCCAGCAAAATGTTTAAAGTGGTCTATGACAAAAAAAGTTTGGGAACCTCTGCCCTAAGTGATAATATTATAATGATGTTTGAAGAATCGACATTAAAGTATGGACTGAAATGAATTTTTGTATATTAGTAGGTATAATTTAAGAGTAACCTTGTCCTACAAATAAAATAATCCATATTTTAGGACCATCCAGTCAAAGTATGAAATCCTTTCTATCTCTCTCTTTTAGCTACCAATTTCGAGATTTTTCGAAAATAAAAATGTTGTTTGTCTGATCAAAATGTAGCTACTCACAAAAAATTAGCTTGTTAGTAATCACAAAAAAAAAATGTTCTAGGGCTCCCTTACTATACTTTTTTAGGATAAAAGTATCATATGCCCTTTCCTGGAACTCAAATTTATTTCGTACCACAACAAAATCTGCTCAGCGGTTTGGACGTTCAGAGTTGACAGGCAGACAAACACGCTTTGGCATTTACAATATTAGTATGTATATTATTTTGCTGTTTGAAGCATTAGAGTATGGACTGAAACGAAAGAGGAAGGAAGTAGCTATGGGATGAAAATAGCAGAATCAGGTCCCGAGTGAGGTTTTAAAGTATATTTCCAAGCATCGAAAAGGTTCAGCGCTTCGTCAGCCGCCTCGAGTGTTTGCTCTCGAGCAATCAGCCGTTTACTGAGAATCGCTCCGGGTGACACAATCACTAGAGGTGCACTCTTATATAATATAGTTACATGTAGACGATGCTTCGTTTGCACAGATCTTGCGAGGACTGACTATTTTTCATAGATATGTTTTCTGTACAATCATTTGTTGCCTATGAATCCATTGATTAATAACTCCCACAGTGGTTTCGGTGACGGTGTCCGGTTATTTAATAATGTCCAAGTGTGTGCGCAGTACTCAAGAGCACTCTCTATTCCTTTCACTCTCATAACCCAGTGGGACGGAAGACCGACACGACTGGCGAGAGGTCAGGCGCAGGACCGACTTTTTACATGCCCATCCGACGCATGGATCATCTTAGACAAACTTGTCAGACAATCAAGTGATCAGCCTGCATTGTCCTAACCAAACTTGGAAATAAAATGTCTCCAAATCAAGATCCACGCTCTTAACCACTGGACCACGGATGCGTTGAATCCATTGATTATACAATACCCGACCAAATAACGTAGGTCCGCGAAGGCCAATGTCTACGTTATTTGGTCAAATTATGGCATGTCAATTCTAACCGTGATTTCATTCTTCACGTAACTCGATCAATGACATATAGGCCAGTCATTAAAGCCAAAACCCGAAAGAAATTAGTAACTTGATAAAATTTTAGAGGGTTGTTAAAGAAGGTAAAATAACTTACCGTGTGATTTTGCAGCGTGTACGGAAAGGGTTGAAAAGGGGTGAAAAAGGTTTTTTGTTAATAACATTGCATAAAAAATTAGTAACACGCTGCAAATTTGGAATTAGGTTGTTCTTACCGTTTTGTAACGTGTATTAAAGAATGAGGCGTCAAGTTGGCCGGTATATCCAATAAAAACCACTTGCCTATGAAATGAAACCTTATATCATAAGCTTCAATTTTTATTATGGACAGAACACGGTAAACTACCGGAGAAAAAAGATATCACACCTGACATCATAGGACTGCCTATGGACTTAAACCACTTCAGTACGAACGCTTTTCTCAAAAAATGTCTTCGCTGACGTCATACACTGTACTCATAGACTCGTAGACCATCAACAACAAGGGAGGGATGCTTTAGTTCATCATTATTGTACGTGTTTGACAGGGCGGCGCACAATCGGCGCGTGTGCCCAATGCCCATATTATTTAAATAATATGGTGTTTAGACGTTGGTCGCCACGATGTATTAATTCCCCTGGCACTATATTTGGAAGACATCATTTTTGACGATGAATTTGTATAGACCATGGAAGTTGTAACTTTAGTAAATGATTATTAAAAAATAAAAGTGTTTATTTTGGTAGTATCACCCTAAGGTTAGTTACCCAAGTGATAAGCTGACTAAAATACAGCATAGAATGATTTTTTTTCCATTGTAGATTTGATTTTTACAAAAAAAAGTAAGGGCCAAAAATATAACTATCAATGTTCCAGACTGTACATTTCCGGTCCATTCATAACATAAACTGTTTCATTCAGTAACTTTAGGTTATAAGCAATAGGCTAACAGACATAAGAACTTTATTGGCTATGCCGGCCATGGTCCATACAAAAGTGCCCATCATTCTTTGCAGCGTTTTGCATTACACGGAACATTGTTTATTATTAAAAAACAATAAAATTTGTTAATAACAGGGTTAAAAAAAATAGTAACACGCTGCAAATTTGGAATTAGGTTGTTCTTACCGTTTTCTAACGTGTATTAAGTTTGCAGCGTTTTGAAACATACGGAACATTGTTTATTATTAAAAAACAATGAAATTTGTTATTAACAAGGGTAAAAAATGTAGTAACACGCTGCAAATTTATAATTAAGTTGTTTTTACCGTTTTCTAACGTATACCAAATTTACAGCAATTTAGTAATAAACAATGTTCCGTATGTCGCAAAACGCTGCAAAATTAATACATTTTACAAAACGATAAGAACAACTTAATTCTAAATTTACACCGAGTTACTATTTTTTTACCCCTGTTATTAACAAATTTTATTGTTTTTTAATAAAAAACAATGTTCCGTATGTTGCAAAACGCTGCAAATTTAATACACGTTAGAAAACGGTAAGAAAAACCTAATTCGAAATTTGCAGCGTGTCACTAATTTTTTTACCCCTGTTATTAACAAATTTTATTGTTTTTTAATAATAAACAATGTTCCGTATGTTGCAAAACGCTGCAAATTTAATACACGTTACAAAACGGTAAGAACAACTTAATTCCAAATTTGCAGCGTGTTACTAATTTTTTACGCAATGTTATTAACAAAAAACCTTTTTCACCCCTTTTCAACCCTTTCTGTACACCCCAGAACGCTGCAAAATCACACGGTAAGTTATTTTACCTTCTTTTACAACCCCCTAAAATTTTATCAAGTTACTAATTTCTTTCGGGTTTTGGCTTTAATGACTGGCCTAATAACTTTACTTATAATTTAGTTTCTCTGATAGGCGATAGTGCTTTCATGGAATTCATAGTATAGCATTTTTATCTAAATCGGTTAAGCGGTTTGTTCCCATGCATTAAAAAGTAAATAACAAGATACTTTGCTTCCTAAAAATACCGGAAAGTTTTAAAATAATGACTCAGTATTTAATTCCTGTTAAACATTCTTAATAAACTCTTGGGTTGTAATTAAAACAGTCCAGTCATCTGAAATGAATCACCCCACCTTTTTAGAGATCCGTACTTTGCGGAAAAGAGGAATGAAGGAATATGCCAACTCTCGGAAACTCGGAAAATTTAAAAACATTTTAGGTTGATGACATCTAAAGATAGAACACTAAATGAAAATCAAAAGAATTATCACATAATATTATGTATGACTTCCAATTAATAGCGAAGCAAATAAAAAGGTTTTATAGGTTACGTTACAAATTCTAAGTGCGAAACCCGTAGTGCCCGAATTTGACTCGACCTTGACCGTTTTTTGCGCCGTATCATCGGAAACAAAAGCTATTCACTGAAGATTCGCCGAAACCCCGCGTCATTGTGCATTGTACTTCGTCGGCGTTGTACAATAGAGAGAATTGCAATTTTTCGGGACAAAATTACTATGGAGCAACGGCGTGGGGTCCCAATGACTCCATTCCTTTTGGCTTCTCTTACCTCTTACATTTTGAAGGTAAGGTTTCCTTGTGGCTAAGAACCAGCCTTCTGCCGTAAGGCTATGCTTTAGCTTGTATTATAAGAGTTTCCAGTAACGTTGTAGTCACATGATTGGAGGAAGACCTTAAGCGTTTTCTCAAAAGACAAACAGAAATAGGCTCTAGATAGAAATAAATTGGAAACACAGATTTTGATTTCGACTGTTTTTTTTCGGTTATTTAGTTACGCAAGAGTTGAACTACTGGTGCTTATTTCCTTTTTTTTTCTCTCTCTCTCTAGCGAATATCATGTCATGTTGAATGTTGAACATAAAATGCAACAGGCTTGCGGTTAGCCTATTTAAACAGACCAAGGCTTCTAACCGAAATCAATTCATTTAATGGCACCAAAACGTAGCTAATATTTGGTCAACCATACACCTGCTCATAAAAGGTTAATTAACTTTCGCTTTGTCAACAGGTTAAAGTATAATATACTGGTTATTAGTTAAAACTAGCTAAA
Source organism: Polyommatus iphigenia (assembly GCA_963422495.1). NCBI lineage: Eukaryota > Metazoa > Arthropoda > Insecta > Lepidoptera > Lycaenidae > Polyommatus > Polyommatus iphigenia. The sequence continues at coordinate 12,828,993 of OY730181.1, read as the reverse complement.
TTCAAAGGCTTGCGTAAACGCCTAAATTTTAATGTATCTATGTTGGGCCATGGTAAACCTTGTGGTTTATTCTAGTTGGTTCGCCCTACGATCACCCTTAACTCGTCAAGCCCCGTATGGCCCAAGTGGGCCGCGATAACAATACATTTACAATAGATTTCCAGGAATCTGCGATCGACGGATTAATAATTGACGTCAAATGTGCAATGTGCATGATATAGATAGCAATAATTATGATTACTTATATCTATCACGGTATAACGCAAAGAGCATTTAAATCTCTATTTAATTCTGTACTTACTATTAAAAAATTATAATTGATCAATAACACTAAAGTCCAACTACAAACTTAAATCAAAACTGTACTTACATCTCCCTCTATGTAATACTATCACATCAAAACAGACCATGTTCGAAAGCCATAAATATCGGACCATTTCGCAAGGCGTCCGTCCGATTTCCATAATAAGTGTGTCCGACAGGACGGGAAATAATGCGACCCAATCCGACACTACAATGGACCGGATCCATAATATGCTAATGCTAAGATCCATTCTTTAACTGTGAGCATCGATTGATGACACTTAAATCTTACTATTGGAAGACGGACGGATTCCCAAACTAGGTTCTGCATTACCTTGATGTCCTATGCCGTACAATGTAAAAACACAATATGAATCTAAAAAACACCTAATCGGGTATGTGAAATAAATTTTCACTGTATAAATAAACCCTATTTCCGTTGGTCACAACATCACGCGTGAACGACTAACTACATGAATTTTGATGAAATTTTAAATATTTATAGAGAACACAAGGAAGGACAAAGGAATTACTATCACAGAAAATTAAACTCAGCAATTAACGGGTCACAGCTAGTAACTTATAAATATATACTAGCTATTTAACCGAGCTTTGCTCGGTTTTCGATAAAACACGAATAAAATGACATTTTCTAAAAATGATTCCTAGCTAGATCGATTTATCGCCCCCGAAACCCCCTATATACTAAATTTCATGAAAATCGTTGGAGCCGATTCCGAGATTCCAATTATATATATACAAGAATTGCTCGTTTAAAGATATAAGATTTATTTTTAGGAAAGTATATACCTACGTGCTCTTATGCCACAAAAAAGTCACAACCAAAAATACAACGGACACGTGTATCTAAAAATACTCCGAAATCCAGTGGATAGGCCTTGACTCCAGGCTTAAGGTGTCTCTGTTGGATGTAGATAGCGCCGTGTCAAGCTTACCCTCGCTAAATAATGTTTAAAACAGATTCAAATGAATCCACGCCTTTAGAAGAATAATTTGGGAGCGACAACTTGCTCTTAATCTAGGCATTAATTTGTTATATTTAAACTTACTTTTGGCAATAAGCTTTGCTGTTTAACAGAATCATACCAACCTTAGTTGAATCAAAATCCGTTCAGTACTTTTTGCGTAAATAAATAACGAACTCACTTACACCTTTATGAAACTAGTAAGTATGTTACATTTCCTTTAATGTATTGCCATAAAATAGCTTCTCGAAATAGTTTGCTTTCTCATCTAATAGGCCTAATAATACAAAATACAAAAATGAGACGTAGTTAAAACAAATGTTTAATAAACAAAAGTAACTTAAAAATTAATTGGCACAGAAAGTATAGGATTTTCGCCGGATTTTAAGTCAATTTTTTTTCCTACAACAACTGGATTTTCTTACAACAAATTCGCGGGTAAGAACTAGTACTACTACTACTACTATTAAGAAATATACAAAAGAATCTCGAACATTATATAGAGTCGAGTAAGCTCCAGCCTGCGGCGAGCCATTTGATGTTGATAAGATCAGATATCTTAAACGAATACGTCTAGTCGCGTCGACAAAAGAAAATATTTTACTTTATTCCAAGAGACCTTGCATAGAAAAAATTATATAATTAAGTTACTAGCTGGCCCGGCAAAAGTTGTTTTCTTTATAAAGTATTTCGCCCATATTATTTTATTGAAGTGACTAAATAAGTATGGCACCATGGCAATTACGTCCATCGCTATCCCGTTGCACAAACAATGGTCGCCGTCAGTCTCGAGTTGTAATAATTGACATTATATTTTATTCAACAAATGCACTTATCAATATAAAAAGTAGCCAGTAGCCGATTCTCAGACGTACCTACTGAATATGCATATAAAATTTGGTAAAAATCAGTAAAGCCGTTTCGGAGGAGTTCGCTGACTAACATTGTGACACGAGAATTTTATATATAAGATAAGATAAAAATAGTTTAATTTTGAGGTTCTTGTGAGCCAAAAATTCTCGTTATGCGTTTTGTTGTCAAACTCCTCCGACTTTTCTGATTTTAATGTCAGAGTCAGAGAATAATCTGTTGTCTATTTTCCATACCTACAAAACTTGGCCTTTGCATCCGTTGTGGATGATTTATACAGTATTTTCAGAGCGAAGTAACTACTCCTCAAAGACTGTAGTGCCTGGGACAAGATTTTAATGTCCTTATGGTTGCCCAAGTACATACGACATTCCCGCAACATAGTCGGCCTATTCCAGAGGAAAGAACTAGTCAATACGTCTGGGACCAACTATGTGCGGGTTTCCTCACGATGTTTTCCTTCACCGTACGAGCGTCCGTATTATGTACTTGAGATCTGAAAATGTCTCATTGGTACACGCCTCCACCCGGGATCGAACCTGCACCCTCTACGAGTGCGAACCAAAGTTCTACCCATTAGGCCACGGACGCTCACCATACCTACAATAACATTACAAAACAAATCTTGCCGGGTCAACCAGTTAATCTTTCTCTTGACTCATAAACTCATAACACACACCAACATTACAATTTCTTTATTTTAACACTGTCTAGAAAAAATCCTCTTTCATAGAAATATACAAACCAAAGACTGTAACCATTAAAACCTAACGATAGACCGGTTAACAGTATCAACGCCGCAAATGTTCGGTGGCCAACCGCAACCGCAGTTCCATCAGGAACTTTAATGTACACTCTAGTAGGGTTGGTACAATCAACCCTTAAAGGTGATTAAATAAAACAATTCATATAAATTCACTTAACGTACTTTCTCGCAAAATGCTGTGACATACATACTTGTTCCTTTGTATATTTGCCAAAAAGAAATCATGCCAGGTTTAAAATCTGTATCCCGAAGAATTATTTTATACTCATTTTTTTTTATCCTCTATCGATCTACAACAGTGACATGGTTACTCTCGATGTTTACCCCACTTTACGTAGATAAAAATAGTTGTTTTATTCTATTTAGTCATTAAGTATTACTAAGTTAGGAACCAGACATACAATTCAGACAAACAGCTTTTTGGTTACAGTTTTATCTATATTAACAAAAGCTATAGTCTGTCAAGAAAGTCATGATAGGCGGGAAATTTTTTAAATTAAATAAAAAATATGAGAACTTTATTAATTCGAGATAGAAATGTGCAAGGTGACAATATTTAAAATGTAATTAGCGTTGTCTGTGAAAATACAAAGAAAAAAATACACCTTATAAGCGTGATTACGTTTAGAAAATTTTCCCGCCTGTCATGACTTTCTTGACGGACTATATTTTGCTTAGAGTTTAGCTACTTTCCATACTACAAAACTCACACTACTGTAAAAGCTTTTACCATTTTGTTTTTGAAGTAAATGGATATCCAAACCACACGAAACTATGAATTCGATTGGGGTTAAACCTCCCAAAGTTACTTAAAAAGGGACTCAGAGTTATAAATATTTAGTTATATATAGTATTACACTTTCTAGCTTTAAATGACTACTTTTAACACAAGAAGATAATTGTTTCTAATTATTATAATGCAGGTTTTCTGGCTCCTTAACTAGTTTTGGACAAACGAAAATCACTTTTTTAATACTGCATAATATGTAAAACATATTTTCTTCTTCATTGTTAATATAAAACTGATACATCAATTAACATTATAATCCTCGTCCACCACTTTAAAAATTCTGCATCCAATCTCTCGCAAAAACAAAAAAGTTAACAAAAAATGATTGTGTATTATAATTGGGGAAGTCTGTCTGTTCCTGACACGCCGGCGACTGGAAAAACGCCTCCATTTTGTCTCATTAATTTTGTAGCCTTAAACCGTAGAGCACTACGCCATAGAGTTTTTAGCCGCATTTTCACTAGGGAACATGTCGCGGAGACAAGTCGTCCGATATTTATGTAGTTTGCAACAACACTTAGTTTGTCCCCTGCAACACTTAGTTTGTCCCCTGCAACTTTGTCCCTCGACATTTATTATGACTTGTTCACACTAGTCAGTGTTGAACAGTATGTCGTCAGTGACAAGTCCCGCAACCCGTAAATGTCGCTGCGACATCGGGCGACATGTCGCGGGACACGTATATTTCGTGTCGCGTGACTAGGTCCGAGTGAAAATGCGGCTTAACGCTGTCGAGCGCTACGCCGTAGAGCTCTACGCCGTAGCACCACTACGAGTTCATTATTCAGTTATGAAATACATCAAAACACACATTACCATCACTGAGTTTGTTCGTCTTTACATTTTAATTACTTTTATGTTGTTCGGAATTCGGATGGGAAAATTTAATGCGAACCATCCACATATTTACACAGGGTGCAACTTTAAGTGATAATACTATAGGCTGTGTATAATATTTCCATTACGTATAATTTGCTGCGAAAGTAGCAGCTTCTTAATAATAGTTTAAGCAAATTCACGGCATTGGGTCCTATTTTATACAAGGACACAGACTCTTAAGCATTTTTATTCACAGTACAGTGTACAGGACACATAGAATTAATTTACGAGTGACCAAACTCTTTATAGGTTCAAGCTATTTACAACACATCCGGTCTTTTCATACATCCAGGCTATATCCAGATTCGGATCGGAGTTTGCACTTGAATGGCGTGCCTTATGTCTAGTTTATTTGTGCCATTACATTAAAAGCATGTCTGTTTCATCTCCGCCGCGCTATGCTCGCCTGGTACTTCTCAAATAGTACTCGCCCATTAGATAATTCATTTTGGTTTACATCGTCGTACTTATGTAATATGGGGTCAGCTGACAACGAATTTAGACGCGGCATTTCACAACTAACATTGAAATGACATATTCCGACCAAATGACGTAGGTCCGTCAACTGCCTTTATGTTTTTAAATACAACATGCCGAAGTTCCGCGACGGAAGTTCGGCATGATAACGTCAGTATAAATGTCAAACTCATACAAAATAACGCGACGGAATTTCGGCATATTGTGTCATCGGTAATTTTTTTAATTGCAGGCGGAATCATGCCGAACTTCCGCCGCGGAACTTCGGCATGGCGTGTTTAGACACTAAATCAATTTCTTCGATGGTACTTACGAAACGGTTATTACATCTAACCTTTCGCTAACTGCTTCCTCAATTACGCCATTAAACATTGATTTTTTTCTTCCTGGACTACACTTTTATAGTATTAGTACTATAGTAATACGTTCAGGCATGTAACCATAACAAGTAGGCTACGAATAATAAAAACTAAGGAAACGTAACCCCCACACTTCAACCGTTTTGAATATGGTTCCTTTTTGTACACTAGATTAAGACAATAGCTACGAAACTCAAGCTGGGAACAAATTATCGGACGAACGTCCGCGGACGTTTTCATCGGATGCGGCTTGTTTCTATCTGATCAATACAAAATACACTAAACTGTGCACATTGTCTGACATAAGTCGCGGACGCGACATATAGGTTAGGTCTTTGACGTCCGCGGATGAACCGTGCACATTGTTAAGCCGCATCCATCAGCCGCGACTTTGGATGCGTCCGATAATTTGCACTCAAATTTACGATAGCCGTTGACAATAATTATTGTCACTTCTATACATATGTACACAAAATTGTGTACCGAATACATGCATAAAGTATGCATATATTTGTATCACATTTTGTAGACTCGCGGACAAAATTTTTGACACAGTTACTCTTCCTTAGTTTTTATTATTCGTAGCAAGTAGGGCTTAATGTGTACTGCATGATTACCATATATTTGGAAAAAGTGATGATGACATGTATCATGTGATACCAGGCAAACATAACACGTGCGATGGTATTAATTTCGTGCCGCTGTATTATGCTAAACGTATAATTAGCGCCGAGCGAACATTCATTATTTCAATCAACATGTTTAGCTCGATATTCACAGTTATTATACAATATACATAGATACAATGTTTAGAATACATACATAACATAGATTAGATACAATGAATAATATTATTACCATCTATAATTCCTGGATATTGTTATCATGTACATTATTATCACTATATAAATTTAATGAAAATATTATAGCGTAAACTATTTTAACATTAGACATTTGCAAGGTGCCGGGCCGTCTACAAATCACGTAAATTGTAACTTTAACTCCTTGCCTTTAATATAACATTGAGATTTTAAAATCTTTTAACCTTGAGGGTAGTAGGAAAGTAGTACATGATGTTTGATATCCCCCCTCCCGCCATCTCTGACATACTTCATGGATGACTCGTATACAGTGGCACTTATCTCGTTTGCATAACTAAATCCTGCGGCGGATCTCGTCTGAGACGTACAATATCATTTTACACTAATTGCTATTCCCGTATTACGTGTAGTAAATGCATAGGAATTAGTGTCTATGACATATTTATAACTATAGTCTGGTCGCAGAACATGTACAAATTACGGCTGTTCTCTTTTATTCAGAACGGAAAATATTAACTCATGTAATACATACAGGCACAAAGACATAATAAATTTATCATGAGATTACTTTAGGGAGCAAAACAATAACATTGTCGTTGTACTGTTATTGTTTTGCTACCTAATGTTGGTGTTAAGAGCGTTTACACCTTTTACATAGTATAAGGAGGGGAAGTAGGGTAACTCCGGCCCAATCCACGATTTAATTACCTACTGTCTTGGGGTTGTCAATTTTAGGCGGCGGCGGCGCGGCGGCGTTGTGATGTGGGAGCGGCAAGCGGCTGTCCGCGCTTCGTTCGCAACCGCATGAACAGCGGCAACGTCGCGGTCTTCCGACTTTTAATAATAATAAGTGACTCTTGATTGTCCATATTTCGGCCAATTTTCGTGCATATTTGCATGCATATTTCGGCACTTGGATAGTGCATATAATCCGATGTCTAAATAAAATTATAAATATACCCTTTAAAACAACATTAAAAACTAACGCCTGTCTCTTATAGGTACCTACTATAAACAAATCTGTTGTTATGATTCGAACTTCGCTTTATGTGTATAATTAATATCTGATTTACAATTAGTCAATTACTTATTTTTAATTACGATTTAAAATAAATAATTGACTGTAAGTAGTTAGTTAATATAATATACCTACAATACAGAGAAATCGGCATTACTAAACGTGAACAAAGCAATAGCGGCAAACTAGTTGACTGATCAAAAGTACTTACCTAAAATATTCTCTTATATTTTATACTATGTTCTAGTGTGAAAGTTTGTGTGATAGAAAACTAATACAATAAAAAAAAAAAGCAGGTATCTGATCATCAAGTAAAAATTATATTATGCAGTATGCTAGAATAAGTGAGTAGTAGTACTTACCTTTCCTGTTCAACTGGTAATTTAAACAAAGACAATTCTGGAATTGTTGCATTACTATTAAAACACCCAAACACACAGCAATATTTATTACTCCTGCGATTATGATCGGACATTTTTGATTCGTTTGGCGCAGCGTGGCGCGACGCGGGCGTGCAGCGTAAAGTGTTAGCCCCGCCTGGTATGCTCCGAAAACGGTCCGAGATTTTAATAAGTGTGCGTGCGGCGACGCATTGATACTATGACGCACACATACAAGCCGCGCGCGGTGCCTTTGTATGAAGATAACTTACTTCCCCTCCTTTTACTATGCCTTTTACGCTCAATTTGGTTTAAAACTGTACTTTTCAAACTTAAAACAATCATCACCCACTTATCTTGATAAAAATGTTGATAACTTATTTTTATAGGAAATTTCACTGTCTATATAAATAGCAGAGAAAAAAATACGATTTATAGAGTATTTGTACATTAAATCTCGATACCTTAACAGAGGTTTTCTTAAATTCCGTTTTAGTATCAGTTTCGAAGCTTAAACTTTACGAAACCAGCGGTAGATCTAATTTAAAAAAAATATCCTATTGACAAGATTCTTAAGCAAATAGTTAGCAGAAAAAAATATTTCGCTTAGGTATTTAACTTTATGTAATTTAAATTCAAAGAATGAGAAATATCAAAGAAATATCAAGGATTTTTTTTTTACCTATTTATTTAACTTAGTTTAATATACTTAGTAATAGCTTCATATCATAGAAGATGAAAATGTTTTTAAATATCAACAAATCTTTTGTTTTTTTTTTTCTACAAATATTTTAAAACTACTATAAATCACTGCGCGCAAAGCTATTCCAATTGTCCGCCGCAGGTTTGTATGGAAACTTGAAATAAGGTGTAAACGCTCTTAAGGTGTAAAAAAATTGTTTGTGATTTCGAGTACACGACTGGTACACACAAGTAGAATCGACTGAAATTGCACTCAATTGTCCGAGACGCGCCTCGCAATTTAACTTTGTATCTACCCCACCGAACCTAAGACATAATTATTGCTGTGGGGAAAGTTCAAAATATAACGTCGATTCTCTTAGAAAATTGGTATAAGAAAAGGTTTCTTAAAAAACTACGAGGTCTGATTAGACAAGCCAAAACAAGATAATCACAATGTTAAAGGTGGACAGAATTAAATTTTCAACAACTTTGGTTCTTATCATTTTTGTAATAAAATGAAAAATAAAGAAGATGTGGTCAAATAGACTTATGGCCTGTTTCACCACTTTCTGATAAAGTGCCGAATAGGCTATTCACAGCTTTCTTGACAGATTCTCCATACTTGATCTGTCAAGTTAAGTGGTGGATAGCCTATTCGGCACTTATCAGGAAGTGGTGAAACAGGCCCTTAACCTTTAAACCAATATGGCAGCTAACGCACCGGTGGGATTTGGTCGAGTTTTTTGGTGTAAGCTATTGATGACTCCCATTAAACATTGGCGTAAAAAACTGACTATAATTCGAGGTTACCTTGCTATGTCACTAACGCGCCCGGGCCACTCTAGAGTCTAGAGTGTTAAGTTAAGAGTCTAGACTCTAAAGTCTAAGGGATCTGGTGTCAAAAAATAAAATGTCAAAAATAAACCCGCCTGGCAAAATCGGTTAAAATAGGTATTGTTTTTCTCATGTTTCACATTCAGACAGCACACATAAAACAATTTAGACTCGTCGTGGTGTAACGAGCGAGGTACTTAACTTTTTACAACCTTTCTGGTGTAGTAAAAGTTCTTTAACCACCAATTCTTACTAGAATGGTTGATTATAAAATTAAAGTAAAAGTGGATATTATTCACTGCTTCATAAAACATTCAAGCAATCATAATTCATACATATAATTTAAGAAACATAATAATATAATATTATGTCTGTATTTTATTAGCTACATTAAGGAACAACATTTTCGACACGGGATACAAACCCATAACCTCTCCGTATAGCCACCAGACCGCTACAGTCTTAAAGCCCTGAACAGCCCTGGACGTAAATGCGTGGGTCCACCGCACGCAGCGCACGGAGAGTCTACGCACGTGCGTCAAGCTTCGCTCTGTAAGAAAATATATGTGACTGTGTCCACTGCAACCCACGGACACGCTACGCACGTATTGACTCACGTAGCTTGCCCGTTTTTTTTTTATTAAATAAGGGGGCAAACGAGCAAACGGGTCACCTGATGGTAAGCAACTACCGTCGCCCATGGACACTCGCAACATCAGAAGAGCTGCAGGTGCGTTGCCGGCCTTTTAAGAGGGAATACGCTCTTTTCTTGAAGGTTTGCAGGTCGTATAGGTCCGGAAATACTGCTGGTGACAGTTCGTTCCAGAGTTTTACAGTGCGCGGCAGAAAGTTACGCGAAAAACGCACTGTGGAAGACTGCCACTCATCAAGGTGATGAGGATGGTATGTTTTTCGCGTGGGACGATGGCGAAAAGTTGCAGGTGGTATGATTGCAAGATGTTTTCCTGCCACTCCTGGCCAGACGCGAGTTGCCCGCATGTCATGTCACCTGCATGCGCATGACAGGAAAAGGGCCCCTAGTGAGATAGAAATAAAAAACACATATTTGATACTAGATGAAGCCCGCAACTCCGTTGCGCCAAAACTCGTTTATCGCGCGGGAACAGTACATTTTTCCGGGATAAAAAGTATCCTTTGTCCTTTCCCGGAACTCAAAGTATATACCTACATGCCAAATTTCAGCAAAATCGGTTCAGTGGTTTGAGCGTAAAGTAGTAACAGACAGACAGACGGACAGACAGACAGACACACTTTCGCATTTATAATATTAAGTATGGATAGCTGTTTCTATCTACGTTGCCATGAATACGTAATAGGCCACTGTTAGCCACTGGCCACCGGCTCAGATACAGTCGGATTGCCCAATTCCGTTGCATACTAATCGCCCGACTCCCGATCTAATTCCGGCAGATACTGGGAAAATTCAGTTATTATTAAGTAGTACCTTTGATGTTATCGAAATGATAACGCATGTGTAGCAAGTTTGACGTGTCTGTCTGTCTTTGTGTGTACGTATGTGCGTAGCCTAGAAGTTATCTAAAGGCTGGTCCACATTTGTATCATGAAGCACGACGGAGATCTGATCGCGCAAATGATACAAATGTGGACGAAGCCTAAGCTAAGAATATGTGCATCGTTTTTTAAAGCTACTGCATAGCTTTTACTGCGGGCTTTAAGCGTGGTGACCTATTCAAGAAATTCCGTAGCGACAATAAACCTAACAGTTAACTCTCATCTAACTTCGTTTCAGTTAGGCAGACTTCGGCACGGTGTTTGTATGCGTGCAACTAGACGTATGCATGTAGACTAATTGCTAACTGTAATAGCTTTACTGCGGCAGTCTTCGAGTAGTCCCACACGTTTTTTTGGAACGATGACGTGACTTAAAATCTATGAATTGAATAATGTAATCGATGAATTGAATGGCTAAGATGGCTGGCTCATTGCTTACAAGTACATACCATTTTTGTGATTAATATTTCTACAGAAACAATACAGTACTAAGCAATAATATGTAATTTACTGAAGCCACCAAAATTGTGTTATGCTAAGTACTCATATACAGTTTTGCTCAATCGAGCAATAACGTCGAGCAAAACCCGCGGCTCGGGCTTTCATCCACACATTCAGCATTGCTCGATAGTTTTATTCTAAATCGATATATTTCATTCCATCAATCCGGCTCGATCCGGTGCCATCAATCCTTCGAGCGGCTCGATGCGAGCCTTCGAGCTGTCAGTTTTGCGGTCCACACAGTAATTATTACTCGATTTGGAGTAAAACTATCGAGCAAAACCGTATGTGAGTACTTAGCATAACTGTTCCCGAATTCTCGACGTAATAACACAAGTTTTAAATGGATAGCTGGTAACAATACGTTGTTACTAGCGTATATATTACTTTATATGTTGCTTCAAACTATAACAGCGCAGTGCAGTGGGACAGTGCACAGTTTGATATCTCTTTTGATCCCCAGAGACTCAAGTATGACCACAGATAAAATATATAAAACTAGCTGAACCAGCAAACCTTGTTTTGCCACATACGTGACTTCGTATGAGAAATAAATGTTCACCAATTCTCACTATCTTATTTGGTAGTGAGAAGCACACACATCAAAATCAGACGTTTTGGAAGAGTTTTTTATTAGACTTTTGCCATGCTATGACCATGGGAGTAGAGTGTAGAGTGTAAGTAATACAATTTGACAGATCAAAAAATAAGCTATATTCATGCCAATATAACATTTAAATTTTAAATATTATGTGAATATGTTGAACTATATTATTAATAATATAATAAACATTTTGCTCTTGCAAAATGTACGGTACTTTTTGCTGGAACGATACAATAAATCTACTTTATTACAAGTACATGTATAATTTGGATGTTCGTAATAAGTACTAATAAGAAATGTTTGATTAAACAAGTCACTCAAAATTGACTTCAACCACTCTTGAGATAGTCTTTTCTTTTCTTTTTCTTCTTTTTTGGCAACTTGATACAAAGGATGTGTATGTTGTGCCACAGACAAGGTAAAAAGGTAAGGAGTATGGCGGGAAAACCATATTCCTCCTATTATAATTTTCATCATCGTTTTCATGTATCGTCAGGTCTAAAGTCTAGTCAAAGTCTAAGTAAAAGTCAATACAGTCAAGGAGTCAAGTCGGTCGAATCAGTAATGTGGTAGACGCTTTACTGAAACATTTGATGGAGTTTTGGAGGGAACACAAAATAGCACGTTTCTGGATATTACATCACTTTCCTACACTTGTGCATGACCACGAATATCTAATGATTAATATTCTACCAATATTACACACTAAAAACCCAGTTAACACAATTTTAGGAAAATAATATAAAAACACAACAGCACCCTTTTACATTCCCGGCAAAAACTCTTGAGATAGTCTCATTGAACTCAAACCACACAAACGTTTTCATGTGTAGTTTCTAATCAAATCTACCAGGGCAGCATAGCATATTAAGATGTTTGCGAACTAACACCACCCGCCACTGATTGGCGTTCCATTAGAGTAGCTAATAGCGATATCCCACACCAGCCGTGTCAGTTCTCTCACATCGAATACGTGTAAGGGTCAGTTCACATTGACGAAGACGAAGAGATGCGATGCGTTATTAATGGAATATATTGCTACATTGCCTTCACGCTAAAGGCAGCATATACTGATATGGTGCGAAGCAAGGACAGAAACAAGAACTGCCCCAATCCCCAAATGATTACAGATAGCTTTAAGGAGTGTTTAAAACTAATATAATAGGATATATGCAATGTTTTCAGCACCAGTATAGATAATAAACATTAAGCAAATCGATGTTTGACAACGTTTCTGTCATTATTCTGATATGTTGTGTCCACCATGTCAGATAAAGCTGAGGCTTAACCTACGCGTCAGTGACGGAGCGTCAAGTTGCGTCACTGACGCGTAGGTTTGTTCTAAGCTTTATGGTCGGATAATTTACTGTATGTACTAGTAACGCCCTTTCCTTCGCCCTTTAGGTAATATTCGCTATTGAAAAATTAAAAACGGATCTCTATTTACATTTCAAGAAATTCAATTTTTATTACTAAAACGAAAAAAGTTCTTACTGAAACAATTTACCAGTTCCTGATGGCAAAAAGTGAGAAAAGAAATTGACTAGCAATACCGGGATAGTTGGAATAAAACATTTTGATCCTTTTTTACCTTATAGTGGTTGATTATGTGTGTGAAATATCAAGGATGAATGAGAAAAGATCAAGGATATTTTTTAGAAAATCTGCCGTCACAATTTGCCATCAGATCCTGGTAGACCTATGCGTAAGCTTGTTTCAATTTCCACTTCAACATTGTTAACATAAGCGTCACGTAGAAAAAGGGTTGTAAGACAAGAATAACTTCTTCACTTCGATAACTCGAAAGCAATTAAGCTAGAAGAATTTAAGAATATAGAAGTAGATAATGTAAAAGTTGAATTAGCCGCGTCTGGACTGCATCGGATATTGAGCGCGTACGTGCTCTCAGCTGCACTTAACTTTTAATGTATATATCACGCGATGTACCATAGTACAGATGTCGCAGAATGGGATCAATGCTGTGCGAATCTAGCACATTATGTTAGTTTTGGAGCCAAAATTATTAAAAACAGTAAATATTGGTTTTATAATGAATTTCATTACGTCGTAATAATTCTTGTACTCATACCATAATAGTTCTTGTTTTCCCAAAGTTAAAGAATATAATAGTAACTGTTTCATACATACACACAAATACAAAATATCTACTTACGTAACGTTTTACGGTATCTGTATATTACGCTTGTGGCATTATTCACTAACATATGAACCGATTTCGATCAAATTGTTAAAATGACGTTACGACATTAAGGGCTTATTTCACCACTTCCTGATAAGTGCTGGATAGGCTATCCACCACTTAACTTGACAGATAGAGTAAGAAGAATCGGTCAAAAAAGTTGTGGATAGCCTATCCGGCACTTTATCAGGAAGTGGTGAAAGAGGCCCTAAAAGTGGTTTTATCTACATAATCATCGCCTTTACATATTTTTTTCAGCTTTACACAGTTTACTTACTATTTGTATTACTGTTTATGATTCTAATAATAATTAATTATATTATAAGGGCTACAAAAAGTCCAAACTATGATACCTCTACGGTAGCTCCGTTCTTTAATCGACTCGCGGCAAATCCAAGTTTTATTTCACCTTAATCTTGCGGTCGCTGAAACTTTTAAACTCTCCTCGGCTCCTGCGCGCCTGGTGCCTGAAGATTATAATTGCCTATAACTTTACCGCAAGTACCTATAAATTGACAGCACTTTAGGTCTTCAAAAGTAATCTCTAGTTTAGATTAGCTTACGAATTGTACCTGAGTTCTATCTTAATGGTACCAAAGCAAGCAGTAATAAAATCTGTAGCTGCCAAGAGAAAGGCGTTTTCTACAAACAGACTTTTCATTAATGATAAATAGTAAAATTTGAATACAAAATAAACTAATCGCTACGCATTACAGACGAATGAATACGTTCCTTGCAGGTTGTAATCGCTTGTCCATCATGCATTCTATCACTATTTCGTTAAAATAAATAGGACCTCTCGCATATTTTTCAAAAAGCTGAACCAATATCGACAATAGAGCTCCTATAGATTTGAATCTATTGAATTTTACAATCGACTTCAATCTAAACGCGTACAGTCCCGTACATATCAAATGACGAAAATTCTAAATGGTGGACATTGTAAAAAACGTCATGATAATACTTTCATGACGTTTTTTAATCAACACCTTCCCGCTACTAATTTGAGTGAAAATCATGAAAATATAAATCTATCTCTTATTATTTTCTTCATCATCACCAACAATTCGATTTTCATCATCATCACCAACAAAAATACGAACAATGAAAGATGGGCGCATGACCAAAATATGTTTACATTACCAACCGACACGGCCTACGTCTTCCTATAACGAATAATTAAAACGATGGTTGCAGTTATTCCAACACGTGAATCGAACTTACCTTAAGCTCTAATGGCCGATTTACATGGGTGACTAAAGCCGCACGATTTTAGTCACCCGTTCGAAAATCGACCGTATAAATGGCAAGTCGACTACGCCGCATGCGGCTAAAGTCGCAAGCCCCAAAGTCTGGTGACTGGTCATGCGGCTGGTGACTAAAATCGACCGTGTAAACGCTCAGTCGCAAGCGATCGCTTGCTGCGAATACTACTGTGGGGAGCGCAGGCGCGACATTTTCACGCAGAATTTGTCGCACGAGTGCTTGGCCGAGTGTACTGTCTCGCTATTCTACTCGGTAGGTTTCGATAATAAACATGCCGAGTGCTTGGCCGAGTGTACTGTCTCGCCACTCTACTCGGTAGGTGTCGATGATAAACATATCGAGTGCTTGACCGAGTGCACTGACTCGCCAATATACTAGACATATTGTGTCGATAATAAACATACCGAGTACTTGGCCGAGTGCACTGACTCGCCAATATACTAGACATATTGTGTCGATGATAAACATACCGAGTGCTTGGCCGAGTGTACTGTCTCGCTATTCTACTCGGTAGGTGTCGATAATAAACATACCGAGTGCTTGGCCGAGTGTACTGTCTCGCCACTCTACTCGGTAGGTGTCGATGATAAACATACCGAGTGCTTGGCCGAGTGTACTGTCTCGCCACTCTACTCGGTAGATGTCGATGATAAACATACCGAGTGCTTGACCGAGTGTACTGTCTCGCCACTCTACTCGGTAGGTGTCGATGATAAACATACCGAGTGCTTGGCCGAGTGTACTGTCTCGAAACTCTACTCGGTAGGTGTCGATGATAAACATACCGAGTGCTTGGCCGAGTGTACTGTCTCGCCACTCTACTCGGTAGGTGTCGATGATAAACATACCGAGTTCTTGGCCGAGTGTACTGTCTCGCCACTCTACTCGGTAGGTGTCGATGATAAACATACCGAGTGCTTGGCCGAGTGTACTGTCTCGCCACTCTACTCGGTAGGTGTCGATGATAAACATACCGAGTGCTTGGTCGAGTGTACTGTCTCGCTATTCTACTCGGTAGGTGTCGATGATAAACATACCGCGTGCTTGGCCGAGTGCACTGACTCGCCAGTAAACTAGACATATTGTGTCGATAATTATAAACTAGTCACAGGCGATTTCGACTTGGACAGGCGATTCGACTGGTGACTTGCCGGGTGACTAAAATCGACCCGTTAGTCACCCGTGTAAATGGGGTGGCGATTCGACTTGGACAGGCGACTCGACTGGTGACTTGCCGGGTGACTAAAATCGCCCCGTTAGTCACCCGTGTAAATCGAGCTTAAACCACTAGACCTCGAAGGCGTAATAAGCAAAAATGAATTCAAAAAACTTTATTCAAAATTCTATCAACTTTTCCGTGATTACTGAACTAATTTTCTCATTCCAAAGTATCTTTCGCTTTGTTTCAATTCTTGCAACTTTCAGCTTTTATCCGGGGTTACTGGACCAAAAACGCTAGTTCAAATATCAAACCTAACTTTCGGAATACAGTTAAAAACAAATACAGAAACATTTTAAACTGCCTGCGGTATTGGTGTAATTCATTTTTGCGTTCCGAAGTTTGTTGACATGTTACGTAGAAAATATGGTTAATTTAGTGTAAATATATTTACGCAGAATTTACTATTCAAAAGTGTCTTTGTCTGAACCATTATAATATAATATGACTTACAATAAATTCACTTATACACGCTTTTAGATAACTGTGTTAATATTATATTTTGTTACCTACTCGTAATACAAATTATATTATCATTTATAATTTCAAGGACGAATATTCACAAATTTTACAAAATTTGTGAATATTTTTATATAAAAGCTTTAATCACATTCACAAATTTTACAAAATTTAAGGAAAATAAGGAAAAAGTCGAATACTTGACGTACATTATCAAGATTATTTTAATATAACCGTCATATTTATCTCGATAAAATTTTAAATGCGATCTAAAATGCCACTCTGATGGAATATTGTGAGGAAATGAGCCAATCTCGGGCGATGTACAAATTTTTATATCGGAGATAATAATATAATGTAGCTTGTGACGGATTTTATTTATTATCACTAGAATCTGTTGACGATTATTTTTGTCGAGCATATTTACTTGCTTTCCTAGGTTCAGATTACTAAGAGGCAAATTATATTATTATGCTTATTCATTATAGCTTCTTTTCGTACCTACATAAAATGTGATGTCTTATTTTGTGACAAAAAACATTAAAATCGTTTCAGTTTTAAAACATAATACGAGTATGTCATACCATAAAAGAGTAGGTAAACTATCCGTTTTCTTCATACATCATGTACGTAATTTAATAAATTTGACTAGGAAAGCATAAACTAAACAGCAATATATCCAACGGTAGACACTTAATTTCCTCCCCAGGTACCCAATACGATCTATTTGCCGAGGAAGCGATTATCGAATGCGAGCAAGCAGACACGTTTGGCAATATTTACATAAACTTACATGCTATTTACCTACCTTACTTATCCGCCTTCTGAAATATCTTCGTTCTTGTGTCTTATATTTTGATCTGAAATGAGAAAATTAGTTCTTAATTTTTGCACTTCCGTTAGTATCAAATGCTCTATAAGTAGTATAAAACTCTACCAAAAAAAAGGAACAAATATATGGTCGAATTGAGAAACCTCCTCCTTTTTGGAAGTCGGTTAAAAAGTGATGGAGGCGTCATGTTTTTTAAGTTTTAATAAAGATATTTTGGTTATTTCTTTTTTTAACTTTACAGATTAAAATAATATAATATATTCAAGTTATAGTACCTTCTAATTTATTCTCATAATCAAATTATCGGTATAATTTAATGAACTAACTTAATACCGGGACATCCACGTGGCTCAGAAGCCGTTTGCCTTAAAACAATCGAATGAAATTTAATTAACGTCAAGTTTCGCCCAAAAACTTTCTACAATGAAAATGTAATTCTAATTATACTAGGGTCTCAGAATTTATGTTAAATAAATGCGAATAAATGAATGCAAATTGTGTTCATTAGGAGGTGATTATGATAAATTGAATTGATTTTCGCCTACCCGCAGCAGGCTAGTAATTATTTTCTATAAATAATTTTCTACGAAAACTCCAAAACATTGCTGTATTTCATTTCAGTTTGAAACACTTTGCAAAAAAACGCGGGCTTACACATAGACCATGATAAAAATGAATCATTATGATCATGGTCTTTCCCTTCAGTTTTTTTATGCAATCGCCATTAGAATATTAATGATGATTGAATAAAAATCTGTAGACAAACACTATTAAACACATAATATTCAATTAAACTTTTTATGTTTCACAACTAGCGAGCCAACAAAGGCTCAGAGAATTTACAATTCTAAATTCAAAAGCGAATAAAAACATGGCGGACTCCGTCAAAATATTCCGTCGGCGACAATGCCGCAAACATGTGCATTTTAAATGGAATTTTAAAAAAATAAATCATCAAGTCGCCGCGTAATTGTTCTGCTGAAACGTTAAGCCGGGTCAAAAGACCAGGACAGCATAAGCGGTGGAGGGTTGACTCCTCCACATGTGCTTGGGTACATTAACTTTAATAAATTACTCGGATTATGCACAAGACTTTTTTGCTTGTAAAAGCGCTAGGATTTTCTAGCTTAGGTATAACATTCTTACTTACAACCTCATGTGCAACTTGTATAACGTTGTTCATAAGCACGGATGACTTAATGGCTGGCTACTATAAAAAAATTTGAGCAATTCAATTTTGTCTTTTGCTCTGAATATGATTTTTTTGGCAACATAACGCAAAAACGATATAGACACTAGTGAGACTTAGGTATCTATTTGAATATAAAAAGTACCATAACATCCATATATTCTCCTAAACAATACTTTTAGGTCACTTTCAAATTGTCATTGAAATTAAATACATTGAAAAGATCAATAAAGTAATTTTAATGTCGATTGCTTATCTCTAAACAATCCCCTTAATCCTAACGCACCACACACACCAGGTTAACAATTAACCCAGTTTAATATTCAGCTTTTAATAACGAAAAAGTTAAATTGGGATACAAAAGACCGAGATAAAGTTAATTTACGACGCGGCAGATAACGGGTTAAATTGTAAAAGTATTCCAGCATATTTTGTGGACATAACATAATGAATTTCAAGGAAATACAACGTTATTATTTAGTGTTTTTGTACGTAATTAAACTTTTTGATGATTTAAATTGTATTTTGGGTAAACTGTAGCATGTTGTAGTAAAATAGTTTAAATTATTAACATATTAAACTTGTTCGTTACTAGAAGTTGCGGCTCCACATACGTAAAAACTGGGGTAATCGTACATTTTCCCGCTATTAAAAGTATCCTAATAGTATGTTGTGTGTCGCGCTATCGAAACTTTTTTTGTGTGTCTCTATATATAAGACAGCTGAAATCTGACTTTGAGCTTCGGCCTGACCGAGTATACCACCTTGCTCGTTCCTTTGCAGCCTCCACGCATATTCCCTCAGGTAGAGCCACCACACACATGGAGTAGACCACGAGAAAAAGCCCTCGTGGTCTACTACTACTTATTAAAATCGTCCCAGTAGTTTCGAAGTTAAGTGTAGTACAGACATGTGTAATTATTTAGTGTAATTCTTATATTTTCATTGACAATTAAACGATTTAGCCATATTTAGCGGTGTTATCGGCTCCTTGTTTCACAGAATCTATTATGAACACCTCCATACGATCGATGCGGTCCTGGTACACAGTTTCAATTATTACAGCCATGATTTCCTGATTTTTTCTGTACAAACAGCCTTAAAGTGGGTAAGCTTGATACAATTTTAGGGTTCGAGTAACCGAGCTGGAAAACCTATTAAATTAAACTCTGTCTTGACAACTTATTAAGTAAATACTAACACAAATTGTGCAGCTACAGACTTTATTTCTGATATTAATAAGAAATTGTAATTTTGGAATTTAAGGCATATCAGCCTATCTTTTTAAAATAAGTTTTGGAACACCTGGAATAATAATAATAATAATATCTATGGACGCTTCACACCACGTCAGTCTGGCCCCGTGGTAAGTACCTGAAGGACTTGTGTTATGGGTACCAGACAACGGAAATATGTATATTTAATACTTTTATACTGTACTGTACAGTATACATATATTTAGGATTTTTATTATATTATACACACATCCATGACCCAGGAACTTTGAAAAGTTTTTTTTCCGTCGCGTCGGCGGGATTTCAACCCGCGACCCCCGGCATGAGCTACTAACAGCCCACCAACTGAGCCACATAGGTCGTCGAAATGGAATGGAATAGACTCTAAATATTATTATAATCCATATCCGTACTTCCGTACTAATATTATAAATGCGAAAGTGTGTCTGTCTGTCTGTTACCTCTTCATTTTGCCATGGATTACTTTGAGTCCCGGGAAAGGACATAGGATCGTTTTTATCCCGGAAAAATGTACGGTTCCTTCGCGATAAACGAATTTTTGCGCAACGGAGTTGCGGGCGTCATATATTAACTTATCATTCAGCATAATAGCTGGTATAGAAATAAAAGCAATTTTCTCGCAGTTTTCGTGTTTGTCAATCATTGCCGTGTGATGGCAATAATAACACACCACATGTGTATTATAGCCTATTATTGGCCGTTTATTTAATGGCCCTGATACATACAATAGTCCCTGGTGGAATATTGTTATGTTTCCTCTATGATTGTCGTGCAAATACAACTTTTTTTAATGTTTTATCAATTATTTATCAATGTAAGTTTTTTCAAAACCCTTATTAAAAATATTTTCATTTAAAAGATAATATATTGTATTATATGCCTACTTGCGCCTCTCTGGTTACTATAAAAATGTTAATATGAAAATTTAAACTTAATAATAATATTATGATTCTTATGAAGGATAGACTGAGATAAACTTGAAAAATTAATTGCCTTGGTACAAATAATTTTGTTAAGACAAATACAAATAAAGATATGAGCCGAAAGCCCATGATAGACTACAGAAGACAGAATTCATTCAAACGGCCAGTATGGACTATGGGCCTACTTTTTAAGCAGCACTAATTTTCCATCATGTCGATCACAGTGATTACATAATATTGAGGTCATTAGAAGGCGGTCACAAGAAATATTCGGCGTTATTGTCCACAACCGCCGACACGTCGCGTGGTCACGTCCGCGACCGTACACTGTACAATCAACAACATTGTACTGTTATCAAGCATATGCGATTAATAATTCATATTTAGACAACTTATATTCGATAATATTGACAGTGAAGTTAGAAATAGTATGATGAGATTAATCATTAAGGTAACAATATAGCAAGCGCCATGTTGCCTAATAGAATTTAATATTCCATACACAGAATTCTTAGAATTCTGTCCTAAAGATTTTCATTTAGCAAAAGACTAAATTTTGCAAAAGACTCAATATTATGTACCTAAGCGGTGAGCACATATTATTTTTATAAGCATTTGAGAATACATCCATACTAATATCATAAAAACAAAATGTCTGTTACCTCTTTACGCTTAAATCACTGAACCGATAGATACTTTCAGGTCCCGGAGAATGATAGGGCACTTTTCGACCCGTAAGAACGTACGGCTTCCGCGCGATAGACAAATTTTAGCGCAACGAAGTTGTGTTTTTTGTATTATATCCATACTAATATTATAAAATAATATTATTATATCCATACTTACTATATACTATATATACTATATACTAATACTATAATATTATAAATGCGAAAATGTGTCTTCTGTCTATCTGTATGTCTGTTACCTCTTTACGCTCAAACCGCTGAACCGATTTTGCTGAAATTTGGCATGGACATTCTTTGAGTCCCGGGAAAGGACATAGGATACTTCTTATCCCAGAAAAATGTATGGTTCCCGCGCGATAAACAAATTTTGGCGCAACGGAGTTGCGGGCATCATCTAGTACACCACATCTTTAAAAGCATTTGAGAATGCACATACACATAATAATATGTTAGAGGTATTATATTATGTTTATGACTGTACCACTATATGTAGCTGCACTATGTCCCGAGATAAAAGCCATTAGCCGTTGTAATTGTGTTGCGGGTACATCAGAGAAAAACGGCACATTATATAACTGCACGCTGACAGTTAGAAGCTAGAAATGTTCCTGGCGAGAATGAGGTAAGAGGTGTGTTTTTGTAGTCAAAGTAGCTCTGATACATGAACTTTAAAACTTTCGCGTTGCATTATATTTGATACTTATTATTCGGGACTTAACGCGACTTATATTCTAGTAGTAATGCTACTACATACTTTTTTCTCGACGTTTCACGACGTTTCGTCACGAGGGGAGTCCCCTTATTACTACTAGAATATAAGTCGCGTTAAGTCCCGAATAATAAGTATCAAATAGCTCTGATACAGACAAACCGCAGCGGTATCACGTATCTTGCGAGAGCAATGCGATAGCAATAATTGCGCGATAATTGCTCCAAAATCGCAATTTCGTATCACGTATCAGCCAAAACAATACGAATGCAATCAATCGCTATACATGACACCGTTGTTTTTATACCCAGCAATCGCTCGCGCGATAATTGCTAGTGGATTGTTGATCGCTATTTTTACGTGATAGCCCTGATTTGATTTTTAGCTAACTAGATGCCCGCAACTCCGTCGCGCTAAAACTCGTTTATCACGACCGTAAATTTTTTCCCGGGACTCAAAGTATCTCCATGCCAAATTTCAGCAAAATCGGTTCAGCGGTTTGAGCGTGAAGAGGTAACAGACAGACAGACACACTTCCGCAAATAAATTATAATATTAGTATGGACACGAAATATGTGTTTTAGCTATAACTAGAAGACGCGGTGGACTTCGTATCACTTACCTCCTAATATAAACCTTCCTGGGACTTCCACTTATATTTCAAGACTAAAATTTGCCAAATCGGTTCAGCCGTTCTCGAGTTTTAGCGAGATTTACAAAATTTAAAATTATTTTCATTTACTTATATAGAACATTTCTCATCAAGGCAATATTTTTTTAATTACAAGATACAAATTACTTCAATGGGATTTTAACACTATACTTGGCCTTAGCTTTAGGTTATTCAAATAAATATACTAAGAAAAACGGTATTAAAATATCATAATATTAAAATCTATTATTTCCTCCTTAAATTTTAAGAAGGAAATAATAGATATTATTGTTTTTAATCGCTAATCGCTTTAGTTTCAGATAAGGTAATTATCATAATCTGTAATCCGAATTATACTAAATCCGATTTGATATTGTTTTGGTTTCATCTGAGGGAACTCATCTCCTAAACTAACAAGCCCCTAGTGATCGCGAAGGCAAATATTGTCGTCGATTTTATTATCACACGGGATTAGATCATCCCTTCCTATCCTCTGTTATCCTGGTAATCCTGATAGGCTGTTACAAAACCCACGTATTTTAAAGAAAAACGAACCTTATTTGGCATACCTGTCGTATTTTGGTGTACACCTATGAAACATACGCCAATCGAAAGAGAAGATGTTTACAAACAAAAATTATTCTTTGACAAAATGTCGTAAATTGACTTTCTGAGTTATTTCAGTTTGAAAATGTAAAATAAATAACATTTTAGATATAAAACCTGAAATATTTCAAAAAGTATAACATTTACGACATTTTGTCAAAGAGTATTTGTTGTTTGTAAATATTTTCTCTGTCGATTGACGTGACGATGGGTGTACACAAAAATATGCCATTTTAAGTACTTGAAACTAATTAGGTATGCCATGCTCCATGCAAAAAGGTTCGAATTCTTTTATGTAAAAGACAGGGATTGTGGCAACAAGTAGGATCCCAGAGCGATCAGACATAACTTATTTTCACATGGATGAAACCTTAGCTTCTGATTAGTATCTCATATACTTAGAATACCTGCATGTTTGTGAAGATCTATGTGTGACACTACCGTGAGAAAGATAAATAAAAATTCGTCTTATTAAACTTAAATTCTCATAGCTGATATTTATTATATATATTTTGTGGAATATTATTCTTGTTGTATTGATGTAATGAATTCTTAGGGACTGGGTAATGGGTATGCCACTTGCCCTTCACTGTCATATTGTCAATTATAGACTAGAGACGCATTGACACTAAAGCAGTCAGTAGTCAGTACTCAAGAGTCAAGATGCATCTCGGTCTCAAGACACGGCTCAGGCTCTGTGATTGGTTGGCTGTCAAAATTTGGACCAATCACAGAGCCGAACCGCGTCTTGAGACCGGGTCGCATCTTAAGTACTGACTATTTATACGGGCCTAAAACAAGGTGTAATGAATACTTGAGCAGCACGTGTGTGAAATCATCGTGTTTGTACTGTAGACAGCAATTAGAGAGGTCCTGTTGTGATGTCGAATTAGCATTCATTACTCGATACACCTTCCACGTCAAATATCATCATCATCGGTTTTGCCGAGATGATGAGATGATGATTTTGATGATGATCGTCTAAATTCAAGTCAACACAATTAACTAAAAAAAACTTCGAGTATCTGTTTACTAGGGTAAAATAAAAATATAATATACTGCTGAACATAGAAAACATGAAAAGAAGGAAATAAGTTAAAATGAGGTTGATTTTCTTTTGAATTGGTAGTATAAAGGACAGCGCACACCTTGCCGATCCGTAGCGTGTCGCAGCGTTATAATAAGTACTTTGCCCACTTCTCCTCCCCTCCTCCCTTACACGCTGCTGACTGGCATAGTATGCGCGAACCTTTATAGTAAAAACTTTGCACTGGATTTTTTTTCTTTTTTTTTATCGGGCTTTGCACTGGATGAGCTGTAACACGCACAAAGAGAAGCAATTTTATTTATTAGTTTGCACGACGAGATTGATAAGTGAAGCGCACGTCCCCTCTACTTCCAATGAGTAAGAAGTCAAGAAGAAAGAGAACATGATAATATAAAGTTATGAAAAATGGCGTAGTTATATGAACTGTTTGACGGCTGCACAGAGTTCAATTATTACTTAACTTAAATTACATAAAGATTTTAGCATAAAGTCAAAGTTTTCATCAAATTAAAGATAGGTAAAAATCACTCAATCTCTCAGAGTGTGATCATGTCTACTCATTAATAACAAATTCAATCGTGTCGGGATATTTCTAATCATTAGATTTAATGATATTTTGTGTAGTAATAGGTCTGACATTTATATATTTCATACCTTTCACAGTTTGACTGTCGCCTCTGTCCCAATATCTAATCGCATACCGTAATTGCGAGCCTCACGCAGGATTGCGTCCTTTGCCTCTCACAAGTGCCCTCCCTATAGGCTGCGAAGTTATTTATAACTCCAGTATTGTTATGCAACCCTAGTACTATAAACGTTAAAAACTATTTTACCCTACTACGAAACTGGTAACATTTTAATATAAAAGGCCTTGTGTTCATTTTCATTAGTGATAATTGCAGGTCCACACTTCCTTTCTCCTAAACGCAAATCACCTTTACTATAACACTAATCAAAGTAAACTAATAGTTGTTTAGTAAAATAAATAATTGCAAATTTTGTTTATTCTCTCTACCGTGGCATATATGCAAAAATTAAACTTCATTAGATTTATGTTTCCTAGTAAACTACTGAAAAATAATCTCATCAAATTTCTGAACGCGTTGTGATTGCTTTAAACATTTAGTAAACAAAATGAGAATTCACTGTTTTAAACGAACTGGATCGAACTCTGATTTTGCCAATTTAATGCAACATTAAAGCGGTTGCTTTAAAATGGCAGAATCAGTGCTTATTCATTTATTAAGTTATGATATTATAATATTCTAAGACACCCTCTTTACAAAAAGAATTAATTATTCATTTACTCCTTGTTTCCAAGTTGCAATAAAGTTTGAATTATTTTTATCCCCTCAACAATCTTGCTGGGAAGAGTCAAGTGTTTTATTTGTATTAGTCAAGTTGAGACCGTACCTCTGCTATCGTAACTCAACTTTAGTTGCCTTCAAGTTACTTGTTAGGGCGAAGCCACGTTGCTTGCGTTGCATCATAGCAACGCAATCAGGGGTTTCCCCATTTCAAAGTGACGCGTCGTCGATGCAATGCATTTTAATAAATCATTAAAAATTTAACTGGCAGCCCGGAAAAACTGGAGGCAAGTCTAACGATTTAATTTGTATCTTCTTATGTAGTTATAAGTTTAGTTTTTAATATCTGTTGCAATGGAAACTTGTGCGTGGTATGTTTTTGCGTTGTGTCTACGCGCGACAACACAATTTAAGGGTAAATTTAGACCGCAACGCGATTTGCAAGACGTCTCACGCTAACGAAATCTGTCAATTCAGTACAAATGTAGAAATGCATCTACGCGTCGCGTTGCGGTCTGAATTGACCCTAAGACGGTGACAACGCAACGTGTTATTTCGTCTCTCACTCCATCTCCTGTCTATCGTTTAACACAACACAAAGTAATGTGGCCTCGCTGTTTGTATCACTACAGTTTTATTTCTGTAAATAAAGTTATATTATTCACTACTGGATAAAACTTCAGGTCGAGTATCAAATTTCACTCAGCGGTTGTAAATACAGGATAACAATATTCTTTATTATTTTTAATGTATTTATAGTGACTGATCTATTATTTTAACTATTGGGCTAGTATAAAATGATTATATTTTAATAACAAGACCGTTTTCTGATTTTGATCAGCAATCACCATAGTTTTAAAGCTGGAAAATGTACAATTCCTACGATTAACGAAATTGTGATTGACGAAATTTTAAAAAAATACTTCTAGTACGAAAATGCCTCCGACTATCCATATACCGTTTATTGGCACTCCAACCCGTTGTGAATTATTTAACGATGGTCCTTCGAGCCGGATGTCATTATGACACGACTTTTACTAGCGAAATCACGAGTTATTGCACTTCGATATTATAACTGCTCCACGGTGTAGAGGTTTAGAGCTTAGCGAAAGTCGTGAGTTTGATTCGGTCGTTAAAATAACTAAACTTTTTTCAATCATTGTTAGAACAATTCAGGCTGATCACCTAAATATCTAGCAATAATGTCTATGCGTCAAATGGTGAAATAGATATTGGTCAATCCTCAGGCCCACACGACTAGCGCCAAAAATTGCATGAAAATAATAATAATAATATCTATGGACGCTTCACACCACGTCGGTCTGGCCCCGTGCTAAATACCTAAAGGACTTGTGTTACAGGTACCAGACAACGGAAATATATTTAATACTTTTATACTATACATATATTTAAGATTTTTATTATATCATACACATATTTAATACACATCCATGACCCGGGAACATTGAAAAACTTTTTGTTCCGTCGGCGGGATTCGAACCCGCGACCCCCGGCTTGAGCTACCAACGCGCTCACCACTGAGCCACAGAGGTCGTCAAAAAAATAGGTCCAGGCGTTTAGGAGCTTGGCAATTAAAACAGCGACACGAGAATTTTATGTAATTTTTTTAGATTCGAACTAACACACTTTAGACGTATTTATCAAATTAATTCTTCTTTGCATTCTCGTAGCGAAATGTGTTAAAAGCTATACTTCCTGGTACAAAACAAGTGAAGCAAAGTAATCAGGTGTACCCCTCGTAGAAGCCTGATTAAAACGCCTTCATTAAAATTAATTCACGAAACTTCGGTCTTACGAGCTTATCAAAAACATGTACTTAAACTTTCAGCTACTCCCACTATACCACTTTCTATACAACCCACGCATCATCAATTAATTATAAACCTTATTGCAGATGGCGTAAAGCTTAAATTAAATTAGCGACATGTAATGTATATTTTGACAAGGAAACTATATTCAGAATAACATGCCTCCGTAATGAAATTTGTTTCGCGCCTTCTTAGTTAAAATTATTAATATTAATTAATTAAAACTTAACATTATGATAACAATACAATTAAGTGTTAACAACAGTATTGAAGATTCACAAAATATTATTCATAGAAATAGGGTTTTATTTTGTATATAATATCATGTATATTTAGTATTGTTTTCTTATAAATTTAATTAAATTAATGGAGCAAAATCTATTTGATCAGAATGTTTATTTTTATATCGACAGTTCGTTAGTGGAGGATATATTTTTCTTTGAAACGTTCATTAATCAATAATATTATATTCTATTTATAGCACGCTATGTTTACAGACTAAACAAAAACGTTAAGTAATTAATTAACATTATATTCAGTCGATTATCCTACAAGCATCAAGCGCACAATGCACATACCAACATTTACGATGTACATAACGTTATATTATACCCACTGCCCAGTAAATTATGTACATATAATATAAAAAGTTACACCTCCTTAGTCCACTCATTACCTTGATGAGTGGCAGTCTTCCGTGCGATTCTCGCGTAACTTTCTGCCGCGCACTGTAAAACTCTGGAACAGTCTGTCACCAGCAGTGTTTCCGGACCTATACGACCTGCAAACCTTCAAGAAAAGAGCGTATTCCCTCTTAAAAGGCCGGCAACGCACCTGCGGCTCTTCTGATGTTGCGAGTATCCATGGGCGACGGTAGTTGCTTTCCATCAGGTGACCCGTTTGCTCGTTTGCCCCCTTATTTCATAAAAAAAAACCTACATAACTTTTTAACACAATATCTGGAGTCTAGAGCCAACACCAGATTATAATGCAAACAAATCACAAGAATAAAAAACAGCGTAGAAAATATTTCTCCTATTATACGGTGAAAACATAAAGGTATGATCAAAGTCTTTGAAAGCTCTATTATAACTACAGCTTAAGAACTTATAAGCTCTTTATATCTTCGAAGAAGAGTCGAAGCAGATAACTAGTTCCTTATTAATTGTTCGAGGGAATTATTTTAACTTACGAAGAAATCATATTCTTTGGTAGTTCTATTAAAATATCTAGTTATAACGTCCGCACTTAAAATAATGATTACCGAACTTTAATTTGATGAATAATGAAATAAAAGATTTTAATCCTTCGATCGGAGATTCTCGGAAATGCCATTGTATTCTATTGTTGTCGCGACCACCGGTGGTCGTACGGGGCTTAATATAAGCTAAATACATTTTATGTTAATATTTTTACTAATATAAAATATTAGTTTATGTCTCTGAGTGCGTAAAAAAGTTTTACAATTATTTATCAGATATTTCAAATCACAATATTTGCGATGTAAAATATCTACTGTAAAAGTAAAAAAGAATAGCGCTAATTTTAATCGTAGCAAGATGAAGGGTTCCTGTGACTTTGAAGAAGTCATGAATAGCTTTTCTAGTGCGTATCTTATTACTCCAAAAAAACAACTCGTATCAATCATCAGGGGCCGTACGAAAAGTGCAGCATTTTTAAAATTTTCCCCAATAATAATACGGTGCGGGTGCAAACTTACATGATGTGTGCGTACCTTAAAAAATCCCAATATATGAAGATACAGTAGGTACCTAGTAACGCCCAATAACATTCAAATGAAAAGGTGTTAAGATCTCTATATCCCTGACTCCACAATATCTGCACACAAAAGGTTCCCATTATTTTTGGATATCGTAAAAATCTAAAGCCGGCTGTACACTCTCGCCGAGACACAGCGAGGCGGCCCGAGTGCGAGAGTGTAAATGGGTGCGCTCGCCTCGTCTCGCCTGTCTCGGACCCTCTCGGTCCGTTTTCGGTATTTTGCGCCCGAGATTTGTCTCGGTCTCGCGAGGAAAACGAGCGCACTACTGTACACTCTCGCGTCTTTCAGTACTAGTCCCGCCGTTGGACAGTGTAGAACAGAAAAATAACAATAATAAACGTCATTATTAGTCATTATCTGTGAGAAATAAAATTAGATATGATTATAAATCTTTGGATTATAATGATATCTTTCGATGCATGGTGAATGGTGAATGGTCGTTTTCGTCCATCGTCTCTGAGTTCTTAACTGCGATTGAACTAAGCGAGAATTTACATGATCGCACTCGGGCAAGGGGCTCTCGCACGAGACTCTCGCCCGAGAGCTCTCGGCGAGAGTGTACAGCGGGCATTACCCGCGAGACGCTTGTCAATTTTTTACGACTGAGATAATATTTAGTAGATAATATAATAATGCTAATAATATAATAAAAGGTTATCAATTTACTTAATTATTTACTTTAAAGTACCCTAACTTTTTATTACGTACTAAATATAAAACAAATTCGCTTTTTTGTCTGTCCCTATGTGTGCTTAAATCTTAGAATCTACCCAACGAATTTTGATGCTATTTTATTTACGTAATATAATAATATTTAAATTGAAAAAAAAGGGGTTTTTATGAGGACACTATCTCGATTTTTTGATGCTTTGCACGATGGAATACTGCAGTTAATATTTGATTTTTATCAGCAGTTAAATTTATAGCTGCATCTGCGAAGCTACGTGGAACTGTTTAAGTACTCATCCGCATGCATATTCAACAACATACTCCGCTCAGCTCTGCGCTCCTGGTCTTAGCGTGCACTAGTCAGCTCTGCACTCCTAGTAGAGTACTAGCTGTTGACCGTAGTTTCTACTGAACTGCAATATATAAATATATAAATTGAGTGTTTGTATCGAGAAATAAATGATAGTTAAAAAAACTAAAAACACGCTTTTTATAGAAAACCAAACTAACAAATTGAAAAATGCTTTATTTTATCAAATTAGTGTATTGTCATCGGTCCTCAATAAATCTACAAAGTTTGAACGAAATCTGGCCGTTTAAAGTGGGTCAAAATCGCGCCCAAAGAAGTCGTTTACAAACAAACATACAAATTGAAAAATGGAATAATTATATCAAATTAGTGTATTGTCATCGGTCCTCGATAAATCTACAAAGTTTGAACGAAATCTGGCCGTTTAAAGTGGGTCTAAATCGCGCCCAAAGAAGTCGGTTACAAACAAACATACAGGTGAAGCTAATAAAAAGCGTATAAAAATGACACACGTTCGCATTTGCTATTATAATTTGATACGTTTTACTACGAGACACTACGACTTACAAATTACAATGATAACAATATGCTATATTCTGCTACAGTTGCTGGGCATTTTCAAAAAAAACTTGTACGTGTAGGTATAGTAATATTTAACATATTTAAAGAAGTTTTTATAACACAAAAACCTTTTATTTAAACATTTCTATTGTTGCACTACTTATAAAAGTAGAAAATTCTTTGATTTCACAGATTTAACTTCATTAATTAGAGGGACGAACATCTCATAATCATAAAGATGTGTTCACATGTCTACGAATTCCTAAGTTATTATAAATCTGCAAATATCAATGACACAAAATGATTTTCAACTTAACTGATGGAAAAGTAGTGGAAATAAAATCAAAATTATTTAAGAAATAAAACTTTAAGGTACATTTTAAATACTATATTCGTTATTGTTAAGTTAAGGCGACGCCTTGATAATTTGGCTGTAGCGATATCGATTGTTCTCAGCAATGACTAAAGCTAAGAAATTAAAGTTCATTGTCAGTATTCATCATGTCTTTGTCTTTGAATTACCCATAACATAACATGATTGGTCAAATTTTATAACACAGAATAATCAATCAAAAAGACCTCTGTAAAAAAAGGGATTCCTATTTTTCCAACAGAGGAGAGTGATTTAAGCTTCCAAAATATGTATATAGATTGATTCAAGCATACACTTTAATTTGCCCATAGCTTATATGAAATGTATTTATGGTTTTTAAATTACGCGACAAAAACCATTTTGCCGCTTACGCCCTTTCCATTTTTTGCTGTTTCGTTGCTTGTTTTCTATGAGAGGCCGGCCCGGCCTAAAGTAAAACTAGCAATCAACAAAACTAAAAAACAAGAAAATTAGCAATCTAAAACATATCCTACACGGTTTTTTAGTTTAACGCGGCGTCACCTTAACACATAAGTAATAAAAAAAAATTGTACGTCAATCGTACCAATTTAAAAATCTCAAATTTTCTTAATAAAATATGTGAATAAAAAAATTATTTATTTAAAATGTAAACTAAGCCTTATGCTTTCCGCCTGTTGTGACTTGTCCGTTCCATTATAGGTGACCATGCGAAAAGTCACAAATCGGAAGTCACATAATGCTACTTTCTTTTACTTTTAAAGTGTTTGTAAATAACCGATAATAGTTATCACAATTTCATTTTTTATACTAAATACTAAACGAATTTTGCAATGTGTCAACAGTAATAACAGTTGGAGAAAGTATATTAATGCTTACAAAATATGAACACTTATCTGAACAAAGAAACCGTTTCTGAAGAACCATCCAACCTGCGTCCGCGTCTTGTAGCAGATTTTTAACTACTAAATTCAAATTGGAGTTTCTCGATGTACAATGAAATATAGTGCTATCATTTAGTGCCGAAATATTTTTGTAGTATGTTTATAAAACTAAAAAAAAACGGTCACTAAACTGAACATTCCGGTCGGGTCGTTTTTTCATGATTATAATTTTAATTAATTTTTAGTTAAATTATGTTAGATTTTTCAATAACAACACATTCAATTGATACATTAACTATTTAGGAATCTAAAATATGTTTTTAAGCAACTTACTTTAAGAAAAAAAAAATAGTTATTAAAGATTATTTTACAACTTCTGGGAAGGGGACAGGTAAATTTAATAGTTTTTGGTATATAAAAACCCTTATAAATCTCATACTAAATAAAATTTTATACAAGCGTGAATTTATTTTAATAAAGGAAAACTTGTTTTTGCTCCTACATTAAAATTACATAATGTAAGTATGTAATTTTTTACAAATAATCTGTAGCGAAGTCAAGGGACAAGGTAAAAACCAGGGGTACAAATTTTTTTGAAAATGCCCTGCTACGTTATTTTACGAGTCGCTACGAAATGTAAAATGCTACGATGTGCTACGAAATGCTACGAGATGCTACGAAATGCTACGAGATGCTACGAAATGCTACGAGATGCTACGAAATGCTACGAGATGCTAGAAGTAATCGGATCTGACTATTATAAAAGTTTTAAAAGTACGTTATAGTACGGATTAAAAGTTTTAAAAGTACGTTATATAATTGATACTATCGGATTAAAATTACTCCTATGATTATTACCGCGTAGGAATTGTACATTTTTTTCGCAACAAAAATATTCAATGTATTTTCCCGTCTCTCAAAGTATCTCCAAACCAAATTTCATATAAATCGTTTGAGCGTTGAAGCGTGAAGAGGACAAGCAGACAGACACACTTTCACATTTATAATATTAGTAAAATAATAATAAAAAATACTTTACTAATATATAAAAATGGTTCTGCATTAAATCGATGTAATAGATATTGGATTAATTTCGCAAATGGAAAGTCACCTAAAGGCATAAAAACTAAACTGAAAAGGTTAATACTTAATCCTCTCATCCGATATTTATAGAGACTTTCACATTTAATATTCCAACACTATATAGCGGCAGATGAAAATGGCGGACTTGAAATTAATATCCACTATTTTACGCGTTAGTTTTCAGATAAGCTGGCTTTTACTATTCACGTAAAGCCACGAGACACTACTTCTAGTACCAGCTACTCTACTATACTATACTTCTAGTACCAGCTACTCTAGTATGTGTAAGATTAGATGGGATTTCACATAGGATTGATTTTAAAAGGTGCAGGTTCGAAACCAATACGGTTTTAAATTTAGTTTGTTATGTTATGCCCCAACTGTGGACCCTACGAACTTGACGGACGTTGTTCGTAGAGTTCACATCCTTGCACGGATTTGCCGACATTATTGCTTATGTGGTGGTGGTGTTTGCAGGTTCTTGCATGCGAGTGTACGCATAGGCAGTGTGGTATGAGGGATGTGCTGTACGCATGCCTATGCGTACAATCACTCATTTACTTAAAGGTGGAAGTTTATTTCGCGGAATATTGCTAAAAATAATAACAAACTAAATTTTAAGCAATGGATTTCCGCAAAGTAACGCCTGATTTCATTAACTATTAACAATATGGTTTAGGTACCATGACATCAACCATGGGCGTGCGTACCATGAAGGCATAAAAGCACTGCTTACCTAATGATAAATACTTGCTATACACATATTTTAATTTAACTTTCGCACGTTTTAGATGACGTTAGTTATTATATAAAATAAAAAATTAATACACATAAAACGCCTAAATTTATAAAATAGCAAAAACTAATTTGCAAAACTTCATAAAAACATTATTATTTAATCGCAACGGCCCGCCGAGCGGAGATATATGCATTTGAGGCCTCGCAGACTTCGGGCATATGTGTGCGATGAGATTTTCGGTGCACAGATTGCAAACGCACACAGACATGAATATCTCATTTGCCTAGTACGGGCAAGTAGCTTCAAGGACTGCGGCAGCCGGCAGGTCTTCCGATTTCCGAACTTATCCGAGCGCCTCCGACGCGGCGTTCGGTTCGGGTTCGTTGCACTTCACACTTCGTTGCCTATTATAATCCGAGTAAAAATAATGGACGGAAATCTAATTACGCGTATGCATGTATAATGCATTTTTGTTTAGTAAGGGTTATATTTGTTTACATTACATTAATGTTTAGTATTTTTGGAACGCCATTTTCTTTTTTCATGTGATGAGCACTGTTACGATAATTTTTGTTTGAGCAAGTTTATAGTTTTCTAAAACGACTTTTTTGTTTGAACATTTAAAAGTTTGCACATTTTAACAGTTTAACAGTTATTACTGAGTTTCTATACTAAGTGCGTTTTTGATTTCTTAAAAATGTTATTTGACTGTGAGGTCTGTGTTGAGAATGTGTGTTTATTAAAAATTAAAAATAACAAGTTTTCACAATAGTCATTCAGTGAAAAGATTCAAATTGTGTCGAAAGGTAGGTGTGTACCCGAGTTACAATTAAACCAGCAAAAAGGCAATGTAACTCGGGAGTTTCATGTTAAAAGTTAAATTTTATTGTTTTCCTTGCATATTGTTTAATAATTGTAGTTCAGTGTGGACTGATTCAGGATATTCAGATTTAAATAATTTCTATAACGCGGCAAAGAAGCATGACCATACAGAAAAACATCTGGAGGCCTGCTTAAAATTAAATACTTTTGGTAAATCTCGTATTGAAATGAGTGTCAACAGTCAGTTACGATTAGATATTGAGAGGCATAATGCTAAAGTCGATCGCAATAGAAACATTTTTCATAAGCTGATCGATGTTGTTTGCTTTCTGGGAAAACAAGAATTAGCTTTTCGCGGTCACGATGAGTCAGTATCGTCGTTAAATAGGGGTAATTATTTAGAAATAGTAAATTTATTAGCCAAGTATGAAGGAGTTTTAGAAACCCATTTACAGAATGCGAGTACCTCATTCACGGGCATGTCGAACCGTACGCAGAATGATTTGATCTCGAGCCTTGCATCTGTGATGATCGATCGCGTTAAAGCCGAAATTAAACAGTCCGATTTTGTCGCCGTCATGGTAGATGAGACTCCTGATGTTAGCGGCCGTGAACAATTAGTATTAATTTTGAGATATTTTCGTGATTCAGAAGTAGTTGATCGATTTATCAAATATGTTGATGTCAGCGCGGATCGGACCGCTGTAGCCTTGAGTTCTATAATTTTGGAAGTTTTAGAAGAGTTCGATTGTGTATCCAAATTAGTTGCACAAACTTACGACGGGGCAGCAGTTTTATCCTCACAAATTAATGGCGTGCAGGCTTTGGTGAGGCAAAAATGTCCACAAGCTATGTACGTTTGGTGTTCAGCACATGTATTAAATTTAGTTTTATCGAAATCTTTCGAACGAGTTGCTGAAACAAAACGCTTTTTTAGTATTATAAAATCAATCGCGGCTTTTTTCACACTAGTACAAAGCGAATGGCCCATTGCAACAACTTTGCCGATATGAAAAAGCTGCCTCGTGTCGCGGAAACAAGGTGGACGTGTCACTCGCGTACGGTTAATGTAATTAATAATGAGTCCACCCACCTCCTAGAATTGTTTGAAAATATGAACGAAAATACACAAGACTGGGATGGTGAAACACTGACACAAGTCAGTTCATTTTTATTTAATATGAAAGAATTTGAATTTAAATTTCTATTAAAATCTTTCGCAGATATTTTTGCAGAAACGGATATTCTGTACGATATTTTGCAAAAAAAAAACTAGTGACATCGCGTATTGTGTAAGAAAGATAAAAGAGTTAGAGTCATTTTTAGAACGTTTCAGAGAGAAGTTCGAGATCTATTATGATGCCGCCGTTCACATAACCGGACCACCTAAAAGAAAGTGCAATGTCGATGATGTAAAAATACATTATCGGCGAATTTTTGTTGAAATAATTGATAATGTAGTGAGTGAATTAAGAAATCGTTATAAAAACATTAAAGATTTAAAGTTTGTTGAGCTACTTTCTTGTGAGAATTTTAGAAAATATAGTGAATGTTTCCCTGAAAATGAAATCAGAGAATTCACTAGTAAATATCAGGCAAATTTTAATTTTGATAAATTGAAAAATGAATTGCGCTGTATTTATAGATCACCTCAATTTGCAAATAGTTGTGTATTTAGTATTATTCAAAATTTGTATAATGACAATTTGAATAAAGTTTTTTCTGAAGTGTTACGATTAGCGAAATTCATTGTGACTATCCCAGCAAGCAGCGCATCGGCAGAGCGTTCATTTTCGAGTTTAAAACGTATCCACACATATTTGAGAAACACACAAAATGAACAACGACTCATAGATCTTTCCATGATTTCTATAGAAAAGGCATTAATGATAGAATTAAAATGCAATCCAACTTTCTATGACGATATCCTAAAATTATATTTAAAAAAGGATAGGCGCATAGATTTAATCTATAAATGAATGAGTAGTTTGTTTTTTACGAACCCATAGTTTTTTTACGAACCCATAGTTTTATTATTAAGTTTATTTATATATTTTGCGAATCACATGAAAATCGGCCTTTTTAACGGCCACATCGGATACCTTGCGAAGGACGTGTTCTGTAACTATCACTCACTTGCATAAGATATTTGAGGTAGCCGAAATCTTGCATCTATAGTATTTACATCAGAATGTAGTAAATCTCAAGTAACCGGAGTCCGGAACCATGAGTATGTGAAAATTGAAGCCGATTAGGTGAGTACTTAAAATAGTTCTCGATGTTCTCGATAGATGGCGCTGGCAATATTGCTGTCGCTGGCTACATTGCGCTATTAAGATTTTTTCCGACCATATAATATAGGCCATCCAACTACTCCGCTGGGCCCCTCATACCCTGTGTCATATTGCTCTGCACGCCACTGACATCAACCCACACGTATTCGCGTCTCCACTATTTCTTATGGTCTAATTCCTAAATTGACTTTGATTAGTGATAAGTGCAGGTGATTATTGCAGGTGATTAGTAATCAGGAGAAAGTAAACGTGGATAGCGACTAATTAGTGCAGATCTTTTAATTTCTCTTAATTACTTATCACCTGCACTTATCACCTACACTCGCACTAATCAAAGTGAATACAGCCTTAGCCCTTTAGTAAGGAATTTACTAATATCTGCAAAAACTCAACCAGCAAATACTGTTAGGACACGCTAGTCACTACTACGGAACACTACCAGGGATTCATAAGTTGTTATTACTATAGCAGAGACAATAGTTTCATCCAAAGCAACATCAGTTTCATTTGCCAACTTTTATTATCGAAATTCAAAAGCCAGCGCTGGCTGTTGTAAAAACCGCAAACCATATATCACCGAGCTTGGCTAGTAACTGGAATATATCAGTTTTCATCACCGAAGCCACCCGAGACCAACACAATTTATATCGCGTTCCAAATGTAATTAAAACTTAACCCAAGGGAGACAAAATAAGCAATATTTTCCGTAGCAATTGGATTTTTATTCAGACGGACGCGTAAATAATTTTAATAGCGTGATCAGGAATACTATTCCTTAATCTCACACCAAAATCAACTTTACTACTTCCTAATAAAGTTGTTTTTCCCTTGGTGCATCCGGGTGTACCCCAAGGAAGACATCTCAGTCCAAAGTTGTGTAAGACAGAAACGAATTATATAAGATTAAAATCCAGCTACGAATGTAGTACGTGTTGTAATATCACCACGTCAGAACACGTGAATGCGTGGACCACATTTTAACCAAAGTTTTGGCAACGGCTATGGCGCATATAAACTTTTATGTATTGGATGATTTGTGTTCGAAAGTACATTATGTATTTTTATATATTCGGTGTTTGTGCTGCAAATAGCAGAAACTGGTAAGTATTTGCAACCCAAATATTTTTGTTAGTTTTTGCGTGAGTGTGTAAATTGTAAAATTATAAACAGAAACCGATATTATAAAATAGCACAAGGGTTTTCTTTATACCCGCGGTAGTATTACAAACTAAATCCTTACGTTAATTATAGTCGACGTACGTCGTATATACCCAAAACCGCACCTAAAACGAAAATAAGCCACGCAGCAAAACCGTTTAACTAAATCTATACAATTTAATATTATAAAGTGGAAGAGTTTGTTAGTTTGTTTGTTTGAACGCGCTAATCTCAGGAACTACTGGTCCGATTTAAAAAATTCTTTCAGTGTTAGATAGCCCCTTTATCGAGGAAGGCTATCACGCTACGACTAATAGGGGCGAAGAAATAGCGGAAAATGTGGAAAAAACGGGAGAAATTTTTGAAGGGGCTTATCTCACGAAGTACTGGAGCAATTTTTCTGTTATTTGGCACAGATAAAAAGTAGACCACGTCAAAGATCATAGGCTATTTTTTGTGGACTAATTTGTCTGAGAAATATCTAATTTACGCGGGCGAAGCCGCACGGAACGTCTAGTATTAACTAAAATTCATTAAACTCTATCTATATCTATAATTTAATTGCACCCTGTATATCTATATATACGTATTATAAAAAACTCAATGGTGACTGACTGACATGGTGATCTATCAACGCACAGCCCAAACCACTGGATGGATCAGGCTGAAAATTTGCTTGCAGGTAGATGCTATGACGTAGGCATCCGCTAAGAAAGGATTTTGATTAATTCCAGCCCGAAGGGGTTAAAATAGGGGATGAAAATTTGTATATAATAATACTTCTTAGCGCGAGCGAAGCCGCGGGCAAAAGCTCGTTAGTAAATAAATCGGGCAGAAACCTTACATTATTACAGGATGAAAACTATACCTTGTCCTTTCATAAAACATCTCCAAACTAAAATATCATCAAACGCGATTCAACGGTGTGTGACGGTAGCCACAATTAGCGCCAGAATCCTGCATCGCGCTATAGAAGTTTCTGAGCTCGGCAAGATATATACAACGTCTGAAATGACGTTAGTGGGTTTCGGCCTGACCAAGTATGCTTTTCTCGGTCGGAAGATCTTCCTTTTTGACCACTACGCATATTCCTATAGGTGCTCCCTCACCGGGAGCATTCACGTGAAATGTAACATTAAAGATTCAACTTTAATCATTACATTATAATACTACCTCCCTGTGACATTCACGTGTAATACGTAACATTACAGATTGGACTTTGAGCATTACATAGCAAGTTGACTTCACTGTCACGTAGTATTGGTTTTATAAGTTGTATCAAGATATTACACATTGTATCATTACAAGGTGTGCATCGTAATGCTCGGTTCTCCTTCCTCACTGATGTAATGCTCGACTCTGTAACGTTACATTACAAGCGAATGCTCTCGGTGACGGAGCACCTTAAAGGTTTAAGTGTAATACTTCCTCACAAGCGATCAAACACACTTTCGCATATAATAAGATAACTATGGATAACTCTGACCTTTAACGCTCTTAAACCTTACTCCATAGTTGAGAAAGATTTAAGGACCGCCGCGAACGTGCCCCGTAGAAAAACGATCGGGCGCCCTCTACGTGCGTCGATGAATAATTTAGAAGCTCTCCGACTAATATTTATCCTCCCCGGGGTATTTACTTAGGCATACACCAGCTAACCGACGGATTTTACACCCTATGCTGGCAGTTTAAAGTTTAAATCACCTTGGAGTTGTTTAAGTAAATGGTACATAAGTTATCGTGTTAACGATTTGAAATTTTGCATTTACAAGATTAGACAATGTACGAACTTTAATCAGTACTATATTTTTTTTGCGTAAAGATAAAGTTAAGTTGCAGCCTGCAGGTATTTTAATGTGTTTAACCAACATCCAAAAAGGTGGTGGTGTTTTGCTTTGTTTTTTTTTCTAAACTGCCTTGTTGGAAGCCTAAATTAAATCAATAAGTGAAATCTAAAACTATATACCGAAAAATCGCAACTGCATTTAGAGTTGTTAAACTTCTTCTAAATGGCTGGAACGCTTTTAATGAAATGTATTGAATGTATTCAAGATTAATTTTACAATTCATCGACTATATTATGATGTTTATTCATTAATTGTGTAATCCAAATTATAACATCTTGTTTTAAAACAGTGTTATAATTTTTTTTTAATGTTACAAATGTGGTCTTAGCCTAAGGCTATATACACGTCTCCTGGGTCCGCTAGTTTTATTAAAATTTATTTTTTATGTTCCTAAATAAAGTTTAGCCTATTTTAAGTATTAAGGGTACTAGGTGATCAGAAAACATGGAGGTATCTTTCGGACGCCCACAGATAGACTTTTTAAAGTTTAACATGCGGACCTTTGGAATATAAAGAGGGTTTAAAAGGTCGATTCAAAGTATTCTTACTGCGATCAAATTAAATATTCTTTCTACCTGCATACAGTTTCCTTTTACAAAGTTCATCTTTTATGATAATCATTTTAACTATAATAGGGTTATGTGGCAGAGTAGAAACGACTGATTTGCGTTGCTTATACCTAGTACAATTATATAAATAAATACGAGGGCTGCTATTTATGAATCCGGAACTGGCCACTTACAAGAACAATATTTAAAAAGTAATTACAACATTTGAAAATAGAACTCTTTGGTTGAAGAATACATTTTGTTTCATGTGACTGTCAATTATTTTTCCATTGTGGCGTCATTTTGAAAATTGCGTGTCTTCATTTGCCATGGATTTAACGCGTGAACATTTTCGTGCAATGATTTACTACGATTTTCGGCGTGGGCTAAATCAACAACAGTGCTTTATTCAACTCACCGCAACTTTTGGAGATGAAGCACCATTAAAAACCACTGTTTATCACTGGTACAGTGAGTTTAATCGTGGGCGGTCTATGCTCACGGATGAAAATAAAGAAGGTCGCCCAAAAACAGCTGTTGTCCCACAAAATATAGATGCTGTGCGGGAACTAATAATGCGTGATCGTCATGTTACATATCGCGAGATAGAGGCGTCCTTAGGCATAAGTATGACGAGCATACATAAGATATTACACGAACATTTGGCTGTAAAAAAAATATGTTCGCGTTGGATTCCGCACAACTTGACAATCGATCAAAAACGGGCTCGTGTCGATTGGTGCAAAAAAATGATAAAAAAATACAACCGTGGTACGTCAAAAGCCGTTTATAATATCTACACAGGTGATGAATCTTGGATCTATGCATATGACCCCGAAACTAAACAACAGTCAACGGTGTGGGTGTTCCAAGATGAGCCGAAACCAACAAAAGTTACTCGTGCAAAAAGTACTTTGAAGCAAATGGTCGCCTGTTTTTTTGGAATTAATGGACATGTGGCTACAGTGCCATTAGAGAATCGTAAAACGGTTAATTCTGAATGGTATACGACCATTTGTTTACCAGAAGTCTTTGAAGAAATAAGAAAGGACAACCGACAACGCAGAATCATATTACATCACGACAATGCTAGCTGTCACACCTCAGCTGAAACAACTCAGTTTTTGGAGGGTCAAAAGATCGAATTGACTGGTCATCCGCCGTACAGCCCTGATTTGGCACCTAACGATTTCTTTTTATTTCTATACGCGAGGAACAAATTACGTGGTCAACGTTTTTCGAGCCGCGAAGAGGCTGTTGAT
The DNA here is from genome assembly GCA_963422495.1 of Polyommatus iphigenia. Taxonomy (NCBI): domain Eukaryota; kingdom Metazoa; phylum Arthropoda; class Insecta; order Lepidoptera; family Lycaenidae; genus Polyommatus; species Polyommatus iphigenia. Next base: position 12,786,692 of record OY730181.1, on the reverse strand, counting down.
GCGTTCAAAATGCACGTTTTGGAGATACCTCAATCAGAATGGAAAAAGTGCTATGAAAATCGGTTCCAGCGTATGCAAAAGTGTGTCGATCATCGCGGCGAATATTTTGAAAAGCAATAAAACCATATTAAATGATATATGTTTGTTTCTTTTTTTAATTCCGGATACATAAATAGCAGCCCTCGTAATCGTTTATTCACTGAAATAAGATCTGATAGATGTCTGTGCGTTCATTCCATTATTTCGACATTACAGAAAAATAAATGTTTTCGTTACTTAATTTTAAGCAATACTTTGATAAAAAAACAACGTATCAAAACGCATTTTATCATTAACTAGATGTTCCGCGCGGCTTCGCCCGCGTAATTTAGGAGTTTCACGAAAACCGTACGTTTTCCGCAAAAAATAGCCTATGTCCCTTCACGTGGTCTATTCTTCATGTGTGCCAAATAAGAAATAACATAAAAATTGCTCCAATAGTTTTTAGGATAATAAACAATTTCAAGTTATTTCCCCCGTTTTGTTTCCACATTTTCCTCTATTCCTTCGCTCCTATTAGACTTATCGTGATAAAATAAAACTGTGCAATAATAAAAATTGCCTTTCTCAATCTAACACTGAAAGAATTTTTCAAATCCGACCAGTAGTTCCTGAGATTAGCGCATTCAAACCAACAAACAAACAAACTCTTCCGCTTTATAATATTATAGTTTAGAATATTATAGATATTGTGTAAATATTATATTATACTTGTTTATATATTATTTATTTAATACTTGTTTTATTACAATTTACGCACCAAACATAATAATAATTTACATTTCAAGCGGTATTGTGGAGGTGGTATAATTACGTAACCAATTCAACATAGTTAACAGTGAGCCTCAAGTAATTAAGTCGCTTATCCGGTTACGCCGGATGCCGGATGCCGGAAGCGCCAAGTGTTCTTCATATTAAGGCGTCTTTACACGTACGTAACGTAGTATAACGTGAAATATGTAACATTAGATAAACCTCTTAAAAAGTAACAAATACTAACGGTGTATATACTTTGACGATGCCTTTACACACAGCACAAATCTTTTTTAAGCTGGAGGAGTAATAATGATAATATACTGATCTACACATTGAGTACTGTATTACATGTAACCAAACTTTTTTGGACATATTTATATAACGAGGTAAAAATAAGGTCACAAAAATTTCGTATCGTCATCATTTAAACTACTAGTCTAGTCCATTGTCTCCATAAGTTTGTGACCATCAAGAGCATTATAACGCAATATTATATTTTTAATAAATATTAAAAATATAAAATATACTTAACTATAATATTGCGTTATAATGCTCTTGATTATTTTTTAACAGACAAATGCGAAATACTACGAAGACAATAAGTTGATTCGTGTAACATCATTTGCATTATCATATGAAGCTGCTCGTTACGCGCGTCTAAACCCACCTTAAGCAGCGATAGTCTCGCAGATCCGCCTATCATTACATTAACATTTCTATCGCTTATTGTGCCATTCCGGTGCCATTACAGAGGTAAAAAGTTCGCAATCATCATTAGCCAGGTGACATTATGTCTATCCGAGTAGAAAAATTGTGTGGGCTGTTTCTTAAACGGCACTACTGACTACATAATGTAGAGTTTTGCTGTAGTACCGTCAGGGAAATTAATTTATAGGCTGTTTGTGTTACTAGCGGACGGTTAGATGTAAATTACAACATAAAGATAAGGTTTAATTACGTTTATAGAAGAATAGATGTGGCGTCCATGCAAAGGACGAATATAAAGTGAAGTTGACATTTCAATCTTGACAGAATATGACGTCTTGAATAGGTACTTGCGTTTGCCCATTAAAAAAGTAATAACCGTGTAAGGTTACTCTAGATCGCGGAATCGCGTACAAGGCAGATGGCGGGCCCACGTTATTTGGTCGAGTTACATCAAGCCTTGACAACAAATCATTTCTAACATTGACTTGACATAACCCGACCTAATAACGTAGGTCCGTGAACTGCCTATGAATCATATGACATATCTCTGAAGGTAGGTTCTAACAATCACCACATACATGACATTTGAATGTCAACTATTTTACACACACCAACAAGGCAATATTGTATCCTTGGTCAGTTTACTCTATACCGTAGTATATTTTTCTTATTCACGTTTCATTAACTTCCTTCAACTATTTCACTTCAATCAAGCGTAAAAAACTGTAATGTCAACACGCGAGGCGGACATGCAACACGTGTTCACACGCCACCCCACAGCACCCCACGTACCACACTCATTAACTTACCTGATGCATACAATGTATGCAATAATTAAGCTTTTCTGTAATTAAAATACTGCTTAAACTAAGTTTGAAATAACACTTATTTAGTCCAAACAGATCCAAGCTGAACGAACGTTTTATTATGATACGAATTTCAGCAAACTACTAGTTTATGAAAGTGTTTATTAATAATTAATTTAAACTTTCATAAACTAGGTGTTTGGAGAAATTCATTTATCGCTCGCGAACCGTATAAATATATTCTGTTCTGGGTTTAAAAACTATATGGGAACGAGGTGACGCGATGACGTATGATTACTTATTTATCGCGCGGAAATCGTTCATTTTTCCGGAAATATAAAGTATCATAATATGTCCTTTTCCGGGACTCAGAGTACGTTCATACTTTTAGGCTTTTAGAGGTAAAAGACAGACAGATCCTTTCGGATTTATAATATTACTAGCATAGATATGGGAACGGGCGTCGACGCGCACATTCGCTCATCGACGCTTCAGTATTTTCATAACAGATATTTGTAATTATCACTCGTATAATAAATAGAACAATAGAAATGAATATGATTTAGCAAAAAACGAGACTCGTCACTTCATCTCTGCCCCAGTATGATTGAAGACTAAAATAGTAGAAGACTGCAATTTAATCAACAAATTAACAAAAGAATGCACCATCTTGTTGGTTTTAACAATCGCGCGCGCTTTTGTTTGGCCATCAGCGTAATTTACGTACAGTAACGTTTAACTCCGCTATAAATTAAGTAAAAATGAACGCGGCCTATCTGTGAGCGTTGGGGCCATGAAACTAGCTAGAAGCGGGGATGGTGGCAAGATTTTAAGGTAAAGAAGGACGATTATGGTTAGAGTCGCAAATTTTTTATGATTTTAGAAGCTCATTCAGACAGTCTGTTAGACTCACAATTATTTTAATAGCATTAACAGTAGATGAATACGACTTTTCAATAACACTGTGCAGGTTTTATTGTAACAAAATGGAGGTTAAGGGTGAAGCTAAACGAGCGTAATTTGTGAGTTGTGAGTTGCAGAATTTCGGTTCGGCAGAATTCTGCTGCATTCAGTTTCATACAAAAGTCCTGTTTGATTCACACTCGGAGCGTAATTTTGTGAGTCATGATTTGTATGAAAAGATATTTACGCGGCAGTAATTCTGCGACTCACAACTCACAAATTACGCTCGTTTTGCTTCACCCTAAAAATCAGGGTGCCGTAGCATGTCTACGGAGCGTAGCGCGCCTACGAAATATCTACGAAACTCTACCGATTCGTACAGTTTAGTGTTCATTTCTATTTTGTTGCTTATTTGTATCACTATATTATAAATGCGAAAGTTTGTCAGTCTGTCTGTCCGTCCATCTGTCCGTTACCTCTTCAAGCCCAAACCGCTGAACCGATTTTTCTGAACTCGGGACTCAAAGTGTCTACATACCATATTGTAGATATACTTTGAGTCCCGGGAAAGAACAAAGAATAATTTTTATCCCGGAGTAATGTAGGGTCATCAAGTTGATTATAGAATTTTATCGAATGGGCTGAATTTTTAAAAAGAGCTAGTGTGGCAGGTAAGCGACGTATGCCGCAGCCGCATTATCGCATTTAATTAAAAATAATATCTAGGTATCTGTACTATATATTTTCTCTGAGGTAACGTGTAATCTATTTCTAAGGTGTATAATATTATAATAATATAGTCAACGTCACCAATATCGCCCTTTTCATGGCCACACGTCGTCACTATCACCAGCGTGTGCAGTGTGGCCGCACTCGCAAAACTCCGCGCGCTTCGGATGTTTGTGGGGGAATACCGTAGATACAGGTGGGGATATAGACGTGGCACCTTTTTGGAGATTATAAATTTGAAAATTAAACAAAGGAAGTAGTTTTTAGGGTTCCATACCCAAAGGGTGTAAACGGGACCCTATTACTGAGACTTCGATGTCTGTCCGTCTGTCTGTCTGTCTGTCTGTCGGTCTGTCTGTCTGTCTGTCTGTCTGTCTGTCTGTCTTCAGGCTGTATCTCAAGGTGTCCTTTGCTAGCACTCAAAATATGCACATAACAGATGAATAATATGCACATAACAGATGAATAGCTATGTTACCTAAAACGGTTTTAGGATTTTTTGTGTACAATACATCGTAGTTTGCCAAAGGGATACTATATGCATATCACCATACTTAATAATAAGTATTTTGGAAATATTTGGTGCCATTTTCACCCTTTACCTAACGCGTGGTGTAATTCATACGGACAACACGCCGACTCTGGCGCGCTTCCACCCATAAATTTGCCCAATAAAATGTTTTATTCCACACAAACCGGCCCTTAACGATATCAGCTGACCCCACGCTCGTTATGGTGCCCTGGTACATGTCAATATGTATCAACCAACACCATTTCAATCAAGCAAACTTTTTGAGTTGATTCGTCAACAGGAATTTTCAAATACTCGTACAGCCAAAGTATGTTTCTAAAATTATTGAAGTGAAAACTTCTTTAGCGGCGTTGAGCACTTTTGTGGGATGGGTAAAAACTGTGAAACTCGCGTCAGATTCTCATGCTGATCGAAAAACCAAGGAAAAAACGTAGGACGATTGGAGAGTAGTGTTGTAACATCGAAATCGATTAATCGAACAATCGATTGTTTTTTTTAGATTGTCGATATTTTTTAATCGATTGTAAGGGTTTAAAAATTTAATCGATCGGGTTTCGATTAATTAATTAAAACTATCGTTTCTTTTTTTATCGATTTAAAAAATTGGTTTAAAAAAATAATGCACAACGTTAATAATCAAGTTTTCACTTCTGCCGGCACTCCCGGAGTGCAACCCGTCTTTTTTTTTTGAATCCGATACGGCATTGTATGATCCTCGCTGGAGAGGCAACTGCATTATCCTGAAGACTGCGATTCAGCAATTTGAAATTCATAAGTTTACAACTATTTATAAAACTTTCCAAATTATGATATATGAACACACATAAAAAAATCCACAGCCAAACATATTATAACCTCCTCCATTTTGGAAGTCAGTTAAAAATGAAATAAGGTGTCCGCAGCGGTCATTGACCTTTTTAGTCTAGGAGACATATTATGTAAAATGCTCGCACTGTATTCAGTTAACTTAAGAAAAACAAATTAAGTCTCATAAAGACACAGGTTAATCGGAAAACCTCTTGGTAACTCTGGCTGCCATACACGCTACGGTCTATAGGAGAGGTCACCAGCTGTGCACGTATGCCTGCGCAGGTGTCAGTCGAAAGAACTGATTTTCGATTTTGTGCCGGTCGCCAGCGCAGGTCCAAATAACTGCACAGGTCTATTCCCACACTCATTCCGGTCTACCTGCGCAGACATACCTGCACAGATGGACCTCTGCGGTAGTACGTAGCGTATATATGGCTTACATTAGAAATAGAATGATAATCTCAATTTTTTATGAGTTCGAAGTTATATACTTCTGAATACTCAGTTGACATCGAGTATACAAAATAGGACTGGAAACATCTGTCACTTTATTGTCAATAGCGGTTTGTATGGAAAACGACGTAATAATAAATGACAAGTGTTTTGACAGGGGTCAATGACCGCTACGGACAGGATTCGGCAATACGAAAATAGTATGAAGTAGCCTACACTACACATACACTTGTAAAAGATAACCCGTCTTAATCAGTCGGATAATTAAGTTAAAGAAGCTCATGTGCCCAATTTTTGTTGTACTTTAAAAGACTTTGAACTTTGAGTGGCGTTAAAATATTAATCGGCAAATTTCTGAAGAAACTAAATTAGTAGACCCAGTTAACACGTTGGCACTTTTAATTTAATTGAATTACCAAGAAAATTAACTTGAGCGGCAGAATTTTTCCTGTTTCAAAAGAAAACTGTGAAAATTGTAAGACTTTCCTTATAAAGTGTGAAGTTATTTCAATTTTATGATGTTAAAACCAATTTCGATCTCTTTTTGAAGTCTTTAGATAAAAAATGTTAAATTCGCGTCAAGAATACGTGACTCGTAAATTAAAGTATCTCCATATCAAGGTCATATCAGCTTTGTAACAAAAAACTACATCAAAATTGGCCCACCCGTTTGGATCCTACGATGCCAAGGACAGACAGACAGACACGTCAAACTTATGACACTGGTTATAAAATATTTTTGTCGGTGGTTAAAATACACATAAATAATATAAATGCGAAAGTGTGACTGTCTGTCTGTTACCTCTTCGCGCCTACTCCGCTGAACCGATTTTGTTGAAATATGGTATGGAGATACTTTGAGTCCCGGGAAAGGACACATGATACTTTTTATCCCGGTAAAATGTACGGTTCTTGCGCGATAAACGAATTTTGACGCAATGTAGTTGCGGGCGTCATCTAGTAATTCTAATATTTTTATTTTGTTGACGTTATCAAGGTGTACTCCTACTCATGAAGGTTAAAAAAATATATGAAGACGAGGCTCAAGTGCTTTTATCTAGAAATTCATTTCGATCTTACTGAGATTCTAAGTAGTGTAGCGTCTGAAACAGTTTGGAAATGTGTTTGATTTTCACTTGACTAAAATTCTTTGATGTCGGCTGACAGTATTTTTTGGTCCGCTGATTCCTAGAAGCCTGTCTCGTTAATGGTAAGAGAGAAAGTGATGGTCATACAAAAAATAAGTGACATATTTTGCTAACCATATAATTCTATACAGCGGATTATATCGCACTATCAAATAAATGTGCACAATAAAGGCTACTTATCTTTATTTCGTTTCAAGTGGTATCGTTGGACCCGTGCGAGTTTCTTAGGCCGTGTTCCACCTGCAAGCAAACTCGCGGAAGTCTTGCGTGACTTTCTTGCAATATTGTTTACATTTGGTACTAATTCCTGCAATTTATTGCTGCACTAAATGTCTTGCCAGAAGCTCGCGGATAACATTATTAGCCCGGTTTAATTAGACGTAAAAAATCGTAACCTCGGAATAATTCGCATAGAGCTGAAAATTGGTAGAGACGTTAAATACACCATTATAAATAAAACCTCAAAAATCCCCGGCGATCCTCCTTGTGCTAAAAAATTTATTCAAGGTCAAAGGTACGAAAATGAGGTTTCCCCGTTTTTGATCCAAACTGTACATTTTATCACAAAAATAGGTAGCACAAGAGTGTAGATCATAGAATTCTCTACAAAAAATATTCAGACACTGTTTTCATACGACTTAACATTCCTTATAAATGGCGGGCTTAACGTTTGGGAAAATCATATCTATACTTATAAAGCTAAAGAATTTGTGGAGCTAACTACTTTGAATTGAAAAATTAGTTTTTTGTTGGATAGTCTTCTTTATCGAGGAAGACTTGAGCTATATAACATCACGTTGGCACCAATAAGAGCAAAGAAACGGAGAAAAATGGGGAAAAACAGGGAAAATTATTTGAAGGAGCTTATCTCACAAACGGCTGAAGCATTTTTTATGTTATTTGGCACAGATACAAAGTAGACCACGAGGAAGGACATAGGCTATTTTGTTTCTCGGGAAAACGTACGGTTTCCGTAAAATACATAATTAACAGGGCGGAGCGGAACTTCTTGTACTACAGCATACGAGGGCTGTTCACAGCCAAACTGTGACTTATTACCGTTACCAAATCTAAACTTTTCGAGTCGCGAAGAGCAACAGTACGCTTGCAAGTCACTCAGAAGTATGTCAGGCCGAGAACATTTCAATTTTTTCAAACAACCCCAGTATGTAGTACTAGATGTTAAGGGTGGCTCCGCCCGCGTTAATTATAAATTTTACGCAAATCGTAAATTTTCCTGAAAAACAAAATAGCCTATGTCCCTCCACGTGGCCTATTCTATATCTGTGCCAAATAACATAAAAATTGCTTTAGCCATTTGTGAGATAAGCTCCTTCAAATAATTTTCCTGGTTTTTTTCCCATTTTCCTCTGTTTCTTTGCTTCTATTGGTGGCAACGTGATGTTATAAAGCTCAAGTCTTCCTCGATAAATAAGACTATCCAACAAAAAACGAATTCTTCAATTCAAAGAACTAGTTCCACAAATTCTTTAGCTTTATAATATAAGCAAAGATATTATTTTCCAAAACTTTAAGGCCGCCATTTATAAGGAATTGTAAGTCGTATGAAAAAAGTGTCTGAATATTTTTTGTCAAGAATTCTATGATCTACACTCTTGCCCTACTTATTTTTGTGATAAAATGTACAGTTTGGAAAAAAACAAGAATAACCTCATTTTCATACCTTTGACCTTGAATAAAAATTTTTGCACAAAGAGGATCACCGGGGACTTTTGAGGTTTTATTTGTAATTGTGTATTTAACGTCTCTACCAATTTTCAGCTCTATGCGAATTATTCCGAGGTCGAATGTTTAATTTTCCTGGGGTATATCGAACTTATCGCGGATGTATTTACACACGAGAGCTTACGAAAGTCGCGATAGGAACTATATCATTATTTTAAACAAAACATAAGCCGTGCGATAACTTGCTGCTGGATATAGCAGCGAGATCTGTTGCGAGTCCATGCAGAAGTGTTTAGACATGCTTTCGCAACTACTCGCAGGAAACGCTTGACAAATTGTCGCGACAGCACGTCTTGCTACGGGGTTTACACTTGCAAGCTGCTGTCAGACAGACTGTCAGACACTTCTCGCGACAGTTGTCTTGCAGGTGGAAACACGGCCACGCCGATTCTTCTCTCCGGATTAGTTCCCGAACCGGTGGTAGGTCTCATGTAGACGCGACGTCCTAAAAGTGTCAAGTAACTTTGTTAACCTATTTAGAAATAAATATTTTGTTTTTGATTTTTGATTTTCATTTAATAGCCGTGTTTTTTATGTAGATAAGTGAAACAGCAAGACCAGTCATGGTCTTGCTGTTTCACTTATCATCCGCCTCCCAATTAAATGTCGACCCGTTTTTTTAGCAACAGTTATTGCCGTGCGGGGCCGAACCACAGAAATGTGTACATAGCGATGGCCCCAACGAATAAACGTGCAAGAGCTCTTACCCAAAAATATATTTTTTTAATTTTTCGTTTGCATGGACTATGATACACTTATATGTAAATTTTTTTGAAGTTTTTTGACTTAAAATAACGATTTTGTAGCAATGTAAATCTTTATGGTACGGAAAAAATAATAACATATATCACATTAATGATAAAACATGCGCTTATTGCAGATTATTTGTTTATTTGAGTTCACCAGAATAAACGTGTTAAAACAATCTGGCGCTCGTGTCTATCTTTTCCTTTGGGTTATAACTCTTGCACGATTATTCGTGTAAAAATGCAAACGACTTCTACCACTAATGCCTCATTTCAGATGGCGAAACTTTGAATATAATAATCACAGCTATTCTATTATCTTTTACTAACTTGTCTTTTCTGCTTTTGTAAAGGTTATTCGAAGAGCTATTGTAAAGTTTATCACAAGAGCTGTTGGTGAGTTGCCGGTCTTTTTAAGAGGGAATACGCTCTCTCCTTGAAGGTTTGCAGATCGTATAGGTCCGGAAATACTGCTGGTGACAGTTCATTCCAAATTTTACAGTGCGCGGCAGAAAATTACGCAAAAAAAAGCACGGTGGAAGACTGCCACTCATCAAGGTTATGAGGATGGTATATTTTTAACGTGGAACGATGGCGAAAAGTTGCAGGAGGTATGATTCCGAACAATTCCTCAGAGCACTCCCCGTGATACAACCGATTGAGGATGTAGAGTGAAGCTATTTACATCTCGGCGTAATTTTAAGGGGTCAAGCCTGTTTGAAACACTATGGCAGTCAACAATTCAAGCGGCCCTTCGTTGGATACGATCCAAAGGGATTTGTTGGTATTTTGGGGTCCCTGCCCAGATATGAGAACAGTATTCCATAATATGAGGCTGAACCTGCACCTTGTAGAGTTGCAGGCATTGGTCCAGACTGAAATACTGTCTCGTTGTTAAGAACAGAATCAGAAAAGTATCGTCTACCCCATTCAGAGACTTTCTCCTGTGAATTCTATATTTGAGATATAAGTTCGTTTCGACTCTCGATGACATTTAGCCGAGAAATATGGTGGAAGCCGGTAGATAGGGCATCACCTGTACTATCATCCGCATAGCAATAAATGCCATTGGAATGTAACATGTCATTGATCTGCCAAAAAACTTTTGACCTATTTGCATAAATTCTCGGGAAGCCCATATTATGATGGAAGCTTTGATAGTAGCGCTTTGAGCCAAACCCGATCAAAGGCTTTCGCAATGTCCAAACTAACAGCCAATGCCTCTCCTCTCCACACAATCACCTGAGTCCAACGATGAATTTGGTACGCCAAGAGATAACCAGCCAAGCGAGCCATACTGTTTGTCGTGTTTGTCGCTTTGTAATGTCTGGCCGCCCAAGTATCGAAAGAGCTGATAATGGATTCCATTATCTTCGAGATGACGGAGGTTTTAGCAATTGGTCTGTAGTTGGAAGGATTTGAGCGGTCACCTTTTTTTGGGGATCGAGTACACTAAAGCTGTCTTCTAAGAAGCCGGGACAATGCCAGAATAGTAGGAGAACCAAAAACGACGCGTTAAGACCGGAGCCAACTCTGGAGCACACTTTTTCAACACAATAGGAGGGGTTTCGTCAGGCCCACTCGACTTTTGGATATCAAGGGCACGCAGGGCTATTTACAATGAGCGCTGATGTAACCTAATACCCGACATGATGCCCCTGCATCGTGGTATGGTCGGCGGTTTTTATCCCAAGGTCATCAAGGGTCGAGTTTGACGCAAGGAGCTTACCCAGAATCTCAGATCGTCTTTGTATTTTGCGTCGTGGGCCAACGATCCATTTTCTACTTGTAGGGATGGTAGAATGGCTTTCAAAAATACCCTTCAATAGCTTAGGCCAGAGACCAGAATTCACGGGTTCCCAAAGAAAGGCACTCGAGTCTCTCACCGATACTATTGACGTGCTGTATCTTTGCCGGATTCATCTCTCTCTTGAAGGATCTATAAGCAAGGTTGTACTCCATTTTATATGTATGTGTCCATGCATAGAAGCGAGGTAGGTCAATATTTATTTTTTACTGAACCGTCAACAAGAAAATATTAGCTAACTAGACTTTCCACGCGGCCTCGCCCGCATAAACGAGAAATTTTACGGAAACCGTACATTTTCCCGCAAAAAATAGCCTACATCTGTGCCAAATAACTTAAAAATTCATCCAGTAGATCGCGAGATACGCGCCTTCAAATAATTTTCCCGGTTTTTTCTACATTTTCCTATGTTTCTTCGCTTCTATTCGTCTAAGAGTGATAATTTATAGTTTATAGCCTTACTCGATAAATGAACCATCTAACGATGAAAGAATTTTTCAAATCGGACCAGTAGTTCCTGAGATTGACGCGTTCAAACAAACAAACTCTTTAACATTTGGCTTATATTATTTTGTCCCATTTTGGAAGTTTTGTCACTGAATTTTATCTTTTAAAAAACTATTTTGATGCAGAGGTAAATATTTGACGTTTTATGTATTTGACGAACGTCAAATATAATTACATACAAATACTTTACTAGTCATAAATGACTAGTAAAGTATTATTACTTTAACTCCAGTCAAATAATCTTAGAAATCGGTTATTAATTTTTAAATGGATAAACCGGTTTTGGTTTTATTTTGTTTACAAAACCTGACATTATCAAGATTGTTCTGAACGAATATCTATCAGACGAACGAAATGCATAAGCAAAAATTATTATAAGGAACGAGGTGTTTCCGCTACCTCTTTGCGCTGAAATTTCTTTATCAACTTCTTAGGGTATCAATGTATCTCCAAAAAATGTACCGAATTGCACCAAAAGGTTTGCTTCAAAGCAGTTGAAGCTCATAAGCGTGCAAATGTTAATAAAAAGGCAGAGGCTTTCGTATTTATAGTATATCTAATCTAGTTTGTAGTTGCCTCGTGGTGTCGCAGTGTGTACTAAGGTCACATAAAACACAAGAGTACAGCCGGTGAGATGACCGCGTCGCTTGATTTACTGCCCGGGGACTAGAGATCATCATCATCTTTACGACCTAGACCACGTTGGTTTCACCAATTAGTTTCGCTCGGGGTCCATTTTAAGAAATGAAATGACCTTCGCGGTCCACACATTTTATAAAAAAATATATTTTTAAACAAAGTGAATTAAGGATATTACAAAGGTCAAAGGTATTTATTTACATATCAATGAGAAAAGTGTAAATTTTTGTTGCTAATTATTATTATCTGTCTGAAGTTTGGAGTGAAATAATTGGTGCAAGCTATTGACATTAAACGAAGTTCATCTTCGAAAATGCTTGGTCGGTGGTCCGCGCACAATGGTCGGCGGTCCGGATGCGGACCGCGGTCCGCCATTTGGTGACCCCTGACCTAGACAATAGTTATTTATGAAGTCCTTTGTTTTCAGCTCAGTCTTTTTGCTGTCGCTGGCATAAGTTTGAAGTCGAGTAAGTTTTATACAAGTGTTCGCAAAAAGAAAATAATATCTGCAGCAACAATGTTTGAAAGTTGAAACTAACACTTTATTCAACAAAAAATGAAAAATTACTTCACACATTTTTATTTTACAAAAAAAATACGTATGGCACTCGGGGACTGCCGCGGTAAAGCTATTTTTATCAACTTATGCAATTATAATTCGCATACGTCTAATCGCATGCACACAAACACCGTGCCAAAGCCTGGCAAGTGGGCACTGGATAGCTTGAAACCAATGCCACAGCAGTCGCCAGAATCGTACATTTTTTCCGATAACGAAATTAACTAATAAAAAAAAGATTTATCCTGTACTTTCTGCACGTTAAATGCTTTATTAAAATCATTCCAGCAGTTTCGGAATGTATTCAACGCAATGCAATACACATCTTTAGTTTTGTAGTAATTTAAGCGAACTAAGAACTGATGACAACATGATCCTGATGATCATGATGACCACAAAAATTCAATGAGTGTTCAATATTCCACGGGCGTGCGGGCATAATGAGCCGGCAATGATTGCGGACGCGGCGCACATGACGTCACTGACAACGTCATTGTACCGGGCTCGCAGGTCACCTAATGAAATGGCTTTATATGGGGAAGGAATCTGGAATGGGCATTGTCCAAAAAAAATCACATGTACTTTTTATTTATTTTTTCGTTGAAATAGGGTATTTTAAGAATATAAATTAAAAAAATTTTTAATTCATGGCTAGTTTTTTTTAAATAAATTTTTAAAGTTTTCGGACCTATGACATCATCATCGGCGGCCGGCAGCATTGAATATATAAAAATTAAAAAAAAAAGAGCATTGTCAAGTATCAACAAGGTGTTAAATGAATGCAAGTTCTCTTATTTATGTGAAAACTGATTCGAGAAGCATACCAAAAGTTCAAAACGTAATGTTGGTCGAGTTTATTGCTAATTTAACGTATGGCTTCCAGTGATGACGTCATTGAAGGTCAAACTAAGGTTAAACATATTTGTTTAAAAATATAAGTAACTAATGGATAATTTTTTAATTTATATACAGAATAACGATCACTCACCTTATTCCTCGAAATGTTTTTGTAATGGGCACAATTAAAAAAAAATGGACAATCCCCATTCTTCCTACTCCTCCTATTTTCTTCTGATTAATTTCGTTGCGGGTCCCAAGACAGTTTTAGCATGATGCTCCCTTGGGCTCCCTGAGATCATATCAAAGGGTTTTCGTGGTTGGATACCGCCGCGCTGTCGATCCTAGCGACACAGGAGATACAGTGGTGGGAATGTGTGGTAGGCCAAAGGGCAAAGCCCGATTTAATGAAATGGCTTGTGAGTTGTGACATTGTACGGTTTGTGCTCCTAAAAAATAAAACTTGTGGCACTCTGGGACTGCCGCGGTAAATCTGTTGCATAGCATTTTTATCAACTTATGCAATTATAATTCGCATACGTCTAGTAGCACGCACACAAACACCTTGCCGAAGTCTGGCGAACTTAAACTAAGTTTAATGAATGTTAGGTGTTTTTCGTTACTAAATTTTTTTATACGGTAGCCGCGCTCAAAGCCCGCGATAAAAGCTATGCAAAAGTATAATGTCTATTAATTAATGAAATACCTGTACATACGTGATACGTCATGTAGAATGCATAATATTTAGTTTAAGCTCTATCTAAAGGGTGTGACAAAACATAGTGATAATAACCGTCTTGAGGGTCGAGCGCTTGGAGTCCCGCCACAAAGTGAATTTTAGCTCCTTTGCGGTGAGGGTCCCGACGCATCACCTACCGACCTTCGAGAAGGAGGAGTTCTGGCCGATTGGAATCGTCTACAGGAGGTTCCGACGATGATTTCCGAACACGTCGCGCCCCACGTCGCAGACAATACGTGTTTAGTGTTTTAGTGTTAATGTTAGTTTTTTAGCATAATTTTATGTATGTTAGTCTATAAGGTATTTATAATATGGGCCAAGATGCCTGAGTTAAATAAATAAATAAAAATAAATAATAATTTAGAGTATGCCTAAATCCCCAGTATAGAGTTCACTGTGAAAGTAGCAGCGCTAAAAGAGCAACTTTTTTTACTTTTTTTATGTGAAAACATAATATGACGATGGGGCGGTTCACAAAGAAATGGTATACTTTTATAGTGAACTCTATGCAAGGGACACATACTCACCCTAAAGTATTATACCTTTGTTTTATTACACCCTGTATATCCAACGTCGCGATCGTCTCATACTTTACTAGTTGGTGAGAGTTATTATAACTTAAATTAATAAAATTACAAAAAAATATCACAATCAGAATCAGAATTTATTTATTGCTACAATGAAGTTACAAAGGTCTTAAGATTAATTATTTGGAGCTTTCATTCTACCACATATACATGGTATGCAATATAGTCTTAAATCTAAGTACTCAATAGTCATTTTTTAGGGTTCCGTACCCAAAGGGTAAAAACGGGACCCTATTACTGAGACTTCGATGTCTGTCCGTCTGTCCGTCTGTCTGTCCGTCTGTCTCCAGGCTGTTACTCAAGAACGGTAATAGCTAGAGAGTTGAAATTTTCATAGATTATGTATTTCTGTTGCCGCTATAACAACAAATACTAAAAACAAAATAAATTAAATATTTAAGGGGGGCTCCCATACAACAAACGTAATTTTTCAAACATTTTTTGCTCGGTATCAACGATGACAACAAGTAGGCACTTGAAATTTTCACAAAAGCCTTAATTATATGTGTACTTCAATAATTATAAATAATATTTAATAATGAACAATTAATTTTATACATAACATGTCAATTTAAAATACTAAAACGAACTACAACAAATACAATAAATTAGAAATTAGTAAAAAATAATAATAATAAAAGATATATCACAATTATTCACAGGTAAGTTTACGACTCTAAGAATTCTTTTACACTGTAATAACACTTATTCATCAGCATTTTTTTTAGTTCTCTTACAGATCTATTGTATGTTAAACCTTTTAAATGTGCCGGGACCTTATTATAAATTTTAACACATATGGAGTGGCTATTTTTAAGAAAAATAGTTGTTTTGGGGATTCTTGTCTATAATTAATCTGTGTTGATTACGAAAATATTTAGTGGGGTATTGATCTAACAATTGTGTAAAAGAATTCTTATTTTTGATGAATGAATAAATTTAAACACCTCTAGAATGTACATGCACGGTAAAGGCAGAATGTTAAATTTTTTAAACACAGGCTTACAGGATTCATACGGCGGTTTTTTAGCTATTGCTCTGAGGCATTTCTTTTGAGCTATAAATGCCTTGTCTATATGTGAGGAGTTTCCCCAAATAATAAGTCCATAACTAAGAACAGTTGACACATAGCCGTGATAAGCCATTAGCGCTGCATGTTCGTTTACTGTTCTCGTAAGACTACTTAGAACAAATACAAATCTATTAATTTTATTACATACTCTATCTATGTGAGCCTGCCAATTACAATGTCTGTCTATCTGAATCCCTAAAAATAAGTTATCATGAACCTCCGTAATTTGTTGATTTTCGTAAGATAGTTGTAGTTTTAGTGGTTTTTTATTGTAATTTATGAATTGTATGTATTTCGTTTTACTAATATTTATTTGTAAATTATTTAATGTCAGCCAATCAATGATGGTCTTTAGTGTTTTGTTAATGTCAGATTCAATTTTCGTTATGTCAATTTTCTTATGTGTAAATAAAATAGAAATGTCCTCTGCGAATAATGTCAATTTATAAAGTTTAGTCAAATAGGGAATGTCATTTATATAAAAAAGAAATAATAGTGGACCTAATACCTGAGCCTTGAGGCACTCCATAACGATTAAACTTACGTCTCGATTTACAATTATTTAATTCTTTGTATATATTTATATATTATATTTCAGTATATTGTGCTCTATCACAGATAAATAATTTTATCCAAGCTAAGGCAGGCCCTCTGATTCCTAGTCGTTCTAGTTTGCTGAGGAGTATTTCATGTGATACAAATTCGAACGCCTTGGTCATATCAATAAATACTACAGTAGCATATTCTCGATTATCCATGGCATTTATGATCTGGTTCGTTAGATTGTAACAAGCTTGTAGCGTTGATTTATTTTTTTGAAAACCAAACTGTTAGTTTTTTATGGTATCATATTTTTTATAAGGCTAGTGATCCTTCTTTGCATAGCTTTCTCAAATATTTTTGAAAAAATAGGAACAAGCGTAATAGTTCTATAATTATTAAGTAATTTTTTATCACCCTTTTTGTGTACAGGCTTGATAACTGACAATTTTAATTTATCTGGAAAAGTTCCTTCACAAAATGATTGATTTATTAGATACGTTAGGATTGGGGCCAACACGTGTTCACACTTTTTTATTATTTTTGTGGATATCTCATCATGACCTACAGCATTTGTATTTTTTAGAGAGTCAATTATCTGAAGAGTTTCTTTACATGTACACGGATATAAGAAAATACATTTATTATTATGATTAGGCATGTCAAATTTTTGGTTATTAATAGAATTAGAATTTATGTCCACATTTGATGTATCAATAAAATAATTATTAAAAGCATTTGCTATTTCTTGCGGAGTATCTATTATATTCTTGTTAACATTAATTTCTTTAATAAATCTTTTGTCAATGCACTGATTAGAACATTTTTTGACAATGTTCCATGAGGCTTTGCATTTATTTTTCGAATTTTCAATATACTTGCTGTGGTAATTTTTTTCGGCGTGCCTAAAACATGTTCTTAATATTTTTGAATATTTTTATATCTATTTTTTGCTATTTCAGATTTATTCTTATAATATGTGACTTGTAACTTTCGTTTCGTTTTGCTGCTAATTTTAAGGCCTTTGGTAATCCAACTAGGTCCGGTTTTCTTATTAATAGATGTCTTAAAGCGAATGACAGGAAAGCAAAGTAAGTATAATAATAAAAAGAGATCATAAAAGTTATTAAAAGCGTCATTGTAATTATTTTTAATCAGACATTCCGAAAACGTGAGACTAGTTAAATATTTTTTAAATTTTTCAATATTCTTGTTACAATAGTCCCGTTTGAAAGTGTAAAGAAATTCAGATAAAGAGCATTTTTTTATATCTATTGGGAATGATATTTGTTGTGCCGTGTTGTGGTCTGAAAGACCTAAATGCAATAGTTCAGCTGTTACATCTGGTAAATTGCTTATGATATTATCTATTCAGGTTAAATGTCTAGTAGGGTCACTAAAGTGTATAGTCATAATATTATAATTTTTAGATATATCACGTAAGAAATTTGTTTCTCTATTATGTATTAATAAGTTTATATTAAAGTCCTCAGCTATTATAATGCGTTTGTATTTATTTTTGGTTAGTTTGTGAAGTAGCAGATCTAATTTTTGGAAGAATACAATACTGTTTGAATTTGGAGTTCTATATAAACACAGTACGATAATATTAAGTCCTAATATTTCAATTCCACAACACTCAAATACATGATCGATAGACATATCTAAATGAAGATTGTTATATTTAAATGACCAGCCTTTCCTAACAAGTATACATACACCGCCCCTTTTTTGTTTATTTTCTCTACTATAATGTGCTGCTAGTTTGAAATTATTTAGATGCAAGTTACATTCAGATCCCTTTTTAATAAAAGTTTCACTTAAACAGACAATGTCAGGTTGTTTATTAGAATTATGGAGTTGTGCAAGAGCAGTCTCCAGTAAACATCTTTTGCTGTGAAAACTAGCTATATTTTGGTGTAACAATTTAATTTGTTGTTTTTGATTTGTCTCGAAAAAAATTAGTAGTAGTCTTGAAGTAGTCTGTAATTTTTTTCTGTAATTTATTGTCAGGGTTTGTAGTAATTTTATTATTTTGAGGTATATTTAAGTTTTTATCTGAAATGTTATTTTTGTAAGTATAAGAGTTCCTATTATTTAATTGTAAATTTTTACGGAATTTTGAAAGAACGTTTAATTTTATTTTATTTTGCATGCTGTATTTTGTTCTTTTTGACTTAAAATGTAAGAAATTAGACTCATAATACGGATTATCAATAGAAGAACTAATTAATTTATATATATTCAAATTGTTAATTTTATAATATAAGTTAGAGATATTTACAAATTCGCAATTCTTAAAACTATTACACGTCATCTGAATCATATTATTCAATTTCCATTCATTAAGGTGTAGGTTACGGATAACACTAAGAATAAATATTGGAACATTTACTTTCGAAGTCGTAAGGAAACAACATAGCTCTGACATAATTTTCATTGGATTACGATCATGTTCACCTACACATAACACTATTTTATCGTTACTTGTAATGTTATATGGACAATGAGTAATGGTGGGCCCACCTCTCAATAGAAGTGAGAAACTCATGAATGAATTGGTATTTTTATACCGAATAAAACTTAGTATTACATCAAAGGTTAAAAGTCAGTACTTTCGGAGTTATACTGTCATAAAAGTGATCCCAATCCCTGCAATTAATTATCGTAGTTTACTTCAATATATTACCGAATAGTGTTAGAACCGTATTACATGTAATCATTGCTTATTTCCCGACCTGCTGCCCCCTCTACCGCGCCGCCCCGTCGCGCGTCGGCCCGAGCGCATTTGCAAATGGCGGACACCAGCCGGCCAGTCAGTGATGCGCCTGCGCTAGTCGTCGCCAGACTGTTTTGTGTTTTGTTTCGAGCCATCGTTATCTGTTTTGTATACCTTTTGACCCGGCTATTCCTTGGACACTGACTGTTGTTATTTAATCGTTGACCCCGGTTTTGTTTAATGGACTACTGAATTGCATCGCGACTGATTTTGTGGAAAATGGAACAACATCGTAACTGTGTTGTGTGTAGACGCGGGTTATATCATAATAGATATCACCGTCATATTTTGACTGAAGATCTTCCGCAAACACGACCGCATTTTGCAAGACTCATTCAACAAAATGCGATATTGGAGGTTAGTAACAAAAAAAATTCAATTGGTGTATTTGGCTGTTAGAAACACACACGTGTGTTTTTAGTTAATGAAAAGTGTTGTAGCGTTTCAACGCCAGTGTTGAATCACGTGACTTAGCATTGGCGTTAGCACTAGAACATAGTGTCTAAACACACTAGGCTGAATTACGCCGGCGTAAGTTCCGCCGCAAATGTCAAACGCATACAAATACGCATCGAATAGTGTGTCGTCTCTCGCGTTCCGCCCGTATTTTGTATGAGTTTGAAACGCGGCGGAATTTACGCCGGCGTAATTCAGCCTAGTGTGTTTAGAGCCATAGGGTGTGTGTTTGTTTTTAGCAGCCGAAGTGTAGTAGTATAGTGAAGTATCTACTGAATAAATAATAGTACAGGCCGTTTCATCATCTTGAACCTGTCAAACCGGTTCTATCGCATTCTCGCGCGCAGGACACTTACGAGCGAAAAAGAGATAGAAACACTTTGATTGGGTTAAGAAGTTTGGGAAGATCTGTACGCATCTCGTAAACTGAACACGATCGATACAGAACATACAGGTAGCTTTTGTATTTTCAGTTTGAATTCAACAATACGAGAGCAGTATGTCATCGATGTTGGCAGAGAATCCATGTTGAGCTTGCCGCTCAGCCAGCTCATGCCGTTCAGCCAGATCTTGGGGTTCAGCCGGAACCTGCCGTTCAGCCGGAACCTGCCGTTCAGCTGGAACCTGCCGTTCAGCCGGAACCTGCCGTTCAGCCGGAACCTCCCGCAGAGCTAGACTCTGTCATTCATATGAATCAATATTTTAGAGCCCCAAATACTGCTAGACATTGTTTATTTAACTATTGTCAAAATGGAGACCGTCATCGTATTCCGGAGATGATAAAAACATTTTTGCTTTGCGAGTATAAACTATATGTGCCTGAACATGCCCGTATTTGTCAACATCATCTTCGAGGAAATGATTGGGATACCTTACTAGATTTCTGTAATGTTTCCCATGATTTTAATGCTGATCAAATGACAAATCTTTGTAATATGTTAATAAGAGCTGCTCGCCGGCCACATAGGTTAGACTTTGAAGATGAAAATGCTTTAAGCGATGATGAAATGCATTTTTGGATTGGTCGTGATAGAAATCAATTCCGATTGATTCTCGAACAGACTCCATCTTTGGCTGAAAGATGCAAGCGGCCAAAAACAGCTTTAGGCATATATTTATGCAAGCTGAGAACTGGAGAACCAAATGAAAGGTTGGCAACTCTTTTCGCTATGACACGACGTACACTCGAAAAAATATTAAAGATTGCACGGGAATGTCTTTTAAACGAGTATAGTTCTCAGCACCTAGGCTTAAATCACATGACAAGAAATGAAGTGATACAGAGAAACCTATTGCTTCCAAGGGGAATATTCGGCAATGATCAAAATACTCAGGCTATCCTTATATGTGATGGAACGTATATATATATATACAGAAGAGTTCCAACTTCCTCTTCCAGAGACAATCGTATAGTCTACATAAATTCAGAAATCTCCTAAAGCCATTCATCCTTGTATGCACAGATGGGTACATTTTGGATGTTTGGGAACCGTTTGCTGCAACCGAATCGGACGCTACAATTATGAGCAATGTTCTCAAAAGAGTAGATCATCCGTTACATTGGTTTTTGGAAGAGAATGATGTCTTCATATTAGACAGAGGCTTTCGGGACTGTATAGGAGATCTACAATCATGCGGTTATGAAGCGTATTTGCCACCATCCAAAGACCGACGGGCAACTCAATTAACCACTGACCAGGCCAATAAATCGCGATTGGTTACTATATGCCGTTGGCCGGTAGAAATTGTTAATGGTCGCTTTAAGCGCGATTTCAAGCTTCTGCGCCAAAGCTATTTTAATAAAACCGTCCATAATATGATTACCGATTTTAAAATAGCATCTGCAATTCTAAATCATTTTCATATCCCTATAAACGACCACAGACAAGCAGATGTTTTCCTGGGTTTGATTAACGCAAGGCTCCAAGTTGACAACCTCTTGTTTAACTATGTGGAAGGTAATAATTTGAATAGACGCAGAGTGAACTTCGAACGAATTGATGCAAACCTACAAGTTCATGATTTTCCTGAAATAACAGAAGACGACATCATGTTTCTTGCTTTGGGTTCCTACCATATGAAGTTAGCGAAATCATATTGTGGTGAACATCTTCGAGACGGTTTATACGTAATAGAAATCTACAGAGAAAACGAATTGGCCGACCTTATAGAATATAATATAACCGCTGAAAATGTGTGGTTGCTGCGTGGAAGGATACAGTCACGCCACGTAAGAGCAAAAATATATTACTGCTATATATTAATTGATCGAAACCAAGTTGGAAGAAACGCGATAACACAATATTATTGTACTTGCTTGACCGGACGGCGAACTGTAGGTACTTGCGCTCATATAATATCTTTGATTTGGTACCTAGGAGTTGGGAGATATCAACCATTCCTGGCCCCCGCGGCTTTTTTAAACGATGTAATTGTTATCGATGTACAGGGCGACGAATAAATCTTATTTTTAAAGTGAAATACGTGTATTATTACCATTGTACCTTATAAAAATCCATAAATAATAAGTTAGATTAAAATACTTTAAGACGCCGAAAGTACTAACATTTGACCATAGTTGTAATAATAAATTATGTTCCGCTTAAAAAGCCCTATGCAATGGTATATCACATGTTACTATTGCGGGGTGGGCCCAGACTCCATACATTTGTTTCCCATTGTCCAAATACAGTCTTTATAATTTCTTCCGTAGACGCTCCAATTTTCAAAAACGATACAATTTCAAGCTTTTCATAATTATTGTTTTGTCTTGTTTTCCTCAGCGTATTTGCTAAACCTCTGCATTGATGTCCTCCAAATATGTAAATAGTATTTTTAGACTTTAACTTGTTGCAATGGAGAGTTTGAATAAGTCTCTGTCTGGACCTCTTTATGATTACATTCTTTTGTTTTAACGCTGATCTTGAAAGGTGTTATTATTTTATTAGTAGGCTCTCTTGACAATTTTTTTTGCTGCTTTATTCTTTTTAGAAGACCGAATGCTGCTATTTCTACTTGGTTTTGAAGAGCACGGACTAGCACATAGTAATTTTAGTGACTCTACTTGTTGGTTTAAGCGTATTATTTCTTTCTTGAGGCTGTTATTCTCAATAATAGTATTATCTAATTCATTCTGTGTGCTCTCTAATAAGGACGTTAGATTTTTTACTTTGTTTTGCATACTTGTCATGTTCTCAGGTTCTAACATAGATAGATCAAGACTTTTGTGTAATAGCTCAGAGTTAGATGAACAACTTGACAAACTGAGGTACTCATTATTATTTTGATTAAGTGATTCAAATGATTTAGAATGGAACAATTTTTTTAGTCTGATCGCCACATAATTCGGACTATCCATTTTACTAATATTGAACTTCTATTGTAGTTGACGATTATAATCTTGCTGTAGCGCCCTCTGTTGGCTGATAGGAGTACTAATATTATGTTTTTATGTCGAATACTAAACAGAATTAGTGTGAATACAGTATAAATCTTCCTTTCCTTTTTGCGACATATTATTATGCATCAATAATTCGTTTAAGTAGTATTTTCTTTGAAAAAGTTTTTGTCACTTGCCGGATAGCTGGGATCGAACCTGGTTTCATACGTTATAATAAACTACTGGAGCATTACGTCAACCAGTGCGTTACGTAGTTGTGCAAATTTTTCAGTCTGTTTCTGCTTAATTTATTCGTTAACAATAATTTAGTCTTTAGGGTAGACTTAAATTAGGATAGTTCTTTGTTCTTTTTACTTTTATTAAAAAATGCTTGTTAGTCACTTTTGGCACTGGAATGTTAATATTTTCATTGAAGACACTTCTTAGGCACTGGCACAAATTTGATTCTTATAATTAATTATAGTTTTTGTTATTTTGTCAAGTTTATTTTGTTTGGTGTTCATTAAGTAAAAAACACAGATGCACTTAATTTTTCACAAAGATAACGTTTCCACTTATGTATTGTCACTATATATACATATTGTTTTTTAATGCACTTATTGTTAAAAAGTTTTTATTTATATTTTTTTGCAATTTTTTTCGCGGAGCTGACGTGAATCGTGTCAACTAGCGACATCTACTTTTAAATGAAATATCACAAATTTATAATCACTTTGTTAAGAGTACCTAACTAAAATGTTGGCTAGCTCAGGCTTATCACAAAATATACTATAAGTACGTTTTGTAAAAACCTAAAATAAAATAATATTATATTATCAGCTCAAAATAAGTTATGTAATAACTAATATATTATTATCTACTTATACATATAATGAAACTGTAGAAATGAAAATTCTGTACATTAAAGATATTCAAAAAATAATAAGCGGGGGGTGTCACTACATCGCTATAGAAGCCAAAAATGTGGTTAGTTTTTTTGTCTGTCTGTCTGTCTGTATGTTTGTTCCACTATCATACGAAAACTACTGATCCGATTTGAATGCGGTTTTCGCAGATATATTTGTCTTCTTCCAACTTAACATCTGGTGTATAAAAAATTTTCTCCCCACCCCTCTAAGGGGACGAAAGAGGGGGTCAGATTTTGTATCAAACTTTTTCTTTAAGACAAAAACTACTGATCCGATTTGCATGCGGTTTTCGCAAATATATTTGTCTACTTCCAACTCAAAATCTGGTGTATAAAAATCTCC
The DNA here is from genome assembly GCA_963422495.1 of Polyommatus iphigenia. Classification (NCBI taxonomy): domain Eukaryota; kingdom Metazoa; phylum Arthropoda; class Insecta; order Lepidoptera; family Lycaenidae; genus Polyommatus; species Polyommatus iphigenia. The sequence continues at coordinate 12,762,144 of OY730181.1, read as the reverse complement.
CCCCCACCCCTCTTAGGAGACAAAAGAGGGGGTAAGATTTTGTATCAACTGATGAAGAAGAAATACTTTAAATGGCAAAACAACGTTTGCCGGGACAGCTAGTAACATATAAACCAAGAGAGCCCATGTTCATTTAATACTCTATCTCTTGGTCTATTCGTCACTCTGTACATAATATGTGTTACGGTCAAACTTCTTATCCTGTTCATTTTGTAAAATGGCTGGCTCTCCTGTTCTAATTAAAAAAGCAAGTTTTGAGGTCAACCTCAGACATTCTGTAGTCTAAGAGGTCAACTTTCAGACCACAGAAGGCTCGCATACAATAAGTGAAGTATTCTTCATGTCTAATGATGTAACATTTGCCTCAGTCACTTTTATTTAGTCTTGATAATACTTGTAATTAACAATCTTTATAACAGCTAAGTTCGATAATTAAAAAGTGTGCTATGTTTTGAAATGAGTATCGGTCATAGGGAAAAACGATGGTTATGTTATTACAAGGATTGGCGCATGGAGGACAGTGTCAGGAAGTCGTGAATTGTATGTGAATAAGGCATTTCCACCGGAGCTGAGCTAAGCTGCGTTGCGAGGAATGTGTTTTACAAGAACCAATAAAATCGTTGCGCTGAAAGTGGTCAGGCAAATGAAGCGTTTCTATTGGTTCTTAAAAACACATTCCTCGCAACGCAGTTTAGCTCAGCTCCGGTGGAAATGCAGCTTAAGGTATCACTTGAAATAGTACCAGGGAGTGTAGAAACATGTGTGAATATTTAACCGACTTATAACCGTATGTATGTAATATTTCCAGAGCAGCCCAATTTTCGTATATGTTAGTCTTAGATATCAGCGTCTGAACAAATGTGCCTCAGAAGTGTGTGTATGTATGTATGTATGTAAGTATGTATGTATGTTTTTACGTTTGTGTTCGCATATATCTGGAACTACCATTCCGATTTTAGTAATTCTTTTTTTGTTGTACTTAGTATTGTTCTCTCTCTTCTTAGGTAATAGTGCAAGTTTCATCAAAATCGATTCAGTAGTTTTGGAGATAGGTAGTTTTAATTCTCAATTACGTACAACTTTGAAGTCGGTAAAATACAGTTATTATTCACAATATCATTTTGATGTTGATTGTGGCTACGAATTAAGATTAAGTTTTTTTTTTCTAAATTCGCCATAAAGTTCATAACAATAACGATCGTAATTAGTCATTACTAATTACTAAGACAACTGGACAGAGCTTTCACACCACATCCATGATTAATTGATTACCTAGTCTCATGCATGAAAGCCTGATTTCGTAGTTGCCCCACAACACATATACACAGGAGAATCGTCCCCGGCTTAATTGGGTTAGGCTGATAATCATCGGCCACTTGAATTTATGGCCATCGACAGTGGCCATTATACCCCAACTGTAATAGAGATTACACCTGAAATAACTAATTACACTATTACAGCTAATGCGAAAAATAATTTCGTTAATGTACTAGGGCAACATGAGTTTGTTAGAGTATTACTGGATTACTGTGATTATTTTGAGCTTAACATCCATATTGTGACTATATCAGGTAAAGATTGAAAAACATTCGACAATCGAAAGATTAAGCAAGATGCCTTTAGTTAAAATATGAGTAAACCCAACCGGAAATAATTAATACTAATAACTAGTAACGTTCTACAAGGTCCATTTATCGCCTCAGAACCGTACATTCTGGGATAAAAACTATCTTATTCTTTTCAGAGATGCAAATTACCTCCCTGCCAAGTTTATTACGAATCGGTTCGGTGGACTTTGGCATCCATACCTTTATTATAAATGCGAAAGTGTTTGCTGTCTGTGTGTCTGTTACCTCTTCTTTTCACTTCACTTCACTTCACTTCATTATTATTATTATTATTAAGGATTTCCAGACTTCAAAATTCTTCACCCTTCTTTCACCAAAATCGGGTAAAACTTCTGGAACCTTCAAGAGTGTATTGTGGTCAGTAAATAATTCCGTTCGTTAAAACTTGTCCCCTTGGCGCCGGGTGGGTTTGTCCCCTCGCTGCGCGGGCAAATTTTTGATGGCCCCAAACTTGAGACCTCCAAAAATGGGATAACTTTTAATAAGAATATTAGTCCGGATATCGCGGGGTTTGTCGAAGAATTTTAATTACGCCGAAACGAGGTTACGTGTTGGTGCTGCGAGCCGGATAACATTTGAGGAGTAAAGGAGGGATTAGAAGAATTTACAGAAGCTCACTTATAATAATGTTACTTCTTTGACTTTAATTTAATTTAACAACAACATATTTTATAAGAAGAAAAAATTAATAATTAAAAATCAAGTACTAGAAAGGATAAGGTCCAAATTGGGCTAATTTTAAAAGTGCCGTCCAACGCAAATAAACCCATTATTTAAATAGAACATAATCTAAGGAATATTTTTTATTATTACACCAAAGTTCTAAGTCAAGTCTCCGAGTTGTTATTCAAGGTCAAACTTTTTTATAACATATGTAATAAAACTTATTATATTAATTAAAAGAAATAAGTAATCGATCCCAACGTCCCTATCCGAGTCATTGAACAGATTAGATGCCAAATACCTACAAATGATTTGGAAAAATTCACAGGAAGAGGGAACCTCTACGTGCTTGGGGCTTGCAGGGTACAACTCATTGCTTACTTGGAAATTGGAATACTATAGGCAAATGCCGTGCGTACCCTAAGCACGTAGAGTATCCCTAGTAGAGAGCCGTAGTAGAGAGCCTTAGCTCTCCAAAGCAGCCTTAGCTCTCCGAAGCAGCCTTAGCTCTCCAAAGCAGCCTTAGCTCTCCAAAGCAGCCTTAGCTCTCCAAAGCAGCCTTAGCACTACAAAGCAGCTTTAGCTCTCCGATTACTCCCCTAAGCAGCCTTAGCTCTCCAAAGCTGCCTTAGCACTACAAAGCAGCCTTAGCTCTCGGATTAGTCCCCAAAGCAGACTTAGCCTTCCGATTAGTCCCCTAAGCAGCCTTAGCTCTCTGATTAGTCCCCTAAGCAGCCTTAGCTCTCCAAAGCAGTCTTAGCTCTCCGATTAGTTGCCTATGCAGCCTTAGCTTTCCAAAGCAGCCTTAGCTCTCCGATTAGTCCCCTAAGCAGCCTTAGCTCTCCAAAGCAGCCTTAGCTCTCCGATTAGTCCCCTAAGCAGCCTTAGCTCTCCGATTAGTCCCCTAAGCAGCCTTAGCTCTCCGATTAGTCGCCTATGCAGCCTTAGCTCTCCGATTAGTCCCCAAAGCAGCCTTAGCTCTCCAAAGTAGCCACAGCTCTCCAAAGTAGCCTTGCACGTAGAGTATCCCCCTTCCTTTGAATATTTCCAAATCGTTTGTAGGTATTTGGCTTCTAATCTGTTCTATGACTCGGATAGGGACGTTGGGATCGATTACTTATTGCTTTTAATTAATAAAATAAGTTTTATTACATAATATTATGTTATAAAAAAAGTTTGACCTTGAATAACAACTCGGAGACTTGACTTAGAACTTTGGTGTAATAATAAAAATTATTCCTTAGATTATGTTCTATTTAAATAATGGGTTTATTTGTGTTGACCGGCACTTTTAAAATTAGCCCAAAATTGTATGGACGTTGGATCTTGTCCTTTTACAAAACAAATTGATTCATATTATAGACTTAGAAACTGGACTGATTTAGAAAAGCTCTTATATAGAAAGCTGACATATCCACAAATAGGATGTAATAAGCTACTTTTTTCGGCGAAAAAACTAAGTTCCTGCTTGATGCCATGCTTATTGTTGCGAGTTACATTAGCCGGTTAAGTGCAGCATTAAATTCACGTCAGCAATCGCAAATTCCTAGATTTTAATAATATTCTGTAATTATAATATAATCACCATTATTCCTTGTATAAAAATATAATAATATAAAATGTGTTCAAACCCCAGTTTTAAAACCACACGTAAAAAGCTTTTTAACCTACATAAGTTTAACAATCAGTTTGTTACAAAGTCTAAACGTTTGCCATTACTCGCGAGTAAAAAGTTGTCAACTGCCATCGATATACAATCTTTATTTCATTTCATTTTCATTTCATTTTTTTTTCATGTGAAGTGAAGATGATGGATCTATTTTGACTCCTTCTTAACATCCCACATCATCCCAATGCTTCTCAAGAATTTCCCTTGTGATAGAGTATTCGTAGCGTCAAAGGTTTGTTTCTGCTTTGTTGTAAAGCAAGATAGTAAAGCAGGAGATAAGGATGTTGTCTCACCCTTGCCCGCATGTATACTCGTAAGTTTCATAAATTAGATAGCTCAAATATGGTTTCAGTTACTGCCAAAAGCTTTAGAAAATTGCTAACCTCGTAATCAACTCAAAACACGCCTGGATGTGTATTCCGTAGGACCATTTTTAACTCAGTTACTCTTCCATTGTGTAATATTTCGATGTCAACTTCCCATACGCGGTGTATTAAAAACTCGGTGAAAGTATTTCACGAGCCGTCGCCCCTAATTGGTTTGGAGTTTCAAGTGGTAACTTGGTAGACATTCTGTATACTTAGCGATAAAAGAATTTCACTTTGTTGTTAAAGTGTTGTGTCTTACATATGAGCGTATTGTTAAAAAATATGTATGCGTAAAATGATTATTTTCACGCTATAGGTTACACCACACTGACCTCCATTATACAAGTATGATACCCACCTGCTTTTTGTGCCTATTTGAAGCGGAATCAGCGCCCCCAACGCAGGGGAAGAGAACTAAATTTGACGTAACCACAACCAATAACAACAGTTGTCATCACTAGTATTGGTTCTAAGTACTCTCACTACTGCTATCAGCGCCAATATGGCGGCTTTCAAACGTTATGTTTACGTCAGATTTAGTTCTCTTCCCCCGCATTGGGGGCGCTGATTCCGCTTCAAATAGGCACAAAAAATAGCTGTCATTTCAAAGTACTTGTATAATGGAGGTCAGTGCAGCACCAGTATAGACAGTAAGTACACAAAAATTTTTGTTCGACGTTTGACAACGTTTCTGTCAATATTCTGATATGAAGTGTGCAACATGTCGGATTTTGATTACGTGTTAGTAGCGCCCTCTGCTCCGATCTTTACGAAATAATTCTCTACTGCCTAAAACTGCAGGCATGAAAACAGTAGACGTGCGAAAGAATAGAAATACTGATAGACACACGGACAGTGCGACAGATTTTAGATGATAGATGTCAAGCCGTCAATTTGTTTATTCTTCTGTATTTTTTTTTATAAAATAAGGGGGCAAACGGGCAAACGGGTCACCTGATGGAAAGCAACTACCGTCGCCCATGGACACTCGCAACATCAGAAGAACTGCAGGTGCGTTGCCGGTATTGTATAAGAATTTCTTTCTATGGCGACCTTATTTTCCTGTTCTGAGATGGCGACCATGTTAAGTGTGCTCAGGACCGTCACTTACCGTTAAGATATAAATTGGATAGAATATTATGTAGGTACTATCAAATAATTTGATTCATAGGCAGATGGCGGACCTACGTAATTTGGTCGTACTATGTTATCACAGGCGACATAGACTAACATTGAGTTAACGTAAAACGACCAAGTGACATGGCTCCGCCTATGAATCTATTTCTTCGATGATACGTATGTACTATAACTAGCTATTTGACCGAGTTTTGCTCGGTTTTCGGAATAAAATGACATTTTCTAAAAATTATTCCTAGCTAGATCGATTTATCGCCCCCGAAACCCCCTATATACTAAATTTCATGAAAATCGTTGGAGCCGATTTCGAGATTCCAATTATATATCTTATATTTACAAGAATTGATCATAGATATATTAGGGTAAATACGAGTAAGACAGGCAAATGGAATGTACGGATTGGAACTACTGATTTAATTCATGAAGCCCCAAGCGGCCACATCCGGCCGCGATAACAATGAAAAAGCTATTGTGTCTCGTTTTGCCACGACTGATGGGTTAAAGTAATTCCTACGAAACCCTAGGAAGATTTTGTAAAAGTTATCAGCTTAAATAAAACTCAATTAAAATTTTAAATTGATTTTACCAAACGTTTTATGAAAGCCAATTTCTACTCAAGTATTCTTCAAAATTGGACGGACGTGAAATCTCTTAGAACATTTAAACAATGCTTTCTGAGTGACTCTACTCCAATAAAAAAAAAATAGTATATTATATTCCGCGAAATATTACGAAATAATGCCATATTACGCGGAATATTGCTAAAAATAATAATTAATAATAACTAGCTATCCCGGTGAACTTCGTGCCACTTTAAAACCTTCCTTGGACTTCTACGAATATTTTAATACTAAAATCAGCCCAATCCGTTCAGCCGTTTTCGAGTTTTAGCGCGACTAACACATTTGAAAATCCATTTTTATGTATAAGAAGAAGATATAATAAATTTTAAGCTATGGTTTTCCGCAGCGTACCGCCTCACTTTTGTAACTATTATCTACAATAGTATTTGAGGTATCGTGAAAAATAGATAAAAGATAAAAATGAAAGTTAATTGTTGGAGACCAGACGGTAACTTACAAACTTTGTGATCTGTGCAATTAAGTTCGACAGTCGACTCAATAAGGTATTCGTTTGAGAATAGTTTTGTTTGTTAACTAAGAAACCGCTCTTATTCTTCTGCTCTATAAAAATATTGGCTGATACGCTCTCAGCATTAAGATCTTGAAAGCTTCTTAAGAGCGATCTTAAGAGATGATCTCTAATTTCTTGGTTGACATCAAGATCGTTTAACACCTTATATTTCAATGATTTGCCCATTAACCGATCATTAAGCTGCCTAAGCAGCTGTATTTGAACAAGTTTTTCTCGGCAACATTGTATTTAATGGGTTCTAGCCGGTCAGGGTTTTAGGTCAAGCTGTACCGATGCTAATATCGATTTTTGTTTAATAATAAACTAGATTTTTCCTGTGACTAACATGCCAATTTATAATATAAAAGTTTTGTCACTCTCTCCATGGCGTATCGAATTTAATTTCGCCCAATTTATCATATTTTGCCTGCTAACGTTTTCATCAAAATGAAACACAATTTTCGCTCAGCGAAACTGGAGGGGGAATCGGCTCATGTGTGCAATATATTATTCTAATAGCAATTTTTTTTTATGAAATAAGGGAGCAAACGGGTCACCTGATGGAAAGCAACTACCGTCGCCCATGGACACTCGCAACATCAGAAGAGCAGCAGGTGCGTTACCGGCCTTTTAAGAGGGAATACGCTCTTTTTTTGAAGGTTTGCAGGTCGTATAGGTCCGGAAATACTGCTAGTGACAGTTTGTTCCAGAGTTTTACAGCTGATAGCAATCTACCAAAAAGATCCGCCTGATCACTGATCTACCAACAGTATATTATCCTGTATGAGCACCCGCCCAGCTCACTCTTCACCACACCGAAGAGATCTAAAAATTAAACACTATGCCGAGTTAAAGTAGTGCGCAACATATTATAAGGCTAAAAGTCGACCTGATGGTAAAATTTCCTGTACATAAACGATTTAACTACATAACTGAAATATTTGCAACTGGCGCTGTATGAATTAGATATTCACAAATGCATTTGAATAATACATGACATGCTCTTGTTGGCTGCTGTACGCGTGTAGCTCTAGCTAGTTATCCGTTATGTAACTGTACACAACATTCGTTAGGTAATTTTAATTGAATAAGGTTTGTTGGATATTTCGAGGATATAATATCTTATAACTAGCTGACCCGACAAGATTTTTCTGCTATATTCATTGCAAGAATATGATTAAGAGCCACAAATGGAGATCTTACAAGAGGGCGAGGAGTACAATAATAATTGAGACGTTATTTTAACAACTCTTTTTAGAACCTCTAATTTTTAGACAAACATCGATAGTGCGATTCAGTCGTTCATTGGTCCGCTATAACGCTGTTTTGTATTATGCAAAATAAATGATAGTCAGGCAAACTCGATTCGCACACAAAATTTCATAAAAATCGGTTCAGCCGTTTCAGAATATTTTGCTAACATCGCGACATGACAAATTTTATATATTTAAAAGATGTACATTGTACAGTTTATATTATGTAGAGTGTTCTACGTGGCTGAGTTTCTGTTAAAAATAATATTTAAACGTATATTATTAAATAAAGGTAAAAAAAATCTTTGCGCGATTCCAGCTTTCTCAAACAAGTTAAAACACAACAATTAGGAATACATAAGTTAAGCGCGATCTCACAAGCAGGTTACTAGAATTGCCTACTTACCAACAACTACAAAACCTCCCTTCCCCCTACGAATGGAATTCCTGTGCAAAGTAAACTCATTACAACAAGGCTTTTCTTTCGTGGGAAAATAATCAGACGGAGATGAACGCTGCGTGATTTTAAGCTCTATTTCTTCTATTTAAAGATGCATTTACAATGTAGGTTAAACCAGGAAAGTCAAGTAATTAAAGAAGGAAAAAAATGTGTAAAATAAATTTTTGATTACTGATCAAGACCACGTCCGATTAAAATCGTCCCCCTGAATGCTTCTATTGAAGACTTGAGAGAACATTGTTTTAAATAAGTTTTACCGTTCTACCCGACTGTAGTGAAGCGGGGGGTAATGATTTTTGCAGGCTCCTGTGTGTTTGTTAACCTGTAGCGCCTAAGCTACTATTCCGATTTTTAATTTCAAAGTATAAACAGAAACCTAAAAATCCAATAAACATAATAACATACAAAATGTTGTATGTTATTATGTTATATGTATAGTTTTTGGAAATTTGAGCCTTTGTAATGACAAAGGCTCAAATTTCCAAAAACTGTTTGTTTGTTATTGTCTCACACAAAAACATTACACTTCTAAAAAGCTGAACCGATTAAGATTAAATTTGGCATGAATATACTTTGAGTCCTTGGAGAAGACGTGGAATAGTTTTTGTGGTGGCAAAATACACCGTTCCCACGTAACACACAAATTTAGACGCAATGAAATGCACTGATATCTAGTTGGTTATACTTGACATTTGCTAACGACCAGTTTTTACTCCGCCGCAGTCCAACTATCTAACATTAATTTAACAAGTGCTACAGTTACTAACTAGTAACTGTTAGCAGTTGTACGTAACCAGGATTTCAGAAATTGATATTAGTTATTACAAATTTTAGAGTTATGTTATATTCATTATTTGTTTGGAATTTTTATGGAAGCTTTGATAGTTTTTGTCGGTAAAAAATTAAATTCACAATATTGCTTTAAACTGTTTCAGCAAAATTGAAACTGGCAAATTTTTTACATTAAGAGGGCGACTAACCCAAAAAATCAAACATCGTCCTTCTCTCTTCACACTCACGCCCGTCTTTCATATTATGCCAGGTGAGAAAGGACGACGCGGATTCATCGCCGAATTAGTTTTTTCTCAATAACTCAATAAATATACAACATTTTAAAAATCCGCTAGGTCGATTTCTCAATGATAGAATTTTATACAAGGTATTAAAATAGTAACTTAGTTCAATGCACGGTTATGGCAATAAATGAGAAATTCGTGAAAGCTAGATGCATATTTGTGAATTTTTTCTATCGAGAAAGTTTTGAGATATCGTATTTTTGCTCAGATTGAATTCTTGGAAATATAATGTAGTATTTAATTTTAGAAAATGAAACGATTCGGGGCTTATTTTCAAGAATAAAAATGAATTATAAAATCGAACATTTTGGGTTAGTCGCCCCGTTAATAGGAATAGTATAATATGTACAAAGATTAAGATAATTCATGCTTAAATTAGTCACTGTAAATGTCTTTTTATAAGTAAGTTTCAAAATTGATTTTAATCGTATTATAATAACAATAAAATTGTGTAATACTATATGAAATATCAACATAATAGACTGAGTTTAAAATATTTATTTAAAGTTAAGAATTATCCTAACTCAGCGACATTGTGTCAAATCTGAGTTTCGGTTGAAAGGAAATACTTTATGTGATTATAAGATGTTGTCTTAGTCCTGCCGGGCTTACCCGCTGTAAGCCTTAAACTTTATATAAACATTATTTTTGGGTTACCCAGTGGGTAAAGCCTGATCAAAACTCTGTGTGTCTGTCAGGATGTTTTATCTCATGAATTATTATTGCTACACATAATTATTTTCTTCTAGTGCTTTAAGCGATCGTCTGTTGTTCGACACAACAGACGATCGCTGGAGTAAACTTACTCTGGAATGGAGACCAAGGCTGGGAAATCAGGGTGTACCGTGTAGGTCGACCTCCAACTAGGTGGGACTACGATCTCCGTTTAGTTGCGGGTCCATGTTGGATGCGAGTAGCGGGAGATCGGCCATCTTGGCGTTCATTGAGAGAGCCCTATGTCCAGCAGTGGACGAATGTAGGCTGATATGATGATATATTATGACGAGTGCTTTATAGGCCTGTTTCACCACTTCCTGGTAAGTGCCGGATAAGCTATCCACAACTTATCAGGAAGTGGTAAAACTCTTCCTCTCGAAAGGGGGGAGGCGAATAGTTTTTAACTCGCAAAACTTGAGACTACCGCGATGCAAATAAATTTCGGAGAAATTGCGAAGAAGGCTGTATTCCATAAAAAAACTCAATATTGTTTTTTTATATTTTCTGAACGTCGGAACTAAGCTGCCTACCACCGATTCGGGAAATAGCCCGGCGAGAAGAACAACAAATGAAATAGATGCAACAACTCCTGATATTTCTCGGAGCTATTCCGGGATTAGGTATATATGAGTTTTTTTACAAAAATAAGTCCCTCGTCACGCCATATATTTGACAATTTTCGTGAACACACGTACACGAACACAATAAAGTATCCGCTGGGGCGACGCGAACGTGCGTCAGATACGTGCCAATACACGAAAGGTCTGCTAGCTATTTCAACTTTTTTATAAAACTGCCTACAGTATGTATCTGAATAAGAAATATATATAATATATATAACTCAAAGGTGACTGGCTGACTGACTGACTGACATAGTGATCTATCAACGCACAGCCAAACCACTGGACGGGTCGGGCTGAAATTTGGCATGCAGGTAGATGTTATGACGTAGGCATCCGCTAAGAAAGGATTTTGATCAATCTACCCCAAGGGGATAAAATAGGGGATGAAATTTGTATGAAACTTTGTCAATTTTAAACCGATCGGGCTGAGACTTTGATACCTAGTCAATAATAATACTTCTTAACGCGAGCGAAGCCGTGAGTAAAAGCTAGTATAATAAAAAAGTGTGTCAGCTCCGACGCACGACTGGAGTTTACTCCTTAAGTACGAGTATAGCAATATAAATACATCGACACTGATAGAAACAAACAAGCCCAATAACATATAGTATATAGGTATAGTCGCCTATACAGCATACCATATGTACGTCTTAATCATAAAGTTAATATACCTATCGGAATAAAATATTATATAATAATATTAAAAAAAAAACAAAAAAAAATTATATAATAATATAATTATATAATAATATAATATAATATTCCCATAGGTATATTACCTTTATGGTCTTAATACACTCACAGCCAAATTAGAAAGTTGCGCACTAAAGGTGCGCACCAAAAACGTGACACAATTTTTCGTTACTTGTTAGTAGGTTTTACCCCTCGGATTTTTCTCATACCGGGCGCCTTATATATGAAAATCGATTCTAAGGAGTAAACTCCAATAAACATGGCATGCCAAAGTGGAAATAATGACCTTAGCAAAATATGCGTAATTTTAGATGAACTTAACGAAAAAATATAATATTTCAACCTGTATCGGGAAAACAAAAGAAAACTTTTCGTTATTGGCAATAGTTAACACATATTTTGTTTTAGGGTACCTACTGCTACTTGTTGGGGTGTTTTATACATATTTTCAAAGGTGCTTGGAAATGTGAAAACAGTATAATATTTTTATCATTTATTTTTTGGTGTAACGATACGTAATTAAATTTGGTCTTTCAGTGCGGGATAACATAATACATACATAGAAGTTAGTACACAGTTTTTATCTCGGTGAGTTGTACGATTCAAACGCAATTTACGAATAACGCCACAACGTAGTATCTGGCATCATCTCTTTATTTATGAATACCTGGTATCCCTACATCTTCGATTATGTCTACGGGGAGTCCCTTATCGGTCGCTGCGTGAGACGCAACACATCCCACAATTTACAACACAACACGCTATCCCACTATCCCACGCCACCCCATATATCAGAATAGGAATATACACCCCATCCCCCATAAGATGTGAATGTTCACCACAAATATCTATTGGATCATCAAAGCATAGGGTTGGAAAACGCGGGATTGTCCTTTGGGTTTGGAAATCGTTTTCCTCAATATACACGTGTGATTTCGGGTCGGGAAACACCAAAACGTAAGGAACCGCTGCACTAAATGGGAAAAAATGTCTGTGTAAAGCATTTCACCCTAAAATCGCTGAAACACACGACTAAAACATTGGTTACAATAAGGTATGGGATAATGTATATTCCGCAGAACTTTTTAGAATAGGAACTTTTCATTACTTTATAGATATACGGTCAATGGCAAACGAATTTGTTTGCGAGAAAATTCACCGGCAGTATGTAATCATAATAAATTCTACGCAACGCTATGCAGCAAGATGCAGCTAAAAAATCTCACCCTTGCTTGCAATGAAAAGTACACCTTTTTGTGTAAAAGATAAAGTTAAATTTCCAAACGCTGCCTAACGCGGTGTCTACGTATGACATAACCCTTAATGCTTACCCGCAGGCCGAAGTGAATAATATAACTTTCACGTAGTAAAATTATGACAGGAATATAATATTATTATTATGGAAAAGATATTTTGATCGCCAAGGTTTCAGATGTAGGTAACTAATAAATATTGAGCTTTGCTTCTTATATATTATGATGTAATCTTTTTAAATTAGAATGCAGAGTATCTGTTACAGTTGAAAGTTCTGAACACAGCTGCATAGTCTAAAGTATGAAGTATAGTATATCTAAAATCCTTCTAGCGTTAAAATGGTTACAACATTTATAATGAGTTTCTGAGGCATTTTGACTGGCACTTTTCAAAGATTAAACTTAAAATAATAACCAATAATAACGTTGTTTAATATAATATAAAGTTATGTCAAAAAAGCGGGATCAACCTGTCGGCTCTACTAAAACGTAAGTTTTTTGTTTGTGTTATCTATAATAAGCAATTAAAAATTTAAATGCTTTAGCTATAATATTATAATAATACCTCTTGGCGCTCATTAATTCCTAGTATTCCGGTATTTATCGTACATTAAACACCATCTTGTTAAGTCTCATTTTTGACAAAAATGTCTGATGAGTTGCGTTCTAATTTCGTCAGAAAGTTTCAGTCATAATTAGTAGGCGCGGTAATTACAGGCGCTAACGAGGGACTGTCCCCGGAATGTCCCCGAATGTCCCCATCTTGTCCCCTACTTACTGCGATGCCACCTCATTTATCCCGGCTTGTGCCCGTACCTTGTTTATTAAAGCGTGATGTCCCTAGCTCGTTTTACTATAATACAAAAGTGAATAGAAAGTATGCCATTACGAGTAGAATCAGCTGGAAAAATTTAATGATATGAAATATTCAACCATTAAAAGTACGCAACAGCCTATCACTTTCAAAAGAAAAATGTATAATAGTAGGTTTGTAACATACAGCCAGTAAATATGCAATTGAAAATAGTGTCATCACCTTCCAAAATATATGAAATCATTGCTACTCTTGCTAATTCCACACCTCCTTTATCTTCTGTGTGCCGGTTCACCTCCTACATCCTCCTGTGTCCCCGGTTCATCGCGTATTCACAGACGGATATATATCTCACGCCGGCTTAACAGGACCATTAATATCGACAAGTCAATTTGTGTAAGGGCCAGTGCACACTGCTAACACATACAGGATAATAGTGTCATCACTAGACATCGGATTATATGCACGATCAAAGTGTCGAAATATGCATGCAAGTATGTACGAAAAATGGCCGATATATGCACAAAATATGCACAATCAAAAGTCACTTATTATTGATTTTTTGAATAGCTTTCCGGTGGTGCCGTTAATAAAAGCGTCAATTTTATAATTTCATCAAATCCAGGATTTTTAATTCATTATACAGCACCAATATTTATTTTCTACCAACATTTTCCGATTGGAATCTTAATGCCCATGGAAGTTTAAGAAATCGGTAACTACTTTATTCAAGTTTTTTACTAATGTTGCCAACAACAAAGAAAAATGTTGTTTCTAGAAAGATATTGTACCTATCGAGTGCATTGCATTCTTTTAATGGGGATGGAGCCACATATTTGAAGTGTTTTGATCTATCCTACCTCTGTTTTGTGGCCTCGGTGTGTGTCATGATAGCTAGTTTGGAGACTACGAGGGCATAAAACTACCAAAATATGCACTATCAACGAAAAATTGCCAAAATATGCACTATCGCCTAAAAAGTGCCATTATACGCATTTGCATATGCAAGTATGCAAATGCATATAATCCGATGTCTAGTCATCACTAAGTAATTGGAAATTAATTAATATCGTTATCCTACTGCAGAATAAGAAATGCTTACCATATTTTATAATCCCAATAATTATTGTGGTCACTTTCAGAGACGTTCACAAACTAGTAAGAAAACTATTGGTACAAATGAGAAACTACTTGAGCAATATCCAATTTAATACACAGATACAGTAAAACTCTAAAAGCATCAATTTTAAAAGCCAATTAGCTTCCATCATCCATGCCAAAAATAATATTTCTATACGTATATCCAATCTTTCTAGCGCAATCGGGCAAACAAACAGTGAAAATCAACTAACAGCTAAAACATTACAGTATCGAGCATCGACTGGAGATAATCTTCTTAGTTTCATCTTAATCCGCTTATGAGCGATGTAATATTAAACGATGTTCTGAGTATTTGAGTCTCAATCGAGAACAAAATACATTTATTATATAATGAAAATATGATCCAATTAGTAAGACTTCAGGATGTCTAACGGTCACATTTAAAGATAACTTAACATTAAATTAAAGAGTTTAACAGGAATATATATGAAGTTATGTCATTTAAATAAAATAAAGTGACTTTGAGTTAAATCTATGATGAGTTAAATCTCCCTGGATTAGTTGCAATTTTTTATTGCATAATGGTTTAAATCAGCGGTCGGCAACCTTTTGGCAGGCAAGGGCCACAAGGTGGCAAAACAAACTAAAGGCGGGCCGCAGACCTCATGCTCGTATTAACCCTAGAAGCTCAATATACCTACACATATTGAAAGGAAGTAACTCAAATAAGTTTTTATTAAAAATAGCTCAAATAGCTACGTACTTAAATTGCGGTAACTACTGGCAGTATTAGAAAACATTGTTTTTGATACACATAACTTATTCACAAAACATTCACGGGCCGCAAGTAAGACGTTCGCGGGCCGCATGCGGCCCGCGGGCCGCGTGTTGCCGACCGCTGGTTTAAATAAATATAAAAATCAACTTAGCCTAAGCGAATGGTGGTAAAAAATCGGATTGCTAAAAGTCTTTGAAATTGGTAGTTTATCTTGTCTGATGTTTATAATCTGTGGTTGTATGACGCTGATGATGATGTATTTCCCGAGTGTGCGTCAGCTCCATCAGCAGAGACAACTCAATCTGTTGTAATGTCCCATTTGTCACACACAGACCGACAGACCGACAGACTGCCAGGTTGATCAATTGATAACATTAACGCAAATCGCTCACGCCCGATACGATGATACAGACAAATTGCTTTGAATAAGCACTCGAGATGTACGGAGTGATTTTTTATGAAAAAATATGATGAAATTAAAACATTAATAAAGCTTAAAGCCGTCGTGATTTATTATGCGTAGCACAGCTACGAGGTTATTTGTATAGCGTAGCACAGCTACGAGATTATTAGTATAGCGTAGCACAGATACGCGTTTATTAATATAGCGTAGCACAGCTACCGCGTGTTTTTTAGTATAGCGTAGCACAGCTACGTGTTTGATAACTATAGCGTAGCACAGCTACGTGTTTGATAGTATAGCGTAGCACAGCTACGTGTTTGATAACTATAGCGTAGCACAGCTACGTGTTTGATAACTATAGCGTAGCACAGCTACGTGTTTGATAACTATAGCGTAGCACAGCTACGTGTTTGATAGTATAGCGTAGCACAGCTACGTGTTTGATAACTATAGCGTAGCACAGCTACGTGTTTGATAACTATAGCGTAGCACAGCTACGTGTTTGATAACTATAGCGTAGCACAGCTACGTGTTTGATAACTATAGCGTAGCACAGCTACGTGTTTGATAACTATAGCGTAGCACAGCTACGTGTTTGATAACTATAGCGTAGCACAGCTACGTGTTTGATAGTATAGCGTAGCACAGCTACGTGTTTGATAACTATAGCGTAGCACAGCTACGTGTTTGATAACTATAGCGTAGCACAGCTACGTGTTTGATAACTATAGCGTAGCACAGCTACGTGTTTGATAACTATAGCGTAGCACAGCTACGTGTTTGATAACTATAGCGTAGCACAGCTACGTGTTTGATAACTATAGCGTAGCACAGCTACGTGTTTGATAACTATAGCGTAGCACAGCTACGTGTTTGATAGTATAGCGTAGCACAGCTATGTGTTTATTTTATTAGTTTAGCGTAGCACAGCTATGTGTTTATTAGTTTAGCGTAGCACAGATACGTGTTTATTAGTTTAGCGTAGCACAGCTATGTGTTTATTAGTATAGCGTAGCACAGATACGTATATTTTATTAGTGTAGCGTACCACATATACGCGTTTATTAGTACAGCGTAGCACAGCTACGTGCTTATATTAGTATAGCGTAGCATAGCTACGAGATTTTATTTTGTATATGTGTTTATTAGTATAGCGTAGCACAGCTACGTGTTTACTAGTACAGCGCGGCACATTGCTTTTTAATAAATTAGCATAGCAAATAGACTTAAATATTAACTAACTAGATTATGAGTTAATTAGTACTCAGACACTAATACGAAACATTAATAATAGGCCAAGTGCGAGTCGGACTCGCGCACGAAGGGTTCCTTACCGTTAAAGAGCAAAAATTGGCCAAAAATTGTGTTTTTTGTATGGGAGCCCCCCTTAAATTTTTATTTTATTTAAATATTATTATGAATTATTAAATAACACATATATATAAGGCCTTTGTGAAAATTTCAAGAGCCTACCTGTTGCCATTATTGATATCGAGCAAAAAAGGCTAAAAAAGTAATGTTTGTTGTATGGGAGCCCCCCTTGAATATTAATATAATTTTGTTTTTAGTGTTTGTTGTTATAGCGGCAACAGATATACACAATCTGTGAAAATTTCAGAAGTCTAGCTATAGCGGTTCTTGAGATACAGCCTGGCGACAGACAGACAGACAGACAGACAGACAGACAGACAGACAGACAGACAGACAGACAGACAGACAGACAGACAGACAGACAGACAGACAGACAGACAGACAGACAGACAGACAGACAGACAGACAGACAGACAGACAGACAGACAGACAGACAGACAGACAGACAGACAGACAGACAGACAGACAGACAGACAGACAGACAGACAGACAGACAGACAGACAGACAGACAGACAGACAGACAGACAGACAGACAGACAGACAGACAGACAGACAGACAGACAGACAGACAGACAGACAGACAGACAGACAGACAGACAGACAGACAGACAGACAGACAGACAGACAGACAGACAGACAGACAGACAGACAGACAGACAGACAGACAGACAGACAGACAGACAGACAGACAGACAGACAGACAGACAGACAGACAGACAGACAGACAGACAGACAGACAGACAGACAGACAGACAGACAGACAGACAGACAGACAGACAGACAGACAGACAGACAGACAGACAGACAGACAGACAGACAGACAGACAGACAGACAGACAGACAGACAGACAGACAGACAGACAGACAGACAGACAGACAGACAGACAGACAGACAGACAGACAGACAGACAGACAGACAGACAGACAGACAGACAGACAGACAGACAGACAGACAGACAGACAGACAGGCAGGCAGACAGACAGACAGACGGACAGACAACGAAGTCTTAGTAATAGGGTTCCGTTTTTACCCTTTGGGTACGGAACCCTAAAAACGAGCAGCATTTACTATTCACGTAAATATTATCATCCTTTTATAACTCCCGGGCGGGCTAGTATAATGTATACTAATTCTAAATAAGCAGGATAACTAGCTAAGCCCACACACTTGTTGCTCTTAGCGGTCAAACTCGACCAAATTAGTTATTAGCACCTAATATAGTATAGTAATAGATATCAAAATATAACACACAAACGTTAAATTTATGGAATTTGCGATTCAAATGATCCCCAATCCATACTTACATTATAAATGTTCAAATGCGTCTATCTATCTGTTTTCATGCGTGAACTACTTTATCGAGAAATAGAGTTAGATACTTTGAGTTTCGGAAAGGATATAGGAAAGGTTTTAAATTTAGAAGCAGTTCCCGCGAGATGAACAAATTATGAGGCAGTTTCGGCACAAAAAACGATCTGGCAATAAATTGCGTTCTTTCAATATAAAATAAATGTAATTCAAATAAAATAAATAGAATTAATCATTTATGTCAAATATATTTTCGTGTGATTTTCTCATCGAGGTGTCACTAAATGCTTTACGAGGGTACGTCTCGCCCTTGAAATTCATGAACACATATTCAAATCTATAAAATATATGAAATCCCCGCGCCCTCCAGACAACACCTGACAACACGCGACGTGACGCGACTCCCACTTACTTTATTAAACGTCCAAAAACCGCGATTATTGATCAATCTTATTTGAAATGTCTATGCATAGTTGAATATTGATGGATTTTCTACAAACGTCAATTGGATTATTTTCAAGTCTAGTTTTTATGTTTTATTCACACTTTTACTTTCATATAAATTTCGAAATGAATTAGCAAGAAATAAAAAACAAATTATAAATCAAATTATTCCCAGGTACTTTCTGTTTTTAAAAATTAAGCTCAGACCTACGAATAATAAAAACTAAGGAAGAGTAACTCCGTCAAAAAACATGCTCCAAAATACTTGTCAAAAAAGTGTACCTTAGGTTCACTTCTCATACATTTGCAATATTTAGGTGACCTTGAGCGGTATAAAGGCTGACGTTACATGACAGTTCGAATGGAACCAAATTTAAAACTGTTTTAGTATGGGAGTTACGTTTCCTTAGGTTTTATTATTCGTAGGCTCAGACTAAACTTTATGCAAAACTAATTACTCTGAACAATTGGAAGGAACTGTAAAAGAGTAACAATTGGGTCTATTGACCGCCTTGGGATCTATTGACCGCCTCGGGGTCTATTGACCATCTCGAGGGGGTGACCAGGGGCGCAGAGGGGGTCGAGCTCGGAAACTTCGGGCATTGAGCAGTGATTGATTCTAATTAACGTTTCCTCAACTCAAACTGCTAATTGCTGAGGTCCGGTCACTCTCCGCGACGGAAAGACTAGGAGCACAGAACATAAAATAACGTAAGATATAAACAATAACAAAATATGAGAAATAGTTGCAGAATAATATAAAAAACTTTAGTAGGTATACAGAAAATATACAGTAAAATAACTTTTTTTTATACATTATATTTTTATGGTAGCTTTAATAAATACTTTTGCAGCTCTTAAGCAAGATTCTTGTTACTATAACCGAGACAACTGTCATATTAACGCGTTCTACTGGGGGGATTTACTGTTTGGTATTTTGTATGGTTCATCGCTCAAAAACCTATCTTATTTTCCTCGGCATCAAAATATTTCCACACCAAAAATAAAATTAAACACTAACTTTCAAGAGGGTCAGACAGGCACACTGTCACATCCATACTATTATAAATGTATATCCACACTATTATAATGTTTCTGACTGTCTGTCTCTTCACACCAAAACCGCTGAACCGATTTAGCTGAAATTTGGTATGGAGTTACTTTGAGTCTCGGAAAAAGACATAGCATACTTTTTATCCTGAAAAAATGTACAGTTCCCGCGCGATAAACGAATTTTGGCACAATGGAGGGAATTGCGGGCGTCATCAGCTCGGATATTTATTATGATACCTCAATTATTATTAATAATAATTGAGGTATCATAGTATGTACGTACATCACTACAAGTTTACAGTTTATTGACATTAACTTCCCCGGCTCGGCCTCAGCGCCCTCTGTATAAATCCCGATATTTATTATATTATTTTATATTTACACCCCAGATTACTTTGCAAGAATTTATAATTAAGTTTTAAATGATTATACTTTGGGAATTAACATTGCTTGTAAAGTTAGTTAAATTTTTCATAACGTGAGTGGTCATAAAAGTCACTTAAAATTTAATTGTTTTTAGGGTTCCGTACACAAAGGGTAAAAACGGGACACTATTACTGAGACTTCGATGTCTGTCCGTCTGTCCGTCTGTCTCCAGGCTGTAACTCAAGAACGGTAATAGCTAGAGAATTGAAATTTTCACAGATTATGTATTTCTGTTGCCGCTATAACAACAAATACTAAAAATAAAATAAATTAAATATTTAAGGGCGGGCTCCCATACAACAAACGTGATTTTTCGAACATTTTTTGCTCGGTATCAATCATGACAACAGGTAGGCACTTGAAATTTGCACAAAAGCCTTAATTATAAGTGAACTTTAATAATTAATAATAATATTTAAATAAAATAAAAATTTAAGGGGGGCTCCCATACAAAAAACACTAATTTTGGCCTATTTTTGCTCTATAACGGTACGGAACCCTTCGTGCGCGAGTTCGACTCGCACTTGGCCGATTATTTTTTATAAAACTGATAGCACATTTATGAGCACCATATGCGCGGTGAGCGCCGTACACGTCGAACGCACCGCATAATACACGAAATGAGGCGCATACGGTGCGGACCAACGTGCGATGCTTCACATTATTTCATAACGAATTATAAAATGCGTAGCGTTGGCACGTGCGTGCTGATAAATGTGTGATCATAGTAGCTACTTTAATAATGTGTGATCATAGTAGTTACTTTAATAATGTGTGATCATAGTAGTTACCTTAATAATGTGTGATCATAGTAGTTACTTTAATAATGTGTGATCATAGTAGTTACTTTAATAATGTGTGATCATAGTAGTTACCTTAATAATGTGTGATCATAGTAGTTACTTTAATAATGTGTGATCATAGTAGTTACTTTAATAATGTGTGATCATAGTAGTTACCTTAATAATGTGTGATCATAGTAGTTACTTTAATGTGTCATCATAGTAGTTACTTTAATAATGTGTGATCATAGTATTTACTTTAATAATGTGTGATCATAGTAGTTACTTTAATGTGTGATCATAGTAGTTACTTTAATGTGTGATCATAGTAGATTACTTCAATAGTTACTTTGTAGTAGGTATGTTTCTTGAGTACCGGTGCACTTAACAAAGTGCACCGGTACTAATTTTTCTGGAAATGAGTAACTGCTTTCCTTTCACCGCCTTAATTGTGAACAGACACATAAACTAACAGACATTCACATTTCCACATATAAAGTATTGATTTGAAATGCATAAAAAATATTTTTATCATTTAGACCGATTTTTACCAAGTTTTTATGGGGTTTATGTAAAATATAATAAAAATGTTCACTCTGAAATAGCTTCACAAAAACGCATGCACCACCAAAACTTTTGGAGTCGAAATTGAGGTCGGGTTATTGTTTCGTGGTCTAGAGCTAATTCCAGATTCTTTCCTGGTGCCAATTATATTCTTTTTAATTCCCAAGGTCTCCCAATTCGCAGTGCTTAAATATTTAGTATTAACTGATCTAACGCTAAAAGCTTTGTCAATTCGAATACAAAAAATATAAAGAGTGTTACTAGCTTATACTTACATACTAATATAGTTAAAATAGAAATAGTCTGTTGCCTAAAAACTCTCACTAACTAATTGTTTTAGAAGTGATTTGAATTTTTATTGTACAAAGTTTTTCTGCGAAGTATGATAATAATACTTTGTTTACTATAGTTTTTATCCTTAGTTACCTTGTCAATTCAACACACCGGTAAAATATAACAATTAACAAGCTAAAATAGTTAAAGTTTCCTCGCTATAATAACAAATACTAAAAACAAAATAATATTAATATTTAAGGGTGCTCCCATACAACAAACATGATTTTTTAGCCTTTTTTGCTCGATATCAATAATGGCAACCGGTAGGCACTTGAAATTTTCACAGAGAAAATTAATAATAATATTTAAATAAAATAAAAACATAAGGGGGGCTCCATACAAAAAACACAATTTTTGGCCTATTTTTGCTTTATAACGGTACGGAACCCTTCGTGCGTGAGTCCGACTCGCACTTGGCCGATTATTTCTTTATTGTAGCACTTTCTTAATCTACATTCCAATGAAAATTTGGCATGTATATAATATGTATGTGATTGCACTTTATCTGCCCGACTGGCGAGGTGTGAATTAATTTGTTCACTCGGTGTGAGGTTCTATTGTGATATTGTTAACACGAGGTTGTCATGGCAACGCAGTTGTATCAAAATTGCTAGCACAATACAGGCCTACAATGATCATTTAGCGACATGGATGCGAAGCAGCTGTCATTCAGATTTCGAAGGCATAATACCGTATTTTTTCTAATTTACGTCCACATGTTAAATTATACTTGAGTGACAAAGACATAATAGTACGGGAGCCCTAGAACAAATTGTTTTTTGATTACTAACAAGCTAATTTTTTGTGGGTAGCTTCATTTTGATAAGACGAACAACATCAACAAAACTTGGTTGACTACTGAACCCTAAAACGGAACCCTAACAAGCTGATTTTTTGTATACTGATAGGTTAATAATTACATAATTTAAAAGTAACATTGTCATACAAATAGAACAATCCATATTATTTTAGGACCATCAAGTCAAAGTATTAAATCCTTTCTATCTCTGTTAGCTACCACTTTCGAGATTTTTCGAAAATAAAAATGTTGTTCATCTTATCAAAATGTAGCTACTCACAAAAAACTAGCTTGTTAGTAATAAAAAAAATGTTCTAGGGCTCCCGTAGTATAAAGGCATGGACGTATGAAAAAGCTGTCTCTTATATTGACACTTTTCAAGATGGCATCCCGTCGAGGTACAGGTTATATAAATCTTGTTTATTATAATAATAGGTATAATATCACTTTATAATAATAAATTTTTAATTATTAACAAGAATAATATCAAAAGAACTATAAACCAAATAATGTTTTAGGCTCTAAAATGGAAACATCTAAAAGGAATACTCAAGAGACATTTCAGGTTCAAAGTGAAACCTAAATAATAAATAGTTTATAGCCCGTACAATAGGTTTTAGCTGGAAACAGGGACACTCTGACGGAATTAAGACCCTTTAATTAATGACATTGAATACAGAACAAAAATACATAAAGCCGATCTTAATTTTATGGCCATCACTAAAACTATGATAACTACTATATTATTATTATGTAAATGCCCTTTTAGCTTTGTGCTCCAAAAATGGAATACTCGATTAGTACTAAACAGTAAATGTTTCATAAACAATAATTAATGATTGCTTAAAAGTTAAATCACTTAAATAGATTAGAGTTGTTGAGCGTCTATATATTTTCTGTAAAATTATTAATATTAAAATAATTATTTTTCTAATCATTATTTTTCTTTCTCAGTGCATGCTAGTAATTACTTAAAAACAATAATTTTAAACATTATAAAACATTTTAACAATACCAGGACATCAGAAGTTAGGAAGGGTTTAATTCATAGTTGTGATTCAGTACAAAAACCCGCGCTGAAACTGCAACTCACATTAATCTTGTGAAGCGTCCACAACTCTGGTCTCCGGATATAACGACTGACACACACGTTCGAATACGAGATGCCCAATAGTATTTAAGCATTATTTTTGTCCACATTTCCATGACCATTTTTGCTAGTGTGATTGTTTTGAATGTAAAATATACAGCACTGGAAAAAAATTGTAACTTAATTTAATATTATAAAAGTACTGAAATTTATTTCTTTAAGATAAGATACATAATTATAATTTATTTTGTTGATTGATGTGGTGAAAATCTTATGTTAATAAAATGACATATAATTTTATGGAGGTTATCAAGAGCATTGCAAGAAAAAGTAATTGATACTGCTCTTAAAATTTGATAAGTACCCTTTGCTGTTAAATTATTACAAACCACAAGAACGTGTGTGTCGGCTGTATTAAGAGACTCGAGAACATCACCACATTTCGTGGCGGTCTCGTAGACATGCTACGTCTCGTAGACGTGCTACGTGTCGTAGACGTGCTACGTCTCGTAGATGTGCTACGTGTTGTTGAGGGTCTACGCCTCGTAGACGTGCTACGACTTGCCGAGTTTTACTTTGTGAATTACTCAAAATTTACTACGAAAGCGAAATTAAGAATTAATTTTTAGTAATAAAAATTATATTTATAAAATGACGAAATATTTTATTCTTATTTGCGTCGAGCAGGCTTCGAAAATACGGGACCTATTTTGATAAGTCACAGATAAAGAATACACTATGACGAGAAAGGACAAGTAATGGTTCCCGAGCGATTATTTTTACGCGTATGAATTCGCTGGAAATATGTATAAAACCACATCACTTTCATACGCACAAAATATATTAATTGATCATATTTTAATAAAAAGTGTAATACACGCAAAAAATATTAATATTTCGTTGAATAAAAGTTTTGTATTTTTATACCAAATTATTAGCTGAATAAATTTTTAAATCAGGAGAAGAAAATTTAATTCAACTTAAACAATTTTATATGGCATCCTCATTTTCTAGAACAAATGAAAAACGAGGAGGTGTTTGCATATTAATGAAAGAAAATATCGTTAGTGAACCAATACATTTTTGTAGTGACATTTCAATTGAACTTCATTTTGAGTGTTATGGAATATATGTGCCCACCTGGCGCTGTATTATATTATGCATATATAGAATTCCTAATTCAAATGTGTCAATTTTAATGGAAAAGTAAGATATTATATTACTTCATAAATTACTATTTAATTTCAATAAAAAGATTATAATATTAGGTGATTTTAATATAGATTAATTACAAATCAAAGATAAAAACAGGAAATGACTTTTAGATTTATTGGATAATTACAATATATACTCGCACATAAATTTACCTACACACCAAAACTCATGGATTGATCACATTTATAGTAATATACAAGAAGCAAAAGGAGAAGTTCACTATCTTTTTCTATCCGATCACGAAACGGCGCAAACCATCCGTATTAATGCTCAAAGTGAAAAAACACCAAAATTTTGGTACACCTATAAACGAGATTATAGCGAAGAGAACGTAATTAAGTTTAATAACTGCCTATCTAATTTGTCGTGGAATGAAGTATATGAAGAGTCAGGATGTAACAATGCATTTCAAAAGTTCCATGAAATATTTATATTATTTTATAATTTATGCTTCCCTATTATATAAGAGTCAAGATCAAATACGATAATACCGTCGGCGGCCAAATTATTATACTCACTTGAAAAACAATACGTTTTTGTGCCTCATAAGGAACAATTTTTATCTTTTTTTTTTTATTAGCCTATAGTGTCCCACTGCTGGGCAAAGGCCTCCCCCCAAAAATTATTAACTGTTTTATCTTTAAAACAGTTAATAATTTTTTTAGCCTTATGGTAAGGTGCAGAGTCCTGCATAGTGCATACATATGCAGGTCCCGTCTGGCTGCCATTCAGCCATCTGGGGATGGAGATGACTTTGTAAAACTAGCAGATATTGGTCTTAACGCATGGTTCCTTCAACCACGTGTTGTCGACCATTCCCGTTTGAGCTAATCTCGCCCCATGTCGTAACCGACGAAGGAGGTTTCACTCGTTCAATAGTGTTATTGAACGAGTGTGTAGCTTTAATAAAAATTGTCATGTCGCCTTCGGTGAACAAACTAGGGATTGTCCTGGAGGATCTGAATCAATTGGGTCATATCAAGGTCACGCCTTTATCTTCATAATTAAAAAAATGAAATTAAAATAACTTGTTTTCCTCCTTCCAGTATTCCTCAGACCAGTGTTTTTACATTGTAGCAAACGCCAATCGCTTAGCATGCATGCATCTGGGATAAACTTAGGTTTTTCGAAGGACGGAAACAACTGAAATTCAGTTTCTTCAGTTTCGCCTTAGCATTCTGTTAGATAAAGCTACGCCAGCATCATCTAACAAAAGTTTTATGACTTTTAGGGGTTTTCTTCTGTTCTCTACAATAAAGTTTGTTGTTTCCTCTCCTGTTCAAGCAGTCGAAAGACGTTTTCTACCACATTTATCAACTCGCTGTGGGGACAAAGATTTTTTAGGTTCATCACTTTTTTATATTTCAAAGTGTAGACTGGGAAACGCCTACTAATCTCACAATTTCTCTCCGGGTATGATTGATATGACTCGAAGGTGTCTAAATTTTAGATTTATTTCTAGCTGAAATGTCTGAATTCTTTCCCATGGCTACTACATCTTTCATTATTTTAATTTAAAATTACATTATCACAAAAAATAACCAAGAAACACTAGAATCATGTGTTAATACCTATTATTTATACATTATAATAAAATAGATAAGACTTAAGTATTGCTTTTTATAACACGTTTCACGCAAAAAACATTTGTAGCGCCTGTGTCTAACTCCCTATTGTACGCACTTAAGAAGGCGACTAACCCAAAATTGACGATTTTATAAATCATTTTTGTACTTGATAATAAGCCCCGAATCGTTTAATTTTCTAAACATAGATACTACATTATATTTCCAAGAATTCTATTTCAGCGAAAACACGATATCGTGAAATTTTCTCGATAGAAAAAAATCACAAAGATGCATCCAACTTTGACGATTTTTTTCCTATATTCCCAAAACCATGCAGTTCGTAGCATGCAGTAAACTCAGTTAATATTTTTACACATCATATAAAATTCTATAATCGAGTGTTCGTTCTAGCGGATTTTTAATATTCTCTATATTTTTTAAGATATTTAAGAAAAACCACATTGGCGTTTCACCGCCAGATTTGTCTCACCTCTCAGTCGCCAACAGTCGCGTTCGCGCGCGCCTGAGGAGAGGACGTACTTCTTTTGCCTTTACTCCGGATTGAGAAAATATTTAATCGAGACCATGGGAAACAAACAAAAATTAAATAAACACACTAAAAGCAACATTTACAGGAGAAAACGGGAGCAGATGAACAATTGTAGAAAGCTTTTTAATTTAATGTAAAATATGTATTATTTGTTTACAAATATGACAATATTATCATGACAAATAATTTGTCAAACCCATATGTTGCGATCGCACATGCGTAGTGCTTCGTGCTTGATTGGGCGGTCTTCGTGTAACGTCCAATGGTATCGTCTCATAGCTCGAAGCTTCGTGACGATCGACGAATCAGCGGCCGCGGCAATAGAGATTGAAAAAATAAATCGGCTTTAAATCGATATAGTTTTGACAAAAACTAGTGTATGACAGCGATTTGAAAATCGATTTGGTTTCAATGAATGTCGTACTCGATACTATGGAAATATCGAATAAATTTCTTTGGTACAACGCTAAGGTCTTGAAATGAAAAGATTAAATTGTCAAACAGTGATAACATTATAATATTATATGCAAAATTCACTACTTCGACCATTCGCTTGATAATAAATATTAATCCTTCGATCGCGGATTCTTGGAAATACTATTGTATTCTAGTGTCGCGATCACCGGTGGTCGTATGAGGCTTGATGGGTTAATAACAAAGGTGACGGCACATTTAAGAAAGGATTTAGAAGAGTACATAGTACATAATAATATACTACATAATATTTTATAAGGTCTTTTATACCTATGATATTGCCGTTTTGTTTGAAAAATGTTCTTTTTAGGGTTCCGTACCCAAAGGGTAAAAACGGGACCCTATTACTAAGACTTCAATGTCTGTCTATCCGTCGGTCTGTCTCCAGGCTTTATTTCAATAACGGCTATAGCTAGACTTCTAAAATTTTCACAGAATGTGTATATCTGTTGACGCTATAGCAACAAATACTAAAAACAAAATAAAATTAATATTTAACGGGGGCTCCCATACAAAAAACCAGATTTTTTTGCTATTTTTTGCTCGATATCAATAATGGATATAGCTAGGCACTTGAAATTTTTACAAAGTCCTTAAGAGTCCGTATACGAAATTTGCCGATTTCGCTGATTTAACAGACGTGATTTAACAGTTAAAATACAGTATTTCTATAAGTTTTAATGCACAACATGTAAGATCATTTCAATTATAATCTAATGTTGGAGCTAGATTTTTTATTTTTTTAAGTATTTTTAAATAATCTTATTTAAGTATTTTTAAATAATTTAAATTTTGCTGTAAAAGGTTTAGAATATCACCTGTTTATGGATTGTATTGACGTCTTAACGGTATGAAAAAATACAATGTACTGTTGAGAAAGTCGTCTATAAAATGTTGGTATTACTTTTTACCAATTTAATATGAAATAGTTGAGTAAAAAAATATGTAACTCGGCAAAATTTTAGAGAAAATGGTCAAAGAATTGCTGTTAATTTTGGCAACTTGGAGCTGTAATTCATAAAAAGAAAACGACAGAAATAATCTATAGATAGAATTCTATCCAATTCGAGAAAAAAGAAAAAAAAAACAAATTGTGACAAAAAAAACGATTCAAAACAACCTAAATCTCACATCATATTACTCGCCGCAAGTTCGAGTCGGCTTTCCGCGCTTAAATTTATTTTAAATCTAATAATTAATATATATATTTTTTAAGTCTAATAAGGGGAAAAAACCTAATAATATTTCTGTAGCGAACCTTTGCAATTTCGGCAAAATCGGCAAAATTTCGTATACGGACTCTTAATTATATTTGTACTTTAATTATGAATAATAAAATTAAAATAAAATAAATATTCAAAGGGGCTCCCACACAAAAATTACAATTTTGGGCTATTTTTAGCTCTATAACGGTACTGCACCCTTCGTGCGCGAGTCGGACTCACTCTTGGCTGATTGTTTCGAATTTACTTATTTCTGTTTATCAAAGTAATCACCCCTGCAATCAATGCACCTTCGCCAACGCAGTGAAAATATCAGCTGGACGGCAGACTTCACTTCTAAGGCATTTTGTACAGCCTCTCGCGATTTGAATTTTCTTCCCGGTAAAAGTTTTACCAATTTTGGAAAAGGTTATAGTCGGTATGGCAGATGAGGGAGAACTTCCAAACAAAATGGGGTCGCGCGTTGTCATCAAGGAGCAGCGGAGACGTTTGACTGACAAAAACTAGTTGCAGACGTACGAGCATCGCCATCATTGTGGGCAGTTTTCAATGTACACATATGCAGTAATGCTCCCGCGTTTTGTAAAAAGCTGTTACTTACTCGTATCACACCGGCAACTAGACCACCAAACTCCAAAGTGTGACCATCACATTTCTAGGGGTGATTTTTCGTTTTGCACATTGCTTTGGTGTCGAACCAGGATCTTACCAACTTGCTGAGCATTTTCAAGTGTCAACCGAATACCATTTTTCGTCGCAGGTTTGTTAAGTTGGCTGGTACCGCCTATAAAGTGTGAAGATTGAGTAGAAAAATACATGAATTTTAGGCGAATTATGAATAGAAGCACTTTATATACAAAAAAAATATAGCTAGTTACGAGTTTCTAATTAAGGCTAAAAGTTCCTGATTTTAAGTTTTTAGCTCTTTAAAACTGAAAACAGTGAGTCGTAAAGAACTTTATGAAAGCTACTAAAATTTACTACGATTTTGTCTTTCAAACTTTGTATCTAACTCCAATCATTGCCTTGCTATGAGCTTGTGGCCGATTTTTTCAAATATACATATCAAGAAGGTCTTAGGATATTTGTGTTTTATGAAATATCTGAAAATATCTAAGAATCTATTTGAAAGAGCGTAAATGAAAGAATTTTAGCTTATTTTTAAAGTTATTAATAACAAAAAAAATCTACCGGATATTTTTATTTCCGATATAATAATAAAACTAGGCCTTTTCATCCGTTGTGGATGATTTATACAGTATTTTCAGAGCGATGTTACTTAAATACAAAGTAGTTGGGACAAGATTTTTTTTAATTGTCCGTGTCTTTTTTAATTGCCCAAGCACATACGGCATTCTCGCAAGTCGCAACATAGTCGGCCTAGTCCAGAGGAAAGAACGAGTCAATACGTCTGGGACCAAATATGTGCGGGTTTCCTTACGATGTTTTCCTTCACCGTACGAGCGTCCGTATTATGTACTTGAGATCAGAAAATGTCTCATTGGTTCACGCCTCCACCCGGGATCGAACCTGCACCCTCTAAGAGTGCGAGCCAAAGCTCTACCTAGTAGGCCACGGACGCTCTTATATATAATAAATAATAATAAATATTAATTATATTGGAATTTCAAGTAATATTTTGTTCTAACTTAAATATTAGAAAATCTTTGAAATTTATTCCAGTACTGCAATCTGGAAAATGTGAAGGGTTGTTTTTTCACGAGTTTGGAAGATTAATAATAAATTGATAATGGTAACACCTAATGGGACGAATAATGGCTCTCCAGAGCCAGTCGAGGATGGTTAATCAATGCAGAATTTCTCGAACACGTGATTTTAGTATATCGAGATGAAATTTGAGCTGGGGTTTTTATCAGCACTAACATCAGAGACGATTTTAGTGATACCATGTGATACCCGGCAAACGTCAGTTTGCCATATAAATTATTTTTAGCATCAATATATTATATCAAAAAGCAGATAAAAAATTATTCTCAAGCCAAACGAATGTATGTATGCAAAATTTGAGAATTTTGTAAATTTTAATTTGACAAATGTTAATATATTTTACGCAAATACACACAATAACTAACCAAATTCGAACGTGGACGAAGACGTGCCTAGTAGATTATATTAAATAAAGTTATAATATTTTTGTAACAACTACAGCTTAGGAATTCTAACCAGAATCGATCCAGTAGTGTCAGAGCCTATTCGATTTCGAAAGTATTACTAGTGTATAAGGCAAAAAGTATTATTTTGATTCTCAAAGTGCAGATGGAAAATGTGACTCAAACTTCTCAAAATTTTATGTGATATATTTGGTTATACTCAAAAACTTTTATTTAGCCCGGCCGCACATTGTCCGAAATTTCTGATACGAAACATTTGAACTGCCAGAGTACTCTGGTGTTTCGTCTCAAGGTTTTTGGGCCCAGTGGGCCCAATGATCAGATCTGGTCATTGGGTCTATATGAATGGTCTATATGAATTTTTAACATTTTTTCATCTGGCGATTAGTCCCAAGTAATTATTTTTTATGACTTTTGGGCTTATGTCCGTAGGGCTAGCAAAAAAGTTGTAGATTTGAACAAAAAACAAAATAATTACTTTGTATGAAAACATTTATTACACACTGAATTAATAAATGATATTTAAAGAAAAATAATTCAATGGAAATCTATATCTATAAAACTCAAAGGTGACTGACTGACATGTTGATCTACCAACGCACAGCCCAAACCACTGGACGGATCGGGCTGAAATTTGGCATGCAGGTAGTTGTTATGGCGTAGGCATCCGCTAAGAAAGGATTTTGATCAATTCTACCCCCAAGGGGTTAAAATAGGGGATGAAAGTTTGTATATAATAATACTTCTTAACGCGAGCGAAGCCGCGGGCAAAAGCTCGTGTATAATAAATTAAAATCTCTTATGATATAAATAATAAAAAGTACTTATTTTCTAAATAATCTAATTATATTATTATTGTATAGTTGTTTCAGTTTCAAATTTATTTATAATTATTATTTTTATATAAAGCTTATTATATATTTATTTAATTGGCAAATTATATATAAAATTCTTTGTAAGATAACGACTAATTAATTAATTTTATATAAGGAAGTTTAATTCAACTGCGCGCCATTGTTATGGCAGAATGTGTAGTTACTAAGACCTTTATATCAACAACATTCTGGCAATAAAGACATTTGAATTTGAAAATGAAAAATATTTTGTATAACGTACTATGGCAACTTTATGCCGATAGGCGCGAGCAGCTATAACCCGGCCGAATTTTATTTATGATTTGAATACAAAAAAAACTTCCCAAGTCTATCGTACTACTAAGATATAATCATTAAAATTTCACGCAGTACCTATAGAGCAGGTATTTTTTTAAAACTTGATTCGACGCAGTATGTTTAGGTATTAATAATAATAATAATATAAGTTTTATGGTGATAGTGTTAAGCGCAATACACACTGAGCCCGCTGGGCCGCCGACAAAGCCGGGCGACACAACCCGGCGTTCGGCGGCCAGTATGCAAAGATCATCTTTTCATACAGGCCGCCACCCGCCGGGTTATGTCGCCGGGCTTTGTCGGCGGCCCGGCGGGCTCAGTGTGTATTGCGCTTTAGATATGTTTTAAATGTACAAAACAATATTATGGTTATAACTGATCAATTTTGTGCCAACCCTACTTCAAAATTTCTTGCCAGAAAACAATGGATCATAAAAGTGGGACCAATCGCCAGATGAAAAAATGTTAAAAATTCATATCTGATCATTGGGCCCACTGGCCACTGGGCCTAAAAACCTTGGGACGAAACAACACAGTACTTATCCGATCGACGTCATCTGACACATAATGTCAGACGCCCGCCGGAACGCACTCTGCTCATATATTTTGTATCTGACGTCCGGTCCGGATGAGTTGTCAGATGCCGTCTATCGGATGGCAGAAATTTTTAATTGCTTTCCGGCGGGCGTCCGAAATTTTACGTCAGATGACGTCGATTGGTAGCAGTTCAAATGTTTCTGATCAGAAAACCGGATCGCGCTCTCTCTTACATTTTGTACTGAGCCGAGTGAGCTCAAACTCGCCGGAAGGAAATTTCGGATAGTGTGCGGTGTGGCGGTCCGGCCGACGTTCAAATGTTTCGTTTCAGAAATTTCGGACAATGTGCGGCCGGGCTTAAACTGAGGTAGACGTGCCGTACTTTACGAAATGTCATTTGAAAAGCAATCCTAAGACAATACACTCAAAACATTACACACACACACAAACTATAAGTATCTACGTAGTCAAGTGCGAGATGCCAATATTATTTTGTAACAAGAGTGACAAGGATGCAGGCCTATGGCATTCGTCAAACCGAACGCAAGCGTAACTCCCCGAAAGACTGGTAAACAAACGCCCGCAAGTACTGACTGCAAAAAAGTCTATTACAAATTAAGATTTTTTTTTTGTTATTAAGTTTATTGTTTATTGAGTAACATCAACAACAAAAACATTGAAGTTAATATTGAATATTGTATCCTTCGTTTCTTTTTTTTTTTATTATGGCGCTTCGGCTATATAACCATGGCCAGTGTCAAATAAGTGGCGGGAATTCTATGTTCTTGTAACAATATTTAGCATCGATTTTCTATTTGGTAAAGTGCAAAGTCTAGTCAAAGTCTAAGTAAAAGTCAATGCACCCAAGGACTCAAGTCGGTCGATTCAGTAAACGTTTACTAAAACTTTCGATGGAGTTTAGGAGGGAACACAAAAGGCACGTTTCTGGAAGTTGTATCACTGGCCTACACTTGTGCATGATAACAAATATCTAATGGTTAATATTCTACCAATAAAACACATTAAAAACCCAGAACAATCTTAGGAAATTACATAATACAAAACACTACGCCACTCTTTCACATTCTCGGCTAAATTCTTCCTTCGTTTATGTCCTAAAAAAATTGACTTAAGCATGTTAACCTTATGGCTACCACAAACGCTACGGTCTACCGGCGAGGTCACCTGCAAGTATGCCTGCGCAGGTGTCACTCGAAAGAATTGATTTTCGTTTTGCGCCGGTCGCCTGCGCAGGTCCAAGCAACTGCACAGGTCTATTCCCACACACATTCCGATTTACTTGCGCAGGCATTCCTGCACAGGTAGACCTCTCCGGTAGACGGTTGCGTGTATGGCTAACATTAGACTGTTTTTATTTGTTTTTTATTGTTTTTTTTTTATCTTTGAATTTGATGTGTTGTATTTTATCAGTGCAGTAATATTTTGGTTACTTAAATTTTAATATTTTATTCCTTTGTTAATGTTCTAAAAATTATATTCAATAATCCCTATCCCTACAACTAATAATACTATGATTTATTCAAACAAGAACCTGTTTTATGCAATTTACCGTATGCATGGTTGGTAGTCTGCAGATTACCTAGATATTCTCCAGATTATCTAGTAATGTAAGAATAGAATCAAATTTTTGCGCTTTAACTGACTCACCCAGATAATCTGCAGAATACCCCGTTAATCTGCACTGTAACAGCTAACTGGTTTACGCAAATTAACGGTAACATAATATACATATTACATACATACATACATAGCC
This sequence comes from Polyommatus iphigenia, assembly GCA_963422495.1. Taxonomy (NCBI): domain Eukaryota; kingdom Metazoa; phylum Arthropoda; class Insecta; order Lepidoptera; family Lycaenidae; genus Polyommatus; species Polyommatus iphigenia. Next base: position 12,727,554 of record OY730181.1, on the reverse strand, counting down.
TGCGAGACACATAACCCTTACTTTTTGCTTTACTCTAGTCAGGTTAAAATTATTCATCTATTGTGAACAACTATGATACTTACATGTGAAAGGTAATCCCTGAAGATTTATTTGTATAATTTTTACAAAATCTTGTTTAAATACAAGATAGCATTTTGCCCTTTGAATACAATTTAGTATAGGTATGAAAATAAAACAAAGTTTGTTTCAAAAATTTCCTTGCTAACCGTACACACTTGCATACGACTGTCGCGTACAGCGCGCCAGTGAACACTGACTGCAACGGTGTGAATTAGCTCTATTGGAACGGCGGAACATTTGGTGCGTATGGCCTGTCTACCTCAGTTTAAATAGAAGTCTTTGGTTATACTACGTTCGCACAAAAAGTGGTTACGAGAGTAATTACACAAATTTATAGCCACGGTGACATTTTGAATGCGTTGGGCGAGTGCGGGGGGTATGAAGTGCGCGGGTGAAAACCGATTTTTTTCTGTCATAGGTCGCCTTCTTAACACAGGAAAATATGGCATAAGTGACTGTCGTACTAAATGGTGTTATTATTACAAGATTATTATTGAATAATAAATGTTACTGACTCACAAAATGTAGAAGACAGCCTAAAGTAACAAAAAATAAAAGAAAATACTAAAACTAACAACACAAAATGGCTAAGCAATCAACCAATACGAATCTATGTAAAAATCTCACACTGAGTATATTAATTTGGCCACCCACAGTAAGTCTCCTAAATGGATTACAACGGGAATAAAGATTGCGTCGCGTAAGAAAAGGTTGCTAAAATATGATTACTTTAAAAACAAAAGCAACATAAACAAAACACATGTATAAACACATGTTCGCCCGCCCTGTTGACATACCGGGAGTCGGTATGGGTAAGGGCTGGTTTACACGTATTAAGTAGATAAGTAGTAACTAAATTTTAACTTAATTTGAAGTGCCTGCCCGAAATGTGTCAAGTGACAAGCCCCGCCTGCCAACCTTACAGAAAATAGTCAAAATTCTAATTTTGTTTAGTACTTAACTAAATTTTAACTTACTACTTGCTACTAAATTTTGTGTTTACATGCAATAAGTAACTTAAAATTTTGTTAAAATTTAGTTAACTACTTATCTACTTAATACGTGTAAACCAGCCATCAGTGTGTAAAAGTCTAGGGCTGTCTGTTGACCATACCGGCTCCCGGTATAACAGATACAGAAAAAGTGGCTAATGTCATTTCAACATTGCAAAGGTTAATACAATTTAATCGATGAATTGTTATTTTTATGACTTGTGTTTTAATGTTGATGAATTGTGATAATGTATTGAAGATTTTATTATATTTTAGATGAATTGATGTATTATTATTTGATAGATTTTATATTTTGTATTATTTATTTATTTTTATTTTATTTGACGAATTATTTGCTTTGATTTATTATGTTATTATTGACTTATTATTGATAATATTTTAATTTAAAAGATAATTGAATGTATAATGATTAATAAGTTTCACACATCATTTTAATGGTAGAATGGAAGCATCAATTAGATAAGGAAACACCGTTGTATATGTACTGCATTCTGTGAATAAACGATTTGATTGATTGAATTATTCAATTCATTCAGCTAATACATTACTTTATGTATAACATTAAACTTCGATTCCCGCGTCGGAATCATGTTATTTCCAAGTTTGGTTAGGACAATGCAGGCTGATCACCTGATTGTCTGACAAGTAAGATGATCCATGCGTCGGATGGGCATGTAAAAAGTCGGTCCTGCGCCTGATCTCCCGACGGTCGTGTCGGTCTGCCGTCCCACTGGGTTATGAGAGTAAAGGAATAGAGAGTGCTCTGCTACGCAGGAGTAATTTTATAGTGCCCAAGTGTGTACTGCGCACACACTTGGGCACTATAAAATTACTCCTGCGTAGCTGGCCTGGTTTCAATGAAACCGGCCACCGTCACCGAAACCGGTGTGGGAGCTATTATAACATTAAAGTAACATATTCTAAATCATTTTCCAGAATCCAGATTAATTGAAAACATCAAACAATTTAACTATATCATATACCACCCACATATTTAACCGCACACACCACCCACAATTTCTAAGCCACAAGACAAATTAATGTAGCAAAGATACTAAGATATATAACATAGTTATATGATATATCTGCCCCTCGAGACGAAGCTACACGCTTGCTAATTTTGTCTAACCACTGCTAACTTCAAGTTAAACCCTTTTCTTGGCCCTTCTTGGAAAGCCTCCTGCATATTGATTACACTGCCTATAGAATTAGAAGTAAGTAAATAAAATTATTAAGTTGTACTTGATTGAATTGGCACTGTTACAATGTGGAAATTGGGCTAAATTAACAAAATTATGAATTTAATAAGATTTTTGTGCAGTATGGAATGTAAAATTTAGCCTAGAAATACATCAAATTATTCAAAACTAGATGACGTCTGCAACTCCATTGGGCCTAAATGCGTTTATCGCGCGGGAACCGTACATTTTTCCGGGATAAAAAGTATCCTATGTCCTTTCCCAGTACTAAAAATTTATCCATACGAAATTTCAGCTAAATCGGTTCAGCTGTTTGGACATGAAGAGGTTACAGACAGACAGACAGACAGACACATTTTTGCATTTATAATATTATTAGTAATTAGTAAGTATGGATTCCAGTTTAAAAATTATAGTTAGCCAGTTGATAAAATGTTTGTTGCTTTGCTTAGATTTCGTAACATTCAGTCGTAAAATCGCCCCAAAACGCCAATTAAGGTCTCACAAATGTTCTTAATTATATAAACAGACTCATCCATGTGGACCGCCGCCATGCCGACAGTTTGTATGTAGTATGACAAATTAATATACCTCGTTATGTTCAAATTACAACAAAAGGCTCCGCGTGCGAGGACATGTTCATTAGCCAGTTTTAATTACAATTACATTAATTTACCACTTGATGTGGAACCGTGAAGGTTAGAACTCACGCGTGTTTCATGCAGAAAATTAGTAATTAGAATATTCTGTCTTAATATCAGGAATATTACCTATACTTTTAACGCAAAACTGACGTTATATTATAAAGTCGGGTGACCTAAAGATCGTTAAGACTACCAACTACGCCTTAAATTATTGCCGGGTGATAAGTACCTAAATTATTCGCTATTATAAAATACTTGTAGCTACAAAGAACAGCGCTAAAAAGACAAAAAATATTTTTTTTACATTATCTTGTTACTAAAATGTTTATTCAAACCCAAACAACAAATCTATTTCAGGCTCATAAAAAAACTTCTATAAACCGTCAAATTAAATAAGGCTACCGCTTCTGAAAATCTTTATCATTTTAACGAGATATTAAAAGGAAGTAAATTAAAAGAAAGGCGGCGAAACCGCGCGATGTTCGCTAGTTAATTACCTGTTTACTACGGCTTCACAAACAACGTGTATTAACAAACGCTTATTAACTTCAGACGCCTTGTACGAACGTTATTAGATAATATTGTTCATAACAATAATTATGTTAAAGAAGAAAATTGTAATGCATTTCTTGTGTTTTTCAATTTAATAGTGAATAATCACAATAAAAATCGAATAAAGCGAAGATATATAAAGAAACTTCGAAGTATTTATCAAACACAGTGAAGATCCATACTAACATAACATTATAAATGTGAAAGTGTGTCTTTCAGTCTGCTTGTCTATTAGCTCTTCACGCCCAAATCACAGAACCGATTTTGCTGAAATTAGGTATAGATATACTTTAAGTCCCGGGAAAGGACAAAGGATACTTTTTATCCCCGAAAATGTATTCCAACGAGATAAACGAATTTTGGAACAACGGAGTTGCGGGCGTTATCTAGTTAAATTATTTATCAGTAAAGGTAGTCTTTTGTAGCGAGCGTCTATAGCGTAAAGGTGCCGGTTGGCAGCGGGCGACTTGAAGCAACTGCAGACGACGTGTCGCCGCGACACTACTGGTTTGTATGTATTTCTATAAAATACCCTCCACAGCTAGCGACATGAAACTAGCGACACTTATTCATAGAAATATATAGAAACCAGTAGTGCCGCGACGACACGTCGTCTGCTGCCGCTTCATGTAGCCGGCTTCCAACTTGTACCTAGTGACTCCGTGTCTGTGCTGCCGCGCCGCGACAGAGCGACAGATAGATATTCTATGCAGATATTGTATGTAATTCTAGGGAGCGACACTAACGCGGCGTCAGTGACGTCACAAATAAATAGACGCTCACTGCGAAAAGCTTCCTTAAGGGGGATAAAGATTTGCTGAATATTTTAGTGCTCGCAATGTAAAGAATGTACAGTGCATTTATTCTGTTGTCAGCACAAAACATTGTAGCTGACGTGAGGCAAATTACAATGCGTCAAAGGAAATAATTTATACACGTGTTTATGTTGACTCGGCGAAATGAAAAATAAACTTTCTTCAGTTATTAGGTCAGGTCTTGGAATTACGGTGGAAATGGGTCGAGAACGACTGCACACATTTAGCGTTCTGTTGACGAAATTGCATGGAATTACCTCAACCCGACGTTTCGGTTGCCTACTTGGGTTGCGGAGTGGGGAATAATGTGAAAACTGTTTTTATATTGTGCGAAATCAAGCTTGTTAATGTACGTTGTTTTCCAAAAAGAATAAGAGCCAGTTAACATTGGAATCTAACGTGTCGAGGCAATGCGATGCATTTTCAAATTACTTATTGAAAATTTAACTTTTTAATGTCACTTCGGTATTGTGCTACTTGTTTCAAAGAATGATTCATTTAAAAAACTATTACGTTTCCTTTCAATTTGCTGTGAGCTAACCTTATCGTAAACTTAATGTGACTAGATAAATATAAAATAAAGTCTGGACTGTATTATGAAAGTAGTGCGTAAAAAATATGTAGCTCAACATGTTGAAAAAATATTCTTTTCCCGCTAAGCCAAAGTAAAAGAAAATCACGCCACAGTGCCTTATAGACTACATATTTCAGGCTTACCCGTGAAGAAGTAACATAGTCTGATATGTTGAAAAACATTGCTGTCTAGATACTATGTTAGCAAGCATGTTTCAATGTAACATTCTGACTGATAATATAATTTATTTACGAGATGATACCTCACAAAATAAATTACGAAAATATTGTTTCGTGTGTGTTTGACATTTTAAAATGGACGCATTAACATAAAATTTGTGTAGCATGTATACACATACACACAGATTACATATTAATCATATTATACATACAAATGTATAATATGATTAATATGTAATCTGTATGTAGTATACGTATATTATTTACTAGAAACGCATAAAATCAAAGCGATTGTCACAAAACTTTAATAAGGCGAATCGGGAGTTAAGTTTTAATTAAATTTCCAAACGGACGCTTCAATAATGATTGGACCCTTTCAACTCTTTCGAATTGCATTTCTTCCAATTCCGTCGCTTCGTGGTTTTCGCTGTGCGGATAATCAGCCCGAGGGAAAATCCTTCTGTCATCGGAATTCTGCAGCTGGATATTAATTTAATACTAAGCTAGGAGCTACCAGAGACTCATAAATATAGAGACGGGACGAGCATAGTTAAAACGTCGAATAAAATTAATAATTTGCACCTTGACACTCACGAAAAATATTAATGAAATTGCAACGTTTCGTTGTGTGATTCAATTAGATTTACAAGAACACTTTAATTCAATTAGATTTCTATTTATCGATTTCTAAACATAATATTACAATGAATAGTTTTTTTTTCAATTTTAGACAGTAGCACAAATCAATTCTGTCGTTTTTAGTTTATGTTTGGATCACATTGGATGCAAACAGTGTAGTGCTCTGTAGCTAAAACCGGCTGAAACCGGCTCAAACCGGTTAAAACCAGAGTCGTCTGGCGCGAGCCGGTATTAAGCGGATTTACATCCCGCGCTACTTGTTACTCGCGCCTTTTGTTGCTATCTCCTTAAATTGCATTATTAAACTTAATTTGAACGGGGATCGTTACGGAGAATTTAAGTTGGCGACGGCTAATTTTGGACTCTTTGTGCGGAATGCGGATTGGAAATTACTTATTCTTCCAGGAAGAACGAGAAGTTAATTAATCACAGAACTCGCATCCGCGTTATTTCACATCGATGATACGAGACAAAACATAGCGCGATAAAAGCTATTCAATAGATTAATATACATATATTAAGATATTGCATAGCTTTTATTATGGGCTTTGAGCACGGCGACAGAATCAAGAAATTCCGTAACAAAAAAACCTAACACTTGCGGCGTTTCGGCACAGTGTTTGTGTGCGCGCGACAAGATAGCTTTAATGCGACAGTCCCAGAGTGCCACAAGTATTTTTTGTAATCTTCTCATCAGCCATTCAAAATTGAAGTAAATTTTCTAAAGAAGTCTGCCAGAGTACGAATTTTCAACTAAACTGGTCTTCGTAGCATCAAGTAACGCTCTTAAAATTATCATGTAAGTACTTATATTGTTTAGTTTAAGGTCAATTTTGCATCTCTTGAAAACGTTCTTGGTGTGAGCTACTATATAGAATCAGAATTAATAAAACCTGCCGAAGAAAATTATCTACGAAAAATCTGAGATTAAATTTGATTCTTAATATGACTTGTACTTTAATTAATTTTGCTATTGTAAAACCAACATCAGCAGCTCTGATGTTATCTAAAAACAGAAAAATATCGACCAAATGAGAGTGGGACTCGCGCACGAAGGGTTTCCTACCGTTATAAAGCGAAAGTAGACATTTAAGAAAGTGTTATCGGTATGGGAGCCGCCTTTAAATATTTACTTTATTTTAATTTTATTATAAACAATTATTAAAGTACAAATATATAAAATATAATATTAAGGATTTTGTGAATATTTCAAGTGCTTATACCTACCTGTTGCCATGATTGATTACGAGCAAAATTTCAAAGGCCAAAAAAATCACGTAGGTCGTGTGGGAGGGGCTCACCACACAACAAACGTGATTTATAAAATGTCACCTTCATTATTTATTTTACGTATTTCGTTTTTAATATTTGTTGTTATAGTGACAACAGAAATACACAATCGTGAATATTTCAAAAGTCTACCTATAACGGTTTTTGAGATACAGCCTGGAGACAGACAGACAGCAAGACAAACAGATGGACAGACATCGAAGTCTCAGTAATAAGGTCCCGTTTTTTACCCTTTGGGTACGGAACCCTTAAAATATGTTTTATTAATGTTTTTTCGGACTTTGTTCAATATCTGAGGTTGGTTTAACATTTTATTAGAATGTTACAGAAACACGATGAATACGCCCTACGCCTGTTATATTTTAGAATAATATTACGTTACGGACTAACGAGAGGACAAATTGCGGACGTGTCCGGTGCTGGACGGACGCCTTTGATCTATAAACGATCGGCGATAGACCAGGAGTTGATTTAATTAATATTAATGGACATATTTTATGGTTTAACGGTGTGTCAATGACGTACAAGTAGGGCTTCTGTAAGAAATATCTTTAGCAATAAGCAGTTCCTTTGTATCGTCTTTCTATGTAAATAGTGTCTTGTGTGCAATGAATGTTAAATAAAAAAAATAAAAACAATTGGTAAGTAACGACCAGTCGTTGGCTAGGAGAAAATTAATCGAATTGATATAATATTTTCTCAATGTGAGAGGGAGCCTAAAAGGAATCCCCTCGGTTCTCGGTTTCACAAACTCTAAAGCGCCATCCAGGAATGTACTCTTAATGAATGGACTTTATAATAAATTAATATTTTTTAGTACATTAATCCTAAAAATTTCACAAAATTTTCTATGTCACCTCCGTCCTTAAGGGCCTTATCACACTGGCGATTAGCGAGCGATTTGAAAGCGACGCGACCGCGCAGCGCACACGCCGTGACAGCGCAGCGTCGTCGCGGCGTGGCGTGGACGCCATTTTGTACACTCGTCTAGGGATGTGACGTCAGAATCTATTTTGCTACTAAGTGTCCAAAACGCGGAAGGCAAGATGCGTGCACGCCGCGCAATCGCGGCGTCATCGCGGCGTGTGCGCTGCGCAGTCGCGTCGCTTTCAAATCGCTCGCTAATCGCCAGTGTGATAAGGCCCTTAAGGACGGAGGTGACATAGAAAATTTTGTGAAATTTTTAGGATTAATGTACTAAAAAATATTAATTTATTATAAAGTCCATTCATTAAGAGTACATTCCTGGATGGCGCTTTAGAGTTTGTGAAACATCACACTGTGATGCCCGACATGAGAACTTTTGTCAAACATAGTTTTTTCAAAAACGTGTTTCTTTTAAGTGATACCCTTAAAGACCACTATAGGGGTCACTTAGCGGTTGGTGAAAATAAGAACATGTAAACGAACCAATTCCTTATAAAATAAAATTGCTGCTAGAAAATACGTCATTCGGAATACAATATCCCAATGTTATTCCGGAATTTCGTGAGGCAACTTTAACTTTTTACATACCATATTGGTTTGGAGTCGACTGGATAGGAATTTTATTAAACGTCGCTTCCATTATTTCACCGCATACTTTATGCAGCCTTTGGCAATATTCTCCTGATGATTTAAAAGTTGTTATGTAGCACTTATAATTAATGTAGTTTCAATATTTTCCCCGCAATTTAATTTAATAAATTCTAACTATATTTTAAACTATCCCTGGGAAATTATTCTCATTTTTAGTCAGACATTTAAATAGAATTTTGTATGAACATGCGAAGAAAATCTCATTAAGACTTTAATCGAAAAATATCCACTAATAATGCTACGTAAGTGTATACAAAAAAATAATCAAGTGTCTTGGACTCGAGTTCAATTCCAGCCATGATCATCCCCTTCGATTACTTTAGCTCTTCATTTTCCATCCATCCATCCACCGTATCCCTAATCAAACCTTTTCAGTGCCACCATGATTCATTCAAAATGTTCTTCATTAAAATTGAAAAGTCTATTTAAATGTTAAAAATGTTCTCCAAAAGGCACTTCAATTCGTAAACATTTTAATCTTTCAGTGCATCAAAGGAAAAGATTTTATTGAATAAGAGTATAAGAGGACTTTCTTGGACTGATAAAAGGTTGGAGCTAGGAGCTGCTTATTTACGAATACTTTTAATAGTGAAATAAATAAACACTCCGGCAAATAAAAAAAATCGCAAGAAACAGGACAGATAGTCGCCATATTGTTTATACCGAGGTCGGCGCGAAGCTACCTGCTTGCAACGATGTGCGAAAATGTAAATTGCAAGTTATAAAATAACAACTTGAGTTTAGCGTTAGGTGGTTAGTATCTAAGACATATTAATTTGCAGAGAATGTAGGTGATACAATAAGTAGGTGTTACCTGTGGGTGTTACAATGTTTTGAAAAGCACTTTTTTTAAGTATTTAAAATACAATAATATAAAAAGTGATTCACCTAAAAATTGGGGTATATTGGGGGCAGAGTAGACAGGTAGTTATGTCTATTGTGTTGGGGGCCATTTTAGCGTATTAAGATGCAACGTAACTTTTGTATTCTGTAAAATTTTAAAGTCTTTGTTTGCTCCTTCAAATAACGATAGGAAAACATACTGTCTATGCGAGTATTTTGAACAAATGTATGTGAATTCGTAAAACTGAGAGACAGGAAAATTTTCAGTCTGACGGGAGCGCTCGCACTTAGGATATTATGTTACTTGAATTTTATGTTTGTACGAGCTGCATTTTGTTTATAAAAAGTTACGTATACATTCTAGGCTTTCATTAAATAATAATAGTATTACGAAATACCTTAGAAATTATAACTTACCAAAATAACATTCTTTTACTTTGCGTTGTGCATGATATTATACCATAATATGCCATATCCAAGTTTTTAAACCTCAGTGCAGTTGTCTCGTAGGAATAATTAGTATTTTCCGTGCAGGACGTAAAGAACGGTTGGGCTGCGGCGGCCAAGATAAACTACTGAGAAAAAACTTAAAAGGTTCTTTGCTTTATTGAGTGTATTGACAAAATGGTGTACGTTTAAAGAGTTCATTTATTGGTGTTATCAGTGATGGACGTGATCCAAAACGTGAATTCGAGGACGAAGGGGAGACAGAAAAGAAGAAGAGGGAAGGATTTAAGCCACTTTTTACCCGAAAGATAAAAACAGGATATCTAAAACTCATCCTGTTAATCTATTTCGCTGTATCTCAAAATGACGCTTTAAGCTAGACAGGTAAAACAACTTGCCCGGTAATTAGGGTTCCGTATTTCATTTTGCACTTTAATAACTACTAGTTTCGTATACAGAGTGTACCAAAATTGCAACAATATTCAGACTCGCTTCTCGAAACTGAAAAATATCGTAATATTTTTAACTAAAAGTCAACACTAACGAACACAAGGTATTTTACGTGAAAAATCCCGGATACGTAGAGGCTTTAACAATGGTAAAAATCAATATAAATACGGCGCAGGCTATAACTCACAGGTTTAAACGCAAAACCGTTATTTATGTTGGCAATAGAACATACTGTCCGAAGGTCAGATAATCGAGGAGACTTGAATCGGTGTCATACATGCAGATTCGATCAGGCTACTTAGTTTGTATTCGATAGTATTATAGATATACTAGCTGTCCCGGCAAACGTTGCTTTGCCATAATAATATAAAGCATTTCGCCCATATTATTTTATTGAAGTGACTAAAGTATGTCGCCATGGCAACGTCGATCGCTATCCCGTCGCACAAATAATGGTCGCCGTCAGTCTCAGGTTGCAATAATTTACTATTATTTATTCAACAAATGCACTTATCAATATATAAAGTATCCAGTGGCCGATTCTCATACCTACTGAATATGCATATAAAATTTGGTAAAAATCAGTAAAGCCGTTTCGGAGGAGTTCGCTGACTAACATTGTGACACGAGAATTTTATATATAAGAAGATATTAGATAGTCAAATCACATAGTATGGACAGGCTGTTACCTAAATATTATCTGTGCCTTCAGTAATCAACATCGGTAACTATACCGATGAAAATGAAGTATTGACTTCCGCAGCTTATTAATTAATATTTAAGGGCATTCCCTACGGAGATTCTGTAATTTACCGTATTTAAAGCCTTATAAACTCATAATCTGAAAGCTACAGAGTTATAATAAAAATACAGCAATAATCTTCAGTATATCAACATTCCTTTCCCCGTTTTAAATTTTCTATTTTCGTTTATTATACTCATGAAATCAGCTTCCAAAGTAAAGCCAATTTATTAAAATTCAAGCATACATTCAGCATCTCCTTAGTATATTTTACAAATTACTTTTATTTGAAACACACGCCAATAGATCGACGTTTTAATTTTTTTTTTTCAGGTCAATTTTGAACTAAGATAAGTAAAAAAATAGGGTTTTGGTGCGATCTCGGCAACCAATGTATGGCCAAGGTCGTTTGCTCGGGGGACGGCCTTAATACAAAGCAAAGAAACAAGCGTACAACATATTTTGCATCTCTTTAGCTCTTAGGGCTGGTTTACACGTATTAAGTAGATAAGTAGTTAACTAAATTTTAACTTAATTTTAAGTTACTTATTGCATGTAAACACAAAATTTAGTAGCAAGTAGCAAGTTAAAATTTAGTTAAGTACTAAACAAGGAAATTAGAATTTTGACTATTTTCTGTTAAGTTGGCACTTGGCAGGCGGGGCTTGTCACTTGACACATTTCGGGCAGGCACTTCAAATTAAGTTAAAATTTAGTTACTACTTATCTACTTAATACGTGTAAACCAGCCATTATTAAATAGAGGAGATATTAGAAAGGTTACAAAATTTAAATATAAACATCTATTCTTATGACATTACGAAAATTATTTGTCATGTTGCCAGTTTCATTAACCGACTTCCAAAAAGGAGGAGCTTATATGTTCGTCTGTTTATTCTAGAAGGCACAAAGACTACTTCGTTAATCAAACATATTTTTTTTCTAATTTTAACTTTGAAATTGTTATGTATTTATTTTACATACTTTGAACAGCAATAACAAGATAGGCTGGCACACGAATAACAGCACAATAGATCTTTCATTTGTTATCGACTATCGTTACCAGAAGAGTCACAAGTGCAACCTACCTAAGTTGGCCCCAGTTCATAAATTATGACCAGGATAGCATAACATAGCAGGTAGTGGACTCTTGGGCTTCGTGAACACTGGTACATACTAGTGATACTAGTCAGTATATCACGACATATCGCTCTCGGCTTTATGGGAGACATCTGGTATTGCAGATCTAATCTTGCGTGGTATATCCTACCCAATGAGGTGCGGGCACGTACACAAACGTCCGGCAAATGGATATCGGATTACTCGTGATTACTGAATACTGTCCATATTAAGGAATGTACTAGGAGCATATAAATAGGACGGATGTTTCTTAAGATTGAGAGAAATAGAGAAACAAACCGATTAAGGAATGTACTAGGAGCACTGACATAAAAGCACTACGTACGTACGTAGTACTTATTACCTCAGTAACTAGGAGCATATAAATAGGATGTTTCTTGAGACAGAAATACAGAAAATAAACTAGATGCTGTCCACAACATTTTGCAGATTAATGGAAGTCTAGGGAAACCGTACTGTGTGCAGTTTGATGCGATGGAAAAGTACATAGTTTGAGCCATTTTCATGGTGTACTCTATCTGTACCAAATTGTACGTACAGGTTGATCCAGTCAATTTGAAGCAATTAAAGGTAATTGCAATTAATCGAAACAAAAGCGATATTGGATCTGACTTTATTTAAATTAAACAAGTTTCGAGAATAAAACCCTAGTACATGTTTGTACTATCAGAGAAGTTAATTCCTAGGCAGATGGGAGACCTACAGGCTACATTGTTTGGTCGCGTTACCTCAAACCCAGCCGACCAAAATATGGTCTGTCAACTGCCTAGGAATCAATTTCCTCGATGGTACATTATGAAAATATTACATTAATAATCTAAAAAAATATGACATGTAATAATAAGGTCACGACATATTATTTCTATTAATGATTTTATATTATGGCAAAAATCTACACAGAAATAAAAATTAATATTCAATTTTATTCAAGTCTCACTAAATTCAAGTCTCGCTAAAACTCGAGAGCGGCAAAACCGATCTGGCTAATTTAAGAATTGTGACTTGAAATATTTGTGGAGGTCCAGGGAAGGTGTAAGTACCTATTAAAAGGCTTTCCCCTTAGTCCTTACGATACTAAGTTCACCGGGTCATCTAGTTAATAATGAATAAAAAATCGGCCAAGTGCGAGTTGGACTCGCGCACGAAGGGTCCCGTACCATAATAGAACAAAAATGAGCAAAAATTGTGTTTTTTGTATGGGAGCTTAATTATTTTGTTTAATTTAATCTTCTTATTAATTATTAAATCTTTAATTACAAATGAGTATATTTTTGTGAATATTTCAAGTGTCTACCTGTTGCCATTATTGATATAGAGCAAAAAAAAATTAAAATCACGTTTGTTGTATGGGAGCCCCCTTAAATATATATATATATATATATTGTTTTTAGTATTTGTTGTTATAGCGGCAACAGATGTACACAATCTGTGAAAAGTTCAGAAGTCTAGCTATAGCGGTTCTTGAGATACAGCCTGGAGATAGACAGACGGACGGACGGACGGACGGACGGACGGACGGACGGACGGACGGATGGACAGACGGACAGGCGGAGAGACATCGAAGACAGGTCCCGTTTTTACCCTTTGGGTACGGAACCCTAAAAACGCAAAAATGTTAATGTTACCTGATAATGATGATGATAGCTCTGAAAGTAGGTTAAGTACTTTAAGCAGGTTGTTTTCGTGTTGACTGCTGTGCTGCTGTCTTGTTCTCAGGGTTTTAAATCGGGCCTCGGTAATCAAATTAACACAACATCGATGTAAAATATCACGGTTATCTTATATCTTTAAACGAGCAATTCTTGTATATATTATATATAATTGGAATCTCGGAATCGGCTTCAACGATTTTCATGAAATTTTGTCTATAGGGGGTTTCGGGGGCGATAAATCGATCTAGCTAGGAATCATTTTTAGAAAATGTCATTTTATTCGTATTTTATCGAATACCGAGCAAAGCTCGGTCAAATAGCTAGTTGTCATTATAGTAAAATCGCATAATTAAATAATTATTAAAGTTAGCTGTAAAGAACGTTCTTACTCGGAACATTAAAATAAAGTTACCAACGTGTGACGTCTAGTATTTTTTTATGATTAGTACACACAAATATCAGAACTACATAATATTATGATGATTCCTTTGTCAATCTAAGTTATGAAATAAAACTTGACCAAAGGCACTGCAGTTAAGGAGTCAATATTTTATAAGTACGTAGATACTAGATAAAATACCGGCGGGCCGCGGATTAAGTATAGGGTCACACTCTACTGTCTAGTGCAGGGGTCACCAAATGGCGGTGACCCCTGCACTAGAAATGGCGGACTGACATGGTGATCTATCAACGCACAGCCCAAACCACTGGACCGATCGGGCTAAAATTTGGCATGCAGGTAGATGTTATGAGTATGAGTTATGACGTAGGCATCCTCTGAGAAAGGATTTTGATCAATTCTAATATATATATATATATATATATATATATATATATATATATATATATATATATATATATATATATATATATATATATATATATATATATATATATATATATATATATATATATATATATATATATATATATATATATATATATATATATATATATATATATATATATATATATATATATATATATATATATATACCCTGGTCTAGTGTCTACGCTGTATCTACGTTCGTGCATCGTCGGCGCTCGTCATTAAAGCGCCTCAGCCCACATCTACTCCTTCAGCCCGCGACGAAAGCCTCATTATTATTCACTACACAATAGATCGATCATTGAATCGAAAAATACATGGATCATTATAGGTATTTTGAGAATAAATTCTTAGACCATAATCTACTCCCAACCATTCCTTTCTATAATCCTTAGCTTCTATGTGCGCCATTTTAAGTTCCATAATAATATTTTATTTTCTAATCTGATATACGTAATGTTTATGATATGTAAAAGTTTAACCCCATAATAAAACCTGTAGGTCTTTTCGACCCAAGATAGCGAATACCCGGCGGCCCGTCACTTATGTTAATGGACGTAATTTCGCGATCGCTCGACAAACAAAAACAATTTGTTTGACAGTCCCGAGGTGAAGTTTATTCAACAAGTTCGGACCCGATGGACGGGCAGTTTGAATAATAAATTATCTGTATTTTAAGGCGAATAAAAAGTTTTTGAGCACTGAAAAATATGGGATAAATGTTATGTTTTGATACTATTTTTATTACACCATTGATGCTCCGACATTTTACAAAGCCTTTATTTACACAAATTTATTTTAAGATCAAACAACGGAAAAGAGAATATGAAGTCCTACAGGGTTACTCAATAACAATTTAGTAGCCTTCCACGGACTACTAAGTAACTAGGCTGTCATCGTCTTGTATTGTATTGTGGCACGCGTAGACGCAACGCAAATGGTAGACAATGAGTTATTCCGTTGGAAAGACGCAACGCAATGGAGCAATGTTGCTTTGCTGTACTTAACAGTAATTATAATTTGATTTTCTTGCATTTAAATTTAATTACTTGTAAATGATAATAAATAACATCCCATGACCCATCAATATTTAAAACATAATAATGAGTGATATAAATATCCCGCACACGATCCGCACGGAATGTTCGAATGGGGAATCCTCTCCGTGGTACGTGACTGCGCCTCATCAGTCACCGGAAGGGTTAAGATTGGTGGATGGTTCGTACATTATATCATGTAGCTTAGGGTCAGCTTACAACGAGATTGGAAATTCAATGTAGTGAAAAAAGTGCTTAAGAGCTGAATAGGTATACATATAACTAGTACAAAACATGTTTTTTTTAATGGTTTCAATAGTGTTTATTAAACTACAACATACGACATCACAGAGTCAACACAAGTTCAAATAGTGGATCGAGGCAGAACACTTTGCATAAAATGTCAAAATTTGTATGAAATGATGTGTCTTCATAGACAAATTATATAACTATATAGAATGATATCGTCATTTTGTTTTGTTTGTAGACACAATATGCTTCAAGTACTTGACGAGTTAAGTAAGCATATTTTGATATCAAATTGAATTGGTCTAAAAGTGATACTGTCGAGTGCACGGAGCTAATACAAAGCTTACAAAGCTTGTATTAGCTTCGTGGTAGTTTTTTTTTATGAAATAAGGGGACAAACGAGCAAACGGGTCACCTGATAGAAAGCAAGTTCCGTCGCCTATGGACACTCGCAGCATCAAAAGAGCTGCAGGTGCGTTGCCGGCCTTTTAAGAGGGAATAGGGTAATAGGGGAGGGTAGGGAAGGGAATAGGGTAGGGGATTGGGCCTCCGGTAAACTCACTCACTCGGCGAAACACAGCGCAAGCGCTGTTTCACGCCGGTTTTCTGTGAGAACGTGGTATTTCTCCGGTCGAGCCGGCCCATTCGTGCCGAAGCATAGTTCTCCCACGTATAAAGTGCTACCGAAATTAGAATATCATGTAGTACATTAACTCTTACTTTGCTTATTTAATAAAATATAATAAAGTGTAATGCAGCGAGACAAATGAAGAGTAATACCGTGCATTAGCGGTACAAGGGAAGGGTTTTAGCCTTACTGCTGAATTAGTTGGAGCCACAGAGATGGGAGAGGATTATTATTTATCAAATTGAGTGGAATTTTAGTAAGACCAATTCTGGTAACTTCGATCTTCGTGTGAGAGTTGACACTGTCCCACGTGTACATGGTATTGCAAGCTGGACATCCTGATTCCAGAGAATCGATCGTAGCTTTTAGAATTATAGAAATAGAATCCTCTCGGTCCCCTTATAACTCGATCTAGATTCACATGACACATTCCATGAATGTCACTTTTCACTTTAAATACGGAACCCTAAAAATATCTACTTTTAACTATTTTACATTAATTTTACTTTCAGGTAGGTATTTTTTAGAGTTCCGTAGCCAAATGGCAAAAAACGGAACCCCTATAGATTCATCATGTCTGTCTGTCTGTCTGTCTGTCCGTCCGTCCGTATGTCACAGCCACTTTTCTCCGAAACTATAAGAGCTATAATATTGAAACTTGCTAAGTAGATGTAGTCTGTGAACCGCTTTAAGATTTTGATACAAAAATGGAAAAATTATTAAAAATTTTAGGGGTCCCCATAGGTACAACTAAAACAAAAAAAAAATTCATCTAATCTATGCGTGTGGGGTATCTGTGGATAGGTCTTTGAAAATCATATTGAGGTTTTCAATATCATTTTTTTCTAACCTGAATAGTTTGCGAGCGAGACTCTTCCAAAGTGGTAAAATGTGTGTCCCCCCCCCCCTCTAATTTCTAAAGTAGGGGCATGATAAGTCTAAAAAATATATATGATGTACATTACTATAAAAACTACCAACGAAAATTGGTTTGAACGAGATCTAGCCAGTAGTTTTTTTTACACGTCATAAATGGTAAACCTTAATTTAAGTTTCATTAAATCAACTTAAAATATAAAAATAAATCAAAAACCTCTTAATTTCATAAAAATAAACTTTATTGCTGCTGCGGAACCCTTCATGGGCGAGTCCAACTCGAACTTGGCCGGTTTTTTCTTTTCTTCTGGCCACTAGTACTAGTACAAATTATTACTGAAACTAACATGGCTTTAGTTATAATTTTTTTATTATTATTTAGGTAAATATTTGATTTGATACTAAAGTTTATAAAACTAGGTCCTACTGAGTCGTAACAAGATCAATTCCCTTAAAGTCTTGCACCAAAGTTGGCGATTATTGAATACTGGAATTGATGCAATAAAATTTGGATACAATTCTTGAGTTTTGATTGTCTTCCGAGTTTTATACGGTCGTAAAGAGATGCAGCGCCAAGTTATAAACGCGGCTGTAAAAATACCCTGCCAACATCAGTACCCTGCCTCCAGAGAACTGTTACGGTTTTCACGGAAAGTAAAGATTCGGAAATCTATCGAAAGTGCAAGATTTGACCAAGTCATTTGTAAATTGGTACCTAAGTCCTAATTACCTACCTAATATTCGCACGTTACAAATTAAATGTAAAAAAATATAATTATATTCAGAGTCTGTAGCAGAGACGTTTTCTTTATCGCGCTATTAGATAAGTATAATATCTAGACAGTAGACGAGTCGAACATCAATGTCATATTTACGAAAGCTGATGTCAATTCCATACATTTTGATCGGCGATTCTATAAATAAACGAAAAGATAGTGGCGTAACTACAGGGTGACAGGGCTGGCAAAATACCACGGGCCCCCGACCCAAAAGGGCTCCGGCCCAAGAGGCCGTGAGGTCAGACATTTTTTATACCTACATTATTTTATTATTAACGTGACGATTTTTACTGATAGGGCCCCACCAAATTGCCACGGTCCCCGGAAGTTATAGTTACGCCACTGCGAAAAGATCTTGGCTAAAGGCACTAAAAGGCCAGTACTATAGAATAAAGCGTAATACCTAAGTAAAAACACAAGAAAATAACATTCATTGATCATAATAATTTATCTAGGTACTCAAACTTAATTATTATATTTTACCCTGGTAACATAGCCTTTATTATAAATCTTAGTTACGACTTTATTTACTCGTAACTTACGAGTAAAGAATTTACCTTCAAATCATATTCACAGTAAGTAAATATTTATACATCAATGCAAGAATCGTAATTCGTAACTTTACACGGAATTTTTAACCAATATAGGTACGTGTCGCCGTAAAATATATCAGAAAGTTCGTTATTGGCTGTGAAAATGTGATATCTTATTGTGATAATAAAACCTCACTTCCCTGCCGCCCTAACCGCCCGGCGGCATAACCCTGGATGCGGGTCATACGACAAGGGAGATATTTATCGCAAAGATTTTTGTCCCAAACTTTACATGTTTATAGAGTTAAAATTATGCATTTTCAGATTCTGCACGTTTATTTTACTTCATTTATTATCCAGCCGCTTCTACAAAATTTTCACTTGTATCAAATTGAGACTAATTCATGTTTTTACCTACCCTCACCACTTAAAATATTTATTCAGCGAGTAACTTACAATGTATAAAAGATATTTCACTGGAAATTGCGTGTAAATACCCAATGACTCTCGATTATACATAATATAACACTTACCTTGAAAGGCGGGAACTGAAGGAGCCAACGTCGAGGCTTCGCCCGCGGCCGGTCAGCTATAGAAACTCTTCTTAGTCACAACTCACAACACACACCTCGGTGGCACAAAAACTATCACTCCATAGGTTCACCAATAAAAATTAAGCACAATTTAGTCAGTAAACTTCTAGCAAGGATATTTGATTTTTAGTTCTGAATTAATTCTTTCAGAGATCTACACTCGCGAGAATCTTCAGGCGCCATTTTATTTTTCTCTGCGCCCGCGCTTGTGGTTGGTTAGCCGCGGGCGCCAGGCGGACGTACGCGATGTCGCGTATATTCGAATTTAGATTTTAGAATAGGTATTCGGGAATAGGAAGATAGGTTCATGTGAATAAAGGTTGTGTGTCTTTCTTTGGCAAATTAGAAAATTTATATGACAGACAAAGATAGCAGACCGTAAAGTTTTTTTTTTTAAAGTACGCTGCGTAAATTTCTTCAGAGAATTTCGAAAATCGTTTCTTCCATCCATCATTTATTCGTTCGGACTCTAGAGACCAGAGTTTAGAACCATCACTTCCAATCTACTTAGCATTAAACATCAATTTAGCCTTGAGGAGTTAAGTACATCATTTACTTACAAACACATAAACCTACCCCTAATAACATCAGGCGTATGTTTTATGTGGCATAAAACGTCTAGTACAGGGGTCTGCAACATGTGACTCGCGTCTTTGGATAGCTGCGCCTCTGTAGCTCCATATTATCCACATTTTATCTTATAAGGTAAATGACTAGTAGATTGGACAGTACCAGTCATTGGAAAGAGCAAAAAAACACAATATTTATTAATGTTGCTTTAAAAGTGTCCTGTTTTTAAAGTAAAAGAACGCCTGTTTTTTAAGAAAAACAGTCAGTTTTTAAAGCAACATTAATAAATATGGTGTTTTTGTGCTTTTTCCAATGACTAGTACTGTCCAATCTACTAGTCATTTACCCTATATAAAAATGGATTTTCAAATCTGTTAGTCGCGCTAAAACTCGAAAACGACTGAACAGATTGGGCTGAATTGGGCAGAAGTCCAGGGAAGGTTTTAAATTAACCTGTGACACGAAGTTCACCGGGACAGCTAGTTTGATTTAAACACTGGATGAACCAGTGAGCTTCGTATCACATCCATCCTAATGTAAACCTTATCTGGATTTCCACGAATATTTTAAGACTAAAATTAGCCAAATAGGTTCAGCCGATCTCGAATTTTAATACTTAACTTAAAATAATATTTATATAATAATTATTATGTTGTTGTTTTTGTTCTTTTATGTTGTTACTAGCTGTTGCCCGCGACTTCGTCCGCGTTAGCATAGTATAATAATTACTGTCAACCCCTATTTTACCCCCTTGGGGGTAGAATTTCCTGAAACGCTTAAACACGTATCCAATATTTTTTAATTATTAACCCAAAAATAAAGTTTCATGTTCCTAACTTATGAAATGACGGACTTTCATTCAAACTTTCAACCCCTATTTCACCCCCTTCGGGGTAAAATTTTCAAGATTCCTTCCTTAGTGGGTATCTGCTTTTTAAAACAAACCTACTCACCAAATTTCGTGGCTGTAACTTTAACAGTTTTTGCTCAGCGATGATGAATCAGTCAGTCAGTCAGGACATGTTATTTTATAAGTGTAGATTATGCAAATGAAGAATTTATAAATAAATAAATATATTTCTCAGACCGATATACACCTTCCTACCTACATTCGTGTAGTATATTGTAATAATATGTAATGGAGGCACTTCACATGGCTATGTGTATTTGCGTATTTGATGTATTCGCCAAACAATCACCATGTCGCCCATGACTATTAACAATGTTGGATGTGAAAAACAGCAACTTTACAGGAGAGCAATTCAAAGTCTAAATTGTGAATAACTTTTTACGTATTTCAAGTAGAATCATGAAATTTCAGGGTTGTGCTCTATAAGTTATTTATGTTTAGTATATTATTAGGAGTATCCCGTATTTTATGAATAAATATGAGAAAAGTCACTTCTGACTTTTTTAACGGAGTACGAGAAATGCTGATTTGTCGCAAGTGCCAGAACCGACGTTGTTGCTTGTACAAAATCAATGATTGCTTGTCGGAAGTGGCACTTACACCATTGTTAAGTGATAACTTTTAATTTAAAAATATGTCGTATGTAGAAATTACCAACAAAAATGGCAACAATTTAAAGAAAATATATATTTTTTATGGACTTCTGTCAAATAAAACGTGAAAACAATTTATGTATGAAAATACAAAACATTTCTTATGACGTAAATAATTCTCAAAATCAAATTTTCGTCCAAAATGTAAATTAACTTAAAACATTGAAATTAAAAATTATTGCCATCACTATTTTGTTGACGTTTTTTTTAACTTAAATTAACTTAACAAAATTAATATTTTTTTTGTATCAATCATAAAGAGGAAAAGTTTGTTTCGTGTTTGGAAAAGTCTTGGTATCTTTGTTTGTAATGAATAGGTTCAATAACTACTGAACTAATTTTAAAATTCTTTTACCCTTGGTAAGCTACATTGTTTGCAAAGAACATAAGCAGTGTATTATTTAGAAAAATATTAGAGATCATACCGAAAATCGCAAAAATATAGCCCAAAGTGGTAAAAATTTGCAATAAATTACATTATTTCGCTTGCGCTGTGAAAAATACAGCTGATTCATAGAAATAATGTTAGAAATACTTTTAGTGTTCATCATTATCTACAAAATAGTCCAGGATAGCACATATGTATCTTTTACGGTTAACGAATAATAACCATTTCCTTAATTAAAAATTAACTTCAAATCATCTCCTACTAGCGTGGCTTTTTTTGCATATTAACAATTGATCCTTACCTAAATAAATATCAAAATATTAATTGTGATTCTGTAAAGAATAGAATTGTCTTTTAAATTATTACCATGGGGCAAATATTTTAGAAGTTAGGAGAGTTTGATTAAAGCTTAAAACAAGGCACCGACGCGGCAACGGCGGTGGCTACCACGAAATTACACGAAAAACCGATTAAGAATGTCGTATGTGGTACAACCGACATTTTACGCATTAGAAAAACCGGTTAAGAACGTTGGATGTGGCACATCCGACAATTTTAAATAACCTACGATAAAATGTTAATGAAGGTAAGTGTTTATCTTATAATCAAATCTAAAGCAATAAAACATAAGCTATACTGTTCAAAATCTTTAAAAAATATAATAAAAAATAGTAAATACAATTTTCCGCACTAGTATTAGCTTCGATCATAATATTTCCTTCAGCATTTTATTCCCTATTACTATATTTTTCTTAATTTCGTTGAGTACCTAGTTTGATTAGCCGCGCTGATCTTGTAGACATTAAAAATAGCGTCGAAAATTAAAAAATATAACTAAGGTTGCAAAAAAAAACAAGTGAGAGCGCGAGGTCCATTCCCTCCGTTAACATAGTCGGAAGTGGCACATCGAGCGCTCTCACTCGCCCCCGCGTCCCGTTAACCCCTCAGTTCCGGGAAAAATCTATGCAAAAAAGTTGGCAGGTCAATGTGCAAAAAAAATGGCGCCCGGCCTACCCTCTTTGTAAAATTAATGTAATATCCTTACATACAATCCATATTTTATGTTTGTGTGAACTACATTATAATATATGTTAAATTTTCTATCTATCAAGCCATCATAATATAGTATTTAGTCCAATGTGATATTAGTTTCTCAATTATAAACTTTCGAAACTATAATTAGTGACTTGTTCGGAAAAAATAAACGAATACTTTATTCTTCATATATTAAGTCATACCTTGACACGTAGGAAATAGAGCACAATTTTGAATAGCCGAAATAATACTAATAGCTCACAGATTGTTTATTTATTTTTCATTCAGAGTGTGGTCAATGTATCAAAGGTCATAACTAACCAAACTTCTTCATACAAAAGTATTCTCTAAGTCATCGAAATACGTAATATAATCGAAACAAAGAGCGCGGCCCAGGTGGGCCTTACGGTTGTTGAGAGACTTGAGAGTGTAAATGGAACGCCTCAGAGCTGTCAGCGAGGTAACGCCGACTAACGCCGCATGAACTGTCATGTTTTTCGGGCGCGCACCCCATATCGAATTATAAGACGTTATCACGTCAAAAATAATTAATTAATAAGGGGTAGAGGGCGTTGATAGTATTCCTGTGCGTCAACTAGATGGCGTTTTTTTTTTAGAATAAACAGCGACGCGTTGTTAGTATTCCTGGGCGTCAATAGATGGCGTTTTTTTAAATATTTTTTTAGTGTATAATATTATATGTGTACAGGTTTTTTGAACATAAGAAATAACTTCATTCCATTCGGGTGTCCCTTGACACCTCTCAAAATTTTTTTTTCATGTTTTCAGCAAGTTTTCAGCCTCTGGTAGCTTTATGATTTTATATACAGGGTGTAAAAAGACCACTTCCGATAACTTTGGGGTATTATTATACTACATTTTCTGATTACAAAAATGTAATTTTTTTTTAATTATTTTTTTCAAAAAAAATTTTTTTTTAATATATTTTTTATAATAAATAATCTTTAGACAAAACGACAAACCATTTACAAAAAATATTTAAAATATTTTTTTTACTTTTTTTTTTTATCCCGATACGTAATGTAAAAGACGCGAGTCATTGATATCAAATGTAGCGCGCTTAATAACATAAGGTCGTAAACGACCATACTGTACGGTCGCGGCAGTTTTTAACCTTATGCTCTTTCCAACCTATCAAGAACCATGACATTCAACTCTCTCAAGTAACTCAGAACTTTGACCTATGATCTCTTACCTAGGCTAATTTAATCCTTCGATCGCGGATTCTTGGAAATGCTATTGTATTCTAGAGTTGTCTCGATCACCGGTACTCGTATGGGCCTTAATGGGTTAAAACTTTAATCCTAACTCATGTACAAAACTGTAAGTAACTTTCTGAGCATGAGTAACAACTTATTTATCGATTAGTTAAAAAGTTATTCGTAAGGAACAAAACCGATAATGTGTGATAGTCTTCCGCAATCTCAGGAGTCAGGCTTTCTATCGAAATTACAGACGATGCATGAAAACTTCCGTACGTAAAACTATGGTAATAAACTTACGTGTAAAATGTTAAGTTCTTAAAGTGTTCTTATTTCTATAGACTCTATGCATTTTGTAAGTATTTTTTAGCACTAAGCAATAATACCACCAACAACAACACGTTTCTTACATGAAATCTAACACAACATAAAGTTTAAACAAAAAAATAATACTCGTAACACATTTTCCGTGTTATGCAGAACGATGATTGTGGATGGACAGTACCTAGATCTGCAATTATCGCTTTTTATCTACTACAGATGATACAGTATGAAAAAAACTAGCAATTAATTACTTACGTGAAAAATGTTGAATTCTGATTTTTGAATGTGCTCTCTATGCATTTTGAAAATAGTCCATATCACCAATCAATAACACCACCAATAACAACACATCTCTTTTTACACGATATCTTACACGACACGTCTTATTTTTTTAACGCAAACAAATAAGAAATAATAGTTAGTTAAATAATTTACATTTTACACATTTAGTTATCACAATAATACGTTTTAAAAAGATAGTAATACACTTATTAATTAAACATAACTCAACGGACAACCTTCAACCTCAAGATGCAAATTGGAACTAAAGTCTAATTATGCGAAAATCGTCTTTAAAAACATGTATCGACTTTCGGTAAATTCAAAGATACCGACGGGACGTTTTTGTTTAAGTTTTGTAATTTTACGGATGTTCTGGTCATATTGCTTGTTTTGTGTATTGTTAACTATTTTTTCTATGTTTGTAATTATTTAATTAATAACGGGCCGTGACAATCATGTCACGGCACATTTCGTCGCACATTCATCGGACACGTATCAACGTGTCCGATGAATGTGCGACGAAATGTGAATGAACTTTTAATACTCGTAAACCTTTATGGAACGGGGGTGAACATCGCGTCGTCGTCGATAGACGATAGTGCGGTTTAAACAGTGCAGTAAAAAGTGTTTAAAGAATTGGAATGTCTCCTGTTTACTTTTGTTTCGTGTTGAAAAACTCTGCAATCTACATTGAGTTAGATGGAGCACAGCTCGAACTGCATTTCATAAAAGCAGACAGCTGATCACAGGTCAGTGAACATGTTATCAAGTATTTTTTCCATAGATAGGTGTAAGTAACTGCGTATTGTATTTTTACAACCTGATTCGGATGTGAATTATGATTTCTTTTCCTTTTTGGCCGGAAGTAAAAACTGAGTATTTTTGAGTAATAAACTAATAACCTAAGAAACGGTAATTAATAAATTCTAACATTATGTTAATTAATAATCATTACAATATTGGTGGTTTATTCACTACCTACGGGCTAGGGCACACCACGATCAGCTGTTTTGTCTAGCGCAGGGCTGCGCGTGCGGGAGTCGGCGCGGGCTGGGCGGCGCCTGAGGGCTGACTCGGCCCGGGGCTCCACTGGCGTGCGATACTATCGCGCATTTACATCAGCGTTATACATTGCGTGTTGAAAATTTTGACTGTTTTAAAAACTGGCGATTTAAAGAAAATTACTTGCACCAATGGATATATCTCATGCCCTATAATAACCCCACGAAGTTATCGGAAGCGGTCTTTTGACACCCTGTATTTTGGCCTACGAATAACCTATTTTGGCTCCTCCAACTTAAAAGGTTGCCGATCCCTGGTCTAGTGAGAGCGCTCTTAAATACATAAAAACTTTATTTTCTACACTTTTCGGGAATAATATGTTTATGATAATAAGGTGTTATACCCACCGCATAAGGGTAAAAATCGCTTGTGACGCCTTTTTTATATTCAGCTACATGAAAATACGATTATCTATATCATTATATAAAAGGCTTTGTCCTGAATGACATGAAAATGGAATCACGCTAGGGCCTAAACCACTGATTGCAGATACTTAAAATTTGGAGGGAGTGTTCTTCGTATGACGTAGGCGTGCGATAAGAAGGGATTTTTAAAAATTCCTCTCCTAAGGGTATGAAAAGGGGGGATGAAGTTAGTATGGGACAACTCGATTCCATAGTCCGATCTGCTCGAAAATTCGCATCATTATTATTTGATGTAATTTATGGAAGATGTAATTCATAGTTTGTTGAAATTAATCCTTAAAAGTCGTTAAAAAGCATGAACAGTTTACAGCGCTTTACAGCGTTTAGCAGCGGCTTGCGGCGACGTAGGGAGTTAGAGACGCCAATCATTGCTTTTTGCCACAATAAACATAATCTGTGGCAAAACTTATCGGGGTAAGTTATGGCTGGTTTACACGTATTAAGTAGATAAGTAGTCAACTAAATTTTAACTTATGACTTTATACTTACTTAACTAAATTTGAACTTGCTACCTGCTACTAAATTTGTGTTTACTTGCAATTGATAACTTAAAATAAAGTTAAAATTTAGTTAACTACTTATCAACTTAATACGTGCAAAACCAGCCATTAGAGCTCTTTTTGAGTAAATACTCTTTTGCTTATGAAATAAAGCCACCATTCACGATAAAGCGATCTCATTCTATTTGTAAAATATCTAGATTTACAATCGAAATTGCAACTATGAAGCCTACCTATATTATCGTAACTATTAGTTGTTAAATCTAAATATTAACTATAATATATTTGTAACAATTTATTGTTATTATATTAATATTGTTTTCTTATACTTTGTAGAATTTAGAAAGATTGTCTTATTATGTTTTATATTGGCGTTCGAAATTCAAAATTAATTATTCCTGTACGAATTGGTGTTTTTTTTTCATTGAGATTTAATTTTATGCACAAAAGATTGTGTAAAGTGCCAAAAATTTTAAAATATTTTTTTATAAGAAATAAAGTTACACTTTTACTAATCAATTTAATTTATAATAATATATTATACATATTATCATATTATCAATAAAAGGCTTTGTCTTGAATGATATAATAATCATAATACTTTTATTTATTATACATGGTGAGATATTAGTTTACAGTGTTGCCAGAATTAGTTTACCCTGTGTTTTAGGCGAAATCTAGGGTTAAAACAATTATTAGATATGAAAATGGAATAATTACGATAAAACCTAAACCACTGATCGTAGAGACTGAAAGTGTTCTCCGTATGACGCAGTCCGCAGACGTGCGCGGTGCGATGTAAGAAGGGATGTTCATGTTTCGAAAAATCAAATTAATGTATTTATAATAATACTTGCTGTCCCGGCAAACGTTCTTTTGCCATATAAAGTATTATATTGAGGTGATTAATAAGTATGGCACCATGGCAAAGTTCGTCGCTAGCCCGTCGCACAATGGTCGTGACAGTCTTGGTGAAAGTAGCAGCGCTGAAAGAGGTTTTTTTTTCACTTTTGTAGGTATAGGCAAGGGCCCGAGCGTCACCAGTTTCCCCATACAAAAGTGAAAAAAAAATTTGATCTTTCAGCGCTGCTACTTTCACAGTGAACTCTCTACAGTCTACGAGGAACACGTATATGTATTATCACTTAGTTTCGCTACACCCTAAATTCGAAATTCAAATTTTATGCACAGTCA
Source organism: Polyommatus iphigenia (assembly GCA_963422495.1). Classification (NCBI taxonomy): domain Eukaryota; kingdom Metazoa; phylum Arthropoda; class Insecta; order Lepidoptera; family Lycaenidae; genus Polyommatus; species Polyommatus iphigenia. The sequence continues at coordinate 12,699,626 of OY730181.1, read as the reverse complement.
AACTCATTTTGAAATCTTCATATTTGATTTTTGTGATTTGCGATAACTTTCATAATTATTTTAGTTTGTGTTATTTAATTATTCTGAGTGTAGATATTATTTTAATTCCTTTACCTTTCACTTTAAAAATTATATTTTTTGTGTAATTATTAGGTATTAGTTAAGTATAGGTTTTGAGTTTTTGTGTTCAATAATTGTCAATTTAAGTAATTATCTGATAATGATCTGATATATATTTTTAGTTTTCAAGTAGGTTAACGGAGTATTCAACGTGTAGGTATAATATTATTAGGTAAGAAAGTTGTTTTTTTGGCTAAGGTTCACAAACCTACCCCAGCAAGTTGCCGAAATGACTGCCGGCGCCGTATCAAGCGCATCATTTTTATTTCATTACATTATTAATGAAAAGACTTAACAGAGGGCCTACTTAGAAAGGCCTACTGAAGAAAGGGGGGCTCGGGGGGCGCAGCCCCCCGCCAAAACAAAAACAAACACAATCAAGAAATTCCAAAAGTAGGTAAGGTTAGGTTAGAACTTAATAGACCACAACACAGAGGGAGCTGAGCGAGCACAGTGAGCGTGCTGCGGCAGCAGCCGGGGACCGTTATAAAAGAAAGGGGGGGCTCGGGAACCCCGCCTAAACAAAAACAAACACAATCCAGAAAGTCCAAAAGTTGGTTGGGTTAGAAATGTGACTGTGCTGCGGCAGCAGCCGGCGACCGTCACAAAACACGCTATGCAAATTGCCGAGAATAAAATATGATGTAGCCTCAGAATCCCGAAGATTTCAAAGGTGAGTAGCTCCAATACTGGGGTTTCTCATTGTGGATTTGGTATAGGGGTGTTTCCCTTCCTCTCCCCTCCCCCCTCACCCCCGCTCCCCATCAAATTTGGGGTAGGTTTCCGAACCTTTACCGTTTTTTTTAGTTATTATTTGTTTTAGTGTATATATTATCTATCTATAGGTATCTAAATCTATCTATATCTATACATATAACATATAATAAAATTATAGTGGTAAAATTTTTGTACATCTATATACATATATATATATATTATAAAACAAAGTCGCTTTTTTCTCTCATGTCCCTTTGTTTCCTTTGATCTTTTAAACTACGCAACGGATTTTGACGATTCTTTCAGTGTTAGATAGCCCATTTATCGAGGCTATATTTTATCACGCTTAGGTTAATAGGAGCGAAGAAATAGAGGAAAATGTGGAAAAAACGGGGAAAATTATTTGAAAGGGCTAACTTAAACGCGCTAATCTCAGGAACTACTGGTCCGATTTGAAAAATTATTTCACTGTTAGATAACTCATTTATTGAAGAAGGCTATAAGGCTATATTTTATTACGCTAAGACTACGAGAATATGGAAAAAACGGAGGAAATTATTTGAAAGGGCTTATCTCACGAACTACTGGAGCAATTCTTATGTTATTTGGCATAGATAAGAAGTTAGACTACGTGAAGGATCATAGGCTATCGATTTTAATCATTTTTTCAGGGGCAGTTATTTTATACCCGTGCGACACCGGGGCGGGTCGCTAGTGTAAGTATAGTTATAAGTTATAATACTTCATAGAACGCCATATTATAATGCTGTTGCACGTTCATAAAGAGAATAAGTGTCTAAACACACTAGGCCGAAGTTACGCCGGCGTAAATTCCGCATGATTACGTCCGCAATGTCAAATGCATACAAAATACGGACGGAACACGACGGAATAGTGTGTCATCGGTAATCCATACTAATATTATAAATGCGAAAGTGTGTCTGTCTGTCTGTCTGTCTGTCTGTTACCTCTTCACGCCCGAACCGCTGAACCGATTTTGCTGAAATTTGGCATAGAGATACTTTGAGTCCCGGGAAAGGACATAGGATACTTTTTGTCCCGGAAAAATGTATGGTTCCCGCGCGATAAACGAGTTTTGGCGCAACGGAGTTGCGGGCGTCATCTAGTTTAAAATACATTCCAGGCGGAATCATGCGGAATTTACGCCGCGTAACTTCGGCCTAGTGTGTTTAGACCACGGAACTAATTTTAGCTCCGTGGTTTAGACACTAAGACGTAGGTATTGTCTTTTTAAGTTCAATGTAATTAGTATAATAATTTTTCGGGATAAAAACTATCCTAAGTATATCCTTTCGTGGAACATAAAGTCGCTGGCTTGCGAGAATATAGACGCAACTAAAAATTATTGATTTTAGAGAATATCACTTTTTAATTTATTTGTAAATGTTTTTGTGCATAACCCAAAATGTAAATTATTTATTGAGGGATTGACTGTACTGATTAAAAGAAAATTTATTGTAGAATTAAAAGACATAAAGAAAATTATAACTTTTATTAAAAATTATTTAAAAAATCTTCATACAAAGGGGGGTTTCAGAATCAGTCTTTATTCATGAAAATCCAAATTATAAAAATTCATCTTATGTCGTTTATATAGCTTTAATGTGTCTTAAAAATACCAATTTATTATCAGAAACAACGACGAATCACTAAATATGTCACTATTCATGAAAAAATTTCAACAGTTATTGTGACTCAACTGTTAAATACGTCGATATTTTCGAGAACCGGTCGTGCGTTCCATCTGTTATCATAGCCGCAACTTAGGGCCGGTTGTTTGATCGCTAGTTAAGGTTTCTAATAGTTAAAAACTGTTAGTTAAACTAACTATTGGTTAAAATTACAAAATGTTGTTTTTCAATCGATAGTTACGGAGCATACTCATACTACGTGACCTACTTTTTAAGATTTTTTGACCCCCTCCCTCCCCCTGGTGACCACGCGTAGTATATGCCAAGACCCCCCCCCCCCCCCTTCAATTGTTCACGTGGTATTGACAAGAATAATTTTTAATCATTTTGTAAGTAGAAAGAGTAGATAGCAAATGAAAATATAATTTGACTCATATTTGTGTTTATTAAATTATTTGTTACAAAAGACTCTTTGCATGTTTATAATAATTATTACTACTAAATTAATTAAGGGAATAAAAATAACGATCACCAAAAAATACTTTGATACCCAATAGTTTGCCAAAAAAAATACTTGACACCAATATTTAAGATAATACTATACAAGGTGTAGCAAAACTAAGTGATAATACTTTAGGATGTGTACGTGCTTCTTATAGTGAGTTTACGGTGAAAGTAGCAGCGCTGAATGAGCAAAATTTTTTTCACTTTTGTATGGGCAAGCGCCCCAGTGTAAGGAGTTTCTCCATACAAAAGTTTAAAAAAATTTTGGTCTTTCAGCGCTGCTACTTGCTTACATAGTGAACTCTATGTAAGGAACACATACACACCCTAAAGTATTATCACTTAGATTTATGTATAATATAATAATAATAGTCTAAAAATAAAATTACAATAGAATAATCAGAGAAATTAATTTGTAGGCAGATGGCGGACCTAAGTAATTTGGTCGCGTTTAAAGTTAAACCCAACCGACAGATCACAATCAACATTGAATTGATATGATCCGAGTACATGACTTCGGTCTGTCAACTACCTAGGAATCAATTTCCTCGATGGTACATACTAGCTATTTTAGTCACGACTGTAGTTCAAATTGTAATCGAACACTAAAATTAAATATAGTAAATGATCACCAAACTTGACAGCTTCACCAAACTTCAAAATGCCTGACAAGTGACAACAGTGCCTTTTTTTTAATGGCTGTTGACTGTAAATATCCATAATAAATGCCAGTGTTAAGTATTAAAAGGCGAGAAAAAAAATTCGTATGACGTTTCTCTCGGTGAAATTGACTACGTGACAAAACTCTAGACCCCCTCCCCCCCTCTTGTGACCAAGCGTAGTATTTTGAAGACCCCCCTCCCCCCCCTAAATGGGTCACGTAGTATGGGTATGTTCCCTTAAGCTAACTGTAGTTAAAGTTTTTTAAAAATTGTTAAATAAAATGACTACGCTCGGACTGCGTAGTTAACATTAACCATTAGTTTGATTTGTTTGTTGTTGCGTATAATACCTATCTAGTCGAGTTGAGATATTTTATTGCCCTACAACAACAGTGCTGTACTACATAAATATTGATAACTTTAAGGTTTTAAGCGACTGGAAATATTCAGCAGTGTTGTAGAGATCTGTTTTTGGCTTGCATAATTCTTTCTTTGCGAGGTTTCTTCCTATCGTTGTTTAAAATATTAAATAGCCTTAAATGAAAGGTAATTAATAAATAGCCTATTATAAAAACACAAAAAGGGTTTTTTATGCAAAAAGTTTGAATCTTATATCTTTAAACGAAGGTTTAACTACAGTCAACTAACTAATGGTTACGGATACTATTAGTTATTTTTTACTAGTGATCAAACAACCGGCCCTTAGGCGCAACTAAGTTGAGCCGTTATTTATGATTAGGTACGCTTCGAGTGTTTTGTCTCAAATGAATAATAACGCTGTCTCTTTCTAAAGGTCGCTGCCGCGAAATTGACGTTGCGTCTCTGTTGACGATAAAATATCAAAAGTCTCCCGCAAACGATCAAACATCAAACCGTCAAACACGTCAAAACACGTAGTAATCCAAATTTTCTTCAAACACGTCAAATACGTAGTTTGTATGTATTTGACATGTTTGACGTGTTTGATGTTTGATCGTTTGCGGGAGACTAAAGATTTCTGATTGTTTGGCATACATAACTCAATTTGACCGAATTTTGAATTACTTCTGTATTCTCGCAAGCCAGCGAAGTATTAAGCATACCAAATTACATCGAAATCGGTTTAGTAGTTTTAATGAAGAGGTAATAAACACTTTCGTATTTATAATCGTGGTATCGAGACGACCTTTGTGGCTCAGTTGGTGGGCTATTGGTAGCTCAAGCAGGGGGTCGCGGGTTCGAATCCCGCCGACGGAACAAAAAGTTTTCAAAGTTCCTGGGTCATGGATGTTAATATGTGAATCATATTATAATAAAAATCTTAAATATATGTATAGTATAAAAGTATTAAATATATTTCCGTTGTCTGGTACCCGTAACACAAGTCCTTCAGGTACTTACCACGTGGCCAGCCGCCAGACTGACGTGGTGTGAAGCGTCCATAGATTTAAAAAAAAAACTAGCTCAACTCATTTTTTACTGCATAAAGCTATCTATAATAATCATTGGGCCAATATGAAGACTGAAAGGATGATATCAATGAAGAAGGCCAGTAAGAATGATATTGATAGAGTGGTAGTCAGTCCGAAGTCTGGTCACGATGTTATTAATTCCCATTCACCTCACGTCTCCAATCAGTGGGGGATCTTATATTAAGAAACTTATGCGGAATTAACCCTTCTCGTTTTAATCTTGGTTTATCTTGAGACTGGGTTTGGTGTCTTGATTAAATAGAATTACTATAACGTGTTGGTCAAGTGGCATTGGGGTATTAGAATATATTAAAATATAAAGGGGGTGACAGATACGCGAGTAAGTACGCGGACTTATGGCTTGACGATCTTAATCACCTGTGTGTCAGCAAAGAGCCGCGAGCCGCGAGCCTGGGGGCATGGTAATTCAGTGTGAGCGATTCTCGTGTGTCACCGACGCTAGCCGAGTAAGTTCGCGAATTTAAAACCCGCGTACTTATAGTTCGTACGTCTGTCACCCCTTTTAGAGAATGCACTATTAGAGATATTGATTCATGAGCAGAATATAGCGGAACTAACTACGTTATTTGGTCGGATTAAGTTAAACCTCGATCGAGCACGACTTACATTGATTCGCGATAACGCGATCAAATTACGGTGAGCCATCCGCCTGTGAATACATTTCTCTTAAAGTACTATCAGAGAAGGTACCTAATAGCATAGCTAATAGGCATAATAATGATAGGTAGATATTGTATATCTATATTTTATCAAAGAGTTATAATGATTCTATATACAAGGATTAATGGGCCAAAATAAAAATAAAACAACAGTTTGATTCGAAAAAAATTTACTAAACACTCTCGACGCCCTATACGTACCCGTGTGTGTTGGCACCAAAAAAAAAATACAAAAATAAGGCCCCTTACATACATAGCGGAAATCTTGCGGTTCAAAAATATGTCGTTTCTTCATTCTATACAGACTCTTACAACATTTAATAAATTACGTAACTTTAATTTAATGAGTGGTTGACAAGAAATGTATGTCAAAATCTTCGTTACAGTAAAGTAAAATTGTTAATTTGCTCTAAATGCGGTTAGGCCCGTTAGTAAAATATTCCGGCATGTCTGAACGAAGCCTAATTAAACATTTTCATAAACACAAGTTTTACACTGTACAGTAAAACAATAAAATATTTTGATTTTAATCCTTCGATCGGAGGTTCTAGGAATTCCCATTGTATTCTTTTGTTCTCGCGATCACCAGTGCTCGCGCGGGGCCTGAAAGATTAATGCAATAATTCACTTTGAATATTGTTGAAATCTATAGAAATAGATTCTGTAGATTTGTTATATAGATTTGTTTACAAGACAGTTCCTATTTCCTTGTTACGTTAATGTCCATCGCAAGACAGAGCGAAATTCGACTATCGACTTACTATCGACATATCCCATACTTCACTCGCACACGAAAATATTCCTGTCTCTTTTCCACAAGCTTTATTTGACTCGGATACAAATATTTTCATGGACATGTGATACAGTCAAGTCGAATGGCCGAATTTCTCTCTATCCGGCGACCGAACTTTACAATAAGGTTCATTTGCGTCAGTTTGGGCCAAAGTTTACCGTCGACTATCATGCTCTCTCTTTCGTTCACAGTACGGTAATGTGCGATTATTATCAAAAAAACCAAGTGGCTGGCTCTTATAAGTTAATAGTTATAGCATACAATATGATGCAAGAATTTGTACATTTTTTAAATAATGTTTTATACTCTATTTCAATTTATTTTTAAATGCTCTTAATAAAAAAAAGCTGAACGTTTCTTTATAAAAAAATAGGGCAAACGGGCAAATGAGTTACCTGATGGTAAACTACCGTCACCCATGGACACTCGCAACATAAGAAGAGTTGCAGGTGCGTTGCCGGCCTTAGCTGTCCTTTATTGCGTTGTTAATAAGTAACATTAAAATTATTTGTGAGTATTATAACTGCATATTAAACTGAGCTTTATTTACAAATTAATTGAAACAAAGTATATTTTATCAGTATACATAATCTTGATACATGCATCTAACTTAGCTTAATATTTTAAAAAGACCACACAAAGGTTTCAAGTTAACATGAAACAAACATTCCATTTTTCATTACAGCGTCATTGACAGCGTCTCTGGCAAGAAATCTTTTTAATTTTAAACTTAATTTAAATTAAAATTGTGATGTCTTACTTTTTTAATAACTTTTGTTATTATTTTAGGCGAACTTTGTAATTTGTTAAATTAATGTTATCAATCAAATAACAAACTCTAAAATTATCAATTCCTTATGTTCAAGTAATATAATTAAAACAAACTTATGATTTACACTCTTGAGTTGAGAACTCTCTTGTCAAGAACTCAAGATGCTAAGGTAATTAAAAAACACAATTATTTAAAATTTAGAAAATTCGAATTACACACCAACCTTTCAGATATATTTTACCTCTAATATGACATTTATCTAGACGAGATAAGGCTCAATATCCAACAAACGATGTACGATAACTTTCATACAGACTAAGTGCCTGTTTCACCACTTTCTGATAAAGTGGCGAATAGGTTATTCGCAACTTTTTTGACAGATTCTCCATACTTTAACTGTCAAGTTAAGTGGTTGATAGCTTATTCGGTACTTATCTGGAAGCGGTGAAACAGGCCCTTAAGTCTTAACTTTCTTTTCTTGTCAAGAGTTACTTTAAACGTTCCTTTTACTTCCTCGAGTTGAAAATGCACGCTTTAGAAATGCGTTCTTACTCCTAGGTATAATTTAAATGATTTTGGTAAATAACATTTTATTATACGACCTTAGTAGTTACTCTATACGAATTTCAATATTATAATGAATGTGTCGGCCTTTGCGAGTTGAGAAAAACCTAAAGAAATCTTCGAATTATAAGGCTATGATTACAATTTTAGAGTTCTGAAAATAGAACTCTAAGCTATTGCAAGAGAGTTGAAAATTACATAGTCAGTCAAGTGCATTGTCAAATCACACAACTAAACACTCGAGTATTGGCCACACAAAACTAAGACCGCTCAGCAAAACTGGAGGGGACAAACATACAATAGCTACCAATATCATGTCACCTTTTTTACCGACTTCCAAAAAGGAGATAGGTTCTATTTTCGACTGTATATTTTGATTCCACTAATTACGTGCCTCACTGGCACTCCTCGTTCTAGTTTTGATAAGCGATGTTAAAGTCTTACGCGACCTATATAAGATTTTCAGCTCTATATTTTGGGCACTTCTAACCGCAAAGGCAAACGCACACTAGACTAATATACGGGGAAGATACGTCACCAATGTATGAGGCAGTCTTTGGTAAGGTATAATTTGCTATTTAATATTAATTGGCTACGTATAAATGTCACATTTTTACTAGACATTACCATTTACCAGTGTTGCCAGGTGCGAAAAATATTTATCAACAAAATATTGATAACTAGATGAGTCGGTGAACTTCGTATTACTTTCCTCCTAAAATGAAACCTTCCCTGGACTTCCACAAATATTTCAAGACTAACATTATCCAAATTGGTTCAGCCGTTCTCGAGTTTTAGAGACACTTTTTTAATTTCCGAAGTTCAAAAACTAAGTGAATATGTAATAACTGCCAACCTTTACCGTAAAACGGCCCATTCACTATCCTGCATTGCAGTCCTGCTGCAGTCCGCCGTGCAGGCCTGCAACACCATTCACTATCCTGCGTGCAGTCCGCCGGCTTATGCAGGATAGTGAATGGTGTTGCAGGCCTGCACGGCGGACTGCAGCAGGACTGCAATTCAGGATAGTGAATGGGGCCTTTAAGTAGCATTTTATATAAGTACTCAAAATTGAGACGTTTTCTCTAAAATTTGTTTTTTTTTTTTTGGTACACATTTTTATTATGATCAGAAACTTTTATGACAGACAGCTAAGACAATTTTGATTTTTGTGTTAAATCTCAGACTTTAATATATTTTTCAACACTAGCAACACCGTTTAAGGTTTGTTTATTGCTTCGTTCTTATATTTAAAAAGGTATAATATATCGTGGAATTTATATAATGGATTCTACTTTACACTTTGGAGTCTTACTTTAGTACATCAAAATGACAATGCAAAACGAACTGCTATATCTTATCTAGCCGGGTGGAAATCATAATAAAACTGTTTTGTAATAAAAGTGGGACTGAGACAAAACACTACTACATAATATTATGATCAATAGACTGAAATTTATTATAGTTGAATTTCGCACTTCGTCCTATCGCTTTTTGTCTCTTTCCTTTGTACACCGATCGTATAGCTATCTCATTCCCCGGGTACTTAGTTCCCCTTATTTATATATATATATATATAAAATTAAAATTATATATATATATATATATATATATATATATATATATATATATATATATATATATATATATATATATATATATATATATATATATATATATATATATATATATATATATATATATATATATATATATATATATATATATATATATATATATATATATATATATATATATATATATATATATATATATATATATATATATATATATATATATATATATATATATATATATATATATATATATATAATTTTAATTTTAACCCATCAATCCCCAAGCGGCACCCGGCTGCCGCATAACAATTATTAAAAATCTATTGTGTCTGCGATTCCCACGATCGAGGTATTAAGCCCAATTCGTAGCTTAAAATGCAATAAAGAGGTAAGACAATTAGCAGTTGTGTTTTGTCTGAGTCCCTGTCTTTATTAACTGCTACTTCTATATCAGATCACGTGAAACCTACTTGTGAGGCCTTACCGCGATTATGCGACCACATTTCAATATTATAACATCGTACGATTTTTTTGTACATCATACCTCTTACTAATAACAACATTTATAGAGCGACTACAAGATCTACTCGTCTTTGTCTACCATATTGGAAACGTCAGAAGACAGCAAAAGACAACGGACTTTGTCTAGTAAGACGCTGGGTTAATATTGTTACTATAAATTAATATTGTTACGCACCTCTCAGTAGTGAAAACATTCATACAGACAACTCAATAACAGTGTTGCTGTATTTGTCTGATAATTTAAAATGTGATTTGATAGACAAAGACTGGAAACTTGTATAAGTTATGCACCAAATATTATTATTAGTAAGGAGGTATTTCTAATGCGACCTCCCCACGTTGGCCCATAATGCACCAATATTAGCGATGACAAACATATTCTATGATTTCCCATGTTCGCCGTCGAATGTGCATTTACGCTACGCAATCATGGCTTCCCATCATTGGTCAATGAGTAGGGCCCTTTGATCACTACAATTGGAAGATTAACAAAGTTTCGCCGTACGATAAGGCCGTCAAACCACTCCTAAACGTGCACAATATACTACTGGTAATAACTCTAATTCGCCGCCTCTAGCTTTTTTAAGCTTGTCTTAAGCTCAGTTTCCTAGGGTAGTATTGCCGTAGATAAATATTTCTTAAGGTGGAATTGAATCTATACAGAAATACAACACTAAACCCAAAATTTTGGTGTCACGGTGAAAACTGTCGATTTTTGTAATATTTTCACGGCTTTAACGACTTTCCTTAGAAAACTGAGCTCTACACTACTATACTATTATGACCTACATTTTTGTAGTCATTTAAAAATTAAATATTAATCCTATTACTAATGAAAATATTTGTAAGTCCGCTGTCTTTGACTGTTATGTCACTTTCTCTATATACAAAAGACCAGCCAACTTTCTATAGGTTGCATATTTTTATTAGTAAGAGAGCTAATATTTTATTTTTAAACGACATGTATCTAGCTTGATTTCAATTTTATTTATAATTTATTCCTTAATATGAGGAAGTGATCTTATTCAATGCACAGCCTATACTACTTGGTCTAGAAACATTTTTTACATAATATATAATCCATTAATTCATTTTGATCTAAATTTTAACTCGTCCAAGTTTTTTTCTTCTCGAGGTTTATACATTTAAATTGGTAGTATTACACCTGGATTCATTTAGATCAAAATGAATTTAATCGAAGTATAGGTGACAATGTTATAAAATTAAATTCGAAAACAAACATTTCTAATATGTCAATTAAATAATAAAAATAAAAGTTCTAAAAAGAGTTGAATTTTGACCATATTTAAAACGACATTTTATTACAATATATCGCATTATTTTTTAGAATTTAGTGGTTATTTAGAGTTTACCCTTACAATTACTAAACTTATGAAACGTTTAAGTCTGATATTGGAAGTTAAAAGTGCGTTTTAAACCTTTATCTATTTCCTTTGCTTTTTATCGCCTAAAAGACTGTTCACTTTTTCACTTACAGCTTAGTAATAAAAAGATTTACGCAGCGTATAACTATTCAATATCTGCCGTCTTTGTCTATCGTATGACTTTTTCTATACGCCAGACAGAGACAAGCTGACTTTTTATAGTTATTCGCTGTATAAATATTTGATTAGTATGGAGGATTCTGACCTTACTATATCCGTTTCTATATTTGATATAAAAGTAAACAAAAGTCGTCCAAACGTATGCGCCATTTTACATATTGTGTAACTTTTAAATAAGTAGCATTATAGCAACCTTTGTTCACATTTATATCAACATTGAAACGCGTACCGAACATTGGAAAGAATTAGATACAAAATGGTCTTATCATTTCCGTTTCTTAGATATAGAATATCATAAAGTATTACTCTATCATATGCACCATTACTTTTTATAAAAAAGCAATTCTAGCAACTTTTTATAATACTGAGTAGAAACTGCACCAAACGTGCTTTAGAATATTATGGAATTTTACACCTAAACTTTTCATACCAAGTTTAATTGTGACAATACAATATGACAAGACGAAAACTTAATGTTAATGGTAAAGCAAAATTTTCACGTATTTTAAGCTTGGTGTTTAAAATTATTTATGTATTAGGGTCTTTTTTTTAATAGGCCGTACAAAACGTTTTTTTTTTACATTTACAATGATTTAATTAATGAAAGTAATTAATCTACAAAAAACTTTTCAAATCGCGTACCTTAATTACAAGTAAAAAATGTTTATAATTTTTTTCGTGATCCTTAAACATTACAATTGAATACTACTTTAGGAGATAAGTTACGAATACACTAACACACTATATTTGAACTTTTCATTGATAACAACTTGATACTAGAACTAGGACAAAACAGGCGTCATTGGATTATCCAAAGATTTTTTATTATAACGTCAAAGTTTACTCGAAAATCGCTTAGTACGATGGTACTTACGCGCATATACGTAGTTTACGTGTACAGTCGTTGCGGTCAAGTTAAAAAAGAACGTATTTACTATCACTGACTCAATGTCTTTGGGCTGCATTATCAACAGAGTTTTCGACTCGACTCGCACATACTCACGCTAATACGTTACGTCTGCAGTCATTGCGGTCAATTGAAAATACGATTCAATACGATCGGCTTAAAATCCTTCGCCTGTTCAGTTTTGACAAGCCGCCGCTCGACCGTTAAAAACTCTTTTAAATAGTTCACGTCTGCAGGCGTTGCGGTCAATTTGAAAAGAACGTACCGGCTGTAATTTTCCTACTTAAGATCTAGAATATAACCTTCCCGTTCTGCTTAATGTCACCATTTAGTTTAATGCTCTCTGGCACTTCCTTGGCTCCTTCTGTCACATTCTCTTTCGTTGCTTCATCTATTCTCCTCTGTTCTTTTCTCCTCTGGACAAGGCGGTGAGCCGGTAGCACGATGAGCACCAGCCCCGAGATGGCGATGAAGACTCCAGCGAGGTAGAAGGCCAGGTCGTAGGAGTTTGTCATGTCGGTCACCCAGCCTGTAATTGGTAAGATGGAATGTTAGTTATAAATCCATACTTCCATACTAATATCATAAATGCGAAAGTGTGTCTGTCTGTCTGTTACCTCTTTACGCCTAAACCGCTGAACCGATTTTGCTGAAATTTGGCATGGACACATTAAGTCCCGGGAAAGGACAAAGGATATTTTTTGTCCCGCAAAAATGTACGGTTCACGCGTGATAAACGAATTTTGGCGCAACTCCGTTGCGGGCGTCATCTAGTTATAGTATTATAAAACAAATACTTTTTCTTTAATTCCAAATAAATCAAAATTGTCCCACTTTTTTACCAACTACCGGTTCGGGAATCAGTCCGGTGTAATAAAGCAGAGTAACAAAAAATAATCTAAGTATAGTGAGTGTGGCATAGTGCGCCTACCCTAGGGTTGCCAACCGTCCTGTTTTCCCAGGACATGTCCTAGTTTTTATAGTGTCCTAGGACGTCCTGAATAGTTTTTAAGCAGCGCTTGGGTTGTCCTGGGTTTTTAAATTTTAAAAATTCGTGCGCCTCTTCTCAAATTTTTACGCTACGAGCGGCCACACTGCACGGCTCGCAAGTAACATTGCGTTGCCGCGCCATGCTGTTTCAAAATGTGTTGATTTCTAATTTAGTAGAGATCGCCCAATGGTTGAAATTCGACCTCAAATAAAAAAATAAATTATAAGTTTCAAATTTCAACGCTTTTCTCAAGATATTCTATTGTCAAAATTGACTTTATTATTTTTTAGACATAATTCCTGCGACAGTCTCAGGCGTCCTGTTTTTAAACTGAATTGTCCTGGTTTTTCCAACTTGAAATCCTGGTTTTTTAAATTTGAGGTTGGCAACCCTAGCCTACCCAGCAAGTGCGCCATAGCCTACAGCTATTTTTCCATACTGCTGATTGGAAATCTCTAATCAGCAGTATGGAAAAATAGCTAGGTATATGGCGCACTTGCCGGATAGGCTCACTTTGCCACACACACTATATATAAAGTTTTATAAGTGCTCAATAGATGGCGTTGAGAGCCTTAATTTGATGTTTAGAAGCTATAAATAAATTAGGATTATTACGATATTATTACGTTCTTGTTTACATTATTGTTTATGAATTTGTGTGTCTGTCTGTCCATGTGTGAAGCAATTTAAATTAAATTGAGAAAAATTTATATTTTCGTTTTAGGGTTCTGTAATCAACAAGTCCTCGTTAACTACGGAACCCTAAAACGGAACCCTAGCATGGGCGCCGGCCGGGGGGTGCCAGGTGGTGCACTTGCACCCCTTGGGAATCTCGGTATCAACAGGAATTATTGAAATAAAAAACCATCTGTAACCCTATTATCATGACGTACAAAGATAGTTCATAATGTTTCGGCATATGTATTCTGTTGACTTAAATAGACAAGTCACTGTTGTTCGTTGTAAAAAGAAAAGCAAAAAAAGAAAACTAAAATCTGCACCCCTTGGAAATTATTTCTGCCGGCGCCCATGAACCCTAGTCAGCAGATTTTTGTATATTGATAGGTTAATAGTTATATAATTTAACAGTCATATTATTGTCTTACAAATAGAACAATCCATGTCCAAAAAAAGGAACCTGTACTATAACCATAATATTATAAAGAAATGGTTTGCATTAATTCCACATCCATACTAATATTATAAATGCGAAAGTGTGTCTGTCTGTCTGTCTGTTACCTCTTCACGGCCAAACCACTGAAACAATTTTGCTGTGGTATAGAGATAGTTTGAATCCCGGGACAAGAAAGAGGATACTTTTGTTTTCAAAAAAAATGTACGGTTAGTCCGAGATAAACAAGGTTTGACGCATCGGTTGCGGACCTCACCTAGTTAAAAATAAAAGTAAACAAAGTATAATTATATATTTCTTTTCACTCCCATAATTGAAAAATCCAATTTTCTAGGTCGTTGCGCTCACGATGAACTGCGAGCTGTTGACGACTTCAAATCGGGTCGTTACGTTTTACGAGTGGGCTATCAAAAAGTGTTTGTTAGGAAAGTGATAAAAAAGTGCTTAGCTATGTCGTTATTATTTTTTAACAATTTTTTTATGACAAAATAATATCATTTAAACGAATTTCTTTTCTAGCAAAATAAAGAAACTGCTATATAATAGTGTATTTTGCTAAGAGTGCTTGTAATAATATTATCCTTATCCTATCACTTGCTTTTGAAAAACTCCAAAGTGTAGTAAAAGCGTATTTTTTAACAATTTGTATTTACAGACTCTCTTTTAACGTATCTTCTTTTGAGTCTGTATTTCAAAGACAAGGAATCCACAACGACTTTTCCCTCTTCACATCCCCTTCACTCCCTCTATTCTTATCTCGCACATTCAACCGTAAACGCGAAAGAGACTGGCACTCATAATTCATCACCCTCTATCTATCTCCCTCTAACACACACAATACACAATACGTGCGAAAGAGACTCACCGGCTAGCGGCGGACCAATGAGGTTCGCGACGCCCTGTATGAGCAACAGCAGGCCGTACGCGTTAGTGAACTTCTCCAGGGTTATCTGCTCCACCAGGATTATGCTGGAATGAGAAGTTGACAGTTTTAAACATAGACGTATTATAGATATGGCAAATTGTTGAAGCAAAAAGTGTGGACAAATCTATAGATTGAGGCTTTCTTAGCCAATGGTAACGAATAAATAAAATAAAAATAAATTATTTTTGAATAAATTTGAAACAAATGTTTTTAGAAAGTCTACATGGTGCCTACCACCGGTTCGGGAACTAACCCGGCGATACGATGCATTGGCGTTGATGGTAAGTCAACAGTTGTTCCTGTTTTTCTTCCTTTATCCTGTATGATTATTTTCTTGGTTGACAGAAAATAATCGTATAAGTAGAACTTGAGATTTTATCCTGCGTGATTTTTTTCTGCAAAATTACATCTACAGTTTACATTTTTAGTTTTTAAATGTATTATTTTGAAATTGTTAGAGGTGGTTCTAATAATGAAGATATTGACGATTATAATGGTGGTGGTGATGATGATGATAATAAAGCTAAAAATAATGGTAATAATGATGATGCTAAAGATGAAGACGATGATAATGATGAAGATAACGCACCTGGTGAGGGAGTAGTTGGCCGCGATGAAGGCACCGAAGCTGCCGGCGGCGGCGCCGAGGGTGAGGTACGTGGAGAGCAGCGGCATGATGAGCGTCACGATGCCGCACATCACCATGCAGCCCGCGTACACCACGCTCGGGCTCACGCACTCCCAGTCACCCACCCAGCCGAGGAATATCTGGAACATTCGGTCGAATCAATTGTAGATGATGATGATAGACGATGGGATAGATGATAGATATTAAAAATCCCAGATTTAGAACGAATCCACAAGATCATGGGATAGATGATAAAAAGCCCAAATCAGATGGGTTACACTAGGAGAACATAATGAAAAGAAGATACATCTCAATAACGCAAGATTTGGTATGTCCTTAATACAAAGTAAGACTTGGAGACAAAAACAATTGTAAAGACAAGGACATTACTAAATGGAGCATGTTAAATGTATTCTTATACAAAATTTGAAGAAATTAAAAAGACCTGAAATGACGTTAAAGATATATTATCTTTAGCTTTAAGTAGAACGACTTCTAACGCAACGCACGAAATCATCGATTATATTATTATTAGCTATAGATTTTCCCTTTCTTTCAAATCAAATCCTAAACGTATTGACGTATGTCTCTAAGCTCGAGGCGAACCACGTGGTGCATGATAACCCACCACACCACCACGTGGACTTACATAAGTCTACTTATCATTTGAAAGGTCACTGATAAGGATAACATTGTTTCTAATGTATATTTATTCACAAGAATACATAGTAATTAAACACGAGGCCATCATAAAGAGGAAAGAGAGAAACAGATAGACAAAGATGGTTGATATCGAAATATTCAGAGTAACGACCTTAAAAAATCCATCTCTTTTGCTCGCACACGAATATTGTATTCTTGTTGCTCTTGCTTGCCTTTTAGATTTCTGTATTAAGAGGCCGGGTACCCTTGGAATTTCTCATACAAACGTAATTCCAAAATCATTTTCTCATACGAAAATATTTAACATGCTTGAGTTATTTTTCAGTTTAAGATAGTAATTACCTAGGTTCCTACACAAAAATTTACTTCAAAATATTTAAACAAAAAAAATTTTTTTTTTGTTTTAAATTTTTTTTTTAGTAAATTTACTACTAAATATTTAAACACTAAAAAATAGAGTAAAACACTAAAAAATATATAAATAAATAGTAAATTTACTACAAAATATTTAAATACTAAAAAATATTTTTTAGAGTTTAAATATTTTGTAGTTTGAAAAGTTACGACACACTTCGCTCTTTTCCTATTGATAACATCTATTTTATGAGAAGTGGACAGTGTTATATGATCTTATGATTTTAATACGATAAATAAATGTCAACGCTCTTATAATAAAGAACGTGCCTCTAAAATATGAGATCTCTTCTAATGTCAGGTCATGATGCGTCCATGATTGCGAAACTGTCTATGCATGCGCTATTGAAGTCGTTCATGAGCAATCAAAGACGAATATGCCTCACTTTCACAATCATTAGTTTTGATCCAAAAGTGGGATAAATATATTAAAACATTTTTAATACGCAACTCTTTCCAAATTGACTCACCTCTCCAAACATATTAAGTATCCCAATGATGGAGATAAGCATGGACGACTGTGACTCGTTGAAGCCCATCAGCTGCCCGCTGTCGGAGATATACACGTACGGCACGTCGTACCACATGTACAGGAAGAAGTTGGACAGCGCGAACACCAGGAACGCAGAGTTCCGGAAGTGGGAGAAGTCCAACACATCCACTATCAGGTCCCACAAGTCCCACAGACCGGCGTACCACTGCACCTGAAATGTTTGAGGGTGTCCGTTACATAGGCTGATGGGTGATGTGTTGCGTTGAAAGTCTCAAGACACCTTCGGATATTCTTGAGTTTATAAGTATTATAGGTATTCTGTGCTTGGTTACCAATACGTCCTATTGATTTTGACATAGTGGTAGCAATTTGCAACTTCTCCATGTTGGCATGTTGGCCCCATGATCAATGCCTTTTATAAGATACGTTGATAATGAGGAGACCAGAAATAGTCTATTTCGGCGATATTGAGACATGGTTTCCTAGACACAGACATTGCCGAAATAGAAATATCTCTAATTTGATAAATTACGTAGCTAAGAATAGGAATAGTTTTGTAACTTTGTCTATAGTCTAGGTTATATGTAATAGATAATATTATCTACTTGAAATAGATGTTTGGACGCAAACCAATAATTGCTTTACAAGATTTTGTATATACAAATTAAATTGCCATTTTCAATGCTAGCCAAGTTTACTTAGATCAGTAATAAAATCTAGTTGAATCTAAATATCTCACCTTCTCTTTAGCAATGGTGGTCATGGAATTCCTGAAGATGTTCGGACACGACGAGGCGCGAAGCCTGTACCGGTTTATGTTGAGCATAGCACCTCTGTATGTTAGCGAGTGTCTGTGTATTCTCAAGTCCTTGAAGAATGCAGGCGGTTTCTTCGTGGATCCCGCCTGCTGACGCCTCAACCAGAGCGATAGGGCTGCCTTCTCGTGTAGAGGCGGCGCCGGGGCACTGCTCTCCGGGGCGGTCGGCGGCTGACTCGACGTAGTGGGCGACATCGTCCCCGGGGACATCGCATTCGGGGACATCAGCGCCTTAGGTGGCGACATCTCGTGAAGTCGACCGCTGTCGCTAAAACTTCTGGAGGGCAACATCACTCCGGGATAATTCTGAGCCATCATCGCATACGCGCGTCCCTTATTCGACATCAGTTCGAAAACTTCTAGCGACACCCCCTCCTCTCCGGTCATAAACGTGGGGAGATCCACTAAGGAACTAAATTGCGGAACCACTCTCGAGGTTACCGCTTCTATATCTACGCTATCGACTACTTTCGTCGACCCGGCTGCGCTACTTTTACTATCGGAGAAGCTATCGGCCGACGACCCGAACCGCTTGTTTCTTTTTCTCTCCCGTCGTCTCTTCCTCTCCTTGGCTCTCTCCTCGTTCATTGTCGCCGTCCACGGCAGGTCTCGGAACAGGAGACCGCACACCGCCATGTTCAGGAAGAACCCGGCGAGGATCAGCGTCGTTCCCCGCCACCCGTACTCGTCGAGCAAGACG
Organism: Polyommatus iphigenia; assembly: GCA_963422495.1. NCBI lineage: Eukaryota > Metazoa > Arthropoda > Insecta > Lepidoptera > Lycaenidae > Polyommatus > Polyommatus iphigenia. The sequence goes on along the minus strand of OY730181.1, from coordinate 12,680,377 downwards.
TACGTCAACGGCGCGAATATGAACGTTCCGATCCCGCTTCCACACACGGATATGCCCGTCGCGAGGGATCGCTTCTTTTCGAAGTAGTACGCCACTATGACGACGGCGGCGACGTAGCACAGACTCAATCCGAAGCCGGCCATAACGCCGAACGTCAAAAACAACGTCTCCATATTATCGACGAAAGCCGAGATCACGAATCCGATGGCGGCCAGCACGGACCCCAGGATCGTCATTCGCCGGCACCCGTATCTGTCGGTGAGGAAGCTGGCGATCGGCCCCGAGAGGAGGGGCATCGCCATGAAGAAGCCGGCGATCCAGGCGGTCTTGCCCTTGCCCTCGCCGAAGTACTCCAGGAAGTGGGGGAAGAACACGCCGAAGCTGAACGTGATGCCGTCGGCGATGAGGTTGACCATGAAGGAGGCGAACACGACGACCCAGCCCCAGCCGCCGTCGGGCGGGCGGGCCTCGGCGATGGACACGTCCTCGTCGTCCGAGCTGGAGCTGGAGCTCGAGCTGGACACGGCCTCGGGGGGCGAGGCCGCGTCGAACTGCACGTGCAGGCGGCCATTGCGGCGCGGCACGTCGGCGTCGAGCAGCGGCTCGCTCTCCGGTATCGAGGGAAGCGCGCGCGGCACGGACCGCGAAGTCTCCGGGTCTAGGGTCTCCGCGGCCGGGGTCTCGACGGCTCCGCCGGGTCCTCCTTGGACCGGCCGACGGTTCGTGCCGTCCGACGGCGGCGAGAGGCGCGCGCGATCCATTCCGGCAGGGCGCGGCGAAACTGCGCGCGCAGCGGGTGCAGCGCGGGATCACCAGTCCGCCGGGCTTCCATGCGGACACCGCACCACCGTCGTGACCTCATGCTGCAACAACAGAGGCACATGGTAAAAACTTATGTTCAACAAAAACAAGACTTTAAGTCCCTTACTAATAAAGGTATTTACACAGGGCATAATTTCACCTAATTCAAGATCTGTGTCTTTGTCTCTAATGTGAAATTTCCAATGTGGCAGACAAAGACAAGTAGACAAAGGGGTATTTGTTTGGCAAAACAATCAGTTGAAAGTCAATACTATTGAGTTTTAATAACAAAAATTCAACTAGAAAATTATTTGACATGATATCTTTTATCAGAGTCCACCAAGGCTTACATTACACTCTATAAACACTGGCAATAAGCAACTTTGGACGAATTTATATCAGTCCCTTGACATTCAATTTTCAGAGACCTACGTTTGTTAACATTGAGCTTATCTAAGTGGTTCAGTGTTCACTCAACATACTGATTGTCATACAATGCCAATATAGTGTAGGTGCTCAGTAGTTGTTAAATGTTATGTGACAAACATTTACCTAACATTTTAACCGTACCTTTATATTTACTCCCCCAGCTTACTTATTTACGAACAACTTATACAAGTTCTGCCAATCTATGACTGATAAATACATATATAGTCCCAAGACGGACAAAAACAGCTAAAATTTAATTAAAAAATATAATCGCTGCGTTAAATCTGGATCTGGCGACTGGCACCCATAAAACAGTTTTATTTACCAGTATCAGTAATAATCTGCTGAACTGCTAGTCTTCCTTTTGGCATAAAAATCATATGGCGCCACAATGGTGACCCTCGCCTACCCTTAACCTTATATTAAAACCTTTTATTAGCTTATGGCGGAACGTATGTTATAGCACGACGGAATTATATGACCGTGACCTTATTAGTGTTATAAATAGTCTAGACTTAATTAAGTACATTACATGGATATTAACCGCAAATGCTCATCACTATGTCTATATCTATATTTCTATATTTTATGATATTATAAAACTCAAAGGTGACTGACTGACATGGTGATCTATCAACGCATAGCCCAAACCACTGGACGGATCAGGCTGAACTTTGTCATGCAGGTAGATGTTATGACGTAGGCATCCGCTAAGAAAGGAATTTGATCAATTCTACCCCCAAGGGCATAAAATAGGGGATGAAAATTTGTATGAAACTTTGTCAATTTTAAACCGATCGGGCTGAGACTGATACCTAATTAATAATAATACTTCATAACGCGAGCGAAGCCGCGGGCAAAAGCTAGTAATAATAATAATATATAAAACTCAAAGGTGACTGACTGACATGGTGATCTATCAACGCACAGCCCAAACCACTGAACGGATCGGGCTGAATGCATGCAGGTATATGTTATGATGTAGGTATCCGCTAAGAAAGGATTTTGATAAATTCCAACCGCAAGGGGTTAAAATAGGGGATGAAAGTTTGTATATAATAATACTTCTTAACGCGAGCGAAGCTGCGAGCAAAAGCTCGTGTACAATAAAGATTAAATAGATGTTTTGAATTACTCTGACAGAGCACAGAATATAGAAGAGTACTTTAGTCAGATAAAAAAGTAATATCACTGCATATTCTCAACCAGTTCAATTAAGGATCATTTGAAGAAATCATCAAAAAACTATGAACTGAATCAACCGCTTTTAATTTATTCTTCTTTGTGCGAAAATAGAAATGTTTTTTTTCCATGATAATCTCTCAGTATGTTACAAGTTGGTCCTTGGTTTTCAATACCGGCTTAGTACCAACTTGTACAGCTAATCAATAACGATACTCGTATTACTCACATCAATAGATGATTGATGAATACGCTGACATGATAATGATGATAATAACTTGGTGACGAGCCAATTAAGGCAATACCCTCAACCTCATCCCAAAATATAGGCCATCCCATTACAATTTCTGATGAAATCTTTCAAAACTTTTTAATAGAAAACTGCTAATAAGGTGCTTCCATTCTACCATCGTTTATTCGGTCTGATAATGCTCATATAATATATCATATATCAGCCTATATATTCGTCCACTGCTGGACATAGGGCTCTCTCAATGAACGCCAAGATGACCGATCTCCTGCTACTCGCATCCAACATGGACCCGCAACTAAACGGAGATCGTCTTCCCACCTAATTGGAGGTCGACCTCCAACTAATGATAATGCTCATACTTACTTTAGTAAGAAATACAAGTGGAATAAAAGCGGAAAATATAATCCCCAGACACCGAAAATGTCGGATGATATAGAATAATGTAGCAAGGTAAAAGCGTACCTATTTAGCTGAAATCAAGGTATCTCGGAGAATTTCACTGCGGGCGTAAAACGCGTTCATTTAAAATGGAAACTCTGTAGATTAATATTCTTTGAGCTAGCGCGACTCAAAGTATTATGTGTCTCAATGACGCATGGGAATATGTACGAGAGCTAACACTGAAAACCCTTTATAACGCGTTGCGCTGAAATTCGATTGTGGCGCGGTAACCGTACATTTTTCAGCAACTAAAACTATCCTATGTCCTTTCCCATCTTTCAAGCTATCTGCATGCCAAATTTCACTTAAATCGGTTCAGACGTTTAAGTGCGAAGAGTTAACAGGCAGACAGACAGAAACTCTTTTGCAATATTGGTAAGGACTAAGTGTCTAAACACACTAGGCTAAATTACGCCGGCGTAAATTCCGCCGCGTTTCAAACTCATACAAAATACGGGCCGGGCGGAACGCGAGAGACGACACACTATTCCGTCGCGTATTTGTATGCGTTTGACATTTGCGGTGGAATTTACGCCGGCGTAATTCAGCCTAGTGTGTTTAGACCCAAAGGATGTAAAGATTTCTGATCGGAATTTTGAGACCCGTTGAAAATGTAAGTTTCACATGCATCAAAATATGTTATAACAACAGCTATCATTACGTATTACTGTCCTTGTAAAAAGAGTTTACTAACTTTAATAAGATTTTATGTTACCACGCCACAAATCGCAAGTCACAACATTTGAATTGCGGAGAAACGAACCTTGCCATCATCCGAGTTAATCCGCTTACCATTTTTCATCCGAGGTCTACGGATGGATGGATTAAGCTGGTGAGTCTTCTCAATTTTGTATTCTTCATTATTGGTTTTAAATTTCAAAGTATAAAGTATTTTAGATTAATAAATTTCGCATTGCTATTATAATAATTATTATCAACATAAAGATAACTTCGTTATGGCTCGGTCAGTCTTCCTGTCCTGTGATGTATATGAGAATCCATACTAATATTATAAATGTGAAAGTGTGTCTGTCTGTTACCTCTTCACGCCCAAACCACTGTACCGATTTTGCTAAAATTGGGTATGGGGATACCTTTAGTCCAGGGAAAGGACATGGGATACTTTTTATCAAGGAAAAATGCACGATATCATACGGTTACGGTCATCTAGTATATCTACTACATATTTTGCTGTTTGATAGTACCTGGATCGAGGTTTTATTAATATCAAATAGTAATGTTATTACCGTTTTATTGACCGACTTCCAAAAAGGAGGAGGTAATACGTTCGGCTGTGTGTATCTTTTTTTTTTTGTATGTTCAACGATTACCTACTCAGCCGTTTGTTGCTCGATTTCCAAATTCTTTTTTTGTTGCGTAGGGTTTAACTCGAATTTGGTACCATGTTCTTAAAAGTGGTGACCTCATGATGGGATTCACGAGTAATCGAGGGAACTCCTCGAAATTTATATGGAAACATATTATGGTGATTTTGGTTTTATGAGAAGTATTCTAAAGCATATGCTACCAAAAAGTGAGATTTTGCATCAAGGTATACCATGGTTCTGAAGGTGATTCTTTCAGAGAACTGAAGATTAAGCTATCTGGTGACTGGTACCGACTTCAAAATAATGAAGATTGAGTACAGAAATAGTTGAGTTTTAGCCGAATTCGGAAAAAGGCACTATTAGATAGGAAAAATTATTTAATAAGTACTTTTTAATTCATATTACTAATAAGGATGTTATTATTTTTACTTTAGAAGTCGGTTTTAATTTTTTGTTAAAAATAATTGGTTCAAAACTCTAGTTTAATGTTTTCAGAACTATGTATCTGATATTTTGATGGCATAAATGGCGGGTTTTTTTTTTTTTTTTATTTCTTAATTTAATTTATCATAATCGATGAACACAGAAACGCCATTCACATTACCACACATGACACAACAAGTAATGTTATTCAGCAGTGTCCTTGAAGTGAAATTGTCAACACGAGTTTAGTTGTCACTTGGCACGCACAATAGAATATGTAATACTACATTGTTTTGTCATTTTGTGATATCTATTATAACAAGACTATGTATGCCTCCACCGCTTTAGGTGGTCCGGTACCAAGATGCAGTAGATCTGATGATTGTGATATTATTAAGGCTACAGCTTACGGTGGCAAAGTAACTGCAAAGTTAAGTGAAATTGACAATGTCTACAAGACCTTTAACGGCCGCATGCTGCATGCACACTAAATTATGACTTTTAACTTTAATTTAATGACGATTTTGACATAAGCTCCTTAATTTTCTGTCAAACTCTACATTTTATGTTATCATGAATTTTATTGTCTCCGAGCTCGGCTGTTAGCCGTTAAGGTGCTCCCACACAGCAGTTATATAACGTTAGATAACATTTGTTGTCTAACATTTTTTACTTTTATAACAAAAGACACGTTTATTTCTTGACATGTTGTAGCGTATGTTACACGCTGACAGCGTGACGCTGTTATAAAAATTAAAATGTCATCGTGTTACACATTGTCAGAGTAGACAGAATTATAGAGTATATCGACTTAGAACTGATGTTGAAATTTTTGAATTTGACGTATTATGACGAAAATCGTCGCTAGGGTTGTTAACTTGTTACCTACGAATTTGAAACCCGACGAATTTGACAGATATTGAAACCTGTCCGTTTCTTTGCAGTCGAACTACTGGTAGTTATGTCTATTGTGCCATTGTTTTATAACGTTATATAACTGCTGTGTGGGAGCACCTTTAGTCACGTCAGCAAAACCAAAAACCTTATTGTATAAGCCCGCAGCTATTCATCTCTGACCCCATTATTATCGCTAAAAACCATAACCTATAAAGACAATTGACCTGCAGCGCGCCGCATCACTTAAACAATACACTGGATCTAGAACACCCCATTCAGGATTAAACGAATTCGCCCCCCGCCCCGTTTCACCCCATTTCGCCCCATTTCACCCGCCATTTGGGGCGGAATTGTATCGGCCGTATAAAACTATGTAACGGCTGAGAAAATGGAGCATATTTTAAGCTGCCGGAGCTAGCGATTAGTTCGCAGCTGATGTCTAGGATTAATTTCCTTGAGACTTCCTCGATGGAATTGCCAGCTATTCTTGTAATATATAAATTATACCACCATGCTTCTTAACAGCCAATCGCCATCACTGACAAGATAGGTTCGGCATGACAATATCTTAATTTCTTATCAACGCACGAGCAAAAAACGGATGGGACAATATAACATTAAGCCACAAATTGGCAAATTACAAAAGGCATGACAAATTGACAATATGCCAATTCAAGCATTAGCATGAATAGTCATGATAATGTTTATTTCGCAGGATCATATCGATTCGACGTTAGGATGTTAGGCCTACAAAATAGAATAAGTTAAAGACAGGCAATAAGGAAATGATAAAGGAAGTTTATGGGCGATCTCAGTCAGCAAAACGCGAGATAACTGTATATTTTTTTCATGTAAATAAAGAAAATAGACTTGTGAAAGACTGTAAACTCAACGCTTTAACCATGAACTCCTCATATCAAGTTAAGTCAGTGGAAATTTTTGAGACCGTTTCCAGAATGTGCCTCTCAAGAACCATCAGGCAAATACGGCTCGTATCGCGACAAACATCAAAGCGACTAATTAAAACACAAATTAACATCGAACATGGCTATGGACCCTCGACCTCAAACCAAGGTGAAGAGCGCTGCAGAACTGGCGGCATCGCCTGCGCATATGGGAATACTTGACGAATGGTAGAAATCTGAAGATGACCTGACAAACATTCGTTGGCTTCTCGAATTCACTGCATGGGCTTCGTTGTCTCTACTCTATACTCTGTAACCGTATCTCTATAGCCTAAAACGGCCCATTCACTATCCTGCATTGCAGTCCGCCGTGCAGGCCTGCAACACCATTCACTATCCTGCATAAGCCGGCGGACTGCACGGCGGCTTATGCAGGATAGTGAATGGTGTTGCAGGCCTGTTTGCTTTATTAATTGCGATCAGGATAGTGAATGGGCCCTTTTATATTATTGCTCTGCTCGCAGAGCTGATGTTAAGGCACACTGAAGTCTCTTTTTTACTCCTATATACTTCTCTGAGCTCCTAGTGGTATCTTACCCAGAACTGCAGTTCTGAAAGCTACTATACTAAGGGCTCAGGGATTTTCAAGCTTGGAAATGGCATCACATTAAAAATAGCCACAGACACTCTCTGAATCTCAATGATTAAGACAGCCCAATTAGAAACAAAGAAACAACGGTGTAACATTCAGGAATCGACGAGTTACAAATAAAATAAATGGCTTTTGTTGAAATAAGCAAAAGCGATTCCACAATCCACATTTCACCGAACGACCTGTAAGCCATTTATCACCCATTTGCTCCCTACCTTCTCCGTCCCTAGATTTCACTGTATTTGGAACGAAAATATTATGGTTTCTTTCTTATAATATAAGCAAAGATTCGACTCGAGATTGTTGAATACAAACTATTCATGTAAGTCCATTATCCATGTAAGTCCATTGTGGATAAAGAAAATCATCTTTTTTTTTCCACCATGATTGCCACAAGCTTTCTTACAAGCATGAGTAACAGATCATGGGCAATAGAAGACACAGTTGCTTTACACCATGGTCCATGATAACCCTATAGGATCAACAATGACGCCTCATAAGAATAATTATATTAACAGTCCTGCCGTATACCGTGTATACTGCAGGAATTGGTGTATTATACTAAACACCAAAAAAAACCCTCGTGAACGTTCGCCAATATCTCTCTCGTGATTTCAACGACCTTTAAAACGCTATTTATTTTAAACATTTACGCAGATTTCTAAAGTTAGGCATTATTCAATATTCATGCTAGTTAAAATTTTCTCTATCAGTATATTTTGCTTCAATTGTATATAATAAAAGCTTTGAATATTATTGTAATAGAATTGTGATTATATATATAATAGAATGTATGATTTTTTTCGATTTTATGATTTCTTTAAATTGCAAAATATATTTCCAAACAACAAATAAAGCTGTCGATATTAAGTAGAGGTGGTTGTGATATTTTGTGAAGCTTAAGGGCTTGTTTCACCACTTCCTGATAAAGTGCCGGATATGATATCCACAACTTATTTGACAGATTCTCCATACTCCGTCAAGTTAAGTGGTGGATAGCCTATCCGGCACTTATCAGGAGGTGGTGAAAAAGGCCCTAAGTCTTGTAGGGTCTAAACTCTAAGCTCTACTTAGAGATAGTGGAGTGGAGTTATTGGATTTCATAATCCAATAACTCCACTCCACTATCCATGAAAATGTTGTTAATGATAACAATTAATAATGAATATCATCATATTATTTTAAGGTTTAATTTGCACAAAAATGTTGTTGCAGAAATCCGCATTGGCACCATCCTTTACGTACTGGCTCATGATAGACAAATAGATAAAATAGTTATAATGTGTAGATATCGACGTCGCCTACTTTGGACAGTTGCGTAATCATGGTAGAAAACATGGCCCAATGTGAAAAGGGACCTTTAAAATTTATATGCTTTCATCGCATAACCACAGAATTTATATTAGTAGTACCAAGCATAACATCGATTGTCCCCATGTTTGGTCACCCTACTTTCACTATATCACTACTTTACTATCACTATAATATCACTATTGATAGTGATAGCATAGTGATAGTGAATGTGTGCTATGTTGACAGTGGGATGTGATTTATATTGTTCGTGATAACTGACAGCCGTGATAACTGATAACGTTATCTGTTATCATTGTCTAAACGTTTTATCAATATTTGAGTGTATAGCTTAGTTTTGTATTAATTTATGAATAAGAAATCGAAACTGTTGTTAAGTTATCACAATTTACTGACTACAGCAAAAGTGCTGATTAGCTTTGTCCACGCTGTGCCTTTTTCTGTTCGTCAAGGGCATGCGTTATAACGCAGTTAAGGCGACGCCTTGATAATTTGGCTGTAGCGATGCCGATTTTCCTCAGCAATGACTAAAGCTAAGCAATTGAAGTTCATTGTCAGTATTCATCATGTCTTTGTCTTTGAATTGCCCATAGCATAACACGATTGGACAACTTTTATAGCACAGAATAATCAATCGAAAAGACCTCTGTAAAAAAAGGGATTCCTATTTTTCCAACAGAGGAGAGTGATTTAAGGTTCCAAAATTTGTACATAAATTGGTTCAAGCATGCACTTTAATTTGTGCATAGCTTATATGAAATGTATTTATGGTTTTTAAATTATGCGACAAAAACCATTTTGTCGCTTACGCCCTTTCCATTTTTTGCTGTTCCATTGCTTGTTTTCTATGAGAGGCCGGGCCGGCCTCTCATAGAAAACAAGCAATCTAAAACATATCCAACACGGTTTCTTACTTTAACGCTGCGTCACCTTAACAGCGAACGTGAGGCATGCTCTCTGAGTTCTGACCGTATCCAAAAAACAAAAATGACAATGTTGGCGTTGCGTTCGTTGACGCATTCAATCATTGAATGCGCCAAAACGAAAGTTGAATGAAAGAAGATGACCAAAATTGAAGACGAAAGCGCATAGTGTGGACATAGCTATTGAATGAATGATTTTTGTCACTTCTCACTGTTGAACGAGAGCTGTCAACAATTTGTGTGGCAACGAATTAGTTACAATTGTTTGTAACTATTACAAACAATTGTAACTAATTCTATACTATTTATATCTAGTTAAGACTCTAGCAATGCGGACGACTTCCTCGGGTGCGATTATAAGAAAAAACAACTACCCTACGAATACGAAACGAATACCTTTAAAAAACACTTTCAGAGCTCAGCGTATAATAATAGTACAGCTGGTTCCCTAGAACAATTATTTTTTTGATTTAATATTTAGTATCTCGAAAGTGGTAGGCTAACAGAGATAGAAAGGATTTAATATTTCGATTTGATAGTCCTAAAATATGGATTGTTCTATTTGTAGGACAATGTTACTCTTAAATTACATATTATATAACTTTTAACCTATCAATAATCAATAAGTATACAAAAAATCTGCTGGTTAGGGTACCGTAGACAACGAGGACTTGTTGATCTGTTAGGCTCTACCACTTTTCAGAATTTTCGCAGAGGAAATTGTCATCTTATCAAAATGAAGCTACTCACGAAAAATTAGCTTGATAGGTAGTCATTAAAAAAAATCTAGGGTACCTGTACTATAACTACAGTGGGTAACAATTTCTTTTGATACGCCGCACTTTCCTCAGTGGATTAATTAAAACCAGCGCAACGTAGTAGTTCCACTTTCTGGGGAAGCTTATTCTTTGTACAGTGTATTATAAATTGTAGTTTTATTTGCGCTTCTCCAGTTTTCCTCCAGATTGTCGTTATTTCCTAAATTCTTTATAAATCTGACACATAATTATAGCGTTTACAGGGAATATTGTAGTAATACTTTAGTGCAGTGGTCCCCAAACTTTTTTTCATGCGGGCCACAAACATGTTTTGGTCTTGGTGTCGCGGGCCGCAACAATAATTTTTTAGGGTTAAAAACTAACATCCTTCAAAATTAACGATTTAAAAGTGGAAAAAATTTAACGACTATCACGTAGACTTTACGTAATTCAGCCGGTGGGCGTGAATTTAAAAATTGTTTAACATCACGCGGGCCACAAATAAAGTCCCGGCGGGCCGCATGCGGCCCACGGGCCGCGGGTTGGGGATAGCGGCTTTAGGGTAACCGTGTGGCTCACTTCATTCAGTGACTACTTTGCTTCTGACTACTTTGCCTTTAGGAAAATTACATTAGTTTAAAAATGTTAGTGGCGCATCCCAGGGACACTTAGCGACGCGTTAGGCGCTTGCGATTTATATGACAAATCCCTGAATTAGGATTGTTTACGTAAACGACATTCCTGTTTAACTCCTAACGATCTGCCCCACGTGGACAGACAGACAGACGCGGTGTGTTTACGTTCCGTTAGTCATGCGACGTTGGACGGCGGCCAGCAGACGAGCGTCATTGTCACCGGGAGTTTTTCCATGAGGTTTGGATTTACAGGTTATATCAGTAAAACGGAAACTCTTACCTAAGTCATTTCTAGAAGTCGCAAATAAAAAAAACTTAAGAGGTGTCAAGGGAGTAGGGACACCCGGATGGAACGAAGTTCCAGTTTATTACTTCTTATGTACAAATAATCGGCCAAGTGCGAGTCGAACTCGCGCACGAAGGGTTCCGTACCGTTATAGAGCAAAATAGGCCAAAAATTGTGTTTTTTTGTATGGGAGCCCCCCTTAATTTTTCATTTTATTTAAATATTATTATTAATTATTAAAGTATACATATAATAAGGACTTTGTGAAAATTTTAAGTGCCTAAATGTTGCCATTATTGATATCGAGCAAAAAAGGCTAAAAAATCACGTTTGCTGTATGGGAGCCCCCCTTAAATATTATTATTATTTTGTTTTTAGTATTTGTTGTTATAGCGGCAACAGATATACATAATGTGTGAAAATTTCAGTAGTCTAGCTAAAGCGGTTCTTGAGATACAGCCTGGAGACAGACAGACGGACGGACGGACGGACGGATGGACGGACGGACAGACAACGAAGTCTCAGTAATAGGGTCCCGTTTTTACCCTTTGGGTACGGAGCCCTAAAAACCTGGTGTCGTTCGACACTATTGTGTCGTTACAACTTTTCGCCTTATTTTTTTCTGTGTTCCCCCTTTCGCAACGCGCGATAAGGAACTTCATTCCAAAAAAATCGAAAAGACCTGTTCAATCAACAAAGAAGTTTTCTAGTAGACCGACGTCTAAATAAAAGTTAAGTAAGAACTCCGCTACACTGACATGGTTGCTCGTTAAAATAAGAAGTAGCCAGACATCTACAGTACTTATTCAGGGAAAAGCAGTGCCCTTTTAACAGGTTAGGATTTGGACGACGGTCTTCAAAATGTAAGAGGTTAGCAAAGAATCGCGAAAAAATTATAGGTACCCGACAAAAATGTTAATCGATTCCAATAAACCCATTAGGCCATTACGGTAATCACTAATAGATCACTTTCCTCTCACTGTCAGTTATCACCATGTTAACCGCGGTCTAATCGCTTAAACAGAACCCAGCGACCTTGATAACGAAACCCATTAGCCCTTCGACCTTTGACCTCTCACCCTAAATCATGTCCGTAAGTAATGTGTTGCGTGTCGCCCTTCCGATAAGACCCTAACGGCTAACCCTTATGTAATGCTGGGATTCGTTTTGGACATAAGAGTAGGGCATGACTCAGGTGAATAAGCAATCTGTGACAAAAAACATGGAGATTGTTTCTTCAGTCACAAACGTGGTTTGATGTCTAGGTTAATTTATTTGATATTGTCTGTTATAATTACAGTTGTGTTTCTCAAACGTCATTCCCATTTAAAAACATTCAACCCCAAAACAGTCCTGTGCCCAGACCAATCAGCTTTACAATCCTGAATCGCCCAATTGATTAAGACAGAGGCCTGATCAAGACAGCTACCACTACCTTGCTTGGTCGAAGATCTACCTTTAGGGATCCTTTCAAAGACGTGGAAAAACAAAAACGCCTAGATTCTAGCTGACTACAAAGTACAAACTACTCAATGCAGACTTTTTTCTCCCATCCGAACCTCTTTATTAAAGGCACATCCTCCAATACCCATCCACCGGAAGCATTAGCTGTATGCGAAGACTGTTGACTAAATTAGGTTGATGAATTGGACATGTTGTTCCATCGCAAGTGGATAATGGCCGAGTCACGCGTTAGCGCCACTTGATCTAATAGATGCTGGGGATTGGCATGTCGTGACAGACCCGAGTGGATATTGAAATAATAACAGGATAACATTTACCATCAGGCATTCCTCAAATATCTATACTAATATAGACGAAAAAGAAATTTGGCATAGACATACAGTACCAGGAGAAGGGCATAATATTATGATACTTTATATCAGGGGAAAATGTACTCGAGATTCCGTTTTAGCGCGGGCAGAAACGATAGCAGCTTTTAGTTAGTATAATTAATATGTCTAAAAGTAGCATCAATTTAAAAATACTGGACCAAAATTGTCGATAAACTGTGCCTAAGGCCACTAACATACACATAAGAGTAGATTTTAGACTCTAAAGTCTAAACATTAACATCTACAATGACGCCTCTAAAGTTTAGAGGTATCATTGTATCTCTCTTCTAGCGTCAGGGATGAAAAAAGTCCTTGTACAGTCCAATATCTTATATCTTTAAACGAGCAATTCTTGTATATATTATGTAAATATTACATATAATAAAACTGTAGAAATGAGAATTCTGTACATTAAAGATATTAAAAAAAATAAGCGGAGGGTGTCACTACATCACTATAGAAGCCAAATATGTGGTCAGTTTTTTTGTCTGTCTGTCTGTCTGTCTGTCTGTCTGTCTGTCTGTCTGTCTGTCTGTATGTTTGTTCCACTATCACACGAAAACTACTGATCCGATTTGAATGCGGTTTTCGCAGATATATTTGTCTTTTTCCAACTTAACATCTGGCGTATAAAAAATTTTCCCCCCATCCCTCTAAAGGGACGAAAGAGGGGGTCAGATTTTGTATAAGACTTTTGCTTTAACACGAAAACTACTGATCCGATTTGAATGCGGTTTTCGCAGATATATTTGTCTTCTTCCAACTTAACATCTGGTGTATAAAAAAATTACCCCCCACCCCTCTAAAGGGACGAAAGGGGGGGGTCAGACTTTGTATAAAAAATTTGTTTTAATGGACTTACTTCATATTATTAAGTATTAACTGTTTTTCCAACTTAACATCTGGTGTATAAAATTTTTCCCCCCACCCCTCTTAGGAGACAAAAGAGGGGGGTAAGGTTTTGTATCAACTGATGAAGTAGAAATACTTTAAATGGCAAAACAACGTTTGCCGGGACAGCTAGTAATATATAATTGGAATCTCGGAATCGGCTCCAACGATTTTCATGAAATTTAGTTTATAGGGGGTTTCGAGGGCGATAAATCGACGTCGATCTAGCTAGGAATCATTTTCAGAAAATGTCATTTTATTCGTGTTTTATCGAATACCGAGCAAAGCTCGGTCAAATAGCTAGTACCTTATAAAATACGCATAATTTCTTTCAGATAAAATCAATACCTGATTACAAGATCTAAACGACTTATCAGACGATAATTATTCAAGGCAATATCTGTTACGACATCAAGGAGAGATACAAAACGGTCAATGTTAGTTAATATTACATCGCCATGGAAACTCTTACTTACATAACTAGATGTAGAGGTCAGTGTAAAACGAACTCTATCTCCTAATTAGTAAGGTCGGAAGCCAGGAGTTGGCAGGTCGCCAGCGTGACGTCACGTGACTGCCAGTCTGTCTCGAAGGCCCTTTCCGTTTGCCCTAAATTCGGATCTACTCGTAACCCCATAAAGAACGCCAGCACTCCGGGGAAACTCTTATCTATCACCGGACCCATCCTATTTGAATGTAAATCTATGCTAATGTATCATAATATATTATAAGTCTATAGTCTATTGATATAAAAAATACCTAAGTGTGTCTTTCTGTCTGACTGTCTGTTGCCTTAAACATGTGTAATGATTTTGCTGACATTTATCTCAGTGCTAGGAAAAAACTGAGGATAATGTTTGCCCCGGAAAATGTTTTATGTACGGTTTCCGCGGAAGAAACACAGGTGCCGGCAACATCTAATCGCCACGCTGACATATTCAACTCAAGATTTTCTATAGTTCATCGTCATCATCATCATATAACAGCCTGTATTCGTCTACTGGACATAGGCCTGGACATAGGCCTCTCTCAATGAACGCCAAGATGACCGATCTCCTGCTACTCGCATCCAACATGGGCCACCCATCTAGTTGGAGGTCGACCTACACCCCGATTTCCCGGCCTTGGTCTCCAATCCAGAGTATGTAAGTTTACTCCAGCGATCTCTATGGTTACTAAGTATAAATCTAAATCAGCACTTAGAGATAAAATAGAGATTACAGAATGTTGACTAAGGTTTACTTAGTCTCTCCATAACCTTGTTTTCCTCCGACCTCCTGCCACGTGTAAACTTTCCTTACCTTCAGCTATTTTTTGTTTGGAAATTATTAATTAAAAGTTTAACAACTCCGTTACGTAGTAGGGTTTAAAAACAACATCAACTTCTTTTCTTTTAAAAATATTAAAACATTGATTTGCTTACGTCCTTATCGTTTTCAGTCATGTAACTTGCCTACGATAACATTTGAGTTTAATTCTCTATGATATTTAGACTTTCATTTGTTACTACTTTATTGGTCAGAAGTACTAACTACTAAGTATGGTAAGTAATGAAATACAAACAAAATTTATAGTGATGCTATCGCCCATATTATATATACTCTCTTAAATTTTAACTCTAAGGTAAGACCAATTATACATATTACATCTATACTAATATTATAAAGCGGAAGAGTTTGTTAGTTTGTTTGAACGCGCTAATCTCAGGAACTACTGGTCCGATTTGAAAAATACTTTCAGTGTTAGATAGTCCATTTATCGAGGAAGGCTATAGGCTATATTTTATCACGCTAAGACTAATAGGAGCGAAGAAATAGAGGAAAATGTGGAAAAAACGGGGGGAAATTATTTGAACGGGCTTATTTCAACGCGCTAATCTCAGGAACTACTGGTCCGATTTGAAAAATTCTTTCAGTGTTAGATAGCCCATTTATCGCGGAAGGCTATAGGCTATATTTTATCACGCTAAGACTAATAGGAGCGAAGAAATAGAGGAAAATGTGAAAAAAACGGGAGAAATTATTTGTAAGGGCTTATTTGAAAGTCCCGGAAAAGGACATAGGATACATTTTGTCCCGGAAAAATGTACGGTTACCGCACAATATACTTTTATGATTTGCGCGTAAACTATTCAATCAATTTTGATGAATTTTGGTATGGAGAATGGAGATACTTGAGTCTCGGGAAAGACAAGGGATACTTTTTGTCCAAAAAAATTTACGGTTCACGAACAATAAATTTTTATGATTTTCGGCTAAACTATTCAATCTATTTTGCTAAAATTTGCTATAGAGATACTTTGAGTCCCGGGAAAGAACATAGGATATATTTTGTCGCGGAAAAATGTACGATTCCCACAAAATGTACCTTTGTGATTTGCGCGTCAACTATTCAATCGATGTACGGGAACAACTATAAAAAGTCCACGCGGACGAAGTCGCGGGCAACAGCTAGTAGGTACTTAATATTATTATAAAAGAAAGGGTATCTATTTGTTTGTCTGTGTGTTACCTCGTCACGCCCAAAAACTGCTCAACTGATTTTGCTGTTTGGGATAGAGATACTTTGACTCCCGGAAAAGGACATACTTTTTATCCCGGAAAAATGTACGGTTCCCGAGCGATAAACTGATTTTGGCGCAACGAAGTTGCGGGCGTCATCTAGTAATATTAACATTATACACTATGTGACTATACAGTGTGTTAGTGTAAACACCGTTACATACAATTAATTACATACACATACAAATTGCCGGGATCGGCATGAATTCCCAGCATTGTTCTCATAGAAAAAGTTGTTCATTTTGACGGGCTCATTTGATGGTTTCAAGGATAACGGTATTTACACTAACATACTGTATTTAATGTAAGATCTATTTCCAAAAAAAAAACTTTAAACTACCAACAACATCACCACGTTATGAATAATGATTAATGTAGCCTAAACTACGGTCAGAGTCCTCTGTTATCATTATTAAAACAAAATACATCATTGTTAAAACATCATTATTAAAACACTTAATTATTTAGTAAACAATAACATACTTCGTAACGAGTTCGTTATGCGAGATAACATTTTTGCTAATTGCTACTACGTCGTACTATTTCTTTAAAGAATGCATTAAGTTCATTGATCTTTTTGTATCAAAATTCAAATACCTGAGATACTAGAATTAGGGCCTGTTTCACCACTTCCTGATAAAGTGCCGGATAGGCTATTCACAACTTATTTGACAGATGCCCCATACTCTATCTGTCAAGTTAAGTGGTGGATAGCCTATCAGCTTTGTCCACACTGTGCCTTTTTCTGTTCGTCAAGGGCATGCGTTATAGCGCAGTCAACAGCGAGCGTGAGGCATGCCCGCGACGCATGCCCTCTGACCGTACAAAACTTTCGCTTTGTTATTAAAAATGACAGTTGGCGATGCGTTCTTTGACGCATTAAATTATTGAATGCGCCAAAACGAAAGTTGAATCAAAGATGACGAAAATTGAAGACGAAAGCGCATAATGTGGACATAGCTATTCGGCACTTTCGCTCGAAGTGGTGAGACAACTCCTTAATCTCTTTAAAAGGTTTATTTCATAAATGGAATTAGCTCTACCATCTCCTTTAATAGCTAATTTGCCTAAGCTATTTTCATATAGATAATGGTTCAACCCTATAAATTAAATTATGATGGTACATTATTGATATGCTTAGATTTTAGTTTACTACTTGGCTAAAAATATATCCTACATGGTCTCCTAGGAAATCAAAAATTATTAACTTGTAAAAACGAAGGTTGTATAGAAGAAATATTATTAGGGTTGCATAAACCTTAAGGAGTTTAACATTATTCTGAGGAACTTACGAATAGTTCGCATAAGCCGCGAATAATCCGAAGTTAGGAACAGCTTAAATGAGAACAATTTACTTAAAGCCGTGCCTTACATAAACTTTGTGATGTTCCTAACCCAGAAACTTACAAATTCTTGACGGCTAGAGCTAACTTCATCGAATAAGTTAGAATTTAGTTAATAATTAGCAGAAAATTCCCCTTGAAACGACACTATGATTGAATTCGCCAAAATTACAAGCCATAAGGGTATATTTTAGCCTACTTTAAGAGTGGGTTGCACGAACTAACTTTGACTTTAACTTTAACTGTAACTTTAACTTTAACCTTAACTTTGACAACAGTGCAAAATGTCAAATCTCTGGTTAAAGTTAAATATGGCGTCCAAACACCCCATATGCTCATACGACATCTGTCAAATTTTCCGGTTAAAGTTAAAGTCAAAGCTAAAAGGACGCCATATTTAACTTTAAGCTTAACTTTAACTTTAACCACGCCTCTGGTGCAACGCAGCCTAAAATACAATAAGGTTTATCAATACTTCTTAAATGATGAGGGGCAAAAATGTATGGGCTCTGGTATAGTGCTCAACAGGAATGGATTGTATATTTTTAGGAAGGTATACCCATGTACATTAATGACCAATAGGGCGCTTGTCAAGATTCGTTGTACTTTTTGAGTAAAGCCGTGTTAAAAGTGACATCAACGCTCATACATTTCATGCTGATTTACATCACGTTACATTATAGCATGATTATTTTTAGGGTTCCGTAGTCAACAAGGATATTATTAAAAATTACCAAAATTACAAGCCATAAGGGTATATTTTAGCCTACTTTAAGAGTGGGTTGCACGAACTAACTTTGACTTTAACTTTAACTTTAACCTTAACTTTGACAACAGTGCAAAATGTCAAATCTCTGGTTAAAGTTAAATATGGCGTCCAAACACCCTATATGCTCATACGACATCTGTCGAATTTTCCGGTTAAAGTTAAAGTCAAAGCTAAAAGGACGCCATATTTAACTTTAACCTTAACTTTAACTTTAACCACGCCTCTGGTGCAACGCAGCCTAAAATACAATAAGGTTTATCAATACTTCTTAAATGATGAGGGGCAAAAATATATGGGCTCTGGTATAGTGCTCAACAGGAATGGATTGTATATTTTTAGGAAGGTATCCCCATGTTCATTAATGACCAATAGGGCGCTTGTTAAGATTCGTTGTACTTTTTGAGTAAAGCCATGTTAAAAGTGACATCAGCGCTCATACATTTCATGCTGATTTACATCACGTTACATTATAGCATGATTATTTTTAGGGTTCCGTAGTCAACAAGGATATTATAGTTTCGGTCTGTCCGTCTGTCCATCTATCCGCGTTTTTTTTTTTTTTTTTTTATCATAAATAATGCTCCTGTCCCTGATTTTAAGTTGAGGGATTTATGTTCATAATACAATTTATACACTTAAACAGTCTTATATGTCTACACTTATCTTCTATTTATATTTTCTGTTCTTCTGTTCTGTCACCGTTACCTGCTCCGCCGTCCAAGGGTGAGCAGTATGAGGGAGGGGTTAAACTACTACTGTGAGCGTCAATCTAAGATGTACTGTCTAAGACAAGACATCCGTAACCTTTCTAAGCGCAAATAAGTCTTACCACATAGACGACAAAAACTACGTCGGTAACGCCGGCCTTGTACGTTGACTGTACATTATTTCAAAAAGTACAGTTGCTAGGCGCCATATAACTTTTTTACCTACTCACTAAGAGCTATCTAATGGTATATATTTTATCTCTGTTGAGCAATATACCAAAATGCCAATGATCCTTTTCCACAAGTATTAACGATGTTAAAAAATGTTTAACGGGTGGTCATAAACTCTTTTGTTTATATTTTCACGATCTTAAATCTTAATTCTATACGAACGTGCTCTATCTCCGTAGATAGAGCACGTTCGTATAGCGTAAACAGCATAAAGGGTTACTTTGTTACATATTGCGATGCAAGCCAAAACATTGACAGTAGCATTAAAGTACATTGACAGTAACATTAGAGAATTTCCTTAAATCACCTCCAAAAATTTCACACCGCTTGGTTTCCGCATTTCTCTAAAAGGGTCTTTGACGTAAATATTATACAACTTGTTTATACAAACACACCTCATCTCGCAGCGTCATCTTGGCAGACTAAACTAGTCGTTTGCCAAATCCGAAATCTTCTAAAATCACTGCATTCCTAATTAAAAAAAAACACAACACGCACCGCAATCCGAATTTAGAATGAAAACTCGCTAGCAATAATGGCGCGATAAAATTAAATTTCGAATAAAGAACACCGATTTCTTATCACGAGACACTTCGAGTACACTGGTCTTGGGCGTACTGAGAGTGACCAACGCGCGCCGTCGCCTCATTATTTAATAGTCAGATAAAAGATTATCTATTGACTCGCCCTCGGTCAATACGGCTCTAAATTACGTGCGATGACAGACATTATGAGTAAACCTCAGGCGTATTCCTCAAAAGTAGGAGGAGAACTGAGAAAAAAAACGGGTTGCACTCTATGAGTGCCGCCAGAATTGAAAAGGAAACAACAAGAGTAGGAACAACATTCACACCACGCAATACTCTACTTTCCCTTCCCTTTTTTGTGAATTTTCGGTCAAATTATGATCTGAACGAAAATTCACAAAACAGGGATAATGTTTGAACCTTTTTTACAAATTTAAAAGTGCACAACGATACCGAAAAGTTTTCCAAAACTACAGACAAACAGTTAGAAGTCCGACCAACAAACCCCACAGTCAATAAAACCAAAAATCCCGTTGGAGGCACAGACTATAATTTAACCTACAATGACCGAGCTGCTCAATCATCTACATCCTAGAATAGAAGCTGCAAGAGGCATCAGTTTTATAAGATGAACTTGACTGATGGCTCTCCATACTCGTGCTCGTGCTGACTCGAGCACCACTGCAGCTGTGATCTCTAACGAGGCAAAATTAATATATTAAAGAGCCAATTATGCTGCTATATCGAGTATATGAGCAGTAAAACCACAGCTGACTTTTACGTCTACCGTATGGCGTTCTGATCGAGTTTAGCGTTCTTTTTTTTACAATCAGAATTCAGACACCAAAGAGGATTGTCGATAGAGTATTTTAAAAGTTTTTTTTTATCTATCTGATCTTTAGTCAAAGTCGAAAATATTTATTCAGAATAAGTTTTTTTCAAACCTTTCTGAACGTTGATGCTACTGGGGCCTACCACCGTTTCGGGAACTAGCCCGGCGAGAAGAAACGGCGTAAGAAACTCGCAAAAAAAGTAAAAGAACAAAGAAAAAATATTCCTAGAAGCGAATATTCCTGGATATTACTATAGGAGCATAATTTTAGCCATGTCAACGTGCTTAATTTGCACAGGCAAAATTATATCTCTCGAAACGACTTCAAGTTTCATCAAGCGTTAAATGAGTATTCAAGTCATTGAAGTTTTTACATTACTGTAACGTAACAGCTGACGAACTCACCTCTACTGTTGTATGTCTTTGTGTTTGTCTTCATCGACCCATCGCAAATAAGTGGGCTTGAGAAACCTTATTAATATTTTTACACTTTATATACAAACCCCCAATTTTAAACATTTTAAGTCCAAACAATATCTGAAATTCTATTTTCTTTAGAATTAACTCATAATCCGCAGATAAGTGAGATTACAATAGTTGTAACAATCTGCTTATAGAACTTTATCAAAAGCTATTGTAGATTAGATTTATTATATCAATTAATTAGAACTAGCTAAGTCAAACAGTAGCTAAGCCAGAACAATAAAATTGATTAAAATAATACGACTGTCGTAATATAAGATTTAAATCCATCGAAAATTACAAAAGCAAACAACATTTGAGGTCATACCTAGAAAATTGAATTGATTACAATTTAGAACTTTAATTTAAGGAAAGTTCAACAGAAACTAACAACTTTTTGTCAAACACGTCTTAATTTAAGATATTTCTCTTCTAAATGTAATTTTAAAGTCAAGTAATCATAAAATGGCTGGAGTGCAGTCGTTAAAAGAACTACGGGAACATAAAATAAACTGTAACGGAATTTAAAAATGGGGCTAAAATTTCAGCAGCAAACCTAATAAGAGTTGACATACAGCATCCTGGTTCCGCAATGCACCAGAATCAGGCTGCGGTCGCGATGCGGACGCGGTACTGTTTACTACACAACTTTGTTAACATTTCACTTCTCAACTGCGAAATGTTTCACAAGAAATAGGTCACAATTATGCCCCTATATAAATTCTGGCGTTTTTGAACGTAGTTTATCTTTTCGACAGAGTTGTTGATTAGTCAAATTTAAACGGCAGCTAATAAAAATCGCTAGAGAATAGAACTTTAGTCAGTAAATCTGAGAAACCGGTAATTAAATATTTTGCAGGGTCATTTAAGTAGTTTGCCGGGTCCAGACATATTTTTCCTGTCCCCGTAGCCTAAAGACACGATAAGAAAAGGCAGATAGAGTTCTAAGAATTTGATAGGTATTATATCTAGGTTTTTATTCTAAGCTCAAGACGTAGATTTTCAAATCATCTACTATAATAAATATTACGACGCTACATAGGATGAGAGTTGAAAATAGGTGGCGAAAATTAGAATTATTTTTTTGATACCACCCCATCTTGTTGTCAGAAGACTAGCACTGTTTTCCACCGTCAGATAAACAAAAGAGGCTACTGGAAAAACATAAAACACATCCTCAAAAGGTAAAAATATGATGTTCTCCTAGCACTTTCGTGTGTTTGAATCATCATGCACTCAGTAGTACCATAACCGTCCCACATTCGATAGTGGCAGTCACCAAGCGAGATAATACACTACACACTTATCAGTTCACGGGCGACGACACAGTGCTCGGAGACTAACCTGACTAAGGCCCTGACTCACTAGCTGCTACCAAGAGAACACTAGATGATACCAGGATCCCATAAAAAACTAGAGCTAGTGGTTGTAGAGGAATTAAGTGAAGAGACTCTATCATTCGTATTATTGGCTGTTAATTGTTATTCTGTATACTTTCTAGTTTCTAATGTTGCTTCTGCATGCTTTACATGACCCTAAAACTCATGACAACTTTAAAAAAATCTTAAATTATTATAAAGGTTTTTTAAGAAATAGAGCATATTTATCTTGCAAGCAAAAAAAAATAGCAAAAATTTGTACACTCTTGTAGGAGAAGTAAATTAAACACAGAATACTGTATCACTCTGCACTACCACTCGACTGGCTCGTGGATGATAGAAGAAGTGATCGTCAGACCGAAGTCGAGCGACCACTCTCCTCTCCCCACCACCTACTACCTACCCAAGTAGGCGGGGCATATCTTTATTTATCAATACACTACATCTATAATCTCTTTTAGAAACTGAATAAGCCAAATAACTTTTTCCTAAACAGGCGATTGTTAATCTAAATATAATTCTAATTAATAATTATGATAACTTCGATTATTTTCCTTATCGGAATTTTGTTTAATAGTTACTATCAACTTTTAAATCGAGGTCGTGCACCGCTTAGAACGTTCTAGAAGACGATATGGCGGTGTGATAACAAGAAGATGATAAGCTCGTTTATACGTAACAACTAACAAGGTTTGAATCCTGATTGTGGCAAAAATAACTGCTCTACATCGGGGATAGAGTTTTCACTTTTCAGGTCAATAAAACACAATAGTTGGGGAATATAAGAAGAGGGGATTTCGGGAGTAGCTCGAGCGTGTCAGATTAAGCTTGTAAAGGCTTCCGAGTTCCGACATGTGTCTAGTTATCATGGTAAAGAAATCAGATTTCTCATGTGGTGGGTTAAAAAAATTTTTTTTGAATATTGAAATGTCATCGGATCTGTCAGATTAAGATAGCGGATGTTTAGCATACCCCAAAGAAGCTTCCATATAAAGCACTGACGATTCAAAGGTTAGGTAAGCCTGTAGGGACATTTTAAAATATAAAAAAATAAATCTTCATATTTTCCTACAAAACTAAGCTTTGCAGATATTTTATTTCGCACTAAACTAAATGATTTAGTCCTTGTTGTCTAAAATAAATTTATAATTTACCTAAATCAGCAATTTTCTGACTATATTTTCTTTTTCAAAACTTTAAAACCCCACCGCTAAAATAAAAAACGCTCTTATTATTTTTTTATCAGTTTTACCTAATGTACAAAACCTACTAGGTGTCCATGACGCTCGAGTGACTACACAAATAGCACCCTCCTCTCCCCTACTATAATGATACACGTGCTTTAAAGGTTGGTGTTTATACACTGCTAACGATTGAATAGGTATCAATATTCAATACTAATAATGGGAAGGGTCACTGTCCTTTACGTTTAAATCGCTGAACAACTACAATAGTATAGAGATACTTTCCAGTCTCAGATGTACTATAATATTATGTATTCTGTGGTCTCAGGAAGAAATATAAAACTGGTTGTTTGCGAAACATGCGGACTAAATGCAGTACGGTTATTATCCTTCCTATTTTATCAATTTACCTATATTTCGTTATAAGTTCGTTTCTCTAAACGACACAAGCTAACCATGGCGGAAGTAACTTCGATTTATGTTATCGATAGATTGTGACGTAGGGAATAAAGATACATAGTAAAGGTCGTGATTTCTGACAAGAGGCTCTAGACTCTAGCTAGAGTCTATACTCTTGACTTCTAGAGTCTAGACCCTTATCTAGAGACCGATGCTCAAACTTCGGTCCTAGGCTGTCGCATTTGCGCGTGAGAAGGCATGTGTGCGAATGAGACAGACTGAAATCGAAGCTACTTTCGAGGTATGAAAATCTGTCCTGAGTTCCTAATTAACTCATTTTAACCACTGCGGTTTTAACAATGTTACTTGCTCCTCTGTAACCTCTTATAGGAATTTTATGTGTACCTTGATTCTATGTATTATTATATTTTTATGTATCATTAATACCGATTTATTTCTTGTCCGGTCCAGTCCATTTCCTATCAACAGAAAAGTAGTACTTTAAAAGCCAAAAGTCCTACGGCAGATTTTGTACTTTGGACCAATCAGAAAACATAATTAGTGTTAGTTTGACATCTTATAAGAATAACACAGCATCGAAACTATATGAAAACATACAGGCCTTACAGCCCTTTGATATGGTTTGAGGTAAGCCCTCTTACCATATCAAAGGGCTTACCTTATCGAGGGATCGACCTCAATACGTCAACTTTACCCCCGCTTGTCAATTTGTAGCTCAAATTGACATATTGTACCTTGTCGACCCTCAGGACAATGCCATGTAATGCCGCTAAAGGTAAAGCCTATGTTAAAAATATGGGGATTTTGTGGGTCAAAGCCAGAGTAAACACTCTAACTCTCTGATTCACTTCAAAAGGACACTTTGGCCACTTGACAGAGCATGTATGGACTCTATATTATCAAAACCCTCACTAAATAATAATGAAATGACTCCAAGTGCCGTAAATGAAACATTTTTGTCACATAACAGAGAGAACAACTGAAGCAGCTTGATACAATTATGCAACTCCCAAACAAAGCCTACTGAAAACACAACGGCATAATGACCGTACAAATGAGTGTTTGTTGTTGTTCCATTGTCTGCGAGAGCCGAGTGGGAGTGTGCACTCACCTTTCTTTTAACCGTGACTTTGAAAATTTTATTTCATTTCAACCTCCGAGTTTATAAAAACCTGGTACCTTGCATTCATGATACATAATGCCCCCACTACTTTGGAGCCCCTAAATCTTCAATGTCCACGAGTTTATGAAAACCTAGTACCTTGCATGCTAATAATGCTCCCACTACTTTGGAACCCCTATCTTCAGTGTCTACAAGTTTTAAATGAGAACCTGAACCTTTCGGGATGACATGACACATGACATCTTGTTAATATATTATTTTGACGTAATTCTGATTTCTTTGGCCTCGTCCACATCAATCCTCTATCACCACGGCTTCCAGACGCACTTAGCCTTACTCTTTGCTAGCTTTTAATTAGTCTACAAAAGTCTATCTCAAAACTTAGCTGTACAAAATGTGTCACTTCCTGAACACGAGCATATCATGGTGATAACCTACGCCCTGTGCCGTGTGCCGTGTCAGATAAAAATGTGTGATAGCGTCACAGAGTTCACGTATTACCAAAACGTAACTATGTCATCCATTATCCAAAGGTTGATTCAGACCGCAACGCGACGCGTAAATGCATTTCTAATTTTATATGAATTTGACAGATTATCAAGACGTCTCCCGCAATTGAAATCTGTCAAATCCATACAAATTTTTGCCGCGCTTCGTCTCGCCTCGTCGCGTTGCGGTCTGAATTGACCCTAAGTATACAGCTAAGAATAGCATAATCCATGCTAATATTATAAATGCGAAAATGTCTATCTGTCTGTCACCTATTCACGCTTACGCCGCTGAACCGATTTTCATAACATTTTGTATGTCCGAGTCCTGGGAAAGGACTGGTTTTTGATTGATAGTTGTCTAGACAACAATCTTGTTCCATTTAAATATAGCTCCAATAAAGATTATATTGATATAGATGCTACGTCATCAAAATACTCGGAAAATCGACACCCAAAAATATAAAAATAGTACATTAGAATATAGCCTTGGTAATATTTGTTAATCTGTTGAAAACTGTAACGACCTTCAGGTTGTGAGGCTGGCGTTGCTCAATACGATTTATAACAATGGCTATGTATTGTTCCATGTGATATACATTGCACATAGAGTTGACCAAGGGTTTGTACGGTTCCAGTAGAATTAAAAGCGTTCTACCAGTCGCGGGTTGCCAAAGCCCAACATAATGATCAGACTACAAAACCTTAGGTTCGATTTAAATGAGTCCGCCCGAACGCACGGTTTGACGGCTACACCAATCACCACAATACTGTATACAAAGATAATAACTCCCACACCGGTTTCGGTGACGGTGGCCGGTTTCATTCAAACCAGGCCAGTTACGCAGGAGTAATTTTATAGTACCACAAGTGTGTACGCAGTACACAAGAGCACTCTCTATTCCTTTACTCTCATAACCCAGTGGGACGGACGACCGACACGACTGGCGAGAGATCAGGCGCGGGACCGACTTTTTACATGCCCATCCGACGCATGGATCATCTTGCTTGTTAGACAATCAGATGATCAGCCTGCATTGTCCTAACGAAACTTGGAAATAACATGTTTCCAACGCGGAAATCGAACCCACGAACTCCGAGTCAAGAGCCGCGCTCTGAACCACTGGACCACGGAGGCGTTACAGAACGGAGTATGTAAATATCAGCCCAAACGCACCGCTATTAAAATTAATCGTTAGTATTGCCTGCGATCTCGCGGCGTAGCGGTCAAACCGCGCGTTTGCGCCGCCGAATACAAAACCAGCCTTATCTTTAAGGGCCTTCCCTACGAAGAATCCGCAATTTAGCGTATTTAGAGCCTTATAAACTCATAATTTGAAAGCTACAGAGTTATAATAAAAATACAGCAATAACCTTCAGTATCTCAACATTCCTTTCCACGTTTTAAATTTTTTATTTTTGTTTATTATACTCTTGATATCAGCTTCCAAAGTAAAGCCAATTTATTAAAATTCAAGCATACATTCAGCATCTCCTTAGTATTTACAAATCACTTTTATTTGAAACACACGCCAATAGATCGACAATATCATAAACTACATATTCCCCGTTTTTTTAGGTCAATTTTGAACTAAGATTATAAGTAAAAAAATAGGGTAATCTTGGCAACGCGGCAAATCAAAGTCAAGGTCGTTTGCTCGGGGGACAGCCTTAACTGCCTCATGAATATCAGAAATAGATGCAATAATATAGCATTAAACTATTCTAGTTCTA
Source organism: Polyommatus iphigenia (assembly GCA_963422495.1). Lineage (NCBI taxonomy): Eukaryota > Metazoa > Arthropoda > Insecta > Lepidoptera > Lycaenidae > Polyommatus > Polyommatus iphigenia. Next base: position 12,652,667 of record OY730181.1, on the reverse strand, counting down.
CACTAGTCTGGTTTAGCCGCTGTCTAGCGGTCAAGGATGGTCACTGACATGCATATTTAAATAGCTGCATGCTAAATACAGTCTAAACTAGGAGATGAGTCACAGAATTTGATATGCAGTTTTGTATTTTTGTTCTCATATCCCATGATTATGTAGTTTCATTTTAGGTGGCATAGAATTTTAAGTTTATTTATAACCATTCCAGTCCTATCATATTTTTTTTGTGTCATCAATCACCATTCATCAAAGCCAAAACCATTTTTAGCATAAAAGTTAAGACTTGTACAATCAAAAACTTACAACAAGTTATGTAGAGCCAAGCTTCTGGCTCTACGTGTCTTAATTCCACAAGATCAAACAAACTCTATACCTAAGTCAAATATGAAGTCAGACTGATTGTTTGCTACACCAGCTGTACTAAAGTTGGTCGCCAGATAGAGAGAAATTCGGCTATTGACTGCAAGCTGCAAATAGTCTATAGCTAAAAGAGACGCAGGGAATAGCGATAGGCTAGGACGAATTTCTCTATCCTGCGATCAGACTATACCAGCAGGACGGCTAAGGGCATTTTACGCCTGCCGAGTATTTATTACTCTCCCCCACGCCCAGAATAGTGCCAAGTGCCAGGCCAGGAGGAATCCTCCGAGAGAATTGTCTCGGCCTACGAGTAGGTATAGCTGCGTATCCATTAGAGCAGCCTCATGCCGAACAGCCTCGACTTGTGCAAACCGAGGCAGCGGAGAGAGGAAGTGGAGACGCTGCCTCAGGTTGAGCTGGCGGGCTGCCTCGCCCTGAGTCTGCCTCAAATGGATACGCAGCTGTAGGTGCAAGGCACATACGGTCGCACTCGGTGACATTTAATTAGAGTAAAAAATATAAAATGTTACATTTAGTTATTGTTGTTGACATTATCTAAATGTAACATTTTATATTTTTTTTAATTAAAGGTAAATTATTATTAAGTGTCTCCGTTAAATGTTCCGCCGTTATATAGTCGCAAAATGTGGCAAATATCAATATTTTGAACACGACACGACAAGGTCGTCGGAAAACTTTAGAACATTCCAAATTGAACGCTCCGTTGGTCAAACATAATTACTGCCGTGTCAGCGCGCAGAACACGTGTTCAACATCTACCAACTATTATCATAGTTGGTGACATTATTAGAGGGAGAGCAAAGTGGAGAGCAAACAGAAGAGTTAAGAAGGGAGTTAAAAGGGGAGCAGAGAACGGATTTCATCGACAAAAGCTTCAGAAAAACCGGCAAGGAACTAAGTTTGTATTTTGAGGCGTAATTTGACTGACTACGAGCAGCGTGGATTTAAAAGGCGCTACAGAAATAGAAAAGTTAATGAAACTTAAGAAAAAAAATGAAATAAATAAATAAAACAAAACATACATAAGCAAAACAAGCGCAGTCTCGTCCTATACCACATACGTGTTTCATGTTTTTTGCCATAAAATAAAGTTATCGAACATGGGCGTGCAGTCTTTGTAGGCAAAAAGGCAGTGCTTGCCATTCACAGATAACAGATATTTTAATTTAACTTTCGTACTTTTTAAATGACTCATGACGTTAATTTTTTAATAATAATAGTAAAAAATATAGTAAAAAAATAAATAATACACATTTAAAATGCCTCAATTTATAAAATAGCAACATGTAATCAGGTACACGCGCGAACAGGTTCACGAGAGGTCAAGATAGGCTCAGTGTTGAGGTGCCTGCCTTGCGCGTATGTGTGAGTGTGTCCGTGCACAGCCGAAAACGCATACAACCATGAATATCGAATGCGATTATTGTACTGCAAGCTCTGCGGCAGACCCCAGCAGTGTTGCCAACTATGGGGATATCCCACTTTTAGTAGGGAAAAATTAAATATATAGTGCGTATTTTAGGGAGTAAAAATATTATATTATATTCATGGGCGTGAAATTTTTTAAGCAAAAATGTATACTTATTTGGTTTTTATTACTGTTTTTATATAAATAATGACATCATGAGTGACGTTTTTGCCGCAAACAATAATTGCGGTCGGCTGAAGTAGTATTTTCAGCGTTTCGATCTCTCAGTGGAAAGTACCCCAAGTAATAAATAATATATTTAAATAATAGTTGGGGAGTTCTGGTTGAAATTCAATGGCATCACTGGCGCCGCGGCCGGCGCGGGCGCCCGCGCCATCCATGCCGACGGCGATCGGAACTACTCGTGAATAGTCGTGAGCAATCGGATATAATCCGAGTAAAATGAATAGACGCAAATCTAACTAATTACGTATAATATGTACATTATGCATTATTGTTTTGTGAGGTTTATAATATTTGTTTACATTTTACATAGCTAAAATTTTTTGTGTTTTGGGAGGCCATTTGCTTTTTTCATGTGATCGAGCACTGTTAGTACTATATTATATTATTATTTTTGGTTTTTATAGTTTTCTAAGAATATTTTAGATTTTAATATTTGAAAGTTTGTATAATATTTAACAGTTTAACATTAATAATTGCGTACATTCATAACTATCACTCACTTGGATAAGATAATTTGTGGTGGCCAAAATTTTGCATTTATTTACATCGGATTATGGATCGGATCTCAAGTAACCGGAACCTTGATTATGTGAAAAGACAAAAGTTAATCTGATTAGGTGAGTACTTAAAATATACTAGATATAAAAATGAAAAAGTTGTAAAAGAAAAAGTTTTTGTTTTGTTTTGTTTCACGCCAAAACTAATGAACCGATTGTAATAAAATTTTGTACACAGTTAGTCTAGAGCCTGAGAGAGCCATAGGCTACATTTTGATGAGGCAAAAACATATTATCTAATTTCCATGGAAATATCGATGAAAATAAATTCACATTGTATTTCTAATACGTAACAATAGATGGCGTTTTTATTTATTTTAGCTTAGCGCACAATATTATGTTGTATGGTAATTGGTATATTCCCATGGGTTTCGATGAAATAAACTCTCATTGTAGTTCCAACGCGTGACAGCAGATGGCGTTTTTTTTATTTCTTCATAACAGAACGTAATTATACTAATAGTTTAGAAAACATAGTTTTTAATTTATATCCACACTATTATTATAATTTATGCGAAAATATCTCTTTTTGTCCGTTTGTCTGTCTGTTTTGCTTTCACACCAAAACTACTAAACCGATATCGCTGCATTACCAGTGTCAAAATCTTCTGCACGCCGCTGTTATCGAAGCACTTAAAATTTAATTTTTTACTTTTCACTTTGTACTGCACATTTCTATACTGCCATGGGAATTGCATGTCAGTTGAATGTTGCGCATTTGTATCAAATTAATAACAATGCTATCGAGTATTCACCCAGTAATGAGTCATTGGTAACAATCAACAATGGATTCTCATTAGCAGAACAAAAGGGTTTAAATGGCCAAACTCTACTGGGTCACGTACAAAAATTTGAAATAATTCTACTAATTCACTATGACAATATTAATACACCTTTAATACCATTCTCATTTTACCAACCATCAATCTATATCAAACCAAATCTAACCGATGCTCTGTTTGGTCTTCAACGAGTATTTTGAAGTTTGAGTACAAGAGAGTACTATTTTTGTATTTGAACCGGGCTGAATCGGAGCGTAATCATTATGGTATTGAGGGGTTCAGTTTTGTTTCTAGGCATTTTAGTACCGAAGATGCCTCAAGAAAATTGAAATTATTGAAGTCTCAAGGGAATTTGTGAGATAAAAACAAATGATTGTTAATCAAAACGACATAAGACAGAATAAACAACGTCTAGTCGTAAAATGTTGAGCATAAACATTGTTACGATCGTCAAGGACTACATGTTAGTTTCCCAGCATCGAGTAGTGTCCAAATCCTCAAAGATTTTAGAAGAAAACACCACGCTTTGGCCACCATCGCTCAAAGTTTGCGCGATATATTGCAATTAAATTCAATTATCTTGGCAGAGTTACCTGCACTTGAAAACTTGGGAGTGCGGTTGCCAAACAGTTGGCAACTTGAATCTTAACAGTTTCAAAGTTACACTGTTAATCCAATTACGTATTCCTATTTGTAAGATGTACTTTGGCGCTAATTCACGTCATGGTCATAGAGAGAATATAAGTGGAGGTAGGTACCAAAGGGAGATTTTTTCCCAAAGAAACCTGAAAGACTCGGCGTCTTTCCTAGAAAATGACCGCACATGGATTTAATATGACAAAAGATAATCGTACATGTAATGGCGCATCCTATTTTTCTCAACTTTTATACGCACTGTCTGTTCATTTATCCATCCCATCATTTCTAGAACCTTGGAACAAAAACTAACAAGCTTTTGTAGAAAATTCTAGAAAAATTCATCAAAAGTAGAGGAATATCTAGTCATAGACATAGAACTGTAAGCCGCGGATCAGGTATCATTAACAAATTGGAGCCGGCAACTGGGTCACCGTCTGTGAATAGGCCTAACCGCTTTTATTAGAAGCCTTTGTGTTTCAATTTGATGCAGACTGCAGAGCAATCTAAAAATGAAACGCCGGTACTTCTCAATTCTCATCCAATATGGACATCCAGCTACGTTAAAGCTGGCTCGAATTGAATATTGGCTTAAGGCCATCCCCCGAGCAAACGACCTTGACCATACATTTGCCGCGTCGCCGAGATCGCACCAAAACCCTATTTTTTTACTTATCTTAGTTCAAAATTGACCTAGAAAAGATTTAAAACGTGGAATACGTAGTTTATGATATTGTCGATCTATTGGCGTGTGTTTCAAATAACAGTAATTTGTAATTACTAAGGAGATGCTGAATGTATTCTTGAATTTTAATAAATCGGTTTTACTTTGGAAGCTGATATCATTAGTATAATAAACAAAAATAGAAAATTTAAAACGTGGAAAGGAATGTTGATATGCTGAAGATTAATTATTGCTGTATTTTTATTATAACTTTATAGCTTTCAAATTATGAGTTTATAAGCCCCTAAATACGATAAATTACGGAATCTCCGTAGGGAAGGCCCTTAATGCTGATATATCAATACTAATATTATGAATAATGTGACTGTCTTTCTGTCTGTACGTTAAGTCATCGCCTGTACTTAATAAATAGTTCAGATATTTTTGCTAGGAAAGTTTTGGGGTAGTTCTGATTTTTTCATTCCATATGTGTTTTGGGGTGCTAAATCCGAATCTGAGGTTTGCGGACAAAATTTCGTAACGCAACATTAAAAAAAAACAAAAAACCGTTTTTTTTTTCTTTTTTTCCGGTTTTTTGCTTAAAAGTCGAAAACTATTAACTTTTGGTAAATTTTGTGTTTACAGAAATTAAAGTACTTGAAATTCTCTACAAATGGCAGTATTTATTTTATTTTTCAGACGAATCGTTCGGTTTCTAGTGCGAGTTGAAAATTGTAAATTTTTAGCAGTTTATGCCAAACCCACTTTTTACAATTCAATATTTCATTTTTATGGATGCTGTCATTTGATAAATGTCACCTGGTTTTCCACACAAGTAATTAAAAAGAAAAAAGGCAAAAACTAAGCAAAAACAGTAGGTATCAAAAAAAAGTTAGAACTCGTAACAAAATAAAACTTAAAATCTCGTTACTTATGATCATATATTATTATGATTATAAATTATAATATGGAAAATTTATATCAGCCGTTGTCTTTTGGAAGGCCCTGGCTGAGGTTCTTCGATCATGATGAGTCCTGGTTCTGCTTGTTCTGGAAAATAAAAGTTTAAAGTTAAGACAAGAAGATCAAGAAGAGATGAAGATTGCAAAATAGATTGTGAGATTAAACATACCTTCCGCATCGTATTGAGGTTCTTCGATGGCATCGGGTCCTGGCTCAGGGTCTGATTGCTCCATCGTCAGCGTCGGGAGTCGTTCTCCTGGAAAATAAAAAGAGGTGAGACACATATCATATATCAGGGAGAGACGAATGACTACAAAATAACTTGTGAGATCCAACATACCTCTCTCTCTTTCTTCAGTTTCTTCTACGTCTATGTCAGAGCTGTCTTCTGGGGGCTCAACATTCAGATTCAGATTAAGCACCTCAAAACACATATGGAATGAAAAAAATTAGAACTACCCCAAAACTTTCCTACTAGGGTCAAATTTAAATTAAATTAAATTGGTTAAATTTTCTTTACGGTACAAATTTACTGAATCAAAAGTTTAATGAAAGGATTCCCGGGTGATAAGAGAATTTTGGCCGTAAAGTGGCTGGCATTCATGTTCTAATATTCTAGTAAATCTAGGTTACATTAGAATAGTTTATTCCTGTGTTTGACAGGGGCACCTGCCATTGATGGCAAACCGCAGGTGGTTTTGTGTCTCACACAGCTAGATTACCCAACCAAATGGACATGATGCCTTTCTCCTGCTACATCAAAAGAGATTTGTTTAGGTCCTAATTAACTTTGGTCTATTAATTTCGAACATCAACAAAATAAATGTTCATGTTTCATATTTCTAAAAATTATCAAAAAGAATCGTTCACTTTTCAGTAAACAGCTGAGAAATGAGCGGCTGAGGACGTGGGTATTTTTAGCTCGATAGTTGCTCAACGCTCAAGAGCTCTTCTCGACGAAGAAAAAAACAATTTGCTTGACACTTGTAGCCACGAGTTTCTTGTTCAAGTTCAGAGTATACCTAAAAATGCTGACGCGAAGATTTTTCAGATAATAGTCCTCTACTCGATATTTCAGGAGTAATAAAGACGTATTGTTTCAAAATTATAGATATAAGTTTTTTGATTGGAATTCATGACATCGACCAAATACAGGCAAAAATAATGACAGTCTTCCACCACCGTGCGTTTTTCGCGTAACTTTCTGCCGCGCACTGTAAAACTCTGGAACGAACTGTCACCAGCAGTATTTCCGGACCTATACGACCTGCAAACCTTCAAGAAGAGAGCGTATTCCCTCTTAAAAGGCCGGCCGACGCGACGGAATAGTGTGTCATCGGTAATTTAAAATACATTGCGGGCGTAATCATGCGGAATTTACGCCGCGTAACTTCGGCCTAGTGTGTTTAGAGTTTAGACACTAAAGATGGAAAAGTCCCCGGACGTTTTGGCCATATGTAATGAAAATATATATGGACAATTTAAGCCCATAGGCTCCAATAGGCCATTACTGATTATTACCGGCAACATTGCTATTCAGAATATGGATGCAAATGATGGGCGAGGGAGACATATTTGATATCTATAGACCGTGCGCGTTATTCTTGAGACTGGTCTAAGGGCTTCACCGGGACACCATTGTCATGCTACCAAAGAAAATATGACTGTATAGAGATAGAACACAACCAAACAGACACCAAGTAACTCTAGTCACACTATAGCGGCGACTGAATGCGCCGTCATAGTACTCTAATGAAATGTAGCCCTAAATCTAAAAGGTATTTACAATTTACATCTAGATTGGCCTAGAGCTCAATATTTTATTCATAACATTTCGCTGCTCATAATTTTTAATTAAATATTAAGTAAGTGGCTCGTTTTTTATTCAAAGTTTATCCGGGCATTGTTAGCCACGTTTTTCACAAAACGGACTTGCCGCATAAAACATATTAATTATTTCCACCGAAACGAGAGCTGAAGCCTCAAACAAAAGGTATGATTTACATTTTTCGAGGCGGACTTTTTATACGCTTGGAAATTTCCATTAGTAGTAAGTAAACGCTGTGTCAAGGTCGGAGTTAATTGAATTCACTCCGAATTTTCTTTTAAAAGAAATATTTTGCGTACTGTTACAACGCACAAGGATTTTGGCTTTTTAAAAAAAACAATTTTTGATTTTTGATGCACACGTCTAGCGCGGTTGGATATTGGATGGAGAGTGTGGGACTGGGAATGCAACCGAAGCTGCTACACAAAGGAAATGCTGGATAGGTAGGAAAGGGGCTGACTAAGGGATGTTACATACATACTAAAGCTATAACACCTCCCCGGGGTAGAATAAACTTCAGGGGCCTATGTTCCTGAAGTTTAGAAAAAATTAAGAAATTTAAATATTGATTCTAATGCTTGGTGAGGGTATTTCACGTGAAGGAGTTTTCGAATTGCTAGGTGTGACTATGGAATTTTCATCAACATTTCTTTTTGAATTAACTGTGTCGGAAGTAGCTAAATCTGGTATTATTATAGCATTAGTAGTATTTTGAGGTGATTGAAAGGGCCTAGGAAAACGATAGGATAGACGGTGCTCTTTAATGTAAAAATATAACCTAATTACAAAATAAGTACACATTAAAATTAACATTACAATTAGAACAATTGAATAATGGGTCCCATATTTAATTATTGGTTGCTGATTTAGGATTTCATCTGTTTCTTTCAATAAGGAATTAAATTTAGAATTGGCGTCTGATGTAAGAATGTCTAAATCAATATTCTTAAGTTTAATAGGGGACTCATCACGGACTTTAGGGATCTTATCTAGAATACAACAAGGATCCTTAATTATATTAAAAGTAGGGTGAAAAACTGTAACGTTAAGTTTAACATCAGCGTATCTAGGTATTAATTTTGTATTTTTACAGAATGCTACACAATTTTGCGGCACCTTCAAGATGCCTGTACCAATTACATCTAGCTCTATGATCTTTTGGTCAATACAGTCTAGATAAACTTTAATGTTTTCGGATTGTACATATATCCAATTATTATCGGAAATCGGTTTCCATACGTTGAGTATTCCACTAATAGAATCGGTTTGACACTGCACTGGTAATACACTGATAACTTTTGACATTAACTCACTTTCACAGCTGGGGTTTGCACTTGTTGGGGAGACGGTCATCACATTGCAGATGTAGTCGTTGACGTCGATTGCCAGACAGTCCGTGAGTGAATCGAGTTTACAATATTCTGATTTATCTCTGGTCATTGCGATAAATTTACTACTGGGCCTAATAAGACTAAAAGTGTCTGGTTTAACGTCATCATGCGGCGTTGGTAATGCTATATTATGATATAGATCATACAGTTTAGGGGACACCAAAGGTAATCTTATTACAAATACTATCTTAGTGTTTAGGCTAAAACAACTTATACTAGACACATTCAATAGTTTATAAATGTTTCTTAATTCTAAACTTAAAGGTAATGTAACGTCAGCTGGTAGGTGCCTATAGTTGTCGACGAGCTCTTTATACAACTGTTTTGGGGGCAAAATAGCTGGATGTAAAATGTTTCGGCTACCAAAAAGAATGGCATTTGTTATATCTTCCATTTGGAAAGACAGTGTTAGTAGTGACGCTTCCAGATTTGTTAATATGGAATCAATGCTAGTTTTAAAGTTTAGTTCCATAGAATTTTTTGAAATATTTTTCATCTTTAGTGAGAGGTCGTCGACAGCTTCAGTAAGACTAATTTCATTGAGCTTTATTTTAAAAAGTGTATCGTTAAATTTTGACAAAACTGAAGTCGTAACCAATATGTTTTCTTTTATCAATAAACTTAGTCTTTTTTCGTTATCCTGTACATCTCGTATAGCGTTATCGTATCTGATAGCGTCATCTTCGTTTAAAGTACCAAATACTGTTTTAGACAAAGATCCTACGGCACCTATCCAAGCACGCTTAAATCTCTTATTACTAATAAGATGTGAAATGGAAGAATATTCCGAAACAACATCATTGTATCTTACACTCAGTGGCTCCAGAATATTATGGCATTCCAGGTCTTTTATTGTTTCAATTTGAACTTGGTTACATAAAAACTGTACTGTACCTAAGATTGAGTTAATGGTCTTAATGTTCGGTTCCATATATGATATATCATAAGGTGTGATAAGATCTAAGCGGCCAACATTGATCTTGAGTTCGCCAATTGGATCAAAATATATGCCCGGACTCGTGTCGATTCGACGGGTAAACTCCTGAAGAGCGTGAGCCAGTATGCTGTAAGGGAAGATGATTGCTTCCGTTAGGTATTTCCTTATCGACTAAGGTAAGTATGTATAATGTATAATAGGTAAGTAATATATATTATATTGTATAATTTTGTATAAAGTGTAAATTAAATATGTAAATAGTATAACCCTTTTCTTTTCTTTTTCAGGTTTTCAAATTGGAGTATCTCCTTGGATCTCTGCAAGTTTTACTTCGTCATAATGGTGTTTAACATGACGTCTGTTAATTAGTAGCGACAATGTGTGATTGCCGTGTATTTTAACTACCTTGTACGGCCCTTTCCAAACAGGAGATAGGGCTTTTCTTAGTCTTAAATGATTTTTGAGATATACGAAATCTCCGACTTTGTATTCTACTGGGCGAGTATGCGAGTCATAGTAATCTTTTGATGTTTGTTTAGACTTTCTAATATGTTCTAAAGCATTTTCGTGGGAATATTTTAAACGGTGTTGCAACATTTTAACGTATTCCGGGTAGGTCGTGGATGATGTATCGTCGTAAACTGATGTCGGGATGTGGGCTTTGTGTCCGAATAATAATTCATAAGGTGAGTAATGCGTAGTGGAATGTACAGCGGTATTATATGATAATACAGCTGTATATACGTAGCGAGCCCAATTGTCCTGATTTTCGTTAATATATGATTTAAGATATTCTTTTAAAGTGGAGTGCGATCTCTCTAAAGCACCTTGAGTTTGGGGATGATAAGGAGATGAGAAAAGATGTTTGATTTTGAACAGTTCACATGTCTTACTAAATAACTCTGCAGTGAAATTTGTGCCCTGATCTGTGAGTATGCGCTTGGGAATTCCGAATAATGAAATGCAGTGTACGAGACACTCACTGGTTTCTTCAGCGGTGATGCTCCGCATCGGATATGCTAAGCTAAATTTTGTAAGGTCGTCTTGCATTGTTAAAATGTATTTTAATTTTGCAGGGCCGCATTCGGGAAGAGGTCCTACAATATCTATTGCCAACCTTTCGAAAGGAGATGTTGAAGTAGACGTAATAACCATGGGTGCGCGATTAATTTTTCTTAAGGCCTTATTTGTTTGGCATGATGAACAATTTTTTACATAATTTTCGATATCGCTACGCATGTTTGTCCAGAAATACTTTTCTTTTATGCGACTAAGCATTCTGCTCTGCCCTAAATGTCCAGCAATAGGAATATCGTGATTTTCTTTAAGGATTTTTTGGATTTCAGATGGAACAGGATAAATCAAGCTATTATGGTAAATGTGGATGGAAATATTTGTTCCGTCGAAAATGTGACCAAGTATATTATAGATTTTTACAAACGATATCCTATCAAAAGGGTTTCGGAAGTCTGTTATACTAATATCGTTTACGGTTGGGTGATTTATCATTATTTGATCTCTTATAGTTTTAAGCGATTTGAATATATCCGGGTAAGTGCAAGAATCGAAATGGTGTACTTTTGTAAACAGGAAAATATATATTTTATTATTGTATTCGAGTGACAAATATTCAAATAATGTCCTTTCGAGTTTTTCGAAGTCGTTGCGTATAGGTGCAGGACAATTGTTGATAATTTCTTGGACGTAAGGTATATTTTCGTCCATGTCTATTGAAGTTGGTATAATTATGATTTTATAATTGCTTTTCAGGATGCTGCTGTTATGTTCTAAAATTCGGGTATTAAAAGATCTAGAAGGTGATTTAAGGAAATTATTATAGGTTTCATCCGGTGTTGTTGACCGTTCTTGAGGTGCAGAAGGCTGTTCCGAGTGATCAGTTGGCACCAAGGGAGCGTGACTAACTACAGGGCTATCGATTTCGGGTTGTACAGTAGTTTGTCTACTGGTTGACGGTTGTGGATCAAATGTCAAATTCAAGTCAGGGTTAAGATTGTCAGTTACAGGATTTTGAAATTGCTGATTTAGAGGATCGGATTCAACCGGAGTAGGAGGATTCAGTGGTGAGAAGTCTAAGTCTTTTTCGTCTATTGGGCTAAACGTTATTGTGGTCCATTCATTATCATCGAAAACGTCAGAATATGGCTCTGTAGGGGGTATAGGATTGTTATTTTCAGTTGGTGTAGGATTTTCAGGATATATGGGATTAACTGGATATCTTGATAGGGCGTCCGCTGCTGAATTGAGCTTTCCTTTCCTATACACTATTTCATAGTCGTATTCTTCGAGCTTGAGACGCCATCTCTGTAATTTGCTGGACGGATCTTTATGATTGAAAAGCCATTTTAAAGGCCTGTGGTCAGTGACTATCTGGAATTTTTGTCCATACAGATACGGTCTAAACTGTTTACAACCAAATAGGATGGCTAGCAACTCCTTCTCTGTCGTACTATAATTACTCTCGCTCCTGTTAAGGGTTCGAGAGGCATAGGCTATGGGGCGCTCTTGACCTAAGGGGCCTTGGGAAAGGACAGCTCCGAGAGCATAGTTTGAAGCGTCTGTTGTTAGTATAAAGGGTTTGGTATTGTCGGGATAACATAGGACGGGTGCGGAGGTAAGTTTATTTTTAAGTGCTTCTAGGGCTAGTTGCTGTTGGTTTTCCCAAATAAAGGGCTGATCTTTCTTTAAAAGGTTGGTTAGAGGTTTAGCTAGTTTTGAAAAATCTGGGATAAATCTTCGGTAATAGGATACTAAACCGAGGAAGGATTTGACGTCTTTAGGACTTTGCGGGATAGGAAATTCGACAACAGATTTGATATTATTCGGGTTTGGCTTAACGCCATCTTCTGTGATAATGTGGCCTAAATATAAAACTTCACGACGCAGGAATTCGCACTTGTCGGGTTGCAACTTCAGGTTAAATTTTCTTATTCTTTGGAAAATGAGTTCTAAATTTTTAATATGTGATAACAAGTCGTGAGAATAACAGATAATATCGTCTAAATAAATAAAGCAACGTAAGCCTTGCAATCCGGAAAGTGCGTTATTCATTAGTCTTTGAAAGGTTGCCGGTGCATTTTTCAGTCCAAACGGCATCCTTAGAAATTGATAGTGACCTTCTGGTACAGTGAATGCAGTTTTGGGTTTGTCTTCTTCATTTAAAGGGATCTGATGGAAACCTGATGCTAAATCTAACGTGGAAAAGTAAGTACTTTGACCCAGTTGGTCCAGGATTTCAGTAATTTGAGGGATAGGATATGTGTCACCAATAGTCACGTCGTTTAGCTTCCTGTAATCTATTACGACTCTCCATTTTTGAACGTTTGACGCATCTAGTTTCTTTGGTACCACCCAAATCGGGGAAGACCATGGTGAATTGGATGGTTCAATTATATTTTGATCCAACATCTTGTTGATTTGGTTACGGACTTCTGCTTTATGCACCTCAGGAAACCGGTAAGTTTTCGTGTGGATCGGGATGTCGGTAGTAGTTTTAATTTCATGTTTAAGAGCATTTGTATAAGTAAGCTTTTCATCGGGTAAATGAAATATGTCTGAATAATCGGAACAAAGCTCCATTAATGCATTAGCCTCTTCTTCATTAAGGTGTGTAATACGTAATTGTTGTAGAACTTTTTCAGTGCGTTTTGTAAAATTAGGAGGTGAGCTACTTAAATGATTTACAGAGGCAGTATGATAACAGTTTAAATTATTGGATTCTATCGGTATTATTTTTAAATTAAGGTTTGAATTTAGAGTAACTTTTTTTTCTGAAAGATTGACGACGGACAAATTTATTCTGTTATTTTGCTTTACACTAACAACACAGTTTGCAATTAATAAGGAGTCAGAAATTTTTTGGTCTAAAATAAAACCTTCCTTTATTTCAGGATTTGATACTGAACACTCAATAATTTGTTCGGTCCTGGGTGGAATTAGATATGCCGGTTCATTGAAATTTAGTTTTAGTGATGATTCTCCGATATAAAGTAGGTCCTTGTTGTAGTCTATGTTACAGTTAAGAGCATTGAGCATATCTGACCCGATAATACCATCATAAGGTAAATGGATTTTATCAACAACGTGAAATATGTGTGATACGGAGGATTTTTGGATTTTTAGCTTAAGTTCAAAATGTCCATTAGTAAGGATAGGATTTTCAGAGGAGTCAATGCCTTTGAGTTGTATAAATTCTTTTTTAAGGGATGGATGAATCTGTAGGCAGGAATGTTTAATTAGGCTTACGGATGAACCTGAGTCTACAAGCAAGGATATAGGAAGCTTGGATATAGAAGTTTCGACTAGTACATAAGGTAAGAGCATAATGCTTGGGTCATTAGTGATTTCAAATGTTGACAATATTTTATTTTTTTGATTCAGTGAATTATCAGTTATCAAGGAGACTTCAGTTTGGGGCTGGTTACCCTGTCGCGTGTCTCTAGAGGATACAGTGGATGATTTAATACTTTTATAAATTAAGGAGTCTTCAGTTTGGGGCTGGTTACCCTGTCGCGTGACTCTAGAGGAAACAGAGGATAATTTATTATTTTTATTAATTAAGGAGTCTTCAGTTTGGGGCTGGTTACCCTGTCGCGTGACTCTAGAGGAAACAGAGGATAATTTATTATTTTTATTAATTAAGGAGTCTTCAGTTTGGGGCTGGTTACCCTGTCGCGTGACTCTAGAGGAAACAGAGGATAATTTATTATTTTTATTAATTAAGGAGTCTTCAGTTTGGGGCTGGTTACCCTGTCGCGTGACTCTAGAGGAAACAGAGGATAATTTATTATTTTTATTAATTAAGGAGTCTTCAGTTTGGGGCTGGTTACCCTGTTGCGTGACTCTAGAGGAAACAGAGGATAATTTATTATTTTTATTAATTAAGGAGCCTTCAGTTTGGGGCTGGTTACCCTGTTGCGTGACTCTAGAGGAAACAGAGGAAACAGAGGATAATTTTGTGCCGGTTTGAAGTTTTTTAGGTCCCGCACGGCAACAGGACGAGACGCTTATGCGTTTTTTGGTCCGATATCGACAGTGTCGTAGCCTTCAGTAGGGTTAGTGTCTTCGACGGAATCAATTTCGGTAGGTTCAGATATGAAATTAACCCGTTGCGATCTCGGATTTTGATTGAGCCTAAATCTTTCATTATTAAATTGACGCTTCCTACATTCTTCTAGGGTGTGCCCGGGTGCCTTGCAGTATCTGCATATGACCTCCGACGCACTGCTTGTTTGATTAGGTTGTGGTGATCGCGACTGCATATTATTACGATTGAATCTAAAGGCTGGTTGGTTGCTAACGAAATTACCGGGGTTTGGCTTAATCATTCGCGGTCTTTCCGGTCGCGGTTGCGATTGAGAATTTTTATAAATAAATTGTTGGAGTTTTTCCTCGGATATGGCAAAATTCACTGCTTCGTTAAGAGTACGTGGTGCTTTGCACCGGACGATGTTTGAAATTCTCGGCGTGAGACCCATCTGGAAGTGATGGAGTGCTAGTTCTTCCATCGCAGCTGTACGACCTATCATTTCCCTACTTTTATTTCCATGGGCAATTGAAATTTCTGTTAATAGTTGTGACAAACACGTTTCTACCCTTAGGGCATATTGGCTCACGGGTTCGTTAGTTTGTTGTCTACATTCTTGCAGATCGGTTAGTAAGTGGGCGTAGTGTTTGCGCTCACTAAATTGCGTCTTCAAGAATTCTTTAAGTTGCGCCCAATTTACGAATTCCTTAATAGAACATGCAGTTTGTGCTCTCCCTTGTAATTGGCATAAAATGTATTTAAATATAATATCTTTTTGACTATCTGTGGCGAGATCGTGGGCATTGCTACAATTTACTAGAAAAGAATTTAGTGATTCCCTAGCACCGTCGTAAGGCTTTATAAATTTTAATAATGTTGATAAATCTAACTCTACCTTAGGTGCAGCAGTGTTTTTATTTTTTTTCTGGGACCTAGTGATCGGTCCCGGTTGTGAGGACGGACCTGCTTCGTCATCCATGTCATTCACATTTATTTCAGGTCTTTCAAATTTAGGGCTAGGGGCTCTAGATTCAGACATCTTAAATTATATTCAATAGAAGTTAGCTGTAATTTCTTTAAAACAAAACAAAAATATTTCTTAATATTAAATTGCAATGACCAGAAATAGAATACTAAATCACTCACAGGAATCTGGCTGCGGCGATGCACCTTATCATGTTTAGACTGGAGCTCGGCTTATCTCGATGCAGTCGTCGGGCTCGGCGGGTCAGGTTACTTCGGCGAATGCACGACGTATTTAGGATTAAAGTTCGATATTTAACTAGACTTAAAGTGTGCAAGAATAGAAATAATTATTTTTTATGTAAGAGTTCGACTTGTGGTTGATTGGAATTAGCACTTTCACGAAACACTTTTCACTGGATATAGAAGATTTAGGATACTGAGGATTTAGAAGAGTTTTCGGAAGACGTTTTCCAGGGACTTTTAAAATCCCACCGCTGCCACCAATGTTACAACGCACAAGGATTTTGGCTTTTTAAAAAAAACAATTTTTGATTTTTGATGCACACGTCTAGCGCGGTTGGATATTGGATGGAGAGTGTGGGACTGGGAATGCAACCGAAGCTGCTACACAAAGGAAATGCTGGATAGGTAGGAAAGGGGCTGACTAAGGGATGTTACATACATACTAAAGCTATAACAGTACGTTATTGAGATTTTAGATGTTGTAAATAGCTCTGGGGTTCTGAGGCCAACCACATGCGAGTTTCTTTACGACATTTTCCGCGTAATGTACTTGAGATCTAAATATATGAGTATACAGTTCACTTCCTGAGAAAATGAACTTGCACCAACTCCAGTACGACTTTAACATTTTTAATTTCGGGGGTCGTACCTATAGATTTTTTTTACCATTGGTATATTTTCTCATGTTATGAGCGAAAGTGACATGCAGCGGTCAGGGATAGGTTAATAACGAAATTTCTCTATAACGCCGGATAGACTCTACTGTAGTGTATGTCACATAATTATCACAGTCTTTATTTATTTAATTTTAAGTCCAATAATTTAAAATCACTTTCGAATTCCCTGTACCTGCTGTGCAGCGCTGTCGCAAGGCAGCACTGGCAGGGTCGCCATGCAATGTTGCAGGCTTGGGAGACTAATAAAAGATGACTTGTCTTCTTGAATGTTGTTTTATTAACTTACTTAATAATTAATTAAATACTTATCGTATTTAGGGCCTGTTTCACCACTTGCTGATAAAGTGCCGAATAGGCTATCCACAACTTTTTTGACAGATTCTTTATACTCTATCTGTTATGTTAAGTGGTTGATAGCCGATCCGGCACTTATCAGGCAGTGGTGAAACAGGCCCTAAGACTTTATCTCAATCCTTTAATAAAATTGTTAAGAGCTTATTAAAAGCAGATTTATATTACTTCCACATATTACTCAACTACCTCACGCCGCTTCCTATCTACTACTCAGAAGATAGGAAGCGGCGCAACAACAAAAACCGCTAATTTCCTCCACGTGTACAGTCACACGCGTGTAAATGACGGATGCAATCATATTTACTTTTATTAATCTTTATCATAAGTTTACTATCTTGTCTCTTCATTATCGGTTTTTACCCACGCTTGTACGGTGTACCGTCAGGGAAATTGATTCATAGTTGTATGGCAGAACTACGTAATTTGGACAGGTTATCTAATTAAACAAGGTCTCATCTCATCAATTTAATACCTGGATCGTGGGTATCGCAGACACAATAGATTTCCAATTGTTATGCGACAACCAGGTGCCGCTTGGGGAATGGGGATTGATGGGTTATCTGATGCATTTTCGCCCATTTCCACTAAACATTGCTAAGTGTCACCTACAATTTTAAATCAAATTATGATGAAAACTTTGGGGAGAAACAAATCATCAACACAAAATAAAAAAGAAAATGTTACTGAAAATAAGTCAAAAACATTTTTAAATGCAAAAAATCTAACCGACTGTACAGACAAAATGAGAACTATAAACAGTTAATTATTGTGTTCAAGGTACGTCTTTTCCTCGGAACATTCAATCTTTCTCTAGGCAATTGCTTTTAATTGAAGAGCACGTAAAATTGCTCTTTTTGCTCTACTTCCTTCGTAAGGCCGTGTTCAGACCAAACTGACTATACGCCGCTGAATGTGAGCAGGCTCACTGTGAGTCCCAGTGTGAACGTGAAAATCATACAAAATATTATACGGTATCGAATGTCCGCGCCTACGCCTAGCGTAATGGCGTATTGTCCGTTAGGTGTGAGCGAAAAAGTGAATATGTATGGAAATACAATAAACTGCTTAACGCTCGCTCACATTCAGCGGCGTATAGTCAGTTTGGTGTGAACACGGCCTAATACTTTGCCAAATATAGTCCGGTCGCGGGACAGGAAGCAATTCGTCCATTGACCTATATTTTATGCCTGTCTCTTTTCACTCGCGAGTCGCGCAGGTAAATGTTGGTATCTAATAGCTATGTTACATACAAAATTCATTTAAATTGTTTCGCGTTTGTGAAAAAAGCAGTCTTCGGTCTAAAAATATTCGTATTAGCCAGCTAAAGAGGACAATTAATATTTTTCAAACCGAAGATTTGACTTTGGTCTACTAGACAGTATACTAGAAACACAGTCTGCTAACTACTTGAACAATAATTAATGTAGATTATTTTAAATCCTGTTTCTCTAAAAGCTCTTTTTCATTATAATATCATGTACGAATGACGCATGAAAGAGAGTATAGATTGTAGAGTAATTAAGTAATTATAGTTCGTGGTAGGTAATAATATTATATGGATGATTATTATTATCTTTAACTCTAGACTGGCACATGTGGGTCTAAGGTCGTTACACGTTATGTTCTTTATATTTTTATTACTGAAAGATTTACTTCGCACCTTCACGCTTATAAAAGAGGAAAACATTATGTTAGTTACACGTGTTTTAAATGTATATAATTTGTATGCAACATAGTTACTTTAATTTTTCGTGAAAAATTTACTGTTGAAAAAAATATTAATATAAGTAATTAAGTACCTACTTAATGTATTTTTTTAAGGTCGAAGTAAAAAATTTTCTCCTTCCTTTTTTAGAAGTCGACTTTATGTATAATATTTAATGGATGGATTATGTATAATATTTAATGAATGGATTATGGAATAACTAAACGGATTTAACCCTGTATCTCGACTTAAATTTAAATAAAACTATTTCTCTAGCTTTACTCAGGCGCGGTGCCTTCTGTCGTAACTTAGAGAAGCCCTAGGGCAGTAGGGGTGCACACAATCTGTCTATTTATAACACCTGCAACGCACAAATAGACTAGAAGTTATTCAATAGCAAATAAGTTACATATTATATTTCACTGAGAAAACTGTCTACAGAAGACCGCCTCACCGAGAAAAACGCCTCCATGGTCCAGTGGTTTAGAGCGTGACTCTTGATTCGGAGGTTGGGTTCAATTCCCGCGTTGGAAACATATTATAATTAAGTTTGGTTAGGACAATGCAGGCTTGTCACCTAATTGTCTACAGACAAGACGTAATGACTAATGACCCATGCGTCGGATGGGCATGTAAAAAGTCGCTCCTGAGCCTGACCTCTCGCCAGTCGTGTCTGTCTTTCGTCCCATTGGATTATGAGAGTAAAAAAATAGAGAGTGCTCTTGTGTACTGCGCATACACTTGGGCACTATAAAATTACGCCTGGCCTGGCCTGCCGTCAGAAAAGTACTATTTTATGCAACATTGATGCAGGCTCTTCGTTTCTTAGATGAAGTCCGCTTCCTATTAAACTACAAAATGGTATTATTCTGATGAAATGTCAAAAGATTCGACATTTTATGAAAATACCATTTGCAAGTTTGGTAGGAAAACCAGTATTAAAATAACATTATTTGACATTAACAATGTTACATATTATATTAGTAGAATGGCTTTAAATTAAAGTTTTAATTATATCTAAATGTTATAATTATATTCAAGTAGCTAGCCGTGTCTGTCTCGCTGTCTACATACAATAAGAATAAGAAATGATAATAACAAGTTTCTTTTAGCGATGTACTTACAATATCGAGGAAAACGCGATTTACTTGATCTCTAAAACTACCGAACAGATTCTTCTCTATGATTACTGATTAGGTACATAAAAGGTTTAATAATGTAGTCACAAAAAATATTGTAAACGTCTACGCGTAATATGATTTACGTGTTGGACATGGCTTCTTTGTATTAAACGCTTGGGTTACTCCAAATTGTTATTCAAACAGTTACAACATTACTATTTTTGAGAAAGTTCCTAAGCATTAGAAAAATCATTAAAAAAACGTACATATAGTCAAAATCTACATAGCCGCTGATTCTAAATATTATAATATTATATAAATTAGATGTTTGGTGTATTTAAGTACTTTGGATTCCTGGAAACAACATAGAATATTTTTACAGCCGCGTAGACGTTTACAATATTTTTGTGACTACATTATCAAACCTTTTATGTACCGAATCATAGAGAAGAATCCGTTCGGTAGTTTTAGAGATAGGGAAATAAATCGCGTTTTCCGGGATATCGTAAGTACGGCGCTATAAGAAACTTCTTATTATCATTTCTTATTATTAGAGATGTGCCGATCATGACTTTGGCCGACTAGCCGATTAGTCGGCTGCAAAGAAGCCGACTAATTGGCCGACTAGTCGGCCAAGCCGATCGTGGTTTCGGAAGTTTCCGTAACGCTTTTTTACTGTTGTTTCGCGGGTAAGTCGCACATGCCGCCTGCAAACGTGTCAAATCGTGTTATGTTTACTTCGCGTACGTTACTTTATTTTGTTTCTATGATACAGTTGATGGTTTTCATTAAATATTTCATGTACATAAAATCTCTATTTTTTGTTAAAAGTAATATCAGAAACAAGGTTACTTAGGTAGTAAGTAATTTCAGAAACACACATGTTTTTGATTGAGTGTGATATGAACACATTATTTAAAATAATAATCAAGGT
This sequence comes from Polyommatus iphigenia, assembly GCA_963422495.1. Taxonomy (NCBI): domain Eukaryota; kingdom Metazoa; phylum Arthropoda; class Insecta; order Lepidoptera; family Lycaenidae; genus Polyommatus; species Polyommatus iphigenia. The sequence continues at coordinate 12,631,833 of OY730181.1, read as the reverse complement.
TTTTCTTTAATGTAATTTCAATAATAGCAAAAAAGTAAAAAGCCGATTAGTCGGCGCTTTTTGCCGACTATTCGCCAACTAGTCGCCGACTACAAAAGTAGTCGGCGACTAGTCGGCACATCTCTACTTATTATTAATTATACTTATTTTATGTAGACAGCGAGACAGACGTTGCACCAAAATTCGTTTATCGCGCGGGAACCGTACATTTTTCCGGGATAAAAAGTATCCTTTCCCGTTCAACTCAAAGTTCCATACCCAGCCAAATCGGTTCAGCGGTTTGAGCGTGAAGAGGTAATAGACATACACACTTTCGCATTTATAATATTGGTACGGCTAACCCCAATATGGCAAAAACTTGTGCATAGGCCGCACTGCGGGTCATCGATCCCATCTCTCCCCGGATATCCGGCACAGCCATTTTGGATTTATGATCGCCGTGCCCTATATGCTTAATCTCGGGCTGCATTGCCGCCGGCTGCATTGCGCATTTACCGACATAAAAGTATGTATTGATGCCCAGAAAAGGAGAAAGGATGTGATGCCATCTGAGAAGAAATGGAATTATCTCTAATCTGAATAATATAAGTTCATCTTTAATGAAACATGTCCGCAAGCAAAAATTTACTATGTTTGATGAAGCTGTATGAATTGAGCTCTATCTATACAGCTTAGTTATAAATAAAAATAATATAGGCCATTAGCAGACATCTGGGTTCTGCCACTTTTATGTACACTGTCATTATTTAAGTAACATACCTAGTAAAATATTATAATAATAATATATAATAATATCTATGGACGCTTCACACCACGTCAGTCTGGCCCCGTGCTAAGTACCTGAAGGACTTGTGTTACAGGTACCAGACAACGGAAATATATTTAATACTTTTATACTATACATATATTTAAGATTTTTATTATATCATACACATATTTAATACACATCCATGACCCAGGAACATTGAAAAACTTTTTGTTCCGTCGGCGGGATTCGAACCCGCGACCCCCGGCTTGAGTTGCCACACACTCTAACCATTAAGCCACGGAGGTATTATAGTTGCTATGTTGTTGAATATTCCCGATTTTTTACACACTTTTAGTAGCTTGGGCTGTATGTATGTAACAGAATCTTTAAGCAAGACTTTACCTGTCTCCAGTGCAGTAGTCTAATTAATTCGAAACTTTTCTTTCCAATTATATATATGTATATATATAATTGGAATCTCGGAATCGGCTCCGACGATTTTCATGAAATTTAGTATATAGGGGGTTTCAGGGACGATAAATCGATCTAGCTAGGAATAACTTTTAGAAAACGACACTTTATTCGTGTTTTATCGAATACCGAGCTTTGCTCGGTCAAATAGCTAGTATGTAATGAAGAAGCTCATGCTGCCCCCCCCCCCCCTAGTTAATTCCTGGGAACGCCCATGCGCACACCAGTTGAACATTTTGTAACCCTATTACCTGCAAGCCATACAAAGATAGTTCGTAATGTTTCGGCACTAAATGTATTCTGTTGACGTAAATAGACAGTCCCTGTTGTTCGTAAAAAGTAAAAAGAAAATAAAGAAAACTAAAATCTGCACCCCTTGGTGGGGCCCCATATAATATAAATTTGTTTCTTATAATATTCGTCTCAGGAAGGGTAACTTATGCCCAGTTGCCCATAAAATTGATAGGGCAGATATGCGGATAGCTACGCCCCGGATAACAAATATAACATTTTTGAATAGATTTTTTACAAGGGCATACTTCAATTTTGCCCTTGTATTGTATTTGTACTACTAAGCATTATATTCCTTCAAGACCCAAAAGAGCACCGGTGATCGCGACAACAATAGAATACAATAGCATTTCCAAGAATCCCCGATCGAAGGAATATAGTGTATAAAATATTATATAAATTAAAAAGTAAGAAACACAACATAATATTAATGTATGCATCCATAGATAGATAATATTAATGTAAACATAAACACTTTCTCTTTTGGAATAAAGCCTTGTACCCTAGTTAAGCAATACCTGTTCTAAAATGGTAAAATAATGTCAGTAGAATTGGCTGAATTACTAACTAAATAGGTTGATTTTGTTAAAAAATCTTACAACAATACAGTTTTAATATATGGTTTCAATGCAGTATCAATAAAATACAAAATATAGAAAATAGTATTCTGATAAACTATGGAAAATCAGAGAATTGCAGTTTTCAGATACCTATGGCTTCAGATACTTATGTCTTTATCCAGCCATAGGCATGTTCTGTCCGTAAGTCCGTCTGTACATCAAAGCCACTTTATTTATAAAGATTTTAATGTAAGTAAAAGATAACCCTGTTTTCATACTAAATTTACTAAGTAATTCATGACTTCTTGTGTAAGGAAGCAGATAGACACTTTATTTTTTAAACTATTAGTTTAATGTGGTTAAAAAATGTAATGTTTAAAAGATGCAATTAAGCACTAGCTTATCATTGTATTGCAATTTGCACTTAACAAAAACAAAAATTCATAAATTTCCTGTAATGTATAAAATTAGAATTAATAACAAATAATTATCACAAAAACTTATTACTTATTATGGTTAGAGTTAACCTAATTGTGGTCTGTTCAATAAGAACCAATATTATGATTAAGAAAGAAATACATTGGGAACTTACGCGACAAAAGTAACCAAAGCAGAGGCTTTTTGTCCAATAACAACCAGACTTCAAGACACTCTTAAGTCTTAATGAAATGAAAAATTAATCTCGCATACATTATGGATACATCATGGTATAATAAAAAAATACTCACCAAATCGCTGTGACACTCTGGACAGTGCTAGAAAACTGCTCGGACCATCGCAGAACTCGGGTAAAACATTAAACACTCAACAATATATTATAAACGACGTCTTATAACAAATAATATCCTTTGTAAAGTCTAAAAGGTAGGCACTGATTTCGATTACTGAGGATAACCTGTTGTTACACTAAAACAAACTATTATTTATTTTATGCGCTTATTAATCAGATAATTCGCGAAAAAGCTTTGCAATTTAAGGAAATAAACACGATTATTTTCTAGAATCTAGATCAACTACTTAACAAAACACTAGCTGGCAGCAGCTGGTCTCGGAATTTGCTTCAATTCAAGTCAGCTTTTCTGAAATTCGATTGGTCGCAAGATCAAATGTCACTTGCTGACATTTCCTTCCCCGTCGTCTTCGAAAAATCTTTGAAGACCGATTTTGCCAGTCTAAAACACTATGGACAGGAATATGGATTATATTAGGGTAAATTACGAGTCATTGGAATTTTTCAGTAGAGGGACACTTTACACTTTGATCATTAAAATAAAAAATTGTGGTTCTTAGACGATGTAAATAATAATGGAATTAATATTGAGGGACATTCACGCTACAATAAAGATAGAGTATTTTTTATCAGGTTGCGGTGTAACCAAAATAAAACATCTTTTTGTCGCCATGGTTATCACGTGCGCCTTAGTTTTGCAAATGAAAAGAAAAAATTTAGAAACATGTATGTTATTATAAACGTGTTATTGTATAAATAACAATCTATTAAGTATTTTTTGTATATTCTTAATTCATGAAGCCCCAAGCGGCCACATCCGGCCGCGATAACAATGAAAAAGCTATTGTGTCTCGTTTTGCCACGACTGATGGGTAACCTTTTATCTCATTTAAATGGCCTTTTTTTGGCCTGTCCTACTACTGGTATTGTAAAAGTGCTGAAAAACAGTTATTGGACGTTATTAGATGAAATAATACTGATCAACTTGATATTATATATTCGAAAGAAGAGAGTATTATTCAATACGAATGTTAATTTGCAGCTGACGTAGTGTATCTTCTGAATACTTCAATGAAGTGTGACTTCTGAATACTTCAAGAACCTACTGATTATTGCCGTTAGTTGTATGGAATGAATAAGGGAACGTTATGCAATTTGGGGGCCTTGTAAAATGCTACGGTGCGTTGCACAAGGGCTGATATTTAAACAACGCGTTATTAAACGCGTTTTATAGAGGAATTAGAATTTTCAAAATCAGCTATGAGCTACCCTTTTTGTTTATGTTTTATTAGGAAATCCCTGGATTTTGAAGTACGCTTCAATTATTTAGCAGCAGGCAAATGAGCTGCTCTGCATTGTGCTCCATATTTAAATACTAGCTGTTGCCCGCGACTTCGTCCGCGTGGACTTCAGTTTATATTGTTGTCAAAAGCTTTTTAAAATCAAAATACCCAAAAACAGGTGTGCAATGCGCACAAAATATTTCATTATTTAAAATTAAACTATTTAAAAGTTGTAACAAATGTGAAAGCTTATTACATTTTAGCCCGCCATTACACAACTTCACCCATAAATAAATCTAATATCATTGATAGGTTTAAATTGGTTTAAACTTTAATCTTTAAAGTTACGTCACTGCATAGATAACGTACTGACTACTGAGTAGTTCGTTATATGGAAGCGTGTTTAACCATCGAAAGAATTAAGACGGTACCACCTCTTATAGAAACACTTATGAGCAAGCGATAGCGCGATGTAGACGCGATGCTAGCGACATCTGTTATGAATTTTTGGAACTAACTTAATTTGACAGTAGATTCAAGACTGATAAGTTTTCTATACAATAGTCAATATATGTAACTTTTTAGTCATTTATGAACTATCGGTCAGATTCTTTTTTGGCTCATTTATTAAAGTACTAATTTACTTTAATTTTTAGACTTTTTAAACTTTATATAGCTGTTGCCCGCGACTACGTCCGCGTGGACTTTAGTTTATAGCGTACGGTGGTTCCCATTTCCGTGGGAATGCCGGGATAAAATGTCCAAAATAAAATATTCTAATTTTAAAATTAACTTAATAAATGTCCAAATAGCGCCATCTGTTGTCATATAGTAAAACTAAAATAATACAGAGCCTACAGGACAGTTTAAATTGTAAAAACAGCTTACACCTGTGCCAGACAACGGAAATAATATTGGTACATTTTAATACTTTTATAATATTTAAGATTTTATTTAAGATTTTTGAAATATTATTATGATACATATTATATAATATTTAATACACATCCAAGACCCAGGAAAATTGAAAACCATGGACGTGCGTACCATAAAGGCATAAAAGCACTGCTTACCTAATGATAAATACTTGCTATACACATATTTTAATTTAACTTTCGTACGTTTTAGATGACTTTAATTATTATTAATAGTAAAAATATGAATACACATTAACGCCTACTTTTATAAAATAGCACCAATTGATTTGCAAAACTACATAAACATAAGTCGGTAAGTGGTAACTAGGCGCGCCGCGCGAAGGTACGCACCAAAATTATACTACATATCTGTGGTTACAGGCACTCGATGTCTCGCAGACCCCGCCTATATGTGTGAGTTAAGATTTTCGTATTCGTACACTGTTCGCAAACGTGTGTGCGTGTGCGATTTACTTGGCCAGGTCCTGCCGCATGGTTTCCGAGCTTAGCCGAGCGCCGGCACGTTCGGAAGTAATCGGATATGTTCGTTGCCTATAATCCGAGTAAAAATAATAGACGGAAATCTAATTAATCACATATGCACATAATGCATTTTTGTTTAGTACGGTTTATATTTGTTTACATTACAGAAGTGTTTTGTATTTTGGGAGGCCATTTTTTCATGTGATGAGCACTGTAACATATTATTTTTGTTTGCGCCAGTATATTTATAGTTTTCTTAGAAGATTTTTATTATTTTAACATTTAAAAGTTTGTACATTTAACAGTTTATTAGATATTAGTTATTACTGAGTTTCTAATTTCTATATTAAGTGCGTTTTTTGATTTCTTAAAAATGTTATTTGACTGTGAGGTTTGTGTTGAAAATGTGTGTTTATTAAAAATTTAAAAAAACAAGTTTTCACAATTGTCATTCAGTGAAAAGATTCTAATTGTGATTTGTGTCGAAAGGTAGGTACGTGTACCTGAGTTACAACAATTAAACCAGCAACAAAAATGAAATGTAAGTAACTCGAAAGTTTCATGTAATTCATATTCATGTACTTATTTATTTTATCATTTTATAATATTATATACTTTATATTAAATGCGAAATTATCTCTGTCTGTCTGTCTCGCTTTCACGCCAAAACTAATGAACCGATTGTAATAAAATTTTGTACACAGTTAGTCTAGAGCCTGAGAAAGGACATAGGCTACATTTTTATAAGACAAAAATATACTATGTATCTAATTTCCATGGAAATATCGATGAAAATGAATTCACATTGCATTTCTAATATATAACAATCTATATTACGCCATACGCCATCTATGGCGTTTTTATTTATTTTAGCTTAGCACACATGTGAACGCAAGTGAACTTTCATTGTAGTTCCAACACGTGACAACAGATGGCGTTTTTTTGTTTCTTCATAACAGAATGTACTCATATATTATAATAGTTTAGAAAACATAGTTTTTAATTTATATCCACACTAATATTACAATTTATGCGAAAATATCTCTTTTTATCCGTTTGTCTGTCTGTTTTGCTTTACGCCAAAACTACTAAACCGATACCGCTGCTTACCCCATGTCAAAAAGCTCTGCACGCCTCTGTTGAAAACTTTTTGTTCCGTCGGCGGGACTCGAACCCAGGACCCCGGGGATGAGCGCTGACCACGCGCTTAACTAACTGAGCTACGGAGCCATCGGCAATAAAAACGACATCTGCTGTCACGTATAAGAACTACAATGCGAATTCATTTTCATCGATATTTTCATGGAAATAAGATATTTTCCCGCATCAAAATGTAGCCTATGTCCTTTCTCAGGCTCTAGAATATCTGTGTACAAAATTTCATTGCAATCGGTTCAGTAGTTTTGGCGTGAAAGGGAGACAGACAGACAGACAGACAGACAGAGATACTTTCGCATTTATAATATTAGTATGGATTATCTGAGTATGCTGATTGGCTCGATGAGGACAATCTGAAATCTCTAAATATTTGAGTTACGTTTTACCTGAACAATGTAATATAAGTAGGTACAGACATACAGATAAAGAAACAGACGGACATCCTTTTACATCTATAATATTAATAGATGATGGCCGTAACTCCATTGCGTCAAAGTCCGTTTATCGAGTGGATACCGTACATTTTCCCGGGACTCAAAGTGTCTCCATACCAAATTTATGCAAAATCCGTTCAGTGGTTTGAGCGCGAAGAAGTAATTGACAGACAGACGAACAGACTTTCATTCTTATAAAGTTATAATATTAGTATGGATAATGGATATGTATAGTACTATGTAATATTGGTAAGAATTTTAATTTTTTGAAGTCAGTTTTTGTTAAATATTTAATTAAAATACCTTATTTGGCAATAAATAATAAAAATATATTATGTGAAAACAATAATTATTTATAATGTTTCCTACTTACAATACCAATTTTAACCAAATTTCAATCAAACTTTGCTTGTCCAACTACTGGTTTTGGGTGTCCCAACTACTGTAATTCCGTCCCATGACTGTGATTTACCTACCATTCAGTTTTTACCAAAAAAACAATATAAACTGAAAAACCATCGCATTTTTATGTTTGCATATCATAAGCTAGATCAGCGGTTCTCAAACTTTTTTGGTGGCGGAACCCTTTTGGAAAGCAAAATACTTGACGAAACCCTACAATAAAATAATAGTTTTTAAAAGTGTATTCTTTATTAATAAACATAATTAAAGTATAATGTAACAGTTACTAATTATTACTTACTCTAACATGCCACATGGCAAGTACATTATTACAAGATATTAAAAAAGAAAAAATATAACTAATGGGAGGTATGAAACTGTTTTTTATTTTTCATTAATTGGTTGATGTCAGGTTTGATAGAAGACAGTTGCAGTCTCATATCAGGTTCGGCGTCCAGTCTATTGCGATATTTTGTTTTCGTGGCTGCATACGTTGAGAATCCTGTTTCGCACAAATATGTTGTTGGGAACGGGAGAAGAATATTCAGAGCCATTTTGCCAAGCATTGGATATTCATTACGAATTCTGCACCAAAAATCGTTGAGAGGCATCGTTTTGAACAGTGACTCCATACTTGTGTCTGATGACATTTCTAAAAGAGATTCATATATCTCGTTTGACATACTTTCGGGCTTTTGCAAGTTGGGTAAAAAAGGATTATGAATCCATGAATTCAGTTTTATTTTTGTATTCTCTTCTTCGGGAAAATACTTTTCAAAAGATGCGCGCATCGAAGTGAGATATTGGACCAATTCTTCAAACATAATGCATATCATCTTGAAACATTTCTGAGTCGTTATCGCTAACAAACTCACTGAGTGACGTAAAGCTTTCTATTTCTCTCTTATCAACGCAAACAATCCAAAAATCTAATTTTCTTTTGAAGGCAGTTATTCTGTTATAGGCCTGGAAAACTGTTGTCTGTTTACCTTGCAATGATAAATTCAATTCGTTTAGTTTTTGAAAGATATCCGCCATAAAAGACAATCGGAACAACCAAGTTTTATCATACAAACGGTCTTTCAAATTAAAAGAAGTATCAGCTGAAAGAAACATTTGTAACTCCGCTCTAAGTTCAAATAGCCTTGTTAAAGTTTTACCCCGAGACAGCCATCGCACTTCTGTATGGAGCAGCAGTGTTTTATGTTTGCTGCCATAATCTTCACACAATAATGAGAACAATCGCGATTGTAGTGGTCGTGATTTGATAAAATTAATTATTTTTACCGCTTCATCCATAACTAATTTTAGATTTGACGGCATTTGCTTCATCGCAAGTGCTTGTCTAGGCAGAATACAATGGCTGGAACTACAATAAGGCGCTTTATTTTTTATGCGTGAGTGACGTGACACTGCTCCTGCTGTTTTACCTGTCATCGCCTTGGCCCCATCTGTACAAATGTCAATGCAATCGTTCCAACTGAGATTATTTTCTTCAAAAATATGTTTATTTTATTAAAAATTTCTTCCCCGGTAGTGTTTGTGGGCAGCGGTGAACACATAAGCATATCTTCTTCAAAAGAACTTTCATATAGATATCTCACGATAACCAGCAAGATAGCCAGACCAGCGACATCAGTTGACTCATCCATTTGCAAGGCGAATCGTGTTTTTTGTAGACGTGTAACTAGTTCTTGTTTGATGTAGCTTGCCAGATCATGGATTCGCCGTGACACAGTATCGTTTGATAGCGGCGCTATCTTGTTATGTCTAACACACATTGGCTTTATTAAATTTTCAGCGATAGTGTGCGCTTCACCTGCTTGTGCAATGCGATAGCTAACTAAATATGATGCCTCCGTGGCCTTTTCATTGATAGTTTGTGTTACATGCATCATATTTTTTTGACTTTCTGATAACTGTTCTTTTCTGCGAACAAAAAATTATTTATTCTTGTCTTTAGACTCGGGTTGTACAGTTTCTAAATGTCGGCGCAATTTGGCAGGTGCCATGGAACTATTAGAAAGCAGTTTACTACATAGCATGCAGAGAGGTGAGCCGTTGGAATCAACAAATCCGAAACTGATATATGATTCATCATACTTCCTTTTTTTCGTCTTTGAAACCGTGGAGCTTGACGTCGTGGCATCATCGTCTGGATCGGTAATTGCTGCATTCTCCGCGCGTACTGCTTTTGAACATTCAGCGTCATTAGAAGATGATGTTGCAACACGTTTAACGCCTTTAAGCCAACGTTCCATTCTTCTTTATTAATAATGTTACACGTCAGGAATCAGGATGATGGGGTCAAAATAATTCAGAATCGTTACTGCTTATAAGAGACTAAGTTTAGTCCAAAGAAGAAATGTACAAATCTGATACAATCAGAATACAGCAGGCAGTAGAACAATAAATACTAATTACATATCACGTTTAAACTCCGCAATTCGCCAGCTAGCTTGTAAGTTGTAAGCTTCAACTGACTGACGAGGCGCGACACGCGATCGCCGCTTTTATACTTAGTCCTAGACTCAATCTCGAACATTCTCAAAAATACTCGAGTCGGCGCCTTTGATAAACAAAACGCGGAAATAAAAATACAAAAATGCGTTGTAAACAATTTCAACTTAGAGCCGAAAGTCGCTTGTTCACAACTATAATGTCTAATTCAGAGGCGGCTTTTATCAAAGGACGCGCGCTCACAATTAGTAGTTATGCGCGCGGCGGCGGCGCGGCGGGCGGAGTCAAAACGTTCGACCAGTTTTGATATTTTTTTCTAAATTCCTAAACCCTAGGGTTCCGCGGAACACACTTAGAGTATAGCTGAGCTAGATAATTTATGAACACAAAATATATAATATCTATTTCTATTTCATGCGAAGTGTTTAATGTTTTACAGCTATTTCTGTAAAAAAAATCCTTAGCTGTCCAATGACTTGTAGTTTACGGTATTATATTTTCCTACTTTTATCTCTTTTGCCGAGCTTGAACTTCAAATGAATTTATAGTTGGCATCAAACTATTGTTTCTCCCAGAATGTTTTTTATCATATTATGTGGTTACTGGTGACTGGTGAGTGGTGAATAGTGATAATATGTTGGATGCAAAACTCTTAACACAAGTTTCATTCAACCGAATAGACTTCTTCAATAATCAATTGCGCTAAATATTTCATTAAAATTATTATTTTTATTCTCAAAATTATTATATAAAATATTTTTTTATTTTACTGCCAAAAAATGCTTTATTGGAAAAGAAGAAGTCAAATAGCAGCTGTCATTTGTCAGTTTGTGGGGTGGATGTCATATTTCAGTCATATTTTGTGAACGTTATTTTGAAAATTGAAATTGTGTGTTTTCATTCTTGTTTTTCGTAATTTGTGAGATTTTATTTCACATTTTAATTAAATTGTGACTAAAATATTATATTTAATTGACTGTTGAACTATCTGCACTAGTGCAAAACGTTTTACAATAAACAAGTAAACACTCTTCATCTCCAAAATTATGGAACGACCATCATTATTCCTAGTCGAAGAGAGATTAAAGACATTTAAAAACTGGCCGTTTAGCGACAAAAACAAATGTAACGTGCAGAATATGGCTGAGGCGGGATTCTATTCTGTAGCTACGGGCGAGGATGACGCGGACGCCGCCAAGTGTTTTCTCTGTGGAAAGGAATTGGACGGCTGGGAGGCCCATGACGACCCTTGGGCAGAGCACAAGAGCCATGCCGCTAAGTGCGCCTTCGTTCAGATAGGGAAGAAGGAAGATGAACTAGTGGTAAGAAAAAGTTAAGATCTTGTTGGTCAGTTGTCAAGTGCACTGTAGGTCCTTGGCATACGCCATGTTTTTTTTCAGAGTTCAGACAATAATTTTACTTTATGCTACGCTACAAAACAAAGAATTTACATCTCATGTAATTCAGTGTTAGCTGTAGTAGCTTGTGTAAGACATTAAAATTCACTGTTTTTGTTTAGTGTTCTTGCAGGTCTGTGAATGATCATTTATTTAAAATGGATTGCACGAACAAACTTTAAATTCAACTTTAACCTTAACTTTGACAACAGTGCAAGATGTCAAATCTCTGGTTAAAGTTAAATATGGCGTCCAAACACCCCATATGCTCATACGACATCTGTCAAATTTTCCGGTTAAAGATAAGGTTAAAGTTAAAGCTAAAAGGACGCCATATTTAACTTTAACCTTAACTTTAACCATGCCTCTGGTGTAGCGGAGCCTTACACAACTCCTTTTTAGCTTTCAGAATTCCTGTCCGTCCTGAAACAGTACCATATAAATGAGACAAAACGGATTGCAGAAGTTATACATGAAAAGATTGATGAGAAGGCAAAGAGTGTTAGAAGAAAATGCATGGCTAAGAAATGACTCAACAAGGACATTTAAGTTATGGCATTTTAATTTAAGGAATTTGTACATACTTTTTTTATCTTAATTGTTCAATGAATCATCTGCCATCTCAGCTTGATTTATGTTCTTAAATTGTATAAAACAAAAATAAATATATGAGTGGTTGACCAAAAAGGGACCTGAAGGATTGGAAACGGTTTTTTTAGTTATTTTTTTTTTAATCCATGGTCTTTTAGCTTTCTTTTGGTCTAACCAGAATATTTTTAGGTGCTGTAGTTTTTTTTTAATGATTTTTTTTGTGAACCGCGCACGAGTCGTAACTTGTTTCTACATGAAACTTCAAACGCGATTTACTCAAAATCAAATTATTTACCTTCTTTTATTTTTTAATCCGTAGTCTTTTAGCTTTCTTTTAGTCTAACTAGAATATTTTTAGGTGCCCTAGGTTTTTTTAAATGTTTTTTTTTGTGAACCGCGCACGTGTCGAAACACGAACTTCAAACGCGTTTTACTTAAAACCAAATTATTTACCTTCAGGTCCCTTTTTGGTCAACCACTCACATATATGTATCTGTTTAGTTTAGCCACTAAATACAGTGACACCACTAGATGGCAAGAAGTTCATGGTATAAGTTGGTATTAAAGTTAGTTTTTAAAGTGTTTTCAAAGCTTGCAACTTAATAGATCTAAAATATATTATTTTTGGCGGGATTAAAATTGTGAAATAATTGATAAATGATAATGTAATAAAATTGTCTTTTTATCTACAAGTTCTGTTTTATTTGATTTTTTTTAGTGTAAATTATACCTATTACTTCTTACTGTAGAGAAGGAATAGGTATTAGGTACCTACCTATTTTTTAATTCTTGAAATGTGTTTTGTTATGAACTTATGATACAAAATACAAATATTTACAAATCATATTTTTAGTCCTTTGCCTCGAACAAAACCAACCTGTAGCAACAAGCATAGAGGAAAATAATACGCAACAAGTGTGTTGCTTGGTTACAAACAAATATTATGTCAACAAATGGACAATAATTTTGTACTGCCCCGTGTATTATTTTCCTCTATGTTTTGTACATGTTTAGTTGCTTTATAGGTAGACAATTTTATAAATTATAATAAAAATGGATGTGAAGAACTTGGAACCTTATGCTATAATTGGCTTTGATGGTAAGTATTCAAAATTTTATAGGATTTGTGTAGCATGCATAGCCCATGACTTTGCCTATGGCACGGTTTTTGTCCCTTTTATTCACTGTTTTTTGTCCCTTTCACTTGATCACAGAAATTTAATTACTACCAGGTATTCAAAGGAAAGAAAGAGAATACTAGCAATATATCCAACATAAGTATTACATGGTATTACTTAGTTGGATATTCAATAACAGCATCTATTATAGATTATTATAATACAAGTAATATTCTAAATTATAATGTTTCCATTATTGTGCCATATTTTCTTAGGTTCTGTACTGAAAGGCTTGAAGATTCATCCAGACGGTCAACATGTGGTCTACCCCATGGGTAATAAGGTCTGCATACAGGAGTGGAAGAGTAAGAAGATGAGTTTCCTCAGCGGACACACCAATAGCGTCTCAACTTTAGCTATATCACCTAAGGGAACTTACATAGGCTCAGGCCAGATCAACCATATTGGTTTTAAAGCGTCGGCAAAACTGTGGGACTTTAAGAGAAAGACGATGATTGGAACCCATGAGCTACATAAGGTAAGACGACTTTTTGAGAAGTTTTTAAATTGACTTAAGTACATTTTATAGACAGAAGGACAAAATATTTTAAACACACTAAAGCTACACCACACCTATCATGGAACATCAAGTGTTCTGTTGCATCGCGTCGCTGCCGCATATTGTCGCGTAGTGCGGCCTCACCTTCAGTACCCTAGCGTCGTAGACCGGAGTAAACCCGCGTGTTTTCCAGAAATACAATAGTAATTACTCCTATTCCTATTAAACTTTTGTGCTATATCTTATGAGGATAATAGTTTGTATGGCGTTGAATAAATTAAAAGTGTTTGCCACTAGGGGCGCTTATGTTGATCCCATTTAAGTCGCGTACGTCCTCACCAAAGTATATGAAGCCAGGTCCTCACGGTGAAAAGTATCTCACGCTCAGTGCCGGTTTTAGAACTACCAGCGCCCTGAGCGAGAATTGAAAAGAAGCTGGTAGTGCTGAACAAATTGGCGCCCCTTTTGTTTGCCTTCAGCGCCCTTTTTTATCGCGCGCCCTGGGCGGTCCCCCAGCGTCGCCCGCTCCTAACGCCGCTACTGCTCACGCTGCACTGATAATAATATATCAAAATTTGCATTTTCAGGTCCGAGTTGAAGCTCTCTCCTTTACATCGGACGAGCGCTACATGATCACTCTCGGTGGTCGTGACGACGGCACCTTGGTGATATGGGACTGCGTCTCCGGCGCCGCCACGGGAACCGCAGCAGCTACCAAGCTGACGACGGGCGACGCGTTCACGGTGACTCCGCTGCTGCTGCGACACAACTCATTCGTGACTGCCGGGGATTGTAAGTTTGTGCTTGCCTAGTAGTCTTGGTACAGAGAGATCTACCTTTTTCTATCCCTAAAAGCGTTATGCCACGTGACTATCTTTATCTCTGAAAGCATTATAATCAAATGACTTATGTTTAGCCGGTACTTTTGGAAGAGAAAGATCTACCTGCCTCTGATAAGAAAGCACAAACACATTTCCTTAACAAAAATCTTATAATATTCTATGCTGAAAAAGTTACTTAAATAAAATGTCTTATGGTGAGACCATTGTACGCTGCAGCGGCGCGGTGCGACAATTCACGTTCTATAATACCTACCTATCGTCTATTGACGTATCGCGTAATGCCGCTGCGTCACATTTCCATACAAAGAACATTTTATCGCGGAGAACAGCGTTGTTCCGCAGAAGTTACGCTTGGTGCGGATTTACCGTAGTAGATTCGCGCAGGTAGTCTTACAATTTTCAGGTAACAGACAGACAGACGGACAGACAGACAGACACACTTTCGCATTTTTAATATTAGTATGGATTATAATACCACCATCATGTTGTTTTCAGCGAACCTCCGCATCTGGAACATCAGGTCTGACAGCAAGAGTCTGGACGTGGTGGACGTGTCGCTGGGCAAGCTGCGCCGCTCCGTGCGCTGCGTCGCCGTCAATGTAGACGACACGTTCGGATACGCTGGTACCACGTGAGTATGGAAACTTATTCTGACTTGACTGCATCTAAATTCTAAAGACGCTATATTAACCATTAAAATTCTAAAGATGTAGAAGTTTTGGTTAATATAGCGTACCTATCGCTACTTGTCTTTCGCTCGCGCACGAATTTATTGCTAATTAGGAGCGTGATAACAATTCGAACGTGTTAAAAACTTTTGAAAGAATCTCCGTATCTATCGGCAGCACTCAGGGAGATTTTATAAGTATTTAACTTCAATTTCATGAGGAAATTTTGACACAATCTCTAAAGTCTAAACAATGACTATAAAATCTTTGTCAAATTAACTTTAGTGATCATCAGTCTGGCTGCAAAGTATAATAGCAACTATCTCTGAAAGTAAACATAAATTGTTTCAGATCAGGCGACCTGATAAAGTTCTCGATCAATTTCCCCGAGGACCCGTCAGTCGGCGTGGCGGACTGCAAGCCCACGCTTCTCGGCTGCCAGGCCAAATGTGGACCATGGAGGAAAGGCAGGCGCCCGGAGTCTGTTTGTTATGCTCAAGGTTAGGTCTTGATGCTGTAAAGTTGTTTTTTCTATTTGTATAAATGTCTTTTTAGACAATTCTAACAAGAAAATAAATTTTGGATGGAAGAGTTGCCGAATCCCAATTAAATGATGAGTTGTCAATGACGCGGGTACTATAACGACGATATGTCCTATTGCCAGAGCCATGCATAAAAAAAATGCATGCAAACAAATGCTTATTGCTAAGCTAAATAGGTATAATAGCTGGCAAATGGCGCCTTGCTTTTATTTACCAAATACCTTAAGCCAATCAATTGATGCCAAAATTGCTGATATTTCATCGTTAGACTGGTTTATCATGTGCTGATTGTGTTTCAATAACTTCCCTCCTAACAACCTCTTGCTACGCTTGATCAAAAGCGGTAATCCAAGTCTAACGTATATCGTCATCAGGTGTGGAAGCCATCATCATCATGTCGGACGGGTGTCTGGTGGTGGGCGCGGGGGACGGCCGGGTGGAACTACTGGACGAGATCAACTGGGTGGGGGAATTCCCCAAAGCGAAGGTCGCCGAACCGAACAGACCTACCTTCAGAGCTGTGAGTACTTTTTATGAGATTGTGGGGCAAGCGGTGGAAAGGAATTACCATAGACCATGAACAAACCAGATGTGGTGAGCAAGTGCATTGCCAGAATTAATTTAAATGGGAATAAGCTCCCATTTTGAAGGTTTAGAAATTTTATTGGTTTGCATATTATACACCGTTGAATTTTTTGTTCAAATGTTGTGATCCAGAGTTTTTCACTATAAGTGATGCATTACAAATTTAAATCCATCACAGTCGTTTGCTGTACAATTTATATGTTTATATTTTATTTATTTAAGAATATATACTGTTATTTTTCAGTAAGTTATATAGACTATTGCTTTCGTCTTATTTTTCTTCTCTCTCTCCAGCTAAAATCCACCAAACTGGACGGCAGCATCACATCACTAGAACTATTCGACTCCGGCACACCAGCGCAGCGGAAGCTCCTAGCGGGCACGCGACGCAGCGAGATCCACGCTATAAACCTGCAGACTTTTGAGCCGCTACTCGTGTTGACTTGTCACACTTGTGCGATCAACGATATTGCGTTTCCAAGGTATGTATAGAGTGTAAAGTCCGGTCGCCGAATAGAATGAAATCGGTGTATGGACTATTAGCTATGTCTCCTTACGACACACGAGATGTTGGTCTCCGGCTTGCTAACGTGTGCGATAGATGATAGTATAAGTCTGTATATCCCGTGACCACACTATACTCTATAGTAAATTACAGAGGCGGCGCAAGGCGTGGGCGATGTGGGCGACCGCCCATGGCCTCGCGGTCCAAGGGGCCTCGCGCCTCTTGGACCCCGAGGATTTTTTTTTGGGAAATTACGCGTTTTGAGACTCAAATTTTATTTATAAAAAAATGATTGTCTAAAAATAATCCATTTGGGCCTAGGGGGCCTCGCAAAATGTATCTCGCCCACATACAATTTTGGTCTTGCCCCGCCACTGGTAAATTACATACCTAAGTTACAAAAAAGAAATCTTGCACCTCAAAACTAAAAAACTATGATAAGTTGATAACTGAACGTCTTCAAATTATTTTAAAGTTCAGTTTTCAAGGTTACCATAAAACACGGTAGCTTTGACAATTTACGTAAGCCGCATTACGTACCTACATGCTTTTCCAAATTCAGCCATTCAACAATTCTCCCTATTTCTCTTTTGTGTAAACTACAATAATGCGTTTGCATTTTGCACCTTGTGCGAAAGAAATAGAAGTAAATATCATATTAATTGTCTGTATTTTTGGCGCATGTGCCACAAAACCTTTTATTGCGCATGTCCGAATCATGTCATGCCATGGCTACGCCACTAACAAGTTGCGGCGTTGCCATGGCATGACATGATTTGGACATGCGCAATAAAAGGTTTTCTTCCGACGCTCGGGAAAAACGATCGTTGCTGAACAATGACGAAAATTTCTATGCGCATTATCACTTTGGGAGCACTGTACAAACTTCGCCTTCATGTATTCCTGGCATCACAAAAACTGCGTTGTCTGCTCCTCGCTGTAGCAGGCGCATAAGACAGCTGTAGCTGCCAGCTGCTGCTGTCTCATGCGCGCCTGGTAGACAGGGGCATGTCAGGTGTGGTGTCTGCGGACCGCGCAGGAGCTGCTGCGCGTCGTCGTGCCCAACTTCGTCTGCTCCTCGCTGTGACAGCTCCTGTATAGTGATGCGCGCCTGGTACACAGGGGCATGTCGGGCGTGTTCGCGAGCGCGGGCACGGGCGACGTGCGCGTGTGGTGTCTGCGGACCGCGCAGGAGCTGCTGCGCGTCGTCGTGCCCAACTTCGTCTGCTCCTCGCTGTGACAGCTCCTGTATAGTGATGCGCGCCTGGTACACAGGGGCATGTCGGGCGTGTTCGCGAGCGCGGGCGCGGGCGACGTGCGCGTATGGTGTCTGCGGACCGCGCAGGAGCTGCTGCGCGTCGTCGTGCCCAACTTCGTCTGCTCCTCGCTGCTGTTCGCTGCGGACGGAAAGTCGATTGTTACCGGTAACTGTTTCATTCATTGTATCCTAGTTATACTCTGATAGATATCCTGTTGGGGTGTTACGGGTAGCGAAGAAGGGAATTTCGTACATTGGTACTTGACATATCACTGCTGCTTACTGGTTCATAAATGTATTGCCCTCGCTTGTTTACACTATACAACGTACAAGATAAGAGAAAGATAGCAATAAATTCATGCGCCTTTGTGTGTATGACAATAAACGTCAATGTACAGCGTTCCACGACTGCACTGTAGCTTCGACATCGATTCCTTAATTTCACCAACATATTATGTTTTCCATTGGAAATAACGGTGTCATGCTTTTTGTAAGATTTAGGAGCAGTTTCACCATTTACTGATAAGTGCCGAATAGGCTATCCAGTATTCATTCACAACTTATCTGACAGATACTCCATACTCTATCAGATAAGTTGTGGATAGCCTGTCCGACACTTATCAGTAATTGGTGAAACAGGCCCCTAACCTATACGTATAATTTCCAGCGTGGAACGACGGCAACATCCGCGCGTTCACGCCGCTGACGGGCCGGCTGGTGTACGTCATATACAACACGCACAACAAGGGCACGTCCGCGCTCGACATGACCGCCGACGGCCGCACGCTCGTCTCCGGCGGCTGCGAGGGACAGGTGACCTTGTTACCTACACAATAGAGTTGAATTTACAATGTAATCAGCTAGGGCTGCCAACGTCATATTATACAACACGCACAACAAGGGCACGTCCGCGCTCGACATGACCGCCGACGGCCGCACGCTCGTCTCCGGCGGCTGCGAGGGACAGGTGACCTTGTTACCTACACAATAGAGTTGAATTTACAATGTAATCAGCTAGGGCTGCCAACGTCATATTATACAACACGCACAACAAGGGCACGTCCGCGCTCGACATGACCGCCGACGGCCGTACGCTCGTCTCCGGCGGCTGCGAGGGACAGGTGACCTTGTTACCTACACAATAGAGTTGAATTTACAATGTAATCAGCTAGGGCTGCTAACGTCATATTATACAACACGCACAACAAGGGCACGTCCGCGCTCGACATGACCGCCGACGGCCGCACGCTCGTCTCCGGCGGCTGCGAGGGACAGGTGACCTTGTTACCTACACAATAGAGTTGAATTTACAATGTAATCAGCTAGGGCTGCCAACGTCATATTATACAACACGCACAACAAGGGCACGTCCGCGCTCGAAATGACCGCCGACGGCCGCACGCTCGTCTCCGGCGGCTACGAGGGACAGGTGACCTTGTTACCTACACAATAGAGTTGAATTTACAATGTAATCAGCTAGGGCTGCCAACGTCATATTATACAACACGCACAACAAGGGCACGTCCGCGCTCGACATGACCGCCGACGGCCGCACGCTCGTCTCCGGCGGCTGCGAGGGACAGGTGACCTTGTTACCTACACAATAGAGTTGAATTTACAATGTAATCAGCTAGGGCTGCCAACGTCATATTATACAACACGCACAACAAGGGCACGTCCGCGCCGACATGACCGCCGACGGCCGCACGCTCATCTCCGGCGGCTGCGAGGGACAGGTGACCTTGTTACCTACACAATAGAGTTGAATTTACAATGTAATCAGCTAGGGCTGCCAACGTCATATTATACAACACGCACAACAAGGGCACGTCCGCGCTCGACATGACCGCCGACGGCCGCACGCTCGTCTCCGGCGGCTGCGAGGGACAGGTGACCTTGTTACCTACACAATAGAGTTGAATTTACAATGTAATCAGCTAGGGCTGCCAACGTCATATTATACAACACGCACAACAAGGGCACGTCCGCGCTCGAAATGACCGCCGACGGCCGCACGCTCGTCTCCGGCGGCTGCGAGGGACAGGTGACCTTGTTACCTACACAATAGAGTTGAATTTACAATGTAATCAGCTAGGGCTGCCAACGTCATATTATACAACACGCACAACAAGGGCACGTCCGCGCTCGAAATGACCGCCGACGGCCGCACACTCGTCTCCGGCGGCTGCGAGGGACAGGTGACCTTTTTACCTACACAATAGAGTTGAATTTACAATGTAATCAGCTAGGGCTGCCAACGTCATATTATACAACATGCACAACAAGGGCACGTCCGCGCTCGAAATGACCGCCGACGGCCGCACGCTCGTCTCCGGCGGCTGCGAGGGACAGGTGACCTTGTTACCTACACAATAGAGTTGAATTTACAATGTAATCAGCTAGGGCTGCCAACGTTATATTATACAACACGCACAACAAGGGCACGTCCGCGCTCGAAATGACCGCCGACGGCCGCACGCTCGTCTCCGGCGGCTGCGAGGGACAGGTGACCTTGTTACCTACACAATAGAGCTGGTTTTACAATCTAGGACTGCGAGTAAAAGATAATATCTCTCTAAGCTTTAATAGAGCGCTACTTAAGGTGGGTTTACACCAAAAGAACATAGAGCAAGAACAGCACAAGAACATTCTTTCGTATTCGTTTAGTGTAAACTATAATTCGTTACAACATACTTTAGATCGTTTACACCAATCGAATCAACAAGAACATCAAGAATAAGAATTTTTGCTCTACAGATGAGAATCATATAGCTCCGTTTAGACCAAACGAGCGAATGCTCATTACTCATTCGTCAACGATAAGTAGTAGGGTTCACACTACACTCAAAGAGTATATAAACTACGTAACAACTACACTATGTCTGACTGTAATAGCGATATTGTGATTTCAAGTGCTGCATTTATTGTTATAACGCAATTAATGAAAAAGAAAAGAAGGAAAAGACGTTGGTGGGTGACGAATTTAATAAAAGAAGTATACTCGATAATTTAAAAAACCCGCCAAAAAGTAAAATATTTCAAGAACACTAGAATCCCTTTGAAGAGACCGCCTCGAAGAGCGAGCACGTCCGAACACGAAAGAACGCTCTAGGCAATTGCTCGAGCGCTCTTGCGTCGTTTACACCAAACGAGCGAGATTCTTAGAGCATTCTACCTATTTACCGCCGAACACGTGGCGAACACACTAGAACAACAAAAGAATGCTCGTTGTTAGTTTACATCAAAAGAGCTTTACTAGAATGAGCATTCGCTCGTTTGGTCTAAACGGAGCTTTACGTTAGAACTTAGAATGTCTTATTACTTGTAATTGACAACAGCTTAATGACAGTGCTTGGTCAATGACCTTCTATTGTCGTTACGTCTATATTTCTAATATACTTGTACACCGTCTCATTCAAAATGTATTCTTTCTCTATCTTTGAATATCAAGTATAGCCATATTTTTCCCCCGGCCTGCTATCTCTATTCTACAGGCTACACCAATTCGCTATGTTCACAAAATATCATGATATCTGTTTCTCTCATTATAATATGCTCCCTTTCTTCCCAGGTGCGAGTATGGGACATACGCCCCGAGAGCCAGACCCTCAAGAAAGTGCTAAAAGAGCACAAGTCACCGGTGTCGGCTATACAAATATCGCCATCCGACACTGAGGCAGTCTCCGCCGGGACTGACGGCTCGTGTATCATATGGGATTTGGTGTGAGTTAAGAATAAGAATACCTTTAATTTTGTCACCACACACAAGTTATGTTCTCCGCAGACTCCTGGTATTTAAGCTGCAGAAATGTCCATGTCGCTAGTTCCACATTTTATCAGAATACAATTTTGTAATCTTATATATAAAATTCTCGTGTCACAATGTTAGTCCGCGAACTCCTCCGAACTGGCTTTACTGATTTTTACCAAATTTTTATGCATATTCGGTAGGTCTGAGAATCGGCTACTGGGTACTTTATATATTGATAAGTGCATTTGTTGAATAAATAATAGTAAATTATTACAACCTGAGACTGACGGCGACCATTGTTTGTGACGGGATAGCGATCGACGTTGCCATGGCGACATACTTATTTAGTCACTTCAATAAAATAATATGGGCGAAATACTTTATATTATGGCAAAGCAACGTTTGCCGGGACAGCTAGTAAATATCTACGATTTTATATATTTGATTTTCCGCTAGAGGACAGACCTGATTCACACAAAGTGCCACTTGGTAGACTAGTAATTTAAAAACTGACAATAAAAATTTTACGACACCAGCTATCACCATTCACCATTCACCTGCCATCAGGCGAAACTTTATAGCATTGCGGGTTTATGTGTCAAATAGCTGTTAGTAACTTTTATTATGTCACTAAAATCCCTCATAAATTATTATGTGCACTCTTTTCGCAGGTCGCTGTCACGTCGTCAGGTGCTATACGCGAACACTCTGTTCACGTGCGTGCGGTACTCCCCGCTCGGCGGCGGCTGTCAGCTGCTGACGGGCGGCACGGACCGACGGGTCGCGTACTGGGAGGCCGGCGAGGGACATCTGGCGCGCGAGGTACTAGGGCTGCATTTGCCGCGAGGTACTAGGGCTGTAGACGTGCGTGCGGTACTCCCCGCTCGGCGGCGGCTGTCAGCTGCTGACGGGCGGCACGGACCGACGGGTCGCGTACTGGGAGGCCGGCGAGGACATCTGGCGCGTGAGGTACTAGCAGAGTAAACAGAGCTAACGGGTAGGCCGACTCAGAAGTGATCTCGTTTATACATTTGACGTAGCATGTCATATCGGCCGGCGCGTGCCGTACTATAATACGTCAAAGTCTATCCATACGGCGCTGCGTCGACACAGTGCTACCGTTTGACGGATAGCCGGCCACACGGGCGCTGCGTCATCGCAGCGTTATTACGAAGCAGTCTTAACGTCAACACCCCCTCCCGCTTCGTCTCGGGGGCTGCTGTCCGTCATGTGTGCGTTGCGCGCTACTGTCACGACGCAGCGCGCCGTGTGAACAACTTGGTTATTTGTATGTAAAACACGAAACGGCAGCGCTGCGTCGACGCAACGCGCCTTGTGGACAGGCTCTTATAGACTACAGGCCCACGTCGAAAATGGATGGGTCAAATGAACCACCTGGGGACGTATATAGGACGATATTAGAGCATAAAATAATAAGATTTAGCACTATGCCGTCACTTGTAAGCTGTCCAACTGAGTGCTGGTGAGAATTCAAAAGTGCATGTAGGGTGAGTACATTTTGGTCATATGATCCTGTACGAGGGCTGCTATTTATGTATCCGGAACTGGCCACTTACAAGAACAATATTTAAAAAGTAATTACAACATTTGAAAATAGAACTCTTTGGTTGAAGAATACATTTTGTTTCATGTGACTGTCAATTATTTTTCCATTGTGGCGTCATTTTGAAAATTGCGTGTCTTCATTTGCCATGGATTTAACGCGTGAACATTTTCGTGCAATGATTTACTACGATTTTCGGCGTGGGCTAAATCAACAACAGTGCTTTATTCAACTCACCGCAACTTTTGGAGATGAAGCACCATCAAAAACCACTGTTTATCACTGGTACAGTGAGTTTAATCGTAGGCGGTCTATGCTCACGGATGAAAATAAAGAAGGTCGCCCAAAAACAGCTGTTGTCCCACAAAATATAGATGCTGTGCGGGAACTAATAATGCGTGATCGTCATGTTACATATCGCGAGATAGAGGCGTCCTTAGGCATAAGTATGACGAGCATACATAAGATATTACACGAACATTTGGCTGTAAAAAAAATATGTTCGCGTTGGATTCCGCACAACTTGACAATCGATCAAAAACGGGCTCGTGTCGATTGGTGCAAAAATTGATAAAAAAATACAACCGTGGTACGTCAAAAGCCGTTTATAATATCTACACAGGTGATGAATCTTGGATCTATGCATATGACCCCGAAACTAAACAACAGTCAACAAGTGTGGGTGTTCCAAGATGAGCCGAAACCAACAAAAGTTACTCGTGCAAAAAGTACTTTGAAGCAAATGGTCGCCTGTTTTTTTGGAATTAATGGACATGTGGCTACAGTGCCATTAGAGAATCGTAAAACGGTTAATTCTGAATGGTATACGACCATTTGCTTACCAGAAGTCTTTGAAGAAATAAGAAAGGACAACCGACAACGCAGAATCATATTACATCACTACAATGCTAGCTGTCACACCTCAACTGAAACAACTCAGTTTTTGGAGGGTCAAAAGATCGAATTGACTGGTCATCCGCCGTACAGCCCTGATTTGGCACCTAACGATTTCTTTTTATTTCCATACGCGAAGAACAAATTACGTGGTCAACGTTTTTCGAGCCGCGAAGAGGCTGTTGATGCGTTCAAAATGCACGTTTTGGAGATACCTCAATCAGAATGGAAAAAGTGCTATGAAAATTGGTTCCAGCGTATGCAAAAGTGTGTCGATCATCACGGCGAATATTTTGAAAAGCAATAAAACCATATTAAATGATATATGTTTGTTTCTTTTTTTAATTCCGGATACATAAATAGCAGCCCTCGTACGGAATTTTTACCATCGATAGACACATGAAAAATAATAAGAAAGACCGCAGTGCTGTACAAAAATAATGCGCCAACAAGTCGGTATTTTTATTTTATTTTCAGCTAATTTCCATGGTAAATTTGGTCATTTGATTCAATACGGCATACGTTTCATACTGTTTGGATACAGCTTCGAATTAATTATTCCGCAACGCCGTACAAAAATAATGCGACAATAGAAAAAAATCGAGGGTTACAAACCCCCGTTTTTCAGGGGTCCGGGGGGTCATTTGAAACAGTACGGCTTCGGTTCCAAACATTATTTTAGCACTCAAAAGTACTATTAAAAATAATGCCGTCAAATTTTTTTTGTCCATTTTAATAATAATCTTAATTACATGATACTTGATTTTTTAAGCTGTAAAATTATTTGATTCTGTACGGCGACATTTTTAATATGATATTGTAAAATACAATTGTTATAGAGTATTGCCATTCAAAAGAAACTGTTCTAAAAAAATAAACAGAAATGCAAAATCTGAAATTTTAAATATTCATAGATTAATAAAATAAAGCAATTTTCTACATTTTTCCTTCGTCTTAAGTAGTATTAAGATAAATAAATTAAGAAAAAATTATGCCGTACATTTTAATGCAGAGTAAGTAAAGTTCCGTACCATCATATAACAAAATTGTGTTTTTTTGTATGGGATTACTTATTATATATTTTTTTATACCCCCCTTAATTTTTTTTTTTTTTAAATGTTACTATTGATTTTTAAATTAAAAATAAAATTGAGTATTTTGTGAACATTTCAGGTGTCTACCTGTTGCCATTATTGATATCGAGCAAAAAATTGAAAAAAAATCACGTTTGTTGTATGGGAGCCCCCCTTAAATAATTATTTTATTTTGTTTTTAGTATTTGTTGTTATAGCGGCAACAGAAATGCATAATCTCTGAAAATTTCAAATCTCTAGCTATAACCGTTCTTGAGTTACAGCCTGAAGACAGACTGACATCGAAGTCTTAGGTAAAGGTATCCGTTTTCACCCTTTGGGTACGAAACCCTAATAAAACAACTATTTTTTAGAAAAAAATCGATATATTTCGTTGTATGGACTTTTCTTACATTTCGTTCTATGGATATTTGCTTGAGTTTTTTTTTTCTCCTACAAACCTTTGGACCAACAAAAATGTACGGCGTACAAAAAAATATGATCTATGCATAACATACTTTCAAAATGAATTAATTTTATGTTGGTTCAAATGACCCCCCCCCCCCCCCCTGAAAAACGGGGGTTTGTAACCCTCGATATTTTTCTATTGTCGCATTATTTTTGTACGGCGCACACTGGTCCCAAAGTAAAATAAATGGGACATTAAGAATTTTCGGATCGAAGGTCAACAGATCAGGCTGATTTTTTTTTTGTAGACAGCTGATGCAATTACAAGTCACTTTTATAGATGTCGTTTTTTTCAAATATGCCGTATCTACAGAGATAAAAAATAATTTAAAAAAATTGTATGGACGAAATCATAATTTTGTCATTTTAATCCAAGATTCAAAAGTATTCAAAATAAATCATAGCACAGCTTATAGAGGGACTCTTGTCGTACATTTTTGTCATAGACACTCAACTGCGATTTTTGCGCCTTTTAGAGCTACAGGCACTTTATTTTTTTTTGTCAGCGGATGAGGCTGATTTTTTTTTGTAGCATCTGATGCAATTACAAGTTACTTTTATAGATGTTGTTTTTTTCAAATATGCCTTATCTACAGAGAAAAAAATATATAAATAATTTTTTGTATGGACGAAATCATAATTTTGTCATTTTATTCCAAAATTCAAACGTATTCAAAATAAATCATTGCACAGTTTTGTCATAGATACTTAACTGCGATTTTTGTGCCTTTAGGAGCTACAGGTACTTCAATTTTTATTGTTTTGTATAATTCATTCCTGAGTATTTTATATTTTCTGATCTTTCTGAGTATTTTATATCTGAAATCTTTCTGAGTATTTTATATTTTTAATAAATATTGTTAAGGATAGACAAATAATAATGTTTTCTTTATTGACAAGTAACTCTTTCTTATTAATGTCTTATTCATAAAAAAAGCCTATATATACTAAAACTAAACAAATTAAAGTAGAAATCTCAAAACATGTACGTACAGGTAAATTATTTTATGACTCATCCGGTTTGCAAATTTTGTTTGGTAATGACTCATTGCCTAATTAGTAATTACCTCTATACTTGGAATTTGTGCTCTGTTTTGTTATTCAGCGCTAGCGAACGCTTCGAAAACGCTAAATAATAAATAGGCACATAGATTGTAATTCAAATTTTCCCTTCGTACTTTTACGGTAATGTATTAACAATAGTGGAAATCTCAAAACGTGTTTGTACATGTAAATTATTCCTTCGATCGTGGAAAAATGAGACACAATAAGGCTATTGTGAAAACCGATCATGAAAGCCTCATATTACTTCAAGTAGTGGGGGTAATTAGACAACGAGTTATAAAAAAATGCTTGCAATACGGATGACTCGCGCAATAATCCTTCGAGCCCCAAGCGGTCGCATGCGACCGTGATAACAATAGAAGCCTTACTATTGTTATCACGGTACTATTGTTAATACATTACCTATAATTATAATCATACAAGTTTGTATTTTGACGGTCCTAAGCCCGTAAAAGTACTCGGAAGGGAAAATTTTAATTGCAATCTATGTGCCTATTTATTATTTAGCGTTTTCGAAGCGTTCGCTAGCGCTGAATAACAAAACAGAGCACAAATTCCAAGTATAGAGGTAATTACCAATTAGGCAAAGAGTCATTACCAAACAATGTTTGCAAACTGGATGAGTCATAAAATAATTTACCTGTACGTACATGTTTTGAGATTTCTACTTTAATTTGTTTAGTTTTAGTATATATAGGCTTTTTTATGAATAAGACATTAGAAAGAGTTACTTGTCAATAAAGAAAACATTATTATTTGTCTATCCTTAACAATATTTATTAAAAACTATATGAAATACTCAGAAATGCATTATACAAAACAATAAAAATTAAAGTACCTGTAGCTCCTAAAGGCACAAAAATCGCAGTTAAGTGTCTATAACAAAACTGTGCAATGATTTATTTTGGATACGTTTGAATCTTGGAAGAAAATTACAAAATTATGATTTCGTGCATACAAAAAATAATTCATATTTTTTTTCTCTGTAGATAAGGCATATTTGAAAAAAACAACATCTATAAAAGTAACTTGTAATTGCATCAGATGCTACAAAAAAAATCAGCCTCATCCGCTGACAAAAAAAATTAAAGTGCCTGTAGCTCTAAAAGGCGCAAAAATCGCCGTTGAGTGTCTATGACAAAAATTTACGACAAGAGTCCCTCTATAAGCTGTGCTATGATTTATTTTGAATACGTTTGAATCTTGAATTAAAATGACAAAATTATGATTTCGTCCATACAATTTTTTTTTAATTATTTTTTATCTCTGTAGATACGGCATATTTGAAAAAAACGATATCTATAAAAGTGACTTGTAATTGCATCAGCTGTCTACAAAAAAAAATCAGCCTGATCCGTTGACCTTCGATCCGAAAATTCTTAATGTCCCATTTATTTAACTTTGGGACCAGTGTGCGGCGTTGCGGAATAATTGATTCGAAGCTGTATCCAAACAGTATGAAACGTATGCCGTATTGAATCAAATGACCAAATTTACCATGGAAATTGGCTGAAAATAAAATAAAAATACCGACTTGTTGGCGCATTATTTTTGTACGGCACTGCGGGCTTTCTTATTATTTTTCATGTGTCTATAGATGGTAAAAATGCCGTACAGGATCATATGACCGAAATGTACTAAAAGTAATAAAAGTTTAGAAGAAAATATTTACTAACCTCGTTGTATTTAATATTTTGGTTACTCTTTTCAGAAAAAGAGAATTGTGGGTCTATGAAATTAATAAAGAACGGAAGCAACATGGGGAATTTTGGACATAGGCATAATTTCACGCGGTACACGCGGCCTGTTGTAAGTATTTACAACTGATCGCGTAATGGCCGCCTCATGTCCGCGCGCTCATTCACACAGAAGCGGTGGCGGAGGGGGCCAGGGGCGTCTTTCCCTTAGGTGCAGGGTGTGCGTTGTACACGGGCGCCGCGGTCTTAGGGGCACCGAGCGCCGCTCGCAAGGGAGCCCCACTCGGCGCGCGCCCGCACGTTGGCCAGCCGCCGCGCTTTAATGACCAACGTAAAAAGAACTCCAGTTTCCATACATTTTATGTAGCATCTGGAGCTCTTCTTTATATTTGTCGTATTACAGCAAAGCAAGGCGCGCGGCTCGGCTTAAATGTAATATAAATTTAAACTTTATTTTTCAAATTAAAATGAACCTTTTTTAAAAACTTAAAACACATGAAGTTTGCGACATACTCGTAACAGTTTCGCAGAGGGTATAAGCTACTGCCTCCCAATAAGTAGTAAGGTCCAATCCAAGGACGGCGCAAAACTCAGCCCGTTGCTCAGCCCAAGCAGAGCGTTCAATGAGTGTATGCTGCGTCGTATCGTCTTTCTCAGGCTGTGGTGGTACCTAGGCGATGGTTTCCTCCTGTCCGTATGGTCCAGGTAATGACCGAAGGTAAGGGTGACCCTTGAATGTGACATCTACTGTTGTAGTTTCGACCGGATCGCTTTCACAGTTCGGCAGCCGGCAGTTGGGGACGCCATCTGGTCTTGCCAGGTGCGTATTGAAATGACATGCGCCTTGTGGCGCCATCGGGTTACCAGCTCTGGTAGCACCCGCTCTCCTCGCTTTTTAAACTCGGCTGTATGTTGATACACCCTCCTACAACACGCGAGCCTCCAGATCCTACGGAGGGGACCCTGTCAGCGCTAACGCCGCTTCGCCAGCTAACGGTTCGATAGCAGCGTAGTATCCGCAGCGCTAAAGCATGCTGCGGGCTTCTGAGCAGCTTTCTGTTCCGGGCGCCTGTGTTCCGCCCAAACAGGACTGCAGGATCCCTGTATAAAGCCGTCTGCAGGTTGGCACTGGACCACAGATTTTGGCAGAAGGTGATTCAGGGCTATGGCCATCTTCTTCAGTTTAAGTGCCGATCGACGAAAATGAGGGGCAAAGATCCATTCAGAATCCAGGTCCAAACCCAAGTACTACATTTCAGCGCCGATCAGCACACTCTCCTCCACATCTTTGCGATGCGCAGTGATGCTTCCGCGGGGGTGGTGCTTCCGGGGCCCATAGAAAAACATGGCCTACGTCTTTTCGACTGCGACTCGCAGCGCAGCCCCAACGCTTCTATAAGCTCTTCTATATTTATAAAAATACTAAAAATAAAATAAATTGAATATTGAAGAATACAATCCCATACAACAAATGTGACTTTCTTACCATTAAGTATATCAATAACGGCTACACGTAAGCACTTGAAATATTGACAAAATACTTAATTGTATTTGTACTTAAATAAACATTCAAGGGGCTCCCATAAAAACATTATTTTTTGCCTATCTTTGCTTTATAATCATACGTGTGCGAGTTCGACTCGCACATGGCCGATTTTTTTTTTATTTAATTTGACTAGGACCGGCACTGGTCCCCAGTCCCCACCCTTAAGCGGCCGGAAAAACTACTTGTACTCTGTACCCATTTCATTTTGGCCGCGCGTTTGCTAGGGGGCGCTAGGATAATATTTGCACACGGGCGCCACATGGACTAGAGACGGCCCTGGAGGGGGCGGGGCTTGCGGCCGCGGTAAGCCGCGCTGTGACCGCGTCCAGGCCGCGTGTGTCTGTGTCGTTCCTAGAACTCTCAAGTCATGCAACTGACCGCCACCACCACCGCCACCGCAGGCCGCGTCTGTCTGGGACACGCTTTACGAGTTACACTTTAGTTACTTTTTACAAAATATTTTGACTAGGTATATTATGTTTTATTGTCACTTGACAACTTGTGTTTTCAGTTGGAAGCGAGCAAGACGGGCGCCATCAACGGCCTCGACATATCCAGCGACGGCGAACTGTTCATCACGGGCGGAAACGATCAGATGGTCAAGGTACGAGGTAAAAGATAGACAAAGATTAGACCTTTGACCGTAGAGCTGCTTTTCTGTCACAACACTCTCGAAATGATTAGTAGCTAAAGATGGCAGCACACGTCACGTAAATCAAATTACAAATTTTGGATTGGCTGTTGCCAGTAGGCTCAAAGTTGGAGTCGCACTATACTCTGGTTAACAAGTGCCATTTTCCTCGAAACCTGATCTCATGCACCGAAATTTATGATTTTAGTCTCATTCGATTCGGAATAGCATCTAGAACATTCTATCTAAATTCCAAGAGGGGCTGAAAAAAAATGTAAAAGCTATCTTATATCTTTAAGAGGCCGGGTACACTTGGAATTTCTCATACATACGTAATTCCAAAATCATTTTCTCATACGAAAATATTTAACATGTTTGAGTTGTTTTTCAGTTTAAAATAGTAATTACCTAGGTTCCTGCACAAAAATTTACTTCAAAATATTTAAACACAAAAATTTTTTTTTTGCTTTAAAATTTTTTTAGTAAATTTACTACTAAATATTTAAACACTAAAAATTAGAGTAAAACACTAAAAAATATATAAATAAATAGTTAATTTACTACAAAATATTTAAACTCTAAAAAATATTTTTTAGTATTTAAATATTTTATACTAAATTTACTATTTATTTATATATTTTTAGTGTTTTACTCTATTTTTAGTGTTTAAATATTAAGCACTAAATTTACAAAAAAAAAATTAAAAACAAAAAAAAAATTTAATGTTTAAATATTTTGAAGTAAATTTTTGTGCAGGAACCTAGATAATTACTATTTTAAACTGAAAAACAACTCAAACATGTTGAATATTTTCGTATGAGAAAATGATTTTGGAATTACGTATGTATGAGAATTTCAAGGGTACCCGGCGCCTTAAACGAGCAATTCTTGTATATATATAATTGGAATCTCGGAATCGGCTCCAACGATTTTCATGAAATTTAGTATAAGGGGTTTCGGGGGCGATAAATCGATCTAGCTAGGAATCATTTTCATTCTCCTGGGTGGCAGCCACTGCCCTGGCTGGAGATCCCCCGTGGGAGCTCGTGGCGCTGGTGCTCGCCGAGATGCACCTCTTCACTTCAGAGAGGAGGTCACTCTTCGGTGAGTCGCCGACATGGAAGGAGCTCTCGCGGGTGCGGAAGCTGGGGCAGGAGTGGCTGCTTCGAAGGTGGGGTGAGGTTCTGGCGCAGGCCCAGTACGGTCAACGTACTGCTCAGGCTCTGCGTCCAGTTCTTGCGGCGTGGATGCGTCGCAAAAGAAAACCCCTCACATTCCGCCTTACACAGGTACTCACCGGACACGGTTGTTTCGGTGCGTACCTGTGTAAGATCGCCAGGAGAGAGCCTACGCCGGCCTGCCACGACTGTGGCGCTGCGGAGGACACGGCCCAGCACACCCTCGAGGTGTGCGATCGTTGGGCCGTACAGCGCCACGATCTGGTGGCAGTGCTAGGCGGGGACCTCTCGCTCCCGAGCATGGTGCGCTGCATGCTCGAGAGCGATGAGGCCTGGCAGGCGGCGGTCTCTTTCTGCGAATTTGTTATATCGCAGAAAGAGGCCACGGAGCGGGACAGAGAGAACGATCCCACCTCTCTGCCGCTCCGCCGGCGTAGGACGGGAGTGCGGAGGCGACGCTATGCGAACCTCCTAACTCTGGTCTAACGGGGCTCCGGGTCAGGATGGGAACCTGCCCGGCTTTGTTAGTCCCGGCGCCGAGGGGAACGCTTTAGTTTGCCTAAGCGTTCCCTTACTTTTGGTGGAAGTCCGGTCCCGAGGTAGACCGGCCGGTCGTGGAGGGAGTCTCGTGTTTGTTAGATCCGGGACATCCCTCCGTTATACGGCTGAAGGCGAACCGCAGGTGGTTTTAGTGAGTAGGAGTCTCACATACCCCCGGGGCACCCATGATGGGTTTCCCCTGCGTAATCAAAAAAAAAAAAGGAATCATTTTCATAAAATGTCATTTTACGTGTATTTTTTTTAATTTTTTGAATACCGAGCGAAGCTCGGTCAATTAGCTAGTAAACAATAAAGTAAACAAAAAAAGAAGGGTTTGGTTTTTTTTTAATTTTTATTATCACAATTTGTTTAATTGAAATGAAAACAAAAAAAGAAGGGTTTGGTTTTTTTTTTTTTATTATTTCATAAACTATTTGAGATAGTCAAAATTTGAAAATAGATTCTTAAAGAGCAGGAAATTTCCTAAAACAAATCCTAACTTTTGGAACTTTATCAACAATCCTTAGAACTGTAATTGAGCGGCGAAAGTAACGGTAAAAACGCATAGTTCGCGTTTCGCGTGATTTGCCGCAATCTGCCACGTGAATTAAAAACATATTTTAACTGATTAAATAAGGAATTAATTAAATTAATTAAGGAATAAAAAAAATTGGTACTAAGTAGACATATCAATAAACAAGATTCCGTCAACAAAAATAAATTATCACCATTTGTTTAATTGAAATGCTTTTCTTAATTTGTTTATGGTCACCATTTTAATGTTAACATAAAAACGCTGATTTTTTTTCAAAACAAGAAATTTAGATTTTTTTTATTATTTTGAGCTAATCTTAAAAGGGCTTAAAAGAGATCTCCGTCGACAAAATTCAAGAATTTTGGGTTTACACTTTTTTATTAACATTCAAAGCATTCAAAAATTATTCATGTAAATAAAGCCATTACGGTATATATGTCCAATAATTGTTTCTATTTTGTTTTGTTAGAAGCCAGATAATAATATTTATATTTTTATTTATAACTAATAAAATTTAAATAATAATTTTTCTTGATAAAAAAACCCTAATTACTTTATTTACATGAAAAATTCTTGAATGCCTTTGATTGTTCATAAAAAAGTAAAAAATCAAAATTTTTCAATTTTTCCAACGGGGATCCCTTCTAAGCCCTTTTAAGATTAGCTCAAAAGAATAAAAAAAATCTAGACTTCTTGTTTTGAAAAAAAATCGCGTTTTTATGTTAACATTAAAATAGTGACAAATTAAGAAAAGCATAACAATTAAACAAAGGGTGATAATTTATTTTTGTTGACGGATTCTTGTTTATTGATAAGTCTACTTAGTACCAAATTTTTTTTATTCCTTAATATTAATATTTAATCAGTTAAAATATGTTTTTAGTTCACGTGGCAGATTGCGGCAAATCACGCGAAACGCAACTATGCGTTTTTACCGTTACTTTCGCCGCTTAATTAAAGTTATAAGGATTGTTGATAGAAATAGAAATAGAAATACTTTATTAAATCAAGTTACATAGACTCATTTGTTAGTATATAT
Source organism: Polyommatus iphigenia (assembly GCA_963422495.1). Lineage (NCBI taxonomy): Eukaryota > Metazoa > Arthropoda > Insecta > Lepidoptera > Lycaenidae > Polyommatus > Polyommatus iphigenia. Next base: position 12,597,850 of record OY730181.1, on the reverse strand, counting down.
GAAGGCTTATAAATTATGTTAGTAACATTATCTTTTATGTTTCAATAAATATTAATATTTTGACTACATTGTGCATCACCTCTGCTCCATACCGTTAGATATGGCACAGCAGTGACGCACATATGGACAATCGAGTCGACTAGCTATCATAACAAGAATGCTGTTGGTACTCCCCCTCACTCTTCGCACTAAAGACGCGCATCGTTTGCGCATAGTGGCGAAGAAGCAATCCACTCGTGCCTCAGCAAACATCCCTGAAGCGCTGCAGTAGCGGGGAAGCCCCATCAGCATTCTGAATGCGTTGTTAAATTGGACACGGAGAGCGTTGTAGGCCCTGAGCGTGTATGTGTTCCACAGGCTGCACGTGTAGAAGGTCGTGCAAAATGCTCTGAAAAGAGTAATTTTGACCGACCTCGTACAGCGCGCAAACCTGCGGACCAACATATTAGCACGAACCGACAACGCCCTTCGTTCTCTTTCTATGTCGTCATCGTCCTTGAGGTCGGAAGTCAGCATATGTCCTAGGTATTTAAACTTGTGTACCCTCTGTAACACGCAGTTATTAATAGATACAGAGGGCACATTCGACCAGCGTCTACTTCCGTCCTCAAAGACCATGACCACACTTTTTTTAACATTGTAGACTAGTCCATGTGAAGCGGCATACGCTGCACACATGGCTACCAGCCTCCTTAGCCCACACACAGATGCACTCAACAGCACCATGTCATCCGCGTAACTAATATTATTAATACCTACTCCGTCTATAAAGCAGCCGACTCTGGTGCTGCTGAGCTCACCAATAAGGCCATCTATATAAATATTAAACAGGGTTGGCGAGCTTAACCCCCCCTGTCTCATTCCACACTCCAACACATATGGCGCAGACAGCGCACCATCCCATCTAACGCAATTGACCTGGTTTCCATACCAGTACTTGAAGACTTTAATCAGATCTTGTGGTAAATTCCGATGTTCAAGCTTCTTCCATAATACGTCGTAGGAAACCAAGTCAAATGCCCTAGACAGGTCGAGGAAGCAAGCAAAAACTGGTGTTTTACGTTTATTGTAGTATCTGACAGCATGCTTAAGACACAGTATTGCACTCTCTGTGGACAATTTAGGTCTAAAACCAAACTGATTGTCATGTAACTGAACATGCTTATTTAACTGTGTATTAAGCAAGCTGTCAAATACTTTTGACAATATGGTAGCCAGTGATATAGGCCTATAATTACTAATGTCAGCTAGGTCACCCGTTTTATTTTTTACAATAGGTACTACCACTGTGCGCATCATATCACTTGGCATGTAACTATGTCCAATACAAAAATTAAACAGCATAAAAAGCAATCTAGGAAGATGTGGGCCAGCAAACTTTAGATGCTCAATACTGATACTGATTTTCTATTTCTATTTCTATAATAAAAAAGACATGGACATTTAAAAAATCTTGTCCCAACTACTACAGTATTTGAGTAACTTCGCTCTGAAAATACTGTATAAATCATCCACAACGGATGAAAATGCCTAGTTTTATTATTATATCAGAAATAAAAATATCCGGAAGATTTTTTTTGTTATTAATAACTTTAAAAATAAGCTAATTTTTTTTTCATTTACGCTCTTTCAAATAGATTCTTAGATATTTTCAGATATTTCATAAAACACAAATATCCTAAGACCTTCTTGATATGTGTATTTGAAAAAATCGGCCACAAGCTCATAGCAAGGCAATGATTGGAGTTAGATACAAAGTTTGGAAGACAAAATCGTAGTAAATTTTAGTAGCTTTCATAAAGTTCTTTACGACTCACTGTTTTTAGTTTTAAAGAGCTAAAAACTTAAAATCAGGAACTTTTGGCCTTAATTAGCCTTAACTCGTAACTAGCTAGATTTTTTTTTTCTATATAAAGTGCTTTTATTCATAATTCGTCTAAAATTCATGTATTTTTCTACTCAATCTTCACACTTTATAGGCGGTACCAGCCAACTTAACAAACCTGCGACGAAAAATGGTATTCGGTTGACACTTGAAAATGCTCAGTAAGTTGGTAAGATCCTGGTTCGACACCAAAGCAATGTGCAAAACGAAAAATCACCCCTAGAAATGTGATGGTCACACTTTGGAGTTTGGTGGTCTAATTGCCGGTGTGATAAGTAACAGCTTTTTACAAAACGGCGAGAGCATTACTGCATATGTGTACATTGAAAACTGCCCACAATGATGGCGATGCTCGTACGTCTGCAACTAGTTTTTGTCAGTCGATCGTCTCCGCTGCTCCTTGATGACAACGCGCGACCCCATTTTGTTTGGAAGCTCTCCCTCATCTGCCATACCGACTATAACCTTTTCCAAAATTGGTAAAATTTTTACCGGGAAGAAAATTCAAATCGCGAGAGGCTGTACAAAATGCCTTAGAAGTGTAGTCTGCCGTCCAGCTGATATTTCAATAAGGGCATCTATACACTGCCACTGCGTTGGCGAAGGTGTATTGATTGCAGGGGTGATTACTTTGATAAACAGAAATAAGTAAGTTCGAAATAATCAGCCAACAGTGAGTCCGACTCGCGCACGAAGGGTTCAGTACCGCAGAGCTAAAAATAGCCCAAAATTTTAATTTTTGTGTGGGAGCCCCTTTGAATATTTATTTTATTTTAATTTTAGTATCCATAATTAAAGTAAAAATATAATTAAGGACTTTGTAAATATTTCAAGTGCCTAGCTATCTATATCCATTATTGATATCGAGGAACAAATAGCAAAAAAATCTGTTTTTTTTGTATGGGAGCCCCCGTTAAGTATTAATTTTATTTTGTTTTTAGTATTTGTTGCTATAGCGGCAACAGATATACACATTCTGTGAAAATTTTAGAAGTCTAGCTATAGCCGTTATTGAAATAATACATATATAATTATTTCAATAACAATAAGACATATAACAAGATAGACAGACATTGAAGTCTTAGTAATAGGGTCCCATTTTTACCCTTTGGGTACGGAACCCTAAAAAGAACATTTTTCAAACAAAACGGCAATATCATAGGTATAAAAGACCTTATAAAATATTATGTAGTATATTATTATGCAGTATGTACTCTTCTAAATCCTTTCATAAATGTGCCGTCACCTTTGTTATTAACCCATCAAGCCTCATACGAGCACCGGTGATCGCGACACTAGAATACAATAGCATTTCCAAGAATCTGCGATCGAAGGATTAATATTTATTATCAAGCGAATGGTCGAAGTAGTGAATTTTGCATATAATATTATAATGTTATCACTGTTTGACAATTTAATCTTATCATTTGAAGACCGTAGCGTTGTACCAAAGAAATTTATTCGATATTTGCATAGTATCGAGTACGACATTCATTGAAACCAAATCGATTTTCAAATTGCTGTCATACACTAGTTTTTGTCAAAACTATATCGATTTAAAGCCGATTTATTTTTTCAATCTCTATTGCCGCGGCCGCTGATTCGTCTATCGTCACGAAGCTGAGATGCTATGAGACGATACCATTGGACGATACACGCAGATCGTCCAATCAAGCACGAAGCACTACGCATGTGCGGTCGCAACATATGGGTTTGACAAATTATTTGCCATGATAATATTATCATATTTGTAAACAAATAATACATATTTTACATTAAATTACAATTGCCTTCTACAATTGTTCATCGGCTCCCGTTTTCTCCTGTAAATGTTGCTTTTAGTGTGTTTATTTAATTTTTGTTTGTTTCCCATGGTTTCGATTAGATATTTTCTCAATCCGGTGTAAAGGCAAAAGAAGTACGTTCTCTCCTCAGGCACGCGCGAACGCGACTGTTGGCGACTGAGAGGTGAGACAAATCTGGCGGTGAAGCGCCAATGTGGTTTTTCTTAAATATCTTAAAAAATATAGAGAATATTAAAAATCCGCTAGAACGAACACTCGGTGATAGAATTTTATATGATGTGTTAAAATATTAACTCAGTTTACTGCATGGTTTTGGGAATATAGGAAAAAAATCGTCAAAGTTAGATGCATCTTTGTGATTTTTTTCTATCGAGAAAATTTCACGATATCGTGTTTTCGCTCAGATCGAATTCTTGAAAATATAATGTAGTATCTATGTTTAGAAAATTAAACGATTCGGGGCTTATTATCAAGTACAAAAATGATTTATAAAATCGTCAATTTTGGGTTAGTCGCCTTCTTAATACCTTGTGCGTTTTAAGATGATGTGCGTGACACATAATAATTGACAATAGTAGGGAAGTTACCAAAAAAATAATAATCGATAATTTAAAAATATCGGATCACTTCGTAAAACAATTGCAATCGAAATTTTATCGATTTCGTACTGACGTTTCCGCCCTTTTTATCGATTTGATTTCGATTCAACAGTGGCAATCTCTATTGACATAAGTTCCGTTTCATGTATCTGACATTTTTCAAATGTTTTCGTAACAATAATTTTATACTCCTACTTCACAGTTAATATTTATAATTTTCATTTTTATTCATTTATAATTATAGGAAACATTTATTTTTATAGATGGAATATAATTTATTACATTTTGATTTTTTTTTTGTTTTCTTGTAAAAAAAATCCGTAGCAAGAAATATGAGAACTGTCACCCATATCATCTTAAAACGCACAAACTATAGTGATTGTTTTGATTTAATGTCGCCTAGTGCGATCTCATCTCAAAGGTGTTGCCAGTTTGGTGAGTTTTATTTTGTCAACAGTTATGGCAGTACCAGAGCGGCGTGTGCACGCACTGGGGGCGCGGGCACGCGGGCGCGGTGACGGCCGCGCGGTTCGCGCCCGACCGCCGCCACGCCGTCAGCGCGTGCGCCGCGGGAGGGATCATAGTGTGGAGAGTGCCCGAGGTAAAGTATCGAGGTGTTAGAGCCAGTCCACACGTGCGTTGTTTTAGAGATAAACTACGATAACACGGCGCGCCCCTCCAAAATTCAAAACGTTTGAAGTGCGTTGTCAAAACGTTTGAAGTGCGTTGTCAAAACGTTTGAAGTGCGTTGTCTTGCGTATTCGGCTAGTTATGATTAGTTGACCAACAAATCTTGGTATTAAGTGACATGTGAAATATTACGAGTACTGGTTGATTGGTTGAATACTTACTACATACAAACTCTTTCATAAGGATGTGACTACACACATTGAAACAGTAATTTGGAGGGGCGCGCCATGTTATCGTAGTTTATCTCTAAATGCAAATAACCACGACGCAGCGCACACATGACGGACAGCAGCCCCCGAGACGAAGCGGGATGGGGTGTTGACGTCAAGACTGCTTTGATAAAACGCTGCGATGACGCAGCGTCCGTGTGGGGCCGGCTATGCTGCAGCGCTGCGTCGACGCAACGCGCCGTGTGAACTGGCTCTTAGGGCCGCGCGCGGACACGACAAATTTGCAGAAGTGCTTTAAAATAACTATTCCCCTATCTTGGCTAATCTGCCATATTGGATATACATGACATTCGTTTTCGAGTTACTCTCATTAAGCCATTTCATTTGATACCCATATTGCAGAAGTGCATTAAAAATAACTATTCCCCTATCTTGGATGAGCCGCCATGTTGGATGTAGAATGAAATTACATTTGTTTTCGAGTAACTCTCAAAAAGCCCATTCATTTAATATCCATATTGTAGAACTGCATAGAAAATAATTATTATTTCGCCATATTTATTTAGAGTAATGTCACGTATACCCTGATCGTGCATTGTCATCCAAACTAAACGCGTATGCAAAATTTCAGCTCAATCGGTTAAGTATAAATCTACTTCAAAATTGAGTTCCAAAATTCCACCGCAAGATACATACTTACATACATAAAAGCTTTTAAAATAAATAGCTTCACGTATTTTGTAAGTAAAAAAAAATACAAATAAATAATCGGCCAAGTGCGAGTCGGACTCGCGCACGAAGAGTTCATTATCGCTACAGAGCAAAAATAGGCCATTTATAATTGTGATTTTTGTATGGGAGCTTTAAATTTTAATTTTATTTTAATACACATATAGTACACATATAATTACTTGGTGAAAATTCCAAGTGCCTACCTGTTGCCGTTATTGATAAAGAGCAAAAAAAGCCAAAAAATCACGTTTATTGTATGGGGCCCGCGCGGCGCAATAATTGTGATATGACGTCACAAGCGGTCACGGGAGTGTTAGCGGGACTCGATATTTTTCGAAACTTTGAATGCCTATAAAATCAAAACTACTAGGTATTTTTGACTGCAACATAAACTAGTGTATTTGTATACATACAGGCTTTACTGTGACAAAATTTCAAGCAATTTGGCATACCTAGTAACATTCTCCATTGCAAAATTTGCTGGTTAGGAGTTGGCTATTTCTAGTTAATTTTCTGAACCTAAACAGTCAAATTGGCTTAGCCTATCAGTAAGATTAGTTTTCAGCTGGCTTGTTAATTGTATAGCCCCGTCGCTTGAACTGTGACACTGATGACTAACTAACCACATTTTCTCCCTACAGGAGTACATAGACAAACCGCCATCAAGACCTAAAGCGGAGGAAACAGCTGCGGAATCCCCCAAAAGTCTGCAGCAGCAACTAGCACTGCCATTGGAGGAGAAACCCAAACGCCAGAATAAACTACCGTCGGCACCGGTCAAGGTAATTTATATACTATAAATGCAAATATTTTAATTTTTAAGAACAGTCTTGTCTTTTTTTCCGGCCATGATGAAGCCAATAAAAAATAGTAGCCTTTTTTTATTATACGTCGTGAAGAATAGGCATTGTAACAGAGCGCAAAGTGGCAAATAGTTCGTTTTACTAAAGCGCCATCTGTTAACAGGTCGAGAAGATCGAGGCGATAGATACGTCGCGCAGCAGCGTGCACTCGTGTTGTCCCTGTCGCACGCAGCGCAGCAACAACTCCAACACATCCAAGAAAATGTCCTGCAGATCTCCAGGTAAATAAATACGTTACATAATCCTAATAAAATTAGATGATGAGATAACCTAACCTAACCATACAAACTGTTGCCACTTGCCATACTTATTAGTTATTACTTACGTCAAAAATGTGACAGCTGGGTGAATTTACTCAAAATGTTATTTTAGGCCAAAAATTGTGTTTTTTTAAAAACCCTTAAATATTGCTCTGAATGTTTCTGGTGTTAAAAGGCACCGAAATAGAATTCCCTTTCTGTAAGAGTCACGAAAAAAAATTAAATAATTTAAGAGATATTTAATATTAAGTAAAAACTGTTGTTCATGACAATGACGAAATTTGTGGAAAATGACGTGTTTACTTAGAATAATGACAATTTGTTGAGAATAATGATTATTTTAAAAATCTTATCCATATTCGTGCTGATTATATTATTATTATTATTATAAACGCCTCCGTGGACCAGTGGTTTAGAGCGTGGCTCTTGACTCAGAGGTCGTGGGTTCGATTCCCGCGTTGGAAACATATTGTTAATTGTTATTTCCAAGTTTGGTTAGGACATTGCAAGCTGATCACCTGATTATCTGATACTCAGAACAGGAAAATATGGTCTGACAAGTAAGATGATCCATGCATCGGATCACGGATGGGCATGTAAAAGTTGGTCCTGCGCCTGATCTCTCGCCAGTCGTGTCAGTCGTCCGTCCCACTGGGTTATGAGAGTTAAAAGAAATAGAGAGTGCTCATGTGTACTGCGCACATACTTGGGCGCTATAAAATTACTCCTGCGTAACTTGCCTGGTTTCAATGAAACCAGCCACCGTCACCGAAACCGGTGTGGGGGTTATTATTATTATTATAAGTAAAAAATAGGATTTTCAATAAAACTTGTATGTTAGTAAAAGTATTGATTTATTATAAAAATGTATTCCCTAAAATATAGCTAACACCAAAACCTACCTTTAAAAAAATATATTCTACCTTTTCGAGTCACCTGCAATAAAAAATGTACACCTGTTAAATAATAATTTTGATATTTATTATTTCTCAAATAATATTTTATTACCAAACGCTCCGCGCGGCTTCGCTCGCGTAAATTAGATATTTCACAGACAAATTAGTCCACAAAAAATAGCGTATGATCCTTCACGTGGTCAATTTCTTAATTCTTATCAGTTATCTGTACCAAATAACAGAAAAATTGTTCCAGTAGCTCGTGAGATGAGCCCTTTCAAATAATTTCCCCCGTTTTTTCCATATTTTCCTCTATTTCTTAGCTCCTATTAGTCTTAGCGTGAAAAATTATAGCCTATAGCCTTCCTCAATAAATGGGCTATCTAACACTGAAAGAATTTTTCAAATCGGACCAGTAGTTCCTGAGATTAGTGTGTTCAAATAAGCCCTCTTTCAAATAATTTCTCCCCGTTTTTTCCACATTTTCCTCTATTTCTTGGCTCCTATTATTCTTGGCGTGATAAAATATTCCTTATAGCCTTCCTCGATAAATGGGCTATCTAACACTGAAATAATTTTTTAAATCGGACCAGTAGTTCCTGAGATTAGCGCGTTCAAATAAGCCCTTTCAAATAATTTCTCTCCTTTTTTTCCATATTTTTCTCTATTTCTTCGCTCCTATTATTCTTAGCGTGATAAAATATTGCCTATAGCCTTCCTCGATAAATGGGCTATCTAACACCGAAAGAATTTTTCAAATCGGACCAGTAGTTCCTGAGATAAGCGCGTTCAAACAAACAACCTCTCCTGCTTTATAATATTGAAGTATAGATAACATTTTTACTACTTTTCTTACTATTCTACTACTACTTTTCGAAAAGGTGTCAAATAATTACCTAATTGTAATATCGACATTGCATCGATTCGATATATTTATCCCTGTTTTCCAGAAATACAGTTACAGATTTGATCATTATTCTGAATGACCGTCATTATGCTTGTAGGGCTATTCAGGAAAATGACGGATTCACTTAATTCTTTTAATAATTAAGTATTGATATAAAGAAAACTAAGAAAATGATTAAGAACTTAGAAATGTTGCGGGCCTTTATAACTTGGTATAAAAAAAAAGTAGTGAAAAACAGACAAATGTTGGCACACATCGAGAAAGGTAAATGACGTCTAATTTGGAAATTTTTGTAGAACGTATTTCAAAGACTCACCTGCATAAAACGAAGACCTCTATCCACACCAAAGCACTGCGATCAAATAAAGTGAGCCAGCAGATTTTATCGCAAATTAGGTTTCAACCCGTCACATAGAGTATATCGGCAAGGCATTCAAAACAAACAATGCGTAGGACAATGACGCGAATTTTACGAACATTTTAAAAATAGAATTTTTAGTTATTTAATGTAAGTTGATGTGTTATTTGTTGGTATCGAATAGTTTATTAGTTCTTTATCTTCAAATTAACATTAAGTTTTTAATCCTTTCTAGCTCATTTATTTTTATAAGTAATAAATTGTAAGCGGCAGTATCGAAACAACACGCAAAAATTTCACAATTTGGTGTTTTTTTTTTATAATAACTTTTAAAATATTAACTCTACTTTAAAATAGTTTTAGCAGCATTTTCGTAAGTTAATTAGACATTGAAATGTGTAATGTTACATCAAATTTACGACGGCGTTTTGGACCCAACTTCAAAGACATGAATTTTGTCTCTCTCAAATATTCGCCCAGCTACAAAACTAGAAAATAAACAAATACTTTTTTTTACTGACTCTTTTTGGACAAGCTGTACCCACATTTTGTTTGTGTGCAGCCTATATATATACAGTAGGCTTTATGATCATATTTTTTCAAGTCTCTTGGCTTGTTATTACCTCGATCGTGGGAATCGCAGACACAATTGATATTCAATTGATATGGAGTTGATGGGTTATTACTTATTAAGTTATTACTTAAATTTACTTATTAGTTATTGCTGCTTAGGTCTTTGGCATTAAAATTTTGATGACTTAATTAATTGTAGCTTTTTATTTTATTTTTTATCTCATTTTTAGTTGTATTTATAATATTGTCCTTCTTTTCAGTTAGAGTTTAGACAATAGTCAATACCATTAATTAATTTATAAGTTTTGATTATTTAATATGTTGATTTCAGAAAACTTACCAACGCGGACAACAAGCAAGAATTCTGTAAATAGATGTGCTGTTGGGAAATGAAACAAGATGCATCTTTTTATATTTTAGTTTTATACAATAAATAATCAAGTACATATTATAGTTTCTTTTTTTACGCAATATTATTTTATGCACAGACTGCTAGAAAAATAGCAATACTAGAAACGAAAAAGAAGGCTTAAAGAATTTTAGATGTTTCTTACATTTAAATCAAATCAGTAATAGAACACAATAATTATAAACATAATAGTTTGGCAGCCACAAAACTTTTGGGCTTAAGCCTGACTAGTTGTTGTGCCTGACTAGGTCCTATGTATATTTAATTTTCTGCTGTCAACCATTATTTATTTATAAGCAAAAGCAAAGCAAGTTTTGCGATTACAAAATAATAATATAATATTTTATGATAAAAATTATTTCTTAGAACTTAACATAGAATATTTACACATTTTTTTATCACAACAACTTCATCCCCAGGCTTGACTTTTACAATAATGTAAAACTAGTTTGCCATCAGTTCCAAAGCATTCATACAGGTTCTTTATGATTTGGTCGGGAGACGGAGCAAATGTCTGATTTACGTACAAAAACTGAAAAAAAAAAACTTATTAAGCAACAACACTACAGCTCGACAAGGCTTTAAATTACAGACAGACCAACTTATCTGTGAACTGAACGGCGGCGCTAGCAGTAATACAAAATTGTATTTCTACCAATCGCACCAGTTCATGAATTGACATTTCCATATTAGTGGCAGACGGCCATAGTTCCAATAACGACCGTTTCACAGATAACTTGGTAGCTCTGTAACGTGGGCAGAGCGCTGCTGGTAAAGGAGAACTGTGAAAAATGACGTTTTGGTAGGATGGCAGCGTTAGTTCCTTTTTTCGCCACATTCATTTAAAGCCTAGTCGAGCTGCATAGTAATTAAAGTGTTAGAGAAAGATGAATGATTTATTTTCTTTGCCTATGTAGTACAATGTTATATTGGATAGAATTTAATTTCATTCTTTGAGGCCATTGAACTCTCTTGAATTGAACTGTCAGTGTTCCTAATACAGCTGATTTTTGAACATCTAAATTCTAAGTAAACAGGAACAATGGCTATCTCATTTGAGTACAAAAGTCAAAAGTGTAATAGTTATTATACATACACACATTTCTAGTCCCAGATTTACCACTTCAGTGGCATTTCAACTTACAACATGGTCACATTAACTTGACGCACCGCTGGAATGCAATAACATGCAAGCTCCGTAATGACGTCATCAAACCGTGCATCTAGTTATTATATTTGACAGTGTTATAGTTTTATATTCAGACCAAAAATAATTGGAGACAGAGAAAGTAGCTTAGCTCCTAGAAGTTTCAAAATGAAGTCTACTTACCAATCTCTCATCTGGTTCCAGCTTGAGGTATTTTTTCACAAATTCCACTATCCAACCAATAGGCTTCTCAGCGTCTACTGCCCACTTCTTTTTCTTCATAATAGGAGCATTGGCCGTAGCTTTTAGTAGTATATCAACTGAAAACAGATTTGTTTTTCAGCTTATGTGTGTACAAGAAATACTGTTGATGCAATATAGCTATGTTCACAAACGAAGTATTACCAACATCGTAAGTCACGTTATACTAAAAATTATTGAGTTTATGTAGTAATTTACTTAAAATTATGTATTTACTACTAGTAAATAAAGCAGAATTACAACTTACTTTTAACTTTGTCAGACTTTGAGTTGTCGCCGTCTTTTTCTCCGTCTTTATTGTCAATATTTGTTGCCTCAGAGGGTAACGTATCATCCTTTTCTTCGCTCATATTGACTTTGAATTTATCAAATAAGGAAAATTATTAAAAAAACTTACAATTTCATGCAAAATAGTTACGGTACCACAGATTACTGATAATTTAATTTGTCTATGCTAGTATATATTTGTAGATACGGTACTACAATTTTTGATTATGGCTATGTTCCGAAATGTACTGCGACCACTGCAGAGTGTGACGTTATTTTAGTTTACTGCGAAGCCGTTCCTTTATAGTTAGTATACTGTTGGCATATTGGTTACTATTTAAAACGGAACGCAATACAGTATACTGTCAGCCGCATTTTTTGACAACTCGTATTGAACATTTTCAACACAGTCTAATAAGGTTAATTTTTGCAATTCTTCCAGTCTTTTATTATTAATAATCCAAATTAATTACAGAAATTTATAACTTTGGGATTAAACTGTAGGTATTGTTTTAAAACGTAAGACACTCGAGTGGTTTTGACATTTGACAGTTGACTTTTGACAGTTGACTGATCACGTGATCAAAGTACTGCGAGTGCCTTACCTCGAAAACGCCAGTGCTCATAGTACAATATGGCGACGATTGATGACGTCATACATTTCACTAGGGTACTGCGGCAGTGTACTGCAAGTTGCAACTCCATTACGGAACGATTTTTTCTACAGTGATAGCACTGTGCAGTGGTCGCAGTACATTTCGGAACATAGCCTATATATCATCGAGTATTCATTGACAAATTTGACAATTCAGGGTTTTGGCGGGCATGTGAAAGAGTGCTGTTGTGTTTTTGTATTATTTTCCTAAAATTGTGTTAGCTGGGTTTTTAATGTGTAATATTGGTAGAATATTAACCATTAGATATTCGTGTTCATGCACAAGTGTAGGAAAGTGATGTAATATCCAGAAACGTGCTATTTTGTGTTCCCTCCAAAACTCCATCGAAAGTTTCAGTAAAGCGTCTACCACTTTACTGAATCGACCGACTTGACTCCTGTGACTGTATTGACTTTTACTTAGACTTTGACTAGACTTTAGACCTGACGATACATGATAACGATGATGAAAATTATAATAGGAGGAATATGGTTTTCCCGCCATATTCTTTACCTTTTTACCTTGTCTGTGGCACAACATACACAACCTTTGTGTCAAGTTGCCAAAAAAGAAGAAAAAAAAAAAGTGACAAGTCTCAAGTCAAGCACAAGTCATTAGTCAACTGTCAAGTCTCATGTCTGATGTCACATGTGGTTGTGGTCTCAACTATCAAGTTTCAGCTTGCGTCACAGAGTACTTTTTTGCTTGCGTTTCGCTATAATCTGCTAAAAACATGTTTCGTTCGTGGTCGTACTTTATGTTTCTCTGACCTCTATTTTATAATCTTTGTTTTTGTAAATTCAAGTCTCGAGAGTGTTGTGAAGTGCTGGAATGTTCTACTTTAGTATACACATAATATAACTCAAAAGTCGACATCCTACAGACTCGGATCCCGCAACCCGCAAGCGGGAAACCATATTAAAGCAAAAACATATCGTAAGTATAACTCTTCTGTTTCAAAAAGCTAACTGCATTGTTATTTGATGCACAATGATGTGATTATTACGATATAATTATTATTGTCCTTAGGAATTCGAGAGTTCGGTAGAATCGAAACCTTAACGTAACCTTTCTTAAAAACCCTCAGTTGGTAAAATACTGCAACAATGACGAGTAATATGAACCAATGGTACTCCAAGTCGTCCATCATGAAAGACTTGGCCCAAGTGACAGGAACCCGTATGGATTCAATTGAAGTTGTTGATGAAACACCACCGCCCAGGAGATATTACAATGAAGGTAGGAATGAAGTTCGAATTTAAAAAGGTAGATTTGAAAGGAACAATTATTTATGAATTGTCAATTTTTTAATTCATCAGCTGTTTTTTAATCTCAAGTGTATTTTTTGGATTCCTTCTGAGAAAGCTGAGATTATATTTGCAAGGATCTAAATAATTGTGTGTATGTAATTATCTTTGTTTCTAATATCATCAGTTACTAAATATTTTTATTTTATTTTTATAAACAGTGTCTATTGAAACAAACATTTTCAATATAATATCATCCCTATAACCAAAATTGTTAAATTTTATATACTCCTGTAAAATAATCTCATAAACCAGTAATAAAGACTACTATGTTAAAAAATAACTGAAATCTTAGTAAAATAAACAATAGATTCCACTGTAGTTAGAGTAAAAAAATAGACTAATATTGTGTGTTACTATAATCAGTATGTAACAAATGGTTGTTGATCTAATCATTTCTGTAATTTAGCCTTACCATAGAGCCTTACTCAGATTGTTGCTTTGTTCTCATATTGCATCATGATTCATGATTCATGATTCATATTGACATAATTTAAATAAATGAAAAGTAAACTAATTAATAATAATAATTAGTCATGAGTCATGATACCTTAAATCTTCCCAGAATAAAAACTAAGGAAGAGTAACTGTGTCAAAAAATTTGTCCACAAGTCTAAAAAATGAGACCCGAATACATACATACTTAAGGCTGCGTTTCCACTGAAGCGGAGCGGTGCTAGCGGTGCCCGAATTGACCAATTGTGCTATTCCAGCGGAATGACAGCAAAGCGGAGCGAAGATTTCGAGCATGGTGATTGGTCAATTCGGCACCGCTAAGCTCCGCTCCGCTTCAGTGGAAACGCAGCCTTATGCATGTATTCGGTACACAATAATTTTGAGTACCTAAATATAATATTAGTGACAATAAATGTCAATGGCTTTATTTTGTTTTGAGTGTTAGTGTCTAAACACCATACTGTACTCGGCGAAACATGGCAGTAGCGGTCATTGACTCCCTGTCAAAATCTTGTAATTTTCTATATAAACTGCGTTCGACAATGAAGTGTCAGATGTTCCTAGTCCATTGTCAATGTGCGCTTTTATAATTTTGGACGTGAAGGTAACGGGTAACTAATATTGTGGACGTCTGTGGTAAAACGATAACTCAGGGAAGCAAAATGTATGGAGATATATTATGAAGACGCTTTTAAATTTCCGTCGACAATAACACATTATAATGTGCACCTTAGAAGGCCATGACAATGTCTACACTCTTCTGAACCACACGTTGTTCGGCGTCCAACGTTAAATGTCCTGTTTAGGGTTCCGTAGTCAACAAGAAACCCTTAAAGTTCCGGTCTGTCCGTCTGTCTGTCGATCTATCTGTCTATCTATATGTCTGTCTGTCCGCGGTTTTGCTCAGAGACTATAGAGCCTACAAAGCCATAATTTGGCATGAATGCACATAATGGTAAATATATGTATAAAATCTTTAAAACATAATAATATAGTACCTACCCTACATATTGAGTGGAGAAGCAAATATACATACATACAAATGTACCTACAAATAAATTATTGACCATAAATAAGTTTACAAGCATTTTTACAATTAATAAAGTTTACAAGCATTTTTACAAATAAACTAGGCGAGGCCTGTCCTATGGGAGAGATTAAAAGAATACAAGGTGTAAGAATTGCGGCTAACAACAACAGAAACAAAAATAAACGATTTACATTAAGAAAACAAATAAAATAACAAAAAATCCTTATTCTTAACAAAATATAAATGAATAAAGGAGTAATTATTAATTTGAATATTTTGCAATGTATCAGCGTGCCGGGGCGCATCGCAAAAATCCTCCTCCATCCTTTATTATCGTTACTATATCATATTATTTAAACGCCATTTTTAGGGTTCCGTAGTCACTGACGCGTAGGTTTCAAAAGCTTAAAGCTATGAACAAACCTACGCGTCAGTGACGCGGGACGCGATACGGGAGCGTCTGCAACGCGAAACTGGGCGTGCACACCTGCGCGACTACGCGGTGCGAACCGTCTAACTTCATATTTTGTCAATGAACAGTCACTGAAGACGCGCGACTTTATCTCGTGCAAATTATGCTAAATAATTGTTGTGGTAATGTCATCCTCATAGTTTCGGTGTGTCCGTCCGTCTATCTGTCTGTCTGCCCGTCTGTCTGTTCGTCTGCCTGTCCGCGGCTCACGGCTAGGAAGACTTAATAAGTTATTGAGTAATAGTCGGTCAGCTAAAAATAATCGGCTAAGTGCGAGTCGGAATCGCGAATAAAGCCACCCGCAACCTCACGGCTCACAGATTGTTTTAAAAAGGAAATAAACTCGAATATTAACCCGAACACTATAGTATACGAGGACCACCCGGAAACATCGATGATGACACCGTGGGCAGTAAACCGCTTATAAAAAACAAGCCAGTGTAAACCGTTTTGCTGGAAACAGTAACAAAGGACCATAACCATTGTTGATAGATGGAAAATACCGGTTCATGGAAACCACCGCTACCGCACCACCTGCTATAATATAAAGGCCAACAAGTGGCATAAGATTAAGATTCACACTATAGCTTCACTAGTTTAAGAGGCCGGGTACACTTGGAATTTCTCATACATACGTAATTCCAAAATCATTTTCTCATACGAAAATATTTAACATGTTTGAGTTGTTTTTCAGTTTAAAATAGTAATTACCTAGGTTCCTGCACAAAAATTTACTTCAAAATATTTAAACACAATTTTTTTTTTAATATATAAAAATATTTTTTATTATTTAAATATTTTGTAGTAAATTTACTATTTATTTATATATTTTTTAGTGTTTTACTCTATTTTTTAGTGTTTAAATATTAAGTACTAAATTTACTAAAAAAAAATAAAAACATTTTTTTTAATGTTTAAATATTTTGAAGTAAATTTTTGTGCAGGAACCTAGATAATTACTATTTTAAACTGAAAAACAACTCAAACATGTTAAATATTTTCGTATGAGAAAATGATTTTGGAATTACGTATGTATGAGAATTTCGAGGGTACCCGGCCCCTTAAGACATTAGTTTTGTCAACATTATAATTTCTGTAATAATTCTTTTTTTTGCGGGTAGGCGTGCAAAAAGTAAATACGGAGTTTTAAGTGCTCCTCGAAAAATAATTTAATTTTGTGATAAATAAATAATATTATGTAGTGATTTTTACCTGTGCCTATGTGTCACTAATCTCCTTTGTTGGTATATTCATTACCGCCACCAGCACTTATTACCACCTCTATATAAATCATGGAATCATTAATGCAGTCCATTAACCAAATGAACGAGTTGTTCAACAAAAAGATGTCGGAGTTCCAGTTGGAGTTACAGTCTACTCAAGCATCAAGTACGGCACACAGTGGTCCGAGATCGCTAAATAGTGGACATTCGCAAAATATTCGATTTTGGTGTGGAAAAAAATACCATCCGATAGATTTTAAGAGGAGTAACAACAAATCCTTATTAAGTTTTTTTATAAAAATGTATATTTAAGGTGATAAAAAATAATTACGAAAATGTTGTATGGGAGAGAATCTATAAATAGATTTTTTGCAAAAACTACTAAGTCATTCTGGTTCATTTTTGAAACAATTAAAGTTCTAGGGATATTTAAGGTTTAGAAAAAAAATTACGAAAATTTACGTGCAGTCTTTTGCAGTAGAGGGGTTCAAAATTTTGAAATAATTTTACTAACTTTTTAGGTGTGGAAAAAATACTATTCGAAAGATTTCCTAAAGAGTAACAATAAATCCTTATTAAGTTTTTTATAAAAATGTATTTTTTAAGGTGAAAAAAAAAGAATTACTAAAATGTTGTATGGGAAAGAATATATAATAAATTATTCTAGGGAAACAGCAAATCTGTATGCAAAGCTTTATCCGTGGTACTACATGCCTGCAAGTCTGTCTCACATTCGTCCAAAGTTGTCTAAAAATAAACACCAAGAATTTCATCCAGACACAGTCGACCTGTTGCTTGAAAGACCTCTTTTATCAGAAGATTACGAAGAAAGTGAAGTTGTGTCATTACAAGGCGATGATAGCATTGGAGACCCACTATGTTTGTAAAGCGCGTTGGTTTAATTGATTATTATTTATTATTGTTCATTTAAAAGTTTCATTTGCAATTGTTTGAGTTATTAGTGTGTGTAACAATTTTTATTTTATTATAATTACAATAGTTTAGTCAGCAAGTAGTTCGTTTTAGTTTAATTTTGTTTTTGCTATCCATGTTTGTAAATATAAGTATTGTTGCTTTTTAGGGACTCGTTTTATACTTATAATATAATATTATACCCATACAATTTTCGTAATTATTTTTTTTTCGCCTTAAAAATTCATTTTTGTACAAAACTTATGAAGGATTTATTGTTACTCTTTAGGAAATCTATCGAATAGTATTTTTTTCCACACCTAAAAAGTTAGTAAAATTATTTCAAAATGTTGAACCTCTCTACTGCAAAAGGCTGCACGTAAATTTTCGTATTTTTTCTTCTGAACCTTATATACTACTAGAACTTTACTTGTTTCAAAAATGAACCAGAATGACCTAGTAGTTTTTGCAAAAAATCTATTTATATATTCTTTCCCATACAACATTTTAGTAATTCTTTTTTTTTTTCACCTTAAAAAATACATTTTTATAAAAAACTTAATAAGGATTTATTGTTACTCTTTAGGAAATCTTTCGAATAGTATTTTTTCCACACCTAAAAAGTTAGTAAAATTATTTCAAAATGTTGAACCCCTCTACTGCAAAAGGCTGCACGTAAATTTTCGTAATTTTTTTCTAAACCTTAAATACCCCTAGGACTTAACTTGTTTCAAAAATGAACCAGAATGACTTAGTAGTTTTTGCAAAAAATCTAATTATAGATTCTTTCTCATACAACATTTTCTTAATTATTTTTTTTCACCTTAAATATACATTTTTATAAAAAACTTAATAAGGATTTATTGTTACTCCTCTTAAAATCTATCGGATGGTATTTTTTCCACAGCAAAATCGAACTTTTTTGCGAATGTCCACTATTTAGCGATTTCAGACCACTGTGCGGCATCCATACTGGCTTCTGAATTCAGCGCATTTAAGTCCTTTGTCTTGGAGGCTCTTAAGTCACTGCAGACACAAATTGAAGCTTTGATGGATGTCCAGGACCAAATAGAGATGAGACGTAGAAAAAAAATTTTGTTTTAGAGAATTTTGCTAATTCTCCTACCATGGATCCTGTTATAAAATTGCAAACGTTAAATATGATTTCTCTAATACCCAAAACAAACACCGAGCCATTTACCCTGTTACCATTTACTGAGGACGAACTTAGAAGGCAAGTAATGTCTATATCCTCGAATGCTGTTGGTGATGATGGTATTAGCCGCAAAATGATTCTTCCATCCTAGATTTAATTTCTCCCGTCCTTTTACACATTTTTAATTTTTGTATATTGACCTGTTCTTTCCCTAATACCTGGAAAGCCGCACACATAATCCCTCTCCCTAAATCCTCTCGTCCTAAAGTCATTTCCGATTTCCGCCCCATATCCATTCTTCCCTTTTTATCAAAAGTATTAGAGAAACTTATACATCATCAGCTCAATAGATACGTTATCCACCATAATCTCCTTAGTACGCATCAATCTGGCTTCCGGACGGGACATAGTACTACGACGGCCCTAGTCAAGGTTACTGATGACATTCGGACCGGCATGGACAATAAGAAACTGACCATCTTAACTTTGCTCGACTTCAGTAAAGCGTTCGACTCAATTGATCATGACATCCTTCTATGCTTGCTGACTGTCTTTAGCTTTTCACCTTCTGTGATTCAGTTATTTCGTAGTTACCTTGTGGGTCGACGTCAAAAAGTTAAAATTTCAGAATCTCTCTCTGACTGGGCTGATTCGTACACATCTGCTGGTGTCCCCCAAGGTGGTGTATTGTCTCCTTTACTTTTTGCCCTTTTTATTAACTTTGTCACCTTATTAATAATCTCCTCATTTCATTTATACGCTGATGATCTACAGATTTATACACAGTCGACTTTGGATGCATTACCTGAAGCAGTTGGGGTTATGAATCGAGATTTATCGGCCATTTGTGACTGGAGTAAAGAGTACGGTTTACTTTTGAACCCTGTGAAGTCACAGTCAATAGTTATTGGCAGTCCGGGGCTTGTCTCCAAAATTAACTGGAATGCGTTACCACCGGTTGTCATCAATGGTACAGTAATACCTTATAGTAAGGTAGTTAAGAATCTTGGTATATACATTGATGAGCACCTGTCCTGGTCTCAGCACCTGAAGGAGGTAAGTAGAAAGGTATATTCCACGTGGCACTCTCTAAAACGACTGAGATATGTTTTGCCAATTCCCACAAAAGTAGCCCTAGCTGAGTCACTGTTCTTGTCACTCCTTGATTACGCTGATGTCTGCTTTATAAACTTAACCGAAGACAAGCTCGACAGACTTGAGCGCCTTCAAAACTTGTCTCTAAGGTTCATCTTTGGATTACGTAAATTTGATCACGTTACAGAGTTTCGCAATAAGCTGAAGTGGCTGCCGATACGTTATCGTCGCAATGCTCGCATACTTTCACTCCTTTACACCATTCTTTTTGATCCCAACAGTCCTCAGTACCTTAAAAAATCCTTCAAATTTCGCTGTCCCGACCGGCAACAGTTGAGGTCGTCAACCAATTACTTGCTGGATATCCCAACTCCCCACACTCGCGGATTCATCGCCAAATTAGTTTTTTCTCAATAACTCGATAAATATACAACATTTTAAAAATCCGCTAGGTCGGTTTCTCAATGATAGAATTTTATACAATGTGTTAAAATATTAACTTAGTTCAATGCACGGTTAAAGTTTTTCCACTCGTCCTTCACCTTCCAATCCATTCTTCTCTGGAACTCTTTGCCTACACGAATAAGACAAGCTAAGACATTAAATATTTTTAAGTCTTCTTTGAAAGACTATTATCTTAGTTTGACGTGTCATATTTAAATTTATGTAGCTTATAGCCTTATAGTAAGTACTTAATTATATTTATATTATAGTATCGTATCTTTAAATTATATTATGTAAGTATAATGTATTAAGTATCTATTTATATGTATATTTATGTATATGTATATTTATAATATTGTTTATGTATGTTTATTATTTTTATATGTATCAAAGTTAATGTAAATTTTTTATATTCTAGAATTTCATTAATTACTTATCCAATATACTTTTTAGCACTATACCCAAATCCAGCAATCTAATCCTCTCGCTTCAAAGGTTGCCTGGAAGATATTGCTGCTTAGTAATAAGGCCGCCTTTGTGTGCTTTCTTTTTATTTTATAATTAATATATTTTAAACTTTGTCTATGTAATTTGATTGTGCACAATAAAGTATATTTTCATTTCTTTTTCATTTCATTTTCATTTCCTTTTTCATAATTCTGTAATCGTTTTAAATAAAGTTTTTTTTAATAAAGTACTCGTTTCAAGTATTATGACTCGCACACGAAAAAAGTTTGAGTTTGTTGTCAAATTATTCAGTTTGATTTTTGTAATATCTACTTGTGTGGTGAATCTAAAAATTAGCCAACATCTATTTTATGGTCAGATAATCTTTGCTGGCTCAGCTAGTTATTTTATTTATTATATCAAAACTGAAAACACATAATTATGATCATAGAATTTAAATATTTGTTCTTGTCACCAGATATGTCAGAGATTATGGACAGGTATGGGGAAATGCTGACTGAAAATGTACCAAATGAAGCACTGACTCCGGACCTTAATGGCATTACGCAAATGTTGCGAATGGTAAGCTTGTCAGATATCATTTTGTTTTAATACAGTTACGTTTATGCACGTTAAAGGTATGCCAAAGTATTGAAATATTGTTAAAATGGTTGTTATAACAGAAAAAAAAGATTAAATGTATTATGATATACCACAAATTTTAATGTTGTAAACATCAAATAGTTTGTAATCGGAGATGTAATACAACCTAATAATTATTGTAATATTATAACAACTTTTTACAAAATGTTTAAAGAAGAATTTTGCAGTAATTCTTTTTTCTGTAGGTAGAGAAAGAGACAGTTGATCAGTCAAAATATAACGCCGTGGAAGATCCACCTGTCGCTAATGACGATATACTCACAATAAGCAAATTAAACCCTGAGGTGGAAGAGTTTTTGCCTGGAGGACGTGCCCAAGAAAATGGTGTTCCAAATACTTCAAATGCAAAAATTCCATCCAAAGAATTGAAATCTAGTCCTCAGTGCAATACTATAATAGAAACAGAAGACTTGCGTCATATTAACAACGGCAATAAAACAAATGGAGATACAGCTTTGCCGGCCAACAATATCAAAGAAATGAGGGAAAAACTAAAATCGAAAATATCGAATAATGCAAATGCAAATTGTGTCAAAAGCAAGCGTGAAAAGAATATTGCCATAGCATCATTGCTGAAACTGTGCTTACGGCCACCAGAAGGTAAAATAAATTTGATTATGCAATAGTGTTTGCTTTTTTTACAATTTTTTTCATTCAAAAATTTTACAGGAGATTCCCAGAACATAAATGCAGAGACGAATAAAGCTCCCTTAAAACTTCTACCGCCCGATTACTATGAGACTTCCAACACTAAAGATGCAACTGTTGCTCTCCAAGAAAAAAATGCTGCATCTGATAAGTGTCAAGAATTTGGAAAAGAAAATACTGTTCTAGGATCTTCACCCAAATTAAATTCTACCAACGATGACAATGTCAATAATGGTAAAGTTGCTGCAACAAATTTCCAATCAGTGTGTGATGAGGATGTACAGGATTCCGTTAAGAAGGTTGAGAATTGGCTGGCGGGAGTGACTGAAGAAAATGTAAACGATAAGAGTCCAGAACAAATTTCACCAGAGAAGGACCAATCCCAAAGTCCTCAAACCCCTCCGAAAAAAACAAAGAAAGCTACCGGTCCTCCAACCTTATTCCTCGGGCCGGTGACGTTTAAAAAGAAGGAAGTCGTTAAATCCAACTCACCGAGTGGATCATCTGAAGCGACTACCAGAAAGACTCCAACTTCTACATACGTCCCTTCAGCATATGCGAGTGAGCTCTCCCGCTCATATAACGAGAGGGCCAAAGCTAGGAACGAAATACGAGATGACATATTCAGTAGATTGTATAATGAACTAGACAAAAGAGACGAGGCTCATAAGAAAAAACTGGCCGAGGCTGAATTAGCAGCTACGGTAACATCCGACCAAGACGATGAAGACATACTCAGTAATTTGGTGCAAATTACAGAACCATAAAATGTAACTGAGAGAGAGGAAGATTTTTGCCAATGGAAAAGGCTTATATCAGGTAAGGTTTATAACCCAACTGTATTCATTAATGTGTTCATAGGTCTTTGTATTAGTACAAATTAATGCTATACGAAAGTGTCTGTTAGCTCTTCATGCCAATTGCCAAGCCGATTTTGATTAAAGGCTAGTGGGTACTTTGAATCCTGCAAAGGTACTTATCTCGATAAAGTGTATGGTTCCGTTAACGGACTTTGCAAAGAAGTTTTGGGCAATCTCTAATATTTAAATAACTGCTCAAAAAATTACTTCCCATATCTATTTGTTATTATACAGGGTGCAATTAAACCTTCCTGCCAAATTTTAATATATTGATCCTTGTTAATACCTCGATCGTGGGAATCGCAGACACAATAGATTTCAATTGTTATGTGGCAGCCGGGTGCCGCTTGAGGATTGATGGGTTAAAAATAAAAATACACGTATTTTTTCTTTTATAATCACTCAGTACAAAAATGTTGAGAAATAGCTTCCGAAAGTTATCCTAAAAAACGCTACAATTCATGGACACGACGCGTCGCCCGCGCGTGAAGTGACCTTGCGCGCGCGCCTCCCCCCGCGTCACCCCCGCGCTGCGAGTGACCGTTCTGCAACGATTTTAGATGGGATAAAATATGTCATTAAAAAAAAGGCTTATAATTAACTTAACTTAAAAAAAAAAAAAAATTAAACGATCACCAAAATACGGACCACCATTTTAATGTAAAATGAGAACCAAAGATTTAACATCTTAAAACCAAAAATCAGTGCCGTAAATAGCCTTTTTTGCGCCTTGTGCGAGCTTCTATAACTGCGCCCCTGTTTTTTAGGGTTCCGTAGTCAACAAGGAACCCTTATAGTTTCGGTCTGTCCGTCTGTCTGTCTGTCTGCGGTTTTGTTTAGAGACTATAGGACCTGCAAAGCTGTAATTTGGCATGAATGCACATATTAGTGATGCCGAAAAAATGGTACATGAAATCTTAAAAAAATATTTTTTTATGGTACCTTCCCTACACATCAAGCAGGGATGAATTTTTTTTTTCGCGTCCACCCAATCTTGTGGGGTGTATGTATTGGATAGGTTTTTTAAAAATATTAAGAGTATTCATAGATCATTTTCCGATTTAGGGATCCGTTTGTGAAATATTAAGTTTTAAAGTGGAAATAATCGTTAGAATCCAGTGTCCCCCCCCTTCTACCAGCTTAACGGTTGCTTCTGGAAATGTGAAATAATTCACAGGAGTAAGAAATCTGCTGAATTTAAAAGGAAAACTATCACGGCTAAGAAGGCTTTATAAGTTATTGAGTAATAGTCGATCAACTAAAATAAATAATCGGCCAAGTGCGAGTCGGACTCGCGCACGAAGGGTTCCGTACCGTTATAGTGCGAAAATAAGGAAAAAGTTGTGTTTTTTGTATGGGAGCCCCCCTTAATTATTTATTTTATTTTAATTTTATTATTTAATATTAAAGTACACGTCGTATAATTGAGGATTTTGTGAAAATTT
This sequence comes from Polyommatus iphigenia, assembly GCA_963422495.1. NCBI lineage: Eukaryota > Metazoa > Arthropoda > Insecta > Lepidoptera > Lycaenidae > Polyommatus > Polyommatus iphigenia. The sequence goes on along the minus strand of OY730181.1, from coordinate 12,573,214 downwards.
CAAATGTCTATATGTTGCCATTATGGATTACGAGCCAAAAGGGCCAAAAAATAACGTTTGTTGTATGGGGTCCCTTAATTATTAACTTTATTTTGTTTTTATTATTTATTGTTATAGCGGCACCAGAAATACGTCATAATTTCTGTGAAAATTTCAGAAGTCTAGCTATAGCGGTTCTTGAGTTACAACCTGGAAACAGACAGACAGACGGACAGACATCAAAGTCTCAGTAATAGGGTCCCGTTTTTACCCTTTGGGTATGGAACCCTAGAAATGTATTCGGCGAAGTATAAAGGAACTTTTCGTTCAAATTCCTTTGAAAGTAACTGAGATGATGTTGTTAGTAGTTAGTTAGTTAACACGTTATAAATATACATTCACTGACCATACTAAAATTTAAAAAAACTAACGGTACTACGGAACCCTATATTGCGCGTGGCCCGACACGCACTTGGCCGGTTTTTTTTAGATATTATAGGCACCCAGAGCAATGCTTCCAGGGCCACTGCAGGCCTCCCTGGTCTGGCCATTCTTGCGCCCCCCCAGAGTCTGCGCCCTGTGCCTGGGCACCGGTGGCACCGGTTATTTACGGCACTGCCAAAAATAGTAAATGATCACCAAAATAATTAAATGATCACCAAAATTAGTAAATGATCACCAAAATTAGTAAATGATCACCAACATTATACTAGCATTTTAATGTAAAATGATCACCAAAGATTTATTATCTCGCTATCCTATTTATGCAAAATGACTCCAAATAAATCATTGTTAAACCAAAAGTAGTAAACGATCACCAAAATTAGTAAATGATTATACGTTAGCATTTTAATGTAAAATTATAACCAAATATATTTTTATTTTGCAATAGCAAGTCTTAGTACAAGAGTCCCGTTTGTACCCTTTGGGTACGGAACCCTAAAAACGGGACTCTATTACTGAGACTTCGATGTCTGTCCGTCTGTCCGTCCGTCTGTCTTTCTCTAGGCAGTCTAGGCTGTATATCAAGAACCGCTCTAGCTAGACTTCTGAAAATTTAACAGATTGTGTTATCTGTTGCCGCTATAACAACAAGTACTAAAAACAAAATAAAATTATGATTTAAGGGGGGCTCCCATACAACAAACGTGATTTTTTTTGGCCTTTTTTGCTCGATATCAATAATGGCAACCAGTAGGCACGTTGATATTTTCGCAAAGGCCTTGATTATAATATGTTTACTTCAATAATTAATAATAATATAAAAAAATTAAAGGGGGCTGCCAAGTCCCAACCCACACAAAAACACAATTTTAGGTCTAATTTTGCTCTATAAACGGTACGGAACCCTCCATACGACTCACACTTGGCCGATTATTTTATTAATATAATATGCTTACAGTTTTTGTCAATCGTAGTGATTTATTTGGACAGAAATATTGCATTGATTTGGTCACAAGGATTTGGCGATAATTTACTATATTTGGTGATCATTTACTATATTTGGTGTTCGATTACAATTTGAAGTGTTCAAGTCATGACTAAAATAGATGGTAGTATTGCAATTTTAGACTTTATTTTTTTGGTGTTCAATATCTTTTTTTGGTAAACAAGTTTAGGGTATCAGTGCATTTTTTGGTGGTCATTATATTTGTTCCCTTAAAAAAATAACACCCATTTTTTTTTGGTTAAATGGACTCTCCTAATGATACCTAAGCCCTGGAAAAATTTGGCAGGAAGGTTTAATTACATCCTGTATAAGTAAAACAAATGTTTTAAACAAACTTACTAGTTAAGGAAAAAAAGGTAAACCATTTATATATGGTGTTGAACAGTAAACTACACAATATGTACACATTACACATAACATCTGGGGGCACGGCAGTGCCCCGCCAAGACGAGCTAAGCGAAGCGCAAGAGCTATTTGTTAAAAGTAAATATTTTTATTTTATAAATACTCGTAGTGAATTCAACAAAAAAGAAGTGTATTATGTACTAGTACCTATGTAAACCAACCGTGAATTAACGATTTATTATATTCTCAGCAGTCTTAAATTCACCACATTTTTTATAAAAATAGTTCTTTAGCTTAAGCCAAACCTGCGCGACCAAAGCTATATTATAATCTTATGGCGCTTTGCATACCTGCGCGACCGCAATGCGGGACGTTTTAGAGCCATCGCAAACAGGGCGACTTGTCGTTGCGTCTAGTCGTCGCGTCAGACGCGGCGTTGTCGTTTGCAACTAGCGTCTTGTCGTCGCGTCTAGACGCCGATCTGTCGCTTGCGTCGACGATTAGTCGTTGCGACAGATGCCGTCCAGGAAGCCATCATTGGTAGTAGAGTATTCGAGAGAGACGGCCGTGTTGTTCATCTTGTGAGTGAATATGGATGAGGTTCTAGTTGCACTTGCCTTGGTGCTTAGGCATAATTCCTCCCAAGCCTGATTTTTCTTCCCTCGGTCACTATACTCATTCGAACGTAAGTCCCAAACAGCAGGACGCGCTTCGACGTCCGAAATGAACACATCAACATCGAACGTATCCATTTTGAGATTCTCAACAGACGTGCACCTGGGATAGCGCTCACAGCGAGACTGACGCGCGACTGTCGTCGTATGTGTGCGTGCACAGCGATTCCAGACGCAGCGACTAGACGCGAGCGCGCGCGGCTCAAGCTAGGGGAGCCGCGTCGTTGTGACTCGGCGACTCTGACGCCAAGTGTGCGGAGCTTCGAACAAAATATATGAAAATTGTCGGCCGTAGCCTGTCGTTGCGTCTAGTCGTCGAGCTGTCGCTGACGCCTGTCGCCTCGTGTGCGCCTACACTTATAGGTAGCGTCCGCCGCGCGGTAGACCGCTTCGGAGACGCTTTGGTCGCGCAGGTTTGGCCGAAGCTTTCATTTAAAATTTTAATAATAACATAATTCAAAATGTTAAAATAATTGTCTGTGGTGTAAGGAATGTATAGAGCATTTCCAAATTTTAGAATTGTTAATGACTAAAAATGATTGGAATATTGATGAGATCAATATTCATTTTAACCAAAAAGGAGAAATTCCATTAGCAATGACAATTATTTGTAAAAGTCATTAAAATTAAAAATGTAGGAAATTACAATTTTAAAAGACTGAGAGATTTTATATTTTTAACAATACGTATATTTACTATAATTAAAATATGATAAATGCTATTTTTATAAATATAATAAGTAGAGAAAAATATAATTAGTTGCATAGGAAGTAAGAAAGTGATATTATGTATCTCAAAGTGAGGTTCTCTTTCCAACAAAAGAAAAACTAGAAAGTAGGTATGTTCTGTGATTATTATTTGTTTAAAAAAAATAATAAGTAGAACAATATCTGACTGTTAAAAACATTTCTGTTTTAAGTATTAGAATTTGACATGCACTTTTTATGAAGCAATATGCAATTATTATTTAGCTACACATGCAATAATTAAGAAGAAGAAGAACAATGCGCAGGTTAGGTTTGAACAACATTTGCATAAGTTATCGATGCCTAGTCATCGGGACATTCATCTTTTTTTTCACACGTATAGTGATAAAAGCGAGATAGTGATATTTTTAACGTGTCCGTGTTTGGTGACTGGGCTATAGTTAGGGTACTTAGGTTAAGTGATTGTTAAACTATTCAATGCTCATTTATCAGCCCATTACTTTGCATATAACTAAGAAATGAGATGATTCATAGATTTCTACGAAACGCTAATATAGATCATAGCATAGATTGTATGTCTCAAAAGTCTACTGTTGAAACTTGAACTTATAATGGGCTGATTATCTTATACCTTATCTTGTTAGATAAGTTACGTTACGATCAAAAGCTAGCTAAGCTAGTAAGGAGTATGTTCTCTTGTCCACTACGATTTTATTAAAGGCTGTTTCAAATTGGTGACGAAAACATGCTGACTTGTCTGTCAAGACTATGATCACGATTCACGTCTCCAAAACTATAGCCAGAGTGATTCAGCTTTGTTTAAAATTTCTGTCATCTGTAAGAAATCCATCGTGATTCGTGAGATGTTTGGCATAACAGCCATTGCCTATACCTACCAGGTAGGCCTAGTGGACAAGAAACATGCTCTTTCAGTGACTTTTTGTAAATGTCTGTATCAGGTTTACACAGAATAAACGCTTTGGGTTATATATTGCTTGTTTTATTTGTAAAACTGGATGACCCTATGAACTTCGTATTGCTTTCTGCCTCATATTAACCTCTGGACTGCCACATATACTTTTAAGACTAAAACTAGCCAAATCTGGTGCAGGTGCAAAAAAGGTGCAGCTATTCTCAAGGTTTTTAGCTAGACTAACAAAATTAAAAATTATTTTTTAGTAATATACAATGTGTCCCGACACCGGTGTCCGATCCTTTAATGTCATGATGTGTAAAAGAAATGTTTGCTACACCGTGACGTGCCATTTCGGCGTGCGTTACCCCAGCCAGATGTTGTCGATTTCTTAAAACATTTTTCGTACTCCTAATTATAGCGCAGGCTTCTATAAATTATGCGCCTTAATTATAAAATTAGTGCGATAGTAGTTTTCTTGAAATCGAAAAACAGATTTGACTGAATGTTTACAAACATTACTTACTCCAGCCAGAAGTTTTTTCTAAGGCATTTTTTAAGATAAAAAGTATGCAAATAATCTAGGCAAGCGTTGCAGAACGTTATGGAGTTATTTGATGTTTTATAAACACCACGTAACAGGTCCTAGCACTTTTATTATACCGCCTGAAGACCTAATTCAAATTGCATATTAAAGCCTACATCTGACTTTAATTAGTGACGTAATTTTCATCAAGATCGAGACAGCAGATGGACAGTGCGCAGTTTAAATATTGTGACAATGACGAAAACTTATTCAGAAAAGTGCTAACGCCAGCAAGGCCTCAATAAAATCATTATTGTGTATGTTATTCCTGAATAATACCAATAATTAAAGCGGTAGTTTAATTTTATTCAGGTCAAATTACATAATTATGAACACTCAATAATTCAGAAAAAAACGGGAATTATCTCAGACTTTCTTGACAAACTATAACATCGAGGTGACATTCTGAAAAATCGGGTTACCTCTTCATATGATAATCTCCAAGTTTCATTAAATAGATCGTAAAGAGATAACACAGGGCATATTGGCATTGAGAGACAGGAAAAGAGATAAGATAGTTTGTTGTGGTTAATTTATCGCGTGGAAACTGTTGTACGGTTAAAACTGTTGCATAAAAAAAAGGAAATGCCTCCGCTGCCGGCGCCGGCTCCCATAAATATCAGTAATGGGAACCGGCGGTAAGTATACTGCCGGCAGCCGAGATATAAAACAACGGCTGCCGGCGCTGGCAATTAAAAATGGGAGCCGGTGATAATGCGTAAAGCGCTAGGTTCCAGTCCCGATACACAAATTTTAAAAAGAAATAATTATAATCTCAATTAATATATTCGACTTTACCGACTTACAAAGGTGAAAGTTAGTTATGTAGGTACCTATATTTTGTTCGGCTGTGGATATTTTAGCTTTTTGTGATGCATTTTCTTAGCAGTATACCTTAGCTACCTTTTTTCAAAAAAGTAAGATTTTGCACCACAGCTATTTAACAGTAATAAACCCCGTGGTATACTTCCGAAGGTACTGAACAGAACTTCAGATTCCTTATACAATATATTAGAGAGTTTCAGCGTTGTTTAAAGAAGCAAAGTTATTGTATTATGCTACTATGCAGATCACATTTATCAACATCATCAATACCACCATTAACCCATCAAGATTCAAGCCCCATACGAGCACCGGTAATCGCGTCAACAATAGAATACAATAGCATTCCAAGAATCTCCAATCGAAGGATTCAAATATGAATCCTTACAATATGACTATTTATGACCTTATTATTTGTACTTTTCTTTTTTTTTTTTTATTAAATAAGGGGGCAAACGAGCAAACGGGTCACATGATGGTAAGCAACTACCGTCGCCCATGGACACTTGCAACATCAGAAGAGCCGCAGATGCGTTGCTGGCCTTTTAAGAGGGAATACGCTCTTTTCTTGAAGGTTTGCAGGTCGTATAGGTCCGGAAATACTGCTGGCGACATTTCGTTCCAGAGTTTTACAGTGCGCGGCAGAAAGTTACGCGAGAAACGCACTGTGGAAGACTGCCACTCATCAAGGTGATGAGGATGGTATGTTTTTCGTGTGGGACGATGGTGAAAAGTTGCAGGTGGTATGATTCCGAACAATTCCTCAGAGCACTCCCCGTGATACAACCGATAGAGAATGCAGAGCGAAGCTACATCTCGGCGTAATTCCAAGGGGTCCAAGCTGTTTGAAACACTATGGCAATCAACAATTCGAGCGGCCCTTCGTTGGATACGATCCAGAGGGAGCAGTTGGTATTTTGGCGCCCCTGCCCAGAGATGAGAACAATATTCCATATGAGGCCAAACCTGCGCCTTGTAGAGTTGTAGGCGTTGGTCCGGACTGAAATACTGTCTCGCTCTGTTAAGAACACCAAGCTTCTTCGAGGCTAATTTGGCCTTACCCTCTAGATGATATCGGAACTGGACTTCGCTCGATATGTTGACGCCAAGTATCTCAATAATATTTTAAGTACCAGATACTGTTTTTTTAATCTCTTCCTTTTTACGTCCATGTGAAAATCGCTAACTTAAGAAAAATGTTAATTTTTTAAGACGTTTTATTTTGCACTTTTAAAATGAATGTTAAATAAAGAAATAATAAGAAAATAACCTACATTTAAAGCTGTTTACCAAAAATATTCAAAAAATTACAAAAAAAACCGGATTATCCGGATAATCCGGATTTGAGGATGAAAAAATCTGAAAATCCGGATTTTTTTCAAAATCCGTTTTTTGCAATCCCTAGTTGTGACTTGTGACTTGTGAGACAATCAAGGCGCGCAAGCGCTTCGCTCCCACTGAAAGTGACTGATTTTATTATTATTATTTTTAACAAAAAATTAAAACCGACTTCCAAGGTAAAAACAATAATAACATCCTTATAATATGAACTAAAAAGTATTAAATAATTATTCCTATCTAATAGTGCCTTTTTCCGAATTCGGCTAAAACTCAACTATTTCTGTACTCAATCTTCATCATTTTGAAGTCGGTGCCAGTTCCAAAAGTTTCAAATAGTACGGTACCCGGCCCGCGCCGCCGCGCCGCGCCGCTCGCTTGACAGCCCTGGCAGATATGCCAGACAACAGTTATTGTACTATGAACGCTAAACGCAATGCAAAAGGTTGAAATTATGTTGTTTTCCAGAATATCTCGGCGAAGTGAGACAGAATGTTACATTATCGAAGCAACTTTAACTTACGGAACGTATCCGATTCCATCGATGAGTCCTCAAAAAAAATGTCAAAATGTTGATTCAGCAACATACGGTCATAGAACTCTAGCTCGTCGCAGCCGTGATGTAATTGCAGTAATACGATATTACAGTGGCTATATATTATTTTATTAGAGGCACACATATTTTCTAAGTGATCGATGTAATTATCGAGCGTTTTAGAACCCTTCCAATAGGGTTTCATATTGTAATAGGCGATTAGCTTCCATCGGCTCTCTATAAAATGCATGGTGCCCATTTTGTTAAAGAATATATGTTTATCGTCACTTATTCTTGTAATATTTTAAGGATTACTTTGACTTGCATTGATTGCTGATGTGAACATTAAAATAAGTAACGTAAACAGGGATAAAAATTGTAAGTTGAATATATTTTTTGATACCCTCTTGGTTCGTCTGCTTTGAGGCGACTCCGTGGGTTGCTGATCTTGCTGTTGTTCGCTATTGACTGGTAGAATAGAGAGTTTAACTATAGGTCTTCTTATGATGCTGCTCTTTGTTTTCACGCTTACGACCCTAGTCAATCCGTCAGCTCCAGGACGCAATTCGACTACGCGCCCGAGTGCCCATTTTCCCGGTGGTAGGCAAGCATCGTGAATGATGACTACGTCATTAACTTTGATGTTTGGTTTAGCTGCATTCCACTTGCTCCTGGTGGATGATTGTGTTAAATATTCAGTACGCCATCGTTTCCAAATATCGTCAAATATTTTTTGTGTTAGCTGCCATCTTGTTCTCTCGTCTCTCTCAGTCTCTATGATCGTCAAAACGGGACCGCTTGCTAAGAAATGGGAAGGTGTCAGGTACTCCAAATCGTCAGGATTTTCCGATAGAGGGCAAAGCGGTCTCGAATTAAGACACGCTTCTAATTGAGAGAGAAGGGTGGTGAACTCTTCGTAGGTGAGCTTCTGCTGTGTGGTTTCTGGAGGGTGGTGAACACGGCGCAAGTGGTACTTGAAACTTTTCACCGCTGCTTCCCATAATCCTCCCGCACTCGGCCAAGAAGGAGCGTTAAAGTGCCACTCGATATGCATTTCACTCAGGTCCCTATGAAACTCCTCAGTTAATATGGTTTTCAGATCGACAAATTTTCTATCTAAGATCTTGCTGACTCCTACGAAGTTCGTTCCATTGTTGCTATAATTATGACGTGGGCTACCTCTTCGTGCTGATAATCGACGTAAAGCTGCTAGGAAGGTAGATGATGATAAGTCGGATACCAATTCTAGGTGGACAGCTTTAGTGACCATACATACGAATACAGCCACATATCCTTTGGTAGTTTTGATACCGCGACCTTTGCTACATTTTACGTCTACATTTTCTGATAATGATGACTCATTTGCTGACCATTTTCGCAGATTGAATCCTCCTTTTCTCGGAAGTTCAATTAAATTATGCTGAGGCTGCTTTGCTGATGTGACGTCATACTTGCCGCTCAATACGTCATCCATATAACATTCCTCTTCCAGGACCTTGGCTGCTGAAGGATAACGATGACCTTCGTCCTTTGCTATTTGTCTAAAGGTCATCATCGCTAGGAAAGGAGCTGCTTTTGTTCCATACGTTACAGTTGATAAAGAGTGTTCCTGTAGGGCATGGTTCGGATCTTCCCTCCATACTATTTGCTGGCAATGGTCGTTAAAGACGACGCGTAATATCGTAGTAGATGAGTCACTCCGTTGAACTCCGTGGTGCGGCAAAAAGTAAACAGGTTTCATGTTACGTTCTATTGTTAAGTGCATGCGCCCTAAAGACATATATTCATTGATAAATGCTTTGTATTTTTGTTTCAAGTCATTATCCTTTTGTAGCTTTCTTTCCAACTGATAAAACTGAGCGCATGGTTTTTGTTTTGAGGACCCCAATTTTTCGTCGGCGTCATGATGCAAGGGTAGACGCACAACGTATCTTTCGTCTGACTGCCGTGTTGTTGTATTTTTGTATTGCTGAATACACAACTTATTGTTATCTTCATAGTCACCGATATCTTCCATGGACCAAAATCTTTGTATGCTGTCTATGTCGACCGTGACTACATTATAATGGAAGGATCTCTGCACGTTACCGCATAGAATCCATCCAAAATGAGTTTGCTGGGCTACTGGAAGGGATTCGTCCTTTTTTATGATGCCGTCCATGATGATAGATGGGTATAAATCGGCGCCTAATAATAAATCAACTTGACGGCGTCGATAAAACTCTGGATCAGCTAGCTGGATATCATCAATGAAAGACCACGAAGGTTTGTTAAAAGACCTATTTGGCAGGTTGTTGACCGCATGGTTCATTAAGAATACTCCAGTATTTAAAGTAAAATCGCTGTAATTTGAACCTATGGTAATATTCATAAAACCTTTGCACGAGTTCTCTTTCGCTCCTAATCCTATATGATTCCTTTGTATTGATGTCGTGGTAAACCTAGTCTTTGGGCGGCATTTTCGGTAATTACAGATGTTTGTGAGCCTTGGTCGATAAGTGCACGCATAATTAACGGATTGCCATCTGCGGCTTGGACTACTACTAGAGCAGTTGCTAACAAAGTTTCCTGTGTATCGTCTAAGGACACGTTAGAGCTGCTTCTATGCTGTTTTGATGAGCTATTTGCTGATGATTGATTTTGAAATTGCAACAGAAAATGCGTCATGAATTAAAGTATGATGATTTAAATTGCATAATTTGCATCTCTTATTTGAAAAACAATTTTTTCCATTATGATCGTATAAGCAGTTTCGACACAACGATAATTCCGAAATTGTTTTTAATTTTAATTCAGGTCGATAATCATCAAATTTATTGCAATGGATAATTGCGTGATCTTTATTGCAAATTTGACATTTTGGTGATGTTGTTGCAATAATATTTTTAGGGTTCTGTATTCTAACTGATGGTTTCCGATAGCTAGCAAACGACTTAAAGATATGTGATTTATTAAATTCCTTAGGCGAATGTGCTATATGGGCTAGTTGGCTGCTTGGTTTCGGTTGATCTTGTTTACGCTTTGATGACTCTAATGCCGTAAACTTTGCCTCGAGGAATTTAAGGAACTCGGATAATTTAGGTAGCTTCCTTGGGTTCCGTAATGACTCGATATAGTCATTATGCGTGTCGGAATCTAATTTCTGAGAAACAATGTAGATGATCATCGGATCCCAGGTGTCTATATTGACCCCTAAGTTTTTGATAGCATTCGTACACTCATTTAAAGTGTCGTGAATGCGTTTTATAGCTGATGATGATTGATGCTGCATAATCGGAAGGCCGGTTAAAATATCCATATGGGAATTGAAAATTAATTTTTGGTTGCTGTAACGGCGATCTAAAATTTCCCAACAAATATTATAATTTTCCGAGCTTATGTGAAGGTGCTGGACTAATTTTTCGGCTTCCCCCTTAAGCTTACTCTTCAAGAATAGGCTACTTGACCTATATTCAATTTCATTGAACAAATGCATATTTCTAGTAGAACTTGGCCTAGGAAACCATATTTCACCTTTATCATCAAATAAAAGCTTATGATTGATAAATAAAGTCGATTTGAAAATATGATTTTATGAAAATAGGATTTGTACTGACGAAATCGCTTTTGCGGTACTTCTGATTTGGATGTGACGTCATCCTTATAGTAATTTAATATCTTTTATTTATCGCGCTCGTTATATGTAAGTTTATCTGTACATAAATAATAAGAATAAGCCTAGAAAGATTTTTTAAAATATATTTTATTGAATAATTCGCTTAAAACATCAGTTTTATATATTATCTCCATTTATTGTAGACGGGAAATGAAATGGCCAAAACTTTTCTCCAAAAGTTTTCAACATTACAAATGATTTCTAATTTCTTATTTAATTCTTTTATAATTTTTGGGCACTTTTAGACTCGTACATTTAGCACATAACAAAATGTTCAGTAAAGAGAGTTTAAAATACAAAGCGTATGACGTCACACTATGGCGGACAGTGTTTTTGGCGCCATTTAAGAGGCCTATTTTTCAATAAACATTTTTATGGATTTCTACTGTGTAAAATATTAAAATATTAGTTTTTTTTTTGTGAAAATGAATGATTAAGAAGCGATTAGCATGAAGAAAAAAAGTAGGTCAAGTAGCCTATTGCATTTTCTGAGCGCTAGAAAGGCACCTATTCTTATGGATAGTTTCCATAAATAAATCCTTAAAGGAAACCCACATGTGGTAGCTGCCAGAAAAGGTAAGAACATCTATTTGAGGAGTAGATTGCTCCCGATGACTTTCTGACCACATTTTGGTGTTGAGTTGCTTTTTTGTGCTGATATAAAGATTTTCATATTTGCTAAACGCTACTTCGTATTCAACATTCTCCCCATAGGATTCGCTGTCGATTTCCCAGTGTAAGCAATCAATTGTATTCCATCTTGATTGCACTGTTCTCATCGCATCATCGAACTCCCATTTTTCTGACATACTTTCTAGATCTAAGCTACTGATTGTTCGGTGAAATGCTTTGAAGTTGCTTTTTTGTTTTCTTAGCATTTCCTCGAGCTTGCTAGACGTACCTTTTGTTTGTACCCCTGGATTAAATGATATCTGCGGCGTTTTTTCTTCTTCCGCTTGCTGCTGCTGCTGATTTCCAGCTGGTGTGGATGGGAACCCTAATAATCCTGGCCTAATGGGACTAGGTTGGTCTTTTCCCGCTGTAGATAAATACCCCGATATAAAAGAGCGCGCGTCAGTGTAAAAATCTGAGGTTTTCTGGTATACATTATTAATAAAATAATCATGACTTTGTTCGTCATCCGATTCACATAATTTAATGTGATTGCCCTGAAACTCGCTCCAACAGAGATCTAATTGCGCTAATCTTTTATTGATATGAGCCGGTGTCTTGCGATCGGCACCGTCTTTCTTAAAATTGCTGAGGAGCTGCTGCATAGCTCCGATAAGCTGGTTTTGGGTGGCTAATAACCCTTCCATGTTGAATTGTGTAAAAATCAGGAGACTCACCGTTGCTGCTGGACTTACGTAGCGGCTTCTACTGCACGAGGTACTGCTTGCTCGACACTCGCGGGGTAGATCCTGCTTACGGTAAGCACGGAGGATCTCAGGACGCTGATTCTAATAATTGTCGAAGGACCATAAAGATGTACGGGGTACACCTTGAGAATTGCTGCTAGATGATAAAACTATAGATAGATAATAAAACTATAGTTGCTGATAAGTTATATATTGCTAAATGCTATTTGCTATGCTATAAGATGCTAATGCTAGTTACAGTGGTCCGCAAGGCGCGACGGTTTTGCGGCAACTGTGCTTAAAACTAAATTATATTTAAAATGAGAGCGATGTGAAATTAACAAATTGATGATTATGTGAATTGATAAAATGGACTTTGTACGGTTGCACCGTACAAATAATTTCACTCTTTTTAGTTACCTAGTAGGTAAACCACCGCGTACCTACTAGCCGGTCACCGGACTAGTTTCAATAAATAGGCTGGCACTCGCTCGCGGCTCGACTTGTCGCACACGCAGCGCACATAGTACGGTACCCGGCCCGCGCCGCGCCGCCGCGCCGCGCCGCTCGCTTGACAGCCCTGGCAGATATGCGAGACAACAGTTATTGTACTATGAACGCTAAACGCAATGCAAAAGGTTGAAATTAGGTTGTTTTCCAGAATATCTCGGCGAAGTTAGACAAAATGTTACATTATCGAAGCAACTTTAACTTCTCAGAAGTAATGTCAAATGTGTGCCTTATGCTCTGGAGATAAGGTTGAATTTGGTGACATTGGTGACCCTGGCGTGGTAATGATGATGATAATGATGATGATGAATGTAATTTGCATAGTAGCATATGCTTTCAGTTCTTAAAACAGCGCCTAAACTCCCAAACTTGTATCTATAATGAATCTGGAGTTCTCGTAGTATCTTCGGTGCAAAATCTTGCGTTTTGGTAGCATATGCTTAGGATGCTTCTCATAAAACCAAAATCACCATATGTTTCCATATAAATTTCGAGGAGTTCCCTCGATTACTCCTGGATCCCATCATCAGGTCACCACTTTTGTGAACATGGTACCAAATTGGAGTGAAACGTAATACAACAAAACAAAAATTTCGAAAATCGGTTCACAACCGGTGGAGTAATCGTTGAACATACACAAATAAAAAAATAAAAAATATATATCCACAGCCGAACATATAACCTCCTCCTTTTTGGAAGTCGGTTAAAAATAACGATCAATGACTGTTGTCATCACTGACCTCCATTTAATGACAAAAGAAACAAATTATACTTAGTAATATAATGGAGGTCAGTCATGACCATAGATCGGAATCAGCGGGCCGATTCTGTATCGTACATTTGTGAGTTAATCAATGAGTTAGTAACGAAACGGAGGAGTGAGCAACGGAAAGTCTCACTTTTGTATGCAAGTGAATACAAAAAGTGGCACTTTCCGTTACTCACTCCTCCGTTTCGTTACTAACTCAGTTATTATCTCACAAATGTACGATACAGAATCGGCCCGCTGGGTATAATTTTCATTGTAAAGAATAATATGGATAAGACTTGTAATCCCGGGAATCCCAGGAAAATCAGAAAATGTCCGAGTACGTAATTTTAAATTTATAAATGAATCAAAATTATGTTAATCTTATTTGTTTATAAAATGATTCATATTATTAAAATAGTTTGAATAAAAATTTCCAAATATGAAATAGGAAACATAAAATGAAAAAAAATATATGTTCTACATATACTTACATACATTACATAATGTATGTAAGTATTGTACATAATTTATGCTGGTAAATAAAATGAGGAATGTTCACTTATTATTTTTTAGCTCTCCGTAAACTAAGTCGAAATAAAAAATATGAGAGAAAAAATTATTGCGATACGTCGTGTAGTTTCCGAGATATTTAATTCAAAAATAAGGCGCAATTTGGGATCGGCGCTTGACGCGATGACGTCACAGCACAGCACATCGCAATATTCGCTCTGTTCACTCGCGCGCTCCGGTAACACTGCGTCGCCCGTACCTTTTACTTACTAAGTATTAAAGTTAAAATATGACAAACAATAATAACACAAAATAATAATTTTATACAGATTTTTTTTGTGAAATCACTGTAAAATCATGCATGTTCCTAATCCTACTAATGTGTTTAATTCTTTTACTACGGTTCTGGATCCCAGAATCCGAAAAATCTGATTCCGGGAAATCCCGGATTTTTGTGGTCATATCCATATTATTGATATCAATCACACCCACGATTCCGATCACTGGTCATGACTCATGGTTGTCATGTTATCATGTAAGTATATTATTTTGAAAAAAAAATTCAACTCAAAAATATATTTTAAAAAAAGGAGGGGGTTTTACCAGGAATGTGAAAGAGTGATGTTGTGTTTAATTTGTATTATTTTCCTAAAATTGTGTTATCTGGGTTTCTAATGTGTAATATTGGTAGGATATTAACCATTAGGTACATATTATTCTATAGTCGTGTGCGTACAAGACAAAAAAACGAGGAATACGGCTTTTGCTGAACCAAAGATTTCCTTTGGTAGGATTGATCTTTATATCCCTAAGATGGGTTTACGATGTGGAGCCACCTGAATATTTCATGCAGGTGGTGGAGGGGGGGGGGGGGGGGGGGTTTAGCTTTAACAAGGTATGAGGTCACTAACTGCGTGGGATTTAGGTATATAGGCGAGTTTGGTATCATTTTCGATTGAATTGAATGTTTAAATGCCAGTTTTTGAATAATATTTAGATAAAGTATAGTAAAAACAAAATAAAATAAAAAATGTAGAATATATGATTTTCAACCAACGAAAACGCTGTTGACAGGGCTTAATTAATATAAGGATACATATGATAGCCGCATTATTCTGCATGCCAAAGACATGGTGATGAATGGAGCAATAAACATATTAATATTACTAGACGTACCGCGCGGCTTCGTCCGCGTAAATCTGAAATTTCACGGAAACCGTATATTTTTCACAAATTAATAACCCATATCTCACGTAGTCTTCTATATATTCGTGTCAAATGACATAAAAATTGCTCCAGTAGTCTGTGAGATATTAGCCCTTTCCATTAAATTTGCCCGTTTTTTTACATTTTCCTCTGTATCTTTGCTCTTGTTAGTCTTAGCGTGATAAAATATAGCTTATAGCCTTCCTCGATAAATAGGCTATCAAACACTGAAAGATTTTTTCAAATCGGACCAGTAGTTCTTGAGATTAGCGCGTTCAAACAAACAAACTAACTAACAAACTCTTCAGCTTTATTTTCACATATTCCTCTGTATCTTTGCTCCTATAAGTCTTAGCGTGATAAATATAGGCTATAGCCTTCCTCGATAAATAGGCTATCAAACACTGAAAGATTCTTTTAAATCGGATGAGTAGCTCCTGAGATTAGCGCGTTCAAAAAAACAAACTTTTCAGCTTTATAATATTACTAGACGTTCCGTGCTGCTTCACCCGCGTAAATTAGATATTTCACAGAGAAATTTATGCACAATAAAAAGCCTATGATTCTTCACGTTTCTACTTTTTATCTGTGCCTTATAACAGAAAAATTGCTGAAAAAATCGTGAAATAAGCCCTTTCAAATAATTTCCTCCGTTTTTTCACATTTTCCTCTATTTCTTCGCTTATATTAGTCTTAGCGTAATAAAATTTAGCCTATAGCCTTCCTCAATAAATGGGCTATCTAACACTGAAAGAATTTTTCAAATCGGACCAGTAATTACTGACTCATACTATCTTCTTTCTTTCTTTTTCTTCTTTTTTGGCAACTTGACACAAAGGATGTGTATGTTGTGCCACAGACAAGGTAAAAAGGTAAGGAATATGCCGGGAAAACCATTTTCCTCCTATTATAATTTTCATCATCGTTTTCATGTATCGTCAGGTCTAAAGTCTAGTCAAAGTCTAAGTAAAAGTCAATACAGTCACAGGAGTCAAGTCGGTCGATTCAGTAAAGTGGTAGACGCTTTACTGAAACTTTCGATGGAGTTTTGGAGGGAACACAAAATAGCACGTTTCTGGATATTACATCACTTTCCTGCACTTGTGCATGAACACGAATATCTAATGGTTAATATTCTACCAATATTACACATTAAAAACCCAGCTAACACAATTTTAGGAAAATAATACAAAAACACAACAGCACTCTTTCGCATGCCCGCCAAAACTCCTGACTCATACTAAGATTAGCGCGTTTAAATAATGCTTCTTCTTCTTCTTCTTTTTACGTTGTTTAACATCTTTATCGTGCAAATATGAGTCCTAAAATAAATTTAGCATTCTTAAGTCATCCGAATATGGGACCGAACTTAGAATAGTACCATAATTAATGCCTCTATACAGATTGAGACTCTATTTTCCTCCAGAGCAGAAGCTGCTAAAATTAAAAAAAACTAACATCAAAAATCGCGGTGGCTCCACATCTTAAATCCATCCTTGGACCATAAGGACCAATCCTACGAAAGGAAATCTTTGGTTCATTAGCCGTATAATTCACCGTACACACGCAACTATAGGAAAGTGGTGTAATATCCAGAAACGTGCTCTTTTGTGTTCCCTCCAAAACTCCATCGAAAGTTTCAGTATATAAAGCGCGCGTCTACCACTTTACTGAATCGACCGACTTGACTTCTTGACTGTAATGACTTTATACGTCTTATACACTGACAAATCTGACTAGACTTTACTTTAGACCTGACTGTACATATAGAAAAAATTGTATTATAGAATGTTTTCCCGCCGTAATTCATACTCGACACTGGCGGCTGGCCATGGTAATATATAGCCGAAGGGCGAAGTGCCATTATATGAAAAAACAAAAAGGAGGAGTTTTGCCGGGAATACGAAAGAGTGATGTTGTGTTTTTGTATTATTTTCCTAAAATTGTGTTATTTTGGTTTTTTATGTGTAATATTGGTAGAATATTAATCATTAAATATTCGTTGTCGTGCACAAGTGTGGGCAAGTGATACAACTTCAAGAAACGTGCCATTTTGTGTTCCCTCCAAAACTCCATCGAAAGTTTTAGTAAAGGGTCTACCACTTTACTAAAACAACTGAATTGACTCGTTGACTTTACCGACTACTTTTTAGACTTTGACTAGACTTTCGACTTGACGATAATCTGGAAAAACGACTTGAAAATTTTGTAAATTTTTTACGATTTTTTTTTTCCCGCCAATACTTTACCTGACACTGGCCATGGTTTAAAAGCCGAGCGCCATAACAAGAAAAAAAAAGGTCACTGGTTGTCAATGTCATCTGTCCGCTGTCGTGAGTCGTCTCACGCACAGATTATGGATATATTATTATCTCAATGGTCTCACGTCTGTCGAGTAAATTATATAAATAGGTAACAACTTTTTACTTTTGCAAGATTTTTTATAAACTATAATACCTATCTCATTTTAATTAAAACTAATATTCATCACAGTTCTGTGTACAATTGAGATGTGTTTTTGAAGTTGACCTCTGATTATTAGGTTATAATATAAAATAGGGAACAGAATCATTCATTCATTGAAAGGTAAGCTTTTATACTTCTTGTAAGAATAAGTTTCAATCAATCTGAAATCTGAATATTATGATTAATGATGATACTTTTACATCGCTAGGCATTATCCTCAAATTACATTTTTCCCCACACACATTCCCCTAAAACACCTTATAGTGAAGGCCCTAAAGTAGAATCACAAAGTAGTTTGTTACCATCTCTTTTTTTTTTAACCATAAATTGTTTATAAACTTTCTTATAATTTTGCAGTAAATAATATATAAAATATGAGTGCTGATTGGAGAAATGAGCAAGCAATTCTGCGAGACTTGGCCATTGCACAGGGTATGGTTCCTGTTGAATCCGTGAAGACTGTCAAATGCAATGAAAAACCACCATCACTGCACATTGAAGAAGGTAATTTGATTACTAATTGTTAATCATTATTAGTATTTTATGTATATTTTAGTTGTAGTGCATAATATTACATTTTAATTCTATTTACAGTATTTGATACAAACATTTAGTCATTTAATATTTATTTCATTATATCAATCTCTCTGAACCTATGGCATCAATAAACCTCATTCTTTACATTTTTATATACTTAATATTATAATATATTATACAATTATATTCATAATAATATATTGAATGTGTTTTCTCATTTTCAGAAACAGAGGAGCAGTTCATAGGGCAGTATGTGGCGGATGGAAGCTCTGCTGTAGCACCAGACTTCGGACAAATCCAGGACATGTTAGATTTGGTTTGTATACTTTTCAAATCAAATCAAATCAAAATATTTTTATTCGGAGTAATTTTTTTACAAAAACATTAGCGAACGTCGATACTACGGTGCCTACCACCGGTTTGGGAACTAACCCGCCGAGAAGAACCGGCGTAAGAAACTCGTTTTTATTTTAACTAACACCTTCATCGTGGATATCGCAGACATAATACATTTTCAATTGTTATGCGGCAGCCGGCTGCCGCTTGGGGATTGATGGGTTGAACATAGAAATTTTGAATGTAGGTCTGCAAAATGAAATCACACTAGAATTACCTGCTACCAAAGGTAAAAATAGCCTATTTCCTACAGCAATATCCAGTACTATTTGTTCCCAGCATAAAACCAACCATTATGGAGTAAGCACTGATTAGTACAATTGTGTATAATTAATAATAATAATTATCTGATAGACAAACTTAAATTTCAGGTCCGAGATGTCAGCTTAAATGACATTGAAAATACTGAAGAAAGTAAAAAAGTATTAAAAGCCACAGAAAACACATCTCCAAAAAAACCAGAAAAGGTAGATAATGTAAGGAGAAACAAAAAAGTTGCAATGGAGTCAATTTTAAAACAACAAGAAGTACATGTGAGAAAGAAAATCCAACCGGTTCTCATCCAACCAGAAAGTATGTTCAAACCTAAAAGTAAGACAAGTGTAGCTAGCACAAGTAAAGAAAGTGTAGGGAATAATGTAAGTCACAAAAGTGGAAGTAACACAAGTAAGCCAGAAAGTGTAAGCAAAGCTAGTGAGCCCGGCGTTTTTGTGCCATCAAGTCAAGCACAGGAGTATTATAAGAAGTTGATGGAAGCGAAACGACAGCAAGAGTTGAGAGAGGAGACCATTTGGACCAGAGCCGAGCGGCAGATGAGAGAAATTGAAGAGAGGAGGTAAGATTTTTAGAAGAAAGTAATTATACACCACTTAATTGCCTTCCAACTTTCTTGGTCCCAAACTAGTTTATCACATAGAACCCTAAGGGCCTGTTTCACCACTTCCTGTTAAGTGACAAATAGGCTATCCACCAATTAATTCATGAAGCCCCAAGCGGCCACATCCGGCCGCGATAACAATGAAAAAGCTATTGTGTCTCGTTTTGCCACGACTGATGGGTTAACTTGACAGATCAAGTATGGAGAATCTGTCAAAAAAGTTGTGAACAGCCTATTCGGCACTATCAGAAAGTGGTGAAAACTGCGTTCAAGCATAGTGTA
Source organism: Polyommatus iphigenia (assembly GCA_963422495.1). Lineage (NCBI taxonomy): Eukaryota > Metazoa > Arthropoda > Insecta > Lepidoptera > Lycaenidae > Polyommatus > Polyommatus iphigenia. Next base: position 12,553,317 of record OY730181.1, on the reverse strand, counting down.
ACCCTAACCGCCTAGCCACGGGAAATTCGCCTATGCGAAATTTCGCGCGGTGCGACCGACGAAGCGTCTTGCGACTGAAACAAGCGTATAGCAATGTACGTATCATGCCACGCGCAACGGCGACCGGCGAAATTCTTTTCGCCGCAAGACCGGCGTCTTGCGGCGCGGCGGGCGAGCAAAACAAAAGCATGAAGCAGTACGGCGCAAGCCACGGGAACGGGCGGCAGTCGCGGCGAAAGGACAATGCCCAAAACTCTATGGAACCATGTACCATTTTGCTTCACGACCAAACTTGGTTTTTTACAGTCTATAATTATCATATTAGCTCCTATAAAAACTTATTTGTAAACAAAACTGTGGTTTCGGAGTAATTTGATAAAATCTAATATAACCTCAAAATCTTCAAAGCACCTTTTTCATTGACATGTCATTCACGTGCGAACGTTATTGCTCTAAAAACAGAGTAGGGCGCTTAAATTAGTAATAATTTCTAATTAAAGCGTAGGTATTTACTAACCTAATGCTCGTTACCCGCTCATGGTTACCGTTACCCACAATAATTTTCACAATGGACACTTATGATGATGCTTAATAAAAATAAATAAAACAAAGAGAATGTATTTTATTTTATCCAAACATTCATAAGCATATTATAAGGGGCATATTAGATTATCATTTATATGTATCATTTATAGGATCATATATTATATGATCCAATATAAATCAAGGAAGAAATGAATCATATGTCATCATCCAATATAAATGATAATGTAATATGTCCCTAACAAATACATCATACAATTTGGTGCAGTTAATCAAAAGTTATGATTCGAGAGTTGGAGTATGTTGTATGATGTATTTATCATTAAATAAAAAAAACAAATTAATAAAATATATTTTTATTCATAAAAGAAGAACGTGGAATCTACGGCGCCTACCACCGGTTTCGGGAACTAACCCGGCGAGAAGAACCGGCGTAAGAAACTCGCAGCGGGGCCATCTTTTACTAAAAAGATAGAAAATTACAATGGCTTACAGCTATGTAAGAAACATTACAATGTCAATAAACATAATCTAATACAATTATAAAAAAGGTAATAGTTACTTACATAATTGTAAATCAAAAATGAGAATTAAAGTATGTAGAAGTAAACTAATATAATGTTTTAAAAACAACGCATTTACATAAACAGTATTATATAATTCAGTGGTCACATTTTGCAGTGCATGTTTTAAGGGATAATACTTGAAAAAAGAAGACAGCTGTATTAAGAAACAAAATCACAACACAAAGGGCTGCGAAGAAGACCAAGCGACTGCGAAGCGGGAGCTTCAATACAAAACACACATTTGACAACTTCACGTAACTTGATTTCGCAGTCGCTTGGTCGCATAGGTTTGAACGAAGCCTAAAAGCACTACCAGCAGTATCAAATGTTGGAGATTGAAAATGAAAAATATTAATAAGATATATAATTAAATATAAACATAAAATATTACCAAATCACCGAAACTAATCTAATTATATTGTTTCTCTCTTGCCGATCTTGTCGCACAGGATATGTTCTTCTAGCATGTACAGTAGAACGGCCACATGGAAAACATACTCTTCTATGACCAAAAGCAGGTAAACACAAACTTCCTACACTGGTTGTGTTCACTCTGTCTTCAAGGAGTGTCAAACACTCTGTACAGAGTACATGATCTGAAGTCAGCTGCAATAAAACAATAAATTAAATAGTGTTTGTAATACAGCAGTTTGTAACAGAAATAGCATCAATAATACTCTAGTCTAAATAGTAATTGTGAAATCAAAGACTTAAGTCTATACTCTAAGCTTTTAATGTTTTTTGTAATGTTATATTCAGTTGCTAGTTTAAAATATTTCTTTGGAATGATAGAGATTTCTTTACAATTCTTAGAAAACCATTTGTCACGAAGCACATAGAAGGTGCCTTATTACTTCTTAGACTAATATTCTTTACCTACACATTCAGAAATATATAAATTATGGTTTGCTTACTCGAGTAGGAGCTATCCACGATTGTAATAGGTTAAATATTGGAGTAGACACTTCTTGTAAAGCCGTGTTGTAAAGTAGGTATGTCTATTTTGATTTCTGGGTATCGATAATGAACAGTTTATACATCTGTCTCGCCAGTTCATCCAGACGGCACCACGCGTCGCCATAATATCTGCAAAATGAAATATATTACACAGGAAAAGTTCACAAAATATAAACAAGCTTATTTACAAATAGAAACAAGTTCTGCTAAATATTTTGTGAAATTATTCTGAAAAATATAATAAAATGCGCACGTTTTCACGTTTGACAAATGCCACAATGACAGATTTCAGAACAAATACCGCGGATATGGTATAGGGATGCAGTCGATAAATCGAAGTCTATGAAAAAATCGATTTTGAGTCTTGTAGCAGTACTGAATCGATTTGATGTAATGGATTAGCTTAATTTTACTTTAAATCTAACATACATATTATAGAAAAGGTTATACATGATATCATTATGTAATAATATTATCATAATATACTGTTATTAAAGCAATTAATATTTATAACTTTAGTTGAATGAATCGATATTGTTACAATATCGATTCTTTGATATTATGTTTCTAATAATGCACTACATCACTAACCAAACATGGAGGAAATCATATTTAGTAATTTTTATTCTTTAATTTATATTTACAGTTCAAATATTGGATTCCTGGCGTGGAATTACGTTAAAAAATTCGAAAACGAATTACTATTATACTTTCATTTTGAAGCATGCGACAAATTGGTACGACCTTTGAGCATTCGCCATTGCAGTGATCAAACGAGTTTAGTCGTTTTCGCCGCGAAAAATGAACACAGAGACTTTTATTGCTGAAGTACTAGCTAGACCAGCTATTTGGATCTAGCCAGCTATTTCATAAGAATATAATCGAAGGTTTCAATACTCATTCTGGTATACTAAAAAAAAAAAAACTGGATAATATATTCTGTAGAGATAAACTACGATAACATGGCGCGCCCCTCCAAATTACTGTTTCAATGTGTGTAGTCACATCCTTATGAAAGATTTTGTATGTAGTAAGTATTCAACCAATCAACCAGTACTCGTTATATTTCACTTAATGTCACTTATTACCAAGATTTGTTGGTCAACTAATCATAACTAACCGACCGCGCAAGACAACGCACTTCAAACGTTTTGAATTTTGGAGGGGCGCGCCATGTTATCGTAGCTTATCTCTATTTCTCGTACTTCTTGTGGAATTCTCCATCTATACCCGATTCTTATTCAAATCATGTACTACACAATTAGTGATGAGCAAAGCAAGACCAAGACCAAGACTCGACCAGTCTTGATCTTGGTCTTGGTCTTGCTTGTGCAGTCTTGGTCTTGCTCAAATCTGTCTGGTCTTGGTCTTGGTCTTGCACGCCTAGTCTTGGTCTTGGTCTTGCAAAAAGCAAGACTCTTGCAAACATTTTCAAAACTTTTTGTAAACATTTTAATTTTCTCGAAAAAACATTTTCAAACCTAAATTATAAGACTAGCTACATGATCGTATCTCAATTTGTTAAGATAATGATTCTTGAATTGAAAATACTAATGAAAAGTCGATAGTCAACTCAGCATAGGCTGATCTTTTCTTAAGAAAAATTAAAATTTTGAAAAATAAGAACTTTCCCTCGGATTTCTTCTAGAGTACTTTTAGGGTTCCGTAGCCAAATGGCAAAAAACGGAACCCTTATAGATTCATCATGTCTGTCTGTCTGTCCGTCCGTATGTCACAGCCACTTTTCTCCGAAACTATAAGAGCTATACAATTGAAACTTGGTAAGTAGGTGTATTCTGTGAACCGCATTATTAATACTTATTTTGATACAAAAATAGAAAAATCATGAGAGAGACTCTTCGAAAGTGGTAAAATCTGTGTCCCCTCCCCCGTCTAACTTCTAAAGTAGGGGCATGATAAGTCTAAAAAAATATATAATTGTACATTGCTATAAAAACTAACAAGAAAAAATTGGTTTGAACGAGAACTAGCAAGTAGTTTTTTATACGTCATAAAATATGGTAAACCTTAATTTAAATTTCATTAATTCAACTGAAATATAAAAATAAATCAAAAACCTTTTAATTTCATAAAATAAACCTTTTTTGCTGCTGCGGAACCCTTCATGGGCGAGTCCAACTCGCACTTGGCCGGATTTTCGGATTCTCTCTCGGTTGAAAGATCTTCCTTTTCGGCCGCCACGTATATTCCCAAATTTTTAGTTTAAATGCATGGTAACAATATAATCAAAAGGGTAAAAACGGGACCCAATTACTTACACATCGCTGCCTGTTCGTCTGCCTGTTTCCAGGCTGTATCACAAGAACTTGAAATTCATGTTAAGTAGATAATGTTATAAATATTTTTAATTGTTATAAATATTTTATCTCATATCATGTGTCTCTGCGACTAAGTAAATTTTTTTAGCAAGAGTCTTGCATGGAGCAAGACTCTTGCATAGTCGGTCTTGGTCTTGGTCTTGGTCTTGCTAGTCTTAGGGTAGTCTTGGTCTTGGTCTTGCAATTTTTGCAAGACCAAGACCAAGACTGCAAGACCAAGACCAATTTTGCTCATCACTATACACAATCTCTTCCAAATATTAGGTCTTGAACCAAAAAAACGATTACTGTCCAAGCCAGTGGTCCCCAACCTTTTTTTCATGCGGGCCACAAACATGTTTTGGTCTTGGTGTCGCGGGCCGCAACAAATATTTTTTAGGTTTAAAAAATAACATTCTTCAAAATTAACGTACCGTAAGGTATATGTATTCTGTGCTATCACGTGGACTTTACGTTATTTTGCCGGTAGGCGTGAATTTCAAAATTTTTTAACATCACGCGGGCTACAAATAAAGGGCCGCATGCGGGCCGCGGGCCGCGGGTTGGGGTTTTTTTTAAATGTAATAAGGGGGCAAACGAGCAAACGGGTCACCTGATGGAAAGCAACTTCCGTCGCCCATGGACACTCGCAGCATCAGAAGAGCTGCAGGTGCGTTGCCGGCCTTTTAAGAGGGAATAGGGGAGGGTAGGGAAGGGAATAGGGTAGAGGATTGGGCCTCCGGTAAACTCACTCGACGAAACAGCGCAAGCACTGTTTCACGCCGGTTTTCTGTGAGAACGTGGTATTTCTCCGGTCGAGCCGGCCCATTCGTGCCGAAGCATGGCTCTCCCACGTATATAATATACGGATAGCGGGTCTAAGCAATATTGAGATAATTTCGATAGACGTTTTGCTGTCGGACTTCCCTGGTCGCGGCGGCGAACGTGACTACCCGTGGCCTGCAAACGGCGCCGCGCGAATGGTCGTCGCGCCCACCGCGCCGCCGTTCGCACCGCCGATCCCCGTGGCCAGGCCGTAAAGAAGAAAAACCACCCTCATTTAAAACACACTCTTTTTTGCTAAGCTAAGCTAAACTCCATAAATCGTTGAAATTGGTTTAGCAGTTTATTACTATGCATTCCATGTAATTGCTTTATATAGACCAAAGTAACTGAATTAAAAGTAAAGTGTTTTATTTTTGTTACAGGAGGAGCAAGGTTGCCAACTAAATGAAGACGCTAATTAAATGTGATAACCATACACAGTACACTCAAAAGAGAGCCTTTTGTGGGACGCTTGTCAAATGTAAAACATCATAGAAAATTTGTGTGACAAAGTGTGACGTCACAGAAGTTACTTCAGCATTATTTATTCTAATGGCTGGTTTACGCGTATTAAGTAGATAAGTAGTAACTAAATTCTAATTGTCATCTAGTTTAGTACTTACTAAATTTGAACTTGCTACTTGCTACTAAATTTTGTGTTTACACTTTACATGCAATTAACAACTTAAAATTAAGTTAAAATTTAGTTAACTACTTATCAACTTAATACGTGTAAACCAGCCATAAGCTTATGCAAATCACACACAATTGTGTTGTTAAGTGGTTTTTCTAACATATCGGACAAAGACAGCAACATGGTTATAGCATTAAGAGTGGTGAAAATATTTTAATTGTATTAATATTAGGTGCAAGGAGTTTTACATATAGTATTATATTGTGATAATTTGAACTTGTGTTAGGCTGGATTTACATGCATCTACGCGCGGTTTGGCGGCTACACCGCGAGATCACAATCAATTCAAATGTATGTATTTATGTAAATATCAGCGCGACCGCGCCGCTATACTATATACATAAAGCCGCCATTCCACCGCAGCGCACGCTGTGCACGGCCACGCGGCGCACGGATTGATTACTTTGACTACGTCAATTCGTGCGTAGCGTGTCCGTAGGTTGCAGTGCACACAGTCACATAATATATTTTCTTGCAAAGCGAAGCTTGACGCACGTGCGTAGTCTCTCCGTGCGCTGCGGTGGACTGACGGCTTTATGCATGTAGTATAAAGCCGTCAGAACGTACATAATTTTGTGTTTTTATACAAGTGACAATCAATTATGTATAATTAAATAAATAAATAAATATAATATAAATAAATAAATAAATATAATATAAATAAATAAATTATTGTCATCCGCTTTGTTAGTGTTTCGTTACTATTGCCAAATTTTAGTGTGCGAAAAGGAACTAAATTCGAGTTACCTTCCTTAGTTTTTATTATTCGTAGTTACATACACATTACACATGTTTATAATGTCGCGTTGTAGCCGCAAGTCCGCGCGTTCGGGCGGGTGCATATTAAGGTGACGCTGCCTTAAAGTAAAAAACCGTGTTGGATATGTTTTAGATTGCTTGTTTTCTATGAGAGGCCGGGCCGGCCTCTCATAGAAAACAAGCAATGGAACAGCAAAAATGGAAACGGCGTAGCGACAAAATGGTTTTTGTCGCGTAATTTAAAAACCATAAATTCATTTCATATAAGCTGTGAGCAAATTAAAGTGTATGCTTGAACCAATCTATGTACAAATTTTGTAAGCTTAAATCACTCTCCTCTGTTGGCAAAATAGGAATCCCTTTTTTTACAGAGGTCTTTTTGATTGATTATTCAATATTCTGTGTTATAAAAGTTGACCAATCGTGTTATGCTATGGGTAACCCAAAGACAAAGACATGATGAATACTGACAATGAACTTTAATTTCTTAACTTTAGTCATTGCTGAGAAAAATCGATATCGCTACAGCCAAATTATCAAGGCGTCGCCTTAATCCAGCCTTCTCAAAATTGAGCAAAATAGCGTTTTATGAGATCCTCGTTTTTTTGTTAATGATAAGTTTTTTATCATCTCAGAGGCTAAAAGCTTCTTTCGTATAGAAATATTTACATGGCGAAATGATTTTAAATGATAATTTGTCTGATATATAAAACGTCACTTGATAGGCGAGGACCACTGTATTTTTACAGTGAGCAAGTGAAGAAGCTAGAAACAAATTATCGGACGCATCCATATGTCGCGGCTGATGGATGCGGCTTAACAATGTGCACGGTTCATCCGCGGACGTCAAAGACCTAACCTATATGTCAATGGCAGACGTCCGCGGATGCAAAAACATCCGGCTAGCCAGATTCTGTTCGGGCGTCCGAACGCTCAAGGTCGCGTCCGCGACTTATGTCAGACAATGTGCACAGTTTACTGTATTTCGTATTGATCAGATAGAAACAAGCCGCATCCGATGAAAACGTCCGCGGACGTTCGTCCGATAATTTGTTCCCAGCTATATTGAAGATATGACATAGCCATTGCATTATTTATATCCCTATGGATGGTGTATTCAAAATCCTCTGTCTCTCTGTGTCTTATTAATTTTCAAATATGATAGACAAAGCCAAACGGATCTCGTGTATTATTTGCTGTGTATCTTGTATAAATTATTAGTTAGGGGGTAGTGTTTACATAATTATTAATTTTTTTAATGATTTGACAATATCGTCGTATTTCAGTGATTTCAAACGTGATCTGAATTTTACAGAAATGTAATTTCTTTTATTTATGTACTTCTACAATAAAACTTATATTTTACATATTATTATTATTTTTTACCACTTATTACCACTTTTTATACACACACAATAATTAATAATATAGCCCTACAAGAAATTGTGGCACATTGTGAGGACTGTCCCGTGTCCCATTATTTCTGGCTGTGTCCATGCGCCAAAAAAGGCTATTAGGGATTCCTAAATATAAAGATTTTTCCTATGGCTTTTTACTTTAAATAAATTAATAGGTAAGAGGTAAAATCTATGGTCTAAGCCTTAGAATTAAAACTAATTGGATAGATTTTATTGTTTGTTGTCGTCTAGATAAGAGTAATCCTCAGAGTTAAATCTTTACAAAGATTGTTATCAATCTATCTGAGTTATAAATATGAAGTACTGAAGACCTTGTCGATGCACGGTTTAATAAAACGTCCTATTGACTTTGTTTTATTAGTACAGTCGGCGACAATGGCGTTAATGATAAGGAAATATAGAATCAATGATGACTTCGATTGCTTTAAAGTTTAAGTCTAGGTGAATTTTTATTATCATAAAGGTATTTCAGTTAAAATAAATTATGTTGACTATGTGTTTATTTAAGTCGATTATTTACGTCGGATTTCTTAAAAGTACATTATTATTTCTTCTTGTATCTCCGTAGCAATTATGCTCCGTACACTCCGTATACAGAATCGGTTCAGCTGTTTAAGCGCGAAGAGGTGGCAGACAGACATACAGAATTAAGCTAGAAAGTAGAAACAAATTATCGGACGCGGATATAAGTCGCGGCTGATGGATGCGACTTAACAATGTGCACGGTTCATCCGCGGACTTCAAAGACCTAACCTTTATGTCAATGGCAGACGTCCGCGGATGCAAAAACATCCGGCCTGCCAGATTCTGTTCGGACGTCCGAACTCTGAACGCTCAAGGCTGCGTCCGCGACTTATGTCAGACAATGTGCACAGTTTAGCGTATTTTGTGTTGTTCAGATAGAAACAAGCCGCATCCGATGAAAACGGCCGCGGACGTTCGTCCGATAATAATTTGTTCCCAGCTTTACAGATAGACAGATTCCATCTTTCGCATTTAACTTTAATTTGATGAAGAGTTTGACAGAACATTTATGCAGTTTATCAAAAAAAAATTTCATTGAATTAAAGTTAAGTTATCGTTAAATGAGAGAATCAGTCTCATCTCTGAATGTTCCTGTTACTTCCTGACTTCTCGGAGCTCGTGCACAGAAGTTTCGTGCTATAAGACCGTACTATAATTAAAAGTTAAATACTTTTGTAATCGAGTATACGTGTATTCTACAAGCTAGGTACTTGCTAACAAACAGTCGCGAAGTGTGAATTGGTGGTGGACGGTGTACCATGCTCGTGTTTACATTGTGACCAGTGGAATCGTCGGGGTTTTAGAGGTATATTATAGTATTTTTATGACTGGAAAAGTCTTGAGGTATTTTTTTACTTGACTGCGGTGCAGAAAAAGCAAGGGTTATGATTTCAGCAGCCTAAACATACATACGTGTAGGTATGTAAGTGTAATGTAAACCACTTTTGTAGCGCCTAAACTACAGATTTTAATGCATTATGGATGTATAAGAAACATTAGCCTGAGTACGAGCTTAATTTTCTATTTGCCTAGTTATTATAACTTTGTTACTTCCTTGAGGAATCTAAGATTATTACTTTGCTCTAGAACCAGATGAACTATAAATATGGAATAACGATTAACGACATGTTAAATGTAAGTTGTAACCTACCTAAGCTGTACCTAATATAGTTAGATAACAATTTGCATAATGTTGTGGAATTATAAATTCCTACATAATTTAGTCGTGCACATTTTAATGTGGGAACTTGTACCTAAGTAAACTTATCTTAAGTAAGGTATAATAGGTATCTAAAAGTAAAAAACTAAAAAGAAAATGGGGGTATACGTATATTACATAATATCTAAGGTATAGGTAAATATGCACCGTGCAGGCGTTTATATCATTTTGGGATTCTATGATTTTGGGTAGGTTTTTTAAGCTGGTATAACTAAAGCCTCCTACACAGTCATGTAGCGATTTAAAGAAGGAAAATAAACGCAGCTTCGAAAAAGTGTTTTTTAAACAGTAGTTTTTGTAACATTTACATGCCTACCAAGCCTTAAGTTTGTCTCGAATCTCGATAAATCGTTATATTACGTGTGTACCTACCCTAGTCTTTTAAGACAAGCTAATAGACCTAGAATATGCCTAGAATGGACAAGAAAATTTGTTTAAATGTTTAATAATAATAATAAAAAGTGTTAAACTATTTTTTTTAAACTAGGTACCTACAATAATAATAGTTCCAGGCGAAAATGGTTCACCAGAACATCAACATCGGTCTGGATAGCTTTGGAGGAGATCCCGTAAGTTATTAATATTTATCTACTATCTAGCTAGGTATAGTAATAATGGCTAACTTCGTTGAATTAACTACGTGTTAATCGAAAATTCATAAAATCATACCACCGTACTATTAAAAACGTGATTTAACTATGTACTAACGTAGATTTAAGATTAAAGCCATCACTAAACGCCTCTGAGTGACTGTTAGACGGACTTAATTCCCGGTTCCCACGGCCCACCCGGTTTCTTTTTCAGGTCGAGTCCTTTCTCCTGCACCAAATGTTACTTTGATCGCAGGATCTCTCATTTGAGCATGATATTATTATGACCTCACTCCTCAGTCCTCATCACATAGGAATCATGACAGCTTGAGAGCCTATTCATTATGAGTATTCTCATGTTTCGAAAGTCGAATGTCACTTCAAGCGCTGCACAGTGTTTTAGAAACGCCCAAAATCGGACATGACTAAGTTAATGCAATAGTCGATGGCGTCTTATATTTCAAATGCAAGAGTAGAACTCCCGTGTGCGCATTTTACTTCGTTTTTGAGAAAATCAATTTTGAAATTGCTCATTTTTTAACTCCTTAAAAACGAATTTATTTTATTTAAATTAATTAAGAGGGTTTGTAAACTTGCTATCTAGCTGATTAGATTAATCGTTAAGAGACGCAAATTTTGCGCTTTATTTCATTCCTACAACTCAAGTAGTTCCTGAGATTTAATTGTTTTTTAATATTTAGACTTTTTTTCTGCTTTCCTACATGATTTCCGCAATTGTTTTCCGTACTGAAAAATACTTTGGTATAGTCTTTAGACTACAACATTTTTATTTTTGCGAATCGTTTATAGTGCCAGAGATTTACGAATTTCAAATTTTTATTCGCCCCTTTAAAAATTTTAAGAGCAAAGTATCATCGAATCTTATTTGTTTTCAAATAATCAGGCAAATAATACGAAGAAACATTTTATTCTTGATTTTAATCTTCATCACCTTAGTCGTCAAAAATGCTGCCCTCCCGTGTCAAATTTATAGTGTCGTTAATATCAAAAACGAAGTAAAATGCGCACACGGGAGTTCTACTCGTGCATTTGAAATATAAGACGCCATCGACTATTGCATTAACTTAGTCATGTCCGATTTTGGGCGTTTCTAAAACACTGTGCGCTGCGCAGGCTGTCCCACGCGCAAGTTTGAGTCTACGATCGAGGCATTAAATTGGGACCCGAATGAAATTCACTTTCGATTTACCAACATCGGGGGCCCGTCAGAAAAAAATGATCACAATCAAAGTCGCGCGAGAAACTTGTGTACAATTTACTCAAACAATGCATAGCAAATGTAGTGTAGGTGTTGTGAAGGTGAATGCAGTTTTAGTCGGGAGAATGGAGTTCACTGTTGGCACGTGTATTCAAATTGTGTCGAAAACACAATTTTAGGTAGGTACCTCAGACCAAATACCTACTAGATGACGCCCGCTACTCCGTTGCAGTTGAGAAGAAATTCGTTTAACCTACGGAACCGTACATTTTTCCGGACCAAAAAGTATGAGTAGGTAGTATCCTAATATGTCCTTTTCCGAGACACAAATTAGTATCATCATACCTTTCATTACAAGCGGTTTGGCGGGTTTAGCGTGAAGAGGTAACAGGATAGGTAGGCAGACACACTTTCGTATATTTATAGCATTAAATAGCATGGATAGCATAGCAGTCTATGCTGAAATAACAGAATCATTACTAGTAACATAAACTATGACCTAAGTATGACGATGAAATTGATATAAGGACGGATACAATTTGCAATCCATATCGAAAATAATCGCTGCCGCTGCAAATTGTAATTTGTTCTACAGTTGCATTTCTTTTATAAAACATGATTGGTGTTTTGTCGGTTTTGTGAAAAAAATTAGTTAAGTATTGTAAATTAATTAGATAATAATTATTGTGAATGTTAAGATGTCCAGAAACAGTGAATATTTTGCTGTCCATACTGAGGTGAATATAAAATTCAATCAAAGTAGTAATCATAGATTAATGAAAACCATTGATTCAAGACAAAGTCAAAGAAGTAAGGTATTGCCTTATTACCTACCTCTCGCCTACCCAACATCCTGACAGGAATATTAGGTGAATGATAAAAATGGGCCACAATGATGATGATGATGTATATTCAAGGATCGGCGTGATGCTGATGAGGGCCGCAAGGGCAACGTGACTTACGGCATCGACGACACACCACCATGGTACCTCTGCATCTTCATGGCTTTGCAGGTTTGTTGACTCTACTTTATGGTTGCTATAACTCTTGGATATTTATATGCTCCTGGTAACTTTCATTTATGTCACTAAGGGCCTGTTTTACCACTTCCTGATAAAGTTCCGGATAGGCTATCCACAACTTTTTGACAGATTCTCCATACTCTATCTGTTCTGTCAAGTTAAGTGGTGGATAGCGTATCCAGCACTTATCAGGAAGTGGATAATATTATGTGGACTGACTATGCCAACTTATAAAATGCCACTTGCAATAGACACAAGAAATATCCTTCAAGTAGAAATACAGTGGCGTAGCACAAGGAAATTGATTGTCCTTTTCGTTCACGCCAAACAAGCGTATGATTTCTATTCCACTACCGTACTATATCCACATTATATTTCCATCTCTTTCCAGCACTACCTAACGATGATCGGCGCTATAGTGGCGATCCCGTTCATCCTATGTCCCGCGCTGTGCATGGAGGAGACAGACCCTGACCGCTCCAACATCATCTCCACCATGATATTCGTCACAGGTACCAGGGTAACATGGGTGGGGGAGAGGTTGATCGCTAGCTGTTGTAGGTACCTATACTTCTATGATATTCGTCACAGATAGACCAGGGAAATATTAGTGGTAGAAGATTATTACAAGCAAATCGGAGAAGGAATATTATAATTAGGTTGTTCGGAAAGCAATTTCGTTTTTTCCTGTATTTTTGCAGTTTGCACCCAACTTTACATTTAAGTAAGTAAGCCGTACAATTATATGTTTTGACTTTTGAGAGCTCAAATAGCAAGGCTTGTGTTGAAAAATTCCAATTAATTCTACGCTGTAGTTTTTGGTTGGTCCCGCTTTTAAATATGGAGAGCAATTAACAGCATTTACGACTTAATGCTACGTTTTGATGCTTGCCGAGCCACGGCAAGCCTCCACAAGCCACAAGCCTCCACAAATCTCGCTTTGCATTTGTAAGTCGTTTTCACGCTCGTGAACGCGTCAGTGTATTACGTACATGCCCTTTGATCTCTGTCCAAAAACCGACACTACTCCCGATCGTCTACAAGCGTCCGCAAGCTCACGCAAGCCAAGCCATTTCACCTGTTTTCACGCTCGGGCTTGTGGAGGCTTGCCGTGGCTCGGCAAGCATCAAAACGTAGCATTATATCTACTGTTTTACTACAGAAAGCTTTTACAGCTTGAATGGGATTCAATGCCACACCCATCGTATTCTCCAGACTGGCACCATCGGATTATTATTTGTTCCGGTCACCCCAAAATTGTTTAGACGTTAAAACCTTCACCTCGAATGAGAAAGTCAAAAAACACTTTGATCAGTTTTTTTGCCAGCAAAGACCAACAATTTTATACTAATACTACCAGAAAGATGGCAAAAGGTGTTGGACTAGAATGGCCAATATATTATTTAATTAAGTATTTATCTAGCTTTCATTTCCACAAAAAAAAAAAAACTAAATTACTTTCCGAAAAACCAATATATATTTTGATCAAGGATAAAAGAAATTGGCCCAAGTTGGCTATGTGTCAATTTAAATTATTTTGTCTTTCACCTTCGCTTGTATCTTTAATCTTTATCTCATTTCTCTGTTTATTTGCTGAAGTCTTGTTTTGATCTCATTAGTTATTAACCTACTTATTTGTAGACTTGATTGATAATGATCAATGATAACCTATACGCGTCCGTCAAGACTTTTCTAACGTACTATCAGAGAAGTTGATTCCTATGCAGATCGGCGACCTAAGTAGTTTGGTTGCGTTACGACTTACGTCAAACCCAGCCGACAGATCACAATTAACATTGAGTTGACATATTCGACCAAATAACGTTGGTCTATCAACTGCATAGAAATCAATTTCCTCGATGGTACAATATATCAGATAAGATCACAAGACTGACATAAGCATACTTATACAATATAATATTATGTATAAATAACTATAATAAGTCAGTCAATACACAGTGTGTATCTTTTTATAACTAAGGGGATTATGTGCTAAACCATGTGCTAATGTGACTATGTAAGTCGTGGCTCATCTAAACTAAATATTGATACCGAGGTTGTTGTCCTATCAAATTAGGTAAGTCTACACTCTACAAGGAAAATTTCAAAGACAACTTAGAAGATATCCATCCATTCAGATTTAAATTCTGAATTTATCTATCGAAATAAAAAGATAGCTTAAGAGTTGAGGAGAGATACTTTTAATTAAAACTACAGAGAAATCCTGAAGTATTCAGAATTTTATGGTTTGTATGTCCGAGTATATGAATAGTTCCGTAATAGTTTCTGTGAATATTTTAACACTAGAATTTAGATATTATGGTACACGAAGCGTACCATGAAATCCTGTGGGAAACTTAGATTTTACTCTTAAGGGGCCGGGTACCCTTGGAATTTCTCATACAAACGTAATTCCAAAATCATTTTCTCATACGAAAATATTTAACATGTTTGAGTTATTTTTCAGTTTAAGATAGTAATTACCTAGGTTCCTAAACAAAAATTTACTTCAAAATATTTGAACAAAAAAAAATTTTTTTTTGTTTTAAATTTTTTTTAGTAAATTTACTACTAAATATTTAAACACTAAAAAATAGAGAAAAACACTAAAAAATATATAAATAAATAGTAAATTTACTACAAAATATTTAAATACTAAAAAATATTTTTTAGAGTTTAAATATTTTGTAGTAAATTTACTATTTATTTATATATTTTTTAGTGTTTTACTCTATTTTTTAGTGTTTAAATATGTAGTAGTAAATCTACTAACAAAAATTTAAAACAAAAAAAAAAAATTTTGTTTAAATATTTTGAAGTAAATTTTTGTATAGGAACCTAGGTAATTACTATCTTAAACTGAAAAATAACTCAAACATGTTAAATATTTTCGTATGAGAAAATGATTTTGGAATTACGTTTGTATGAGAAATTCCAAGGGTACCCGGCCTCTTAATTCATGTTACCGTAACAAAATTTATTAAATTATTTTCCGTACTTTTTGATTGAAAGTCCTCAGGTGCAAAATGAAGCTTTTAAAATAATAAATAAGTACTTATAAAAGTAATTTAACCTTTGTGGAGGTGCTGGGATTTGAACCCAGGACTTTCAGCATGCGAAGCAGACACTCTACCACTGAGTTACACCCCCGATGAGTTTTTGTGAGGTATTTTCGAATAACTACATTTAGATCTTTAGTATCTTCGGTACGTATTTTACATTGAACGTTACTTTCACCAGTTTCACCATGAGTTTCACCAAATACCACACTTCATTCGCAGTTATCGTATATTATAATATCGTATCTTTCGATGACGTATGCGTAATTCTAATTGATGGACTTTAATCAGGGAATGAGAAATGAGAATGATCCTTATTAAGTTTGTTTTTAAAGTTCCTGTCAGAAGTAGTGTCGCGAGACGACTCAGACTCGCACACATAAAATTTAAGCATCATGATTTGTGCAGTGCTTGAGACAACGACAACGACAGTTTTGATTTGGAATAGGAATGTAGAGAAAATTAAGAGTATCCACTCTACATTTATTTATTGCGCATTTAGGTGTCTACAGATTTTCGCATTTTATTGACTTGGTCATCAAAGACAGTCGTTATTTCCAGGTCTAATAACCTGGCTGCAAGCGACTTTCGGCTGTCGGTTGCCCATAGTCCAGGGCGGCACCATCTCCTTCCTGGTACCAACGCTCGCCATCCTGGGGCTGCCGGAGTGGCGCTGCCCCAGTCATGATGCCCTGGTAGCCATGAGCGCGGAGGAGCGGCGCGCAGTGTGGACGAGCAGGATGTGCGAGCTGTCAGGCGCCATAGCTGTCTCGGCGCTGTTCCAGATGTTCGGAGGTGAGTTCTGCACGAGCCATGAGCGCGGAGGAGCGGCGCGCAGTGTGGACGAGCAGGATGTGCGAGCTGTCGGGAGCCATAGCGGTCTCGGCGCTGTTCCATGTTCGTAGGTGAGTGCTGGCACAGTTATGATGCTCTGGTAGCCATGAGCGTGGAGGAGCGGCGCGCAGTGTGGACGAGGAGGATGTGCGAGCTGTCGGGACTCGGGCGCCATAGCGGTCGCGGCGCTGTTCCAGATGTTCGGACTTCGGAGGTGGGTGCTGCAGGAGTCATGATGTCCTGGTAGCCATGAGCGCGGAGGAGCGGCGCGCAGTGTGGACGAGGAGGATGTGCGATCTGTCGGGACTCGGGCGCCATAGCGGTCGCGGCGCTGTTCCAGATGTTCGGACTTCGGAGGTGGGTGCTGCAGGAGTCATGATGTCCTGGTAGCCATGAGCGGTGGTGAAAATAATCCTGTTTAAATAAATACAACAGACTTCAACGTGACTTCAACAGACTTACCAAAGCAGCAGTATTTGATTGCTTGCAGCAGGTTCCAGACTCCAGTATCACTGATTGACAA
The DNA here is from genome assembly GCA_963422495.1 of Polyommatus iphigenia. Lineage (NCBI taxonomy): Eukaryota > Metazoa > Arthropoda > Insecta > Lepidoptera > Lycaenidae > Polyommatus > Polyommatus iphigenia. Next base: position 12,536,246 of record OY730181.1, on the reverse strand, counting down.
CGCTAGTTCGGCTCTGTATCAATATTATATGTCCAATATCCATAAAGTCTAATGTCAATATTATGTCCATGAATAAAATTAAATAAAATATCCACTAGTTAGCGCTCTGCACTCCTTTAACTTTTATCAGCATAACTCAACTGTCACTAACACCAATACAAATTTCACTTGTAGTTCTACCTTCTCATCAAGCGATATCACCCCAATCCAACCACTTTCCAGGCTACTTCGGCCTCATCGGCTCTATGCTGCGGTTCGTGACGCCGCTGACGATAGCACCGACGGTCGCGCTGGTGGGGCTCACGCTGTTCGACCACGCCGCCCACGCCGCCGCCCAGCAGTGGGGCATTGCCGCTGGGTGAGTGATCACTTGATTCATGTTTATATTTTTAAGCTATTGCATAACTTTTATCGCGAGCTTTGAGCGCGGCGACCGAATCAAGAAATTCCGTAACGAAAAAACCTAACACCCCCACTCCGACCGCTGTGCCCAATGAGTTTCTAAAATACTAGAGTGGCAACGTCTTACAAACGATTCTCAGAAATGCGTAACCACTTGATAGCCCAAAAGACAATGTCACTTCATAATGTTATTATGTCATTATGTATGGCAGATATGCCTGCAGGCATCTTCAAAGTGGTGACGCGTTGCTGTCGTAAACTGCCAATCTACTTACGTTAGTAACATACAATATCATTGGCTGTGCCGGTCAGTGCGAAGTTAATAAAATGACAAATGTCTTTCACGCACATTGTACAGTCAAGGAAATTAATGCTTGGCAATGAGTTCTTTTTTCAAATTGTACACTTAATTGTTTTAACGCGCTAATTTCAGGAACTCTACATAGTGCATTTAATAAGGAGGCTCTACTAGGCCATAATGTAATTCACACTGCAACGACAGACTAGCGAATCAATAGAAAATGGTGTAATATTGGGATAGTTATCTATGCTTGTTATTATACATGTATTATACTAACGCAGACAAAGTCGTGGGCAACAGCTACTCTAGAATATAGTATTAAGAGCCTACTGTCAAAACGCTAGCTCCGCCTACACACAACTCTTTCCTCCAATCGTGATATAATAATTCCATGAATCGTGCTCCCGGGCAATGTGCTTTACACTGCAGCTAATAGTGAACAATATAGCGTAACAATGGTTCCCGCATTATAGCACGAAAGTAAAGGTCGTAAGTCCTAAATATGTTTTTGATGATTACTTAAAAATTAAATACAATACTAGTATTTCCTTTAGCTATTATTTTATAAAGAGTGTGATTGTAGTAGTGCAAGTTATTTAATGATAGTAACTCAATAAGTGTAGCAGATATTTGTTGAAATGCCCAAAAAGATTCATAATTTCGAAAAATAAAACTATCGAGTCAAAATAAGTGAATCGTGTTTTCCGTTAGCTAAATATCAGATAAATATACAATGATTAAATAAATCTCAATTTCATTTGAGTCAATCGTCTTCCAGGATCGAAATACTTATTAGAAAACACAGCAAAATTGCACAGCCCGCTCTTAATTAATATGAGTGGTAGCAACTAGTGCGAGGTAGTATGTGCCCTTAATTAGTAAACTACCCGGACTCTACGTTCGTATCATAGTCCGAACAAGCAACCAATAAGTCCAGTAATTATCTTGACATTGGCAGTGGCAATATTTCTTATGACTTATTAAAATATTTTAAACCATGAAAGAACCTTTCCTCTTTTAGGTGAACTTAATTCTCTATAAACTCTATAGCACTGAACCTACGCACTGACATTTAAACTCTAACTTTTATCATAATGTTTACTTTGTGAATTTTAATGCTTACTTATAAAGTTAGTAATATAATTAAGCAAAATCATAATCGCCCACTCGCTTTTCTAATTAAGTACAACTTTTAACTGACTCTGTTGAAGTGGAGTGGATGAAAAAATGTAATGTTTAAGATAACATTGCAATCATAAAAGAAATTCGCATTTCGAGGGCAACATCTACCTATACTGTACTCGGCGAAACATGGCGGTAGCGATCATTGACTTCCTGTCAAAATCTTGACATTTTCTATACAAAGCCGCAATTGACAAAATCTGACACTTCATTGTCAATCGCGGTTTATATAGAAAATGACAACTTTTTGACAGGGAGTCAATAACCGCTACCGCCATGTTTCGCCGAGTACAGTTTAGTAGTTGATTTAAAAATATATAGCGACATTTTATTCATTCACTATAAGTTTTAACTTCAACGTAAAGTACGCAACTAGGTACTAGAGCAGAGAGTTTGGATGAGAACATTAATAGTTAAGTATAAATTATTAATTACTACATGATGCCCGCAACTCCGTTGCGCCAAAGAGGTATACATCGACAGACAGACGCATTTATAATATTAGTATGGATTATTATAGAGTACATTATACATCAGGAGCATAAGGTTCTTCTATCGCTTTCAAATGTACGGTTCGCGTGTCAGAAACTCCGTACACGTAACATCTAGTATTCTAGTTATTTATATCACAGGACCTAAAGCAACTTCACAATTATGGAGTTTTGAGATGTGAGTTGTTACTACAGAGTACAGAGTACGAAGTTACACAACTCAGGTCACAACTGACAAACTAGCCCAAGTTAAGGTAGAGACTGAGGTAGAGTCACTAAAGAGAATAAACTAAAAAGTCAGAGAACTTCTGAATCATAATATTGACTCTCCGAAAGAGAAAGGGGTAATGAACAATGATAAATTGATCATTAAGAGCATACGCTAAAACTGTTTTTTCATACAAACGTATTCCCCAATTTACTCCTTGGACAATGCGTCTAGACAAATGATTATTTTATGCAATATTGGGATATGTTAAAACTATGCCTCTACGTTCGATTTTTTTTAATTTACTAAAATATAAAAAAAAATATGACCATTCGAAAATCGCCAAAAACGAATGCCGCGTACCCCGCCAATCAACCGACCATAATATAAATTTGAAAGATGCTTACGATAAAATAAAAACGTAGAGGCATAGACTCATTCTTCCTGAAGATATTTTAAAAAATAATAATCCCACCAAAACATGAAATGTAAAAGGAGCCAAGCAAAATATTGCATAGCTATTCAATACTTCTGTCGTAAAAAGTTATCAGATCACATTCAAGCCAAGCCTTCAACTTATTTTGTAATTTAAATCAACATTCAGTAAATGTATCAATAGATTTCTTTATTTTATTATTATTATAGTGGCTTGGCAATGAGCACTAGAGAAATAATCAGCTACTAATTGGATTTATATGGGTACCATCGGCCACATGCGTCGTTACATACTAAAACACTTTACGCTTGCGGTCTGCGTAAGTATGAACTCCTCCCAATTTGCAGTTTTTTATTTGTTTATATTGTGCTCATTGCCAAGCCACTATAATAATAATAAAATAAAGAAATCTATTGATACATTTACTGAATGTTGATTTAAATTACAAAATAAGTTGAAGGCTTGGCTTGAATGTGATCTGATAACTTTTTACGACAGAATTATTGAATAGCTATGCAATATTTTGCTTGGCCCCTTTTACATTTCATGTTTTGGTGGGATTTCATTTCTTTTTTGAAGGTTTTTTCTTTTCTTTTCAGGTCACTTTATAACCTTTCTGTACTTATGCCGTGCCCCCAGAGCTTAGCACCCATTCCCTATCTCCTTTATATTTTTTCTTTGAGGCTTCGTTAGTTCTATAAGTGCACAACGTAACGTAAATACTTCTTAGTTCTGAGTCGATTATTATATTCATGTTATATAATGGACTCTTAAGCTAATACTAGAAGATGGTCATTTTTAGCATTACCGTTGAACACAATATAGCAGCACTGTTATAACTAGGGCCCGGATTTATATGTAAATACATATTTTTATTTTACGCAATTTCCGGCCTAGAATGTGTTTTTTACACGAATTATCATGCTTAGACTGTGAAAAACCAAGTTTTATTTTCCATATTTTTCCATATTTTAGGGTTTTACAAAGATAAGTCCATATTTTGCAAGAAAATGTCACAATCGTCCATATTTTCACAAAAATACAAAAAAAAAATACGTTCCCGCCACCATGCGGCTGCGTATTTCGTTCGTCTCGCGTTTTATCGTCGTATTCTGTTTTGAAAGAAGATTATTGAAGAAATATAGAAAATAAAGTTTCAGATGCTGAAGGTCCTGTTACTGACAAGGCTAAATAAAAACTGAAGTAAAAAAAAAATATCGTGAATTGTGAGTTGTAGTTGCAGGGATCATTTAGCCAGTATTAAGCGAACCCAAGACGACCTTTTTTTTTAATGAAATAATAGGGCAAACGAGCAAAACGGGTCACCTGATGGAAAGCAACTTCCGTCGCCCATGGACACTCACAGCATCAGAAGAGCTGCAGGTGCATTGCCGGCCTTTTAAGAGGGAATAGGGGAGGGTAGGGAAGGGAAAAGGGTAGGGGATTGCGCCTCCGGTAAAGTCACTCACTCGGCGAAACACAGCGCAAGCGCTGTTTCACGCCGATTTTCTGTGAGCCCGTGGTATTTCTCCGGTTGAGCCGGCCCATTCGTGCCGAAGCATGGCTCTCCCACGTCAAATCATGCAGCAAGACGTGCGTTACGTGCTGTCATGCTTACAATATGATCGGCATGTCATGCAAGTTGCACAATTAATACTGTCACGTATGTTTATTCCCAAACCAACTATGCATAAGCAAAGCCAGTATAGCATATTTCTGGCCTACCAAATATGCAGAGGCAAAGCCAGCATAGCATATTTCTGGCCTCTATCTCTTTGTTAATTGTCACGAGTGACTCTTTTCTTACCTACGCTAAAACAACGTTTAATTATTGTAATTTTATACTCCATATTTTTTCCATATTTCTATTTTATACTCCATATTTTTCCATGTTTTCGATTTTTTAGTCCATATTTTATGTACATATTTTGGATTTTTTAATACATATTTTTCCGGGCCCTAGTTATAACTGTCTCGACGTTCCTCGCAGGAAAAGAACACACCTTATTTCATGTGATAACTTATAACTCCCATATTATGTCGAGCAAGTATAAAGGAGTGTATATCTCAGTACTGATTAGTAATTACATTTATATTTTGCATTTAATTATTGTTTCATTATTAACGTTGTTAATATTATTTTTTATTTAATTAATACCATTTCATTAAGTACATAACTAACTTAAAGCCTTTTGTACGTCAAACAAATATTATGCAGTCGAAACTCATTCTGTTCTTGCAAAGTTACAAACATAATTTTTATTTTATTTAATTAAGTATAATAATAATAATATTATATTATTTTTCAAAATCAGTTTTTAGGTTTCCCTGCCCAAATGATGAAAACGGGACCCTATTATTAATAATAAGTCTTCGCTGTCTGCCCATCATCCATCCATATGTCACCACTCACCAGGCTGGATCTCGATAACCGCAATAGCTAGGTAGTTGCGATTTTCACAAATTAAGGAATTTGGTGTTATTATAAAAGCTAATAGTCCAATCAAAATAAAATAAATTCTTAATGGCCTCATACAACAAACACGATTTTTTCCCTTTTTTTGCTCTATATCCATAATGGTAACACTAAGGTTTTTGAAAATTTCAGAAAACGCTCAATTATATGTTAACTTAAATAAATAATAATAAAAATCAAATAAACTTATTGTTTTAGGGGGGCTCCCTTACAAATTTACGGTACGGAACCCTATGTACGCCAGTCCGACTCGCACTTGGCCAGTTTCATAATTTTTCCTTTCATTGTGAATAAAGACCTATCCGGGTACCAAATTTCAAGGTTCTAAGTCTGCTAGAAGTACCTTAGAATTTTGATGATCTGTCAGTCAGTGAGTGACAAAATGTAGTATCTTTGACCATCCGTAACTACTAAACTATTTATCGAAACTTCATGTAATTTGGAGGTTAAGCTAGTTTTAATACTTGCTCCTAGTGACCGAAATTCTAAATGCCTAGCTTTGTTAACATCGAAGATAAAGGGGGTGTGAAATAGCCGCGAACCGCTTCGAGAAAAATATGGTACGGCCGTGCCTTTACTAAAAAGCTTGGCTGGGGCACTGCCGTGCCCCCAGATTATCTATTTTGAAGGAGGAATCAGAGGAATACGTAACCTCGATTAACTGTATCTGTCTCTATTAAAATACACGTGCCGGCGCAGGGTGAAGCGTGATGGCAATAGTTAATTTGTGTAAATTCTACTGTACCCGCGTTCCCTCAATGAATTACTTATAATTGGCAATTTCTAAAGTTGAAAATTGATGAACTGATAATTGGGGAGTTTCAAAAAAATACTACAACAGACAAAAATCGGCCAAAAATAATAACTTTCACATAAGGCGGTTTTACGATTTTAGTTATAATAGTATATTACTAAATTTATTAAATATCATATTTTTTTGTGACCAATAGACTATTTACTAGTAAAAAATTCAAAAATATGTGAGTTAGTACCAAATTTGTGTCCGTTTTGTTACCATAATCAAGTTGAATAGAAATAATAAACTATAATATATTTTGAGACTCTTACGTATTTATTGAAATAATACAATTCTTTTACGTTATTTACATAAAAAATTAAAACACTGCACATTTTAAAACAGATTAGAAAATCCAATTTTTATTTCGGGTTCCAAAACTACATCCATTTTTTATAGTACTTTCTCAAAAATTGAGCTGTTTAAAATCTGAATGCTATTAAAAACGCTTAATATTAATTGTTTTAGCTAAGACAGGAGACATATCTCATAAGATAGAAATTTACGTCAAAATCTTAAAAATACCTTAAATAAATTCAGGGACAGTAACAAAACCGACAGTAACAAAATTTTAAGGCATAGTGTACAAGACTTAGAATTCAATATTATATTAAAATTAGCAATTATTTTTTCTTAACTCCACTTGTCTATTCTAGCTTCTGCCTCAGCTGGATTCAGTTCCGATATGTTTTTCTTTTTTTATTTAATCTTCGTAAAATTTTCCTTAATTTACTCTGGATTTTAATTTTTTAACCTCTCCCTATACCTATTTGTAAAACAAAAATTTTAAACAAACTATCAGCTATCTTTAACTTTACAAAAATTGTATTTAATTGAAACTTCTTAGATAATTTATCACCATGCAAATCCACAGTGTATGACTAGCTTTGTGCTTTCGGTTTTGTTACTTTGCCGGTCCGTCTATATGTTACCCTGTAAGCAGTAACAAAACCGAAGTAACATTATGCGTCTACCTTACACTTAAAGACATGTAAAACTTTTTCTGTTTTACGCTGAATCAAACTACACACACTTACTTTTAGTTCAAAAACTATTATGTAATCTTTACAAACTATTAAGTTACAAGTAAAGATAGTAAAATGTGCTAGGGTTCGAGGATTCGGAGAGAAAGACCTGGTGACTCTCTGGAAGACTTTATTTACTGACACTAGCTCACACAAATCACTAAGTCCAAACACTAAGCACTAGATCCAAATCACTGAGCACTATCACTGTCCTAGGTCCTAGCCGAGTCGTAGGTTCACTATCACAATCACTCACTATTGATCACTTGTTTTCACTTCGAAGTCGCCTCGAAGATCGCTCAGATAAAACTGAATTCCGGGCCGTCCACCTGCGCCTATTTATATGGGCGACTCGAATTCTAGAAAGTTCCTTACTCGATTCACGTAAACAAGTAAACACGTAAACAAGTAAACAACGGTCGGAACTTTCTAGGAGATTCGAGCATGTACCAACTAGCGCCATCTAGTTTCGAGTAGGGGATTTATGTGTAGTGTGTCCCCTAGTTTTGCCGGTTCGACGCTAGATGGCTCTGTGTGTCCGTATCCGTAACACTACTCCCCTCTTAGAGATGCTCGTCCCGAGCATCATTATTACTGCCATGGTAATGCGCCAGACGGTCTATGTGTACCACTTTGAATGTCCCTCTTGGTTGCTTTTGAATCCTGTAAGTCACATCATTCAATCGGGTAACCACTTTGTATGGGCCGTCCCACTTGGTCTGCAACTTTGGAGATTTCCCTTTTCGCCGAGTTGGGTTATGCAACCACACCAGTGACCCTTCTTCGAAGCCGCTCGTGTTCGATTTCCGGTCGTATCTGGTCTTCATGTTCTCACTTGACTGCAACCCATTTTCCCGAACCATGGCGTGTATATAGCGCATCTTTTCCCTTAAATCGCAGACATAGTCTTGTATGGTCTTCGGTTCCTCCGGTGACCCTCCTGTCAAGAGGTCTACTGGTACTCGCAGTTCTCTACCGTAATTGACATACGCCGGGGTAGCTTTTATGCTCTCATGCTCGGCGGTACGGTACGACAGAAGGAAGAGCGGTATATACCTGTCCCAATCCTTTTGTTTGTCATCTACCAGTTTCGCCAAATGCCTCTCAAGGGTCTGGTTAAATCTCTCAACCATTCCATCAGACTGTGGATGGTACGCGGTGGTCCTCGTTTTATGCATTCCCAAAATTCTGCACACTTCCTGGAAGACCTGCGATTCGAAATTCCTGCCCTGATCGGAATGGATTTCTAGAGGCACACCAAAGCGTGATATCACTTCTTCGACTAGCTTAGAAGCAACTGTTGTAGCTTCCTGGTTTGGTATGGCGAACACTTCGGGCCATTTGGTGAAGTAATCCATGACCACCATAAAATACTTGTTTCCCGATTCCGTTACAGGAAATGGCCCAGCTACGTCAACTGCAATTCGTTCCCACGGTGCGCCAACGTTATACAAGCGCAGGTTCCCACGGCTCCTTGTTTGTGGTCCCTTCACTGCAGCGCAAGTAGTACATTTGCGGCACCAATCCTGCACATCAGCTCGACAATGCAACCAGTAGAATCGTTCTCGCACTTTTGTTAACGTCCTCTTGACACCTAGATGACCTCCTGATACGCCATCGTGTATTTCACGGAGAACATCTGGTACTCTCGTCCTTGGGACAACTATCTGAAGATGGAACTCTCTGCCGTTAGTCTTCTCCCATTTCCGGTAAAGTATTCCATTTTGAAGTATCAGACTGTCCCATTGCGCCCAGTACGCCTTAGTGACAGCGCCAGTGGGTGCAACTTCACTCCAGATTGGTTTTACGTCACCGCGTTTCTTCCATGTGATGATATGCCGAAGGTCGTCATCTCTTTCTTGAGCCTCTCTCATAGCATCATTCTCCCAGAGACCCAAGGGACTTGTTCTGGTTAACTTTAATGTCATTTCATTAGATTCCTGCTTAACACAGTGTTTGCAGTCCTCTGAACACGGCCTTCGTGAAAGTGCGTCGGCATTCCCATGCGCCTTTCCGCTGCGGTGTTCCGTCTTGAAGTCATACTCCTGTAGTTGTTCAATCCATCGAGCTACTTGGCCTTCTGGGTTCTTGAATTGCAGTAGCCACTTCAAGGCTGCGTGATCAGTTCGCAGTAAAAACTGTCTGCCGATGAGATATTTGCTGAAATGTTGTAGCGTCTTTACAACAGCCAAGAGTTCTCTTCTTGTCACACAGTAGTTTCTCTCTGGCTTAGATAAAGATTTGCTGAAATATGCAATTACAACTTCTCTTTCACCCTGTTTTTGAGATAACACCCCTCCAATGGCCGTGTTGCTTGCGTCCGTGTCGACTATAAACTGACTTGCAGGTTGTGGATACCCCAGGATTGGTGTTTCACACAGATGTTTCTTCAGTTTCTGAAAAGAATCTTCAGAAGTCTCGTCCCAAATAAACTGTCGTTTATCCTCTGTCAGCCGATGTAATGGCTTGGCTATCTCCGAGAATCCCTTAACAAAACGCCTGTAGTAGGAGCATAGGCCGAGAAATGCCCGCACTTCGGTTTTGTTCTTAGGGGTTGGCCAATTTTGAACTGCTTCCAGTTTCTCCGGGTCCGTCTGGATTCCATCACTGGAGATGACATGGCCGAGATAATTGACCTTACTCCTGAATAAACGACATTTTTTTGGATTCAACTTTAATTTGGCCCCTCTATTTTGGCGAAAACACGTTCTAAGTTTCGCAAATGGTCCTCGAAGTCGCGGCCAACAATGATGACGTCGTCCAAGTAGACTAAGCAAGCCTCTCCAACTAAGCCTGCCAGTACACACTCCATGAGTCGCTCAAATGTGGCAGGTGCGTTGCACAATCCAAAGGGCATGACGTTAAACTGCCATAAACCTTTACCGGTGGAGAAAGCTGTCTTTTGGGTGAATTTCCACCTGCCAGTATCCAGATTTCAGGTCCAGGGTCGAGAACCATTTCATGCCACTCAAGGTATCCAGAGTGTCGTCAATTCGAGGTAATGGATAGCTGTCCTTCTTAGTGACATCATTGAGACGCCTGTAGTCCACACAAAATCTTGTGCTGCCATCTTTCTTCTTCACTAACACAACAGGTGAGCACCACGGACTTGCAGACGGTTCAATAATCTTATGCCTTCTCATGTCCTCCAAAAGGCTTTCAACTTCTTTTTCCTTTGCAATGGGTATCCATCTTGCTCGTTGACGAATTGGGTTCTCGCTTCCGGTATCTATCCTGTGCTGAACCATCGACGTTCTTCCAAGGTCGCCTTCCTGACTGGAGAAGATATTCGCGTGGCGTTGTAAAAACTTCTTAGCTTTCATGCTCTGCGAATAAGTCAGATTACGCTTGCAGTCATCGAGTAGCTCAGTCACTATTCCATAGTTGCTGCTGTTGGCTGAGTCTGAGCCTGTGATCGAACTACACTTTCTCATCCAGACAACTTCCTCGCACTTTCCAATGACGTCACCTTTGTTCAAGCAGATCTCGCGATCACCAAGATTCAAAACCTTGACCACAGCGTTACTGCTTCCACTAACAAGGGTTCTCGCCGTCATCAATTTTTGCGCTGATGTCTTGGTAGGTGTGTCTTCGATCAACACACATCTGTTTGACTTCTTCTTTCCAGCTGGCGGTAGTTTCACCAGCACTCTAGCTTCCGCTCGTCCAGTTATAATGACTTCCTTTACACATGCGACTTTCCCGCAGGCGCCTCCAAGGATGAAAATTTCTTCTTCGCCACACTTGAAAACTCCGTCAGCGACATTAATTCCGCAGTTATGCTTCTTCATGAAATCCAAACCCAAGATGCAATCATCCACAATCTCAGCCACGATAACGTCATGAGGGTAAGAGGACCCCCCTACATTCATCATAACTGACATTTCTCCCAGGACGGGTATTGGCTGACCGGAGGCAGTAAGAAGCCGACAGTTAATTCTCCTCCTGTGCCTCCTTGCGGCTTTTACCAAATTTGGGTTCACTATTGTTCTAGAGGCTCCTGTGTCTAGAATCATTCTGCAATCCGTCCCGTTAATAGTCCCCTGGATCACAAGACTATTCCCGCTGCTTGCTTGGGAAACAACAGTTATTGGGGCTTCCTCCGCGTCAGCCAGCACTCGCCCCTTAGTCCTGGCTTTTATTCGTTTCCCTGCTCCCGGGCGGGGGGATGAAGCCCCTTGCTTCATCAGCTCCTCCATTTGTTCCTCGAGCCTTTTCATTCTTGCCATCTGAGTCTCCTTCTGCGGGCAGTTGAGCTGAAGATGGCCCCTCTCACCGCACTTGTAGCACATGGCTCCAAAACTTCTCTTCGTGGGAGCCTTGACCTCCTTAACATCCTCAGAGACCTCATGGATCTTATGGGTCTGTCGTATGTCACGGCGAACAACCTCGACCTCCAAAGCATGCGCCAATGCTTCCTTTAGCGAGGTGTGGTGACGTAGCCTCACTGCAGCTCTGACCTCGAGGTCCCTGATTCCGTCGACAAATGCTTGCACAATATTCGTGTCGATCATCTTGGAATCGGCTCCTGGGTGTGCCTTCTTGACAAGTTTTTCAATTTCCAACGCCCATTGCTGTAGTCCCTCTCCTGAGCGTTGGACTCTGTCACGACGTTGAGCACGGAACACGTGCTCCAGGTGTCGCTCCCCGTATCTGGATTCAAGGGCCTCCATCAGGTCTTGGAACCCCTTCCCTGTATGTGCTTCTAGGACCGACAAAGCTTGCCCTCTGAGCGCAACAGTGAGAGCGGTCAGGCATTGTTCGTCAGTCCATCCGTTGGCAGAAGCAACCGTCTGGAATTGCTGACGATAAGCGTTCCAAGAAGTAGTACCGTCGTATGGTGGCGCTTTAACTCTTGGTCCTTGTACCACTTGCACCACTCCGGTAGTTCCACTAGACACCGCCACTCCTGTGGTTTCCAGGCGCACTACTTTCTTCTGAAGTTCAGTAAGGCCGGTTTTCACATTTTCCACATCCAATCCTAACCCGGTAACTCGTTCTTCCATTATGTCGACATCTTTCCGAAGCTTAGTCACAGTGTCACTAACATCCTTTATGGCCAGAAGCGCTTTCTCTTGGAGGTCCTTTTGTTGCTCTTGTGACTCTTGCAAAGCGCCGAGCTTGCGGTCTTGTGACTCTTGCAAAGCCTGAATTAACTCAATTATGCTTCCCAATTGAGGAGCCATTTGAGGGGCCGTAGAAACTACGGGCGTGGCAGGATGGATGGAGCTAGTCGACGGGGCCTGAGCAGGCGGGGCCCAGTGGGCGGGGCCAGTGGGCGTGGCCTGAGTGGGCGTGGCCTGGTGGGCGGAGTCAGTGGGCGTGGCCATGTCCAGAGTGGGAGGGGCCTGGGGGGCGTGGTCAGTGGGCGGGTCCTGGTCCCCAGTGGGTGTGGCCTCCGCAGCCCCACCTCCAACTCCTCTCTCGAAGTCAATGGCAGCAGCTCGCTGCGCCTTTGTCCTGACACTCCCCTTGAAGTCCTCTCTCGGAGTCAATGGCATCTCCAAATCCCACTTCTGACACCAGTTGTTACGTGCTAGGGTTCGAGGATTCGGAGAGAAAGACCTGGTGACTCTCTGGAAGACTTTATTTACTGACACTAGCTCACACAAATCACTAAGTCCAAACACTAAGCACTAGATCCAAATCACTGAGCACTATCACTGTCCTAGGTCCTAGCCGAGTCGTAGGTTCACTATCACAATCACTCACTATTGATCACTTGTTTTCACTTCGAAGTCGCCTCGAAGATCGCTCAGATAAAACTGAATTCCGGGCCGTCCACCTGCGCCTATTTATATGGGCGACTCGAATTCTAGAAAGTTCCTTACTCGATTCACGTAAACAAGTAAACACGTAAACAAGTAAACAACGGTCGGAACTTTCTAGGAGATTCGAGCATGTACCAACTAGCGCCATCTAGTTTCGAGTAGGGGATTTATGTGTAGTGTGTCCCCTAGTTTTGCCGGTTCGACGCTAGATGGCTCTGTGTGTCCGTATCCGTAACAGTATCAAACAGTCGTAACAAACCTGACTATCAATTTTGGTCCATTCCAACTGATTACACATTTCTTTGCACCACCGAAAAAATTACTCAGCCAAGCCATATTAAAATGGCCCATCGTACTGAATATTAGTTTCGCCATAAACAGAACACAAAAAATATATTTTAGTAGAATGTTATCATGAAAAAATTATGGTAACAAAACTGGAATGTCCGGAAATAGCATATTCCGGGGACAACAGATAACTGCAAATTTAAATGGAATAAAGTAGTCTTACGCTTTAAATTGAGCATTAAAAGTAAAGAACATGGTTCATTTAACCAAAAAAACAATTGAATGTGTCAAGTATTTCCATAAAATTTTAATTTAATTCAGTCCGAAGTTTTAAATTGTTACTGGGGACACTGGAAAAAGAGGGGCTTGATAAATTATATCACCATAATTTCTCTTTTCTTTCTATTTGAATTAAGTTTTTAATTATGCAAAATAAAGTGCAAATAGACACTTTTTCAGTTACTTTATAAATAAATACCAATAATGGTCAAAGTTTTTAATAAAATAAATATTAAAATGAAGGACATGCCAAAATGGCTGTTGTATTATTTTTTTGAAACTCCCCAATTGATATGTTAGGTTTTTTGTCGTTTTTAGGGTTCCGTACCCAAAGGGTAAAAACGGGACCCTATTACTTAGACTTCGTTGTCTGTCCGTCTGTCCGTCTGTCCGTCTGTCCGTCTGTCTGTCACCAGGCTGTAACTCGAGAACGGTAATAGCTAGAGAGTTGAAATTTTCACAGAATGTGTATATCTGTTGCCGCTATAACAACAAAAACAAAATAAAATTAATATTTAAGGGGGGCTCCCATACAACAAACGTAATTTTTTTTGGCCTTTTTTGCTCTATATCAATAATGGCAACAGGTAGGTACTTGACTTTTTCACAAAATCCTTAGTTATATGTGTACTTTAATATTTAATAATAATATTAAAATAAAATAAAAAATTAAGAGGGGCTCCCATACAAAAAACACAATTTTTGGCCTAATTTTGCTCTATAATGCCCGGGACACACGAGGCTAGTTTTTCAAGCTAGGATAGCAAGCTAGTTTTTTACCAAACTGTCCTGGCTTGCTGACCTAGCTTGGTGCATGCTAGTTCTGTTTTACAAATGAAGATAGTTTTGTCTACACGAAGCCAGAAGTACTAGCTTGCTAGCTTACAAACACTAGCTTGCTATCCTTGCTTGAAAAACTAGCCTCGTGTGTCCCGGGCATAATGGTACGGAACCCTTCGTGCGCGAGTCCGACTCGCACTTGGCCGATTTTTATGTTTTGACGTTAGCCAAACAATTAGAGTGATAATGACTAAAACATGAACTCCTGTTCAAAAGACAAAAGCCTCATAAGCTTCAGAATTCATAACATAGTTGAATTGCGATAGATTGTTTCTATCTAGGTAAAGTATTATATAATAGTGATGAATCATCTTCAAAGATATTAGAAACTTGTCTATAGAGTACAGACTATATATTACCTAATATAAACTTATAATGGAGGATATTGAAATATGACGTAGAGCCACTTCACAGATCTATTTTACCTCAGAGTTCCTTGAAAATGATACTTATGTCTTTGGTATAAGAATCATTTTGGATGCAAAATATCTGACGGTAGCTCGGAGCTGTAATATCTGGGCCGTTGCTAGGCAACGAGCGCCGCGCAACAAGTGGTATTGATCATATCTGCATCGGGTGCAATGCGAATACCAAGACTAGTGAAGCTAACTTAACAACGCCGGCTGAGCTGTACATTGCGTAGTGGCTAGGAGAATGCAGTTTACATGCAAATATGTAACCAGCAGTGTATAGTGTAAACAGGGAAAATATAGCGCGTTGAGTTTTATTAGCTATTTAATATTACAGGCGTATGAACTCTGAAATGTACTTTGTTTGTTTGCTATCCTATAATGCTCTGAAAATAAATCCTGCACCGTAGATAATATCGTTATATCCAGATTTTGCAATAATGTGAATTGATGTTGAATGCTTTACCTTATTTGGTTTCGATTGTATATTTATTAAATAACTGATTAAGTGCCACATATTTTATTTAATATCTAGTAACAACACAAAAATGCACGCTTTCTCGAGGATATCTTGCTCGTTTTTCTTCTTCAAAAACTTCAGCAATGTTTTTCCATAGTATGTAGAAACATACTCATGGAACATAGATATATGTACTATGATACGTCTTGCAGCGGTTGTCGAGAAACCATATTATATCCATACATCCATACTAATATTATAAATGCGAAAGTGTGTCTGTCTGTCTGTCTTTCTGTTACCTCTTCATGCTCAAACCGCTGAAACCCATTTTGCTGAAATTTGGCATAGAGATACTTTGCGTCCCGGAAAAGGACATAGGATACTTTTTATTCCGGAAAATTGTACGGTTCCAGGCATCATCAGCTAGTGACTAGTCCATAAAAATATACAAGATATTGGTCTCGTTTATAACAGAGTATTATTATTTCACAGAACATTCACCCTGCTGACAATATTCTCCCAGTGCATGACCGAGGTGAAGATCCCGACCCTGGTGTGGAGGCGACAGTCTGGGATCACAATCAACTGGTTTCCATTGTTTAAGCTGTTCCCGGTAAGTTACCACCACCAGTGGAAAGTAGGTACCTTAGTGCCGTTTACAGAATCATCTTACCGAGTTTAGACAGTATGGGCGAAGGCAAACGAACGGAATTTGTGAGTTGTGAGTAGCAGAATTTCGGCTGCCAGAAATTCTGCTGCATTCAGTTTCATAGAAAATTCCTACTTCTCACGAGCGTAATTTTGCGAGTCATGATTTGTATGAAAACATATTTACGCGACCGAAATTCTGCGACTCGCGACTCACAAAATTACGCTCATTCGGCCCTACCCTATAGCTCTTTAGTTTCGAAGAAAAGTGGCTGTGACTGACGGATAGTCAGACATAATGAATCTGTAAGGGTTCCATTTTTTGCCATTTGGCTATGGAACCCTAATGGAATGATCTTTTACATCGTTTATTTATAAACACTCCTGCGTAGAAAGGTAACCTGCGAACCAGCCACCGTCAACAAAACTGATGTGAAAAGCTAAGGGCCTGTTTCACCACTTCCTGATAAGTGCCGAATAGGTTATACACTACTTAACTTTACAGATAAAGTATAGAGAATCTGTCAAAAAACTTGTGAATAGCCTATTCGGCACTTTATCAGAAAGTGGTGAGTCAGGCCATCTCATTATATTGTAAGGTGCTGTTAACCATCGCTATCATGTGGGCGGTTTGCGGTATACTCACCATCACGGACGTCTTCGAAGCTGGTCATCCTGCACGGACAGACCTGAAGATCAACATCATTGAAGATGCTCCTTGGTTCAGGGTGCCATATCCAGGTGAGGTACTAGGGTATTATAGCAAGAGAGGAGATTTCGGGAAGGACATAAAATCATTTATACCACGACAAAATGTACACCTCCCAGTGAAAGAAAGATGCAGAAATCTTGCATTTAGTTTTGTCAAAGAGATTTAACGACCATAGATTAGTTTACTACGGTTTGGGCTTTCTCGTCTTCATAACAGTTTGTTTGCAGGCCAATGGGGCGCTCCCACTGTGAGTGTAGCTGGCGTGCTGGGCATGCTGGCCGGCGTGCTGGCGTGCACGGTGGAGTCCATCAGCTACTACCCAACCACAGCCAGGATGTGCGGTGAGTTACTAGGCGAACATGAGTTGTCAAGAGAAAGAGGTCCATTAAAATCTGTAGTTTCGCTGTACGGAGATGTGATGCCACAACGCAAACATTGCCTCTTTTTTTATCAGACAGACACAGACTTACAGTGAAGCTATGAAGGGCTATTGACAGTTTATCATGTATGTTTGCTTCGTCATAGGACCTAAACTTTTGTATAAAATCATTTATTGAAAGTGGTTTCTATGTATTTGTGATTATGACCGGACGAGACTTAGTATAAGCTAAAAATTTTAGTATTTTGTAGTCTTTTTCATGGAACATTTCACGTGACCTGCGATCGTATCGTGGTGTATCTTCTTAATATTCAATGAAGTTTATTGTTTCGTCTATATTTTTGTATCGTTATTTTCTTCCAGCGGCTCCCCCGCCACCGCTGCACGCGATCAACCGCGGTCTGGGCACGGAGGGACTAGGGACCGCGCTGGCCGGCCTGTGGGGCTCTGGCAACGGCACCAACACTTTCGGCGAGAACGTCGGCGCCATCGGAGTTACCAAGGTAACATGAGTTAGCAGCAGGTTCAATGAGGAGTCGTCAACTATGCTGCCGTCCGAAGCATAAACAACGCAATCGACATTTTTTACGAAATTGAGTTATTGGTATATTCGGAATCGTTGAAACGAGATCTACCAGGATCAATCACTCGTTTTTAAATATCTTCTATAGTTTTCATTTTATTGTTAGTCATAAACAGCGTATGTGATATTTTCCAAACTTATTACTAGTAATATACATCATAAGCAAACATGCGTTTTTTATGAATATCTTACTTAGAATTTCGACGTATGAAATACTAAGCATAATCAAAGCATGTGTGACAGTTGCGTTGTTTATGTCTAGGAAATGCACAATTGTGATGCTTATGTTTAGCAAAGTTAAGGGAATTACTTACATTTAAGTTGCACATACAGTTCGACAAGGCTTTAAATGAACGTGGCGAGAAAAGGAACTAACGCTGCTATCATACAAAAACGTCATTTTTGACAGTTCTCCTTTGCCAGCAGCACCCATTGACATCACTGACATATTCATTTAAAGCCTTGTCGAACTGTACGTTCAATATGACTAGCAAAGAATGATAAGATCAGCTCACAGGCATTTTTTTTGTAACCGAACAAAAAAAAACTTTAAATAGATGCATAGCAATCTCAATTATTTTAGCCATATTTTAGTACAATTTTTATTAGGTTAAGAATTGCCATGAAAATAATTGTGATAAACTAAGTACAACTAATAAATTAACCCTTAAATCAGGCATAGTACGATTTATCGATCACCTAGGTAATTGGAGTTTTATAGTGATCTTTGTCTTTTTTTAAATTCATAAAACCTTTTTTTGATTACCAATATTTGTATCTTTCGTATGAAGCTAAAAATTTTTTACTAAACAATTCATTTTGGGAAAAAATAATTATTCTAAGTAAGTGGTAATTATAATATGCCCTATGCCCGTCGGGCATATCTTGTATAATGGAAACAGTGTCCATATCATACCACCTATGATATGGACAGTGTTTCCATTATACAAGATATGATTTTGAAATAAAAATATAATTGTAAATTATTAGGTTTATTTTTAACAAAAATAACATTCTTCTAGTTAGTTTTTGTCTTAAGTAATTTTAATATTTTTAACCGACTTCAAAAAATAGGAGGTTATCAATTCGACGCGTATGTATGTAATATTTCCAGAACTGCCCAATTTTCGTATATGTTAGTCTATATCAGCGTCTGAACAAATCGATGGTCCCTAGGTAAGTAATCGAATCTGAAAAACGCTACTTTACAGGAGAGCGATTTAAAGTTTATTTTTTGTATAATTTTGTAACGGGTGATTGAATCTTTATAAAAATTAGGATAAACAGTTGTGTTGGCCTTACAAATTATTACATGAAAGCAAAAAATTTTAATAATGAGTAGTTTTCGAGAAAATTGACTTACAATAGTCTACTTCGTAATTGAACTATCTTTATGTGTCGAAAGTGGCAGTTTCAATTATTTACAGGGAACTACAAATACAAAAAATTATCGTATCTGCCTATTTCGATATGCTACTTTGGATTATATTAGGAATATTTTATTAAAAGTGTCACTTTCGATTTATTTTTGCGTACTTGCCATTATTTTGTAATAGTATCAACAACAACAAAATATATATAAAACATCTGTAAATATTACATAACAAACATACGACTGTATTTCTATTTTGGCCAGCACAAATATCGGACCAAAATGAGAATTTCTTGGCATCTTCAAATGATATATTTACGTTTTCAAAATACATCAAACAGCTATCTTACTTCTTAGGCTCCCCTTTCACCGGTCTGACCATATTCCACATGTAGCATGTGCCAGGTGCGTTCTTTTAAAGCTAAATTGAAAACGGTAAAGTTAAACACAGAACATTTTCATTATTATTAGAATAAAACAACGTCTCCATGTGGATAATTTTAAAATATTTGAAAGTCAAATGTAGTTTATTTTTTTATAGAAGGCAGGTCGCTGTAGCCCTGACGTCACTGCGAACCATGAGGATCTATTGTGACTCCTTCGCACTAGAGTATCATCCCCAACCCAATACTGCTCATAAATTGAACGATATGGTTGGGGTTGGTGCCACGAGTTTCATCTGTGGACGAGTATTCGTGGCGTAATAGAATAATGTAGTACATACACTATTCTTTATCTCCCTAGCTAGTGTCCCATTCTCTAGTTGCTTATTACGAGCCAGTATTTGCTCTTCTGTCCGAAACATAATATTTTCAGAATAACTATGATACTTATCACAGATATCCTATTTAGGAATAATTAAACCAGTGTTTATGCCAGCATTACTGATATCTCTGTAGTGACGAAGGGTTTGCCATAGTTAGAAAGCTGGCCCCATTCTTTGTGTCGAGAAAACATCCTGTTCATATTCAAATTGATATCCGAGTACAATTATGTGATATCTTTACGTGTATACTGTGATTATATTGGTTGGAAGCAAGCTACATGATCAAAAACACTCTTAACCATTGCAGTATCTACAACTTTTTGACGATTGGGGTTTTTTCTCTATACAAAGAATCTGACCAGCTTTCAAACTGTGGAAGTCGAGTGCATATTTCATGATATAAAAAGAAAATCACGATATCGCGCTTCTCTTGGGAAAATGATGTTTTCCAAGACCAAAAGCAGCCTTTTTTACTCTTCATCCTTTTAACTAAGTCTATGACAAAAATCAAGTCGATTGGTTGCTTCGTTAGGGTGTGAAGAAAGGACAAACAAATAGACAAACAACTTTCGCATTTCTAATATTAGTTCATAGATAATATATCTTTAAAATTATATGAAATTTCAATAAAAAATAATTTATATTTCATTTAAAAACCAGGTTTATTAATCACTAGATGACGCCCGCTACTTTCTTGCTTAAAAATTCATTTATCACGCAGGAACCGTAAATTTTTCCGGGTAAAAGTATCCTATGTCTTTTCCTGGGACTAAAAGTATCTCCATGCCGAATTTCAGCAAAATCGGTTCAGCAGTTTGGGCGTGAAGTGGTAACAGACAGACAGATAGACAAACAGACACACTTTTGCATTTACTATGTTAAGTATGGATAGAAACTAAATAATAAAAAAAAACAAGTTGGCACTTCATTTTTATTGAAGAGCCGTCGATTTTTTCCAAAAATATAAATATTCTTTCGGTTAAAAAAATCGAAAGTGACAAAGATTTTTATTTGAAACACGACGTATAGAATCGAAATGGTCATTTTCGATAAAAATGATGTACGAAAAAACAACGTACATAATCGAAAATGGTACGTACGATACTATTGAGAGACGAAAAAACGGCCTAAACAATGGAATCTGCCCGTTTCAATAATTTGCGCGGTAAACATTTTTAATGCTACGAGGGCTGCTATTTATGTATCCGGAATTAAAAAAAGAAACAAACATATATCATTTAATATGGTTTTATTGCTTTTCAAAATATTCGCCGCGATGATCGACACACTTTTGCATACGCTGGAACCAATTTTCATAGCACTTTTTCCATTCTGATTGAGGTATCTCCAAAACGTGCATTTTGAACGCATCAATAGCCTCTTCGCGGCTCGAAAAACGTTGACCACGTAATTTGTTCTTCGCGTATGGAAATAAAAAGAAATCGTTAGGTGCCAAATCAGGGCTGTACGGCGGATGACCAGTCAATTCGATCTTTTAACCCTCCAAAAACTGAGTTGTTTCAGCTGAGGTGTGACAGCTAGCATTGTCGTGATGTAATATGATTCTGCGTTGTCGGTTGTCCTTTCTTATTTCTTCAAAGACTTCTGGTAAACAAATGGTCGTATACCATTCAGAATTAACCGTTTTACGATTCTCTAATGGCACTGTAGCCACATGTCCATTAATTCCAAAAAAACAGGCGACCATTTGCTTCAAAGTACTTTTTGCACGAGTAACTTTTGTTGGTTTCGGCTCATCTTGGAACACCCACACCGTTGACTGTTGTTTAGTTTCGGGGTCATATGCATAGATCCAAGATTCATCATCTGTGTAGATATTATAAACGGCTTTTTACGTACCACGGTTGTATTTTTTTATCATTTTTTTGCACCAATCGACACGAGCCCGTTTTTGATCGATTGTCAAGTTGTGCGGAATCCAACCCGAACATATTTTTTTTACAGCCAAATGTTCGTGTAATATCTTATGTATGCTCGTCATACTTATGCCTAAGGACGCCTCTATCTCGCGATATGTAACATGACGATCACGCATTATTAGTTCCCGCACAGCATCTATATTTTGTGGGACAACAGCTGTTTTTGGGCGACCTTCTTTATTTTCATCCGTGAGCATAGACCGCCCACGATTAAACTCACTGTACCAGTGATAAACAGTGGTTTTTGATGGTGCTTCATCTCCAAAAGTTGCGGTGAGTTGAATAAAGCACTGTTGTTGATTTAGCCCACGCCGAAAATCGTAGTAAATCATTGCACGAAAATGTTCACGCGTTAAATCCATGGCAAATGAAGACACGCAATTTTCAAAATGACGCCACAATGGAAAAATAATTGACAGTCACATGAAACAAAATGTATTCTTCAACCAAAGAGTTCTATTTTCAAATGTTGTAATTACTTTTTAAATATTGTTCTTGTAAGTGGCCAGTTCCGGATACATAAATAGCAGCCCTCGTACTAAAACTCTATAAAGTAAAATCAAATTTACATAAACTATAGTTTAAAATCAATTAAAGTGTTATTTATTGATGAGGGCACGTACAGTCGCGATAGTGGTAGTTTCGTCCTGTTTTGACGCTCATCGATACATCGTAAACTCGCGAAATTTAACTTTCTTTGGTATAAGACGGATAGACTATTACGTTTCGATAATATGCGTCTCTAAATATCGGAAACCTAAAGAGTTTTCAAAATTTTTGAAGCAGTATTAAAAAATATCCTTTAAAAGGAGCCCAAAACAGTAATAAAAAATTTTTGCCATTTTTCAGATTCGATTACTTACCTAGGGACCATCGAAATGTGCCAAATTTCAAAAGTGTATGTATGTATGTAAGTATGTATGTATGTTTTTATGTTTGTGTTCGCATATCTCTGGAACTACGAAACCGATTTCAGTAATTCTTTTTTTGTTGTACTAGGTATTGTTCAACTTAGAGAATAGTGCAAATTTCATCAAAATCGGTTCAGTAGTTTCGGAGATAGGGAGTTTTAATTCTCAATTACGTACAATTTTGAAGTCGGTTTTATCTTTTTACTAGCGACCCGCCCCGGCGTCGCACGGATATAAAATATATAGCCACTGAAAAAATTATTAAAATCGATAGCCTATGATCCTTCACGTGGTCTACTTCTTATCTGTGCCAAATAACATAAAAATTGCTCCAGTAGTTCGCGAGATAAGCCCTTTCAAATAATTTCCCCCGTTTTTTCCACATTCTTCTTTTAGTCTTAGCGTGATAAAATATAGCCTATAGCCTTCCTCAATAAATGGGCTATCTAACACTAAAAGAATTTTTCAAATCGGACTAGTAAGTTCCTGAGATTAGCGCGTTCAAGTTAGCCCTTTCAAATAATTTTCCCCGTTTTTTCCACATTTTCCTCTATTTCTTTGCTCCTGTTAGTCTTAGCGTGATAAAATATAGCCTATAGCCTTCTTCGATAAATGCGCTATCTAACACTGAAAGAATCATCAAAATCCGTTGCGTAATTTTAAAGATTAAAGGGAACAAAGGGACATGAGGGAAAAAAAACGACTTTGTTTTATAATAAGTATAGAAAATACAGTTATTTAAGAAACAGTTCTTAGGTTTACATTGTATAGGTCAAAATTAAGACCACACCATATTTAAAAATATTTTTTAATGCCAGTGCACATGGGGCCTGATTATGGGTTAGAAAATAATGTACCGGTTCATGGATTGCTACGCATCTATTTAGTATTTACAGTGGTTTTCTTTTTCGTTCGGTTACAAAAAATATAAATGCATGTGAGCTGATCTTGTCATTCTTTGTTAGTCATATTGAACGTATGTGCAACTTAAATGTAAGTAATTCCCTTATCTTTGCTACGCATAAGCATCACAATTGTGCATTTCCTAGACGTAAACAACGCAACAGTCACACATGCGTTGGTTATGCTTAGTAAATTAACATTATTGCAATCCATGTTTACTAGTCATAAACAATTTTCCTTCTTTAAAAATATTAAAAATAACTAAATATAGCATAATAACTAATATAGCATCGCATATGCAAAGTTAACATTTAAAGGCACCAAACGAAACAAAAATATTTGGAATATTCCAGTTAGTTTCAAAGGGACAATAAAAAAAAGAATAAAACTTTAGGCGCGAATTAAAAGGCCCATTCACTATCCTGCATTGCAGTCCGCCGGCTAATGCAGGATGGTGAATGCGACCTGGGTCCTGCACAAAGCCTGCAAGCTCCGCCCACCACTTGCAGTCCGCCGCGCAGGACCGTGAGTGGCTCGGCGTCCTGCGTGGCGGGCTGCCGCAGGAGCGTGAATGTGGTTGCAGGACTGCATTTTTACTTTTTTTGACACTTGACAGCAAAGAGATCTTTAATAAGCCAAGTTATAATTTTATTAAAATATAATAATGGAATGACTAATAATTAAACGACTTAATATATTGTATTAAAAATGGACATTAGTAATTAATATTTAAGTAAATTGACTAAATAACTAAGTAAAATAATTTTAAGGAAGTAGAGTGTTTATTTAATTTAATTGTATTATTTGGTTGGTTAAAATGATTAAATCTAAACTATAAATTTTAGCAGTAAATCCTAAATATGTAGTAAATTATATTATTTTCTTTTTAAGATTATGTTACCAGTAGGGACATAAGATATAACATTTCCATATCTCATTGAGGTAGAAATTGTAAAACCCATAGACCTAAGAAAATCATTGTAATCAATTTCTTGGAAATAAAGGATATGAATATGAATATTAATTTACTAGCGACCCGCCCCGGCTTCGCAGGGGTATAAAATATAATATAGCTACTGAAAAAATAATTAAAATCGATTTAGCAGTTTTGATTTATATTCATTATTACTACCCGTGGCCCGCATTGGTCGGTAACGCCGCAAAAGCTACGTCTCGCAATTTTTAAATACAGTTCGACAAGGCTTTATATGAACGTGGCGAGAAAAGGAACTAAACGCTTCTATCGTAACAAAAACGTTGCAAAAACGTCATTTTACATGTGTTTGACAGTTCTCCTTTACCAGCAGCGCTCCCGTCAATGTCTGATCCCGTGTTCATTTAAAAGCCTCGTCGAGCTGTATGTAATATTATCTTCGAAAATATTTATTTAAATCATAATATGCTGTAAAGGGCCATATAGATCTATATTAAATCAACAATGTATTTAAGTGTTTAGTTGAATAAGGATTAATGCCGTATTGGTTAAAATCGCTTCGAAAATTACCCATTATTTGTCGTTAAAAGTAAATGACAAAAAAACTGTTATTGTGGGATGTCCATAAGAGATAGACATATACCATCGCGGAGTTTTCTGTAGACCTTTTCAATGTGTACAATACTTGGTACATTATTTTGATAAATCTCCTAAGGTTCAGCCTGCGTTTGCAATGTAAGCGAAAAAAATGTAATTACATCACGTCATTAGAAACGGGAAACCCCAACAATAACAGTATTTCTCCACTATTTAATGAATGTTATTATACTTATAGTTTATAAACCTTCCTCTTGAATCACTACTCTATTTATTAAAGAAAACAGCATCAAAATCCGTTGCGTAGTTTTAAAGATTAAAGGAAACAAATGGACATGAGAAAAAAAAGCGACTTTGTTTTATGTATGTAATATGTATAATGTAGTGATAATCCGCTTGCTAGTTGCTACATATACTTATAATCACTTCGTGGTTGACAATGGACAACACGGGCTTAGGGGAGTTTATCGAAATATATAAAGAAAATCTCTGTTTGTGTAACCAAAAATCCCCAGCCTATAGTAATAAGCAAATAAGAAATACGGCACTGCAAAATTTATTTCTATACATACAGATTCAGTGCGGATGACACGGCAGCCGTGTCATATATATTTTTAACGTGTGGCGTATGACACGTGAGCCGTGTCATTAAAAAAAAACTATTGTTTCTCCCTCAAATTACACTTTAGAAAGTTCTACTCTGAACAAAACCATCTTAATTTTCCACGTAGAGCATGCCTATATGCTTCGTTTCGTTACGTATTCATACTTAGAAGCCCTGATATTGAATTTTGCAAGTATATCACATCCCTATCAGGACTGCAAAGCAGGATAATGTGTGGACTACGTCCACTTCGCAGGCCTGCACGGCGGACTGCAACGCAGGATAGTGAATGGACCCTTTTACTCGAAAGTTGTCGCCATGCAGATGCGTTGTTTTTGATAAGGACGGCAGTATGGTCTGGGCACGGAGGGTCTGGGTACCGCGCTGGCCGGCTTGTGGGGCTTCGGCAACGGCACCAACACCTTCGGCGAGAAAGTCGGCGCTATTGGAGTCACCAAGGTACCATGAGTTTGTAGCAGATTCAGCGAGGGGTCGTTCAAATATTGCGTAGAGATCAACTACGATAACATGGCGCGCCCCTCCAAAATTTTGAAAACGTTTGAAGTGCGTTGTCAAAACGTTTGAAGTGCGTTGTCTTGCGCGGTCGGCTAGTTATGATTAGTTGACCAACAAATCTTAGTAATAAGTGACATTAAGTGAAATATTACGTGTACTGTGATTGGTTGAATACTTACTACATACAAACTCTTTCATAAGGATGTGACTACACACATTGAAACAGTCATTTGGAGGGGCGCGCCATGTTATCGTAGTTGATCTCTACAGTTGTGGAGTACGGTACATATATTTTGACTTTTTTGAGTTCTACCCCCCTGCGGGACGCCATTTCAGTGTGTCAATAGCGTCTTCTACTTCTTTCTTCTCCTTGTCCCACCAGAGAACAAAAAAAAATCAAAAAGAGTGTCTTCCTCTTCAATGTTTAGGCGAAATTAAAGTAACTGCGCGCAGCAATTACTTATAATTTTTATGATTCATTCAGATAATTTTTTATTTTGATTTTAATCATTTACCCAGGTGGGTTCTCGGCGCGTGGTGCAATGGGCCGCGGGTCTCATGATCGTGCAGGGGGTGGTTGGTAAGCTGGGCGCCGTGTTCATCATCATCCCGCAGCCCGTCGTCGGCGGACTGTTCTGCGTCATGTTCGGCATGATCGCCGCCTTTGGTATGTTCTCCTGGTGCTATCGTAATATTATGAGTTATCACTTATCACCACACGTGTGAATAAAACACTAAGGGCCAGGCCACAACACTGCGTTGCGGCGTCGTATCGCAAAAACAACATCGCAGAGATACGTGGGAGAGCCATGCTTCGGCACGAATGGGCCGGCTCGACCGGAGAAATACCACGTTCTCACAGAAAACCGGCGTGAAACAGCGCTTGCGCTGTGTTTCGCCGAGTGAGTGAGTTTACCGAAGGCCCAATCCCCTACCCTATTCCCTTCCCTACCCTCCCCTATTCCCTTCCCTTCCCATCCCTACCGTCCCCTATTACCCTATTCCCTCTTAAAAGGCCGGCAACGCACCTGCAGCTCTTCTGATGCTGCGAGTGTCCATGGGCGACGGAAGTTGCTTTCCATCAGGTGACCCGTTTACTCGTTTGACCCCCTTATTTCATAAAAAAAATACTGGTTGCACTCCGGGAGTGCCGGCAGAAGTGAAAACTTGATTATTAACGTTGTGCATTATTTTTTTTAACCCATTTTTTATGAAAATCGATTTAAAAAATAATAATAATAATAAAAAAATAATAAAAATAATAAAAAAGTAAAAAAAAAAACAAAAAAAATAAAAAAAAAATAAACGATCGTTTTAATTAATAATCGAAACCCTTACAATCAATTAAATTTTTAACCCATTTTTTATTTAAATCGATTAAAAAAAATGTAATAATAATAAAAAAATAATAAAAAAACTGGCCAAGTGCGAGTTGGACTCGCCCATGAAGGGTTCCGCAGCAGCAATAATATTTATTTCTATGAAATTAAAAGGTTTTTGATTTATTTTTATATTTCAGTTGATTTAATGAAAGTTAAATTAAGATTTGCCATTTATGACGTATAAAAAAAAAACTACTTGCTAGATCTCGTTCAAACCAATTTTCGTTGGTATTTTTTATAGCAATGTATATCATATATTTTTTTAGAATTATCATGCCCCTACTTTAGAAGTAAGAGGTGGGGGGACACACATTTTACCACTTTGGAAGAGTCTCTCTCGCAAACTATTCAGGTTAGAAAAAAATGATACTAGAAACCTCAATATGATTTTTGAAGACCTATCCATAGATACCCCACACGCATAGGTTAGATGAAAAAAAAAAATTTTTGTTTCAGTTGTACCTATGGGGACCCCTAAAATTTTAAATAATTTTTCCTATTTTGTGTCAAAATCTTAATGCGGTTCAAAGACTACATCTACTTACCAAGTTTCAATAGTATATCTCTTATAGTTTCGGAGAAAAGTGGCTGTGACATACGGACGGACAGACAGACAGACAGACAGACATGACGAATCTATAAGGGTTCCGTTTTTGCCATTGGGCTACGGAACCCTAAAAAAATAATAATTAAAAAAATAAAAAAACAAAAAAAAATTAAAAAAAACGATCGTTTTAATTAATTAATCGAATTCGTATCGAATAAACCCTTACAATCGATTAAAAAATATCGACAATCGAAAAAAAACAATCGATTGTTCGATTAATCGATTTCGATGCTACAACACTACTCTCCAACCGTCCTACGTTTTTTCCTTGGTTTTTCGATCAGCATGAGAATCTGACGCGAGTTTCACAGTTTTTACTTTTTACCCATCCCACAAAAGTGCTCAACGCCGCTAAAGAAGTTTTCACTTCAAAAAATATGCGATGCGTTGCCACATCGCAAAATTTTCACGGCTCATCGGAAATTTCCACGATTTAACAGGTTCCTGATAAGTTCCGAATAGGCTATTCACCATCTGTCAAATAAGCTGTTGTGGTCTGTGGACAGCCTATCCAGCACTTTATCAGGAAGTGATGAAACAGGCTCTTATCATTTTTTGCTATGCGAATATGTCATTATGTCTTTACTTTATCCGGAATTCTGAGGTTGCAAGTAAAGAACAGTTATTAGAGGTACACATATTATTGTAACCATAGCTAGCTATAATACAAGCCTAATATTATGTACTACATCATTTTCGATGCATGTTTTATTGTTTAGCACTATGAAAAGTCTGGTAGCCTGAAAAAAGGAAATTCGGCTATAATAATACTTGTCTCTTTGAATGTTTTTGTGCACATGGAACGTAGTATGGAAGTGCCTCTATCCGACGATCGAACTTTAAAATTACAAACAAAACAAAACTTATTTAGGAACAAAAGAAAAATCAGTTCCCTTCAATCCACTTACAGAGTTGAGGGTGAGATGTCTACGAATCAAAAGCCAATGCAATTTTAAAAGCAATATCACTGCCACATCGTTGCTTTAATTTTTTTGACAGGCGTCTAAGTTTTATACAGCCGGCCTCGACTCCTAAATATTTTACTCCAAATCAATACGAACCCTCTCGAATACACAAAAAATTGAAAAAGAAATGTGCAAATAGACATAAAAAATTTGTTGCTTATTTACATTAACGTAATAACAGCTGGCATCAGCTACTAGATAGTGGATTGATCTTAAGTAACGAGATTCTAAATGCTTTATGCTGGACAAATGTACAAACAGTGTCGCATAAATATTCCACCAGGAACCACAGATTTTGGTATATATCCAGCAACTTATGTTATCCCGGTACTTACTATATAAACTTCTCCAGGGCCCTGACTCCTGACGTAGTAACTAATTAATCTGTGCCTGACTCACAATAGCTATGTCCACAGTCCTCACTATGCGCTTTCGTCCTCAATTTTCGTCATCTTCTTTCATTCAACTTTCGTTTTGGCGCATTCAATAATTGAATGCGTCAACGAACGCAACGCCAACATTATCATTTTTGAAGTTTTGGATACGGTCAGAGGGCATGCATCGCGGGCATGCCTCTCGTTCGCTGTTGACTGCTCTATAACGCATACCCTTGACGAACAGAAAAAGGCACAGTGTGGACAAAGCTAATGGGCAATTCAACTCGGATTCGGAAACTTCATCGCGCGACATCCAATAAAGGCTCGGCGCGCGAAGCATTGACCAAAGACAGCAAATCCAATTTCCGAATTCGAGTCGAACGGAAATCGTGAATCGCCCTACAGGTCTGTCAGCCCTGCAGTACGTAGACTTGAACAGCTCCCGAAACCTGTACATCATCGGCTTCAGCCTGTTCTTCCCGCTGGTGCTGACGCGGTGGATGTCGGCTCACAGCGGCGTCATACAGACGGGGGTGACGGCACTGGATGCTGTGCTGCAGGTGCTTCTGTCCACTTCGATATTAGTGGGCGGGATTGTTGGATGTCTGCTGGATAATTTGATACCTGGTGAGTGCAATAAATATTATTAAACACTAGACGCTCCGCGCGGCTTCGCCCGCGTGGAATAGGAATTTCACAGACAAATTAGCCCACAATAAATAGCCTGTAGCATTCCTCGATAAAATATGAGCTATATATTATTTTATGTAATAGCGACTCGCTGGAACCCAGATAAACCCGGCGAGGTTTTCGGGTACGGCATATTATATTGGTCCAGTAGTTCCTGCTTTATAATATAGGTAAATAAGGTAAAAGTATAGATAACCAACTCACTGAAGCCGAAAATGGCTAGGTAGATTAATTATTACCTGTTGAGTGTGATTGCTATGTTTTGTGTCATATGAAGTTTTCGGCTATAGTCAAAGTTCAATACTCAATAGTCAATAGGTAATTAGTGAATTAATGTCATAAAAGCGAAAGTGTCTGTTTGTTACTACTAAGCCGCTGAATGGATTTTAATTGATATGGAGATATTTTACGTCCTTGGAAAGAACACAGAATAATTTTATACTGAAAAATGTATGGTCCCAGCGCGCTAAAGGAATTGCAGGATGAATCTAGTAATCAAAAAATTATAATGTGCTAAAAACTGTAATTAATAAAGACAGTGTATGATCCTACAAATTAAGGTAGACTTGTATTCGTCTTTTGATTTGGCCACATTGTAAATCATATCCATCTCTCTTGACCTCTGAGGCCGGATGTTGGGAGTGTTGGCAGCACGCCATCTTGTACGAGTATTATGCTGTTCCTATCAGTTTTTTATACTGCTTTGTTTATAGGTTAGTGAATTGTTGGGTACGAATTACGATATAACTTTATTTGGTACTACATGTTGCCCGCAATTTCGCAGCGCCAAAAATCGTTTATCGCGCGAGAATCTTACATTTTACCGGGATAAAAAGTATCCTATGTCCTTTCCCAAGTCTTAAACATATCTATAACGAATTGCATTTAGCCTTTTTCTAATCGGTTTAATAGTAAAAAGGTAACAAACAGATCAGACGCACTTTCGCATGGTAAATATGAGTATGGATGTTATCTCCGAGTACATAAGGCAATTTAAAAGTAACCATTTTTAGGGTTCCGTACCCAAAGGGTAAAAACGGGACCCAATTACTGAGACTTCGATGTCTGTCTGTCCGTCTGTCCGTCTGTCCGTCTGTCTCCAGGCTGTAACTCAAGAACCGCTATAGCTAGACATCTGAAATTTTTACAGATTGTTTATATCTGTTGCCGCTATAGCAACAAATACTAAAAACAAAATAAAATTAATATTTAAGGGGGGCTCCCACACAACAAACGTGATTTTTTTTGCCTTTTTTGCTCTATATCAATAATGGCAACAGGTAGGTACTTGATTTTTTCTCAAAGTCTTTAGTTATATGTGTTCTTTAATATTGAATAATAATATTAAAATAAAATAAAAAATACAAAAAAAAGGGGGCTGCAATACAAAAAACACAATTTTTTTCTTAATTTTGCTCTATAATCGCACGGAACCCTTCGTGCGCGAGTCCGACTCGCAGTTGGCCGATTATTTTTAAAACCTTCGGGCGAATTTATCCACATTTCGATTATTTTTCTTTCAATCTCCACGTCTATTTACTAATATAAATGTTGGGTCTCGACCTGCAGTAACCAGGAGATCATAACTGTACAGGCACTGACAAGGAGCGCGGTCTGACGGCCTGGGCCAAGGAAATGTCTCTGGAGGCTGCTGGCGCTAGTGAGGAGGGAGACACTTATGACTTCCCAGTAGGAATGACGCTAATAAGAAGGTAAGGTTCAGTTGTCATTTTACCAAGCATCTTTACTCACAAGCACAATGAACTTAACAAAAAAAACCATTAAGTTGTACGTCTTATATTTAATGGTAAGTTAAATTAGGGAGACATTTTTTTCTTTAAAGAAGTTTACTCTACTAAATATAAAATGTGACAAGGGCAGATTATAGACGGTAGACCTAATTCGAATTATCATTTAAGATTTCGTCCTAGAGATTTTGAAATTCAAGCAAGGCTTATAGTTATTTCACAGAAAAACTCTGAGTCTAAATGACTTTTATTTGTAAACTTTTGGCCAAAGCACAAGCAAAACTTCCCAGTAGGAAAACTTTGTATTTAAATTCTTTAACAGTTTTTCCAAACAACGAAGTTCTTTTCATTTTATCTTAAACTTAAATCGAATATTTTACAAACAACAAAAGAGATAATTGATGACTGACTATGCATATTTTATTTTTTCTCTAGTGTTGCACTTCCAATCCACAATCCTACTCCACAATCCATTGTGATTGTGAAATTATTTTCTCTAGTTTGTCCCACTTAAAAATATAAGATCCCCCTTTATGTCTATCAGGGAGGTATTTTGCAAAATGGCCGTTACTTACTTAATAATAGTTAAAATTCCGTTAATCACTTTAATCACTTTTATTGCTATGTTACCTCAGTACCCCGGCGAGCCACCTACTAGGGCCGCAGCGGGGGGTAGGAGGTTTACGACGCCGTATTTCCTTATCAGAATACGGCTGGGGACTTGTAAATAAAACTGCGTGGGTACGATATTTGTGCCTGAAAAATTGCCACAAAAAGTTTGCTTATCTTTTATAGTGTGAAAAAAAAATTGCTCTTTTTGGCAAGCCATGAAAATATTATCAAAATAATTGATGCAAGGCATTATTAATATACTTAAATAAGATTGCTTGTACATTTAAAGGAAGGAGTTTGGACTAACATGTTATACATCCTACTAATATTATAAAGGCAAAAGTATGTGAGTTTGTGCGTTTGTATGTTTGTTACTTCTTCACGCTTAATCGGCTGGAGCGATTTCGAAGGAGGTAGCTGACATCCTGGATTAACACATAGGCTACATTTTTAACCGACTTTCAAAATGGAGGAGGTGTTATGTTCATTTTTTTAATTACTTATGTTCAACGATGACTCCGCCGTTTGTGAACCGATTTTCAAAATTTCAAACCCTAGGAGTGCTGCTTATCACAAAACAGTGTCTTCCATCAAACTTCCATCTCTCAGTCATCAAAATTGAAGTTTCCGATGATCAAACTCAATTTATTTTGTCTCTAATACTATTTACCTATTACAACACAATTAAGTTTACCTAATTACACCTAATAAATCGCGGGTAACTCCGCGGGGCACAGCTAGTAAACAATAATACGATGGCAAAAACACGAAACAGCCTTTTGCTGGTGTTAAATACCAGAGAATCCCAGTAGCATACAAAAAATATGGATGAAATTTTCTTATTGTTTGCAGGTGGAAATGGACATCATACTTGCCTTTCATGCCGACATACGAGGCTGGGAAGTTCACAGCACTGTTTAAGAGGAAAAAGGACAGCTAGAATCGGTTTTAAAGCACCATACGTTTAAGTCCAGCCGGGCAATATTCTCAGATTCTATCCAAGTTGAATCCAGACGAATGTTACTGTCACTGGCAAATATATGCCAAAACGGTGAAAACAATGCCATACTTAAAGCTACAGAGATGAGAGAGCGATGGAGAAGCCAGCTACTGCTAGGTTTCACTTTGCAGGCCCGACTGTATGTATGTGACTGTGTGCTCACTCGTCAATATGGTTTTGGTTCTAAAGAACTTTCTTAAAATTCAAAGAAAGTTTAGAATTTAGATTACACGTAATAGTATTATTAATTGTACATAGACGATATCATTGTTTAACTAGGCTTTTGTTTGGAAAAAAAAATATATTTTATAATTAACAATATTATTGTGTATTTAAAAGTGAGTACAAAATAGTAAATACAAAAATTCGAATCACTTGATTTTTTTATTTCCAAAAGCGACAAAAAGTTATCTTCTGAAGATTCAGTAATACATATCACAAAATATCGATTAAACTTTCGATTAACAGTCATTGTCGAATAAGTATGCCCCATACATATTCGACAATGACTTAACAATCAGGTATTTTTTCGTCATTTACGGTAAAGGCATAAAGCAATGTCTTCAGATTCCGGAAACGGAAACGAGAAATTTGTATTAAACAAATATTATTCAGTCACAAATCACGACAAGAATGTTTACTGCCGACACTATACTAGTGTTGGGCTCACCGATTATCGACTATCGATAAAATTACGTGACACTGGTACGCGCAGGTGTGTATCGATAAAATCGCGTGACAACGGACAATAAAAATTAAGAGTTGTCATTTAAAAACATTGTGTATGTTTAAATTTCAACTTAATTGCGAAATTATTTAAACAATTATCGATTTTTGTTAAAATTGCCGTAAATGGGACACAAAAAATTATATTTTGTGTCCTTCACTATTATAATTTGTCGCAAAGTTATATTGTAGAAAGTAATCATAAAAAATAAGATTTTATTAAAAACCTTTATATTTAGCCTTTCTTAATAATTATATAATATTTTGATGATCACGAATCTAACTTTGCTACAACTTTTTTCATCTCAAAACTAAACATTAAAAAATTTGTGGTCTCTTCATGTTTGCTCCCGAACCGGTACAGTTATGTAAGTTGTAGGCCGTAGATTATATTGACGATTCAGTAGGTGTAAATTTCCAACCAATTTTGAAATATTTAATTTCACGAATCGCTAAGTTTATTGATATCTGCCATCACTATCGCAGTTAACATTTTTACGATGTACCGCATTACTCGGCGACTGTGTGCAAACGTTTGGCTTTGTTATTTATTCGCCGATCCCGATTGATGACAATTTAAGGGACTGAGGCAAAAGGGATGAAAAAGAGAAAACTTCTATGTGGGCTTCATTATTAAAGGTCCTTTCCTTTTGAAAAGATGTAAAGGGGTATACGATATAGATTTTTTAATAATAAGGTTAAAGGTCCACGGCGGCGTATCCATAATTAAGAAATGTGTGTAGTATGTTTGTTGTAATCATAATGTTATGGATGTATATTGTATGTTTCTTCCAAGGCTGTTCGGAATTATAGGTCCTGCAACTTTTCGCCATCGTTCAACGCAAAAATATACCATCCTCATCACCTTGATTTTCTGCGTAGCTTTCTACCGCACACCAGCAAACCTTCAAGAAGAGAGCATATTCCCTCTCAAAGGCCGTCAACGCACCTGTAGCTCTTCTAATGTTGCGAATGTCTTCGGTAGTTGCTTTTCATCAGGTGACCCGTTTGCTCGTTTGCCCCCTTATTAAAAAAAAAGCCTGTGTCCACCAACTCATCTTTGCGAGTAGCAGTTTTAAAATTTTTGTTATTATTTTTAAAGGTTGTATCACAAAAACATTGAAAATCTGAATACTGTAAAAGGTTTTATGTGGTGAAATATATTATCAGCCATTTCCCACTTTGTTGACCTTCTCTCAGCCAATATCTTGAGTTCATATAGCTGCCATTTGTTATCGTTCTACAATATCTATTATTTATTGAGAAACTAGAATTAACTAGATGATACCCGCAACTCCGTTGGGCCTAAGTTCTTTTGTCGTGTGGGTATCGTACATTTTTCCGGGACAAAAAATATCGCATGTCCTTTCCCGGGACTCAAAGTACAGATTACTAAATAGGTACTACGTAACTCATACTTTCATACCAAATTTCAGCAAGAAGGTTCAGCGATTTGAGCGTGAAGAAGATACAGACAGACAGACATATTCGCATTTATAATATAAGTACTTATGAAAATACACAAATTGTCATAAAACATGATGCAGTTTTGCATAATTATATGAAACGATAATCGCATTATGGCAAGCGATTACTGACCCGTCACATTATCGTTTTAACCCGATATACCCAGAACATTATTTTAACCATTACTAAATACATCTAAATACTAATATAATAAAAGCTAAAATGTGTGACCTGTCTGTTTGGCTACCTCCTCATTCTTAGGTCGCTTAACAGACTTCGATGGGTTTGTAGATATACTTTAAGCCCGGGAAAGGATCTAAATAGTTTTATCTCCGAGAGAAATTAATTTTCAGAACTTGTTCAGGGCAACGTCTAGTATTTGAGGCAGTATTTCACAATAATTTTTACTTCACAAGTGAAGCCTGGTCCTGAACCCCTGAAGTTTTCTCACTCTTTCACTGAGTGACGGAGACAAAGCTTACAAACAAGCTATTTTGGACATTTGTTAACTGTGATCAGTAAAATGTGATGTGTTTTTCTGCCAAAAAAATATTTCCCAAGTCCTAGTACTAATAGTTGAGCTGTGCAGTGCAAAAAAACATTTCTGAAGTCCTAGTAATAGTTGAGCGGTGCAGGGCGGCGTGGCGGCGGCGCACGCACTCACCTGCGGGATCGTATCGACCGGGCCTCGCCCGTGCCAGTCCAGTCCCGGCCGCGCTGCCAGACGCGCGCCAGTGCCAGTGCAGTGCCAGTCCCGACATGCAGCCATCACGCTGGCGGCACTGAACACACACTATCAGGTATTCATTATGGATTTACTATACCAGGAGTGCATGTTTGTAAACAGTATGATATGTGACAAAGAAAATGCGTTTTAGCCCACGCAATACAATTTGCGTGTTTTTGCCAATTTCTTTTAATTATTTTGATGCCGGCTTGAGTTGAAACAATGCGATGATTTCACATTTTTAACGCTATTTTATTTCATTATGGTGTGTTGCAAAACTTTTCTGAATATTAAATCATTTGCGAAAGTATACAAAGACCAACTACAGTAAACAATTACAAAATAATTTTACGTTCACAATAATCAATTAACACAACTGCTAATTGTTCTTTTTTACAATTAGATCTACATTTTAAATAAATTATTTAAACAAATTGGCAATATAAACAAATACAACAAAAGTTTAATCGCAAATCGCAATTGATCCGACGAACAAAGCAACTACGCCATTTCACTATTTTATTTGCAATTTCGTGGATGTCCTTTCGGATATAGTGTTGCGAAAAGTTTTTATCGATATCGATAATTTTGTCATCAATATTCCGTTTTCGACAATATAATTTCATAAACATCGACATTTCGTTTTTGTCGGTATGTTTTTATAAACATCGATATTTAGTCGATATATTTTTAGCTCTAAATCCTTGTTAGTTCCAGTTTGTACATTAAATCTCCCCGATGGAATAACGGTCACGTACTCAGTAACACTTGAGCCCGTAACCCAATTGTTGGTACACGGTAAACATGGGAAGTACTTAGCGAACTTCCCAAGTAGGTTACTCCGTGGTTTGTCTTATTATAAATTGCGAAAGTTTGTAATGGACGGATGGATAGTAGGTTAAAACGTTGCAGCAGGATTTTTATGGAAGTACACGAGCTGAAATTAACTTATGCCCTAGTGAGGTTTTTTGACAGAAATTCATCAAAGTATTAGTAACGTTGTTGATTAGTAATTTGATGTTAGCCAAACAAAAGCGCTAGAGTCTGTCAAAAACTCAGAAACCGGCGATTATTTTTAAGAATTTTTCCCATTTTGAATCATATTAATCAATTATTTGTTTATTTATTTGAATTGTAGATATGTTTTAGTCGATTTAGTCCATCGATCGCGGATTCTTGGAAATCTATTGTTATTCTTTTGTTGTCGCGGTCACCGGTGTCCTTATGGGGATTGATAGGTTAAAGTCGAGAATGCTAGTAGGAATTGTTTTCAAAGTAGGTTACAATCACTCAAATAATTGATGTTCAAACACTTGAAATTATGTTTCCGCAATCAGCATCTGATGTTTAAATTTAGAAGTGGGTGAACATAATATGGGATAGATAAATACTTAATCCATCTGAGCATCTTAGGAATATTCTGGTAGAAAGAAATTGGATGTATCCCGGAGTATCTTTTGAAGACCAAAATGCAGTCAATTTTAGGATTTAAATCAATTGTATGGGCAAAAGTTTCGGATCGATTCTTTGTTACTTTGTTATGCAAAGATTACTAGCTAGATATCGAAATAAAGACAGTTGTTTAGGCTATGGATCAATACAATTAGCTCCTTTCTATTACGTATACCATTCTTTTAGAATACTAGCTTTTTGCTAAAAGCTAACACCCAAATATAATATTAAACCAACAAACATCTTCACAAACTTAGTCTATAATACTTTGATGGTTTACCTTGCTTATAGCATCTTTCTTACCCCTGATGAATATTTAAAGCGATTAGTGAGTCGATTACGCGGTTACTGAAGCATGTGGTTGCCATGATAACGATTAACTTCTAATATATAAAACTCTCGTGTCACAGTGCTTGTGCGCGGACTCCTCCAAAACGGCTCAACCAATTTTAATGAAATTTTGTATGTACATTCGTTAGGCCTGAAAATAGATTTTTATCTACTTTTTATATTGATACTAGAAATTATTTGATAGAAATTGCTTAGTTTATTTTTTATATTTGATAAAAAATATTTGGTAGAAATTGCTAAATAGCAATAAAGCCGCCTTTGTGTTCATATGTCCTTGTTATTATGTATCTTTATGTTTGTACAACTTTTTGAATGCAATAAAGTATATTCTATCTATCTAATTATAATATATTCTCAAGATTGTTTTGCGTCGTTTTGCCATAATATGGCAAAACGACGTTTGCCGGGTCAGCTAGTTCTACTATTATTTTTTTTCGTTAAGTAAAATATGTTATGAGAATTATTTTAAAATTAATTACTGTCATTTTCTCACGTCTTAACAATCTTGAGAATTTCCACATAATCAAGGAAAGAAAATATAGTTTTCGGATAATACAATATTACTAATAATAATAATGTTCAGTTGTTGAAATATTTTTGAGGTTATTTACTTGTAAGGTATTTAACGGAACGAAGGTTATTGTTCTCTAAATAAAATATATTAAATTAAAAAACTTTTCATACTAAGAATTATGATGGATTTTCAGCAATAGTAACCCAAAAGGAGGATTTATAGCTATAACACTGCAGCGCTCGTTCGCAGTTAAGCTTCCGCTAGTTTGTAAACAAATAAAACGTTTTGATATAATTATCAATATTTAAAGCAATACACCAAGTTTATAGCAAACACTCGAGTATATGGTGTAATGGCCCATCGAACGTTGCTCGTTACATCGACGATTGACCCATATAAACGAATTAATAACAAATGGACGTTTTTAGCTTGTTTCAATTACTCGTGTTTATGTTTACTTAACAAAGTGTACGGTCTTTTGATGTCAAACATCTAATCAAACGTGGTGAAGTAACGTGTCGTCATGATATAATTTTTACAGATTTTTCATTATTATTAATATGTTATGCGCTAAAAATGTTTTACGTGTATCCAGATAGTAGATACAATATTATAACAGTTTAAACTGATAGTAGCCTATATCCTTCCTGTTATATAGATCTAGACATGCTATAGCAGGATGGACATACCAATATGAATAATATGATATATTATATCTTGTTGATTCCCAATTACCAAGTCAAAAAATCTACTTGCATTTTATAAAAAAATATTCGTGAAACAAACACTTGAATTAAATTCAAGTGTTTGTTTCAACTTTTAAACTTTTTAAAGGCCAAGATATAAAAGCTATACGCCAATTATGTTAAATACCTTTATCGCTTGAAGCTAATTGAAGCTTTTAAGTTGATGAGCCCTCGAGTATCATCAGCAGGCCGCCTCCACTGTAACATTATATCGAGAGCTTTCAAGTTTCACCAATAAAAGCTTTTATACCAACATGCAATATGAGAACGAGTGCCGAAGTGTTGGTATTATATCTTTATTGGTTACACAAATGGCGAATTTTATTTCCCTATGTATATTGTATAGGTATACAAAGCTTAAGAAATATAGTTATAGTTGTGAATGTCTGTTATTATTAAAAATTATTTAACATCTCACAGACGAATTACCATTATCAAAATTTAATTCACCTTTATATTAAAAAATCAGTAGTTTATGTACAGATCGTTACGGTGGAATAAACGGACACTGCTTAATTATTTTACCTATAATACGGCAAAAAAACGCACTTTTTTTTATTTGTCGACGTCGGATTTTTTACCGCGAAATTAATTAACTCATAAATATAACTAAAAACTATTTTATGTACTTTTAACGAGAAATAGAATTCCAAAAACGTTGCTAGTTCACTATGAATGACAGCGGACCATAAATGCCAAGAGGTCGAGTCGTGGGCGTGAAATCCACTTAGCGCTTTGTTTACCGACCGACCCACCTGCGAGAAGCAACAGATCTCTTCATTGTTCGGAAATTAGTAAGCAGATTGTCCCTTTAATTAGCCTATTTTTTATTTATGAACGTGATAAAAATATTTAAAAAAAATATTAAGAATAATATGTTATGACGTAAGTTATGACTAATATTTTATGTGAAAATAAAAATATTGACGAAAATAACAATTAATTTTATCGATAAAAAATCAACAATAGCAATTGAATATTGCCAAATGATTGCCAAAATATTTTTATCGATAAAATTGCACCAGGGTTACAACACTAGCGACCATTTCTCGTTATTTATTTATGCTGGGAGGTCTCGTAGCGGTCGTAGACCCCGCGTAGACCATCTACGACGTAGCACCAGGCGGGTTGCTACGAAAATTCTTATTTTTTTAACACGCTTTCGTAAGATAAAAGCGATTTTTTTGTTATTTGATATTTGGAGTATTTTAACAGGTTCTTTCAGTAGTCATAACCTTTTTATAGGCGTTGCACACTTTTTTGGGACCGGTCTGGTAAAAAATTTCAATTTAGGTCAGGACAATAATTTCTGATCGAAAATTATTCATAAGTCGAAAGGAGAGGTAGACCACCGCTGCAGGCACGGCGTATGAGAGAAAGTATATACGCGTTAAAAATGTATATCAGCTGTTTCTTGTTTGGAACTCCCAAAGTAGTTTTTAAAGGTAGAAGTTGGAAGCCGGCTACATAAAGTTGCAGGAGACGACGTGTCGTCGCGACACTACTGGTTTCTATGTATTTCTATGAAAGTGTCGCTAGCTGCGGAGGGTATTTCATAGAAATACATACAAAACAGTAGTGTCGCGACGACACGTCGTCTGCTGCAAAATGTAGCCGGCTTCCAACTTCTACCTTTATGCACAAATTTATACACCACTTCTTCACGACTGTGATACTTTAATATCTTAACCGTATGCAGGCATGTCAACTTTATTACCACTATAAAGTAACTACCAAAGATGAGTAATATTACAAAGTTAGTACAATGCGAATGTAAACGTATAAACTGCATTCGTAAAGTTGAGAAGCACTTAGAAACCACTCCGCTGTATTGGGTCACTAACTTTATAGTTATTCCGTTCATATGAAAATAAACCATACTTAATTGTGTTATGATTTTAAGTCTAAACTTTTGAACTGATTGTAGGCAGAAAGATAAATTAGATAGTCTTGTCCAAATTTTTTGGTTAAAAATTAGATTTAGTCATGTAATATTTTACCAAAAATTTTGATTTGAACTTTAAGGAGTCTTTGTTGAGTCATGATTGACAATTAAGAACGCACATCTGTATTTGTCCGTCAAAGGGCACCATGTAAAGGGCTCATTACATCTTATTTCTTGCCAAATAGCAGATGGAAGAAATTGGAGTTACTAATAATAGGCATTTAGAAGGACCAAGACACACAATAAAAATATTAATACGAGTGTTATGTACTTAACTCCTTAGGAATCTGCAATTTTGGGGTTTATTGTGCGAAATTAATATGACGGGCAAAACTGTTATAGTCTATACCAGGCAGGCATAACTAATTTAAGACCTTGAAAGGACCAAAGAGTTACAATTTTCTCTACGTTGGGGCGATAATTGTGAACTATGATAGCCATTTTAATTTGGCTGTGTAAAGCATAGAGTATAGACAATTTATGTCGATCATGAGCAATCATGCATGAATATGTACTGACGATCAGAGATTAAGTTGATTCATAGACAGATTCCGGACCTAAGTAATTTTGTGGTAATTTGGTCGCGTTATATCAAACTCAGCCTCTCGGCTGGGTTTGATATAACGCATCACAACTAACATTGAATTAACATAATCCGACCAATTGACGTAGGTCCGTTAACTGCCTATGAATCAATTTCTACGCGCGATTTATAGAGCGCGGCTCTTGACTCGGAGGTCGTGGGTTCGATTCCCGCGTTGGAAACATGATATTTCCAAGTTTGGTTAGGACAATGCAGGCTGATCACCTGATTGTCTGACAAGTAAGATGATCCATGCGTCGGATGGGCATGTAAAAAGTCGGTCCTGCGCCTGATCTCTCGCCAATCGTGTCGGTCTGCCGTCCCACTGGGTTATGAGAGTAAAGGAATAGAGAGTGCTCTTGTGTACTGCGCACACACTTGGGCACTATAAAATTACTCCTGCGTAGCTGGCCTGGTTTCAATAAAACCGGCCACCGTCACCAAAACCGGTGTGGGAGCTATTATTATTATTATTAATTTCTACGATTGTACAATATGTAAAGCATTGCTAAAACAGCCTTTCTATTATTAGCGAACGTTTAAAACTAATTTGGCTAATATTCCTCGGCAGACTTCGTTTTAAGCCCCCGTCACAAAAACAGAGGTGTTATAATATGTGACGTGTCTGTTTGTCTGTGCCATTACAGCTCAGCTAGCTTGATTTTTTGTGTTATAGATGATTATTTTTTGTGTTATAGATGATTATTTTTTGTGTTATAGATGATTATTTTTTGTGTTATAGATGATTATTTTTTGTGTTATAGATGATTATTTTTATTGAAACCGGTAGTATATTTGGTTAAAAAGTCTTCCTTATTCGTGATTATACCTTGCTTTCGTTGAATTAGTGTCATAACTCATAATCATTTAGCCTAGTCGTATCATACTTTTCAACTTAGATTTAGTCGGTTACGTCACATCCCCGACATTCAATAAGGCGTAGTTTTAACGAGGTATTCCCGATCGCATATGGCGCGGGCGGCCTGACCTCTGACCTTACCACGCCCAACGCGAAACAATTATTAAAACATTTTTGTCTAGTTCGTAACTAGTTTTTTTTTATTACAAATAATTAGAGTCGTCTAAGAGCATTTCGCCCATATCCTTTGTTTGTCGCTATTTTTATGATTTGTTCACGTACCAAGTTTACAATATGTACCTAAGTACTTAAGTCCATCACGCCTTTTATACTTTTTTACTAGATGTTTGTTTCTAGCTAAAATATGTTTGACAGTAGGTAATTGGAATAATTTATCTTTGATTTATTAGTAACCATATTTTGTCTAGTTTTAACTAAAGTATAAACAAATTAACGAGGCACAGAAGTTTTGTGTCTTGATTCGTCGTTTGAACTTTAGCTAGTATTTTAGTCTGTAACTAGACAAAGTTGAACTGTAATTGGAAGAAGTATATTTGACGTTGATTGATTAGGAGGTAGGAGCATTCCTCGTCTTTTAGTTTGTATCTAGATTCTAGACTAATGCTTAATATGGGCGGCTATAATGTATTTTAATGTTGTACGCAAAACAGTGATTTATTTGGCAGAGTTTGGGTTTATATCGAGTTACAGTTAGTTGTAAATAATTTCATTGAAACGAAGTATAACTGCAAATATATTATGTTGCAATCTAGTCCTTAGATACTCAGTACTATGACGAGCTACTGTATCACTAAACACTAAATGCGCCGCGGCACGGAGCGCCTAAAGTGGACGGTAATTGCACTATCTGTTTGTCTGTACGTACATCAGGGTGATGAAGATTGACGGATAACTCCCGGTGAATGGTACTCAAACTGGTACTTAAACAGGTCATGAAATATTTATCACACTATTGCATTTATCTATATCTATACATATTATAAAACGAAGTCGCTTTTTTTCCCTCATGTCCCTTTGTTCCCTTTAATCTTTAAAACTACGCAACGGATTTTGATGATTCTTTCAGTGTTAGATAGCCCATTTATCAAGAAAGGCTATAGGCTATATTTTATCACGTTAAGACTAATAGGAGCGAAGAAATAGAGGAAAATGTGGGAAAAAACGGGAAAAAACTTGAACGCGCTAATCGCAGGAACTACTGGTCCGATTTGAAAAATTCTTTCAGTGTTAGATAGCCCATTTATTGAGGAAGGCTATAGGCTATATTTTATCACGCTAAGACTAATAGGAGAATGTGGAAAAAACTATAGGCTATATTTTATCACGCTAAGACTAATAGGAGAATGTGGAAAAAACGGGGGAAGTTATTTGAAAGGGCTTATCTCGCAAACTACTGGAGCAATTTTTACGTTATTTGGCACAGATAAGAAGTAGACCACGAGAAGGATCATAGGCTATCGATTTTAATAATTTTTTCAGTGGCTATATATTTTATACCCGTGCGACGCCGGGGCGGGTCGCTAGTATCGTAATAAAGGCGAAATATTGTCTAGGTTACTTTTTAATGCAAAACTTTTGGATGGATTTGAACCAAATTTGGTATTTATGGTAGAACTTAGGTATCTAACCGCCGTACTCAGAGACATTTAATTATAATTAACCTTCAATATAATGAAGAGTTTGACAGATAATGAATGGGGCTTATGTTAAATTTTGAATTAATTACATTTAAACAGTTAATGTTCCACGCGTAGTAAGTTAACTTGGGAACTAACTCTTGATCAATACATAGGTTACGTTATGTCCCAAAGAATATAACAATACTATGTTTACCAA
Organism: Polyommatus iphigenia; assembly: GCA_963422495.1. NCBI lineage: Eukaryota > Metazoa > Arthropoda > Insecta > Lepidoptera > Lycaenidae > Polyommatus > Polyommatus iphigenia. The sequence continues at coordinate 12,491,408 of OY730181.1, read as the reverse complement.
AAAATTTAGTCTTTAATAAAATAAACAACAGAAAGTTACATTATCACCGCCATAAAGACCCTATCGTGAAATAAAAACATTTTATTGTTGTTCTTTTATTTTCTGTATTGTGTTTGACTTTATGAAGCAATTTCTAAGATAAACGCGTCAGAGAATATTAATTGTTTTAAAAAAAATACAAAGTCTTCAAATTATTTTACTTACTTATTAATAAAGACTAGATGATGCCCGCAACTCCGTTGCGTCAAATTTTGTTTATCGCGCGAGGACCTTACATTTTTCGGGTAAAATTATCTCTGTACCAAATTTCACAAAAATCAGTTCAGTAGTTTAGGCGTGAAGAGGTAACAGACAGATAGACAAACACACTTTCGCATTTATAATAATAGTTTGGATATATTTTACGCAGCGTACCTATAGCTATCCGAGGTCCGATTCTGCTGTCTTTCATGTGTCAAAAAAAGACAAGCAGAAGCAGACCTATAATTATATAATATATATGTATCTACGAATAATAAAAACTATGGAAACGTAACTCCCATACTATTACCGTTTAAAAATTGGTTCCTTTCGAACTGTCATGTCACGTCAGCCTTTATACCGCTCAAGGCCACCTAAATATTGCAAATGTATTGAAATGTGTACCTAAGGTACACTTTTTTGACAAGTATTTTGGAGCATGTTTTTTGACGGAGTTACTCTTCCTTAATTTTTAATATTCGTAGATATGTATTTTCCCCGTCCTTCCTAATAAATCTCTTTATCAGGAGTTAAGGAAAAAAATATAATATAATCGTAATCGTAATATATTACCTGTGATATTACATGAATTCGTTACCTAACCCGACTCAACGTAAGCGGCTTTGTCGCGGTTCGCTTTTCCAACATGGCGTCTTACGGCGCCAAATTAGAACAGTAGATTGAGTCGGGTGATTAAATGGCTGAAGGGCGGCTATTATCATGGAAATGACAGTGCAGACGCAATATGCAGATGAGCTGACTACATCAGTAAACAAGCCTTTGTTTCTTTCTTCTATCTACTTTTCTTGGGCAATTATTTAGATTGGGTAGACATCTTGAAGAAATACTAAAGATACAATTTTAAAGGCAAAACGCGAAACCTGCGCAAAAAATATGAATTTTATATTCAGTAGTCGGTCGTGTTCTTGCAATTTTTACTCTGAAATACTGACAGCACAAAATATGAGGGCTTTCAACATTTCACTTGCTGCTAGTAAATAAATATATAACGTTTCAAAACATCATCGAATTCAGCTTAGCTGATTATCCGTAAAACTCGGGACGGATCGCACATACCTTGTATCATGGCGTGGACACATGGAGGGGTTTTCAGAATATGACGAACTGTTTGCTCGAACTGATAACTCCGTTACTGTTTATGTTTTAATCCTTTAGGATTGGAGTTTGTATATGGTGATTAGAGAATTGTTATGTGTGTCCTACTTTCAGTCACGTATTTTAATTTGTTATTTCTTATTAATATTAATGCCATTAAAAATCAGCATTAAGTTCAAGCAACATTTAAATATATTTGAGTTGAGTTGAGTGAAAAGCAATTTGATAAAACTACTTTATGCCCTTTTTTTTACCAAATAAATATTTTTCTATTTTATTCTGCTAGTAAAATTGTGAGGTTAGATTCGTGTTTGTTACTCTTACGAAAATTATTACTAAAACAATTTGGATAAGTGGTGGATAATTAAGCTGTGAAATACAAATATAAAGCTACTCTCTCAAAAACGGAAGCACTGTAAAAGACACGGTTCACATTGGATAGGTATCATATCGTTAGATATGGTTTCTTGGCGTGGCCCTTTTTAACCCATCAGTCGTGGCAAGACGAGACACAATAGCTTTTTCATTGTTATCGCGGCCGGATGTGGCCGCTTGGGGCTTCATGAATTAATGATGAAAATGAATGCTGCACTGTTTTATTCTCCTCCTTTTCTAGCTCCATTATATAACGATTATATATTTAGCTCGGCGACAACATAACAAGTATAATGTAGGTTATATTGAATAGAGTGTAAGTAGGCTGTGTTTATCGAGCGTGAAGCGCCGAGCCAGTAAGTCTGTACTACGGCAGCTTTGTAGCGAGGCTATTATATTGAAAAAGGTTAAATCGTTGGTAAAATTACTAGAAATTGTAACAGAAGTTCTGTTACAAAACAGGTTTAAAAGGAAAGAGACTATTTATTACTAGATGACGCCCGCAACTCCGTGGCGCCAAAATTCGTTTGTCGCGCGGACATTTTTCCGGGATAAAAAGTAGCCTCCGTTTAAGCAGGAATCTTTAAAAAGTATCTCCATACCAAATTTTAGCAAAATCAATTCAGTGGTTTACTCGTGAATAGATAACAGACAGACAGACAGACTTTCGCATTTATAATATTAGTATGTATGTCTCTCACACCGGATTCGAGTACGGGATGTTAGTTACGCAGGAGTAATTTTGCTTGTCCAGGGGCTCGATTCTCAAGCATGTAATATCGTTGCGATCTGACCGAGACAGCCTGCAATCGAACTACATTCGACTCTTGAGAAACGGGCTATCAAAATGACTTTAAACATGCGTAGATATGCTATGCTACATGTACTTCTTTGTTATTCCCCCTTCCTTCCCCCTTCTTTGTTTACTTCGCCGGGTAAAACTGTTACTCCTCTTGGGAATGAATAATTCCATATTATAGGATATTATCATATACATTTACTCGAGAGACCTAACTGATGAAGTATTCACCTACATCTTGATTCTAGATCCAGGCGGAAGCAGCCATTAATAACTAGTACAGTTGGCAGCCGCGCGGGTTCACATACTACTAGTAACTGGTCCGTTATGTACAATATAGAGTATAGAGTATCATGATTCATGGCCAGCGCGAATCATTGGACATTTAACTCAATTATAAGTCCATAGTTAAAGACGTGACAAGGCACTTGTTAGTACCTCAATGTGAATCTAGTTGTATTTTCACCTCTGTTATACCACATAATAAATCTGATCGGGCATTAAGGCTGCTCTTTCGAAAAAAGCGTGCAGATGAAACAACTTTTCATCGGCATTAACAGAGAAATTATATCTGAAAAAAATATTAGTAATCTACATGATATGATACGTAACTTGGTTTTGCCATATTTTTTCTATCGGTATCACATAATAAAGAAATAAAAAACCAAATCACCTCCAAATCGTTGAATGAAACCACTTTACTCCTTCATTATTTATCAAAAGAATATATAAAAAATATCTACTGCTTTGCAATACATAAGTTAATAATTTGTTTTTTTTTTTTACTTTTTTGAAATATGTATTATATTAAGCCTTAAAAAGGTTTTTTCTCCTATTTCGCCCTATCATGGACGCGGCGAGCGTCGTAACCGCCACCGTACAAGGCGCGCTGTTATGAATGTTATTTTAATGTCATTTACGTCGATATTCGCACTGACAGACAATCGACCTGCTAATTTAGGGAGAGAGGGTCCTTAAGGCTGTGTTTCCACTGAAGCGGAGCGGAGCTTAGCGGTGCCGAATTGACCAATCACCATTCACCATGCTCGAAATCTTCGCTCCGCTTCGCTGTCATTCCGCTGGAATAGCACGATTGGTCAATTCGGGCACTGCTAAGCTCCGCTCAGCTTCAGTGGAAACGCAGCCTAATAATTGTCAGCACCGTACGCACCGAACGCACCGCATAGAACACGAAAATGCGGCGCGTTCGGCGCGTGCATGCTGATAAATGTGCGATCATCTTTATTTGGAATAACAGAGGTGAACCATCAGAAGAAATTATTCAGAGGCAGTTGACAAACCTACGTAACGTTATATGGTCATGTTATGTAGACGACTAAATTACGTAGGTCCGCCTATAAATCAATTTGCTGATATTCTAAACGTTTTATTTATTTATTTATTTATTTATTTATTTATTTAGATTGTGATAATCTAGCTATGACAACTTTTCTGATCACTCTACCAAAGAAACCTAAATGCCTTCTCCTTCTGTTATTGTCAAGCTTAAAGTGAAAAACATTTATTACATTAAAAAAATTGCGAAATATATAAAATTGACCCAAAAACATGTTTCTTGACGTAGGCAGGTACAAAAAGGTTTTTGTTTAATGTTTACGTGAATTTTCCACTAATCGGTTAGACACCCACATATTATTCCGTGCAAACATTCATAATGGTTTCTGATTATGTGACGATGGACAGGTCTATTCAGATTGCTCTTCTTTATGATTTACAAATATGATTTTTTTCTGTTCAAATAACAGCTGCTATAGATAAAGTTATAACAACATCGCGAAGCTCCGTAGGCTTATTGATAAACTTTCATGTAACTTTATAATACGCAGAAGTGTATAATTACATAAGGGATGAAAAGGTTATAATAGTGTTGCTAATTTTTGTTTAAATTGTTTAAATTCTGTCTAAACGTTAAGTACTTTCATGCTACTAGATAAAAAATTAATTACAGATTCAAACTCAGTTTTCTATCGACGTAAACTTACTGAGTATCTATAGTAATATTATTAAAAGTGGGAAAGTGAGTTTGTCTGTCTGTTACCTCTTCATGCCCAAAATACTGAAACGATTTTGCTGAAATTTGGTATGAAGATACTTTGAGTCTCGGGAAAGGACATGAGATAATTTTTATCCTGGAAAAATGTACGGTTCCCGCGCGATAAATGAACTTTGGCGCAACGGAGTTTATAGTGATGTATGTACCCACTGCAAGCTGCTATTTGACCGGCCTCAGTTTAAGTTCACAGAACTCTATCTAAGTATACCTTTTTTTTCTAAGATGTCCCGACAGTAATCGCGTGACACCTAGCTCGTTAGCAGGCTAAACGTACACATTCCCCAAATCGCCGGCAAGTTATGGGAGCAGTAGTAACATGGGATATTAACGTGAGTGAATGGGGGCAATTGTAACAGTCATGGGGTCGTTTGTAACGTTAGACTTGTGAAATGATGATTGGATGTAATGTTTTGTTTGGGGTAATGGGGAATTTTCTTGGTTTCCTACGCACAGTTTTTCACCCAGCTATAATCGACTCTGTAAAATACTTTGATATTCTCCTCGCCTTCTTTCTTATAAAGATATTTAAGAATCGTCTTCAAGGTACAGTTGTCTATGTCACGTGTTTTTACAATATCCTGGACAAAGACAAGCAGACTTGCCAGACTATGTATATTTATTTGCTGTATAAATATTTTACTGGTAAGAGGGTTCATGACCATTTATCTAAGTATATAAATAAAAATGAATTTTCAATTTTGTTAGTCTTGCCACACCTCAAGAACAACTGAACCAATTTGGCTAATTTTAGTCTTGACTCTTGAAACATTCATGGAAGTTCAGGGAAGGTTTATAATATGTTAAGAGGGAAGTGATACAAAGGTCGCCGGGTCATCTAACTAGTTAATATTATTATAGCGATATTTTACAAAAACATATTTAAAGTTAGAAATAAAAGTATCCGATATTATCACCTAGAACAAAGCATAGACAAAGAGACCTTTAGCCTCATCACATAAAAATCTGATCTAGGCCTGTTTTACATCTCCTATTTTTTTGCGCAAAATCGCGGAAGCCCCAATATCACAGAATAAAGCCTATACGTACAGCTGCCATTCTCAATGAGATATCCCTTATATCTGTAGCCATAAGGTTGAAAATTGGTCGTCATCGCGTCACAAATCGAATGTAGACTATTTCATTGTGAAGCCTCACATTTCGCTTTTGTGCGGAAAATTGAGTTCAATATCGTATTTTATATTTAAGTTCCACATGAACCAGTACATTGTTTTTTACAAAGTTTGGATTATTTTGGCTTGGCTAGTTTCTGTTTTAAATTTAATTAAATACTAGTTTTTTTCAAATGAAGCTTGGATCAAGCTTGGAGCTGGGCTTGGCTGGTTTTGCTTCAAATTAAATTAAATACTAGATATTATGGTAGAGTATTTATATGGTAGAGTTTTTCGGAAAAGCCATGGGTGCTTTTCCGAAACTCAAAGCCACTGCATACCAGCATTAGAGTCATATAATATTACAGTCAGACTGAAAAACTATATTGGCCATTTGTAATATCAGGTAGCAAATTTTTTGATATAAGCATAATTATCCAGCCTGTCCTACTTCTGGCTTAAGCCGTGCCCTAATTTTTAAATTGTTTATTAACTAAATCCTTCATTATAATAACCTAATTTAAACGGCCGTTGAAACACTAAAACGTAGCAATTATGCAAATACTTGTCGCAAAAATGTAATAACGCTAAGTTCTATATTCTATGCAGAGCTATTAGCACAATGGGCTCCACACACATACTATACTGCAGTGTTTTTCAACCTTTTTTGTGATGCGACCCCTGGTGAGAAAAAATATTTTGCGACTCCCCAACCCTTTGCTGTTTTATCGTGTTGTATTGTTTATTAATACATAATATATACATTTGTTGAAATTTTTATTTTAATTATTATTGTTTTTTACTGAAATAGTTCTCTCGACTTCTGGCGATCCCCCTACAAAAGCTTACGACCCTCCAGAAGGGGTTTTCGAATTCGAAACTCACAGGTTGAAAAACACTGCTATACAGAATACACAATACTATACATACGTCAGACAGGCACTCAGCTAGATCAATGTGAAATGCGAAATAATGTCGCATGTTCTTTGTTTCTGTACATCGCCTCGTTATGGCAACGTTATTTGAACATAATATTTCCTCAAAGTGGCAAAGAAAAAGATATGTATTAGAGAAAAGTCACGTCTGAAGGGGTTACTTCCTATAAAAAGTGTTATAGAACTAATAAATCATACTTTAGGGGGGAGTATGTCTCTTAAATATAGGGCTCACTGGGAAATTAACAGGACTGAAAGAGGTCAATAGTTTCTTATTGTTGTATGAGCTTTATTCTTTAACGAAAATTAGGTAGACCTTCACCACTTGATACCTCTTAAAGTAACCGTGACCGAAACTCCATAGTTGTTGGTCGTTCTTACCCCTATCTCTATAGGGATCATAATATACAGGAAAACTTTCGGCTTTTATAAAACGACGAAAGGCTGCCGCTGGCCCTTGGGTTGTCAGACTAATGAGAAAGTCTGAAAATATGATAAGTGATAACAATAGGCTTCGTTCTGACCGAACATATTTCGGTCGGTCGGAAGATTTTTCTTTCCCTTCCTAAGAGCCTAGAAGCTCTCAAGTCTCAACCATACCACAACATAATAATTATATACAGAATGTAACAAAACTAAGTGATAATACTTTAGGGTGTGTGCGTGTTCTTCGTAGAGAGTTCACTGTGAAAGTAGCAGCGCTGAAAGGCCAATTTTTTATCACTTTTGTATGGGAAAGGGCCACGAGTTTCCCTATACAAAAGTAAAAAAAAAATTAGTCTTTCTGCGCTGCTACTTTCACAGTGATATTAACTTTACAAGGAACACATACACACCCTAAAGTATAATGCTTAGCACAAACCTACGCGACCATGCGACTGCGAAGCGGCAGCGTCAATACAAAACACACATTTGACAAGTTGTCAAATGTGTGTTTTGTATTGACGCTGCCGCTTCGCAGACGCGTGGTCGCGTAGGTTTGTGCTAAGTATTATCGTCAAATATACCCTGTATATTTGACGAGTAAGCTGTCTGTTAAGTGGCCTGTATGTCTGTCTGCTATCCCTTCACACGCTGAACCGATTTGGACAAAATTCAGCACGTTCTACGTAGAGACGTAAGCTAAATTTAACGTTAACAATGACGACCTAACTATAAATACCTCTGACGTACAGGCTATTGTTTAATTTTTGTATGTTTGTTATTTTATAGATAATAAAACAGTTGGCATCGATCGACCGTCGTAATGCTCCCTGAGTCAACAAACACGGTTTGAACTCAGGTAAAACGACGGATAACTGTTTGATAAACTGTTTATATTCTAATTGTAGCGAATGTACACAAATAATGATCGTGACGTACTGACCAACAAGGATATTGTGGCACAAATTAATGGATTATTTTGTCATGGGGACATTTCTTGACGAAGACATTTTTTTATTATTATTATTTTCTTTATTAGAACAAAAAACAGTTACGTGTGATCTTCAAAATAAATACAATTAGATAAACAAAAGCGATGAACACATCCCACACCATTGTTCGCGGCAACAAAAAGAATACATAAAAATTGCAACAGGGAAAAAAATACATATTACAATTTCAAGTGATTCCTAACGGACGGAAAATTTCTTATATTATTATTAACTATACTAAACTGTGCAAATAATCTAAACGCAAAAATAAATATAAACAACAATATAACAGAGCTAAGTTTTAAAACTAAGCCGCAGCTATGAGCTAAGTTAGTAAAGGTTTTCTAATTATAATGTTTTAAATGGCCATGTTTTATGAATCCATACTTCCATGCTAATATTATAAATGCGTAAGTGTGTCTGTCTGTCCGTCTGTCTGACTGTCTGTCTGTAATACCTCATCACGCCCAAACCGCTGATCCGATTTTGCTGAAATTTGGTATGGAGATACTTTGAGTCCCGGAAAAGGACATAGGATATTTTTATAACCGAAATATACGGTTTTCGAGGCACAAACGAATTTTTCTGCAACGGAGTTGCGAGCGGCATCTAGTTAATTTTAAAGTTGTCCTCAAATGACACCAGAATCAGTTTTTATTCAGTTGAACCTTGCTGCAACATTATTATAATATACTAAAGAGTAAAGACTTTTAGTATACTCCTGACTGTGCTTGTGACACACCACCCAACTGCCTTCCAACTGAAGCTTTTTTTGCAAAAAAAGTCAGTCAAGTTGACTAACTTCAAAGTTAAAGTTGACTCAACTTGACTGACTAGTCAAGTTGAATAAAGTTAGTCAAAAAGGTTTAAGGCCGGCAACGCACCAGCAGCTCTTCTGATGTTGCGAGTGTTCATGGACGACGGTAGTTGCTTTCCATCAGGTGACCCGTTTGCTCGTTTGTCCTTATTTCTTATGTTATTAAAAAAAAGAGAAAAACTTTTTAACCAAAATATATCTTGAAATTATATTATTTTCCGAGACCAAACTACAGCAGAAATTTAAAAAATATATTATACCAATGTAGGTTTAGCGATGATTATTATTATTATTGTCCAGACAGTCTGAAACACTTTATTGGATCAACGCCCAGCGGTAATAGGTTTGACTTCAACTGTCAAGATTAACAGATTTAGTTTATATCAGTTGATACTATCAACGCTTCCGTCTCTAATTTAATTAATAATAATAAGTAAACAAAATATTTGACAATATTTTTACTACCTTTTTAATAAAGACATGTGAATGAAATTGAGAAAGAAAACAACTGGTTGCACTCGGAAAGCGCCGCGCGCCGCGGTAGAAAGAAATAATGTCCTAACTAGGGAATGCAATCCCGCAAGATAATTTTAATCCCGGTATTTGCGGGACTGAACCATCACAATCCCGCTGGTTCCCGGTATTTGCGAGATCCCGCAGGGTGGACTTAAAATTTTAAAACAAATCGTTATAATGACTTTACTTGGTAGACCCCGTTTTATTATTAGAAACTCAAATAAAACAAACTTCGTCGGACATTTTTTTACAAGAGTTTATTAATACTTCAGCGTTCTTTAGATATAAAAATAATAAAAAACTTAACATTTTGTTTGGAAACGGCTACGTAATAATAAAAGTCATAAAAAAACTAAAAAAACACGCTTATAATAATTATCAAATGAATACTAATAATTAATTAATTGTGTCTGCCAAACGGCTCCTGATATTCGACACAAGGTAGCTGAAAAAGTTCGCTCAGCTGCCACGCTGGTTGGTACAATTGTCATTTAAAGTGAATTACAGGTGAATTGAAGGTAAATTGTTTAGCGGGCTGCATGTAGCCAGTTCACGCACCCCCGCGTGCAGAGTTACCAGTGTGAATCACGCTTCTTTTTAGTCCCGCCAGTCCCGCGGGATCCCGCTAATTTTTCCACCGGGATTAGTCCCGCAAAATGCATGCGGGATCCCCGTATTTCGGGATCCCGGTATTCCGGTATTGCATTCCCTAGTCCTAACTCCTAGCGCAAGCTAAATAATTTACCACTAAAGGTTTTTCTTCAAAAATGTTAGGAATTCTACATTTTATACATTTTATACCTTCACTCTACATTTTATACCTGAGGCCATAGAAATTGTTATTATTAAATATCATTACGTATAACAATAAATGTCACATGTTATGGAGGAGAGAAATGTGATAGAGCTTTTGTTAAAATTATTTTAACAAAAGCTCCATCACATTTCTCTACATGTGACAGTTATACAATTAGCAACATCAGCATGTACTCGTAGTAGAAACGTGCGTTTTCTCTACGCCTACATTTATAATATCGGGGTTTTAGATCACCATTTAAATTGAATGAAAACTATGTAAGCTATTTAGCAATTACTGATTACTTACTGATTATTTTTAAAGAAGGGAACAATGTGACGACCATTAGCTTTGTCCACACTGGGCCTTTTTTTGTTCATCAAGGGCAAATAACTTATAGTGCAGTCAACAGCGAACGTGAGGCATGCCCGTGACGAAATCGTAGCGCTCGCTATGACACTTTTCTTTCAACGCGGGTGGATTTTGACGCATTCAATTATTGAATATGCCAAACGAAAGTTGAATAAGAAGATGACGAAAATTGAAGATGAAATTGCATAATGTGGACATAGCTATTGACTTATAATGTATTAGAATCCTAAAGTAACTATTGTACCTTACACGAATATGATAAAATACAATTGGAAATATTTTAAAATAGAATTAGGAAAGCGAAGCGTAGGACGTCCCGCAGCTGAATAAACCTTCTATGTATATAAATAATATGGCAGCTAATTGTTGAGGATTGCCCAAGATCGGGATAGTTGACGCTCATTAGCTTTGTCCACATTGTGCCTTTTTTCTGTTCAACAAGGGCATGCCTTATAGCGCAGTCAACAGTGAACGTGTGGCATGCCCGTGACGCGCGTCAAAATGCACCCGCGTTGAAAGAAAAGTGTCAAAGCGCGCTACGATTTCAATGCGCATTACGGGCATGCTTCACGTTTGACGTTGGCAGCGCTATAAGGCATGCCTTTGATGAATAGAAAAAGGCACAATGTGGACAAAGCTATTCACATTTTACACCCATACTAATATTATAAATGTGAAAGTGTGTCTGTCTGTCTGTTACCTAGCTTCCCGCCTAAACTACTCAACAGATTTTGTTATGTATAGGAGATACTTTAAGTCCCGGGAAAGGACATAGGATACTTTTTATCCCGGAAAAATGTACAATTCCCGCGCAATATACGAATTTTGGCGCAACGGAGTTGCAGGCGTTGTTAATATACATACTTTTCGCATCTAGGGACGTCGACGGGGATCACATTATCATTAATTTCGGGCCATCCTGGAGAGGCTGATGATGATGATAACCTATATATTGATTGTGTACGCGGCATGAGGTGTGTGCAGCGCTCGTTATAAATAGCTCGTCGAAACTGACGGCCGATGACGTCGCTCCCGCCAGCCAACAGGTACTGCACATTATTTACATATTTTGGAAATTCCCAATGAAAGAATCAAGAAGAGATTAAAGTGTAGCGTTAAACTATTACTTACGTAGATACTACATACCTAGTTAGATTCGGCACCAAATCTAGAATTATTTTATGTTTCATAGATCGGAATTCGAAAGATTGTAATTATTATTTAAAGTAGTGTTCATTGTAAAGACACCATAATATTATGGTATAGGTTTCTTTCTTCGGAAGAAGAAAAGAGAGTAATGATGTGTAAGTCTATAATTAGTACATACATCAGATCTTTACTTTGCTTAATTATTTTATATGTGTATCAATGTATGTACTGTTGGTGAACCTTATTAAAGTAGCACTCAGTAGCATTCTTTCTTATAGAAGTGACAAGCTAAGGGCCACTTGCACCATGATGTTTAACTCAGAGTTAATTTTAACTCTGAGTTAAACATCATGTCATATCTGTCACTCACCAAGTGAGTGATAGAGATGACATGATGTTTAACTCAGAGTTAATTTTAACTCTGAGTTAAACATCATGGTGCAAGTGGCCCTAAGAAAGGAAATCTTTCACTTTGTCTCTAGAATCTGTCAGTGTTTTTCTAACGCTTTTCTCCTTTTGAGATGGCGCAGAGTTAGATAAATACGAGCCAAACTGGCCTACAGTGAAATATTTACTACCGCACTCAGATATGAACTAACGTAATTAAATTAATATTAAAGTAATTAAATAATTTTACTGATTTTGACGTAGGCCCCATACATTATCTGCCAAAATTTTCATTTAATCACTATAAGTAATTAAGTATTATTCATCTCTGAGTGTGGCAGGTAGGCTTTAGAGGAGACCTTTTCCCAGTAATAGTATTACATAGAGTTAAAAAAATCTACTTTGATCATGAAGGTGTGATGATGATGATGTTAGAGGTATTTCGCTCAACCGCAGCGATGTCATTGTTTATGGCGCGATCGACAGAACAATAAATAGTTAACGATTTCCGACCGTGTGATCTACAATGCGGCTCTGCTCTTCAGTATTCACTAATTTACTCGTGGAAAACCGTTTGATTTCGTAGCGGAAAGATACAAGTTTCCCGAGATAATGAAAGTCCATCATTTCTTGAGTTAGAAACATGAAAGTTTTTTGACGTTTGCGTTTGACGTTTGCTTAAATAGGGTCCCGTTTTTACCCTTTGTATAAGGAACCACAAAAAGGGGAAAGCTATCCATCTTTGTTATTATACTATGTTAACGCGTACGAAGTCGCGGGCAACAGCTAGTACTGTATAAATCATCCACAACGGATGCGAAAGGCCTAGTTTTTTTTTACATTATTCTAGTTGACTATAAGCACAGTGCTGAATTGGATCACTATTCACAGTTGATTTAAATAAAGTATAGTTTTCACAGAGCCAGTACTGGCTGCCAATAAGACTGGCCGCCAGTAATGGCTTGGTATATGCCGCGTGTGAATAGTTTTTCAAGCCAGGCCAAACTATTCACACGCGGCATATACCAAGCCAATACTGGCTTCTTCTTCTTCAAGTCTTATTGGCAGCCAGTACTGGCACTGTGAAAACTATACTTAAGGGCGTTCCTTACGGAGATACCGTAATTTACAGTATTTCAAGTCTTATAAACTCATAATTTGAAAGCTGCAAAGTTATAATAAAAATACAGCAATAATCTTCAGTATATCAACATTCCTTTCCCCGTTTTAAATTTTCTATTTTTGTTTATTATACTCATGATATCAGCTTCCAAAGTAAAATCAATTTATTAAAATTCAAACATACATTCAGCATCTCCTTAGGATTTACATATTACTTTTATTTGAAACACACGCCAATAGATCGACAATATCTTAAACTACATATTCCCCGTTTTAAAATTTTTTTAGGACAATTTTGAACTAAGATAAGTAAAAAAAAGTGGTTTTGGTGCGATCTCGGCAACGCGGCAAATGTATGGCCAAGGTCGTTTGCTCGGGGGACGGCCTTAAGGGTTATTTTTTTATCATGAGTTCAAAATTAACTTTTTTTTGACAATTTCAAACGCGATTGGACAATGCACTGGTCCACTGGACTGGACTGCACTTTGGAAAAGTGATGGTCATGATTGTCGCAATGATTCTAAAACATAGCATGCAGTTGCTGTCGATCATAGCAAATCATAGACCAATATATCGTAAACGATTCTCGCTTTCCATTATAGGCCATTATTTTTCAACATTCAATTGTAGAATTTAGAAGCTGCTAAAACGTTTATGATGTTTATGGAATCTTACATTAAATAGGCTTGTATATTTCCAAATAGGCTATATTTGTATACAAAGGCGGCAGTATAAATAAATTATTGGGGAATAAATAACACGCGCGCCGAGTATGACATCAATATGAGTACAGACAGCAACAAAAGTTCTCAGAAAAAATTAAGATACAAAAGGACAAGATCCAACGTCCATATAATTTTGGGCTAATTTTAAAAGCGCCGGCCAACGCAAATAAACCCATTATTTAAATAGAACATAATCTAAGGAATAATTTTTATTATTACACCAAAGTTCTAAGTCAAGTCTCCGAGTTGTTATTCAAGGTCCAACTTTTTTGAAGTGAAAACTTCTTTAGCGGCGTTGAGCACTTTTGTGGGATGGGTAAAAACTGTGAAACTCGCGTCAGATTCTCATGCTGATCGAAAAACCAAGGAAAAAACGTAGGACGGTTGGAGAGAAGTGTTGTAACATGGAAATCGATTAATCGAACAATCGATTGTTTTTTTTCGATTGTCGATATTTTTTAATCGATTGTAAGGATTTCGATTAATTAATTAAAACGATCGTTTTTTTTTATTATTTTTTTTTTATTGATTTTCATAAAAAATGGGTTAAAAAAAATAATGCACAACGTTAATAATCAAGTTTTCACTTCTGCCGGCACTCCCGGAGTGCAACCCGTCTTTTTTTTTTATAACATTTAATAAAACATATTTTATTAATTAAAAGCAATAAGTAATCGAATCCAACGTCCCTATCCCAGTCATAGAACAGATTGGGGGCCAAATACCTACAAATGGTTTGAAAAAACTCAAAGGAAGGGATACTCTACGTGCTTGGGGTACGCACGGCATTTGCCTGGTATTCCAAGTAAGCAATGGTAACCTCTACACTCTACAGGTTCCCTCTTCCTTTGAATTTTTCCAAATCATTTGAAGGTATTTGGCCTCTAATCTGTTCTATGACTCGGATAGGGACGTTGGGATCGATTACTTATTGCTTCTAATTAATAAAATAAGTTTTATTACATGTTATAAAAAAAAGTTTTACCTTGAATAACAACTCGGAGACTTGACTTAGAACTTTGGTGTAATAATAAAAATTATTCCTTAGATTATGTTCTATTAAAATAATGGATTTATTTGCGTTGGCCGGCACTTTTAAAATTAGCCCAATTTGGACCTTATTATTTGCTCAAAATTAAAAAAAAAAACATAGATTAAACTTACAACTGGACACTGGTCCACCAGAAATCTGTACATTATACTTTTACTTCAAAATCTAATAATTTTCAGTACTTGACAAGTTTTTTTATTAGTTAAAAACTCAACCACGAAAAAAATGTAGCGCTGATAAATATTTTATGTGTCGACGTGACTCGACGTGAGTCGTGACTCGTGTGGTCATATTGTATATATTATGACGTATATTAATTAATATAATAAGTGATTTACTTAAAAAAATCACAAAGAAAGTTGAATGTATTTCATTGGTAATTATGATTTATCGTTCGAAAACACAAACATTTTACGTTGGATCAACAATTTTAAACGCAAATGAATCATGGAAACTCAAAACATGATTTAAACATAGCTGCTGACTGTACAATATTTCAGTACGCGTATAAATCAGCAATATTAACTGCAGCGTTGTGAGCTGATGATGGTGAAAAGCGGGATGATGCACGAGACTTTCATATCGTGTGCTGAAAGACCGCGTTCTTTATTATACGACTTAATTTGTAAGTTGTCACTTTTTCACACGAGTGTTAGTAGTACTTGAATGATTGTGTTGAAAATTCTTTTCTCTAATTTGTACAATTTTTGAAGCTGAAAGGAAGGGTGATAATTTTGATAAGTGTGTATGTATGTCCCATCGTAGCGCCTAAACTAATGATACATGTATTGTGAAGTTAAAAAAATATAATAAGGAATTTGACCAAAAAAGTTAGTGTAGAGTAAATTAAAGTATGGTACAAAATACGAGACTAACCTTAATGCATAATACTAATAATATTTAACATAGGTACTTTTTTGTGACTCGCCTCATGGTTTTTTTTTTTTCAGTGTATTTTGGATAATGTCATGAAGTAGACAAACTATTTTTTCCTCAAATTGAGGAGTTTCTTTAGCTACAACTAGATCGACGAGCGTGAGATTGATGATGATTTTCTGTAACGGTAATAAAGGTGGCAAATCAATACAGTATAGATAACCTGCTAAGTGATTGTGATAACGCCCAGCTGCGACTGAAACTGACTAGTACTTGACACTCACTTGACAGCCTATTGACACTCACTTGACAGACTATTGACAGTCACTTGAAAAGTATCGAGATTCGAGGGCCGAGGGGTTGATATTGGAGTATTAATTACATTATTGTTTTACAATTTAAATTTTTCAATTAAAAAAAAACAATAGATGACCTCCGCAACGCGCCGAAATTAGTTTATCGTGCAGGAACCGTATATCTTTTTGAAACAAAAACTATCCTATGTTCCCTTATCTCAAAGTATCTCATATAGTTGCGTGTGTACGGTAAATTATACGGCTATTGCTGAACCAAAGATTTCCTTTGGTAGGATTGGTCCTTATGGCCCAAGGATGGATTTAAGATGTGGAGCCACCGCGGTTTTTGATGTTAGTTTTTTTTTTAATTTTAGCAGCTTCTGCTCTGGAGGAAAATAGAGTCTCAATCTGTATAGAGGCATTAATTATGGTATTATTCCAAGTTCGGTACCATATTCGGATGACTTAAGAATGCTTAATTCATTTTAAGACTCATATTTGCACGATAAAGATGTTAAACAACGTAAAAAGAAGAAGAAGAAGAAGCATTATTTAGCGCTAATCTTAGTATGAGTCAGTAATTACTGGTCCGATTTGAAAAATTCTTTCAGTGTTAGATATCCCATTTATCGAGGAAGGCTATAGGCTATATTTTATTACACTAAGACTAATATAAGCGAAGAAATAGAGGAAAATGTGGAAAAAACGGGGGAAATTATTTGCAAGGGCGTATTTCACGAACTACTGGAGTAATTTTTCTGTTATTTGGCACAGATAAAAAGTAGGAACGTGAAGGATCATAGGATATTTATTGTGGACTAATTTGTCTGTGAAATATCTAATTTACGCGGGCGAAGCCGCGCGGAACGTCTAGTAATATTATAAAGCTGAAGAGTTTGTTTGTTTGAACGCAAAAATTTCAGGAGCTACTTCCGATTTGAAAGAATCTTTCAGTGTTTGATAGCCTATTTATCGAGGAAGGCATAACCTATATTTTATCACGCTTAAATCAATAGGAGCAAAGATACAGAGGAAAATGTGAAAATAAAGCTGAAGAGTTTGTTAGTTAGTTTGTTTGTTTGAACGCGCTAATCTAAAGAACAACTGGTCCGATTTGAAAAAATCTTTCAGTGTTTGATAGCATATTTATCGAGGAAGGCTATAAGCTATATTTTATTACGCTGAGACCAATAAGAGCAAAGATACAGAGGAAAATGTAAAAAAACGGGGAAAATTATTTGAAAGGTCTAATATCTCACAGACTACTGGAGCAATTTTTATGTTATTTGACACGAATATATAGTAGACTACGTGAGACATGGGTTATTAATTTGTGAAAAATATACGGTTTCCGTGAAATTTCAGATTTACGCGGACGAAGCCGCGCGGAACGTCTAGTAATATTAATATATTTATTGCTCCATTCATCACCATGTCTTTGGCATGCAGAATAATGCCCCTATCAGCCTCCTTATATTAATTAAAAGCCCTGTCAACAGCGTTTTCGTTGGTTGAAAATCATATATTCTATTTTTTTTTTATTTTTTTTTATTTTTACTATCTTTTATCTAAATTTTATTCCAAAACTGGCATTTAAACATTCGATTCAATCGAAAATGATACCAAACTCGACTATATACGTAAATCTCACGCAGTTATTGACCTCATACCTTGTTAAAACTAAAAAAACCCCTCCCCCACCTGCATGAAATATTCAGGTGGCTCCATTTCGTAAACCCATCTTACGGATATAAAGATCAATCCTACCAAAGGAAATCTTTGGTTCAGCAAAAGCCGTATTCCTCGTTTTTTTACGACTAATATAAACCGGTTCAGCGTGAAGATGTAACAAACACACAGACAAACACATTTTTCTAACCAGCTTAATATGTATTATTACGATTAAATGCCTAAACTCCGTCTAACCAAAAACTATTGTCTGCTCTGTTCCAATTTATTTATAACCATCGCTTGGGCATGGGCGCCTGGTACATATCACTTGTCAATCATAATGCGCGTGGGGTCCGATCACTCATATTGATGTGTTTATCTCCAGCCCTGCTATGTTATCCTAGTACAATGGGAGTTAAAAATAACGCTGTAAAGTCTTATTTTAAATAGTTTCTTAGAATTGGTACCATTTTAAAACTGCTTGACTACAAAATAGGTTGCAAAGTTTTTCCTGTAGAAGAACAGCTATCATAAACATGGGTAGGATTTTTTCAGGATAAATGTATAATGAAACGGTATATTTTTTACACATTACTAATTAATATTGTGTTCTTGATAAGTTTGCAAATAATAATAATTAAAGTACTAAGTTTAACTATCATAATAAACATGTACCAAGAACTGTCTCCCCTTATTAATAAAATCACGGGGAGTGCTCTGAGGAATTGTTCGGAATCATACCTCCTGCAACTTTTCGCCATCGCTCCACGCGAAAAATATACCATCCTCATCACCTTGATGAGTGGCAGTCTTCCACAGTGCGTTTTTCGCGTAACTTTCTACCGCGCACTGTAAAACTCTGGAACGAACTGTCACCAGCAGTATTTCCGGACCTATATGACCTGCAAACCAACCAAAGGCCGGCAACGCACCTGCAACTTTTCTGATGTTGCGAGTGTCCATGAGCGACGGTAGTTGCTTTCCATCAGGTGACCCGCTTGCTCGTTTGCCCCCTTATTTCATAAAATAATAATAATAGTTTACATAGAACCTACGAATAATAAAAACTATTATTATTCGTATGATTCGTAGCATAGAACATAATAAGGTCTTCTTGTCTTTCTCTCACATGACATTTTTGTTGCTGACATTGAATGCTGCGTAGATACTTTTATTAGCATTTTTAGTGCGTGAATAAGTCCATTTATAGAATATTCAAAGGGATTTTCTCAGATTTTTCATTTCCAGCGTTTTTCAAAGATCTCCCGCCACAAAGGATCTACGTGATCCGATACCCGAATACCTTGGTCAGGTATTTCGGTATCTTCACGGGCGGCTGGCCGCGCCCTCATGTGTAACACGGGTTGCAATACCTTCATATTATAATGTAACGGGGTTAAAACTTGAAGGAAAAACGTATTAGTATACTTACCTTTGTAAAGATTTGCATTAAACCTTTTTAGTTACGATATAAGAGATTTTTTTTCAGAAGAAAAGAAGCTTTTCGAAAACTATTATTAGTAGTTTTGCTTTAATGCGTTAACTTTATATTATTATACTGTGTGGTAAAGTCAACTAACGATATTTAAGCATAACATTATAATCTACTGCTTATATTAGACGTTTAGAAAAAAAAAATTCTTACTCAAAAGCCTATTAGGTACCCAAACCTATGGCCGAGTTTACTAACAGAGAAAAATCCTACATGGGACGATGAAGTCTAAGTTTGATATTTTTCTTAAACTTCCGGTATCTATTATTATTATTGATAGATCATACATAATATCACAATAATATTATGTCTTTATAAGGCACAAGCTCTTCCGATTATTATGACAACAGGCGATTCTACTACACCTTATTCCATTTTCCACCTTATTCTAATTTCTATTACACTACTTACTTTGTACTATTTTTTTATAAATATTTACTACGTTAAAGCAAACTACAATTTTACGAGTAGCTTTACCGGTAATCTCGCTTTAATTACTAACAAATTAAGTTTAATGTTGCGTTAAATTAATTACCAGATGCCCCCTGTACTTAGTGATAAATAGGTCAAACCTGCGACTAAATTTTACTGGATTTGAAGGCAAAATACTCTAATTTAGATAATTGTTACGATAAAATCTAACCCATGTTTAACTCAAAGATATTCGAAGTGGGATAACTACAATGAATGGAAAATGAACGATTTGCGTAGCAAAAGATTTAGCCGCGCTACCTAGCCCTCATAAATGAACCCTCGTTGGGAATAGTGAATGCCCATTGCATCAACGGCATATGAAACAGTATACTTACCTGGCATTAGTAATAATATTATGGAGTTTGCTAATTTAATGTAAGTCTGCCGAACACTCGCCCTCAGTTTAATAGAGATTACATTAACTGTACATTATACAAGGTCTTCAGTCTTTGTCTGGTACATTAGAGAAGTCACATGACAGACAAGTACAGCGAACTGTGAATATACGCTGCGTAAAAATCTTATTAGTTACTAAATGACGCCTGCAACTCCGTTGCGCCTAAAATTCTAAATTCGTTTATCGAGCGGGAAATGTAAAAGTATCCTATGTGCTTTCCCGGGACTCAAAGTGTCTTCATACCAAATGTTAGCAAAATCAGTTCAGCGGTTCGGGTGTGAAGAGGTAACAGTCAGACAGACTTTCTCATTTATAATATTAATATGGATTCGAAAGGGGAATCCCCCTTACTAAATAGACATCAGATTATGTGCATTAATCCTTCGATCGCGATCGCGGATTCTTGGAAATGCTATTGTATTATATTGTTGTCGCGATCACCGGTGCTCATATGGGGCTTGAAGGATTAATGGTTAATGTAATTCATAGCAGGCACAATCTTGCATGCTTTGAATAAGATTAACCATAATTACCAGAGGGGCCTGATGAAGATACCACTTTATATAAAGACAGCATCGAAACTATATCGTAATTGTATTACAAGATTGTTTAGCCTTACGTTACAAAATAGGCAACAGAGAGATAAACACGCTGAATTCACAAACCATTTCACGGGGCTATGCACAACTTTGTAAAACCTTTATGCCAACCACATAAGGCTCAATATCGCAACTTTGAACAAACATGTGAGGACTGAGGCTACAGTTATCTACAGAACTCGTCACAACTGTCCACATACAGCCTTATCTCCTGCCGTAGACAGTTTGTACTGTTTGAATCAACAATACACTTGGGTTGTCTCCATCTAAGTTAGTTTCAATCCGAATGTGTGTATGTAACGCTCGGGGTTTATCCATCGGCTGTCGGTTTTCGCGCGAGCACAAAGGCTCCTTTGGACAATTCGCTTTGAGTTCGTGTGCCGTCCACACTGTTGACGCCTACGTTGACGCTAAATTACACGTAATCTTACATTATACGTTACACTCGTCTGGACCCGGATTTTAGATGAAAGTATGAAGATACTGTAAGTCCCGAGAAAGGATATAAGATTATTTTTATTCTAGTAGAAACTAGGAACTATGCTTTCCGGATACTATAAGTCCTGAGAAAGGATATAAGATAATTTTCCTTCAAGTAAGATGTACGGTTCCCAAGCTTAAATAAAGAACAGTTGCGTATGATTTTATAAAGATGACATTCTTGATTTAAATATAGTCTTTGGTTTTTAAAAGTTACACCACAAATTACAATATTCTTAATATTCATCAACGGCCTAGGCGTCGAATCGGCTAGCCATTTAACTAGATAGCTGTACTATTTAGTTAAATGGCTAGCTACATAATACAAAGTAACATAAAATAATTACACATAATAATGATGTGTCGGGGACACCCAGTCTGTCCACGCCCTGTAATTACTGAAACAATATAGACCATGAACATACAACATACTCCGACATTGTACACTATCATACGTTATTATCTTGTACGTAATACATTGTATCTATTAATACATTAATACATATTACATAGTAACTAATGGGAAAGAGTGTCTGTCTGTTACATCTTCACAGATTTGGGAAATAATGTATAAAACTTACGCCAGTATTATAGTACTCTGTGATAAAACCTTAAATCAAGTAGGTGGATGTAATAGTATCCTGGCCTTTCCGTTCTCTGGGGAGATGGGTTGCTATTGCAGCTTATCAAAGGTATCCATAATTGGAATGATGACAAGGTCAAAGATTAGCGAATTTTGTTATTAAAATAAAGCAATAACGGTAAAAAATAACTGTTTCCAAAATTTCAGCTTGGTAGCTTTTGTATTTTTTTTGTTATGCGCCTTCAAAGTTGGATATTCATGTCGATTTTTTTTTTCAATAAAATTTCTTAATATTTGTATACCATTCGATAACTTATGTAATTTAAAGCAACTTTTGTTTTGAAACCACTTTCATAAACGCAATAATTAATATAGCTACCGAACAAAAATCTTCCGCGATGCCTACAAACAACTCTAAGGTGACGTCATAATCGAGTAGCATTTTGTATGGAGCGTTTCGGGCAGGTCCATTTTATGAGATGTTTGAATTGTCATATCTTGGTGAATTTTTAAGCTATCAGAGTCATTCTTTCACCGATGTTTCTATTTTTTAAAGGTCTTTTAATTACCAATAAGAACAAAAAAGTCATCATGCCAATTCCATAGGAGTTTTCTTGTTTACAGAAAAGCTTTTATGCATATTATTTATTAGATATTATAATTATGTTGTGATTAGCTACCAGGGTGCCTAATCGCTTAGCGATAAAGCCCTTTAAATAAGAATTACAGAAAACCAAACCTCTGAACCGATTTTATTGAAATTTGGTATGGATATACTTTGAGTCCCGGGAAAGGATATTTTTATTCCGAAATTTGGCGCATTGGAGTTGAGGGTGTGATCTAGTAGAATAATATTATCATCCATCTTGTATAGGCACGTGAATCGTAATGCATTGTATCTATTATTTTAAAATGTATTATTGTTTATTGTATACTTTTTATCGGTAGGTATATCTAGTACCCTACCCCAGTTATTGGACAACCCACATACCCACGATACATGATGGATAATTATGATGAAGGCCGTCCTGAGCTTTCAGGTCTTTTTAAGGTTTTAATCTTTTTAAACAGTTTAATCTTTTTAATTTTTTCCTTATTTTGTCGCAATACAATCTATATGTTATAATTTATAAAAAACAATTTTGTTAGTCTCTCTGAAACTCAAGAACGGCTGAACCGATTTGGCTAATTTTAGTCTTGATATATCTTTGAAAGTCCATGGAAGGTTTTCACTGGGTAATCTAGTATATCATATTTTTTTATATAATCATAATTAAAAAGTCGCTTGACAGTTTGCATAGTGTGGATCTTCTCATTAGTCAACTTTGAAGCTTTGTAAATACTTTCAAAGCTAAGCTAAGCTTCACTGCGCTTTTCACTCGGGGTAACTTGTTTGTTTGTCTGTTTATTTCATTTAATTGCTGACTTATTGAAGTTATAATTAAAGGCAAACATTGAAATGTAGTTGCCTTGGGTTTAGTTATTTCTGTAAAGTAAAAGATAATAATACGTTTATTTATACAATATACAGCATGTAACAAAACTAATTAGTGATTGATGTGTTTCTTATACAGGGTTCACAGTGAACAGTGAAGTGAAGTATATTTTGAAATACTTTGAATTTATTAATACTTTTTTAAGTGTGTGTCTGCATCCTGACGAAACCTCTTTACGCTTAAACCACGCTGAGCTAATTTAGTTAGGATAGGTATTATAGGATTTTAATCGTAGCAAAATATACGATTTTATCTGATAAACTATATTTAACGCAACAAAGTCACGGGCAACATCTAGCACAGCCTTTCCCAAAGTGGGCGATAACGCCCTCTTGTGGGCGCTGAAGGTCTAAAGGGGGGCGGTGTGGGACCCAGAAAAAATGGGGGCGTTGTGTACTGTGTAGAGGCTTGGGGGATGATTTATTTCATCAGGATGCATTTTAAATTGAAAAAAGGGGGCGCTAAAAAATTGGTTCCTAAAGTGGGCGGTAGACAAAACAAGTTTGGGAACCTCTGATCTAGCACAAGATAAATTACCGACAAAAGCGTTACAGGCGTAAAAAGTTTGTACAAGAAATTGTTTTTAATAACGCCGTCGAGAAACAGAGCACTCGGATCTCCGAGAACAAAATGGCCGACTTGAGAAGTGTCTTTCCATGTCTTTTGTTACGAACAATTATCATTTTTAACTTTCCCCAGCATTGAACTATTATGATTGTTAAATATAATAAAACTTTCTATAATAATTAATAAATGTCATTTTGTCATTGATACTTTATATTTTAATTGATTACCGAGTGATTATAATAGTCAGGGAGACTTAGAACCAATTTTAGAAAGGATTTCATACTTTGATTTGATGGTCCTAAAATATGGATTGTTGTTTTTGTACGACAATATTACTCTTAAATAAAATAACTATTAATCTACCAATATACAAAAAATCTGCTGGTTAGGGTTCCGTTTTAGGGTACCGTAGTCAACCAAGTTTTGTAGATTACAGAACCCTAAAACGGAACCCTAACCAGCTGATTTTTGGTATATTAGTAGGTTAATAGTTATATAATTTAGGAGTAACATTGTCCTACAAATAGAACAACCCACATTTTAGGACCATCAAATCTAAATATGAAATCCTTTCTATCTCTGTTAGCTACCACTTTCAAGATTTTTCGCAGATGAAAATGCTGTTTGTCTTCTCAAAATGAAGCTACTCACAAAACATTTGCTTGATAGTAATAAAAAAAATTGTTCTAGGCCTCCCTGACTATAACCTTTTTTCATAATTATTGATGATATTTTCTTGTATACTTTTGATATAATTTACTGTCATCTGAGGCCATGAATCATGATACAAGCAATGACGAACGCGTAGTCATATTCGTCAAGCTATAGACAGCTTCACAATCATTGTTATCCAACATGGCCCAACATGGAAAGAGGCCTTATCACGAACATGATGACTAATAATGATGATGAAACATTATACTAAGGGCCTGTTTCACCACTTCCTGATAAGTGCCGAATAGGCTATCCACCACTTAATTTGACAGATAAAGTATGCAGAATCTGTCAAAAAAGTTGTGAATAGACTATTCGGCACTTTACCAGAAAGTGGTGAGCCAGGCCCTAAAACTGCTAAGTTTTACGTTCTTACGCGAAAACTTCTTGTTATTTTGGGAGGTCCTTTAAATGTTTAATTTCACTTACGGAATGCCAGGGAGATGGGATAAAAGGTACCAGGCGAGCAGACGAAATAAGTAGATAATATATTGACAATCCTACAGACACGTAGGTCCCTTTGTGCCGCTTTCTTCGAGAAAAATATTGGGACTTTAATATCTTATAAAAATATATAGTAAAGATATTCTATGCTTTAAAGTACGGACTTAGAATTCAGATATACAATAGGTCATATTATTACAATGTCTGCAAAGTTTTCACGCTATAGGTAGCACCAACATACGCAGTAAACAAAAAGTTTTGTTCGACGTTTGTCAACATTTTTGTCAATATTCTGATATGACCTGTGCATTGTGCAACATGTCAGACTTTGGTCGGATTATTTACTGTATAATATGCTAGTAGCGCCCTCCGTTGTTCGACGTTTGTCAACATTTTTGTCAATATTCTGATATGACCTGTGCATTGTGCAACATGTCAGACTTTGGTCGGATTATTTACTGTATAATATGCTAGTAGCGCCCTCCGTTGTTCGACGTTTGTCAACATTTTTGTCAATATTCTGATATGACCTGTGCATTGTGCAACATGTCAGACTTTGGTCGGATTATTTACTGTATAATATGCTAGTAGCGCCCTCCGTTGTTCGACGTTTGTCAACATTTTTGTCAATATTCTGATATGACCTGTGCATTGTGCAACATGTCAGACTTTGGTCGGATTATTTACTGTATAATATGCTAGTAGCGCCCTCCGTTGTTCGACGTTTGTCAACATTTTTGTCAATATTCTGATATGACCTGTGCATTGTGCAACATGTCAGACTTTGGTCGGATTATTTACTGTATAATATGCTAGTAGCGCCCTCCGTTGTTCGACGTTTGTCAACATTTTTGTCAATATTCTGATATGACCTGTGCATTGTGCAACATGTCAGACTTTGGTCGGATTATTTACTGTATAATATGCTAGTAGCGCCCTCCGTTGTTCGACGTTTGTCAACATTTTTGTCAATATTCTGATATGACCTGTGCATTGTGCAACATGTCAGACTTTGGTCGGATTATTTACTGTATAATATGCTAGTAGCGCCCTCCGTTGTTCGACGTTTGTCAACATTTTTGTCAATATTCTGATATGACCTG
This sequence comes from Polyommatus iphigenia, assembly GCA_963422495.1. Classification (NCBI taxonomy): domain Eukaryota; kingdom Metazoa; phylum Arthropoda; class Insecta; order Lepidoptera; family Lycaenidae; genus Polyommatus; species Polyommatus iphigenia. The sequence continues at coordinate 12,465,218 of OY730181.1, read as the reverse complement.
TGCATTGTGCAACATGTCAGACTTTGGTCGGATTATTTACTGTATAATATGCTAGTAGCGCCCTCCGTTTTTTTTTTTACTTTTGCGTTAGTTTTGCGTTGTGTTAGTTTAGACCTTTGCGTTATATTCCCAAATCTAAGCATGACCTAGGTCATGTTAGGCCTTAAGTGTGACTTCAGATAACTTTGAGATCAGAACAATGCAGTATTACTTTTCTCTGTCCTGCGGGGCTAAAATGGTCGCTTTGGGGAATCATATTATTAATCATAATATGATTCATTTTTCTGAAATCGCATAATGGTCACTCTGCTTGCAATTCATGTCAAGCGTTTTTGTCACAATTATTATTGGCAACAGTCAAACACAATAAACTCCAATATTAACTTAGCTTTAGCTTGGGAGTCACAATTATTAACATTATTTCCGTGGTGCTCCCCCTTAAGTTCTTTGACTTTCGGTCATTGCAACTTTGTGCTGTCTCCCGCTTTTATGGGGAGGGAAAAATAGAATCTTCCTACTCCTCCTATTTTCTTCTGATTAGTTTCGTTGCGGGTCCCAAGACAGTTTTAGCATGTCCCTCGGGCTCCCTGAGATCATATCAAAGGGTTTTCGTGGTTGGATACCGCTGTCGATCCTGGTGACACAGGAGATACAGTGGTGGGAATGTGTGGTGGGCCAAAGCCCGTTTAAAAAAAAATCATGTCTAGTAACTGCTAGTAACCATGTTCGTACCAATTTGACATTCGTCAGTTTGACAATTTTGACAATTCATTTGCTGAATTGATTGAGAGGAATATTTATAGTCCCGCTGTACCAAAAGCGCCTACATATCAGTAAAAACTTATCTCTTACGTAATTTTACGTCGAGTTACTACTGTATACATTTATATAGTATCCACTCGCTTCGTATAAACACATAAAGTTTCGTCATATCATAACGTTATAAAATGAAGATGTTTGTTTGTGAGGATGTTGATGCCCCACTGCCGGCTGTTAACGTTAGTTTATCCGGGTCAGTTATGACCCGGTTAGTGTTTATTACAACTATTTTTATATTAGAGAGATAAGTATTCGATAGATTTAAAAGTTTGTGTCATAAAGTTGTTGTTTTCGATAATTTCAAAATTAAACATTCATTTGACGTTAATAATGTAATAATAATAACTCCCACAGGGGTTTCGGTGACTGTGACCGGCTTCGTTGACAGCAGGCCAGAAACGCAGGAGTAATTTTTTTATAGTGCCCAAGTGTGTGCGCAGTACACAAGAGCAATCTCTATTTCTTTACTCTCATAACCCAGTAGGATGGAGGACCGACACGACCGGCGAGAGATCAGGCGCAGGATAGACTTTACATGCCCATCCGACGCATGGATCATCTTACTTGTCAGACATTCAGGTGATCAGCCTGCTTTGTCCTAACCAAACCTGGAAATAACAATTTGCCGTTAGCGTAACGCATGGCAAAAGACTTGTGACTTTGACCTTTAAAACCTAGTTGTGACCTGTTGTGAGTTGTGACCAATCAATGCGTTTTGAAAATATACAGGTGTAACAAAACAAAGTGATAAATTTACTTGTAGATGTGTATGTGTTCCTTATATAGAGTTAAATGTGAAAGTAGCAGCGGTGAAAGAGTTTTTTTTTGTGATTTGTAAAGGAAAGCGTCATTAATCCTTCGATCGCGTATTCTTGGAAATCTGTTGTTATTCTATTGTTATCGCGGTCACCGGTGTCCTTATGGGGCTTGATGGGTTAATTTGTACTGTAAGTATCAGAGAAGTTGATTCCTAGGCAGATGGCGGACCTAAGTAATTTGGTCGTGTTAAGTCAAACCGATCACAGTTAACATTCAATTGACATAAGCCGACCAAACGACGTAGGTCTGAAAACTGCCTATATTCAACTTCTCTGATAGTACATATTTCATAAAAATAGCCAATATCTCTAGACTTTTTGATGTATTTGATGATATGAAAAGCTCCTTAACATGAAATAGCTGATAAATATTTACGTGCGATTCCCGCCAATACTCTCGTAAATGAAACCGTAAAATGTTTGATGTCATTCCAGTTTCGGTCCAGTCTAAATGTCGTAAACATGATCATCATCATCGTATTTATTCGCTAGTAAACTTGAAAGGGAGATATGAGAAAAACGTATCCAAATTATCATACAAAAGATACGAAATAAGAGCTTCAAGATAAAAAACCTATCTACATAGATAGGTTTCTTATCTTGGAGACAACTTGCATTCGATAATTTCTACACCGATTTTAGAGATCGAAAATTTTTAAGATCGTCAACCAATAACAAACAATTATACCAATTTCTCACATAAGCTGCCAAATTTATCGAAAGCAAATTGACTAAGCTCCGGGAAACGGGGCAACGGATCACCGTGGTAACTGGTGAGCAATAACCGCTCATGGACACTCGAAACACCAAAGTAACACTTATATATAGTTATGCGTTCCTAGTCCTTAAAATCCCAATCTGCAGGGAGATCTCACTCCGTGAAACACTGCACTATAGATTACTTCCGGCCCATTAGTGCTGAAGCATGACTCTGAAGTATGCAGTACCATAGTCGATATAAAATGCATATACAGTTTATAAAGCATAATAATAGTTGTATATTTCACTAATTTAATTTTGATAGCACGCCAAACATAATATTACAGATTTATTGCATGCCAATTGCCAAGACATCATCCATTATTGTTAAGTTTACATGAATCATCAGCTTTAAATCTTACTTTAATCATTTGGAAATGGCTGAATGACATTAGTTAATGCAGAATTCGTGTGCTGTTGTAGGGCGAGTAAATTAAACACAGAATACTGTATCACTAAGCACGTCCACTCTGGCTGGTGAATGATGAACAAGAGAGAGCCTCGCTCTGCCCGGGCGACAATCTCCTCATATCTTCCCCACTACTAGTGGGCGGGCCTGTCTTTATTTATCAATATACTACAGTTAATTTAGCCGTTTTCACTCATGACCCACTAAAACCTTAAGGCAGTTCAAACAAGCAAATAGACTATACAATATATTCTATGCTAATATGCCTATGTAAATATAAGCTATACTTAACATATTCTATGTTAATATGCCAAACAGCGTCGCAGCAATAAATAGAATTTCGGAAACCGCATAATATACTGGAGTTTGCCAGTTTGCCAAATGCCAGCCTGCCGAGATATGGCAGACTGCCAGAACTTGTTGATAACCTGCACCTGTCAGGTTAACAGCTGGTGTGTTATGATGCCCTGGTGTATGCAACTGGTTTACTATAATTGATTTCGTGAAGTTAGCTCAAACTTTGCCAAGCAACAATTTTCTAACGATTCGGGCGATACAAATAAAGAATTTATTTTTGAAACAAATGTTATTTGAAGACCATGTATCCGATTTTTTGCATTAAATAAAAGTCTTAATAAATCAATAATAATTTAAGCTTGTGGGAATACCAATATACGTGGGAATACCAATATAAGTACTGTTCTTCATTATTTCCCCATCACCCATTTCTTGTGATATAATAAAATTAATATAAATTGTAGTTTGCCTAAAATAATTTATACTTTAAATATTTTTCAGATTTCCATTTAAAGTTATGTGTTAGGTATGTGTCTTGTCAGGACTTTGTTAATTTGTTAATTTTAGCTCAAATTTATTATTATTTACTAGTGAAAACTTGTTATTGGCATGTCGTTACTTAGTATGTATTATCACTGTTATAGTTAAATGCTGTTAGTTTTCCTAATAAAATAAAATAAAATACTTTATAATATAGTACATGTACTCCTAGCACATTTTTAGATACGACGCCATCAGTATAATAAAGTTAAGGCTGCTCTTTCGAAAAAATCGTGCAGATGAAAAAACTTTTCATCGGCATTAACAGAGAAATTATATCTGAAAAAAATAATTAGTAATCTACATGATATGATACGTAATTTGGTTTTGCCATATTTTTTCTATCGGTATCACATAATAAAGAAATAAAAAACCAAATCACCTCCAAATCGTTGAATGAAACCACTTTACTCCTTCATTATTTATCAAAAGAATATATAAAAAATATCTACTGCTTTGAAATACATAAGTTAATAATTTGGTTTTTTTACTTTTTTGAAATATGTATTATATTAAGCCTTAAAAGGGTTTTTTCTCCTATTTCGCCCTATCATGGACGCGGCGAGCGTCGTAACCGCCACCGTACAAGGCGCGCTGTTATTGTGAATGTTATTTTAATGTCATTTACGTTGATATTCGCACTGACAGACAATCGACCTGCTAATTTAGGGAGAGAGGTAAGCAGTTCAAGAGAGTTAAGCTATTTCGGAAAAGAAACGCCTCCTTTCCTTCCAAATCGTACATTTGTAGTTTCAAAATGTAAGAATTTTTCAAGTAAAGCTTGGTTTCCCAAGTACTTCAGTTCAAAATACGAAATCTTCCTTGATTTTAAAGTTAAATGCAATATACTAAGGCTCTAGCAAAAAACCATTATACATACGCACTATTTTCATGAAAATTACACCAAAAACAACTCTGCAACTACAAGCTGAACTGGGATTTTCAGTTTTCAGTAAGTTGGTATGTGGTGATAATTAAGCTCGCCTCACAGCTTTAAGCTCTGCAACGAGTTTTAATAAAGTGGGCTTACGGTACGAAAGCTTTAGTTATATTTTTCCCGAAATTGCTGTATGAAATATATTTTTGGTAACTGGTATTTAAACTATGAACATTAGGCTTAATACATTCAACTTAACTTTCTACTTAAAAATACTATGTACCTAATATTGTATTTTTGCAATGCTTTTGTTTATTGTAACTGATAGGCCATTTCAAATATTGAACTTAGACGGATCGCAAGAAAGTGTATTTTTTTATTTAATCGACTAAAGCAGGAGGTCTAGTTCTCCGTTTCTTAACCGATTTAAATGCAAACAAACAAACCTTTCCTCATTATATTCACGTATAGATTTGGACTGTAGAATGTAGATGTAATATTCTTACTTTTACCTACTTTCATAATATGTTTACTGTGTACATATCTCAGATTATATAATAGTAAATAGATTCTACACGTGCCGTAACAGCCATGGAAAAGTCGATACTACATCGCTACGAGTAGAATTTTCCGTAGTTCTACGAACTTATATGGCAGGTTGTTATTTCCACATTTTGTTTACTACTCTGTTGTTATGTGTTTTATGAGGAAAAACACACCGAAATTATTCATGAATAATAAGAACACTGCATGCAGTGTGACCATACTTACTGCTGATAGTGCTCGGCAAATTCTTCTACAGAAATGATCAGACAGCGTATGAAAAATAACGAAATCCAAAACACGTCTTGATCTTCGCTCTTCTTGTTAGCTAATCGTAATGTTTCTTATTTTCTAAGGGCGACTAAAACAATTGAAACAACTAGATGACACTCGCAACTCCGTTGCACCGAAATTTGTTTATAGCGCAAGAACCGTGCATTTTTTCGGGATAAAAGTTACCTTATGTCCTTTCCCGTTACTCAATATATCTCTATACCCACCAAAAAGGGTTTAGTGGTTTGAGCGTGAAGAAGTAACAGACGGACACACTTTCACAATTATAATATTAGTATGGAATATGGGTAATGGATATGGATGTTAGCCCGGTCTATTTAGACGCAAAAAAATCGTAACCTCGGAATAATTCGCATAGAGCTGAAAATTGGTAGAGACGTTAAATACATGGTGTATTTAACGTCTCTACCAATTTTCAGCTCATACTAATATTATAAATTCGAAAGTGTGTCTGTCTGTCTGTCTGTCTGTCTGTTACCTCTTCACGCCCAAACCGCTGAACGGATTTTGCTGAAATTCGGTATGGAGATACTTTGAGCCCTGGGAAAGGACATAGGATACTTTTTATCCCGGAAAAATGTACGGTTCCCGCGCGATAAACGAATTTTAGCGCAACGGAGTTGCGGGCATCATCTAGTTATAAATAAAACCTATAAAGTCCCCAGCGATCCTCCTTGTGCCAAAAAAATATTCAAGGTCAAAGGTATGAAAAAGATATTTTTCCCGTTTTTTTTTTTCCAAACTGTACATTTTATCATAAAAATTGGTATGGCAAGAGTGTAGATCATAGAATTCTCTACAAAAAATATTCAGACACTTTCTTTATACGACTTACCATTCCTCAAAATTTGTGGGTTTAAAGTTTGGGAAAATCATACTTATACTTAAATTATAAAGTTAAAAAAATTGTGGAACTGCTGGTTTGAATTGAAAAATTCGTTTTGCGTTGGATAGTCTTATTTATCGAGGAAAACTTGAGCTTCATAACATCACGTTGGCACCAATGGGGGCAAAGAAACAGGAAAATGTGGAAAAACGGGGAAAATTATTTGAAAGAGCTTATCTCACAAACTGCTTTAGCATTTTTTATGTTATTTGGCGTACATATATATATATATAAAATGTACGGTTTCTGTGAAATACATAATTAACACGGCGGAGCGGAACTTATTGTACTACAGAATACGAGGGCTGTTCACAGCCAAACATACTTCTGCGTGACTTATTACCTTCTGTCTACTCTGCCGTTACCAAATCTTATCTTTTCGAGTCGCGAAGATCAACAGTACGCTTGCAAGGCAATCAGAAGTATGTCAGGCCGAGAACATGTCAAACAACCCTAGTATGTAGAATTAGACGTTAAGCGTGACTCCACCCGCGTTTATTATAAATTTCATGGAAACCGTACATTTTCCCCAAAAACAAAATAGCCTACGTCCTTTTACGTGATGTATTCTATAACTGTGCCAAATAATGTAAAAATTGCTTTGGCAGTTCGTGAGATAAGCCCTTTCAAATTGTTTTCTCCGTTTTTATCACATCTTCATCTATTTCTTCCCTCCTATTGATCGCAGGGTAATGTTATATAGCCTAAAGCCTTCTTCGATATCTAACCCTATCCAACACAAAAAGAATTTTTCAATTCGAACCAGTAGTTCTACAAATTATTCAGCTTTATAATATAAGTACATATATATGATTTTCCCAACTAAGCCTGCTATTTATAGCGAATGGTAAGTCGTACGAAAAAAAGTGTATAGATTTCTTTGATCTACACTCTTGTCCTACCTATTTTTATGATAAAATGTACCGTTTGAAAAATAAACAGGGAAAACCTCATTTTCTTACATTTGACCTTGAATAAAAATTTTAGCACAAGGAGGATCGCCGGGGACTTTTGAGATTTTGTTTATAATGGTGTATTTAATGTCTCTACCAATTTTCAGCTCTATGCGAATTATTCCGAGGTCAAATGTTGAATTTTCCTAGGGTAATACCGCGGTAGGTCAACAAGTAAGACAAATGGAAACTTTTTTCAGAAATATAAGTATAATAAAGTCACACGATTTTCTTCAATGTCATTATAAAACGTTAGTAAAGGGCTAATATGGCGCGCTTGTAATGTGGCGGTGAAGGGTCGTCGAGCGAAGGGCCATCATACAGAACAAAGGGACAATCTTTGTATTTTACGTTCTACCGTTTTAATAGTCTCGCGTTTCTTTGTACTAAATTATATTTCTTTTTATGTTAAAAAAACTGAAAGAAATAATATTTTACTACATATTTTACTACCCTGTAATTTTCACTACAAGGATGATTATTTATTTTTTATAAAATACACATAAACTTTCATTAAATTCGTAAAAAAAAACAATTTCATAATCAATTGAAGGATTTTCGTGGCTTACCATAAGATGGGTACTACTTTCTAATTATACTAATTATATATCTAATACGTTACTGTTGAATATAGGTACCATAACAACTGGTACGAATATTTTCTTTAAAAATGTTTCAAGTGTCCGAAGTAGCTTAAATATAATAAAATCGTGCTTAGTCTATAATTCAACGTTTAAATAAAATATACTGCAATAACATTCTCGTTCGGTTTTTTATATTCTAAAATTTCCTTCTTATTTAACACGTAATTTATGCTTCTTATATTTATAATCTGCATTGCTACCAGTTGTTATAGTACCTACATATGTTCAACATACAATGTTTAACCAATTTGTATGTCAACAACTTGTACGGGAGCTCTACAATATCGCCGTGAACTTACGAAAGCGGGCTTAGTAGAAGCTATTGACAGCAGCAACGTAACAGATTTTTCTCACCTCCGGGCGGAAAGCGTCAACTTTCTTCCCGCTGCGCTTACCGATGTTTCCGTTTTCCACCTCCGTCGATGAGAAAAATAGTATACGCACCACGGGCAGTAAATAAGAAAGCCTCAGATCACATGTGATCTGAGACATTTCTTATTTTCCTGCCCTAGGTGCGTAATGTACTATTTACCATAGCGTGTGCACTTATAATATATGCTAATGTCTTCCGATAAAGTTACGAAGTCATTTGAATGTTAATTGTTTCTCCTAAGCCCATAGAAATAGACTGCGGTCTGCGGTTTGTACTTTGTCGTAGAGGTACATGCAATTCGCAGCTTTAGTGTAGAGCTCTTAGTCTTGGTCTTCGCGTCGTAGCGCGCGGAGACCAATCGGCAATCATTAATATAAGGTAGAGCTCCTATAATAATAAAGTAAATGCTAACTGTACCATGTGGATAATGACAGTCAGGTGGGGTAAGAATAACCTTGGCTTGAGAGGAGACAGAAGGTCATATATAATTTATTTAGTTTAGCAAAGATGAAACCGTTGCCGCGTTGGGCCTATCGTTTTTTTCGAGCCTACATAATTCCATCGCAAGCTTCACATCACACTCGTGTTACACGCCTGTGTTACACCTCTCACCCCACCTGACAGTAGCGTGGCCGCGCGCGGCACGGGCACGGGTCGGCACGCGGGCGGCGCGGGCCGGCCCTGCCCCCCGCCCCCCCCGCCGCCCGCCGCTCACCCGGGCCCGTGTTGCAGGATGCACGCCGTCGGCCTGCACTCGGCGCTCGCCATCCGCCGCGAGCGCAAGCGGCGCGCCGAGCAGCAGCGCGCGCGCGAGCGCCGCTACTCCCTGCAGTCCACCGAGTCCGGCGTCACCTCCCCGCACTGCTCCACCGGCTCGCTGGAGCGCCGCCGCCTGCGCAAGTCCGGCACCGCCGACAACGAGGTGGTCTCCTCCGTGGGCATGCTGCACCTGGGCGTCGTGTTCCTCGTGCTGGGCGCCTTCCTCGTCGCGTCCGGCTGGCTGCCCGACGACGTCACCAGCTGGAGCGCCGTCGGCTCCGTCAGCTGGTTCAACGAGCTCGTGTGCTCGGGGCTGTTCGCGCTCGGCGTGGGCGTGTTCCTTATCGTGCTCCACAAGTACCTCACGAAGAGCGAGGAGGACGCGCTCGAGGACTACGTGCAGCGGCAGCTGACGCGCTCGCGCTCCGGCCACCGGCTCGAGCGCGACGCGGAGACGGGCGGCATGCGCACGCGCAACGCGCGGCGCGCGCGCGCCACGGAGGTGCTGCCGGAGCCGGCGGAGTACTCGCCGGGGCCGGAGCGCGCGCACGGGTTCGTGAACGCGCTCGCGAACGGCGACGCGCCGCCGCCGCTGGAGCAGATCGCAGAGGAGGACGCGTCGGCGGCGTCCGACCCGGAGCGGCGACGGTTCAACCGCGAGACGTACAGCACGCCATCCGCGCTCAGCCTCAGCCCGGGCTCAGACACGCGCGAGCTGCTGGACGGCCGCTACCTGGTCATGTCCCGCATGTGAGCGCCCGGCGGCCCCCGGCGATGAGCCGCTCCCGTCTGTGTTCGCTCACCTCCTGCATACCTCCGCGTATTTTCTCCCGCGCTCTCCAGGTGTAGGCGCCCGATCCGGTGTAACTCGTGGAACTCCCCCTAGAGACTCTAAGCCCCGCCTTCCGCTCGCTAGCGATCCCGCTCCCGGGGCGTAGTGCTCGATGATGGACACTAGCTAGTTTTCCGTTGGACGCTTCGATCTCTGTGCTACTGATGGACCAATGAATGAATTTAGTGGTAAGTCATATCGTAGAGCACCGCTAGTGTGTACTGTGTACCGACGTTCATCGACTCGACACGAGACTTTTGTCGTATGTATTCCTTTTCGATGTTTAATGTGAAATATTTGATATATTCATAGAATAGAGTGCTACGTTACATAATTTTGTTAATCGCACATTTTATAATATGCTACTTGAGCTGAGCTACGCGAGTTATCCTATTACGGGCGAAGCCACTGTACGAGTCACGAAACTTCAAATATCAAAATTTGTGTGAAATTTCGTCTCTCGTTTCGTGGCTCGGGCCGTAACGTTATGTATCATACATTTGTACATATTTATCGCATTTCGTCGTATACTTTGCGCTGCACGGTTCGTTGTTCGCTGTTCGCTGTTTCCTGTGAATCTCACTACTTGTATTTGTTTAATGACGGCTGTGAAATCGGATTTACAAATATCTGTTAAGTCATTCCAAAAGTTAACTTTAAGGTTAGTTTGTGACCGTTGCTGATGTAAGTTTAAACTGAAAATGTCACCAGTCATATCTTAAAATATAACGTTTTAGTGCATGTAACTTTTAAATTTACAATTTAATACTCTCCTAAAATTACAATAAAAAAATTACAAATTTACTAAATAATTTCCTTCTAATATCAGTAGTATTTGTATTTAAAATTTCCAGTTTCAAATAAATAGTGATTTACCAAATTTCTAAAAAGTTTTTGAGCATCTTTAAAAATAAATATTAATTACAGAATTCAGTAAAATTAAAGTCGCTTACAATTTCTTTTAGCTTACCAGTATAAGATAGACCAGATTAAAATTTGTACCTAAAATGTATTGAGCTAACTAAATCATTTTCTAGAGAGCGTAAAGGCTAGTTCGCATTAGGCCAGTATTTTAGTCTAGAATTAGACGATTATTAGATTAGACGAGTATTTTAGTAGCTAAACGTGTCTGAACACTTTTTTTTAGTAATTTAGTAAAGTAGATTAGTAAGTAATTTAGTCGAGTCAATCCATTTTATTCTATTTTTCGCGGGCGAGTAGCACCTCCCACCACGCGTCCGAGCTACTGGCGCGCCGGCTAAACAAGTCCGACCCAGTCGAATTAGTCGAGTTCATTAGTGCTTCAAGCCCTAAGCGGTCGCACGCGAAAACTATTGTGTCTCGTTTTTTCCACGATCGAGGGATTAGTTACCGCCAAAATTATCAACTTTCAGACATTCTCAATCTTTCGAAGTATTCTTTGGGATCTTCCAATGCTAATTCCTTCAGAAGACAATAATTAGTAGCTCCTAGTTTATCCCTTCTATCGATCCATTTTCGTATCCATAGCTTCTTTTTATTCATCACAATTCACACTTTCCTCATCTACCTCTTCTAAAATCGGTGTTAAGATTAATTTAATCAGTTTATTTATAGTCTGTCAAGAAAGTCATGACGGGCGGGAAATTTTTTAAATGAAATAAAAAATATGAGAACTTTATTAATTCGAGATAAAAATGTGCAAGGTGACAATATTTAAAATGTTATAAGCGTTCTCTGTGAAAATACAAAGAAAAAAATACACCTTATAAGCGTGATTACGTTTAGAAAATTTATACTTTATTGCGCTGTAAGCTGTTCATCTTACAAAACATCACTCACTTGTGAACTGTACTCGAACGAAGTGCGAATGATTGGGGCAGAATAGCTTCTAAAATACTCGGTACTAAACTAAAATACTGGCCTAATGCGAACTAGCCTTAAGAACAGTAAGATCTAAAAAGATTTATAAAGTATTTTAGGACTACTTTTCTAAATGATTTAGTGAGTAAAGTACTGTAAGAATTTTGTGCAAAATCTAGTCAACGCTAGTCCTAGAATTTAATCCCAACGAATCAAAGCTGTATGCCTTACGTCAATTGAAAGTGTTATACGACCTTATTATTGTATTATTCGCTAAAAAAATTAATATTATCGATAGACAAAACCGTTTATTAAATAATTCTTATACTGTATGTAAGTTGTTCTGACAGAATTTAATGTAAAAGTAGAAGAGAACTGTGAACTTCAAATTTAATCTTTTTGTAGACAAAGTCACCAGATTAAAATCACAAAATTATAAAAGACGTTCGACTAAACAATATCAAATAAACTAAACATTGCTGTTTACAAAAAGATTAAATTTAACCGGAACGGGGTAAAGTTTTGTAACTGTTAAATAAATACATTCTGCAATAGCAATTATGTTGATTTTGCTTTGCGAATTTTATATTTGCGTGCATGTAAAATGTATCTTGAAGCTACACTATAATAAGCTAATCGCACAAATTAATTTTAATTTAATTTTGTAGCTTTTCGTAAAGGCGGTGTCAGACAGTTCATTCGAGTGATTTCCATCCTTGATAGATAAATTGTTTTAAAAAAGAAATTGATAGATTCTGTGGTTTATTTCATTCACTCTCGGAATAAACAATGTCTGGTGTTGTTAATGGCAATTGGCAATACCAAACGCAAATTCATTCTGGTCTGGCAATTTTGTCTCCAGTCCAGAAGAAACGCAGGCGCACAATATTTTGTTATGGCTACTCGTTATTAAAGAAAAGGACAGGAAACGTTTTTATATCTTTCCATGTTAGCTGTGTGCATAATACAGGATAAAATTAGTCATTTACTATTCATCAGTGACTTTTCTCTCGAGTTAACCGTCTGACTAGTGACTAGCCTTAAGCCCGCTTTTTCCAACTTTTATACACAGTTTTCCTTAAATTGGCGGGCAATTCTTGCTGAAGAGGCTCATAAATAAATGAAGATAGCCACACCAAATGGTTACAAGGGTTACATGGCGAACCGTTGGGATTTATATAAGGTGATTGCGCCTCTCTTTACACAATATGCAGGTCTGTTCACCAGTTCTGGGGAACTTGTAAGGTGGTGTTCCGATTTTGCCGCAAGCGTCGACGACCGACAAAAATTTAAAATGCCCCTTTATGACATTGACTATATACCATAAATAGGCTATATTACCATACCGACCGCCGACCGACTTACCGACCGATTTTATTTGTAATGGCGTAGAGAAAAATGAAACCTATTATAGCTTAGGTCAGGGGTCACCAATTAGTTTTGCTCGGGGTCCATTTTAAGAAATGAAATGACCTTCGCGCTCCACACATTTTGTAAAAAAAAATATTCACAATATCAATGAGAAAAGTGACAATTTTTGTTGCTTGTTTGGAGTGAAATTGGTGCAAGCTATTGACATTAAATCCTGGAGATGTTCATCAGTAAGTCAAGACCGAAAATTATTTTTAACGAAGTTCATTTTCGAACAATGGGTCTGCGTTCCGGATGCGGACCGCGGTCCGCCATTTGGTGACCCCTGGCTTAGGTCATGAAGTGGCATTTTATTTGAATTTCTGTCGATCGTGGTCGCTTGCCGCGTCGATCGAAACGGTACCTTTACTTTAAGATTTTCTACAGTATAGCCTTTCGCCTTCCTAAACTTTATATTAGTACAAGATGTGCCATATGCAGTGTTTTTACATTTTCTTCGCATTTTTATATAGTATATGGACGAGCACTAAGTGTAGACTAGCTATGCACATTAAGTATTAAATTCTTGTGCCTATACTTTTATACTTAAGTATTTTGATAGGGTATACTAAGGTTTCATCGTTCTTTACGTATCATTTTGTCACTTAGTTTCAGGCATTTATATACACTCAGTTTTATCGACAATATGTAGACAAATCAAAAGAAAATTAAAGATATTCAATTGTTTAAGTCGCACAAAATATAATGGCACAGTGAGTAAATTGTACATTTTTATACAATTATGTGTGTGTAATATAATATAACTGAATAAACAAGGAAAAATAATGTTTACTGTTTAGTAATTTGACATTAACACTAAAATTCTGGTTATGAAATTTTTTAAATGTTGGACCAACAAATGTTCTGCGAATAGGATTATATATTATTACCGCAATATTTTCGCGCTAGACGGCAGCACTAGCACAAAAAGTTTTGTTCCACGTTCGACAACGTTTCTGTCAATATTCTGATGTGACGTGTGCATTAGCTAAGTCCACATTATGCGCTTTCGTCTTCAATTTTCGTCATCTTCTTTCATTCAACTTTCGTTTTGGCGCAATCAATAATTGAATGCGTCAAAGAACGCAACGCCAACTGTCATTTTTAATAACAAAGCGAAAGTTATGGACGGTCAGAGGGCATGTGTCGCGGGCATGCCTCACGTTCGCTGTTGACTCGTTCGCTTAACGCATGCCCTTGACGAACTGAAAAAGGCACAGTGTGGACAAAGCTATTGTACAACATGTTAGATTGTGGTCGGATTATTGACTGTATGTGCTAGAAACGCCCTCTGCTCCGACCCTTGCGTAATATTCCCTATTATGAGAACTCTATGTACTGTCGATAACACTACATAAAGCACGCTTCACACTGTAGACGTTATAGATCTAACATCTGACATTTGTACTATACGAACTAAGGGTTGCAGTGTTATGGTAAATCTAATTAAAAAAACTGATATCAAGAATTCAAGCACAGTTCCACATAATTACACAGTAACACAAATATTAACTGCTAAACAACAGTTAATGTTGTTTATCGTAGTTAATATTTTCGTCTGATAAATTAAAACTGCCAAAAGCCATTATCGTAAGTAGTTATCTGTAAATATTCTTACATATCTTTCTTAGAGATTTGTTATGAATGTATGTCCCGCAGTCATCTGGTTGATTCTGCTATTTACTTTAAAGACTAGCCAATTCATTGTATGAAACCATTCAATTTACAGTTAAAGACTTCAGGAGTTGGCCTTCAGTTTTGACGTTGAACGTGGTTGAACGTTACTATCAACGACTGAAGTGTTGGCCTTTAGTCATTTAATTAAATGGTTTTATTTATTATATATTTTATTAAATGGCGTTCATTGGAACGCACTAGTCCTTCACTCAAATAGCAGAATCAACCAAATGACTGCAATATGCATTTTAAAAAATCTCTGAGAAATGAAAAAATCTGCTCGCTAGAGTTACATCCTTTTTAATTTGTCATTATATCCGACAAACTGTGTCTCTGTTCACAATGGAAATAATCACAGATTCAACAAAGACATTTCCTACTTTAAATGTGACAGTTGAATTTCCAACATAGTGACTTTTTGTAAGAGAGACAAAAGAATGAGATTACTAATGATGCTGCTAAACCTAGTTATATGACAGACATACATGAGTAATATTTCTACATACATACTAAATTCTATATACATGTACTCTACCTTAATCCTTCGATCGCGGATTCATGGAAACCTATTGTTATTCTATTGTTGTCGCCGTCGCCAGTGTCCTTATGGGGGTTGATAGGTTAATATTGTACAGCCTAAGTAAAGAGTTTGTTTGTATGGGTACGCTAATCTCACTAACTACTCGACCGATTTTTATATAATTTGGTACAGATATAAAGTAGACCACGAGGAGGGAATGAGTTTTGCTTTGCAACTTTGCAAAGTTTTGCTGGAAAATTTACGGTCCTATCGGAATTTCTTCTAACATTTTATATTGTTTACAACTTACAACTTACTATGCTCTAATTTCTGAATTAAGGAGTAAGACGCATCTTTTTGAAGGCAGGTCGTTGTAGCCATAACGCCACGACCCATGAGGATCTATTGTGACTTCTTCGCACTAGAGAATCATCCCCAACCCAATACTGCTCATAAATTGTACGATATGGTTGGGGTTGGTGCCACGAATTTCCTTTGTGGATGAGTATTCGTATCGACCAATTCACTATGTCCACAATTATGCAATTCCATCTTCAATTTTCGTCATCTTCTTTTTATTCAACTTTCGTTTGGCATATTTAATAATTGAATGCGTCAAAATCCACCCGCGTTGAAAGAAAAGTGTCATAGCGAGCGCTACGATTTCAACGCGCGTCACGGGCATGCCTCACGTTTGCTGTTGACTGCGCTATAACGCATGCCCTTGATGAACTAAAAAGGCCCAGTGTGGACAAAGCTAACACTCACTCCCCCCATAACTCTGCAACCCTGGTATCATGTTCTGTTGTGTCACAGTTTTGATATCGTGTATCGCTCAAACATGTTTGTTGTGATTTTTTACGCAATTTCGATGTTGTGGACATTTTTACGCTTTTGCGCCTTTTTAAAAACTATGCGAGTGCGCACTATATATAGGTGATATACATTCTAGATATATATTCGTCTTTATTATTTGTTATATTTACAAATATTATCAAAACTGTTGTACAATCAGGAAGCGGTGACGTATTTTAGCGGCCGTAACATAGCGGTGAAGGGCAGTTTCTATGTAATAGTGGGTTTACATAATAGGCACTGGAATGTAATTTACTGCAACGATATTTAGTACACCTCAGTGCATTTCAGTACCCTTTTTACATTATTCCAGCGCAGGATTTGATAACTGGATTGGAATAAAGTAAACTGACCATAAATGGTAACATTTTGAATAGCAGAGATTGACACCGTTCGCGTTTTTAAATTAGAAAAATGTTCCTTCACCGCTATATTACGGCCATAATCTGACGGCAAAAATATATTTGACAAACCATGTATAATATCTACAATTTTTGGGATTCTAATGCCCGCTTTCACCAACAACACCTAAAATTTAGGTGTCCCTTAAGCCAATATAAGGGGCACCTAACGCAAGTTTTGTTTTCACCAACGTTTAAGTGACACCTAAACTATTATAATTTGCGGGATGAATTGACAACCCCGTTACTCTTAGGTGTCGTTTATTTGAAATAAAACAACCTATTATGCGATTCATCCGTCAAACCATTAGGTGACGTTTATAATTTACGGGATGTATTGACGACCCCGTACACTTGGGTGACGTGTGTGGCGACGACGACGACGTTAGGTGACGGTTGTCTTGACAATGAATCTGTTATAGAATGGCCGTCTGATATTTTACTTGTAAAATAGCGAACTCCCATAAATATACATATTTATCACAAACCTTCCTCTTTAATCACTCTATCTATTAAAGAAAACCGCAATTAAAGGGAACAAAGGGACATGAGGACAGAAAAAGCGACTTTGTTTTATACTATGTAGTGATATACGTCACCTAAGAGTTACGGGGTTGTCAATTCATATATTGGCTTAAGGGACACTTAAATTTCAGGTGTTGTTGGTGAAAACGGGCATTACTCCTAAAGAAACAACTATGAGGTATGTCAAATAATAAAGATAGAGTAATTTATACATTTTTATTTATAAACGAATATTACTTTGTTAATTTTGTTATTAAGTAACGAAATATATTGTTAATTACGTTAAAATAAGCTTTATTTGTATGAATGTAACTAAATTTACACTCGCGTATTTCCAATTTTATTGTTATTATTGTGAAGGGCTCGTTACATAGCACGATTTATCGTAGCGTCGTGCTACGACCTGCGTAGAATGTACCTCGTAGCATCCTACGTTTTGTTACGTAGCGTTTCGTAGCGTTTGAGCACTGACAATTATTACTGATTACTTATTGTGCAATCTATATAAAAATTAAAAAGATCTCTAAGTTACATGCCTAACTGCCTAACTGAGAGACTTTTTTGATTACTTAACTTAAATTTAGTGAAGAATTTGACAAAAATATAAGGAGCTTAACACAAAATTGTCATTAAATTAAAGTTAAGAAATTATTAAATGTCTTTGAGTGCAACTATTCAAGAGTAACAATTCTTTTTGGAAACATAAGATTATAATTAAAAAGCTAGCTGTTTTACTTAACGGCTATTTGAACCAGTTGGCTGCGACATATATAATACGTAGCGCGTAGCGCAGTGCTACGAAGTGCTACGATGTCGTATCGTAGCACATCGCTACGACTTGTCGTGTTCTGTGAATGGGCCCAAATAGAAATGTCACATTTGATAAATTGTTTAAAAGTTGTTTTGTAACCGTGTACTCGTTTCGATTGTTTTACGATGTTCCGAGATCTTGTTACAACTTTACTTCAACTTTTTATTCATATTTACAATTTGTATTCGCCTTCGAGAAAAAGTAATGTTGTACAATACTTGAAACAAAAAGTTATATAAGGGATATTGAGTCCACTTGGGCCTGGGCTAAAATTAGCCGTGGATTAAGTATTAACGTTATGTTGTTCCTTTAACTTATGATTACAAAACGTCATGGTATTTTAACACAAGGTTAACTTTACAAGGAAAATTCAAGACACTCTTCAACAGCAAATAATATTATATATTGAAACCACCAGGACGTGTTTGAAGATGTAAGGGAGATCGCACACGTCACACTTTTTGTGTGATCGAGTCTGCGGCTTACATACAATCTGCATGGCGCGCGCCATCAGATTGTATGTAAGCCGCAGACTCGATCACACAAAAAGTGTGACGTGTGCGATCTCCCCAAACCTCAAATCGAGGAAGCTAAAAAAACATGTTATCTCTCTCATTTCTCTTATTCCTGAAAGAGAAGGCATAACATTCTAACTTTTAGTACTATAATGCTGGCTTCTAGAATAAGATCTAACCTCAAGTGTTAAAAGTGGTGAGTTAAAATTAAAGGTGTACACTGTACACTTAGAGTGTACAATATTACTTTTCCTAAGGTGTATGTATGTTTAGGTAAGCCACGACATTCCACTTTAGTATTTCCTTTCACTCGATTTATTACACTTATTATAATAAATTATTATGAATGCCAGACTTATTATTTTATTGCCAATAACCTACATTTGGATATTTTTTTTATAACTCGCGAGTCGTCTATCAAAAATGATTACCTAAGATACACTAGAGAAAAAAGTTTTTCATAGGTTTGATACTACAAATAATTACCCGACTTAAGTAAAAAGTAAACGAATAATATGTATTTATGCCATAGAAATATTTATTCATTACTTACTATAGTTAAAATACATTTACAATGCTACACCGTGTATACAAACCTTATTATGATACAAAATTTTGTCCTTCTTTCATACGTCCAATAGTCGCTACATAGACAAAGACAGAACATTATATTATGTCTACTTCCTGCCTTCTTCAGATCTCTTTATTAATATGGGTAAGATTTTATATAATGACAGCTGTGGCACTGGACCAAACTAATAACCAAGTTGATTACATCGGCTGACCGCCTGGCCGCTGTGTTAACTGCATCTGTGGTTATGCAATTCTGGTACATGGTATGGTTAAATAATAATGTTAGTAATGTAAACAATTGATAAAACGTAGGCTACATGGCCATTTTCTTTTCAAATTACATTGTGTTCGGTCGTCTACGTTTGTTATCCATACTAATATTATAAATGCGAAAGTGAGTCTGTCTGTCTGTTACCTTTTCACGCCCAATCCGCTGAACCGATTTTTCTTAAATTTGGCATGGGGATACTTTAAGTCCCGGGAAAGGTCATAGGGTACTTTTTGTTCCGAAAAAATGTACGGTCCCCGCGCGATAAACGAGTTTTGGCGCAACGGAGTTGCGGGCATCATCTAGTTAGTCATAATATGGTCTCTCCGTTTTTGGACCATGATTGCAAACCTGTTTGGGTCGTGGAAAGGCTGCATTTGCTATAAATTACCTTCAAATATGTACAGAAAAGAAACAAACTAATATAATGTGTGCTCTGCGGAGCACACTTTAAAAATGGCTGATAAAGATGAGTACAAAAGTAATGCAAAAATGTCGTTATATCGACATAGTACGGATTTTTGCTACCAAAGACACATAATAATTGAGTAGGAGGTTACGCACACCGACGTCTGCGAGCCGGGCAAAAAGCTATAAAAGGTTCCGCGACCCTCATTTGGGTCATCCCCGTCTGTCCTACTTGCTATGTTTACCTGTTTCTAGCCGGACAATATAGATCCAGGCCCCAGGGAGATGAATGTTCTTTCTCGAGAACTATAAAAGACATAATATATTATGTATTAAACATTATCACGATGCTGATATACAGGCTGTAAAAAACTTTCCAAATAAGTTACTTTAGTTTACTGTAAAAGTAGCAGCGTTGAAAGTGTATTTATGTAAACTTTGTATGAGCATGACGTTGGGGTGCTTGCCCTTACAAATCACAAAAAATGCTCTTTCAGTGCTGCTACTTTCACAGTGAGCTCTACAAAAGGGACACTAATCACCCTAAAGTATCACACCTTTGTATATTTTCGGTCAAAATCTCTATTGCTAAGTATAAAGTATCCGAGCACAGCTGCTAATGTTTAATTACTCTTGCAATATGATCGCTCCAATAACTCAGTTGTTTAAAGCCAACTTTCAAGTTTTTAATGAGCCCAGTAACTAAATAGCTTTGTTTAAGCTTTCGTGAGAGCTTTTATTTTGAATTATCACCTGTTTCTAGATAATCCTTAATTCTTTAACTGTAGGATAGTTTTAAAATGTTTAGGGCCTCAGGCCTGTTTCACCACATCCTTATAAAGTGCCGAATAGGCTATTTTGACAGATTCTGCATCTTACTTACTTCATCTGACAATTTAACTCGTGGATAGCCTATTCGGCACTTATCAGGAAGTGGTGAATCAGGCCCTTAGTATTTCTATTTGAACTCAAAAATATAGCAATAATTAATGAAAGAAATCAATTTTTTTTTTTTTTAAATTGCTAATTTCTCGGGATAAAAAGTATTCTTTTTCCTTTCCCGGGACAATTTCATCAAAATAGGTTCAGCGGTTTGAGCATGAGGAGGTTACAGAAAGACAGACACACTTTCACATTTATTATACATAGTTATGTATGCGAAAGTGTGTCTGTCTGTTACCTCTTCACGCCCAAACCACTAAACCGATTTTACTAAAATTTGGTATGGAGATATTTTAAGTATCGAGAAAGGATAGGATACTTTTTGTTTCAAAAAAAATTTTATGCAACGGAGTTGTGGGCGTCATCTTGTTATAGATTTTTTTTTAATGAAATAAGGGGGCAAACGAGCACACGGGTCACCTGATGGAAAGCAACTACCGTCGCCCATGGAAACTCGCAGCATTAGCAGAGCTGCAGGTGCGTTGCCGGCCTCTTAAGAGGGAATAGGGTAATGGGAGAGGGTAGGAAAGGGAATAGGGGAGGGTAGAGAAGGAAATAGGGGAGGGTAGGAAAGGGAAAAGGGTAGGGGATTGGGCGTCCGGTAAACTCACTCACTCGGCGAAACACAGCGCAAGCGCTGTTTCACGCCGGTTTTCTGTGAGCCCGTTTTTTTTTCAAAGACTTTCAATTTGTTTTTTTTCGAAGACTTATTTTACATTTATTTTCATAATTCACACCTTTAAATTATAATTTAAAATATACTGTTAATAAACCATAAGGGATTGCCTGGAGTATATAAAGTGAGTATTACAATTCTATACTCATTAAAAGAAATTGCCAGTTTTCATTATTTATTTGTATAAACTTACTGTCGCATTTAAATACTTATATATTTTATTTTAGCGTGTACCCAAAAATAATCGGCCAAGTGCGAGTCAGACTCGCGCACGAAGGGTTCCGTACCGTTGTAGAGCAAAAATAGGCCAAAAATTGTGGTTTTTGTATGGGCGCCCCCCTTAAATATTTATATTATTTTAATTTTATTATAAATTATTAAAGTACACATATAATAAAGGATTTTGTGAAAATTTCAAGTACCTACTTGTTGCCATTATTGATAACGATCACAATCTGTGAAAATTTCAGAAGTCTAGCTTTAGCGGTTCTTGAGATACAGCCTGGAGACAGACAGACGGACAGACAACGAAGTCTTAGTAATAGGGTCCCGTTTTTACAACGCAACCTAACCTAACAAACCAGCCGTATTAATTAAACATTTAACTTTTTACTGAAACCGCGTCGTCCTTGGCGCTAAACAGAGCGTAGAATTAGTTTATTTTCAGCTCAATCCTTGAAAGTCCAGCTGTAGACATAAAAAGTTAAGCCTAGGCTTTATAAAATCGATAACTAGGTCACGATATGTGGGCCGGGCTGATAAATACTAGATATCTACACTTAGCGCGTAGAGGAGTGTGAATAATAAAGAAGTTTTATTTATAAGATGTAAGGAGTAGACTATTTTCATCTTGTAAAGATAAAATTAGAAGTAGCTCACCCTAAAGGCGCAGCGCAGACGACAGACTATCCGTGACGCACTTTTTAGTATGTGGGAAATAGAACCCATGCAATTATATGCAGTAACGCACACGACGCGCAAAAAGTCCGCCGCGTTACTGCATATAATTGCATAGGTTCTATTTCTACAGACTAAAAGGTGCGTCACGGATAGTCTGTCGCCTGCGCTGCGCCAAAGGACAGCTTACACTCAGACGTGACGAGGCGCATTTTTTTTAGATAATCATTCAAAATCGAACTTTATTCACTAAATGCACAAGAAAATTTCGTTTAAGCTAGAGTGGCGTAGCGAGCGGCTCTAAATTCGAACTCTGGCAATAAGACTAAGATGTGCATTTTGTATACTTTATACTTTTTGAATAAATAATTATTTACTTTTAGTCACTATTTTAAAATCACCGTCTCGTTTTGTATCGTCTTGTCTCGTCTGGCTGTGAACGTTTATTTTTTATTCAATATAACACTATCAAAGAGTGTAAAAAAACTGTGGAATTCTAATTAAAGCCATACGTTTGCAACCGCAATTCATTAATTAATACACAGATAATAATGGCCAAATAATACAACACTAATTGTATATTCTCCGGCTATAAAATTTAAGTAGAGTTGCCAAACACAATAATAATTACTACCTGCGCTATCCACTCGCATATTCAAACCCAATGTAATTTAGATTAAACGATATTATTCACGAGTAATTAAAATTAATGCACATAATAATTTATGAAACTTCATTTAAAATCTTCATTAAATAATAAAATTTATTATATTGTACTCGGCGAAACATGGCGGAAGAGGTCATTGACTCCCTGTCAAAAACTTGCCATTTTTTGTACAAAGCCGCGATTGACAACATCTGACACTTCATTGTCAATCGCGGTTTATATAATGACAATTAGTTTTTGACAGGGAGTCAATGACCGCTACCGCCATGTTTCGCAAAGTACAGTATAGTCTGTGAGTGCGGCCGTTACTAGTGTGTTAATTTTTAAACAATGAACAGCCATTACCTCGAACCAAGTTACTGGGAACAACGGTTCCTGTGAATTTTAAAACTTTCTACAAAACAGTTCCGGTGAAAAGAGCTCCAGGAAAATGTACTTTCAGAACTGTGATTCATCAGCTTTGAGGTTTTCCGCGAAACCTTAACCAGGCTACCATGACCTGTATGGAGGTGAATAACAGTAAACTTAGCAAGTACTTGCTTGGACTGGGAGCTCAATGTACGCTGGTTAAGTAAAATTGTGCAGATTTTATGAATTCCTAGTATTATACTTCCAGGTAATAAGCATTCACTGTGATACGTCACAGGTTCAAAGAAATGTACTGAATAAATAATAATCTATACTTATTATAAAACAAAGTCACTTTTTTTTCCCTCATGTCCCTTTGTTCCCTTTAATCTTTAAAACTACGCAACGGATTTTGATGATTCTTTCAGTGTTAGATAGTCCATTTATCGAGGAAGGTTATAGGCTATGTTTTATCACGCTAAGATTAACAGAAGCGAAGAAATAGAGGAAAATGTGGAAAAAACGGGGAAAATTATTTGAAAGGGCTAACTTGAACGCGCTAATCTCAGGAACTACTGGTCCGATTTGAAAAATTATTTCAGTGTTAGATAGCCCATTTATTGAGGAAGGCTATAGGCTATATTTTATCACACTAAGACTAATAGGAGAATGTGGAAAAAACGGGGGAAATTATTTGAAAGGGTTTATCTCGCGAACTACTGGAGCAATTTTTATGTTATTTGGCACAGATAAGAAGTAGACCACATGAAGGATCGTGATAGGCTATCGATTTTAATCATTTTTTCAGTGGCTATATATTTTATACCCGTGCGACGCCGGGTCGCTAGTATTATTTAAATTATTTATGACCCTACTAGCTGTCCCGGCAAACGTTGTTTTGCCATTTAAAGTATTTCTACTTCATCAGTTGATACAAAATCTGACCCCCTCTTTGGTCTCCTTAGAGGGGGGGGTTGATTTTTATACACCAGATGTTGAGTTGGAAGAAGAAAAATATATCTGCGTACAGTATGCAAATCGGATCAGTAGTTTTCGTGTTAGAGTAAAAGTCTTATACAAAATCTGACCCCCTCTTTCGTCCCTTTAGAGGGGTGAGGGGAAAAATTTTTGGAAGAAGACAAATATATCTGCGAAAACCGCATTTAAATCGGATCAGTAGTTTTCGTGTGATAGTGGTATAAACATACAGACAGACAGACAGACAGACAGACAGACAAAAAACTAACTACATTTTTGGATTCTATAGCGATTAAAACTTTTTTAATCGGGACTTAACGCCCGATTAAAAAAGTTTTAATTATAATGCAACGCGAAAGTTTAAATTTTTTGAAAACACGTGGTCTATTTCTTATCTGTGCCAAATAACATAAAATTTTAAATTGCTCTAGTAGTTCGTGAGATAAGCCCTTTCAAATAATTTTCCCCCTTTATTTCCACATTTTCCTCTATTTATTCGCTCCTATAAGTCTTAGCATGATAAAATATAGCCTATAGCCTTCCTTGATAAATGGACTATCTTAAACTGAAAGAATTTTTCAAATCGGACCTGAGATTAGCGCGTTCAAATAAGCTCTTTCAAATAATCTCCCCCGTTTTTTTCCAAATTTTTCTCTATTTCTTCGCTCCTGTAAGTTTTAGCATGATAAAATATAGCCTATATCCTTTTTCAATAAATGGACTATCTAATACTAAAAGAATTTTTCAAATCGGACCAGTAGTTCTTGAGATTAGCCTGTTCAAATAAGCCCTTTCACATAATGTCCCCCGTTTTTTCCACATTTTCCTCTATTTCTTCGCTGTTATAAGTCTTAACGTGATAAAATATAATCTATAGCCTTCTTCAAAAAATGGGCTATCTAACACCGAAAGAATTTTTCAAATCGGACCAGTAGTTCCTGAGATTAGCGCGTTCAAATAAGCCCTTTCACATAATTTCCCCCGTTTTTTTCCACATTTTCCTCTATTTCTTCGCTCCTGAAAGTCTTAGCATAATAAAATATAGCCTATAGCCTTTTTCAATAAATGGGCTATCTAACACTGAAAGAATTTTTCAAATCGGACTAGTAGTTCCTGAGATTAGTGCGTTTAAAAAAGCCCTTTCACATAATTTCCCCCGTTTTTCCATATTTTCCTCTATTCCTTCGCTCTTATAAGTCTTAGCGTGATAAGATATAGCCTATAGCCTTTCTCGATAAATGGGCTATCTAACACTGAAAGAATTTTTCAAATTCGACCAGTAGGTCCTGAGATTAGCGCGTTCAAACTATTACTAAATAAGCATTTCATATAATTTTCCCCGTTTTTTCCACATTTTCCTCTATTTCTTCGCTCCTATTAGTTTTAGCGTGATAAAATATAGCCTATAGCCTTTCTTGATAAATGGGCTATCTAACACTGAAAGAATTTTTCAAATTGGACCAGTAGTTCCTGAGATTAGCGCGTTCAAACAAACAAACTAACAAACTCTTCCGCTTTATAATATTAGTATAGATTTTAGTACAAAAACTATTTTTTAATTTAGGTCTACATCTACATCCGTATGGTTGAACATGAACCTTGATTGTAAATTGGTTTGCAATGCACAGGTTCAAAAACTACACTCTTCAGAAATATATTGTAATTCTGAAAAGTGTATCGTTATTGCGACAAAAAGTAAAGTTTTTATCCATTTTTTTTAATAAAATAAGTGGGCAAACGAGCAAACGGGTCACCTGATGGAAAGCAACTACCGTTGCCCATAGACACTCACAACATAAGAAGAGCTGCAGGGGCGGCCTTTTAAAACGGAACACGCTCTCTTCTTGAAGGTTTGCAAGTCGTATTTCTTGCATTAAAGACAGATTTATAATATATTTTAAGAGAAAAAGAAATTAATAGTTTTGTTTATTTGTTACAGAGATGCTACAGTCGTTATTGCAGCCAAGAGATAATCAGCGCCGTAAGTACATATCTGCTGGACTGG
This sequence comes from Polyommatus iphigenia, assembly GCA_963422495.1. Taxonomy (NCBI): domain Eukaryota; kingdom Metazoa; phylum Arthropoda; class Insecta; order Lepidoptera; family Lycaenidae; genus Polyommatus; species Polyommatus iphigenia. The sequence goes on along the minus strand of OY730181.1, from coordinate 12,439,097 downwards.
ATGTAGCCTACAACATTTGTATCGGAACCACACATATTTCTGTAACAAAATTACACATTTTCGTAACAATAAGGGCCGGGACCTCAAAAACACGACACGACGTCGTACGACGTCGCACGACGCCGTGTCGTGGGAATCAATGACGCGCGTCGTAAAAAACCACGACACGACGTCGTACGACGTCGCACGACGCCGCACGACACCGTGTCGTGGGAATCCACGACGCGCGTCGTAAAAAGTGCGACGTCGTGTCGTGTTTTTGTGTCCCGGCCCTTACAGTATCTCTAATCTATACCGCATCAAAATCTATTCAACAGCCGAACCAAAAACTGTATTTTCTAGGACTTAAAGTATCTTTTATCTTTAACCACATCAAACTATTCAACAGCCGAAACAGACAAGATAACAGACATATAGAAACTTTTGGGTTTCAAACTATTGCATAGCTTTTATCGCGGGCATTGAGCACTCTGACTGAATCAAAAAATTCCGTAACGAAAGTAAACGTCTTTGCCGTGCATCTTCGGCACAGTGTTTGTGTGCGTCCGACTAGACGTATACGAATTATAATTTCATAAGTTGATAAAAAATGCTATGCAATAACTTTGCCGCAGCAGTCCCCGACACACGTATTTTTATGTCTTCCCGTCTACCAACTATCAGTTAATCAACCGCCCATTTTTCCCCTTAAACAATCTTCACATAGTTAAGTAACACGATATGAACGCGGCGCTCAGTTAGTCCACATAATACGCTCCGCCTCGCACAGACAGAGGGGGTAAGGTAGGGGAGAGATAGGTGGGGTTAGGGGGATGTAAACCCCGTTACATCGACGTATGGTATGTAGATGTCGCGGTTAATATTGTGGTTTAGTTTTGTGAAATTGAAATCGTGTTTTCTGACTAAATGAGAAGATGTCTGTTTTAGGGTAAAGTGCTGAATTAGACAAAAATAGTTTTGAGAGAGTATAAATTTTCGTACACTTATAGCTTAACGCATTTTAATATGTTTAGTTTTAGGGTTAATTTACATTGCAACGTTGCGAGGTATTGCGATGCATTTATAAGTAAACCGTAAAAATTTGAATCTACGTCCGCGGGCGACTAGTCTGTCAATTCAATGTGTATCTTCTTGTGTAGTACTTAACGTTAAATTTTGAATAAACCGTTTAAAATTGCATCGCATTCCAACGTGACGTCACAGTGCAATGTGAACTGACCCTCGCACTAAACGTGTTCAACGTAGAGATAAACTACGATAACATGGCGCGCCCCCCCAAAATTCAAAACGTTTGAAGTGCGTTGTCAAAACGTTTGAAGTGCGTTGTCTTGCGCGGTCAGCTAGATATGATTAGTTGACTAACAAATCTTGGTAATAAGTGACATATTACGAGTACTGGTTGATTGGTTGAATACTTACTACATACAAACTCTTTCATAAGGATGTGACTACACACATTGAAACAGTAATTTGGAGGGGCGCGCCATGTTATCGTAGTTTATCTCTACATCGACATAAAACTCTAAAATACAAATGTATTATAGTAAATACTTTTTGGAGTTTTGGCGGGCATGTGAAAGAGTGCTGTTGTGTTTTTGTATTATTTTCCTAAAATTGTGTTAGCTGGGTTTTTAATGTGTAATATTGGTAGAATATTAACCATTAGATATTCGTGTTCATGCACAAGTGTAGGAAAGTGATGTAATATCCAGAAACGTGCTATTTTGTGTTCCCTCCAAAACTCCATCGAAAGTTTCAGTAAAGCGTCTACCACTTTACTGAATCGACCGACTTGACTCCTGTGACTGTATTGACTTTTACTTAGACTTTGACTAGACTTTAGACCAGATGATACATGAAAACGATGATGAAAATTATAATAGGAGGAATATGGTTTTCCCGCCATATTCCTTACCTTTTTACCTTGTCTGTGGCACAATATACACATCCTTTGTGTCAAGTTGCCAAAAAAGAAGAAGAAGAAGAAGAAAATACTTTTTATTGCGACGTCTCGTAACAAAGTACTTCGAGGTATATAATATTATATCGCGATATTATCAGTCCTGTCACATACAATATGCAACAGGGTTATTAAACATACTAGCGATACAGACCACAGCTATAAAGTTTAAACTAAGCTGTCAATTTGATGCAGTACTTGGTACTACTAATATATTATATTCTGTGGTACTACTAAAAGCATACTTGTGCAACTTCTCACGTACGCGGCGTTATGTGATTGGTGTTTGGTAAACTATATTAAAACAGTATACTATATCCTAGTGTTGGTGAAATTAGCATTAGCAATAATAATTGATTGTTAAATTCCCATTAGCAATAATTAAATTATTCGTACTTGCTAAAAAATACAATTGCTAATATTATCGTACGCAGCAATAGTCTGCGATCATGAAAAAATTCACTATTCCTGGCATTCTAGGAATTGAAAATTAACATGTTAATGAAATTAATATAAAATAGCATTAATTCCCATTACTAAGTCTATCCTTGCAGAACTACAAGCAACGTACTACAAACAAAGTATGTTTGCTTGCAGTTGTGAAATCTCATTAAAAAAAATATCATTTTTACTGTAGCAAGGTATTTTTTTTTTAATTTATCTGTAGAAAGGTGTTAAACTTTTATTCTATACTAGCGACTAGCGACCCGTCTATTCGCAAAGAAAAGGACTTCATTTTATGCTTCCTTCCGTAATTCCTGGTTCACCTTAAAATAATAAAATTTTAAGAAGATTAATAGAATTAATCACTTGAAACACACAAAATATAATTGAAGACGTTAAACGTGTTGACTTTAACTTATTTAATTTATCAAGAAACGCTATACTTCAGCAATAAATAATTTATGAGTTTATTTTAAATATTAATGTTTCAAATATCACAATGTGAAGCAAAATAATTATAAAATAATCATAATATTTCATCCTGACAACACAAATTATAGTAACAACATAGGCAATTTATTAAGACCAGTTTAGGCGCTATAGTAAAGCAAACATACAGACATAGCCTAGACCACTAAAACCATAATCCTTCCTTGTGAAATGGCCAAGCTATAAAAAAACAATATTATTTATTCTAGTGGTAAGCACTGTATGCTACGCCGCGTAGCTCGCCGAGCCGAGCCGCTACGAAATAAGCAAAGATTATTACTTTTTTCTTTTCTTTGTTTTGTTAAAGCTGACACGTAACTCAGCTTTATTAAATACAAAGAAATAGTAGTAAAGAAAATATTGAATAAATAATATTTATTTAATTAGTGCAGAAACATCTAGTTACTTTTAAGTGACAAACAGTGACAATGGTCAGATTCATTGAAACCACGCCACATATTAGTTATTTTTACAGTGACAAGTTTTTCAATAATTATAATAAGTAATTATTATTCAGAGGGCAACCGGAGTGGAAGGAATGGTAATTCCAGCAACCGACAGACTGAAGGTGAGAGTAGAGACTCAGTACACCAGTAGCAACCAAAATGGCCGCCACTGCACAGCAGCTTCGCCAACTAATAACTTAAAAATATAGTAAATATCAGTACTAAACAAAAAAACAGAATTTGCTATATATACGTATTATATTATGAAACATCGGTTGCTTATGAAATGCAATATGACGAATTTATTCGTCATGCTACGCTTACGTATAGTCTTAGCCACAAAATAAAATAGTGCACATTTAAAATAAAGATACACTGTTGAATTTTTAAAAGGTAAGTACTTAAATGATGGAGTCTTCTAAGTTACATATCTTGGCAAAATGAGACTTAATATGACTTAGGAGCCCCTACGACAGACCACTTTGAACCACATTTGCTAAAACTGGAAAGTAGGTCACCAAGTCCAAAAAGTGCTTTACACAGCTTATAGCTTCTCAAAGTTAACGTTCTCAAGAAAGCTGCAAGCAAATAAAAGCTTCGATGAATTCACCAGCAAAACTAGAGAGCTTCGGCGACAGGTTTTAAAATTTTTAAAACAATAAGATGTTTTGCTATTTAGATTTTGTATTAGTTTAGATATAGAATAGCTTCAATTTTCACATATTTTCGTTCATAAAAATAAATTCACTATCGCTCACAAAGCACAGCCTTTAGTATTAAGTAGAAATAAACTAATGAACTTTTTACTTCTAAATCACAAAATTCTAGTAAATAGTATTTAAACATATACACGATTCCACAACAAAGACTTGAAACACACTTTCATCAAAGACGTCACACAACTCACACAAAATTGTATGGATTTACATTCAATTTATATGGAATCTATTGTTTGCGCCGAAGGCTTCATACAATATCCGAAAAGCGTCTTGTTTCAAATTCATTTCCTGGTAAATCTCCGTAATCTTCTTTTGTTTGAGAAAATAGCGCCTTAGGTTATTATGCAACCTTATCGTACATTTTTTCAAGAAAAAGCAGAATATTTTTGTAAATTATTATTATATATTACTTCGTAGAAAACCCGGCAACCATCTCAGGGCGCAAGGGTACAAAAAAGGCTGAGGATTAAGTTTTTACTTAAATACAAATTCCAACTTAGTTGTATGATAGTATTTGTTTTGTTTACTATCATCGCTGTCAGTTGTTACAATTATTCGTTTTCAATGTAGTTTAACCCTGCACAAATATAGAGTCTTAAAATCATAGGAGTTACAAAAGGTACTATCAGAGAAGTTGATTGTTGGCGGATGGCGGACCAGCTAAAGGTCACGCTATGTCAAAGAGCAAAGCTCACATTGATTTGACACAGTCCGAACTCCGACCAAATGACGTAGGCCCCGCTAACTGCCTATGAATAAATTTCTTCGATGGTACTAGTTACTTTTAAGTTTTAGGTCGCTTAGGCTTCATCATCTATCATAGGGTAAACGGCCATTTAAGAGTCATCTATTAAAATTATAGAATTTACACTTAGATTACCTAGGCGCTTCACCCATCATAGGTCAAATTAGTGTTGGGTAGGACTTACAAGAGGCATTACAATTGTCCGGGACAAGACGGCAAAATGTAAGAGCGGCTCAGCATTATAACACGTACCGCTTCAAAATGATTGTCGCAGTGGTCTGAATTTTTTAGGGGTATTTTCAGGGATTTTTTGACTCTTTAATTTTTTAAATTTATTGTCCGATTTACATTAAATCGAAATGATGGATCTTGTGTAACATTTAATCCATCCAATAAAATGTTAAATTTATTCAATGTCAACATGTACCAATGATTTCAAAAAATCTGAATCTTTAGATACAAACCACATAAAGACGAAATAATATTAACTTTTAATAAAAAGATTTTGAAACTTATTATATTACAGTATATTGTTATTTCTAAATCATTATGAATTTATATTTATATATTTTTAGGGGGAAAATATAATAAGTAAATATAAATTCACGCCTCAAGACGGCTCACATGTCGCGGCACTTCAAACGTACTGCTACGATTCAAACGACTCGCCTCTTTTGAAGTGGGACACTGTACCGGCTCAGTGCGAAAAAGTGGCACCTGTTACATCCTCGTATAAAATTCATATCCTACCCAACACAAGGTCAAATACATCTGCTATTAGATACATGACAATGTATCGATAAAGATAATACAATTGACGGTTACAGCGAAAATGATTGGTGCAATGCCAGCAGTGGCGGTGCGGCACGAGAGGCGGCGTGCGGAGAAGCGGTCGGGTCGGCGCCCCTCGCAGCTGGCCCTGTCGCTGGGCCGCGGGGACGACGCGACGCCCTCGCCCGACCGGTACCGCAGCGAGCTCTACTTCTGCGGGAGGGTGGGTATATCTCAAATTACCTACATTCTAGGTTAGTAGGTTAAGGTAATAAACGAATTTTTATTTATTATTCTAGGTAAATTCGTTTATCTTACCACAGGTGTTGCTTAGTTTGAGGGTTGTGCTTGTGTGTGTGTGTGTGTGTGTGTGTGTGTCATTAGATAAATAATGAAGAAAAATATTTTTAGCAAACTAAGCATGAGTACAATAGAGAGGCGAAATTTTATGAGCACAGTAAATATTCTAAGTATATAAATTTAGTCATCTTTTTATTTATTATTCCAAAGAAAGAAACTCTTTCTATGGTGGTCTTGTTAAGCGTGCGTGTAAGTAAAAGCGGAAAGCGAGTAAGTTAAAACTTGAAAGATAAATCTTTCGCCCCTTGACTGTATGGCCCTTTTGGCTCTATGTTAAATACGTCTCTGGCTAATGATAGTCTGTTCTGTTTTTGACGTTTCTGCTTTACTAGTTAGTATAAAATAGATATATTTTCTCAAGTGGGAAAAGTATATTTTATCTTAAGGAATAACTCATAATATTCCTGCTACTTTCTTTACTAAAACTTCTAAATCATTCTTGCCTGTTCTTCCAGATCGCAGTACTCCATGCCATTGTGGGTTCTCTCCTGCTGGGTATCGTGGTGTTGGTGGTGGGGCTGGTTCAGCTCTCCCCGGGGGCAGAGGCCGCGCAGCACCGCTACTATCTTATGGGCGCTGGTGCAGCGCTCGTGGGAGTAGGAGTGTTAGCTGCTGTGCTCAGGTAGTTATGATGCCCTGGTAACTTGGAGACAATGGTGAAATATTGATACTGTTTCTTAAGGCCTGTATTCACTTTGAGTAGTGATAAACTTATCACTACTCAAAGTGAATACAGGCCTTAAGAAAGGTGGTTAGCGATTAGTATGGACAGCGATCACTGATTAGTGCAAGTCAAGACTTTCTCCTAATCACTAATCGGCTGCACTAATAATAATCAAAGTAAATACAGTAAAAACAGAACTAACTTAGTTCTACTTAATACTTATATATATATATATATATATATATTATATATATATATATATATATATATATATATATATCTACTGTGCTATAGGCGTAGAGGGTGGCGCTCGTGGAAGTGGGTTTTTGGCTGCTATGCTCAGGTAGAGTGCTTGATAGTGGTGCAACATGAAACTGCCTTGAGAGTTGAGACAGATCGCTAGCGTTCGTGCCGACTCCAACATAGTGATGATGTCCTGGTTATGATGATAGACATGATTATTATGGATATATGGTCCACAACTATAGTTGTGGACCATGTATCCACGTCCTCTCCTAAGTCACGCTATCAAAGTTTTCAAAGAGAAGGGACATGGAGCTGACCTCACACAATACCGTAAAAAAATATTAAAATCAATCAATTAAAAACTGTAGCAAATATAGCCTATCCGAAATTTATCAGCAAGTAGTGAAACAACCCCTTAAAGGCTTAAACTTTCTCTTTTCAGATGCGTCTGCCTTCATTGGCACAGCATGAAGGACCGAGAGGAATACGAAGAACCGGCAGTCAGAGCCGCGCAGAAGAACGGCGTTAGCGTCGTCGAGCAGAAAGCCGGAACCGCCCATGATAAACACGACAAGCACGACAAACATGACAAGCATGACAAGCTAGACAAGCTGGACAAGCCCAAGCTCAAGTCGCAGAGCAGCTTGGCTCAGGAGGTGGACTTGATCAAGCAGCCCTCAGTCGACACTTAAACTCATCTCTCTCTCATCGCTTCGAACTGACCAATAGGTTACGCGCATCAACCGAACCAGTACCAGGGAATCATATTTTAAAAGAGTTACAAACTTTTCATACATTCGAAGTCTTTATCGGATTTTCAAGATCTGTAAAACCTTTTTAAAATTTCATCTTATTGATACAAAGTATGTTGTATTTTGTTTGAATCTTGATAAAAATTGAGAGGAAAGTTTCGATAAAATGCTACGAATAATAAAAAACTAAGTAAGAGTAAGTAAAGTCCGTCAAAAAACATGCTCCAAAATACTTGTTAAAAAAAGTGTACCTTAGGTTCACTTTTCATACATTTGCAATATTTAGGTGACCTTGAGCGGTACAAAGGCTGACGTTACATGACAGTTCAAATGGAACCAAATTTAAAACTGTATTAGTATGGGAGTTACGTTTCCTGGTTTTATTATTCGTAGATAAAATGTCAAGACAAGTACCTATACAAAACTACAAGACATATTCTCAGAGTATTTTCAGGCTGAATACTTAAACTCCCCTTAAATTGACTGGCTCTTGCATGCTATCATTAATGAATTTATTTAATTAAAGCGTATACCATCTTAAAACTAGACCTTATTAACAGCAACATAAGCGTGATTTTAGATTAGATAGCGTAAAACAGCCTGTGGTTTAAGAGCCTCTCATTTTAAGTAGGTTTTAACAGTCAGATCGCACTACCACATATTGTAGGGCATCCATCTCAGTGTACATATCACATACATAACATATAATTTTAACTAAAATATTTATTACATATCAAATTCGGATTTTCAAAACGTTATTTTTCATCGTTTCTTATCCTAGGTAGCCTATACTGTATTTTTGAAAATTTTACACTTAAGAAAATTATATTGTATTTATTTAGGAAAGATATTTAGAATAGTCGGAATCATTTTGTCTTCACTAAGGGGCGTAGCTAGTTCTCATTTGGGGGCGTTTTTCTGTACACGTAAACCGAATTTGGATGCTTAGACAACTTGCATTCGATTATTCGACAGCTAGAAATCAAAAATATATTCGATTTAACACGACGCGTGGCTTAAATATCGCTTGGGATAATATCGAATCAAAGTAATGTTTAATTTCGCTGTCTAAATTCTCGAATGCAATTTTACTAAGTATCCAAGGGTTCTGAAACTTCTGAAACCTCCTTCTGTTGCTGCGCTCAACCACCACCGTCCGTTACAACAGAAGCTCAAGATAAATTTACAGCACAAAGTTCTGTCGAATATATTGATTATATTGTACTAATTACCCACTCTAAAGAGTTTATTGCAGATTTATAAAGAGATTATATATTTTAACAGAGCAAGAGCTTATATGTTGCAGGAAATATCGCATATCTTTACACAGTATTTATTTCTAATGAGTTTTTGACATGGAACCTTCTAGCCGTTCCCTTATGAGAAACTTTATTGTAATCCAAATAACGAGGTACAGAATTTCATACAAGTTTTGACGTTTTATATAAAGTTCTGTGCCTCGATTCACCGTTTGGACTTTAAATCTATATACGGGGACGATTAGACACTCTAAAGCAGCCTTTCCCAAAGTGGGCGATAATTCCCCCTTGGGGGCGCTGAAGGTCTAAAGGGGGGCGGCGTGGGACCCAGAAAAAAAGTGATTTGGGGGGGTGATTTGTAATTTAATGGGGGGCGCTAGAACATAATTTGTTGTCAAAATGGGCGGTAGACAAAATAAGTTTGGAAACCCCTGCTCTAAAGTCCAAACAATCCTGCAACTTACTATATTAATACAAAGTTATTTATAAAATTATGTATATTTATTTATATCGATTGTAAACTGTTTATTGGTTCTAAACTCAGATCAAATAGAAAAAGGGGAAAATAGAGATTTATCAAAAATTTGGCCGATTTCTAATGAAGCGAGTGTAACGATTCTGTGAAAACTCTTCTTACAGAAGAAGGCGCGCAGTTTCACTGACCTCCATTATACAAGTACGCTGGATTTATGATATCCTTTGAAATGACAGCTATTTTTTGTGCCTATTTGAAGTGGAATCAGCGCCCCCAATGCGAGGGAAGAGAACTAAATCTGACGTAAAAATGACGTCTGAAAGTCGCCATATTGGCGCTGAAAGCAGTAGTGAGAGTACTTGGAACTAATACTAGTTTCTACAACCAATAGCAAGCGGCCATTTGCAAGTTACGTCAGATTTAGTTCTCTTCCCCCGCATTGTGGGCTCTGATTCCGCTTCAAATAGGCACAAAAAATAGTTGGGTATCAGAAGTCCAGCGTACTTGTATAATGGAGGTCAGTGCGTAGTTTCATTGTTAGTGTGACTTTAACAACGAGATGTAGTTGGCCCTACTGTATACTTCTACTATATCTGGCATCTCGCTTTACTTTTTTATACTATCTGAGTTTGTAACCCAAATTTTACAATATTACAATGCATAACAGTGATTCACATTATCTACCACACGAGAAATTAAATCATACTCAGATAATGGGCCTACGTAATTTGATGGGGTCCAGTCAATGTAAGTCTTGATCGGTTAGGATTTATATAACCCAAGTTACGTAGGTTCACAGACTACCTATGAACATTTCTCAGATAAACTATATCATACTTTAATTATAAAAATATTCTTGTCAACATTACCTAGTTTTTCTGTCAATAGTCTGTTTAAAGTTTCATATTATTTAGTGACGTATTGTTATAATATTTTACGGTTTTCTGTAGCGAGTGTAACAAACACAACTCTAATGTTACAATAATTTTACTGTAGATTTTTTATAGTTTTATTTATTTATTCTGGTCGCGTCTAGTCTATAATATAGATCATTATATAGATCGATGTAATAAGTGTTGTCGTTCGCTGTTTAATATAATACAGGACTAAATAAGTTTCGTTTTAGAGTTTTCGATGTATATGTATAATATGTAACTTCAATTTACGAATATATTCAGTTTTATAGATTCTGACATTTTGTAAAACTTAGAATTTTAATCTTATGAGACTGACGAGTGTTCTAAAACATAACACAAATACAAATTGTTTGATTTGAGTTCACGCACGATTTCTAGTTTTGTTTTTTATTATTTTTTTATAATTAAACGTAGCTGATGTACCAGGGCTCCAGAACTGGCATGGAGAAAAAAATCTTGTAGCAAAATTATAAGCATGTATTTAAGGGCCCATTTGCACCACTGCAGGTTGTCGCTAATCGTGTGTTAAAATATTATCATGATTCATGACTCTTCTATCAGAAATACTTAGGACTAGATAGATAAATATACTATTTACTTTAACCCAGATAAACGCAAGTGGGCTAATCTTGTGATTTTAGAGTAAATTAATCTTTTGATGTCCTATTAAATACAGGGTGCAATTAAACCTTCCTGCCAAATTTTTTCCAGGGCTAAGGTATCATTAGGAGAGTCTATTTAACCAAAAAAAATTGGGATACGTGTATTTTTATTTTTAACAGGGATCAATATATCAAAATTTGGCAGGAAGGTTTAATTGCACACTGTATAACCATTCCAGTTTTTGAGCTCGGGTTCACAGTATACTTATAATTTAACTAGTCATTTTTTATCCCACATAATCAGGAATAGTCTCCGAGTTCATTGACTCCCGTGGGTCCAAAATTGAATCTTTATCTGGAAATTGGTACGTACATTTTATTTTATAGGCTAAGGATGTATAGTTTCTCGCGTTATTGTATCAAACGTGTATATTGTCGAATGTGCGTCTTTAACACATTTTAAATTAAGGCTTCGTAACGCTTAAACTTCGGTTCGGTTAACCTCGGTTTAAGCTTGAACAGTCGCCAGATTAAGGTCCGATTTCATCAACGTCTGTTGGTTTAACAGCTTGTTAAAATGTCATGTCTTCTCTTTCATTCATATGAAAAACGAAGGAGGTAACCTGATACTAATTTGAGCATTAACTTTAACAGTCGTTGATGAAATTGTACCTAAGCGACTTTTGCCAAATTTACGCGTATTTTCTATAATTTATATGTAGAGCCAAATTTTTAACCTTAAATTGGTCGTATTATGTTTAATATGATTGAACTGCATCTTTCGGGCGTCAGCAACTAGTCTGTTTATTTGCAGTGCCAAATATAATTTACTTAATACATACGTGTGTATGTAGTTAGGCTTTAAACGCATATTTTTGTATATTATGAAAGAATCTATTTGTTCATAAATGTATTTATGATGCTCACACCGAATGAAAAAGTGAAGAATAAAGCTAGTTTTATGAGTACATTAGTAGCTATAGCTACGCACACTTACATACAAAACAGTACACAGACTGCCGAAAAAGGCGTACATTCATTAAGATGTCGTATCGGCGTAGTTTGACCGACCAGACAGCCGTGTGTCTTCACATTTTTATTTTGTCTGAGCACTGTTGTTTTCGTTCTTGAATCTATAAATGTTTAACTTTACATAGATAACAGAGCCTTTCGTCAAATTGCATTCCATAATTTCGATAGCAAAGTTAGAAGTTCACATTATATGGGGTTGACATAAAACATCGTAAGCACCATGACACTTAGCGACGTGTTATGTCAAATCTCATAGAATTCTGACTTCTTACTTGGCTATCAAAATTACTGAATGCACGTTGTCTAAGTACCCAATATCGATGTTATATGTGACATACATTCCGCGATGCTTTGTATGTGTATGATATTTTGATCGCATAAAATTAATAAGTGTTTAGATTAAGAGAAATATATTAATGTAGGTTCTTCATTTCTGTTTGTCATCCATGGAGATTGGGAATGTACTAAGGAGTATGTTAATCTTCGTAAAAAATATGAAAACATGACAAACAAAATAATTTATTATACAGTTACTACTTACTTCTTTTTGCCAACTTTTTGTAAATTAAAATGGGTCCTTTTGACTTACTTTACTAGTATAACAGCTGGTGTCTAGTTGTAATTTCTTGTATGTATATTTTCTTTGTTCTTTAATATGTCGTCGCTAGCATAATTCTACTATCAAACTACTACTAACTTCAATGTAACTATAATTTACGGCTTTCTCAGTATATTCCCAGTCCTACCCGCCTATGCTTTCACTGTGATAAGGGATATTATAAGGGATGAATAACGGAGTGACGGCTAAATTCTGGTGAGCTACTTTGTAAAATGGTAAAAAGTTAGAATTGTGGTGAAATTCTTTGAAAAACTTAGCTAAAAGTTAGTAGTCTCGTTAATTCATCAGACTTTAACTTCAGTGCTTCGGGTAAATTATTTTGGATTAAAAAAGAATTTTAAACAAACTTACAGCTCAGTAATGAGGTGAAATACTTCAAACAATAGTAACTTATAATAATTGTTGGCTTCGTTTGAAAAATTGTTGGGATTACAAAAGGATTAAGTACATTTTTATCACAGTGAAGTGGTCGTTTCATCTCCTGTTTAGTTCCAATTATTGTAAGTGGAGATTAACGTGATTTTTATTATTCATTTAAAAATAAATGTACACTCTTAGGTTATTCCTAATTGAATATTTAAATGTCATGCCTTCTCTGTCACAAATACAAAGAACGTGAGAAACGTATGATATTTGAACCATGATTAACTTTAACTAAAACTGGCAAGTGTTTAAGCGAGATTGAAAAGTGAACCGAACTTAAATAATACCGTGTACATCATAAATTTTCTACCGTGTACATCATAAATTTTCTACCGTGTACATCATAAATTTTCTATCAGTTGGACAGGGAACTACCTAAAGTCTAGTCGCCATATAGAAGGGAAATTAGCTATTGTCCATCTTGGAACTAAATATTGGGCTCACATAACGCAATATGTAGAAACGAGATAGCAATATTATGACATACATGCAGCTCTAGTTCAATGGTTTTTCTCTCTATCGGGCGACCGGACCATATCTCACGTTAGTCACCACTCTCCCGTAGTCTACGGGGTCATCGACCTTATCAGTTCCGATTATGACTGTGCTGTTTTATATCTCAATATATTTTGTACCGATGTCTCTAAATAAAATGTGGACAGAATTTTTGTTTTATTTTTATTAACTAGTCCTTGTGTAAGTTGTAAGTTGTAACCGTTGGTGGCTCAGTAGGCAACGGAAATCCATACGACAATAATAAATGCGATGTCCTTCTGACTGTCATTTGATAACTCTTGCCTATGTCGACGACCTCTATGGCTAAGTTGGTGGGCTGTTGGTAGCTCAAGCCGAGGGTCGCGGGTTCGAATCCCGCCAACGGAACAAAAAAGTTTTCAAAGTTCCTGGGTCATGAATGTGTATTAAATATGTGTATCATATAATAAAAATCTATATATATAATATATATATATCATCGAGCGGTATACTGAAACTGATTTAATGGCCATGGAATAACATTGCATTCATCCTCCAAGATTGTGGGCGTATATTAGTTATTTACACTGAACGTGATTAACCAGATATCGTCAGATTTGGAGCCGATAGGTTTGGGAGCATACACCGTTCCTTCCAACATTCATAATAAATCTAGTATTTCGCAGGTGATGGTTGTCACCTCTCAAATATCCATCGTCAGTTAGACAGCGTCACTCAAAACCCCATCCGGACGTACTGGCCGCTCCAACAGATAACATACATTATGAAACTTATCTCAAAATAAGTTGCCAATAGACAAGTTAATCGCGCACGCCGATACGGCCGTCCTGCATATCACACGTCCTCGTGTGTCCTATGTCCAAGTCAGAAACCAACAAAATGAACACTTTATGCTCCTTAACTATACCTACGCTCGGCCAAACTGACCATACTGGATTCTTATAACATTACCATAGATTCAACAACATCTTGTCTGTCATGATAAAACTTTGCAAAATAAACAAACTGTAATAAACAACTCAACATGAATACCATCAACATTACCCAATGTCAACGCGTACCAAAAAGTCTTGTGCTACTCAGGCTGCATTTGCTACATAGGCTACAGTTGCCACATAGGCTATTCTACACAGGCTCCATTTGCCACACAGGCTATGCCACACAGACCAACATTGCCTCACAGGCCAACATTGCCGCACAGGCCAACATTGCCACATAGGCCACCATTGCCACTCAGGCCACTTTTGCCTCATGATAGGCCACTTTACTACACAAGCCATCTTTGCCACAAATGCCACCTTTGCTACACAGGCATTTATTAACTTTGATGAAAACAAAATTTTAATGTCTAGTCTCGACATAATAAAGCTTTTCTGTTTGACGCCGTTACGGTGCGTCCTGACTCCTGACTCATCCTGACTTAAAACTAATATACCAGAGTTACATCATCATGTTCAATCTAATAATGTTATGCCAAAACTCCGATTGCATGCCTCAAACATATCAATTAGACACACATCAAAAAGCTCAATTTTAATTAACTGCGTCACTATTCACAGTGTGATAAAGGGTGAAAGAATCTATAATAACAAAAAAACGTAATCTTTGTCATATCGCATGCCTGATGCTACTAAAATTCCCAATCCTTACTTTGGGGATCAGCTTAAATTCAGGTTTAACTATAGCAGAGTAAGACTTTAAGAGCTTACACGAAATAGGTGTACCCAAGATATCATGATCCTTTCATCTGTCAAATCTCTTTCCACGATAATATTACCATTATTTAAAATGCATTGGTTATAAACAAACGTAAAATAGTAACTGTAAATTGTGTTATACTTTACTACAACTGTTGTCATTAGTTGTTAATTACAATCCACACTAAATTATTACCAAACACTACCAATACTCGTCAAAATAACTTTGCGATTTAAAAGTATTGTATCATTCCAATATCGAACTAAAACTTTGATTGATTTATTCGTTACTGCCCAGCAACGTACTGGCTACACTTAGATGCAGAAAAGTCCACAGTAGCTCATAAAACAGTACAAATATCAAACCGACGTTCAATCTGGTCATCCTTAGTTTTGTTTTGGCCACTCTGTCAAGACGTGATCCTTTCGTTACACCAATAGTAAACGTGAAGTGACTTTCTCACAACTCCATCATCTTTAGCACACTATATTGTACAGTTTTGGCACCTGAAAACTCAGTATGAATTTTAGTAACGCTTTCAAAACTATTCCTATCTGAACATTCGATTAACACGTAGGTATGTAACCCATTTTGCCAAAATCATAATATCATCGCCTCGTTTGATCCATTCGTGATCTTTACATCCTCAGATTGTATTTCCAAACGCCCTTCTATGATAAGTTAAAGCCATCAATAATTCTTTCTGCAACTGAACTCTAATATCAATTTCAATCGTAAATGTTAGGGTAAATAAATTTTAGTTACATTCATGGATCAACTGCAAATATAATCTGTTCCACAGATAACGATCGCCATAATCTCATAAGTACACCAAAGAAACCGTAGCATAATATTATGAAAAGATGAACTTTCCGACGTCAGCATTTCCTCTAAACAATCTGTGCATAGTTGCAGCATGAATCTCAACATAATTAAAGCGTGCTTAAAAATCCATCAATTGACCCCATGTTTTTATACCAGCAAAGCTATTTTTCTCGTTAACCATGAGGCTATTACACGCATCACCCATAATATAGCGAGCCCGCGATCTACTCTACGAAAGATCCGGGGTTAAATTCAGGAAATATAAAAATATCTTATCAATCGATCTCTTATTAATCTCGCATAGATTTTGACTAGGATTTGATTTTACAAACCAACTCTATCATTTTGTGATATCTACCAACTCTGAAATTTGCTTTAAAAAATCGTTAAATCATTATCTCCAACATTAAGAAAAATTTGACCTTAAAATTTCCACCATCCGTTCGGGTAATCCCAGTTCTGATATCGGATCGTCGAGCGGTATACTGAAACTGACTGAATGGCCATAGAATAACATTGCATTCATCCTCCAAGATTGTGGGCGTATATTAGTTAAATATACTGAACGTGATTAACCAGATATCGTCAGATATGGAGCCGATTTGTTTGGGAGCATACACCGTTCCTTCCGACATTCATAATAATTCAGATATTTGGCAGGTGATGGTTGTCACTTCTCAAATGTCCATCGTCAGTTAGACAGCATCACTCAAAACCCCATTCGGACGTACTGGCCACTCCAACAGATAACATACATTATGAAACTTATCTCAAAATAAGTTGCCAATAGACAAGTTAATCGCGCACGCCGTCCTGCATATCACAGTCCTCGTGTGTCCTATCTCCAAGACAGAAACCAACAAAATGAAATGAAACTTATCTCAAAGTAAGTTGCCAATAGCTGCCAATAGTCAAGTTAATCGCGCACGCCGATATGTATACATATATATATATATATATATATATATATATATATATATATATATATATATATATATATATATATATATATATATATATATATATATATATATATATATATAATATATATATATTATATAATAATATACGCCGCTTCGCACATTTCCGGCACCGCTCGAACATACTAACCTAACCTAACCTAACCTAACCTAACCTAACCAGATGGAGGTTTTTAACCAGGCTTTCGCAGACGACATTGTGCTGATATTTGAGGGGAGAACGGCATTAGAGATAGAGAGGAAGGCAAATGAAGTATTAGATAGGATTAAAAAATGGGGAATAGACAATAAACTAAATTTCGCACCACATAAGACATGCGCATTAATTTCCACAAGAAAACTTAAATATGACGCGCCAAGACTTTCGATGGGGGGTGTTGAAATAAAATATTTTGACAGTATTAAAGTATTAGGGTTAAAAATAGATAGCGGCCTTACGTTCAACGAGCACGTTGGAGACGTCTGTAAAAAGGCGATATCGCGATACAAGCAATTAGCAAGAGCAGCTCGCGTAGGATGGGGGCTTAACCCCCAGATAGTGAAAACTATATATACCGCGGTAGTGGAACCGACTATTTTATATGCATCAGCAGCGTGGGCACCCACCGCGGAAAAGATGGGGGTCCAAAAAAGGCTCAACTCCGTTCAACGGGGTTTTGCCCAGAAGATCTGCAGAGCATATCGAACTGTCTCCCTGAACTCTGCAATGCTGTTGGCTGGGATACTCCCTCTTGACCTCAGAATACTCGAAGCATCGAGACTTTATGAGGCCAAGAAGGGAGTACCACACCCGGTGCTAAGAGACAGGGAGGTGGAGCGAATGGCTCCTGCGATTGAGGACCCACATCCGGCAGAGCAGGTAGAGCTGAGGTTCGGGTTGGTAGACGAGGACTCATATTATGCTGACGTGGTTAACAGCCACGTCCATAGGATCTATACGGACGGCAGCAAGATTGAGGGTCGAGTCGGAGCCGCACTCTCCGTATGGAAGGGTGAGGCCGAGACGAAGGCCGTCAAGCTTGCGTTGCCGCCGTATTGCACCGTCTACCAAGCCGAACTTCTAGCGCTCCAAAGAGCTGTAACTGAAGGCTGCAAGAGTGGAATGGCAAAGGTCGGTATCCTTAGCGATTCTAGATCGGCACTCCAGGCAGTCACTCTTAGTTCCCCTCATCCGCTGGCGGTGCAAACAAGGGCGGCCCTCCGAAAAGCTGCATTGCAGAGGCGGGAGGTCTCCTTGTTTTGGATTAAGGCGCACGCAGGGTTGAGAGGGAATGAGAGAGTCGACGAGTTAGCTAAGGAAGCCGCTCTGGGCTCGAAAGGGAAACCCGACTACGATCTGTGTCCTGTTTCATTCGTCAAGCGTATCTTAAGAGAGGATACGGTTGAGGAATGGGACAGGAGATACGAAGTGGGAGGGACGGCCGGAGTCACGAAGCTCTTTTTCCCAAGCGCTGCTGCTGCATATAAGATAGTTAAGAAGATAGACATAACACACCACACCACACAGATCCTGACTGGACACGGTGGGTTCGCCTTCTACTTGCATAGATTCAAGTTGAAGGAGGACCCGTCGTGCCTGTGTCAGCCAGGAGTTGAGGAGACGGTTCCTCACCTGTTATTCGAGTGCCCCATTTTTGCTAGCAATAGATACGATATTGAGCAAAAATTGGGCACATCGGTGACGGGTGAGAATCTGCCTACCATCCTGGGGGGCAAGAAGAGGGATATTTTCCTCTCTTTCTGTAAGAGGATTGTGGATGTAGTTAATAAGAGACACTGTGATAAACTAAACTGTGATAATTAGTGTTAGGTTCCTTAGCTGTAGGTTTTATTGTGATACTAGGTTAGTTGAACGTTGTGCCGTACTATTTTAAACTTGACATATTTTTATTGTATTTTATATATTTTTGACATTTTAACTTGGAATTTTAATCTGGAAATTATAATATTGAATACTGTCGAATGTTATTATTTTGGAATTTTAATTTTGAGAATATAAAAATGAAAAATATAAATTGTAAATCTATCTTGTTGCTGATATTATTATAAGAAAATGAAGACAAAGAAATTATTTGTACTGATTAAAATGTAAAATAATATTATATAGTTCATAAATCTGACGAAATGATTGTATCATAGAAATTGTAAAACCGAAATAAACCTGGAAATGTACTTAGCAATAAGAAATGATGTAATATAAGAAAAAGAAAAAAGTAATGAAACAAAAGAGAAAAGAATAAATAAAGATCAAAAGAAATGAAAATGAAAACAAACATACCTAATCATGTTAGGGGGAGGAGAAAAAAAAAAAAAATAAAAAAAAATAACCTAACCTAACCTAACCTAACCTAACCTAACCTAACCTAACCTAACCTAACCTAACCTAACCTAACCTAACCTAACCTAACCATGATGGCGGATCATGGATCACAACACATGATGGCGGCCATCATGGATCACAACGCCAAGATGGCAATCAAGAACCGGGACCATACCACCATCAAAAAACTGGTCTCGGTGAAAGCCCCATGATGGCAAATGAATAGACAAAACACCGGACTGACATAAACAAACACTCAAGAAGACGACATCAGCCACCAGCAGGTGGCCAACGAGTATGCTCTCACCACCATTAGAGAGCAGATGACATCAGCCACAACCAGGTGGGTAATAAAACAAAACACAAGACTGACGACACCAGCCACCAACAGGTGGCAAAGACAAAAGATTATAAGCCTCACCCAGCGAGCAGGACCGGCATGGACCAACACCTTTAACATCCCAAAACTCCACCCAGTTTTGGTGACCCCTCAACACCCGAGCCAATGCCAAAACACCTAAAGGCAAAGGGTGGAGGCAAATCGAGAGGGAAGTGGGAAATGCCGGACCTACCCACGGGGCTCCAACAGAGGCCCAAAAGCAAACCATCAAGAAGATGACATCACCCCGGAAGATCAAAACTTCGAAGACAGCCCAGTCAAGAAGACGACTTCCGGTGAGACGACAGCAGCCATCAACCAGATGGCCAACATAATTATTAAAAACCCTCAACATCTGAGGGTACAAAAACTATAACCCCTTCAGGGTAAATTACTGTAATTTGACGCGAAAAATGAATGTTACTAAAATTAGAATCGAAAGAAAATAAATAAAATATTAAATTTAACAAGAACACGGGCCACCTAGGCCTGTGGACAAAAAAAAAAAAAAAAAAAAAAAAAAAAAAAAAAAAAAAAAAAAAAACCTAACCTAACCTAACCTAACCAGCGGAGCCAAATCGCCACAAGAGAGCTAATGCTCGAAGCCACCAAGCGTAAGGCCTGCGTAGCGCTGCTGCAGGAGCCCTACATAGGTGGGGCCCGGAGTATGAGGACACACAACGGAGTGAGGGTCTACCAGAGCGATGGGGAAGGGGGAGGTGTTGTCAAGGCGTGTGTTGCAGTATTCGACGACACGTTGGACGTCGAGCTGCACACACGCCTCAGCAACAACAACATTGTTGTAGCCACCCTCCGAACCAAAGCCTGGGAGATGGTTGTAGTGTCCTTCTACTTCGAGCCCGACAAGCCTGTGGGGCCTTACCTGGACCATCTTATGAGGATAGGAAGAGAGTTGGGATCCGATAAGATGGTCTTGGGAGGCGACGCTAACGCAAAGAGCCCGTGGTGGGGTGGCGATGTGGAAGACCCGCGAGGAAGGGAAGTGTCTGCTGTACTGGAAGCAATGAGCCTACACATACTCAACACCGGAGACATACCTACGTACGACACCGTCAGAGGGGGTAAAAGGTACACCAGCTTCGTGGATGTGACAGCGTGCTCCGACGATCTGCTGGACCGAGTGGGCGACTGGAGGGTGGAGGAGGGTCTGACGAGTTCGGACCACAACGGCATTTCCTTCGGCATCACACAACATAAATCCACATGCACGAACATAATACGTACCACACGCATCTTTAACACTCATAAGGCAAACTGGACTCAGTTTCATGAGAAACTGACCCAGTTGATGTCAGACAGACAATTGACTGTACAAGCGATAGACTCAATACACAGCACACAACAAATAGATGACGCAACAGACAGCTACACACAAGCCATAACACAGACATGCAGAGACACTATGCCGACCAAAAAACACACGCAGAAATTCACCTTGTCGTGGTGGAATGATGAGCTCGCGCAGATGAAGAAGGAGGTCGCCACGAGGAAACGCAGGATCCGGAACGCAGCGCCTGATCGCAGAAACCGTGTAGTTGGATTGTACCTGGAAGCGAAAGAGAAGTATGAGAAGGCAGTGAAAGAGGCTCAAGTAGCGAGCTGGAAGGAGTTTTGCCGAAAACAGGATAGGGAGGGGGTCTGGGAGGGCATCTACAGAGTGCTGAACAGAGTTGGAGGGAGGGAGGAGGATCTGCCCCTAACAAGGGGCAGTGAGACCCTCGACGCCCGAAGCTCCGCAGAATTGTTGGCGGAGACCTTCTACCCCGCGGACCTGGAAAATGATGAAAGCGAGGATCATCGACGGACTCGCCGGCGTGCGGAGTCCTTGGACTCCGAACCGCCGACGGGCCCGGACGACCCTCCTTTCATCATGGAGGAGTTGAAGAGAGCCGTAAGGTCCTTCAACCCCAAAAAGGCCCCCGGGGCGGACGGTCTCACGTCCGACGTCTGCCAGCACGCTGTGGATTGTAACCCGGAATGGTTCCTTGCCCTGTTGAATAAGTGCCTCACTGTCGGCTACTTTCCCGAAAAGTGGAAGCAGGCGACAGTGGTGGTGCTGAGAAAGCCGGGCAAGGAATCATACCGGGTACCGAAAGCCTATCGACCGATCGGCCTCCTTCCTGTTCTCGGCAAAATCTTCGAAAAGATGCTGGTCGCCCGACTTAGGTTCTACCTGTTGCCCAAAATAAGCCCCAACCAGTATGGCTTCATGCCCCAAAGGAGCACCGAAGATGCCCTCTATAGGTTAGTGAACCACATCAGAAAACTGAGGGAGGAGAAGAAAATTTCTGTTGTGGTATCACTGGACATAGAGGGGGCCTTCGATAGTGCTTGGTGGCCGGCCATAAAGGTTCGGTTGGCTGAAGTTGGGTGTCCGGGGAACCTGAGGCGGGTGTTCAGTAGTTACTTGAGCGGCAGAAGAGTGAACGTGAGATATGCTGGAGTGGAAGTGAGCAAGGGGACCGACAATGGGTGCGTACAGGGGTCCATCGGTGGACCTATCCTGTGGGACCTCTTGTTGGACCCCTTGCTAACTTTGTTAGAGGAGTTGGGTGTCTTTAACCAGGCGTTCGCAGATGATATAGTATTGGTATTCGAGGGGACCACGGGTCTAGAAATAGAACGGAAAGCCAATGCCGTGTTGGAAAAAATTAAAATATGGGGAGAACAAAATAAATTAAGATTTGCACCCCACAAAACGTGTGCCCTTCTATCCACCCGAAAATTAAAATATGACGTGCCTCGGCTAACAATGGGGGGTGTCGACCTGAAATACCACGATGATATTAAAGTACTGGGCCTTACAATAGATAGCGGCCTGACATTCAACACCCACGTCACAAATGTCTGTAAAAAAGCGATAGCGAGATACAAGCAGCTCGCAAAAGCTGCCGGAGTAGGATGGGGGCTTAACCCCCAGATAGTTAGGATTATATATATGGCCGTGATAGAGCCGACTATTTTGTATGCATCAGCAGCGTGGGCACCCACCGCGGAAAAGATGGGGGTCCAAAAAAGGCTCAACTCCGTTCAACGGGGTTTTGCCCAGAAGATCTGCAGAGCATATCGAACTGTCTCCCTGAACTCTGCAATGCTGTTGGCTGGGATACTCCCTCTTGACCTCAGAATACTCGAAGCATCGAGACTTTATGAGGCCAAGAAGGGAGTACCACACCCGGTGCTAAGAGACAGGGAGGTGGAGCGAATGGCTCCTGCGATTGAGGACCCACATCCGGCAGAGCAGGTAGAGCTGAGGTTCGGGTTGGTAGACGAGGACTCATATGCCGACGTGGTTAACAGCCACGTCCATAGGATCTATACGGACGGCAGCAAGATTGAGGGTCGAGTTGGAGCCGCACTCTCCGTATGGAAGGGTGAGGCCGAGACGAAGGCCGTCAAGCTTGCATTGCCGCCGTATTGCACCGTCTACCAAGCCGAACTTCTAGCGCTCCAAAGAGCTGTAACTGAAGCCTGCAAGAGTGGAATGGCAAAGGTCGGTATCCTTAGCGATTCTAGATCGGCACTCCAGGCAGTCACTCTTAGTTCCCCTCATCCCCTGGCGGTGCAAACAAGGGCGGCCCTCCGAAAAGCTGCTTTGCAGAGGCGGGAGGTCTCCTTGTTTTGGATCAAGGCGCACGCAGGGTTGAGAGGGAATGAGAGAGTAGACGAGCTAGCCAAGGAAGCCGCTCTGGGCTCGAAAAGGAAGCCCGACTACGATCTGTGTCCTGTTTCATTCGTCAAGCGTATTTTAAGAGAGGATACGGTTGAGGAATGGGACAGGAGATACGAAGTGGGAGGGACGGCCGGAGTCACGAAGCTCTTTTTCCCAAGCGCTGCTGCTGCAAACAAAATAGTCAAGAAAATAGACATA
Source organism: Polyommatus iphigenia (assembly GCA_963422495.1). Taxonomy (NCBI): domain Eukaryota; kingdom Metazoa; phylum Arthropoda; class Insecta; order Lepidoptera; family Lycaenidae; genus Polyommatus; species Polyommatus iphigenia. The sequence goes on along the minus strand of OY730181.1, from coordinate 12,415,585 downwards.
ACACACCACACTACACAAATACTGACTGGCCACGGCGGATTCGCCTTCTACTTGAATAGATTCAAGTTGAAGGAGGATCCGTCGTGTTCGTGTCAGCCCGGAGTTGAGGAAACGGTTCCTCACCTGTTACTCGAGTGCCCAATTTTTGCTAGCAATAGATATGATATTGAGCAGAAATTGGGCACATCGATGACGGGTGAGAACCTGCTTTCCATCCTGGGGGGAAAAAAGAGGGATGTATTTCTCTCTTATTGTAAGAGAATTGTAGAATATTGTAACAAGAAAAACTGTGATATTTTGGTGTGATATAGTTGTAGGTTCTAGAAGTAGGTTTTATCTGTGATATTAGGGTTAGATTGAATGTTTGTGACGAAGTCTTATTTAAATCTTGACATTTTATTTGAATATTATTGGAGTATTAAGTATGAAATCTTGGATTGTTTTATTAGAGTATTTATTTACAATTAATGTACTAACTGTAACCGTATTTCTGAACGAATTGTATATTCAAATGCTGCTATCACTGGAACTTCGAAGATGTTCCAAATAGGTATTCAAAAAATGTATACTAAATATATAGGCTATTATAATAAATAGACACCAAAGTTACTGTTGTGATAAAGGAATGAAATGACAAATGTTTTAATGCATTAGAGATATTGACAATAACTGTAATAGTTGTAAAAAATCAGATGTAAAAAAGTAAAAATTGTAATAGAGGTTATAAAGATAAAAGAAAAATGAAAAGAGCAAACAAAAAATACAGCAAACAACAATCCCTAATAATGTTAGGGGGATGGCATTAAAAAAAAAAAAAAAAAAAAAAAAAAAGGCGAAGAGGCCATAGACGGACAAAATTGTCGAGTAGTACGCGCCAAAAACAAGACAGTGCTGCTATTCGACAAAACACCTGAAAAATCCCAATTCGCCCGGGCATGCTCGCTCTTGTTAAAAATTGCAGAATCAGAAGATACTTTCATCGGACCAAAAACCATCAGCGTTGATGTGATGACAGCTGACTTATACAGAGGAGAAGTGGCGGACTATCTCGGGTGCGTTAAAGCAGCGGAAAAACATGAAATCGTTGTGTACGAGGGAAGAACCCAAGACCTTAGCTTCCTCGTGCCCAACAAACCACCCGAGAAAACATCACAGATCACAGCCGCACAAATAAGCCACGTAACTCCCCAGACAGAAGAGTCACCCGACACAAATCTGGCAGTAGAACAGACTCTCAACCCAAAGTCAAGAAAAAATGTCATCAACAAAATAAAAAATAAGATTTCTCAGCTCACAAATTGGAGAAGATCCCCAACAACCAAGTCTCCAGAGTTAAACGAATCATCACTCCCAGGGCCATCTACTGAGACGCCGAAATCAAGCGCAGAAATCTGGGCTGAAAAGGAAAAGGAACTAAGGAAACTAAGGGCGGCTGAAAAACAAAAAGAGACTGTCACGGCGGCCAAACAACAAACATCCGCCGCCAAAGTTGACCAGCAAATCCATCGGCAGGTCACCAAGGAGAGCCAACACTTCAGGAGAGAGCCTCAAGTAGGTCTCGAGGAACAACTGCCCCTAAGACCGGACACATTCCGAAGCCCAGATACTCAAGCGAATGCGCTCAGCAGATTCACCAAAGCCCCAAAACCACCGCAGAGAACACCAATAAACCAACAACCAACAAAGGCACAGATAGGTCTGGTCAAGAGTCCAACCCTAAGGAAAGTGGTACGACAGGAAGACCATATGATCAACGCATTCCTGGAATACATAGCAGTACTAGAGGCCAACAAGACCATCAGGATCAAGGAATGCGAAGACATCATGAAGTCGTACCAAAAAGGCAAAGATGGCCTCCTACAAATCCAACTAGAGGAGGCCCAAGCCACGGTCTATAATAACAACACGGCGACCGTCCTTAGGGGACAGGACATGACTACCCATATGGCGGCGTATAGCGCCACCTCAGGAATAGTCCTCCTGGACGAAGACCGGACCAAAAGGAGAGGACAACCCGTCTATAACATCCCGTCTCGCGACCCCATCGTCGTCACCACCAGGGGGACAGAAATATGGCTGGAGGACAGGATCCTCCAAACATCCCAGATCCTGTCCGAGGTAGAGCCCCCCGACGAATGGACGATCCCAGCAATAACTTGGATAAATGGAGTCCCGGGTTGCGGGAAAACGACGTGGATAGTCCAAAACTTTAATCCTGACGAAGATGTAGTTGTAACGACAACGATAGAGGCAAAGAAAGACCTCGTGGAGAGAATCCGGGAAAAGGCAGGCCACGAAGCTACGAAGAGGGTGCGCACAATAGCATCTCTCCTAGTAAATGGACCGAAGGGACTCGAAGACCTGAAACGCAAGAGGCTGCTTGTAGATGAAGCAATCATGAGTCACTTCGGATCCATAATACTGATGGCACAAATCACCAAAGCCGAGAGCCTGCTATTAATTGGGGACGTAAACCAGCTCCCCTACATAGACCGAGATAATCTCTTCGAGCTGTACTACTATCGCCCGCATCACCTCGCAGACGTCACTGAAGATCTTCTCTGTACACATAGGTGCCCGCAAGATGTCGCCATGGCGCTCAAGCAAATACACAAGGGCATCTACTCCTCAAGCAACATCGTCAAGTCCCTGGCAATAGCACCCATGACCGGGACGGAGATCCCTAAAACCGATAACAACACCTTGTACCTGACTTACACACAGCTGGAGAAATCAACGCTGAGAAAGTCAGGCTACGGAACCGGAGAGGCCTCAAAAGTACTAACCATTCACGAGGCCCAGGGATTGTGCTACAAGAGAGTATACGTCATCAAACACCAGAAGAGGAAGTTACAGCTACATCACAGTGCATCACACGCGGTGGTCGCCCTGACGCGTCACACGGAACATCTTGTCTACTACACCGACGACACAGATGACGCGCTGGGCAAACTTATAAAGGGAGTGATGGAAACACCTGCAAAGGCCATCATGGACCACAACGCCAAGATGGCAATCAAGAACCGGGACCATACCACCATCAAAAAACTGGTCTCGGTGAAAGCCCCATGATGGCAATAAAACTGATAAAAGACTGATAACACTGATAACGACGACAAATACCGGATATGACAACCGCAGCCCTGGCCCAGACGGTCGAGCGGCGAAGGCGCAGCAACACAGTGCCTCTGCCAGCTCCCGTCCTCTCCCAGGGCTGCACTTACCAAACAGTCCATCGTGGAAATACACTAGGCTATCAAGAACCGGGCCCCTTACACCTGGCCGGCAACAGCCCCACGATGGACAGAAGCAGATGACACCACGAGGCAAGATCAAGCCATCGATGACAGCCCCGTCAAGCAGATGGCATCCGATTTGATGACCTCAGCCACAATCAGTGGCCAACAGAAAAGACAACTGTGTGCCCAGACCGGCCGGTGGAATCGGAAAGCCCAGTTATAGCCAAGCGATTCCACCGACTGCCTGTCGGCGGACACAACATTGAACGGTACCTTTTGCCATCCCAGGAACTCCACCCAGCTTTGGTGACCCCTAAACACCCGAGCCAATGCCACAACATCAAAAGGCAAAAGGTGGAGCATCATAAACCTGAGGGTAGCGGGAAATGTCGGGTCCGCCGACAATGAAATGGAAATACAGTACCAACCCCTTCAGGGAATATTATTAGATAAAAATATGTAGAATTATATACCATCTTTATACAAATTCCCCTTCAGGGAAATTATACGACAAAAATATGTAAAATTATCAACATCTTTTGATACAAATTCAGATTGTAAACCGACGCAAAAAACGATATGATAAAAAATGAAAACAAACTAAATTGAAAAGAATAATAAACAGAGCACGGGCCATCTAGGCCTGTGGACAGAAAAAAAAAAAAAAAAAAAAAACCTAACCTAACCTAACCTAACCTAACCTAACCTAACCTAACCTAACCTAACCTAACCTAACCTAACCTAACCTAACCTAACCTAACCTAACCTAACCTAACCTAACCACAGAAGCTGATGACTATATAGACGACATAAACAAGGACGAGAATAATCCACATTACTACGACGACTTAACCTACATAACGGAAACAGAAATAGAAACAACATTTAAAGATCTCAACCCGAAGAAAGCACCCGGAAATGACAGCCTGACTTCAGATATATGGCACAAAGCATTCACAGCAAGCCCGAATACAATGGTGGCTCTATTTAATGCCTGCCTGAAGAACGGCTGCTTCCCCAGGATATGGAAGGTTGCCACAGTGATCGTACTGCAAAAACCCGGTAAAGACAACTATAGCAACCCGAAGTCATACAGGCCGATAGGACTACTTCCAATCCTGGGAAAGATATATGAAAAAATACTGTGCAGGAGATTATTATGGGAACTAGGAAAAGAGGGCCTCAATCCCCGACAATACGGGTTCATGCCACAGAGGAGCACCGAAGATGACCTTTACGATGCGATAGAACTGGTGAGAGATGAGGTTAAAAAACGGAAAATGGTGGTCCTCATCTCACTAGACATCGAAGGGGCATTTGACAACGCATGGTGGCCACAAATAAAGCTACAGCTGAAAAAGAAAAAGGTCAATAAACACCTAAGTCGAACCTTCGGGGACTACCTGGATGAGAGGAAGATCGAACTGACCTACGCAGGACAAAAAATCGAGAAGGAGACAGAGAAAGGGTGTGTTCAAGGCTCAGTGGGAGGACCCCCGATGTGGGACTTACTAATGGACCCCCTTTTAGAAGCAGCAGAAAATCTAGAGGCACACCTCCAAGCTTTCGCAGATGACCTCGTGCTTATTGCATCGGGAAAGGATGCCACCCAGGTCCAAGAGAGAGCAAAAAAGGCACTGGAAGAGATAGAGAAGTGGGGCAGAGAAAATAAGCTAAGATTCGCAGCACATAAGACCCAGGCATTACTCATCACAAAGAAGGTGAAATATGAAAAGCCAATAATAACCTTCTGCGGCTCAATTATAACCTTCTCTGACCACCTCAAACTGCTCGGCCTTACCATTGACCACAAACTCACTTTCAAGAAACATATAGAGAATGTCAATGATAAGGCCATTAACATCTACAAAAGAATATCCAGTGCCTGCAGAGCCACGTGGGGTTTGAACCCCGAAATAATAAAGACGCTTTACACGGCAGTCGTCGAGCCCACGGTTCTGTACGCAGCAAGTGTCTGGGATTTGGTCATCGAGCGAAAAGACATCAGAAAAAGACTCGACCGTCTAAACCGTATGTTTACCATCCTGATGTCAAAGGCCCATAGAACAACATCCCTCATGGACAGCTCGGTGATCAGCGGTATAATCCCATTACGATACAGAATCGCGGAGAACGCCGAACTGTACAGAGCGAAAAGGGGTAAGCCTCTGACGCAATTCCCGGATAGACCGATGGAACGCAGAGTCCACCCTTTCGAACTTCCACACCCTGCCAATAGAGAGCCATTTACCATCGGCTGGATAATTGAGGAACACGAAGTAACTAAACTGCCAGAAACCATCCCAATCCTGTACACAGACGGTAGCAAACTGGAGGGAAAAGTGGGAGCTGCCGTCAGCTGCTGGACAAACTATAGAGAAACAAAAACAGCTAAAATCAAACTGGCAGATTACTGCTCAGTATATCAGGCAGAGCTCGCAGCTATACTCAGAGCTACACAATTACTCCCAAAAATGAAAGCCAAGAAAGCTGTTGTAGTCTCGGACTCAAGATCGGCCCTCCAGACATTAGCGGACCCAAACAGCATCAATCCAGTGGCAGCTGCAATTAAAGACGAAATAAGAGAAAACAAATTGGATATCAGCTGGTACTGGATTATGGATATTATGGATAGAGAGCCGACCACCTCGCCAAAGAGGCAACAAAAGCCAAAACAGCCCCGGCATATGACGCAGTCCCATTAAGCGCAGTTAAATACTTTATAAGGCAATCCACCATTGAAAAATACCAGAATCAATACGATGAGGAAAGAGCTAATAAAGTCATAAGAACCTTTTTCGAAGACATAAAAGAAGCACACAAGATACTCTCCAAAATAAAGAAAGACAACATCACAGCCCAAATATTCACTGGTCACGGCGGATTTGGAGAGTATCTTGAAAGATTTAAAATAAAACAAAACTGCAAAACATGCACATGCGACAATACATCGGCACAAACGGTGCTGCATTGCATAATAGATTGCCCTATATTTGGTAGAATGCGCTGGGAGACGGAGCAGGAAATAAACATAGATATAAAGAAAGAGAACATAAAAGAAATTATGAAAAATGAAAGAAACAGAGAAATCTTCATGAATACAGCTCGTAAAATTGTACAAGAAATAAATAAAAGGAACAAATGAACAAAAAGAAATGAAGATGTCGAAGAAGACGACCTCAGCACGAGAAGATGACCCCGGCACGAAACTCGCAAAAAAAAAAAAAAAAAAGTATATTTTATTTTCCCGTGTTAATAAGTAAAGATATAAGGCTGTCGGAAAATAAAAACCGACAGTTATTTAAAAAAATTTAAAAAAAAAAAAAAAAAAAAAAAAAAAAAACCTAACCTAACCTAACCTAACCTAACCTAACCTAACCTAACCTAACGAGGTGTCACCTAAAAAGAGGTGTCAAGGACATCGAAGACCAAGGCAGGAAGCTTCGATTCTTCTGGCTCCGCGCACACGTAGGGACATCCGGGAATGAAAGGGCCGACGAACTGGCAAAACAAGCAGCACTTGCCCCAAAAGAAGTCCCGGATTACGACCAAGTCCCACTGTCCTACGTCAAAAGGAAAATCAGAAGAGAATCAATCCTAAGATGGCAGGACAGATACACGAGCGCGGACACCGGAAGCACCACCAAGAAATTCCTGCCCAACATCGAGAGGTCATACCGTTTTATAAGAACAACAACCCTCACCCCCACTCACATCCAAGCCATGACAGGCCACGGTGCCTTCGCACAATATTTGCACCGATTCAAGCTAATAAACAGCCCAGGATGTGAGTGTGACCAAGAAGTAGAAGAAACGGTATGGCACATAATCTTCGACTGTCCCCGCTTCCAGCTCCAGAGACATGACGTAGAACACCAACTAAATGTCAACTTACAGGAAACGGACCTACATAAATACCTGGAGGACAAGCAAACCAAAAACACGTTCCTGACTTACATAGAAAGAATATTCACCATCGCTAAACAACGATTCAAAGAACAACAAGAAGCGGACAGCGCAACAACCAACATAGAAAGAACAGAACCTACTGCCCTCGTTGCCCCACTTCAACCAACAGCTACTCCCCTATTCAGCATTCCTCGGTGGTTGAGCGAGGGAGAAAGTGGAACACCATCCATCAGAACGAGGAAAGTGGTTCTGCTTATGAACAACAATTATGAAAGACTAGGCATATGTTTCTGCTCCACATTCGGTAAAAAGAGTGTCGCCATTTCACCAGGGCTGGCACTCATTCTCAAAGGCAGTACAACAAGAGCGACGATGAAAAGAAAGAAATTCGAGGAGCTGGGCGAAGAGGCCATAGACGGACAAAATTGTCGAGTAGTACGCGCCAAAAACAAGACAGTGCTGCTATTCGACAAAACACCTGAAAAATCCCAATTCGCCCGGGCATGCTCGCTCTTGTTAAAAATTGCAGAATCAGAAGATACTTTCATCGGACCAAAAACCATCAGCGTTGATGTGATGACAGCTGACTTATACAGAGGAGAAGTGGCGGACTATCTCGGGTGCGTTAAAGCAGCGGAAAAACATGAAATCGTTGTGTACGAGGAAAGAACCCAAGACCTTAGCTTCCTCGTGCCCAACAAACCACCCGAGAAAACATCACAGCCGCACAAATAAGCCACGTAACTCCCCAGACAGAAGAGTCACCCGACACAAATCTGGCAGTAGAACAGACTCTCAACCCAAAGTCAAGAAAAAATGTCATCAACAAAATAAAAAATAAGATTTCTCAGCTCACAAATTGGAGAAGATCCCCAACAACCAAGTCTCCAGAGTTAAACGAATCATCACTCCCAGGGCCATCTACTGAGACGCCGAAATCAAGCGCAGAAATCTGGGCTGAAAAGGAAAAGGAACTAAGGAAACTAAGGGCGGCTGAAAAACAAAAAGAGACTGTCACGGCGGCCAAACAACAAACATCCGCCGCCAAAGTTGACCAGCAAATCCATCGGCTGGTCACCAAGGAGAGCCAACACTTCAGGAGAGAGCCTCAAGTAGGTCTCGAGGAACAACTGCCCCTAAGACCGGACACATTCCGAAGCCCAGATACTCAAGCGAATGCGCTCAGCAGATTCACCAATGCCCCAAAACCACCGCAGAGAACACCAATAAACCAACAACTGGTAGGTCTGGTCAAGAGTCCAACCCTAAGGAAAGTGGTACGACAGGAAGACCATATGATCAACGCATTCCTGGAATACATAGCAGTACTAGAGGCCAACAAGACCATCAGGATCAAGGAATGCGAAGACATCATGAAGTCGTACCAAAAAGGCAAAGATGGCCTCCTACAAATCCAACTAGAGGAGGCCCAAGCCACGGTCTATAATAACAACACGGCGACCGTCCTTAGGGGACAGGACATGACTACCCATATGGCGGCGTATAGCGCCACCTCAGGAATAGTCCTCCTGGACGAAGACCGGACCAAAAGGAGAGGACAACCCGTCTATAACATCCCGTCTCGCGACCCCATCGTCGTCACCACCAGGGGGACAGAAATATGGCTGGAGGACAGGATCCTCCAAACATCCCAGATCCTGTCCGAGGTAGAGCCCCCCGACGAATGGACGATCCCAGCAATAACTTGGATAAATGGAGTCCCGGGTTGCGGGAAAACGACGTGGATAGTCCAAAACTTTAATCCTGACGAAGATGTAGTTGTAACGACAACGATAGAGGCAAAGAAAGACCTCGTGGAGAGAATCCGGGAAAAGGCAGGCCACGAAGCTACGAAGAGGGTGCGCACAATAGCATCTCTCCTAGTAAATGGACCGAAGGGACTCGAAGACCTGAAACGCAAGAGGCTGCTTGTAGATGAAGCAATCATGAGTCACTTCGGATCCATAATACTGATGGCACAAATCACCAAAGCCGAGAGCCTGCTATTAATTGGGGACGTAAACCAGCTCCCCTACATAGACCGAGATAATCTCTTCGAGCTGTACTACTATCGCCCGCATCACCTCGCAGACGTCACTGAAGATCTTCTCTGTACACATAGGTGCCCGCAAGATGTCGCCATGGCGCTCAAGCAAATACACAAGGGCATCTACTCCTCAAGCAACATCGTCAAGTCCCTGGCAATAGCACCCATAACCGGGACGGAGATCCCTAAAACCGATAACAACACCTTGTACCTGACTTACACACAGCTGGAGAAATCAACGCTGAGAAAGTCAGGCTACGGAACCGGAGAGGCCTCAAAAGTACTAACCTAACCTAAGCACACTAAGCACACTAAGTATGCGGATCTGGAGCAAAAATAACCTTTTCGTTCCTTTTGCCGTGGAAACCGGAGGTACCTGGTGTTACGAAGCGAAAGCTTTCGTTCGCCAGCTCGGACGTCGGTTGCGGGAATCGGGTAACGATCCCCGCTCCGGGGCGTACCTGGCCCAACACGTCTCCCTAGCCATTCAGCGCGGTAACGCGGCCAGTGTGATGGGGACGTTTGAGCATGGTACGCTGCGGGGTGGCCTTTTTGATTAAGATCTTTAGTTTTTCCTTTTTTTTCATTTAATTTATTATCATTGTTCAATTATTTTTTATTTAAGTAAGTATATATTATGTACTTAGATTATTGCATTGGATTTTTGTCATTGTAAATTTTATATTCTGAATATGTTAATTTAGTATATTTAGGAAATGTTTGATTTTATGATCCAAATCTGTAACCTATCTCCGTCGCCTGTCGAATATATATATATATATATATATATATATATATATATATATATATATATATATATATATATATATATATATATATATATATATACTCATGAGGACATCCCATTGTTTAGTTTGTTCCTGACTTCCTCCGTTTGCGCCACTTAAAGGCAAGCACTTACCTCAATCCGAACACGATAACCTTGCACACAACCAAAAACCAAGCGTTTAAACATCGCAATAAGATTCATTTTAGCTTAGCATAAAATTGCAATTCTATGGGCGGATCTTCTCTATTTTTCATGTGTTTTTTAAATATCTTTCGAAATAAATAATATTAACAAACAAAATTGTTCGGTTCAGACCTTTTTAATATAAATTCACTAACAATTTATGCAAATAAAATCTATTTTTGTCGGAGGTGAGTTTGTAAATTAATTACCTACAGCCAAAGTATTACGTTTTATTTAAATGTTTATGGTTTAGACCCTTTTAAATATTGTGCTTTATATCTTATATTTTTTTACAGTTCGTTATTATATTGGAACTAGGTAAACCGGGAGTCATTAAATAACAAAATGGGGTTTGTCCTCGCCCACTTCCCGCGGATTCCGTAGACGGCACTGGAGAATTCTTGAGAATTCCGCGAAAGACCCGCGTCCGATTTTTGTCTGGGATTGAAATTGTGTGTACTATTGACAATTTAAAGTTTATATATATATATATATATATATATATATATATATATATATATATATATATATATATATATATATATATATATATATATATATATATATATATATATATATATATATATATATATATATATATATATATATATATATATATATATATATATATATATGTCGCAGTCATCTGGTTTAATCTGCGATTCGATTGAATGACTAGCGTATTCATTGAATGACTAGCGTATTCATTGAATGACTCCATTCAATTGAATGACTGAAGGACAACTAGTCAAGACGTTGACTGAAACGTTTAACGTCTTGACTAAACATCATTATAGTGAAGACGTTGAATGGTATACTATGCGATATAGCATTACAAACAGCAACACCATGATAACTTATTATCATTGTGTTCACGCAATCAAGAACACTAAAACACAAACCCCTAAATATCACAAAATATAAACAATAACAATACACTAACCTTGATTTTGTTGTTCGTATTCGGACAGTTTCGCCTCAAATTTTTCTTTAAGAGTAGCCAGCGGCGTAGTAATAATCGTGAAATCCATTTGTCACACTATTTTATAATCAACTAGCGACGCGCCCCGGCTTCGCACGGGTATAAAATATATAGCCACTGAAGAAATTATTAAAATTGATTGATTCAGCAGTTTTATATTCATTTAATACTACCCGTGGCCCGCATTGGTCGGTACCGCCGCAAAAGCTACGTCTCACAGGAAATTGGAGCCTTTTGCAGGGTATAGGAAAATCAGTAGGGATCATTGGTATTCTCGGTATATGAACTAATTCACCAGCTGCAGGGCCGGTAATAATCTTCGTTACTGCGCACCCCCGCCTTGGTAAGTTGGTAGCGCCCACTTCGAAACGGGCATAAATCGCAATTTTTAATTTCACCATAACTTCTAAACCAAACGTCCAATTTTAATCATTCAAACACCAAATTTTATCTACATAAACTGTACTTAGTGATGAAATAATTAATTTTAATAAGGATTATTACCATGAGTAAAATAAATGCGTTTAAATGTAGTCCAAAAAAATCAAGATTTTTAAATAAAAAAATGGGTGCTGTGCCTCATTTGACATAGATAGGTATAGTGTGTTGCAGACATTTTTGTAGATATTTATAAGATCTACATTTACTTAGAACATTGTATGGTTCTATCTTTTATAGTTTAGGCAGCGCACGCAAAATAAGTAACTTTTCTGGTTGATTTTTTTCACCTTGTGTCAGAAAAACCCAAATATCTTACGGAACCCTATATTTTCTTCAATAAAAAGTAGCCTATGTTACTCGTATATAAAGTAGCTTTCGAATGGTGAAAGAATTTTTAAAATCGGTCCAGTAGTTTTTGAGCCTATTCATTACAATTAAACAAACAAACAAACAAAGTTTACCTCTTTATAATATTAGTATAGATAAAGCACTTAAAGAAAACTCAATCGGAAAAAATATCAACACAGTGTTCTTTGCGCAAGTTGTTTGAGGCCATATTGGTATTGGCGACTACTAGCGCCGCAGTGGAAAAAAATGAACTAAATTATTTCATAGCCTGACTGATTTTATGTCCGCTCTTTTCAAAGGGCTATGTTACAATCCGCGAACTAGTTGGACGTTGGATGACGATTGTTCAATCGACGTTCGGCCGAGTCATTCAATTGAATGGAGTCATTCAATGAATACGCTAGTCATTCAATCGAATCGCAGATTAAACCAGATGACTGCGACATATATATATATATATATATATATATATATATATATATATATATATATATATATATATATATATATATATATATATATATATATAAACTTTAAATTGTCAATAGTACACACAATTTCAATCCCAGACAAAAATCGGACGCGGGTCTTTCGCGGAATTCTCAAGAATTCTCCAGTGCCGTCTACGGAATCCGCGGGAAGTGGGCGAGGACAAACCCCATTTTGTTATTTAATGACTCCCGGTTTACCTAGTTCCAATATAATAACGAACTGTAAAAAAATATAAGATATAAAGCACAATATTTAAAAGGGTCTAAACCATAAACATTTAAATAAAACGTAATACTTTGGCTGTAGGTAATTAATTTACAAACTCACCTCCGACAAAAATAGATTTTATTTGCATAAATTGTTAGTGAATTTATATTAAAAAGGTCTGAACCGAACAATTTTGTTTGTTAATATTATTTATTTCGAAAGATATTTAAAAAACACATGAAAAATAGAGAAGATCCGCCCATAGAATTGCAATTTTATGCTAAGCTAAAATGAATCTTATTGAGATGTATAAACGCTTGGTTTTTGGTTGTGTGCAAGGTTATCGTGTTCGGATTGAGGTAAGTGCTTGCCTTTAAGTGGCGCGAACGGAGGAAGTCAGGAACAAACTAAACAATGGGATGTCCTCATGAGTACTAGCGAATTCGCGGGAATGCTCGTGCATTCCAGCGAATTCCCTCGTCATGAGGCGAAATTGACCGTTACCACCGTTACCGTTCCATTCCGCGGCGGTGTTAGGGTGAAGTGAAGCCAAACGATCGTAATTTTATGAATATAATATAATATTACTATGTGAATACAAATTTCTACTTCATTCACACGAGCGTAATTTTGTAAGTCACAATTATGTAGTATGAAAAATAATTTACACGACCGAAATTCTGCGACTCACGAGTCACGACTCACATATTACGCTTGTTTGGCCTGACCCTTAATGTGTCTAAACTGAGTAATTCTCCGAGGCCCCTAAAAATATGGTCACACGCTCTTTACTACTACCCTATTAAACATACAGCCTTAGGACCAAACACATGTTATTCTTCATTTATTTAAGTATCTGATTTCAATAAATAACATCTTTAATTATTTATAGTTTTTGTTTAATTGATAATTTAATGTCGAAATCGGGGGCAAAATCGGTGTTCTCCGCGCGTTACACTCTGTTCGCGCTTACGGAAAGCGTTAATAACTTTTGTATTCTAGTCATTAGCATAGAGTGTGATACATCAAATTAATCTAGATTAACTGAACTACCTAATTACTAAACTAAAAGAATGTTATATCTTAAGTTAAAAAAGTAAATAGGCATAACGTCTCTGTCACACGATTTTGCTAGTTTCACGGGCGGGTAACAAAACTGCACCTATCTTCCAAACGCGACGACTTGTGGTTACACATTTTAGCTGCACCAACGCTCAGTGCCGTTCCGGCATCAGTACAGGGGACACAAACGCTCGTCGCTTAAAAACAAAGAAAATACGAGGAAAAATATTCCTTAAATATTATGAAGAGGCTGTAGTCACGTAACTTTTACGTGCATGTTTTGAAAATGACACTCATATCAAATAAAGGAATAAGGTATATGATCGAGATTATTTCCTAGTACTTTGTTTATTTACCCATTACTTTTTTCGTAATTATAAAAAATGTGAAATTTTCGTAACTTTCGTGGCACAATTTTCGTGGATTTTCATCCACGAAAGTTACCTAGCGACCTACGAAACCTACGTAGGCTGTTTTGTATACCGTTTTCCTATATGAATTGGCTACAATATAGTATTCCCATCTATGGTTTTAGCACCCTGAACTCACTTTTCACTCTACTAGCTTTTTTTTAGAAAAAACAAAACATATGTGGCTTTACATCAATCTACCATCAGATTTTTTACCCAAATATGTTGGGTCTGCTTCTAGTCTAGCGGATTTACCTGAATATCAGTATTTTACACGAAACAATTGACATTACATCTTCAAAAGCAACACGATACTCATTAAAACTTATCAGGGCGAGCGAAGCGAGCCCTTTTGTATCCTACAACCTCAACATTTTGTTTAGTTGAATAATATGACCTCCTAAATTACCTAATCTGCAAGTACTTCAAATAACCTCACCTAAACCTCGAAAAAGTCACAGCATTTCAGGAAATCTACCACGAAAAGACGCATTCAAGTCTTCGGTCCTGACCGAGAGCTGACCGGTTACTAGACAGTTTAAACAAAAAATTAAAGTTCCATAATCTTTAGTATTGTTGATCTTAATAAATGAAATAATAATTTATTTTATTTATTAAGGAAAAAAGATTTTAATCCATATTTTGTTCCTAGAAAATGCAATCGTAACTTTCGTGGAGTTTGTCGCCACTTTCGTAGGGACCGAAATTTCAAATTAGATTATCTCAGTAGTTTATGGACCGATTTACATGTCTTAGAGATCGTATTTATTATTTTTACAGCGCCTTAAAGGTATTTGCATTTGTTTAAACATAACTCTAAAATAAAAAATCCCCACGAAAGTTACGCGGAGAATCGATTTTGAAGAATTACTCCTAAACACTAGTGTGTTACCGAAGTTACGCGTCGTAAATTACGCCCGCAATGTCAAACGCATACAAAATACGAACGGAACGCAACGGAATAGGGTGTCTTTGCGGGCATCATGCGGAATTTACGCCGCGTAACTTCTACCTAGTGTGTTTAGACACTAACGCGCGAAATCAACACGAAATGGAAATAAATAAAAACACTACCTAGTAACAAGTAAGTATCTAGTAAGAGGAATCACCGCACATGTTCAATGTTCACGTTTAAAACCGGCAGTATATTTTGCTATTATTTTGAATAAGTACCTATATAGAATACTTAGGTATAGAAAATAATCAGCAAAAATACTGCTATTGCTGCTGAAGTGCTGAAGCGTGAAAAAATATAATGCAGGCACGGTTAGTTTTTATTTCGCAAGGCACTGTTTGACATAGAGCAAAAGTCGTGTTGTTGTGCTGTGGTCGTGACTCGTGACTTGTCGTGTCGCGCAAGTTGGCAACGCCGCGACCTCAGTGCCTCGGTGGCTTCATCGGTCACCGCTCCAGTGTTGCCACTACAAGCTATTCTCGCCATTCGTTGGGACGTTTGTACAATGGAAAATGATCATTGATGATTGATCATTTACTTGGTATTTTAACTTATATTATTGAGTGTCAAAAATAATAGATACATGTTAAAGAATTGTTGTGCTACGTCGATTAATTCCCAAGTTATAGAATTAAATGAGTGACGTCATTTTTAAGTTTTCGCACCCAAAGGTGAAAACGGGACCCTATTACTAAGTTTTCGTTGTATGTGCGACTGTCAGCCTGGAGACAAACAGACAGACGGACAGACATCGAAGTCTTGGTAGGGTCCTGTTCTTACCCTTTGGCGCGGAACGATACGGTTTTTGTGGAGTGTTTCCAGTCCCGCAAGTCGCAGAACAAAACAAAGTAAGTATGTAGTTACATCCACAGACCAGGTCTGTGGTACATCAATAGTTTAAACTTTAAAGCTTTGTAAACGTTGACAACGTATGAGTTATCAATTATTATATTTAAATAAAATACCCAAAATAAACACTACTACTTTTGTTAACATTAAAATATTAAGTATTGACAGACAAAGATCAAAATGTAAACGCTGTGTTTTGTATAATGTCAATTATGATTGACATAAACACAGCATCGCCATACGCATTAATGTACTGGGTATTAGGGTTAACACCGATATCCTTAAAACCATCCCCACCTTAACAACCTGTATGTTATTATTTTAATAATTATATATCTATAATTTTGTTTTACAGTGCAACGGTCTGATTCAATCTTAGATATTCATTGAACGCGTTTAATTATACTTCAATCATATTATGTAAGTATAATTTATTTAATATAACAGAAGACTTACTGAATAAAATAGGCTTGTAGGAATCAAAAAATACTTTATTCTTAAATTCGCATTAAAATATGTTAGGTACTTTATTAATTTGGGTGTAAATAATGCTGTTTAATGAGTTCAAATAATAAAAGAATCCCATATTCATTAAAATTTTATTTATGCCAAGCCTAGTTGTAGAAATAGATTCCTTAAGTGGCAACCCAGACTACAAGTCGCGCGTTTGCATTTTTTTCTTTAGTTGCGTCACGACTGTCGCCGCGAGTATTCTTGTCGCTTGTCGCTAGTGCAATAAATACCAACTATGAGTAGTGAAAAATTAAGCACGCAGAAGGTGAAAAAGTTAATTAATTGTGTAAGGCCGCGTCGGTATTTGTGGGATTTAGAAGACAGTAATTATAAAGACAAGCGTATGATCGCGAAAGGTTGGAACGAAGTTGCCGAAGAGATGAGATTGCCAAGTAAGGACAGCGACATCTATACAACTTTATGAGAACTATAACGTACTTGATTTGTATTTTAGTTCCTAACCAATATAACAGATGGCGTCGGTAACGTGAAATGACTAGTTCAAGCTAATTAAATTTTGATATTGAATAAAAATTAGGTTTCTCTGGATTTAATTTAATTATTAAAGATACAAAAAATAAATGTTCTTGATAAGTTTCTTATATCCAGTAAACCTTCTTTAAGCACGTACTTGGTCTACTTATATAATGTCCACTTACATTGCAAATTATTTTTTCAGTGCAAATGATTCGGAATAAATGGAAAAACTTGAGAGACATGTACAACCGAGAGCTGCGGAAGTCGCCCGGCCTGTCTAGTCCAGAGGAGTACAAGGGACGGTGGAGATATTTCAGAAGCCTCTGCTTCCTGCTAAAGCCCTGGGAACCCATAGAGACGCAATATCTGCATGACGTGATGGACACGAGCTACGACGAAGATGACAAGGCTTTCATCATCAAAGTTGGCTCAGGCCACGTCGGAAACGCTGATGACTCGTCGGACAGGCACAACGATGACTTCGACAATGATTCCGAGCCGCAAACTAAAAAAACTAAGTCCGACGACGATGATGACGATTACGACATCATGTTTTTAAAATCTCTAGCCCCCTACATGAGATCGCTCAGCCCAGTTCGAAAGTTAGAAGTTAGGAACCAGATACAGCAAATTTTCTTGGAAAAAATTAAAAAATAAGATCCAATAATCTGTATTTTAAATTAAGTGTACTGATATATAAAATAGGAATAAAATTTTGTCTTTACATACTTACCCTTTGTTCCCTTTAATCTTTAAAATTACGCAACGCATTTTCATGATTCTTTCAGTGTTAGATAGCCAATTTATCGAGGAAGGCTATATGCTATATTTTATCACGCTAAGACTAATGGGAGCGAAGAAATAGAGGAAAATGTGGAAAAAACGGGGAAAATGATTTGAAAGGGCTAACTTGAACGCGCTAATCTCAGGAGCCAGGAACTACTGGTCCGATTTGAATAAAATTTTCAGTGTTAGATAGCCTATTTATTGAGGAAGGCTATAGGCTATATTTTATCACGCTAAGACTAATAGGAGAATGTGGAAAAAACGGCGGAAATTATTTGAAAGGGCTTATCTCTCGAACTACTGGAGCAATTTTTATGTTATTTGGCACAAATAAGAAGTAGACCACGTGAAGGATCATAGGCTACGGTATCGATTTTAATCATTTTTTCAGTGGCATTTTATACCCGTGCGACGCCGGGGCGGGTCGCTCTCGCTAGTACTGTATAATAATATCCTAAGATCCGACCGTAAAATCCTGCATGAATCGTTTTTTTCGATCAAATATATTTTAAAATAATCTTTAGAACGTATAGAATGGATTAATGTTGGGTTGCCTTGTTAAAAGTAGCCGCAAGTACCTCTAATTGAGCAAAATGAAAGCCCGTAATACGAACTTGCATAGAAAAGTAAGAACTAAGAAGCAATGATATTGAGGAATGACAAGACACTACGCATAAAAATAAAAACGCCTGTTAAATAAAAATAGCAACCTTGCGGGTTCTCGACGTCCTCAGATCCTGCCAGGCATAATAATTGTAGGCCTGAACATATTTTGTCATATACAAAAGTGATGGCAACCCCAGTTTGCGGCTATCGTGCAACTGGCAACCATGGATATTCATGTACAAAATGCATAAAACTTTAATTTTGTATCAAAATTATTAAAAAAAAATCGATGCTTCAATTTTGATGAAGAACTATGTCTGTTTACGGGCTGGCAACCCTAGGTTGCGGCCGACTTAGAGCTGGCAACCATTTATACCTTATTTTGTTTCGTCATTTTCTTTCAAATGATGTAAAATTTATAGAAAAAAAACATACATGCAAATTTATGCATTTATCTCATGAACATTAAACTTAATTAGAGGTACTTGCGGCTACTTTTGACAAGGCAACCCAACATAAATCCATTCTATACGTTCTAAAGATTATTTTAAAATATATTTGATCGAAAAAAACTATTCATGCAGGATTTTACGGTCGGATCCAATAGTATAATTATAAGGATGTTTAGAAACTAAATCTCAGCTCGGCGATTATAATACACATTTATTACATACATATTATACTTAATGGGGATTGTCCATTTTTTTTTAATTTTGCTCATTACAAAAACATTTCGAGAAATAAGGTCAGTGATCGTTTTTCTGTATATAAACGAAAAAAATACCCATTAGTTACTTATATTTTTGAACAAATATGTTTAACCTTAGTTTGACCTTCAATGGCGTTAAATTAGCAATAAATTCGACCAACATTACGTTTCGAACTTTTGGTAAGCTTCTCGTATCAGTTTTCACACAATATGAACTTGCATTTGACGAACCAGCCATTATAAATAAGATTGAAAGGAAATTTAAAACTCTGCAGAGGTCAATTGGCCGCCGATGATGACGTCAGAGCGAAACTTTAAAAATTTATTGAGAAAAAACTAGCCAATGAATTTCAAAATTATTTAATTTATATTCTTAAAATACCCTATTTTAACGAAAAAAAATTTTAAAAGTACATGTGATTTTTTTTGGACAATGCCCATTTAAGCCTAATCCCAAGCGGCAGCCGGCTGCTGCATAACAATTGAAAATCTATTGTGTCTGCGATACCCACGATGGAGGTACAGTGCAGCTAGCTAATTCGGCTGTGTAGTAATAATTAATAGTAAGATTCCTATTAATTTTAGACAAAGTTAAAATTCGTGTCACTTAGGCGTACTAAGTATATTATTTTTCAATAATATACTTATTACGCCTACCTAACACGAACTCGTGCGACACGCGTTCAACACGACTTTTCAGTCGTGTTGAACGCGTGTCGCACGAGTTGGCAACGCCGCGTCACGCGAGCGCGACCTCTCGTTCGCTCACCGGCCGTGCCGCGACCGCTACCAGCCATACCGCTCTAGTCCGGTACGTCGATTACAGCTTTAGTGTTGCCAGCCACGTGCTATTGTACCCAATTGTAGGAGCTGCCAACAAAACTAATACCGACAATAAATCACAAATATTTTATTCGATTATATTATCGATTTGCAAAAATAAAATGTTAACAGCTTGCTTAACATGTTTTTAAAATTATCGATTGAAAAGTGACGAATTCTTGGTTATAATTATCGACATACACAAATAACAGTATGATTATTATTACTTAATTATTATCTCTTTTGAGTTTTGATATACAATTAATTAAATTAATTACATAATAAAAAATATGTTATATTATACAGGGTGTAACAAAACAAAGTGATAATACTTAAGGGTGCGTGTGTGTCCGGTGGCCCTTAAACAGAGTTCGCTGTGAAAGTAGCAGCGCCGAAAGAGCAAGGATTTGTTTTTAAATATTAAGAACAATAATATAGGTACACAAAATATTACCTATAAAAAATGCGCATGCTGTGTTAATCTTTGAGAAATTGATATATTATTATCTATAATAAGTACTTAATACTGTATTATTTAAATGTAAGCAACATTTAAATAATACCGTACAACACAATATGTTAGCTATATCAATTTGCATTGCATGTACTTAATCTAGATCTTATTTCTGTGTACTTAATCCATTGACGACAAACTAAATAAAGTAAAAAGTATTTACTAATCCAATTTTTATTCAAGTGTGTATTCTAAGCTAGGCTTGGGGTAAACAGATTAATAATGTGGTAGCCCAGACTGCGAGTCGCGCGTCTCCGGTCTCTATTTTCTGTTTAGTTGCGTCACAACGGTCGCCGAGAGTATTCAGTCGCTTGTCGCTAGTGCAATCAATACCAACAATGAGTATTCTGCAATTAAGCCCAGAGATGACAACAAAGTTAATAAATTGTGTAAAGGAGCGCCGGTATTTGTGGGATGCAGAAGATAGTAGTCACAAAGAAGTGCGTATGTTAGCGAAAGGTTGGACCGAAATTTCCGAGGAAATGAAAATGCCATGTAAGGACAGAGCCATCTATACGACTTCATAAGAACTATGACGTACTTCATTTGTACACTTTGTTTCCAGCCAAAATAACAGATGGCGCTAGTAACCCTAAACTAATTTTAATTAAAGTCAACGACTTGAACATAGTATCTACTTACTTGAATTTAGATCTTTCAATTTAATAATTATTGTTTGACAAGAACATTATAAATTAATACAGTCAATATAAATTAGTAGAGAATCTCCATTTAAGTACATGGAGATTGGGATTCTGCTGTTTTTTTTTTTTATTAAAATAAAATCTTTGAGCAGCGACCAGCGCAGCGTACTAATACTTGTCTAGTGATATGTTCATTTTTTATATTTTGCAGTGCACATAGCCAGATCGAAATGGAAAAACTTGAAGGACATTTACCGCCGGCAGTTGCGGAAGTATCCAGACATATCTAGTCCAGAGGAGTACAAGGGGCGCTGGAAATACTTCAAAAGCCTCTCCTTCCTGTTCAAGCGCTATGAATCTACGGAGATCCAATATTGGCATGACGTGATGGAGCCAAGCTACGAAGATGAAGATAATGATAACAAGGCTTTCATCATCAAAGTTGACTCAGGCTCAGGGTCTCAAAACGGTGACGACTCGTCGGACAGGCACGACGATGACTTCGACAATAATTCCGAGCCGCAAACTAAAAAAACTAAGTCCGACGACGATGATGATGATTACGACATCATGTTTTTAAAATCTCTAGCCCCCTACATGAGATCTCTTAGCCCAGTTAGAAAGTTACAAGTTAGGAACCAGATACAAGACATTTTCTTGCAGAAAATTAGAAAATAACGTTTGAATATTCCGATTAGGCTACTTGACCTACTTATATTCAATTTCATTGAACAAACGCATATTTCTAGTAGAACTTGGCCTAGGAACCGTATTTCACCCACATCAAATTAAAGCTTAGGTACCTTAGGAGTTAGGTATCCATACTAATATTATAAATGCGAAAGTGTGACTGTCTGTCTGTCCGTCTGTCTGTCTGTCTGTCCGTCTGTCTGTCTGTCTGTCTGTCTGTCTGTCTGTCTGTCTGTCTGTCTGTCTGTCTGTCTGTCTGTCTGTCTGTCTGTCTGTCTGTCTGTCTGTCTGTCTGTCTGTCTGTCTGTCTGTCTGTCTGTCTGTCTGTCTGTCTGTCTGTCTGTCTGTCTGTCTGTCTGTCTGTCTGTCTGTCTGTCTGTCTGTCTGTCTGTCTGTCTGTCTGTCTGTCTGTCTGTCTGTCTGTCTGTCTGTCTGTCTGTCTGTCTGTCTGTCTGTCTGTCTGTCTGTCTGTCTGTCTGTCTGTCTGTCTGTCTGTCTGTCTGTCTGTCTGTCTGTCTGTCTGTCTGTCTGTCTGTCTGTCTGTCTGTCTGTCTGTCTGTCTGTCTGTCTGTCTGTCTGTCTGTCTGTCTGTCTGTCTGTTACCCCTTCACGCTCAAACCGCTGAACCGATTTTGCTGGGCAGGGAGATACTTTGAGTCCCGGGAAAGGACATAGGATAGTTTTTATCCCGGAAAAATGTACGGTTCCCGCGCGATACTAATTTTGGCGCAACGGAGTTGCGGGCGTCATCTAGTGAAATTGATAAAAAAGTCAATTTGAACAAAGAGAATAATTAAAATCACTATGGATTTGAAAACATGATTTTATATTTTTTAATTTGTACTGACGAAAACGCTTTTGCGGTACTTCCGATTTGGATGTAACGTACACTAGTAATTTAATATCTTTTATTTGTCGCGCTCATAATAATTATAAATATTATATGTAAGTTTATTTGTAAGTACATAAATAATAAGAATAAGCCTAGAAAGATTTGTAAAAAATATTTTCTTGAATAATAATTCAAATAAAACATCTGTTTTATATACGTCTTATAAATTATCTCCATTTATTTGTAGTTGGGAAATGAAATGGCCAAAACTTTTCTCCAAAAAGGCATATTTTACAATCAAATTTTGTGGGTTTCTACTGCTTAAATTTTAAAATATTAAAACATTATTAGTTTTTAGGTGAAAATTAATGATTAACCCTAGATAGCTAACCTCCGTCGAATCGACGGGCGGCGCAAACTAATATCGCCATATTTTTTTAATATCGCGTCCGAATATTTTGTTGCGCCTATTTAGGTAACTAATTTGCCGGTGAGGTCGTTACAGTGGCGCACTCGTCGTACAGGTAAGTGCCATAGTTTTCGGTATATGCAGACTTTGCCCGTCGTTTCGACGGGTGGTTAGCTTTACCGTTAGTTTTTCTACTGAAATATATATTTATTTTTGACGTAATCTGCGTTTTTTTTTAGATTTTTACCATGTTTTCGTTAATTTAAGATGCTATAAATAATTTATTAAATCAAGAGCTTAGTAAAATAAATATTTAGAAGCGTTCTTTCTAAACAGCCATATATTATAGTGCGCAGAGCAGTTGTCGTCGGGCCAAGCTTCTTTGGAGGGAATAGAGAACGAAGAAGAGTCTTTTTCAAATTCTTCAAGACAAAAACGGAAAAGAAAAACATGTGGGAAATGCTACTACAAGAAAAGCGCATAACTAAAAGTATATATTGCTATAATTGTTTGTATCACATGTGCTAAATAAAAGTCGTTTATTGTATTTTTTATTACGTTTTATCTACGAATAATAAAACCAGGAAACGTAACTCCCATACTAATACAGTTTTAAATTTGGTTCCATTCGAACTGTCATGTAACGTCAGCCTTTGTACCGCTCAAGGTCACCTAAATATTGCAAATGTATGAAAAGTGAACCTAAGGTACACTTTTTTGACAAGTATTTTGGAGCATGTTTTTTGAGGGAGTTACTCTTCCTTAGTTTTTTATTATTCGTAGCGTTTTATATTTCTATGTGCCATATAATGCAAAAAAACTGATTGTTTTGTTTAGAGTATTATTTTATTTTGTTTGAGAAAAGTTTGATTGAAAATGTTCCTATTTTTAGAGGTCTAAGAAAAAAATTTTTAGTTTCAAAAGTAAATAAAAAATGTAAATATGCAAAGTGTTGTTTTATTGCTAAGCTCATCAGATGTCTGTAAAAAAAACCAGGTCCAGAAAGTGGTAAAGTCTCAATAAAAATATAATTTTTTAATACCCTTCGTTTCGACGGATGGTTAGCTTAAACAGGGTCTCCCAGAAGGTTAGCTATCTAGGGTTAAGAAGCGATTAGCATGAAGAAAAAAAGTAGGTCAAGTATATACGGATCGTATAATGTGAAAACGCCCTTATTCATAAAAATCTCCTGAAATAGGTTTTAAACACTCATTAGTTAAAATGCTTACTAGAACTAATAAACCTATTATAAACGTTCTTTAAACCCGTCATAACTATATATTCGGTAAAAGATGTTTAACTTTTAAACGTGATTAGGTTGTCGTTCTGACGGCCAAAAAAACGCAAAAAAAAGTTTGACAACGCCGCTTGTCAGAGTAGAGTGCGTTTCATCAAATAGTTCCTTTGCCGTCATGTTGGCACTAATGCAAATTAATGTTGCCACATTACCCTTACTGTGCTACCTTAAATTAGGGGAGATAATATGTTATCCCAAAATGCACTTAAAGAAAATTGTACATAATTCTAACAACTTTCGCCCGCGGCTCTGCCTGCGTTAACGTCTATATTCTATCCTTCGGGGACCATTTTTTTTCCCGGGATAAAAGGTACCCTACGTCCTTCTCCATACCCCGGACAGCGTGTAACTATGAAAGTTTCATTATGATCCGCTTATCAACCAAATTCATTGTCACATTTACTAGCTAAAAGCCGAGCTTTGTGAGGGCTCGCGTCATCACACCTTCACTGACTGATGATAACACATTTACTTGTAAATACTATGTTAAAGCACAAATCAATAGGCGTCATAGTTTGTCCGTAAAGTGTACCACAAAATGTACAGATTGTGAGATGTACTAGGGCTCGCTTTGCTCGCCCTGATAATATTATTGTACTAGCTTTAACCCGCGCCTTCGTTCGCGTGTATGTAGTTTTCGTTACTAGAAGTGGGTTTCATCAAATAGTTCCTTTGCCATCATGTTGGCATTCTCTGTTAATAACGTAAGCATGGTAAACACGCTCTGCGTAATTCATAAGTTTTACTGTATTAAGGGTGATTAAACTGACGCTTGTAGCCCTATTTCACTAAGCCGTAATGGCGGCAACCCGAGTTTAATGGAATTATTGGGGCCTAGTTACGTTTTTCACGTTCACAAAACTCTTCCACTCTTAGTACCATCATTGTTTCACCACTCTTGAATGTTTTCGGCATGATTTTGTCACGAAATCACAGTAAAACTTATGAAAACTCGCAGAGCATGTCTACCTTGTTTACATTATTGACAGACAGAAATGCCAACATGACGGCAAAGGAACTATTCGATGAAACGCACTATACCGTAGAATATTGCCGGCTGCCTCTGGCCGCTTGTGACAACTGACAACTGACATTAAACATTTGGAAAGCTCTTGAATTCGTTTTAATCGTTCGTTTCGTTATTCGTGGTGTTTAATTAAAAAATTGGATTGCATTGTATTTATAAAATGGAAAACCATAAAAATATAAAGAAAAGGCCAAGAAGCGAAAATTGGCTGGAGGAAGATAAGGTTAGTTCAACAATTTCCCTCCTGTACCGTGCCTGTACACAAGTGTTTATAAATTACATCTATTTTTCGTTGAGAAGCTCATGGCCTATATTTATTTCCGTAGAATTTATTGATGGATTTGGTGAGGACGCGTGTATCCGCCATCGAAAATAAAAACACGGATACCAATACAAACTCCAAAAAATTGGCAGCATGGGTAGATTTGTTAACCAGGTATGTGTATACTATCATTACTTAAATCTTCGCTACATGTGGGCTTTTTTTCGGCCCATGGCTGGGACCTCTTATTCCCCCTTCCGAAGGGAAGAGACAATTATTTGCATGTTTCATTTAATCCTTTAAATTGGTTATTTAAATTATTATTACAAACAGTTTAAATATATATATTATATTTGCGATTTACAATTTTATGGCTTATTTACAATACTTATATCGATCTTTAACAATTTTCTATTCTCTATATTATTATATTGCCATATCTATTAAGTATATTATAATATTTTTAAAGCTTATTACATTTCTTGTACAAAATTTAAGTGTTTTCTTTATACTTACATATTTTAATTTTTAATGCCTTTTAGACGACCTCTGTGACTCAGTTCGTTGGGTGTTGGTAGCTCAAGCCTGAAGTCGCGGGTTCGAATCCCGCTGACGGAACAAAAAGTTTTCAAAGTTCCTGGGTCATGGATGTGTATTAAATACATTATGATACACATAATATCATAATAATATTAATTCATGAAGCCCCAAGCGGCCACATCCGGCCACGATAACAATGAAAAAGCTATTGTGTCTCGTTTTGCCACGACTAATGGGTTAAAATAAAAATCTTAAATATATGTATGTATAGTATAAAAGTATTAAATATATATTTCCGTTGTCTGGTACCTGTAACACAAGTCCTTCAGGTACTTAGCACGGGGCCAGAATGACGTGGTGTGAAGCGTCCATAGGTATTATTATTATGTTACCATAATTTATTACTTTTTAATTTTATTTTACAATTAAGTTTTTACAATCTATTAAATATATTAGTTCTAACCAATTTATGATAGTTGCCTGGAAGAGACTGCTTCGCAGTAAGGTCGCCATTTCAAACTGTTTTTTTTTTCTTTGTAACCTTTGTCAACTGATTTGTTTCATTAATGGTTTATATAAAATAAAGAGTTTTTTATTTATTTATTATTTATTTGCTACGCTTCAGCGCGGACTGTTTGGTGTGAATTTGAATTTGTTGAAGTTATTTAAATAATAAATAATTTCTTACAACTGAGTGGGATGCATCACATTTGTTGCATATTGTATGTAGTTCTATAGCATTGACATGCCATTTACATATTATAATTGTTTATAATTTTACAATTACTTTTAATGTTTTTGTATTATAATTTATATTTAATACATATTTCATATTACATGTGGGCTTTGTTGTTCAACAAATAGACACAAACCAAAATATTATGCAGATACATTTACGTGTATAGCGTCCGATTTGTTTTTTGGGAGGCCCATGTTGAATATAGAAATGTTAAAAATCTCTGTCAGAGCCAATTTTGTGTCAATTTGTATTTTGCTTTAATTCCAGTTTCAACTCTTTGTGCAAAGGTAGCACACGCACCATTTCACAAGTGAAAAATCAATGGAGTATAATTAAAATGACTAAAAAAAAAAGTAAGTCTGATGAAAGGAAGAAACTTCTCCAGACTGGTGGCGGTCCACCCCCATCAACAAAACCTGAAGATACTCCAGATATTGTCAGTATTAGTAAAGCAATGTAAACACAAGCATTTAGTGTAGTGTGTTTAGGAACTACATAATATTATATGGCACTCTGTGTACAATGTCTAAGAATACCTTCTCAATTATCTTTTTCATAAATTGTTTAATTGTTGTAGGGCACGAGTCAAGTGATGAATGACATGCAAGAACCACTTCAGGAGATAGAAAGTACACAAAAGGTACACACACTCAATTTAAAATTGTTTTTTTTTTTTATATAGGTATACCTACTACCTAGATACAAAAAAATATTAAAACAGGTTTCATTTTTAGGGTTCTGTACCCAAAAGGTAGAAACGGGACCCTATTACTAAGACTTCATTGTCTGTCCGTTTGTCTGTCTGTCTCCAGGCTGTAACTCAAGAACGGTAATAGCTAGAGAGTTGAAATTTTCACAGATTACGTATATCTGTTGCCGCTATAACAACAATGAACAAATACTAAAAATAAAATAAATATTTAAGGGGGGCTCCCATACAACAAACATGATTTTTTTGGCCTTTTTTTGCTCTATATCAATAATGGCAACAGGTACTTGAATTTTTCTCAAGGTACTTAGTTATATGTGGACTATAATATTTAATAATAATATTAAAATAAAATAAAAAATTAAGGGGGGCTCCCATACAATACAAACACAATTTTGGCCTAATTTTGCTCTATAATGATACGGAACCCTTTGTGCGCGAGTCTGACTAGCACTTGGCCGATTATTTCAGGTTTCCATTTGTATCCGCTGGTTCATCACTGTTTAAAAAACCATCTTCCTCGGAGAAACCTAAAAAAAAAGAAAATATGAACAAGGTCCTTGATCCTTAAATAAAACTAGGGTGTCTATTAGCGAAATCGAGTCGAATCGAATAACAATAGATATCCAAGAATCCACGATCGAAGGATTAATTACGAAAGTCTATATTCCCGACTATTTGTTTCAGACATCACCAGCAGAAAGTATAGCGAGTGTGGAAACTGCATGTAGGAAACAACTTCATGAAGCTCAAATGGCAAATGAAGAAAGGAGAGCCCGAAACTTGGACTTAGAAGAGTCCTTATTAAAAGTAAAAATAGTTTTTTTTAGAAAAAGAACACAATTACTAGAAAATTATAAATAAATAAATACTTGTAACTAAATAGATACCTACTTATTTATCTAAAATGCCTATCAATAAATGCTCGTAAGAGAGCATTGTTTTGGCCTCTTTCTCTGTCATAGTCATATCACATAATTATGTAATTGATTGTACTGTCGGTTTAATAAACATTAAAACCTCGGTTTCCATACGCCAAAGCAATGTTCAACACAGTTGCGAGTGGCAATCTGTGCTCGATTGTATCTTTCCTCATGTTTATTTTGAGGCCTTAGTATGGGTGTAAAAAGATATGGCTCTAGTCCAGTGGTCCCCAACCTTTTTTTCATGTGGGCCACAAACATGTTTTGGTCTAGGTGTCGCGGGCCGCAACAAAAATTTTTTAGGGTTAAAAAATAACATTCTTCGAAATTAACGATTTAAAAGTGGAAAAAAATTAACGACTATCACGTAGACTTTACGTTATTTTGCCGGTGGGCGTGAATCTCAAAATTGTTTAACATCACGCGGGCCACAAGGATAGCGGCTCTAGTCGATACCCAGAATCTCCCAAAAGTCTCCCTCTGAACTCGCCTCGCTCAAAGCGTTCTTTAAGAGAGGACTCAGTGAAAATTCTAGAGTTGTGTGTACTGCCTCGCCACCTTGCAACGATGTCTCTTATTTTTAGTTTAGCATCGCAAGTTACCTGAAATATGGATGACATGGCTGAGGTAAATTTTGGTCTGAGAGTCAACTTTGGGGCGGGATATAGGAGTTGGAGTATAGCATTTGGACTTACCTGTACAATAAAAATACCTGTGAATAAAATCCTTTTCTATTAATATAGTATTGAGCTGCGTCACTACCAAATTTCTTTATTTTTATATGGGTGCAATCGATACAACCCAAGACGGAAGGAAAATATCCTATTTCTAAAAATTCCCTCATAACTCTTTGCTGTTCTGCCAGGGAGTCTGGCATTTTTATGTAGGTATCAGAGTGGAGAGCAATCGAGCGGGCTACTCTGGCACTAATGCGACTCACAGTGGTATTGAGACGACCCATGGATATCTCCTGCATCATCTTGAACCTAAAATGTTACAAAGAGAGAGATTTAAAAACGTTATAGTAGGTAGAGATAAACTACGATAACATGGCGCGCCCCTCCAAATTACTGTTTCAATGTGTGTAGTCACATCCTTATGAAAGAGTTTGTATGTAGTAAGTATTCAACCAATCAACCAGTGTCCAGTACTCGTAATATTTCACTTACTGTCACTTATTACCAAGATTTGTTGGTCAACTATTCAACCGCGCAAGACAACGCACTTCAAACGTTTTGAATTTTAGAGGGGTGCGCCATGTTATCGTAATTTATCTCTACATTATGTTACAAGGGCGGAGAATAAGGAATAACAATCGAGTGTCTATTAGAAGCCCGAAGCCGAATTCTTAGGTAGGTATATTAAAATGCGGGATATAAATACTTACTTGTAAACGTGCTTAGTTACTTCACGACGCCCCCAACATTATAGCGGTTAAAGCACCTGTAACTCGGGTGACGTTCCACAACCTCTTGAGTCCAGTTGCAAGTCTTGCCTGACGAGATTAATAATTATAAAGGCCATAGTATTTTTATTGAAACGGTATCGACCTCTAAACTCTACATCGCATCGGGCAAAGAAAACGTGGAACATGTTCTGCTCGTAATAGCATCTATTATGCTTGCAAAGCTTGCATAGGTAACTACCGCAAAACACGATTTGACTATTTTTGTTAAGTATAAAGTTGCATACAGCTTCAACCAACTAAATCACTCCCAAGTCCCAACTAAACTTTCCGAACGCGAAAAAAAATCAGCTGTTGCATATTAATTGTCTGCCATATTCCTGTTTAATAAAGGTTTATAGGGTCGACCGTGTTTTAAGTAAGTTATGAAGCCGCTATTTTTGATTTAATATTATTGGTCTTGGCCGCGGCGTTACGAGCTCTCGTAGCGCCGCGCGCGGAGACCAACCATCATTAAGGGCCTTCCCCTACGGAGATTCCGTAATTTACCGTATTAAGAGCCTTATAAACTCATAATTCGAAAGCTACAAAGTTATAATAAAAATACAGCAATACTACAGTATATCAACATTCATTTCCCCGTTTTAAATTTTCTATTTTTGTTTATTATAGGTACTCATGATATTGGCTTCCAAAGTAATACCAATTTATTAAAATTGAAGCATACTTTCAGCATCTCCATAGTATTTACAAATTACGTTTATTTGAAACACACGACAATAGATAGATAATAATTTCATTAACTACATATTCCCCGTTTTAAATTTTTTTTAGGTCAATTTTGAACTAAGATAAGTAAAAAAATAGGATTTTTGTGCGATCTCGGCAACGCGTCAAATGTATGGTCAAGGTCGTTTGCTCGGGGGATGGCCTTAATCTAATGCCGCTGTCACATAATATTATGTCTGTGGCCACTATTGAATACTTACAAAGCGTTTTACGTTACCTATTGAACGTTTATGAATAATGCTTTTTGGGAATCTCTTCTCATTTTAACAAGCTAATAAACCTATTTTAACTTTTTATGATTAATTACCTAAGGGTGAAGCCAAACGAGCGTAATTTGTGAGTTGTGACTTCTGACTTGTGAGTCGCAGAATTTCGGTCGCGTAAATATTATCTTTTCATACGAATCATATGACTCACAAAATTACGCTCCGAGTGTGAATCAAACAGGACTTTTGTATGAAACTGAATGCAGCAGAATTCTGCCGAACCGAAATTCTGCGACTAACAAGTCACAACTCACAAATTACGCTCGTTTGGCTTCGCCCTAAAGGCTTAAACTTAAAACAACATCACAGAATATATTATATTAGTAGTACCAAACGCAATATCAAAGCTAAGTAATTTACAAAGCCTCGACTCCTTCCTGTTCAAGCCCTATCAACCCATGAAGACGCATTGGCCTGACGTGAATCGTGATGGATCCAAGCTACGAAGTCGAAGATGATAATAATAAGGCTTTCATCATCAAAGTTGGCTCGGCTGCATAGTGCATAATATTATTTACTTAATAGGTACTTATTAGTCAGTAACTTATAAGTTATGAGGTTATGGCATACCTACTTAAAGCTTGTCAAAAAAGAGTAGACGCTGTACACAATTTTGAAATCACATAAAAAATATGAATAAAATTTAAAGTGTTGGGTAATGCGTTCTCTGTGGAAATACAAATAGACAAAACCACCTTTCGAGCGTGATAACGTTTAGAAAATTTGAACTGCGTCTACTCTTTCTTGACAAACTGTAAAAATACTAGTTGCTACGTAACCCAGGCCAGGCCACGGGCTGATGGCGTGTCGAGCCAGCCCGCAAGTTGGTCGCAAGTAGCGAGTTGAATTGCGACCCCAAAGGCGGCGGCCGGCAAGCAAACGCACGAATTGGCAACGCCGCGCGCCGCGTCCCGCGACTGACGCTCGCCACGGCTTCTACGATAACATCGATAGTGAAATTAATGTTGCCAGCAGGTGAAAATTTCCCCACATTGCGAACAAAAATAAAGAGAAAGAAGAACTTCGAAGTCAATTCTGTATACTTATTAGAATTAAAATTATACACAATACGAAATGATATCAATACATTAGACATTCATTGAGAAAAGATTTATCAAAATTTTACGCCTAGAAAGCTATTCGCTAATCGCTATACGGTGGATCGGTCGCATATTGCAAGTAAAAAATATATTTAAAATATGTAGAAGTAGCCTTGCAGCAGCCACACATACTTCTAATTACAAAGTGACAATGGAAATAAATAAAACTAAAATCTGTCAGCATGTCGATTCTTTCTGTTGTTATGCTAGCCCTGCTGGATGCATCGTTGTTTTGTTGATAAAAAATTAAAAATCATTGTCTTTATACAGGGTGTAACAAAAATAAGTGATAATACTTTAGGGTGTGTACGTGTTCCTTGTAGAGAGTTCACTGTGAAAGTAGCAGCTCTGAAAGACGATTTTTTTTTTTACTTTTGTATGGGCAAGGGCCCGAGCGCAAATGGGGAAACTCGTGAGTTTCCCCATACAAAAGTGAAAAAAAATTTGGTCTTTCAGCGCTGCTACTTTCACAGTGAACTCTCTACAAGGAACACGTACACACCCTAAAGTATTATCACTTATTTTTGTTACACCCTGTATATGTATATTATAATTTATACTGTAGGCTTTGGCTTACAAACGTTCTTTAAAGTACCTACTATAATATCTTTTAAAGTTTTCTGAAATTTTATTGCAAAGACCTTTAAATAACAGATTTAAGTACTTATCAAACATAATAATATTATTATGCTTTTTTTCTAGTGTTCCTACAGTAAATGTACCTTTTAGTTTTACATACCTACCTAGACGTGTAACAATAATTATTTATGGTGAGATAATTAAATTATTCATTGATAAAGAATAATGCTTTGCACAAACCTACGCGACCACGCGACTGCGAAGCGGCAGCGTCAATACAAAACACACATTTGACAACTTGTCAAATGTGTGTTCTACGCTACCACGCGACTGCGAAGCGGCAGCGTCAATACAAAACACACATTTGACAACTTGTCAAATGTGTATTTTGTATTGACGCTGCGGCTTCGCAGTCGCGTGGTCGCGTAGGTTTGTGCTAAGCATAAGTATTATATTTTGATGTAAAAAGCATCTAAGGTGACTTAAAATATTATTAATATGGGTTATTGCAGATAATAATGTGAGACTGCTGTCTGCTAAGTGCTAGTTACTTCACGTAAATTGGGAATCTCTGGATCAAGAATAGAAGGGCATTGCGTTTCATGAACTAGCAACACCAATTCGCCCGCACCCTTCTCAGTCGCTGCACATTCGCCGCGAGTGACGCCTGTCGCTTCGCTTGCAATAAATCATACCTAAGGACAAGTCGATAATAATATGGCTGAAAAATCAATTCGCGATTTGAGCATACGGTCAGTAATAAACACTATGAAGCATTATGAGCTGCTGTGGAATCCAGATATCCGCGAATTCAAAAACAAAGCAAAGAAGAATGAAGCATGGATGGAGGTTGCGAAAACACTGCAAATAACAGGTATAGCGCCCTCTATGATTAATGTTGTGTAAACTTCTTGCACCAATTTACTTTTCATATTAGTAACAGATGGCGCCAGCAGTATATATTTTTAATTTTAAAGTAATTTTAAATTATTTTTTTTTCCAACTTGACAGAAAAGTTTAGTTGTACTTAAATAAAATACTTATTAGTCATTAATAGCATTACATTAATTACATAAATATTAAATAAGCGTAAACATAGAACCCTAATTATTTACCTTGTTTTGTAACAAGTTTATCAATTTATTTTAGGTGACATTTTGACTTGAGTAATAATGATAATATTGTATTAAACAAAAGTAACGTTTAAATTATAAATGTTAATTCCCGTGCTTTTATAATAATATGCAATATTATGCATTATAAAACTTCTCTTTCTCAAAATGTTCTACGAGGGTGCAGGCTGCACCGTATGCGTAACGCGTGGCCACCTTGTTTTAGGTAGCAGGCAGCAGCTAGGCCTAAGTGATATCCATCCAGATTCCAGATTTACCTTTTTACTAATTACTAAACCTTCATGTGAGAACCTAAAGAAAACCTAAAGAACCTAAAATATTAGTACAGATTATATACCTACTAAACTCTGTGTAAAAACATCTAGTAAATACAGTCTACAGATTAATCAGTCCTAAATCGTAATATATGTACTTACAATATTATATTATAAAACTAACAGGTTGTTAGCTTGAATGTGCTTATCTCATGAACTAGAGACCCGTTTTTTATGTAATTCTGCACTTGACAAATACCTAGAGATCATGGGAAGGACAAGGGACACCCCACATTCCTTCCTTTTTAATGCATGCGGAGACGCGCCGAACGTCCTAGTTTTCAGTAGGTATAGCTGGTATTTAACCTCAAATATTGTTGCAGTGGACAAAGCGAAGACGAAATGGAAGAACATCAAGGATATCTTCAGAAAGGAGATGCACAAGTATCCGGTGACCAGACTGGAGGACTACGAGGGATCCTGGCAACACTTCGAGGCCGTGTGGTTCCTCTATAGGCCCGGGGATTATCCCACAAAACGGACCAAAATGGACACAACAAGTTACGACGACCGCGACAGTCAAAGCGACAACAGCAGCGACAAATTCTTCGTGAAGGCAGAACCGGAGAGTGAAGTGTACGTGGAAGACAACAGGCTCCACGATGAGTTTGAGCCCAAAAGACCGAGGGTGGAAGAAGATGATGATTACGACATGATGTTCCTGAAGTCTCTCGCTCCGTATCTGAGAGCGTTAAGGCCTATTAAAAAGTTGGCGGTGAGGAACAAGATACAACAGATGCTGATGGATGAACTAGGCTCGGAGTTATGAAGTTTAAGTAGTGTGTAGCAATTATCTTTGTACGTCTTATTGTTAAGGGTTGGCTACGAACGCAAGAAATAGTTCAGAGGCCTTAGCCAAGATGAATTCTTAATCGCTTCGTTATAGAATCGCCGATCAAAATGTATAGAATTGACATAAGACGAGTCGAACGTCAACATCACATTAACGAACGCTTAATTATGTCAATTCCATATTTTTATATGGATGTAATATAAAATATGGATATAACGAATATAAAAATATAAAAATATGGATATAACGAATATAAAAATATAAAAATATAATAATATAAAAATATGGATATAACGAAGCGAGAACGAAAAGATTTTGTCTCACCCCCCACATGATAAATATCCAATAGGCAGACGAAAGACATTCATGCGAATAGCGATAATGCATTTAAATATCTGCTGTCTGACAAAAATTTCGGGACAGCAGATAAGATGCAATTTCTATCGCAACTTGCAAGCGTGAAGCGCCTGTTGACTGTTGTATTGCTGTCACGACATTGAACCTGTCGATTGTCGATTATTTTATTTTAAGTTTTATCTGTCGCCAGCTAAAGTGGTAGAGTTGCCTAGTGCATAGGTATTTTATTTACGTAATTTGATTATAAATATTATGTTATAGTTGTCAGGAAACGGATTTATGTTTATAATTATTATTACTTATGTGTAATGTGTTTTATCCTTGCCGCACTCCGATTATTACTTTAATAAGGAATTTGACAGAAAAATTACAGAGTTCATGTAAAAATGTTTATTATGATTATGTATTATTAAAGTTAAGTAATAATTAACATTTCTTGTGTGCGGCCGGCAGAGGTGAAAGAAAATTTCATATCTATATTTTTAGATGAAGTGAAATATTTAGTCGAATTTCTCATTAAGGCTGACTTATTATAGGTCTACCAGAATCTGGTGGCAATTTCTGACAGCAAATTTTCAAAACATATCCTTGATCATTGGATAAATTTTTATATTTGCATGTTTCACACACAAAATAAGCCGCTAAAGGAATAAAAAAGGATGAAAATGTTTTATTCCTATTACCCCGGTATTGCTAGCGCCAATTTATTTTCTCACTTTTTGCCATCAGATTCTGGTACACCTATAACTATTTAGTGATATTAATATCAAGTGAGAATTTTGCCGCCTTACCCGACTGCATCAGAAAGAGACGTTATTGATCTCTAGGCACTAGGCGGATCTCTCAAGTCTAAGTAATAGCAGTGATCGTTGGGCTGGAGTCTGAAGTCTGAACATAGCCCGAACAGATAAGATGGGTCTGCCATTTACATATTAAGATAGTACATTATAGCTAGTGTTCTAACTTCTAATCCGAAAATCTATGTCCTAACTCCTAAACCTCTTATGGCCTTAAAGATCTATATTATAATGATTAATTATATTATAATATATAAAAATGGATTTCCAATTATTGTGTTAGTATTTAAAACGCTATAACTCGATAATGGCTGAAGTTCTGAACCGATTCTGCAAATTTTAGTCTTAAATAATCCTTGAAGTCCAGGGAAAGTTTTTAAGTGACACGAAGTTCACCGGGACAGCTAGTAATATAATAATAATTGTATTCGTAATTAATAATCATTTTGTTTTGGTCGGAGAGAGAGGGTCCATCATAATAATTCATAATAA
This sequence comes from Polyommatus iphigenia, assembly GCA_963422495.1. Lineage (NCBI taxonomy): Eukaryota > Metazoa > Arthropoda > Insecta > Lepidoptera > Lycaenidae > Polyommatus > Polyommatus iphigenia. The sequence continues at coordinate 12,379,147 of OY730181.1, read as the reverse complement.
GGTTTTTACTTTTGTGTAAGTTTAGTTATTTTGTTGTTAATTTATTACTTTACAATAGTAGAAATGCTAGCAACATTTACTTATTCCCTTAAAGAAAAGATAACTTGAGTTGTTGTAACAATAAAGAAATTTTATAACAAATAAGACGTTATTGATATTTTTTGTTTTATTGCTCCTAATTCCTTAACTATGTAAGTACTTTTTTGTGGGAAAAGGTTAACCTTAGTTAGGTACCTGGCTTCTTGCAATTTAAATTTCCACCATCCTGGCAATGGCGCTCTACATTCTAAGTTTTTCTATGAAAACAGAGTTATTATGTAAGTTACGTACTTACTAATAACTCTATGACCTATGTATGAAAAAGATTTTTTAACGGGTAAAAGGTAGGCTAAAATATCTCTTTTGAGCACATATTTTGTAGAACTTGGTTGATAATTAATATACTTAATTTAGATTTTCGTAATGTGCCTAATGTATAGTATAATATTAAAATGAATACGAAGGTATGTTGTTTTAGTACCTACTTTACAACTTGTAGAGTGCAGACACAAGCTCTCTACCCAAATTCATGATCTAGATCTAGTCTAGACTCTAGAGTCTAGACATTATGTGGAATAAGCATAACAATCTAATTAGAAATGCATTTCCAATATTTTACCCTAATAAGTTTACAGTTGTCTGTTTCAAGTATAAAACTGTTTTACGGTATACGAGTTTTTTAGGCGAAGCGTGGCAACGTCGCAGCCGGTGCAGCGAACACAACCCAAACAAACGTCGCGCGGAGCGGCAACGTCGCGGATCGATGCCCCCGCCCCGCGCCCCGCCGCACTTGCACTAGTGAAGTGAAGCACTAAAAGCTTAATTACCGTAAATTGACGTTTTTTAATCGCTTTATCGCGATTCGCAATAAGCGTGCCCTCACTATTTTTTTACGATCTTTTATTATATTTAAGTATCTACCTAGGTACGATTATTATTTATGACAAATGTTATTCGAATTTCCGTCTACAGTTCAAAAACATTTCTTTCACAATTTTTTTTATTTGAGTAAAATAAATTAATAACACTAACGAAATAAAATAAATATATCCGTTCTATTTTAACGTTACTTGGTTAACTAAAATAATTATACTTTTAGTTCCTCTTTTTACAAAATATACTTTAGGGAAGAGAAATGGTAATTTTCTAAATATCGATATTTTATATTTTCAAAGTAAGTGCTTGAAAATGCGAACCTCAAGTATTTATCGGGAATCGGGATAGGGTCGATATTCAATATTTTATAAAATTAACAAAAATAAAACTTGAATTAGTACCTATTTAGCTGCTTACTGAATATCTTAAAAGTTAAAACATTTATTCATATTATAATATCGTTTTTATTAAGTACTATTAGTTGCGTGTGTACGGTAAATTATACGGCTATTGCTGAACCAAAGATTTCCTTTGGTAGGATTGGTCCTTATGGCCCAAAGGTGGATTTAAGATGTGGAGCCACCGCGATTTTCGATGTTAATTTTTTAATATCTTAGCAGCTTCTGCTCTGGAGGAAAATAGAGTCTCAATCTGTATAGAGGCATTAATTATGGTATTATTCCAAGTTCGGTACCACATTCGGATGACTTAAGAATGCTTTATTCATTTTAGGACTCATATTTGCACTATAAAGATGTTAAACAACGTAAAAAGAAGAAGAAGAAGAAGCATTATTTAAACGCGCTAAACTTAGTATGAGTCAGTAATTACTGGTCCGATTTGAAAAATTATTTCAGTGTTAGATAGCCCATTTAACAAGGAAGGCTATAGGCTATATTTTATTACGCTAAGACTAATATAAGCGAAGAAATAGAGGAAAATGTGGAAAAAACGGGGGAAATTATTTGAAAGGGCTTATTTCACGAACTACTGGAGTAATTTTTCTGTTATTTGGCACAGATAAAAAGTAGGAACGTGAAGGATCATAGGCTATTATTGTGGACTAATTTGTCTGTGAAATATCTAATTTACGCGGGCGAAACAGCGCGGAACGTCTAGTAATATTATAAAGCTGAAGAGTTTGTCTGAACGCGCTAATCTTAGGAGCTACTCATCCGATTTGAAACAATCTTTCAGTGTTTGATAGCCTATTTGTCGTGGAAAGCTATAGCCTATATATTATCACGCTAAGACCAATAGGAGCAAAGATACAGAGGAAAATGTGAAAATAAAGCTGAAGAGTTTGTTAGTTTGTTTGTTTGAACGCGCTAATCTCAAGAACTACTGGCCCGATTTGAAAAAATATTTCAGTGTTTGATTGCCAATTTATCGAGAAAGGCTATAAGCTATATTTCATCACGCTAAGATCAATAAGAGCAAAGATACAGAGGAAAATATAAAAAAACGGGGAAAATTATTTGAAAGGGCTAATATCTCACAGACTCCTCGAGCAATTTTTATGTTATTTGACACGAATATATAATAGACTACGTGAGATATGGGTTATTAATTTGTTAAAAATATATGGTTTCCGTTAAATTTCAGATTTACGCGGACGAAGCCGCGCGGAATGTCTAGTATTATTAATATGTTTATTGCTCCATTCATCACCATGTCCTTGGCATGCAGAATAATGCGGCTATCAGCCTCCTTATATTAATTAAGCCCTGTCAACAGCGTTTTCGTTGGTTGAAAATCATATATTCTAATTTTTTTATTTTATTTTATTTTTACTATCTTTTTTTAAATATTATTCCAAAATTGGCATTTAAACATTCGATTCAATCGAAAATGATACCAAACTCGACTATATACCTAAATCCCACGCAGTTATTGACCTCATACCTTGTTAAAGCTAAAAAACCCCCCCTCCCCCACCTGCATGAAATATTCAGGTGGCTCCACATCGTAAACCCATCTTAGGGATATAAAGATCAATCCTACCAAAGGAAATCTTTGGTTCAGCAAAAGCCGTATTCCTCGTTTTTTTGTCTTGTACGCACACGACTATATTAGTCTAGAGACTATATTAGACTATATTAGACTATATTAGTCTATATTAGTCTAGAGACTATATTAGACTATATTAGTCGTGTGCGTACAAGACAAAAAAACGAGGAATACGGCTTTTGCTGAACCAAAGATTTCCTTTGGTAGGATTGATCTTTATATCCCTAAGATGGGTTTACGATGTGGAGCCACCTGAATATTTCATGCAGGTGGGGGAGGGGTTTTTTTTTAGTTTAACAAGGTATGAGGCCAATAACTGCATGGGATTTAGGTATATAGTCGAGTTTGGTATCATTTTCGATTGAATCGAATGTTTAAATGCCAGTTTTGAAATAATATTTACATAAAAGACACTAAAAATAAAATAAAATAAAAAAAATAGAATATATGATTTTCAACCATCGAAAACGCTGTTGATAGGGCTTAATTAATATAAGGAGGCTGATAGCCGCATTATTCTGCATGCCAGAGACATGGTGATGAATGGAGCAATAAATATATTAATATTACTAGACGTTCCGCGCGGCTCCGTCCGCGTAAATCTGAAATTTCACGGAAACCGTATATTTTTCACATATAAATAACATATGTCTCACGTAGTCTACTATATATTCGTGTCAAATAACATAAAAATTGCTCCAGTAGTCTGTGAGATATTAGCCCTTTCAAATAATTTTCCCCGTTTTTTTACATTTTCCTCTGTATCTTTGCTCTTATTGATCTTAGCGTGATGAAATATAGCTTATAGCCTTTCTCGATAAATTGGCAATCAAACACTGAAATATTTTTTCAAATCGGGCCAGTAGTTCTTGAGATTAGCGCGTTCAAACAAACAAACTAACAAACTCTTCAGCTTTATTTTCACATTTTCCTCTGTATCTTTGCTCCTATTAGTCGTAGCGTGATAAAATATAGCATATAGCCTTCCTCGATAAATAGGCTATCAAACACTGAAAGATTCTTTCAAATCGGAAGTAGCTCCTGAGATTAGCGCATTCAAACAAACAAACCCTTCAGCTTTATAATATTACTAGACGTTTCGCGCGGCTTCGCCCGCGTCAATTAGGTATTTCACAGACAAATTAGTCCACAATAAATAGCCTATGATCCTTCACGTTCCTACTTTTTATCTGTGCCAAATAACAGAAAAATTACTCCAGTAGTTCGTGAAATAAGCCCTTTCAAATAATTTCCCCCGTTTTTTCCATATTTTCCTCTATTTCTTCGCTTATATTAGTCTTAGCGTAATAAAATATAGCCTATAGCCTTCCTTGTTAAATGGGCTATCTAACACTGAAATAATTTTTCAAATCGGACCAGTAATTACTGACTCATACTAAGATTAGCGCGTTTAAATAATGCTTCTTCTTCTTCTTCTTTTTACATTGTTTAACATATTTATCGTGCAAAAAAGAGTCAATAAATGAATTTAGCATTCTTAAGTCATCCGAATATGGTACCGAACTTGGAATAGTACCATAATTAATGCCTCTATACAGATTGAGACTATTTTCCTCCAGAAAAGAAGCTGCTAAAATTAAAAAAAAACTAACATCAAAAATCGCGGTGGCTCCACATCTTAAATCCATCCTTGGGCCATAAGGACCAAACCTACCAAAGGAAATCTTTGGTTCAGCAATAGCCGTATAATTTACCGTACACACGCAACTATATGTAAGTACTTTGTTCGAGTTCTGTGCAAAATGTTCCTTAAAAAAGGTAGCATTAATTTAAAATATGTTTTAAAATAAAAAATAGTGAGTACTGAGTAGCTCTTGCTAATGGGTTTCATTGCTTCAAAACTCTTTATGATAACAATATGTTATATGTATCTACCTTTTAATCTGCAGTCTATAGTAAGAATGTACAGTCTACTATTACGGTTGACGTGGCTTACAACAAAATTACACTTCTTACTTGAACCACTACTGTTGATGTGGTCACGATTTCGAGACGCAGCTCGCAGCAGTACTTCATAGTAATCCTAGTACTTATATTAAAATATTATAGAGAATATACACACAGAATATTATATTATACGTTGAATTTTATAGAGGGAGATGTGAAACTTTTCATATCCTTCATATTACTTTAACAATATGCCAGACAAAAACAAGCAAACCGTCTTGTCTATATCATAGTATACAGGGTGTAACAAAAATAAGTGATAATACTTTAGGGTGTGTATGTGTTCCTTGTAGAGAGTTCACTGCGAAAGTAGCAGCGCTGAAAGACCAATTTTTTTTTCACTTTTCCACACATAATTAAATTCCTGTATAATGTATTATAGTTATTGGATGTGTATACATTTTTAGTAACGGAGAATATGTTTTTGAACATTCCGTTTTTCGCTATTCGCTATTAGTTCTCCTAATATCCTTTTATGGTCGTCAAAGATTTTTCCGTAAATCTTTGCCATTGATTTTGAAAGCTGTTTAGGGGCATCAGTAATGAAATTACTCTACGAGGGGTGAGACCGGTCTATTCAAGCAAGACGCTTCATTTGTCTCGTCTTTTGTGTCTGAGGCGAGGCGTCAATCTGTCACTCAACGTAGCAAGCGTGCTTCCGGATCCTTAATGCTGTATAATATTTACACATACAATAATAACTAATGTGTCTTGGGTCATATGGAGAAGTATTTCTTCGTCACGCTAGCTTAGAAATAATATTATTGTTTATATACATTTTCCAGGGTTTCCATGGTTTATTTCAAGCTTTATTATCAGGGCCTTTTGTAATTTTATTATCTAATTTATTTATCTCATGTGGATACTTACATTATTTGTACTCCAGACTTTGAATGAATATTATACAGTGTGAAAATATTATTCTTTGTGAAAGTATGTAAAGTTCGTTGTGAAAGTAGCTAAAAGAGCTACTACCTGTTAACAAGCTTCTTTAAGAAATGTTCGTCATCGTTAACATTTTCATCAAATCAACGTCATAATTTTGGTTAAACAAGAATTAACACTTTTTTTAGTAAAAAACACTATATTATATAACAATATTATTATAGCTCAGTTATGTTCCTTATAGAAACATACACAACACATACACAACAAACATCCTAAAGTATCATCACTTTATTTTACCCTGTGTAGTGTGTAGACTGGACGTAGAAAACTAGAAACTACAATCTAAACACCTCCGGCATCCCCACGACAAACAGGCCCCGGCTGCCCCGGCCCCGGTAGGAACGTCAGTCAAAGGCGCTCCACTATCTTAACATCCGGGGGACCGAAATTAATCCTTAACCACTGACGTGCAATTTAGTTACATTACCACTGACGTACGTATGGGATACGTATGTAATTTTGAACGCTTCCTGATGTCGATCCGAACGTGTCGATGAAGTTTAATTCTGATGTCAATTGCAGGCCATTTATTTGGATACTTTCAAATAACATAAGGATTATAAAAAAATAATAATTATTATTATAAATAAATTTTTATGTATCAAAAACCTTAGTGACTTACAAAGTAGGATAGACTTTTTATATAAAATTACCAAAAAATATATTCTAAACATGAACTTTTTTTTGGTTTATATTAATTATCAAGAATTATTTTAATTAGGAAAAAATCACAATCACCACAAATCAAATTATAAGGCACTTTTTAACGACAGTTGTTGCAGGTCAACTTAGAGCACTACAAGCAAACCGATTTATTGCATGCTTGACATCCATTTCGGGTTCTGCGACGTTTTTCTTTGAAGTATATAATGCCAAATTTTTATTGTGTAAAATTAATGACTTTTGTTGCTTTTTTGACCAACTTCATCACCCTTATCCTTGGCCAACCAATAAGGCTAGAGAGCTCATATGAAAGCTACGGTATCTATTCAATTTGTTCGTCGTTATTGGAAATATTCTGTTCAACTGGCCTTTTTTAGACGTAGAGGGTTCCCAAGATGAATAAGACAGCCTGCAATTCACTTTCATCTACGGACAAACAAAAAGTAACTATTTGAAAAAAGTCACACTATCACTGACGCTACGTACCTCATACGTCAGGTCATCGAAGTCACCTGCTTGCAGATGTGCACTGCATCCGCTTTCCCCTGCCTTCGACGTGTCACTAGCAACTAGGAAACTACCAAAAAGGACACGCAGAAATTCCCGCGAAATTTTGGGTTTTGAATGAAAAACCGCGTGGGTGACGTACCACATACGTACGTCAGTGGTTAAGGGTTAAGATACCTTCCCACTAATCGCCCGCAAACAATTACAAACCTCATCTAATCCTCCTAATACTTCCATAAACCGAAAACATGTTGCACAAGATAATATATTAGATATACAGAGTGTAACAAAAATAAGTGATAATAATTTAGGATGTGTATGTGTTAAAGAGTTCACTGTGAAAGTAGCAGTGCTGAAAGACCAATTTTTTTTTTTCACTTTTGTATGGGGAAACTCGTGACGCCGCGCTGGGGCGCTTGCCCATACAAAAGTGAAAAAAAATTTTGGTCTTTCATCGTTGCTACTTTCACAGTGAACTCTTTACAAGGAACATATACACACCCTATAGTATTATCACTTATTTTTGTTACACCCTGTAGATGCTCATTTTATAAAAAGAAAGTGTTCATTTGTTTATTAACCCATCAGTCGTGGCAAAACGAGACACAATAGCTTTTTCATTGTTATCGCGGCCGGATGTGGCCGCTTGGGGCTTCATGAATTAAGTAATATTCTTTGTATCGAGACTGAGAGGCTCCAAATCTGGACTAATTCTGATATTATATATTTTTTGCAAAGCTATTATAGAGTACGGGAAAATGTAGAGCTCCCGTCGGTTTCTGCTCTGCGCGAACAAAGCCGAAGGAAACCTCAGTATTTATGAAATTCAATTAATGTGGCTGAGTCTGAAAATTGAAAAACTGGTTAAAGCTAAGTATAGCTATTACTCAAGTCTGATAATTTCAAACGTTGACAAACTCAAAAGTTTAATATTTTTTTGTTTTCCTAATATTATGCAAATACTCACCATGGCTAAGTAGATTATAATGTTAGAATTACAGGTTTATAACTTAGAATTATTAAAATCATGAGAATTTTATCGATAAAATCGAAACAAGACATAAAAATCATGGATTTGAATAAATATGAATGTATTTGAATATCCAAATAGCCAGTATTACCTTAATGGTTCATGATGGTTTGAATACCAGATTGCGATTTCAATTTTTAATACAAAGTGGTTCTTCTCGACAGTAAATATCGACACTTATGGACGCCAATAAAGAAAGTAAAGGACTACACCTTTAGTCTTCACGTCATGTTTGGAGGACTAGATGATGCCCGCAACTCAGTTGCACCAAGATTCTTACGCGGGAATCGTACATTTTTGTGGGACAAAAAGTATCCTATGCATAGAGTTATTATGTAGTACGTAGTACTTATATGTCAGTGATCCTATGTCCTTTACCGGGACTCAAAGTATCTACATACCAAACTGCAAAATTGGTTCAGCGATTTGAGCGTGAAAAGATAACAGACAGACAAACAGACTTTCGCATTTATAATATTAGTATTATAGTAATAGATATGGGTAGATAGTTAAATATCAGTATGATATTTCAACGTCATTCCGAGAAATCTTATACGAAAACGTCTAAGATAAAGATCTGCTGTTTTTCCTCAGTTCTGGGAACAACCTGTTGGCGTGTGGACTGACGACCGGTGTCGTACGACCGTATAATTACGTCACTTGTGACAATACCATTTTATTGCTCTGTAATAAAAGAAAAACATTTGTGGGAAAGTTGAACTAAAAGATTTATGTTGATTGAAGCCTGTCTGAACTATAATAAATTATTATAGCCTTTAAAAATGTTTTGGTTTCTTTCTACTTTATCTTATTAAGAAATGTGTGCTACCTTAGAATTTAGATATCACTTATACATAATTTTGAGATGCTTAATATGGTTAAAGGTGTCGATTGCCTTTAGCACCTCACTAGTTTTCACCTCAAAACCGAAAAACAGAAAATATGAAACGATGTTTTTTTTTTATTCCTGGTGACATTTTTACGATTTTAATAACATTTTAAAATTAAAAACGATCTGAGCTAAGTTGTATAATAATAATTATTATTAAGATTAATAATTAACAATGAAATTACTTAACGATAATATTTTATGACATCGCAAATTCACAATATTATGTGATCTGAGGCTTTCTTATAATTTACTGCCCATGGTGCGTATACTATTTTTCTCATCGACGGAAGCGGAAAACGACAACATCGGTAAGCGCAGCGGGACGAAAGTTGACGTTTTCCGCCCGGAGGTGAGATTTTTTTTTTTTAATAAAAAGCAATTAATATTTTATACCTCGACTTCTCGATTCAATTACAGTAATTAATAACCCTCAAGTCTGCCGCCACCGGTGTTGAAGTACACCGAATAACTTGTAAATTAATTAAAGTGACAATTTTTAAATCCTCTAATTAAATCTTTGAACAGCCTAAACAAAAATCTTCTGTCTCGCTCGCACTAGTGTTTGGAGCGTAACTCGATATGCCAATAAATAAAACATAATATGATGGCGTCTCTCTTCAACCAGTAGAGTTGTGGAAGCTGTCCCTCTTCTCCGTATTATTCACGCTAGTTCGCTTATCGCTGTTCAAATACTTTTGGAAGTTCCCTGTTAACCTTGAATGTTGGAATTCCGCTCAGGACGTAGGGTTCAACTTTTTTAATGTTTTGTTTTTGTCGTGTCTAACGAGATTAAAAAACTAATCCACAGTCGAAAATATTATTTTTACGCAACTTCTTCTAAGAAGTAGCTTTTTTAAACCTAGGTTGATATGCGACTTGCAGAATCGTTTTAATTAAAATATGGTGTAATATAATATTTCACAAGAAAACGATTATCTTTCAAACAAGTTTATATTTATACTAGCTGTCCCGGCAAATGTTGTTTTGCCATATAAAGTATTTCGATTCTCGCCCATATTATTTTATTGAAGTGACTAAATAAGTATGTCACCATGGCAACGTCCATCGCTATCCCGTCGCACAAACAATGGTCGCTCTCAGTCTCGAGTTGTAATAATTTTGTATTATTTATTCAACAAATGCACTTATCAATATAAAAAGTACCCAGTAGCCGATTCTCAGACCTACTGAATATGCATGTAAAATTTGGTAAAACTCAGTAAAGCCGTTTCGGAGGAGTACGGAGACTAACATTGTGACACGAGAATTTTATATAAGTATAAGATTTGAATCAGTTGGAATTAATTGTCAATTTTGGCTTATAACAAAATTCTAATAAACATAACCATACTGTAATATCTGAAGACTGTACCTGTGCATGGTAAAATATGCTTAGCTTGTACCCTTTTTTAAGTAATTGTAATCATTCATTCATATTTATTAGTTATTACGTAAGTATTAGAACTTAGTGGATTAGAACTAGTGGACGACCTCTGTGGCTGGATAGTAAACTTTTCAACGTTTGTTGTTGTTGTTTTCTGGCGGATTCAAATCTCGGAGAGCTGACAAGAAGTTTTCAATGACAGGAATACTTCAAACTTTTCAGTCAGGTCATAAATCATAAGTGGGTCTTTATAATATAAGAAAATATGAGAATTCCGTTGTCTAATGCCCGTAGGACCTGTAGCACAAGTTCTTCAAAAGTTCACCAGTCACCACGGATCAGACAAACGCATGAAGCAGTATTTTTATCATAAAAATATTATGTTATAGTGATATATAAAGAGTTTACATTATTCTAATGCAGTGATCCAATCCCTTGCTGGATTGGATCACTGGTCGGAGTTATGTAAATCGGCCATTAAGCTTTAAAACATTTGATCCTTATTCTTTAAAAAAATATCCACAGCCGAACATATTATAACCTCCTCCTTTTTGGAAGTCGGTTAAAAAGAGATTTATTGGATTCCTAGTTCCAACCAGATTCATCCTGCGGCCTGCACTAGTCACATGAGACTCTCATTAGGAGATGGATAGATAATACGCAGAACTTCGTTTCACTTTCCTCTTAATATAATCCATCCCTGGAGTCTGAACTTCCACGAATATTTCAAGAATTCAAACGTTCAGAAAAGTTCAGCGCTCTCAAGTTTTAGTAAGACTAACAAAATTTAAAATTCATTTTATTTATATCAGGTGTGTACTATAATTTAAAATAATATTTAACACAAAACATCGCCACACAGACATATATTACCTATCTTGATCTATTTCTGTGCATCGCCATAAAGTATGTACTACTACATAATTATTGGTCAATTCGAGGCTTTCCCAGTAAATCCTTATAAGAACCAATATTGGTATTGGTTATTATTACATAGTTTTGTTTTAAGATTTTTTTGAATTATTGAATATGTTCGGGGTTTTACAATTTACGCCTACATTTTGTTTTATTAAGTATACCTAATAAGGGCGTCGCCAGCCGATGGCGCAGGGGGGGGGGGGGGGGGGGGCAAGTTGACTTTACCTACTACAATTCATACTTTTCTCATACTCTATGAATTAGAGTGGAATTAGTGAATTCATTCGAGTTTCGACGTACGGGAATGATTGTTCAAGGCTTGAACTTCAAGCAAATCAACTCAAAGACTTAGGACTTTGGTTGCATTATATTTGGCAACTTTTTTAGAATCTCTAGGGGGGGGGGGGGCAGCTGCCCCTCTCGCCCCCCCTTGGCGACGCCCTTGATACCTAATATCTTTACGGATTTTCCTCTATAGGTCTACCAGAATTTGATGGCAAAAAGTGAGAAAATAAATTGACTCTAGCAATGCCGGGGTAATAGGAATAAAACATTTTCATCCTTTTTTATTCCTTTAGCGGCTTATTTTGTGTGTGAAACATGCAAATATAAAAATTTATCCAATGATCAAGGATATTTTTTGAAAATCTGCTGTCGAAAATTGCCATCAGATTCTGGTAGACCTATAACTTCATTGATTTGGGGACAAAACTTTTAATGAATAATATTTCTCATAGTCATAACGCGAACGTTGGCAGTTGGCACGTCTAAGTTGCAGACTAGCCTTATCGATAAAAATATTTTAGAAAGCCCATCACTATAATAAAATAATGTAACTTGTGCAGATTGGTCAGTGGAGTAGTAAGTAAAGGTTTTTTTACTTTGTACTTTTGTGTAACGGTTTTACCTGGGGGGTTGTCATTACGATACCTTAATGTAATTTTTTTTACAATTTTATCTTCTTATCGTTTAAAATAAAATTGTAGGTACAAAAACTGTTTGTGTGTAAGTTGTAGACCGTAACTGTAATCAAACTACGAAGTTATACGACAATGACATGAAAGTAGAGTTAATCGGTCGATATAAAGTTCGTAATAGGCTTATAAAACTGAAATATGTATATAACAGGTAGTACAAGTCTACAAAGCATTAATTCCATAAATTGTCATAAATTTGACCCTTTATGGGCACATAATTTTATGTTATGTTATGATAGAAAAACCGATTAAAAGCTTTTGGTTTCATAACGGAACCATTTTTATCAAATAAAATTATTGATTTCTGGTTTATATTTATAAATGATGTAAGAGTTTGAATTAAGCATTATTGCAGCCATTTATAGGCTGCTCGTACCAGCCAGACTCGGGGCTGTATAAGGCAAAGCTACCAGCTTAAAGCGAAACCTTATGCTTTTCTAAGTTTAGAGACCGTTGGCTTGTTCGAAGAATGGCGGAATCCTTACAATGCAGGTTGTATACGAAACTTGTTTGACCAGAATTGAGAAAAAAAAAAGTGGCGGGCAAGTTCGCTGTTCGCCTACAATAGCATTCCGCGCGGCGGGCCCGCCTGCGCCCCGCCCCCACCGCGCCGCGCCCGCGCCCCCCGCGCCTCCCCGCTCCCGCGAGTAGCGCGCCGCAGTCCGCGTACGAGCGCAACCGCGTGAGTCGGTTCCCAATTGGGAACACCAAATACTAATGCGCTCAACAAAATATCCAAATTGCAAAAATACCAGTGCTAAGTTAACAACGACGCTATCATAATCAAAATGTAACTCAAATAATTAAACCCTCAAACAGTAGTAACAAAACAACAGTTTGAGAGTTATCCAAAAATGCATTCGATTGCAACGTAAAAAAATCGTGAATCGTCTGCAATCGTGTTTACGATTACGATTAAAGTTCAGTGGTTATCGATTTTTCGTCGTCACAACTCGGGAACAGCTGTTCGCAGGATGGGAAAGATGAGCCTACACCGTTAACTCGCTTCCCCTACATTTTGATCAATGTAAAAATTTAAAAACAGTGTAAAAAGATGCAAAGGATGTTTGTGCGCGTTTGAGCCGGACGACGGATATTCGTGTTTAATAATACCCAGTGTTTATCAATGAAAAGTGTTGTGGAAATATTCTAGTGTGAATACATTTGCCCCGAAAGTGCTTATTATTCGAAGCAAACCAGTGTTTCAGTGTAAACCAAGTGTCCGACTATACTCAGTGAAGTGTTTTCAAGATTGAGTGTTTTGTGTTCATAATTTCGGATTTTAATCGTGGACGTGGATTTATTACTGGAAATAAGGTGGGTTTCTACTAAAATTTATATCATATTTAAAATAGAAAATCTATTCCACAAGTTGTAATGGTTTAGGAAATTCAACTTGCGTTAGGCCTATACTGTCCGCCGAACAAAAGTTTACAAGTTTCTAGAAACGTACTAGTTTAGTGAAGCGGGGAATATGAGACAGTGTAGAGAAACTTTTTGGTTAAACTTGACTATTAGTCAAATGTAAACATATCTTGGCATAAAATTATTGTGTATAGTCAACCAAAACAAACAAAATACGCAAACAGTCAAGTACTTACTACAATAATTATTATTGATTCTGCAAGTGCCTGTGCGTGATTCTACCAAAGCTAAGATTTAAAAAAATAATTAGATCTAGACTGTTCTAGACTGATTGCTGAATTTAAGAATAGGTACTACAGAAGTTTATAAAATATCATTAGGCCAAGAGCAAGCCATGCCAAGATTGGTCAAGCATGGTGTCTTTGGAATAATTAACATACATTTAAATACTTGTACAGGTTGTAAATTACTGCACATGCTAAAATAGTAAAATAATACATATTAGTAACCCAACTAACTAAAGCCCAGGAAACTTAAGCGAACATCATCACCATTTTATTTACAGGAAACAGTTCTATGCTTTTAAACAGGGCCGGATCTACCATAATATGGCTATTTGGGCTTAAGCCCAGGGCCCCATGAGTTCAAGGGCCTCCGTCGCCCAGCTAAGTAAAGTCAAAAATAGACGATAATGCGAAAGAATTCATAATTTTATGTAATTTTTGTTGGTATCCCTGAGATTCCTACGATCAAGGTTTATTATGTAACAATTTAGGTGTTGATACTACGAACTGACAGTTAAAATGATGTAGCCCTAAGTAGTTTCAGCCCAGGGCCCCGTAAGCTCACGGTCCGGCCCTGCTTTTAAAAAGTTATTAACTTTTTTGTTCATTAAACCAACTTTTAAGGCAGAGTCTACACCAACACACTCTGACATTGGCGATTCACAAAGGAGCCATAAATAAGAAGAAGAAGAACTTGATGAAAATAATGTTATGTTACATAGAAAATCTATTTTGAATAGTAAAGAGGGTTAATTTGAAATATATTTAAATTGAACCCAAATAAGTGAATACTCAGAAGTGGTTGGAATTTAGTTTTACAAAGTTCAAAGACCGACTTGTGAGTTTGAGTTAGCGGGTGGATAGTTGGAAACTTAAACTAATTTGTTTCATGTTATTTCATAACTATTAAATAATTAAAAGTTAATTTAAATGTACTTTGTTCTAAACAGTATACTAATGAAATATAAATATTATCTTCCAATTTTAAATAGTAACTTAAGTAATTATAATAAATTACATTATTTAAATATTTTCTTTGAATCAATATAGTATTCAATACTCAATACTATTTTTAAATATTATTACTTACCTATAATTATTGTTTTCACTTTTCATGTATCTTAAACGTAGACTCTTCATACAATACTCTTAACCTAATAATAATAATGCAAAAGCTAAACTATTTGGGTGCGCTAAATGTCTTGTATTATAGTGTAACGGACTTCATAATAATTATTAATAAAGAAAGAAGCAAGAAATTTTGAGTGTATACAAAATGACCAGAGAAATGTTATCTTTCCTCCAAATTACTAACTTGGTGCTTTAACTTGACTCCCTTGATTTAACAATAATTTTAAAATTCTCTAGATTTATTTTTAGTGCAGTTTTAAAAATTAGCTGTAACGAAATATAATTAAATACTTTTAATACCTCAATTGTGTAGATCACAGACACAATAGATTTACAATTGTTATGCGACTGCGGGGTGCCTCTTGGGGATTGATGGGTTAAGAAAAATCGGCCAAGTGCGAGTCGCTGAAGGGTTCCGTACCGTTATAGAGTGAAAGTAAGAAAAAACGTGTTTTTTTGTATGGGATTCCCCCTCAAATATTTTTTTTATCTTAATGTTATTATTTATCATTTGAGTACAAATATAATTAAGGATGTTGTGAAAGTTTCAAGTGCCTAGCTTTTGCCACATTTAATTATTACGAGCTAAAAATGTATCTCTAAAGATACCTACCTGATAAAAATGTTATTCCTTACTTGGTGCAATTGCATATATACCAGCATAACAAGTATTGTATCATCTAGAACAAGGCTGCTCAACCTTTTTTACAGTGGGGCCAAACACTGGATTCTGACATTTATAACGGGCCAATAACTTAGGCTTAATTTAATGTAATACCAATCAAACTTCAATAGGTTATATTTAAGCATAAATTTATTTTTTGATAATTAATGAGATTTTTGCAGTTGTATGTATGTATTTATGTTGGGTGATAAATCTGATGTTGACAGTAGCAACAAGTTTACAAGTCAGTAATACTATGTTGCTCAGTTAATGATGTGCGGTATTTATTTTTAACATAATTAAGGTCTGAATACACTTTTTTACAGACATAAATGTTGATGGAAAACTACATAAAAACTGTAACGCTAGATCAGTTATTGCAGGTCTTCTTTTGGTACCAATTTCCAGAAATCTGCAAAATCTTCTGAAGAATTTTGAGGTTTCGACGACACTTTTTCGACAAAAAGGGTTTTCAACATTGATGATTTTGCAGTTCAACGATTTCTAACAGAATATTGGGAGGGTAACTATGTCAGTCAAACTGATTAAGAAAGGATTTATGAATATTTGTATATTATCCTTCGCGGCAGCCAATTAGGCGGGATTTCTCAGTTTGGCGGGATTAATATATTCAAAACTTCCTTGTGCGGGCCATTTAAAATTCTTTCGCGGGCCATAATGTGGCCCGCGGGCCTGGGGTTGAGCAGCCTTGATCTAGAATAAATATAATAGTACTAAATACTAACTAGCTTCCTCTAAGAAGTTGCGATCAGATGTTTTAAACAATAACAAAAATGTATGAGTACTATTATTTAAAAATTATATATTCTGTGATATTATGTCATATGAGGTTAAACACCATAACTTTTGAATGGGTTTAAATAGAAAGATATTATGAACTTAGACCTAACAGAAGTTCTACTGTTTACAATAATAACATATTATTGTACTACTAAATACTGTTTACAATATTGACCTCAAATACACTACAATCTACATGCTCTCTACCATCTATCACAAAAACTGTAAAGTGGAAGTGAAACAAATGATAAATAACAAAACTTGCTAAATATTGATAAAACTATTTGAAGCTTGGAACCCCTACGAAATGTGATATATATGATATATAATATTTTAGAAAACCAACTTAAATTGTGACTTTTTCGTCATGTCGTTATTTCACATGATTTGTGATTTTTTGGAAAAGTTTTGGTATATCATCTTAGCTGATATTCTATCAAAGTATCATAGCGTATTGGAGTCCGACCAAACTGAGTAGGATTGTGTGTCCCACAGAACACATTGTGTTCTGTGGGACACACAATCCTACTCAGTTGACCTTCAACCGGGTGTTTTGTGCAGTCCGGTCACTGGTCAGGTCGGCCTGCGATCAGTCTGAACGGATCGGCCTTCCTGTTTATGACTTTAAACCCTAATCTTCTTATATATAAAATTTTCGTGTCACAATGTTAGTCCACGAACTCCTCCGAAACGGCCTTACTGATTTTTACCAAATTTTATATGCATATTCAGTAGGTCTGAGAATCGGCTACTGGGTACGACGGGATAGCGATCGACGTTGCCATGGCGACATACTTATTTAGTCACTTCAATAAAGTAATATGGGTGAAATACTTTATATGGCAAAGCAACGTTTGCCGGGACAGCTAGTTTGCTATAATATTTAGCTGGTTCTCTTTTCGAAGTAAAGAAGAACTTCCTATGATCACTCATAGCCAACAAATACAATTATACACACACACACATATATATATATATATATATATATATATATATATATATATATATATATATATATATATATATATATATATATATATATATATATATATGTGTGTGTGTGTATAATTGTGTATATATATATATGGGCTTAGGTTAGTTCCCGAATTTAGAAACGTTTTATAGTCAAAATTCATAGGTTTAAAGGGGTATCACGGGCTACTTCGGGCTACTTTTGACGCCGCACGGGAAAATGAGCGGTCCCAGCGCCATTTTCTTTGCACGTACGCCGCTAAAATATCTAGTAAACTCTACATTCTACAAGTATACAAGGCTTTCAATGCTATCAAACATCCTGTTCTTATCACACTTGAATCATTAGGTGTGCGCAGTGCGTCAGGTATTATTCATTGCATTGCTCATACTTTTCTTAGGGCTTCTTGCCGGACGTCTGGGTTGCAATAATTGTTTTTCATGTTACTTACCTTATTCATCCACTCACGTCTTGAATTATCTTGTTACTCCTCTTATCAATTAATAAAAATAGATTGGAATTAAACCTCTGGTTTAACTTTAATTTGATCTCAGGGAGCCCGAGGGACCCAGTGCCCTGGCAGGCTGGCACAATGAGTTGGTAGGTCTACTTGAACATTTCGTGCTCTACACGCGGCTGGCTCAACGCCCCTGGCAGGCCGGCACAATGAGTTGGTAGGTCTACAATTTAACATTTCGTACTCTACACGCGGCTGGCTCAACGCCCTGTCAGGCTGGCACAATGAGTTGGTAGGTCTACAATTGAACATTTCGTACTCTACACGCGGTTGGCCCAACGCCCTGTCAGGCTGGCACAATGAGTTGGTAGGTCTACAATTGAACATTTCGTACTCTACACGCGGTTGGCCCAACGCCCTGTCAGGCTGGCACAATGATTTGGTACGGTCTACTTGAACATTTCGTACTCTACACGCGGTTGGCCCAACGCCCTGTCAGGCTGGCACAATGACTTGGTAGGTCTACAATTGAACATTTCGTACTCTACACGCGGTTGGCCGAACGCCCTGTCAGGCTGGCACAATGATTTGGTACGGTCTACTTGAACATTTCGTACTCTACACGCGGTTGGCCCAACGCCCTGTCAGGCTGGCACAATGAGTTGGTAGGTCTACAATTGAACATTTCGTACTCTACACGCGGTTGGCCCAACGCCCTGTCAGGCTGGCACAATGATTTGGTACGGTCTACTTGAACATTTCGTGCTCTACACAAGGTTGGCCCAACGCCCTGTCAGGCTGGCACAATGAGTTGGTAGGTCTACTTGAACATTTCGTACTCTACACGCGGTTGGCTCAATGCCCTGTCAGGCTGGCACAATGTGTTGGTAGGTCTACTTGTACATTTCGTACGCGGTTGGCCCAATGCCCCGGCACAGTGGGTTGACCCAATGTGTACGGCGGTGTTAACCGGTTTCTGAAGTTTTCGACCAGGAGTTTAAATCTAGATACACGAGCGCCTTAGTTAAGCTAACGTCACAAATTTCTATCAACAGAGTTATTAACAATATCTAAGACTCCTGCAGAAACTAGGCATCTAAAGTCGGAGGTTGCACGTTCAGTTTCTCATCAATCTGATCCATCAATCTGGTAAAGATTGACGCGAAACTTAACGTCTTAGCCCACGGAATTGATGTTCTGATAATTTATAGGGTTCCGTACCCAAAGGGTAAAAACTTCTTTAGGGTCCTATTACATCTTATATATTATATAATTCTCGTGTCACAACTCACAATGTTAGTTATCGTACTCCTCCGAAACGGCTATACCGATTTTTGGTAAATTTTATACGTATATTCAGTAGGTCTGAGAATCGGCTACTGGGTACTTTTTATTTTTAATTTTAAGTGCATTTGTTGAATAAATGATAATAAATTATTACAATTCGAGACTGACGGCGTCCATTATTGTTTGTGCGACGAGATAGCGATGGACGTTGCCATGGTGCCATACTTATTTAGTCACTTCATTAAGAGTCCGTATACGAAATTTTGCCGATTTTGCCGAAATTGCAAAGGTTCGCTACAGAAATATTATTAGGTTATTTCCCCTTATTAGACTTTAAAAAATATATATTAATTATTAGATTTAAAATATATTTAAGCGCGGAAAGCCGACTCGAACTTGCGGCGAGTAATATGTGAGATTTAGGTTGTTTTGAATCGTGTTTTTTTGGCACAATTTGTTTTTTTTTCTTTTTTCTCGAATTGGATAGAATTTTATCTATAGATTATTTCTGTCGTTTTCTTTTTATGAATTACAGCTCCAAGTTGCCGAAATTAACAGCAATTCTTTGCCCATTTTTTCTAAAATTTTGCCGAGTTACATATTTTTTTACTCAACTATTTCATATTAAAGTGGTAAAAAGTAATTCCAACATTTTATAGACGACTTTCTCAACAGTACATTGTATTTTTTTCATACCGTTAAGACGTCAATACAATCCATATAAACCTTTTACAGCAAAAATCACAAAACTGTCGCGGGTTTGAGTTAGATTATTTAAAAATACTTAAAAAAATAAAAAATCTAGCTCCAACATTAGATTATAATTGAAATGATCTTACATGTTGTGCATTAAAACTTATAGAAATACTGTATTTTAACTGTTAAATCACGTTTGTAAAATCAGCGAAATCGGAAAATTTCGTATACGGACTCTTAAAATAATATGGGCGAAATACTTTATATGGCAAAACAACGTTTGCCGGGACAGCTAGTATTATATACTTCTAATAGGGTCCTATTACTAAGACTTCGACGTCTGTCTGTCTCCAGGCTGTATCTCAAGAACGGTGATAGCTAGAGAGATGAAATTTTCACAGAAGTATTTCTGTTGCCGCTATTTAAACAACAAATACTAAAAACAAAATAAATCAAATGTTTAAGGTGGGCTCCCATACAACAAACTTGACTTTTTTGGCATTTTTGCTCTATATCAATAATAATGGAGCACTTGAAATATTCACAAAATATTTAATGGTAGGTATTAGTACTTTAATAATTGATATTAAAATTAAAAGAAAATAAATATTTAAGGGGGGCTCCCATACAAAAACACATTTTTTTGCCTATTTTTGCTCCTAAATGGTACGGAACCCTTCGTGCGCGAGTCCGACTCGAACTTGGCCAATTTTTTATTATGTACTTTTCAGCCATCAATCTGGCGTCAATCTCAGATTGATGGACTGAACTGATGCCAGATTGAGCGTGTAACCTACGAGTCCTACGAGTAATATTTAAAACTTTCGGCCCAAGGTTATGATCACTTACGACGATTACTGATAAATCGGCTTCGATATCGACCAGAAATCGATTTTCAGTCAAAAGATCGAATTGATTCGATTCTCAGTTGTATCGGGAGTCGGGAATGGCGACTCGGGAGAGGAATATTATTTGGCTGGCTTGGGACAGACGTAAAATATGACCGGACCCGCCTTTTGGCCGCGCTACAAATGCGATGATGTCCCGTTACTCACAATTAATTATAGACTCTTATTTATGGTGCCCTAGTAGTATGTGGGATTATCTTTTTATAGCTATGACATCCTGGTAATGGGGATCCGCCATTTTGGTTCTTCATATCTCCGCTAAAAGCAAGTTCAAGTATACTTCACATCAAAGAGGCATAGGAAGCAGGAACAAACAGTTACATTACAGACGAGTTACAGCGTCACACTGAGACCCCTCGCCACGTTAGGCCAAGATGGCCACCATGATTGCGAAGCGATAGCATTCATAATCAACGTCAATCATGAGCAATTATAAACGAATTTACCCCTCTACATGTATTTATTGTATTGGTCCAATTGGCCATCGTGAAGAAGCCGCAATGTCGGTTCTGAATTCTGACAGTATAACTTTTGATGATGAATATTTAATTTATTCTGATGATGGTATAACTGACGGTAGGATGGTTCTGATGCAGATGGTATAACGTTTGCGTAGGAATTCGTTTAACCTGAGGTAACCCTTTGCCATTGTAGCCATTTGCTACATTATAAATTATAATTAATAATTATTTTTGAAGTGAAAACTTCTTTAGCGGCGTTGAGCACTTGTGGGATGGGTAAAAACTGTGAAACTCGCGATAGATTTTCGTGTTGATCGAAAAACCATACAAAACGCGTAAGACGGTTGGAGAGTAGTGTTTTGTGTCGAACTCGAATTCGGACTCAATTTGAAACTTGATCGAAACTTGATCGAAACTTGATCGAAACTTGATCGAAACTTGATCGAAACTTTATCGAAACTTGATCGAAACTTGATCGAAACTTGATCGAAACTTGATCGAAACGTGATCGAAACCTTGATCGAAACTTGATCGAAACTTTATCGAAAATTGATCGAAACTTGATCGAAACTTGATCGAAACCTTGATCGAAACTTGATCGAAACTTGATCGAAACTTGATCGAAACTTGATCGAAACTTGATCGAAACTTGATCGAAACCTTGATCGAAACAACTTGATTGACGATTTTTTTAAAATCGATTTTCATAAAAAATGGGTTAAAAAAATGCACAACGTTAATAATCAAGTTTTCACTTCTGCCGGCACTCCCGGAGTGCAACCAGTTTTTTTTATAATTAAAAGCTATACGTGTGCTTTTCTGGGACTCAAAGTATATTCATGCCAAAATCTAGTAATGCCGTTTATATTGGTAAAAAGTAATGGACAGGCATATTTTAGCATTTACTATGGATGTGTAGTAGCAAAACTATGCAATGTGGAGGAAGACGTTAGCAAAAGATTGCAATTTAAATTAAAAGCAATAAATTATATTATTATTCTTCCATTCTTAGCAAATTCCTATTCTTCAACACCACATTTATAAAAATACCAAGAAGTTTTTAATATTTTGCCTTATTCATCCCCCGCGTCTATGAAGCGACTATTTTCAGATACTTTCTAAGAAACTCATTGAGTTTGAATTTCATACAAAAGGTAGCTTAGTAGCATAGCGTGGTTTTCATTGGCTCAATTAATAGGAAATTGGTTTTCTGACAGATTATATTGTCTCTTAAATTATTTGCTCTGCAAGAGCATTGCAGAGCAAATAATTACTCTACTATTAATAAGAGCAAAGAAACTACAATAATAATAATACATTTATGTTGCCTGTAACACTGTTTGGACGGAAAATTGTTGTTTGTGTAGGAACTCTACATATTTTTATCTCGATACCCAAAAGAAGCCAAAAGAATAGTAATTTATCTTTTTGTCCGCTTTTGGGGTTCAGTAATATACTAAGTTTGATCAAAACGGGAGTTTCCCTATTACTGAGACTTCGATGTCTGTCCGTCTGTCCGTCGGTCTGTCTCCAGGCTGTATCTCAAGAACCGCTACCTATATACTAGGGTTCTGAAATTTTCACAGATTATGTATTACTGTTGCCGCTATAACAACAAAATAAAATTAATATTTAAGGGGGGCTCCCATATAACAAACGTAATTTTTTCGGCCTTTTTTGCTCTATATTAATAATGGCAACAGGTAGGCACTTGAATTTTTCACAAAGACCTTTATTATATTATATGTGTACTTTAATATTTAATCGTAATAATAAAATAAAAATTTATGGGGGGCTCCCATACAAAAAAACCACAATTATGGCCTATTTTTGCTCTATAACGGTACGGAACCTTTGTGCACGAGTCCGACTCGCACTTGGGCGATTATTTTAAACACAGACTGCACCCTCTTTCATTTATTATAAAAGAAGCATGGGCGATAAAACAAAATATATATTTTTGTCTGTCCTAACTCCTACACACGAAGCTCTAGGATTTTCTCTAAATTTTTATGCTCTAACTTAGCAAAACTTTAAACCTATATAACAGCTATGTCTAAGAACTTTATATTTTTTAATTCTTTACTATGGTGTGATGAGGTTTGTAACTTGTAAGTATGTACTAGATTACCTTCCACAAAATGTTAAGTTCAGTATCAATAATGCAGCTATCGTTGAAACTTGAAAGCATCGTCCAAGTGAAATTAGGATTTTTTTTACTATACTATACTCGGCGAAACATGGCGGTAGCGGTCATTGACTCCCTGTCAAAAACTTGTCATTTTCTATATAAACCGCGATTGACAGTGAAGTGTCAGATGTTGTCAATCGCGGCTTTGTATAGAAAATGACAAGTTTTTGACAGGAAGTCAATGACCGCTACCGCCATGTTTTGCCGAGTACAGTATAGAAGACTTTGAAATGTTTCAGAAATCGCCCAAATGCCCTAGGTATTACTAGGTATCAATATCAAATTCCAAAAGTGCAAAGATACTGCGATCCGTCTCTGGCGTTGAAATATTTTCATTTATTACCTGAACGGCTGCAGCCAGACCTAGCGGCCTCCACCCGAGTGAAATGCACAAAATCCATTCGGTTTTATCTCGTTAACTCGACCCCGCATTCCAAAAACCACCCTAACTCCTGCACCTAGAGCTGAAAATCGTTTGCACCCATAATTTTATTTCGTAGATGACTTGTTTGATGACGATCTCGAGTGATGGAAAATGAGACTTGAGCGTAAGTGTTAGGGTCGAAATTGACGTGACGCTCTTGAAATAAGGGTCGGGGTGGCGCATGCGGGGGATTTTTGACCGTGCGTCATTGGCTATAGGGTTGATTATTGCTTGTATGGTGTTGTATGAGGTTTTTTATGGTGTTCGGCTCGCAATCAGCTGTTCGGGCACGCGTGCCCCTCGGGAGCACGATGTCAGCTCCCTACTAACGTGGAGTATTAAATTCTCTAAAATTCTCTCTCCCCCGCGGTTTCGCCATACGAATATCTCCATACAAATATTATCTGTATGTTGGTATTAGGATGTCCGATGTTTATCTTTAAATTGGATTTATAAAATATTTTTTGGAGAAACATTTTGTGTTATATAAACACTTGTTAAAATTAAACGTAACATAACATAACAATAATAAACGTAGTCAAATCAATGTATCTAGTTAAAAGTTACTAGTATTTAGTGCTATTCATAATTCAGCTAACTATATAATATGTATTACTATTATCAACTACAATAGTCGTTGCGATTTACATTCTACAAACTATGAAAATATTGTGTACAAATTACAATAGTCAGTAGTCGGTATCAACTATCAGTATAGTATATCTACATACGATAATTAATACAAGGCGTCAGAGTCGAAATTAATAAGAAATGAGTAAAAGCGACGCCTTCGTATTTCGTACAGAATACAGGTTGAACATCACTTCTTCGGCAGTCAATATTATATTGATGGCTTACAACTCACAAGTCACAAACTCACAACAAACTTAAGACAGACTATACATATTATATTATGTACTCTTTACCATGATGATCATTATTCTCAAATCGCAGAATTCTGTCTGTAACAAAATACAAAATATAAATTCAATTTTTGTATTTTGTATTATACGAAGAGGTACCTGGACGTTTTCCGATGAAAGTGATGAAACTATAATAGTCGTTCTCTTTACAAGAATGTTAACAGAATGCAGTGCGAGTATTTTTCAGCTCCTAGACTAAAAAGGTCAATGACCGCTGGTGCCACCTTAAATTGCCCTGACTATAGAATCATTAATTAGATACGGGAATTAGAAGGCCGCGAATGTATAATTCATAGGCCCTATCTACCATCTGCGAACCAGTTCGACGTGTTGTGTGCTTATGCTGCCCTGGTATTTTGGTAGACTCTTGTGACAATATTTTGTTTTTTATAAAGTCTCGTGAAGGAAAAAAAATTTGGTTGCTCGCATGTCCCAACTTTGTAGTAATTATGGCGTGAGAACTGGGGGGCTAAAATTGTCGCATTTTGCAATTCCTCTAAAATCAATTCAGAAACTGAATCGTCAAAACAGTCAAACTGACGTGGGAATAGCAGAGTGACCATTATTTTGTGATTTTTAAAAAATAATCATGATGAACCTAATATGCTCTCTAAAGCGGCCATTTTACCTGGATGTTTTGCAGCGAAAAAACTAGCGTCCTTTCCTGGAACCCGAAGTACATAATAAAGCTAGTAGCTACTAGCTACATACTATAATAGTAATAATAATAATCCGTTCAGCGATTTTAGCGTAGAGAAGTTACATATTATTATACACTCTACAGAGTACAGACTAGGGAATGCAATCCCGCAAGAGAATTTCAATCCCGGTATTTGCGGGATTAAACCATCACAATCCCGCTGGATTCCGGTATTTGCGGGATCCCGCTGGGTGGATTTAAACTTTTAAAATAAATCGTTATAATGACTTTACTTGATAGACCCCGTTTTATTCTTAGAATCTCAAATAAAACAAACTTTGTCGGACACTTTTTTCAAGGGTTTAATTATTAACACCTCCATACTTCAGACTTTATAAAAAAAATGAAAGAAAAACCTTACCATTTTTTTGGAAATGGCTTCGTAATAATAATAGTTAAAAAAAACTAAAAAAAAAATAAGCGCTTATTTATGTCCATCTTTTATCGATTTTTTTTTCAAAATATAGGTAAAAATTGTGCCCAAAGATTCCGAAACGGTTCCTGATATTCGACACAAGGTAGCTAGCAGCTGGAAATGCTCGCTCAGTTAGTTAGTAAGTTAGTTCAATTATTGTCATTTAAAGTGAATTATAGGTGAATTGAAGCTAAATTGCTAGTTCACGCACCCCCGCGCGCAAAGTTACGCATATGAATCACATTTCTTTGTAATCCCGCCAGTCCCGCGGGATCCCGCAAAATTTTCGACCGGGATTAGTCCCGCATAATGCATGCGGGATCCCAGTATTTCGGGATCCCGGTATCCCGGTATTGCATTCCCTAGTACAGACATAATATAGACTATCACTTTGTCTAATCGATCACCTTTTTGTAAAGCGGAACAGATAATTTCTTAATTTAAATAGTACATGACTTGCTACTCTTTTTTTAACTAATAAAAGAAAAATAATAATAATAATATGTATAATATAATTATAATATGACGGTGGTGGTAATATCTATGGACGCTTCAAACCACGTCAGTCTGGCCCCGTGGTAAGTACCTGAAGGTCTTGTGTTACGGGTACCAGACAACGGAAATATATTTAATACTTTTATACTATATATACGTACATATATTTAAGATTTTTATTATATGATACACTGTATATTTAATACACACCCATGAGTCATGAGTCATGACTCATGACCCAGGAACTTTGAAAACTTTTTGTTCCGTCGGCGGGATTCGAACCCGCGATCCCCGGCTTGAGCTACCGACAGCCCACCCACTGAGCCATAGAAGTCGTCAAATCATCAATAACTCTTTATAAATAGTGTCAAATAGTCTTTAAATATTTCCTTGCATCTAGCATTCAAAAGTGTGGACTCTAGTGCTATCTACTTGTACCGTATAACCCCAAAATACTATTACCCTGAACCAAGCTGGTGACATCATCTCCCCCGGGACCACATGTGGCTAACTGGGCCACTAAACACATAATGGTAATGCTTCGTTACGTGTAAGTAGGACGCCAGACTTTTAATTTTCAAGTCTCAAGGCCTCATGTTGGCCTATGATGGATGTTTGTCACCATGATTGCGCAGAATTCTATACTCTACAGTCTACAGTCTACACTGTAGAGAAGTCTGTCATAGTCACTTGTCTATATACAGCCAAACCTGGATAAGCTAGAGTTCAAGGGAACACGATTTCATTCTCGCTCATAGAGGTTTCTCACTAACCCGAGTTTCTCGCTTATTCAGGTACAAGGTTAGCGTTTCTCTCTTATATAGGTACGCAGAAATGACAAGTCAAAAATTCATGCACTATGTAATTTTATTTTATGTAAAACCTATTTACATTTTTAAAAACCCGTCAATTTCTTTTGATTTTACAATTTTATAATAGGTGGATTCTGGTAAATTAAACTCCCTCTGAATTTCATTTCGCGATTTTCCGGATTCAAACGCATTCACTATTTTAAGTTTATCACTCAATGACAGTACTTTAATTTTCCGTTTTGACATGATACAGAACAGAACTTTCCTTCGCAATTGGTTAACTATAAACTGAGTAAGTCCGTTCGAAAAGAATGCGATAAAAAAACAACGTTTTTTTAGCTCAACGAAATAGAATGTGTACAACATTGACAAGAAAACAATACAAAAACAATGGTAGGAAGTCTAACGAAAGTTAAGAATGAGTCATAAAATAGCAGATGTTAAATTGTAACAGATGTTCAATTTGTAATTATTATTTTCTCATTTGTTACTGTGTATGTAAATAAAAAAATAAACCTCGACTGTCGCTTACAGAGGTATAGAAAAGAAGCAGTCTCGCTCACAGAGGTCCATGAGAGAAAAACGACTCTCTCTAACAGAGGTTTCTGTTTCTCGCTAATAGAGGTTTAGGGAGCTAAAAATGGCGGATCCTAGCTATTACTTTCACTTATACAGTTTTCTCACTTATCCAGTTGTCACTTACCCAGGTTTAGCTGTAGTTCTGTAGACTCTACAGAATAAACAATCGACGTCGAGGTCGCGTCGAAAGAATATCTTAAGGGGCCGGGTACCCTCGAAATTCTCATACATACGTAATTCCAAAATCATTTTCTCATACGAAAATATTTAACATGTTTGAGTTGTTTTTCAGGTTTTTTTTTTTATTTTTTTATTTATAAAATTAGAGCCGTCTATGGGCTGTTCGCCCATATCCTTTTATTGTTATTTTATTATTTATATTTTTCGCACCAAGGATATTTGATATAATATAATAATAATAATAATATAATAATAGTGGTTTTTCAGTTTAAAATAGTAATTATCTAGGTTCCTGCACAAAAATTTACTTCAAAATATTTAAACATTAAAAAAAAAATTTGTTTTTAATTTTTTTTTTAGTAAATTTAGTACTTAATATTTAAACACTAAAAAATAGAGTAAAACACTAAAAAATATATAAATAAATAGTAAATTTACTACAAAATACTTAAATACTAAAAAATATTTTTTAGAGTTTAAATATTTTGTAGTAAATTAACTATTTATTTATATATTTTTTAGTGTTTTACTCTATTTTTTAGTGTATAAATATTTAGTAGTAAATTTACTAAAAAAATTTTTAAAGCAAAAAAAAAAAAAATTGTGTTTAAATATTTTGAAGTAAATTTTTGTGCAGGAACCTAGGTAATTACTATTTTAAACTGAAAAACAACTCAAACATGTTAAATATTTTCGTATGAGAAAATGATTTTGGAATTACGTATGTATGAGAAATTCCAAGTGTACCCGGCCTCTTAAGGTTCGTGTTGTCTATAATGCCCAATATGTTTGCCATTCGTAGAGTACGAATGGCACCTTATATTATATTGTAATCACGAGGTTGTAATAAAGATACCTCAAGCGGCAAGCCACACGACGAGGCACAACATTTCATTATTAAAAGATGCGATGTCAACAATAATTGTAATAATAATCTCTTGTGACTTGCCTTGTCGTTTGGACCATAGTTCCTTGAATTTGCAGTATAGCGTCGCACTTTTCTTCTACATAATTCGTAATTCTTATTTCATTCATTTCATTCATAGTTTCAAGCAACGTACAGTCAAGCTTCATTCAAAATGTTTATTTCATTTACTGTTCCAAGTAACTCTGAAGTCAACCTAATGCAGGGTGCACACTATCGAATAATTTCGTTAAGTATAGATTACATCGAAGTCAGCGTTTTAATCGTCGAAGCCGTATATTAGTTTTAGCTTAGCGGATTACAGATAATTGTTAATTAGCTATTAAGGGGCCGGGTACCCTCGAAATTCTCATACATACGTAATTCCAAAATCATTTTCTCATACGAAAATATTTAACATGTTTGAGTTGTTTTTCAGTTTAAAATAGTAATTATAGGTTCCTGCACAAAAATTTACTTCAAAATATTTAAACATTATTTTTTTTTTTTGTTTTTAATTTTTTTTTAGTAAATTTAGTACTTAATATTTAAACACTAAAAAATAGAGTAAAACACTAAAAAATATATAAATAAATAGTAAATTTACTACAAAATATTTAAATAATAAAAAATATTTTTTAGAGTTTAAATATTTTGTAGTAAATTAACTATTTATTTGTATATTTTTTAGTGTTTTACTCTATTTTTTAGTGTTTAAATATTTTGTAGTAAATTTACTAAAAAAAAATTTTAAGCAAAAAAAAAATTTGTGTTTAAATATTTTGAAGTAAATTTTTGTGCAGGAACCTAGGTAATTACTATTATAAACTGAAAAATAACTCAAACATGTTAAATACTTTCGTATGAGAAAATGATTTTGGAATTACGTATGTATGAGAAATTCCAAGTGTACCCGGCCTCTTAAGCTGCAGGGACTTTCCCCTTGCTTCGTGGAAGGACTTACGGATTACGGACAGTTTTCCGGATATTTCGGGATAACAACTAAGTATTTCTAAGAAGACGTGGTCACATCAATGATATTCTATGTTACTAACGTAACTAGATTGGCAGTTTACGGCAGCAATGCGTTGCCACTTCGAAGATGCCTGCAGGCATATCTGACTTACATAATGACACGATGACTTGACATCGTCTTTTGAACTATCAAGTGGTTACGCATTTTTGAGAATCGTTTGTAAGACGTTGCTAGTATTTTAGAAACTCATTGGGTCACATAGTTAAAGTCTGCTAGTTGTGCTCTTTTCAATAAAATAAAATTGTTTTATTGTCGAATAAAGAAACAAAATTATATGTTATCAGAACGTCCTACGCGTTGCGTACTATCGGTTCGAAGGGTGACTTAAACTTTAAAGGATCGACTAATTCCATCTCTACAAGACAATAATCTGAACTTCAGAATAGATAGTCTTACAAACAATAAGTCTGTCTGTCTGTCTGCTGTCGCTCTTCGCTCAGTTACATTGAAACGTCAGTCTGAGGGCCGATGAAAGACCTTAGGATCGACAGTCCATTAGGTTCGATTACTGTCTCTTGTACCCAAATGACGAGGCAAGATCGGAGAATAGAACATGATATTGAACTGATATATCTATCGGGTGTAACATCTTAATGATATTGAAGTAATTTTGATAGGAAACCAATGACTGACTCGATTTTAGATGATTGTCAGAATATAGGATAGACTCTCATGGTTGCACTCAATGGGTTAAGGGTGGGTTGCACCAGAGGCGTGGTTAAAGTTAAAGTTATGGTTAAAGTTAAGGCTAACTTAGCTTTAACCTTAACTTTAACCTTAACTTTGACCACAGAAATTGACAGATGTCTGTTGCGTTTATTTTTTTATTAAAGCTACAGATAATGGGATTGAAAGTATAAAAAATTGAATTATCCGTAAAAATCGACAGGAAAAATATAAACAATGTGAAACATAGTATATTTTCACGAAAAAAAGATATTTAAAATATGAGCGGTTTAATATGGTTAAATATGGCGTCGGACGCCATATTTAACGGTAACCAAAGATTTGACATTTTGCACTGCAGTACCTAGTTATAGTTAAAGTTAAAGTTACAATTATTATAGTTAAAATAAGTTGGTGCAACCCACCCTAAGAAATCAATAAACGCCTCTGAGTGTGGCTGTAAGACAGTTTCTTTCTTTTCTTTCTACGTATTCTTTCTTTTCCATGGGATTTTCAGGGCTTAAGATTGCTCTAATATTATAATGTCCTAATATTTGTCTAGATGTTGTTGTTTTTCAACATGTTTCCTGGATCGAACAAGGAACGAAACGCAATAAGTATTGCCTTAATATAGTATAATCAGGATACTGTAGCTGTAAGGATATTATGTAACTTTTGAACATAACATTATAATGCGTCCAAATAACGCAGCTGCCCATCAATATGCTGCGTAGAGTCGTGGCGCGGTTTACAACTCGTCGTGTTCCCTGTACCCTCCCCGGCCCGCGCCGCGCCGAGCCGGCTAAACTTATTTACTACGAGTTTGCCGTGAGTAATGAGAGGTAGCGGGTAGAATAATATTGTAAATCTTTTATGAGAACTGTACAATAGATAATCCAAATCTTTCATGGGGACATGCCAAGAAATGTATCCACTATGCACTTTGCATGTTAAACAATTACCAATGTAGAGCACATTGACGTCCTAAATGCTGTGATACGAATTAAGCGATGTAGCATTGTTACTATGTTTGCTTATCGCACTTGAATTAAGTTGCTGAATACTTTAATTTTTATTAGCAGACGAGTATTAAGTATCTGGGTGCACGGTAGTGCACCCGCCGAGGCGAGCCAAGCGAAGCGCAAGGGCACTGCCTACCTTTTCTCGAAGTGTTTCACCGTTTTTTTTAACCTTCATAGAATTGGTTTCCGGTAAAGCAGATAGTTCATATTTTCAGGACTCACTGATGATCATCAAAATGTTTGGCTACTTCCTGAAGTGCTCTGTGCTAGAAAGCTGAAATTTGGTATGCAATCTAAGTTTAGTATGCAACCAACAAAAAAATTCATAAACTTGTAATTTTCGTCCCCCATCCCCTAAAATGGGTTACTTACTTCAGATCGGAAACTAAATATTCGCCTCATCTCCACGACGACGGTAGCGAAATAGCGAAGCCATACATACTACTGATATGTAGAATTTGTTGGAGTGAGGATCGATAGAGTTAGGCCGCGTCAATTCAGAAGCTTGGCTCTACATTTTAAATAGATCTGATGTCTTTTTCACAGGGCAAACCTTTTGTGGTTGTGGAAGTAACTTTTACATGAAATGTTTTTGGTGGGATACATAATATTATATATACTTACTATAATATAGTATTATATATAATATGTATATCTTATGACATTTTTTGTGTTTAGAAACTTATGTTCTAACTAACTTCGCGTCGTCTAAATATTTAAATAACGAAATTTAAATATTTAGATGACGCGAAGTTTTATCATATAGATAAACATATTCTGAAACAAACCATTCCTCTTTATTAAAGTTACAGTATGATGATTCCCACAGGCCACAACCTTCACGCTAAAATTAGTATATCGCGCGGGAGCTGTGCATTTTTGCGGGAAAAACTCAGTATCTCCATACCAAACAGGAAAATCCTTTCAGCGGTTTGGGAATTGGGCGTGTAAAGGTGACAGGCAGACAGACACACTTTCGCATAAGTAAGCGATAGTTTTCACAACTTAACAGTAGAACGCCAAATCCTATCGCTTGCGGCACAGCCAACTGCGTCCCGTCGTAATGACCCGCATGGCGAGTCAAGTTCGGCATTCAACAGCATTAACTATTAATATTGCATTGTAATATGTACCAATAGGTTATAGGGCCCTGTAATAGGTACTTGAAAAGTCATATTCAAAATCATTTCTATCGCCTATTGCATGACAATAGTGCAATCGAAATAGGTATAGCCCTCATACGTAGAATACATAGAAAATAAATTGTTAAAGCTCCTAGTAAATAGGCGGGTCCACATCAAGCGAGCCGCCTCGGCCGCGCCGAGCTGAGCGCCGAGCGGGCAGCGGCTCGGGCTGTTCGAGCGAGGCGGCTTCGCTGTGCACCCGTCCGCCTTACCCTCGGCGAGCATGCCTCGCCCGCGGCGGCTCGCTTGCCGCGCGAGGCGGGCCTCGCCCGAGGCGGCTCGCTTGATGTGGACCCGCCTAATAGCGCAAAGTTAACATCTATAAAGACTTAAAACTTAAAAGCATTCACATGGACGTTTTAAAGTCAAGATGCAGTCGACTCAACCGCGACCGCAAAGTCGAAAAAATAATCATGGCATTTGACCCCTTACTGGCCCTTACTTACATTTTTATCGCTAACTTGGATGTCAAAACTATCAAATGTAATTTTCTAAGTAATTAGGAGCTGCACTAGTTAATGTCTAGTTTTATGATACAAACAAGGAAATATGTAATTAGAAAACAACAAAACTCCTGTGAGTGCAGAGAGCATTCCTTAGTCTTCCCACATTTCTCAGTATAAGAGAATCGGGTTAAATTTAGGAATCAGTTTTAAAAATATATAAATCAAGCCATTCTTGTTTTTAGCTCTCAATAATTCTACAATCCTGATATATTGGTCAATGGTGACAATAACATATCCACGTTTTGAATCTTAAGCCGTGGAGTTACGGGTGATAATTGCGGCGACGTGATAATTATCCGTTCGAGGTTAATTTACCTCTAAAATTCTTGAAAGTGAACCTTATGTGGTGGTCATAACGGCTATAATGTAGGTCTGGAGTGGTGGAAACACTAGTAAACCCTGTTTCCGTCGAGATAACACCCTGATGGATAACTTCCGACGGATAAGGGATACGTTTCCATATAATGGCTAGCCAGATTGCAAGACCCGCGGTTCTTAACAGTCACACCGATAGCGCGGATCTCGTTAAGATGGCCGAGTAAATTATTGTTTAATTTTAGGTGTTTGTCGAATTATACACAACATTAAAACTTAAAAGTGTTTTTTTCATTTTTGTTTGTTCTGGTTTTCACAATTACCATGAGAAAGGTCAGTGCTGACTCAGCACTGCTGAGTGCGACTTTTGAATACTGTTTACTACGTAGTACAGTAACAGTTTAATTAGTATTAGTAATTCCTTACTGTGAAGAAATTGACTGTATTTTGTTTGAAAATTGAAATCCAATACGTATTGTTAGCGACTATGAATTCTGTTTTTATACGTCCTGCTGCCACATAAAATATAAGAGTTTACTTCGTAACGGCAAGTGGGGAAAAAATTTATACAGCTATGCCCAGTGTCCACATTATGCGCTTTCGTCTTCAACTATCGTCATCTTCTTTCATTCAACTTTCGTTTTGGCGCATTCAATAATTGAATGCGTCAAAGAACGCAACGCCAACTGTAATTTTTAATAAGTAATAACACAGCGAAAGTTTTGGACGGTCAGAGGGCATGCGTCACGGGTATGCCTCACGTTCGCTGTTGACTGCGCTATAACGCATGCACTTGACGAACAGAAAAAGGCACAGTGTGGACAAAGCTATACACGATCCAAGAACAGAGCATATTCCACGCTAAATGAAAGAGCAAGGTCTCGAAGAATCGAGATACCATAACATTTCATGGCAATGGACTCCCATCATACATATTACTATCCGTGGGCTGTTTTCTAAAGAACCAAGACATAAACGCCAGATTTTGCTGACCGGACCCCCCCACGTACAACCTATTACGACCTTCTGCACCCCGGGTGTAACTTGCTAGGAGCCTTTAGAAAAGAGCGCACGGATCAATAACGGAGTGCTCGGTCGAAAATCGAAATGCCAGTTTAGTTGATTTTAGAAATGTATGGGATTTAACATAAGCATTGCGAATGTCATGGCGCTTTCTGTGCGTTTAAAAATGTCAAATCACATACATTTTTGACATCTTACTTCGCTATCGAAACTAATGCATTTTGCCTAAGCACTCAGTTGACTTCCATCAGGTGATACATGTGGTCTTTTCATCTGCCCCATAAGCAAAGCTTCCACCAGGGATACAGAAGTCAGTAAGAGTTGCACGTGGGGGGTCCGGTTACGACGCAACAGTATCGGGTGCATGACCCAGGTCTGTAAGCCGACACCGCTGAATGCGACTGTTTACAGAAATTATACACGCCAGAACCCGAGCTATGTGTTTACAAACTAGCTTTTGCAGTACGAAATATTGGGTCTGTAAGTTGTAAGTTCTTGTAACCTGATTTTTACTTTGAAAGAAAGAAAGAAATTCAGACATTGACCTGCTGTTTGTCTCTTCCATTCGCGTACCAAAATATTATAGATGTCTACAGTCTACACTCTACATAATTACCGTGTGTCCATTTCTCAGTAAATTGTTATGTGAGCCGGATCCTTATAAGTTGAATTATATCATTCTATCTGACGACTAGATTCTACATTTAAACTAGATTCTACATAAAAATAATTTATTTTTAACATTATTTTCAATTTTATAAATATTCCTAACCAAATCAAAGCAGCAATCGATAATCTTAATTTTCTTGTTCGTTTGTTAATTTTAAATAGTTTTCATTTAATTCACTGTTTCATTCAAAACTTTAAGATTTAAGAATATGCAACCAATTTCACAGAACGTATTCGCTAAGGAAAACGGCAGTCTTTGTGTACGATTTCGTAATTTATGAGAGATGATGTCATAAACTCCGTATTCGGATGATGTGGCTGCAGTCGATTCAGAGCTGTTCTACCAATCACCTTTATTACAACGAGATAAAGGTGAAATTCTAATTAACGAGGAGTCTGAACATCGTAGTATTGATGTGTTAACGGAACTCCCTCATATGCTCCGTTTAAAGTTTTGATATATAAATGTAAACAAGTCGAAACTCCAGTAAGGGTGAAGCCGTTGAGCGTAATTTGTGAGTTGTGACTTGTGAGTCGCAGAATTTCGGTCGCGTAAATATCTTTTCATACAAATCAAAAATTACGCTCGTGTGAATCAAACAGGACTTTTGTATAAAACTGAATGCAGCAGAATTTCTGCCAGCCGAAATTCAGCGACTCACAAGTCATAACTCACAAATTACGCTCGTTTGGCTTCACCCTAAATGTCCCTTGTAAATTCCTGTATCGCAATGTTAACACTGCCTTCAAAATATGTTTAATTCATCCCCGTTAGTGCTAGAGAAGGGTCATCGAGATATGTGGGACACTTCTGACGATGTAAACGCCCGGGGTTACCTCACCAAGGCCCGTATAAATAGTCAGTACTCAAAATGCATCTCGGTCTCAAGACACGGTTCAGGCTCTGTGATTGGTTGGCTGTCAAAATTTGGACCAATCACAGAGCCGAACCGCGTCTTGAGACCGGGTCGCATCTTAAGTAGGTACTGACTATTTATACAGGCCTAAAACCCGACGGTTCTGCTGCGCTGACTTCCGTTACTCCGCCGGCTAACTACGTACTAACGTAGGTAGTTCTGGTAATACCTAGGGGTAGGTAGCCGTAGATACCTAGAGCCATTTAAATAAAGATTCAATCTATGCCACAGCTAGGTGGCTATTACCCTAGCCCAGGGTTTCTCAAAGTGGGGTACGGCAGCGTACCGTACCATTCGACGGCAGGGGGTTCGCTAAAGATTTAAACGTAATATGGCTTGATAACTTGCAGGCACCCGCGGCACTCTTTTGGCACTTTACGTGTTACCTTATTTTACCTTATTATTTTTAATATTATTATAAAACCTTATTTTCTCAACAGTCAATTTTATTGTTTTCTTGGGGGGGGGGGGGGGGGGGGGGATTTAATTAGTTAGTAAGGGGTTCGCTGCCACCTGGAAATTTTACAGGAGTTCGTGGAGCCGAAAGTTTGAGAAACCCTGCCCTAGCCAATACAATATTTACTTACAAGTACAGTTTAACAACTAGATTGCATGAAAGTCCTGTGAAGCCCGATTCTCAAATCCGCGTTAGACAGACTGCGGGTACGAGAAACGAGATTCGAGGTTTGAAAATCGGCCATCCGGGAACTAGGTCTACTGGGTTTATCGGGATTGCGGGGAGAAGGGGAAGGGGGGTATATTGCGTGTGACGTAACCCGGGATCAATTATGTGCGATCGGCTTGACGCGCACGGGCTTACAGACGGGTTAGGTTACGTATATTGGCTGTGGGACTTTTATGCCTATGGCGTTTTAGGGTTTACTGATACTACTATAGTCCGCGCGGAACTAGTTGGCCGCGCCTTAGGTATGTGAGCGGTGGGACGGAGAGGCGGGGGCGCTTGATTTTGACAGTTCTGGCTAGTTAAGACAAAAAGCACACGAGATTGCAATAGCAAGATGAGTCCGCCGATAAAAAGATAATCTAAGGAAATAATATTTAAAGTGCATACGTTTTTAAATAATCGGCCAAGTACGAGTCGAACTCGCGCACTAAGGGTTCCGTACCATTATAGAGCAAAATTAGGCCGAAAATTGTGCTTTTTGTATGGGAGCCCCCCTTAATTTTCTATGTTATTTTAATATTATTATTAAGTATTTAATTACACATAAAACTAAGGACCTTGAGAAAAATTCAAGTACCTATCGGTTGCCATTATTGATATAGATTATAGAGCCAAAAAAGCCAAAAAAAAATCACGTTTGTTGTATGGGAGCCCCCTGTAAATATTAATTTTATTTTGTTTTTAGTATTTGTTGTCATAGCGGCAACAGATATACACAATCTGTGAAAATTTCAACTCTAGCTATTACCGTTCTTGAGTTACAGCCTGGAGACAGACAGACAGACGGACAGACAGACGGACAGACAGACGGACAGACAGCCGGACAGACAGACGGACAGTCAGACGGACAGACATCGAAGTCTCAGTAATAGGGTCCCGTTTTTACCCTTTGGGTACGGAACCCTAAAAACGGAAAGCCAATGTCAACAGTTTAGAATATAAAACTGATCAATTGTCTTTTATTTATTCTTTTCAATATTTAAATAATATTATTGTTCACGATATCTTGAGATTGGTCGTCACTGTTTAATCTTATGTGCGTTGCGAGCAGCAAGCAACCCGCCCCCTCACCCCCGTCCCTACCTAAGGCGCGGCCAACTAGTTCCGCGCGGACTATAGAGAGGAAATTGTATGAAAAAACTATATTCATTGTTAGGGCTCCCACACAAAGCTGCGAATTCGCATCGCATCGTCGCATCGAAATGCCATTTTGTATATGAGTTTTGTCGCAGATTTTTGCGATGCGATGCGAATTCGCAGTTTTGTGTGGGAGCCCATCGTTATTCGTACTTGCTACGCAGACAACGCGCGGTGTGAAGAAAATATACGCTCTAGTTCGCACACCTCGCGTTTTTTGTGAGATGATATTTTGTGAACTTTACATTATGCCCTTTAGACGTAATCGAAATGAAACCTAATAGTACTCGGTTCTGCGTTATTGTGAAATGAGCATAAGGGTCATGTTTATTTATCCAATAACTTCCCAGAAAGTTGATAAATATATTGGTGAATATTTCGTAAGAACTAAGCAATTCTTTAAAAGTCGTTAAATCCTGTCAAGAAAACAAAAGGTAGTAAAGTAGTACCTTTAAAAGTTCTTTTCTACTGATGACTTACAAGTTACGACTACGTAAAGTACGCAAAACACAAAAATTACTGATTGCGTTTCCAGTTCGGAAGACCACTTCAAAGGAATTCTGTAATTTCCTCATCAAGCCGGTGTCAAAATCAAACTTGATTTATTTTGAAGGTTGTTTGTTCTAGGAACTTGGAAACTGGTTTCTTGGCGTGGGTAACGGTCGCTCTCTGATACGATTACTAGGAGTACATGAGTTGCTAGTTCTCCGTTCTATGAACCTAGGATTAGGCTCTAATTTTTCTTGCTTAGTTTAATTATTAAATTCGTAAAATAAATTCGTAATTAATTAAAAATTAAATAGTTACATGTAAAATCAATGATTTAGCATATTTAAAGAGATAATAATATTATCCATTATCCATAATTATTGATAGTCCATATTAATTTTTAAAATGAAAATGTTGTCGCTATTCACTGACGCGTAGTTTTTGTTGGGGCAAAATCTTCGATCAGTGATGATATGTGATCGAAGGGTAAAATGGAAACTTATACCAGCGCGAGAAACTCTGAAAAAGAAGAATTTCTGCACGAGTGAATATAGCTCTAATTCTGAAACCTCGAATGTCGCTTCGCGGATATCTGACTCTCTCACACACAATAAGCTCACTTACGAATGACGATTAAGACAGCTTGAAGAGTGAGAATTGGGATCCTGTTTACAGTATAAATTATAATAGATGGATAGTGAAACTCTACCTCAAATTAATATTTTATCGTTTATATTTCACCGTTTTTAAATTGGCTATAAAAGTGTACGTAAATTACATAGCGACGTGCGTGCGACTTAAACGACTCCTATATCAATATTATTGAACAGGCCGCTTGGATATGAATAAGTATATGGATGTTTTTACATTTCGTTAAAATAACGACTATTAGGCCCTCTTGCACAATGCAATGTGTTAAGGCAGGGATCAATCTCAATCCAAAACGATAACCTTGCACACAACCAAAGACCAAGCGTATATTCATCGCAATAAGATTCATTTTAGCTTAGCATAAAACTGTAGTTGCTAGGGGCGGATCTTCTCTATTTTTCATGTTTTTTTTAAATATCTTTGAAATAAATATTCAGAAACAAAATTGTTCGGTTAAGGATATTTTAATATAGATTTACTAACAATTTATTCAAATAAAATGTATAATTATCCTAGTTAATACTTATATTTCGATGAATTAGATTTTTTTCGGAGGTGAGTTTGTAAATTAATTACTTACAGCCAAAGTATTACGTTTCATAAAAATGTTTATGGTTTAAAGTCTTTTCAATATTGTGCTTTATATCTCATATTTTTTTTACATTTCGTTATTATATTGGAACTAGGTAAACCTAGTCAGGAGTCAGGGAATAACAAATTGGGGCTTATGCACGCCTTAAACCTGGATTAAAATATATCATGTCTCGTTCTTTGTGTTGAAAGAAAAGACACGGTAATTGATATACAATTAGCTATTTAAGGTACAATTCCGTGCATCGCGATCGATCGCGGTCGTGCACGACCTACGACTGTCGTCGGACGCTCGCGACCATAGTCAACGTATGAAAATGTATGGCACCGCTTCCGAGGCCCGCGACTGACGCGCGCGGCCTACGACTGTCGTAAGCCGCGCGCGATCGTGTCTTGAAGTTATGACAGTCGCGCACGACCGACGACAGTCGTAGGCCCCGCGCGACCGTGTCAAAGTTATATGGCACGATCGCGCGCGGCTTACGACAGTCGTAGGCCGCGCGCGTCAGTCGCGGGCCTCGGAAGCGGTGCCATACATTTTCATACGTTGACTATGGTCGCGAGCGTCCGACGACAGTCGTAGGTCGTGCACGACCGCGATCGATCGCGATGCACGGAATTGTACCTTTAGACAAGTTTATTATTAAAGTACAAAGTGACGTTATACATCCCATTTTATTTTGCAAATAAATAGTGCAAGTTCAAGGCAACTACTGTTTCGTACGGCTAATATTTTCTATTCTAGTCTCTACTCTCTACTCTCTACTTTCTGAAATCTAAATTATTATCGACTCGCTTGCAATGTTGCAAGAAGCAAGCAAGCAAGCTTGCAAGAAAAATGACTATTATTTTATAATTCGTAGAGTATCAAATTCCTACTAAGTCGGTAACCATAAATTCTCACTAAACTGCTCTGCTGGAAAACTAGGTTATTGGACATTAAACTTTTATGAGAGCTATCAACAGATTCGTAGCATAATTATATTGGAAGGTTGCTTAAATCATGCTAATGCCTGCTGTTCACAGTGGACAATGATGGACAAACATTGCCACCATGATTGTGTGAGCATGAGTAACTCTCATGGGCAATTAAAGAACCGAGTTTGATAACCAACTCAAAGTAAGAAAGTTTAATGAAATGCAAAACTAAATGTTAGGTAAAAAAAGTCCCCGTTACCACAGAATATATATTAGTAGTGTGGCGGTACCCACAATTTGCCTAACATTCCTGCATCGCGCTATCGAAGTTTTCTGAGCGCGTCGGTATATTATACGACAGCTGAATTGTGTATCACGTGGTCTTCGGCCTGACCGGGCATACCACCTCGCTCCGTCGGAAGATCTTTCTTTGTGGCCACCACGCATATTCCCACAGTAGTACCAACCGTTACTAAGACTTCGTCACTTCGTTGTCTGTCCGCCGTCTGCCTACAGGCTGTACCTCAAGAACCGTGCTAGCTAGCTCGCAACAGTCTTTTGCGATTTTCACAATAATTATTAAACGGTATTTCTGTTGCCGCTATAATAACAAGTACTAAAAACGAATGGTGGCGCATCCCATATAACAAAGTACAAACGCATTTTTTTTACTTTTTGCTCGCTATCAAATTATATCAATTATTATAATATTTTATTAGCAACAGGTTGGTAAAGTCCAACTCGTACTTGGCCGATTTTTTTACTCAGTTACTATTCGGTTGTAGCAATTTATTATTCGTAACTTCCAGTTAAATAATATTTAAAATGACTTGTCTCATGACAAGTCATTCTAAATATATAATGTATTTAATTGGAAGTAAATTAAAGTCCGAGTTAAGTGCGAGATTAAACTGACTTGAATTGACTGAATCACCAATAACAAATTGCTGGAGGATGAATTGGTTAGTCGGATGTGATAATAACATTACGTCAAAGGGATATACCATGTGTATGTTGTATAGTATATTATATCCTATATATGTATCTGTGTACATATTATGCGTTACTATGTTATCTGTAAATTCTGTTTATGTCATAGGCGAGGATGGGCGCGTCAGAACCGTCACTGGCGTGTTTACTATTCAGTATTTACCCAGTTCACCCTCGGGCATGTATTCTGTGCCTCGGGCTCAAACCGCTATCAGGTGGTTCCTAGTATAATATTAGTTGTATCGAGACAAATTCATATTTCCATACTTAATATTATAATTATGCGAAAGTACTAAAATGTTAAAATTTTGCTTTGTTGTTTTAACTAACAAGCGAACATAGGAAATAGCTTGTTACTTTCTACGTTAGCGTGAGTTTCGGATTACAAAGAGTGATAGGTACTATCACAATCTTCACGGTTTTGCATGGGAACACATTCATTGAAACCCAACTTGTTTCTGAAAATACTGCTACGACTTCTACGCGTAGAAAAACGCAATCTAAATATTTAAAAACGCAATTTAAATACATTTTAATATTTAAAAACGCGATTTCAATATTTAAACGTTCTTGACCTCAGCGGCATTCAGTCGAATGTACCAGGGGAACAGCAACAGGTAATAAATACAACGGTCACTTTATTTCGCTATCAATCCCAAACTTGGAAGGTAACGCGCATTGTATGCATATTAGTCACAGAGTAGATCTACAGATAGGCTCAAATTCACGATTTATATTTCTCTACTGAATTTCATTATTGTTAATGTTACAATATGTCACTTTTAACGTCTAAAAGCGTTTAAGTTTAAATATGCGTTATTTTGAAGATAACTTTAATCTACGCCTTTTAATTATGGGAAGTGGAATAAAGTTTATTCCACTATGGTTTAGGCGTGAGGAAAATACGTAGTTCTTATTATTCTATTTTAATTTTTAAGAGACGAAACCAATGTTACAACGCTATATTTTGTAATATTCAAATTTTAATGTGTGATAAGTGTTTTCGGCAAGAGCTGCAAGTTTTTAGGATGAGAAAATGACCTACGTTTGATTTGTTAATGGAAAGTAGAGTTTTTGAGTTATTTATATTTTTTTCTTTCAACTGAGAGCAAAGGTCGGTGTCCTAGGTACTTTTACTCAATCGATACTCTACTTTTTGGTATCCTGGGTACCTTTACCAAACTATGTACTTACTTTCTAACGATGAATTTTCTGAACGAAATTTGAAGCATAGAACAGGCTTAAATATTAAAGTTAAATAACACATATATAGGCTTTTTACACCCTTTCCGTGGGATACCTTTGCAGGCTAAGAAACAGACAAAGTTTTTCGAGCAAGGCTTAAGCAATATTTGGTAACTTGTTTCTCTCGCAGTAGACATGACAGCCAATTCTTTTATGTTGGCAAACAATGGGCATGTGAGAGTGATAATCTCATACTCATTTGTTTCGCGCCGACGCCTGCTGTGACGTCACGACTCGCGCTTGGCATAAGCTTTGTTCTCTATGTTAGAGCCAGACTAATGAAAACACGAGTGTCGTAATTTTTTAAAATTATTGTTAAGTTTGTTACTCATGTTTTTGCCGCAATATAAGCACTTCTGTCCTTTCATAGGAGTTAGGACTTAGGACTAAAATTTTACACGTCATTCAACATAGTAAGGATTTCTATGTGTACTTTTAATTACTGTAGAGATACAATGTTTTTTGTGTAAGAATATCGTATATAAATTATAATAGAAACAATAATTATTTCTTTTTTTTTTAATTTAAAAATAACAAATAGTCTTGAATTTTTTGTGTAAAATAAGTCACATCTTAAATTACATACAAATAACATGTAGTGACAAACAGACCGACCGCGGCAGCAACAGTTCCCATACAACGGGCGCCGAATAGAACAAAAGTCAAAACTCCCATTGACCGGAACGAATCACCTCCACCACTTCACTTGTTATGCTGGCCTGGTACTTTGTTCTTGTTATTTTTTTTTCGCCGGAGAATTTGGACGCCCACGATTTGAATGAAAGGCAGTCGTTTAGTTTCGAATAAGGCATGCCGCGGTAAACAGTATGAAAAACTGATTGGAAATATATGTACATGTATAAAAATAAAAAAAAAAACAACTGTGACAACTACATTGAAATTGTTAAAGATTTCATACTACGGAACTAGAGTTGATTGCAATTTTTTCGCGCGGAAATTACTTTGTCGACTGAAACTTTTCACTTTTCCGGAATAAAACTATCCTTTTGTCCTTTACCGAGACTCAAATTGTCTACGTATCAAATTACATGAAAATCATCAAAATCATGGAAATTGGCATACTTATTAGAATTTAAATAAGTACAAAACAAGAGCCCGCAACCCTGTAGCGCTAAAATTCGTTTATCGCTCGCGACCCGTACATTTTTCCGAAACAAAAAGTATAATACGTCCTTTCCTGGCACTTAAAGTATCTTCATACCAAATATCAGCAAAATCGGTTCAGCGGTTTGGGCGTGAAGAGGTAACAGACATACAGACACACTTTCGTATTTTATTAAAGTTTGGATACATTTTTATGTTACTTTGTCATACTAGTGAGGGAAGCCCTAGAACAAATTTTTTTGTGATTACTAACAGGCTAATTTTTTGTGAGTAGCTACATTTTGATTTAAAGACATGATAACACGAACAACATTTTTATTTTCGAAAAATCTCGAAAGTGGTAGCTATAACAGAGATAGAAAGGATTTCATACTTTGACTTGATGGTCCTTAAATATGGATTGTTTTATTTGTAGGACAAGGTTACTT
This sequence comes from Polyommatus iphigenia, assembly GCA_963422495.1. Classification (NCBI taxonomy): domain Eukaryota; kingdom Metazoa; phylum Arthropoda; class Insecta; order Lepidoptera; family Lycaenidae; genus Polyommatus; species Polyommatus iphigenia. The sequence goes on along the minus strand of OY730181.1, from coordinate 12,334,688 downwards.
TTAAATTACATAATATATAAAGTTATTAACCTACCAATATACAAAAAATCAGCTGGTTAGGGTTCCGTTTTAGAGTACAGTAGTCAACCAAGTTTTGTTGATTACAGAACCCTAAAACGGAACCCTAACCAGCAGATTTTTTGTTTATAGTTATATCATTTAAGAGTAACCTTGTCCTACAAATAGAACAATCCATATTTTTTTTTTTTTTTTTTAATTCCTTGTCCCCCTAACTGTGTCAGGGCTTGTTGCTATCTTTTTTTTTTTTTTTTATTTTAACATAAAAAATATGTTCTTTTTACCCCATAAAAATCCAATTATTATACACTACATTATTAAAAGTTCTTATACATAAAAATTCTAATTAATTACTAAATACTAAACGGTTCAATAAATATTAAATTTCGTTCGAATTAAAATTTACAATTTACAAAATATGTAAAAATTAAAACAATAAAAATACGGCACAACGTTCGACTACCCTAATATCACAGCTTACAATCACATTAGTTTACTGGAATTTCTCTTGTTCGCAACACTCACTATCCTTTTGCAAAAAGAGAGGAACAAGTCTCTCTTTTTTCCCCCCAGGATGGCAGGCAGATTCTCACCCGTCATCGATGTGCCCAATTTTTGCTCAATATCATATCTATTGCTAGCAAAAATTGGACACTCGAGTGTATACACAATCCATATTTTAGGACCATCAAGTAGAAATCCTTTCTATCTCTGTTAGCTCTACCACTTTCGAGATTTTTCGAAAATAAAAATGTTGTTCGTCTTATCAAAATGTAGCTACTCACAAAAAATTAGCTTGTTAGTAATCACAAAAAAAATTGTTCTAGGGCTGTCGTACTACGTCTGTAGCGCTACCGACATAAGTTGAAACTTCTCTGTGGTCATGGAACAAAGTTTACAAAGTTGCAAGTCTCAAGTTTCAGCGGTCGATACTCCACTTAAGTTACACTCAACTGTATACGAGACAACTTTGTTACAATTGAACATCACTTAGGTACACTTGCTGAATGGAATTCATTTCTGACTTTAACAGCGCAGAGGTAAGAACTAAGAACCCTCAATGTCTAATACTTTAAGAAAGTTTAAGGTTGTCTGCCCTGGCCCCTGTCTGGCCGTGGGAAGCAACTGTCAAAAATGTTCGGCACTGGATGACGAGATTCCTCCACATACCGCGAAGCATATAAACTATGAAATTAAGCTTTATTGAGATTAACTTCTAATTGAGCTTTTTCTCGAAGGTCAGGTAGCTCTTCAGAACTGGATACCTCCTAAAGTAACCGCGACCGAAAGTCTATAGTTGCTGGTCGTTCTTACCTCAGTAAAGGTCACAAACAGGTGAACTTTCAGCTTTCCTATTTCAGAAAACGGTAACTTTAACAAAATAACAAGGCACATAAAAAATTTGACGTTTTGCATGAAATTTTGCGTCTCCATTCGCCGTTAGGATCTTAGGGCTTAGACTCTACAATTACATTTTAATCGATAATCAGGATTCAATGATCCTTTACTTTTTACTATTAAAATCTGTAAATCTGGAAAAAGGCACGTGAAGAATTCTCGTATAAAATGCACATCGTGTACCACATACGAGTGTCCCAGATATTAATACAGGCTGTGGAATATTCGATGGTCTTTTTTGAGTATTCCGTGGTCGCTGAACCGAGAACTGATATCTGAATTTTGCATACCGCATCAACGGAGCCCCTCTATAATTTTCACCCCTCAAAACATACATCCACCTTATGCCCAACGTTTTAAAGTTCAAAATCGCGCAGAAAATCATTTCGGGATGTAAACCAAACTTGGCGAAGTTACACGCCCAGCGGAATATTTGTGCGCCTTATGCCCTACATGTTAGAGTTGAAGCTAGCTGAGCAAGTGGTTGGTAGGATGTGTGTCCGCGCATGCGCCACGAACTCAACGCACCTGCGACCTGCGTCAGTACCAGAAATGGTGGACACCAAGGCTTGGGTCTCCTGACAAAATGTTTCTCCTTTCTTATATGAAAACGGTAAACTACTATTTACAAGACTAAAAAATTTACTATATTTCATAACATTACAAAATTAAGAGCCTGAGTATTTGTATTCAGAAAAATATTTTTTTTTCAAATATTCTCTGAACGTCGCGTCGGTACTACTGGTGGTACACCGGTTCGGGAATTAACCCGGCGAGAAGAACCGGCATGAAAAGATAAATTTTTCACGTTTTCTCTACATTTTCCACTAATATTGGCTCCTATATTTTGGTCGCAGCGTGATGTTATAACATCAACAAAATATATCGCTATAATATTTAAATGTATAGTATAGCCTAAAACCTTCATCGACAAATTGACTATCCAACACAAAATAGTTTTGAAATTCGAACCAGTAGCTCCTGACTAGTCCTGACTAAACAAACTCTTCAGCTTTATTATATGTAATATGTTAGTACGATATTTAGATGAAGTAACTCATTAAAAATTTGAAAATGTTATCCAATCTATGTATTTTGAAAGTTTCCTCTCTGTAACAGCCTACCTCTACCTAAGATAATAACGCCACATCAGTATATCTATACTAATATTATAAATGCGAAAGTATCTCTGTCTGTCTGTCTGTCTGTCTCGCTTTCACGCCAAAACTACTGAACCGATTGTAATGAAATTTTGTACACAGATAGTCTAAAGCCTGAGAAAGGACATAGGCTACTTTTTAACTGGAAAAAGGCATTGTAAGGGGGTGAAAATGCGTAAATTTGTTCAAATTAAGTTAGTTCCAAAAATTCATAACAGATGGCGCTAAGAGTCGCCTACATCTCGCTATCGCTTGCTCATAAGTCTTTCTATAAGAGGTGGCACCATATTGAGTTAGATTTTTCGATTCTTTCGATTGTTGAACACGTTATTAATTATTAAATAACTCACTACTCAGTACTTTATCTATGCAGTATGCAGTGACGTGCGGTGACCTTAAACCTACCAATGATAAATAGTTTATGGGTAAAGCTGTGTTATGGGGGGCTAAATAAGCTTTAAATTTGGTATAAATAAAGTTTACTTAATTAAAAAAATTAAATATTATGTGCACACTGAGGCAGGGTTTTAAAAAGCTTTTAAATTTGACACCAATTTTGTTGAAACCGCGCGCTATAAACTGAAGTCCACGCGGACGAAGTCGCGGGCAACAGCTAGTTATTACTAAATAGTTACTAAATAAGTCTGATAGCAAAGTTCATTAAAATGAATAAGCTTCAGCCTATAGGCTATATCTTTATCTCAGGTTCTAAGAAAGGGCACTGAAGATTGCCTCTCGTAGAGATCGTAAAACTCCGTCGTAAAACCTAATGCTAAAAAACGTAAATAACAACATTCGCAGAATCTAGATGGCTTGATAAGTTGAAACGTGGTTCCCAATCTTCAATTTTAACAGTAAAAGTTTGATTTTGATTGTACCTTTGTTTGGAATTATTAAGTCTTAATTATTAGTCTTCGAAAATACTGGCACGTTTTTGGTGAATTCAAGCATAGATATAATTATAAATTGTAGATTGCAGACCAAAAAATACTTAAAATTATGTAAATTATAATATTATAGGCTGCGTTTTGACGCGTTCAGTTGGAAGATTTTGTTTGATTTGGAAAGATATTGAACTGAAGTTTTTCCCCTGTTGCCTGTTCAAGCTTAAACAGCTTTAAAACCGATTTTAACGAAATTTCGTACAGACATTGCTTTAAGTCCCTAGAAATAACATAGGATAGTTTTATTGTGGAAAAACGTACGATTCCCGCGCTATATTATCGAATTTCTACGTTACAAAGTTGTTAGCCAATTCTAGGAAATAAACGTGATTCGAGCTAGTGAATTTCCACGGAGTTCGTTTAAAATTGGTCACGAGTTGGAAAATTTGATCACGTGCACTTTTTAATAGGGACTCCGTTTGTGAGGCTTTTTATATTTAAAGTTGACTCAATTAGTTGTTTTTAGAATTTAACCAAATTAAGAACCAATAATCACGTGACATAACTACTAGGAGTACAGCGTGACTCCGTCCTTTTAAATAAATTCCTCGGAAAACGTATATTTTCTCGCATAAAAAGTCGCGTATATCTAACGTGACCATTTATTTTTTTGTCAGAGCGTTACTCATTTATCCAAGAAGGCTTTAGGCCAAGCCTTTATCAAGCCAAGAATAATAGGAGTGAAGAAACAGAGGAAAATGAGGAAAAAACGGGAAAATTAATTTGAAATGGCTTTACTCACGAACTATTGGAGCAATTTTTATGTTATTTGGCACAATATGGCAGAATAATCACGTTTGTTGTATACCTACGGTATGCGTTACTTCCAGGCATTGCACAGGCATTTCAAACATAAAAATACTTTTAAATTATTGTCGTTTGGTCTGTTTGCAAGAGCGGGACAATTTTAGCCTCGCGGGGGACAGCGGGACAGACTACCTGAAAGCGGGACTGCCCCGCCCAAAGCGGGACGTATGGTCACGTTACGTTAATTTTCTGTCAAAGAAATAAAGATTCAGCTATAATATCTGGTACCGACTTCAAAATGATGAAGATTGAGTAGGTACAGAAATAGTTGAGGTTTAGCCGAATTCGGAAAAAGGCGCTATTAGAAAGGAAAAATTATTTAATACTTTTTATTAGGGTTCCGTAGCCAAATGGCAAAAAACGGAACCCTTATAGATTCGTAATTTCTGTCTGTCTGTCTGTCTGTCTGTCTGTTTGTCCGTATGTCACAGCCACTTTTCTCCGAAACTATAAGAGCTATACTATTGAAACTTGGTAAGTAGATGTAGTCTGTGAACCGCATTAAGATTTTGATACAAAAATGGAAAAATTATTAAAAATTTTAGGTACAATTGAAAAAAAATTTTTTTTTCATCTAACCTATGCGTGTGGGGTATCTATGGATAAGTCTTTAAAAATCATATTGAGGTTTCTAATATAATTTTTTTCTAACCTGAATAGTTTGCGAGAGAGACTCTTCCAAAGTGGTAAAATGTGTGTCTCCCCCCTCTAACTTCTAAAGTAGGGGCATGATAATTCAAAAAAAATATATGATGTACATTACTATAAAAACTACCAACGAAAATTGGTTTTAACGAGATCTAGCAACTAGTTTTTTTTATACGTCATAAATAGTAAACCTTCATGAAATCAACTGAAGTATAAAAATAAATCAAAAACCTTTTAATTTCATAGAAATAAACCTTATTGCTGCTGCGGAACCCTTCATGGGCGAGTCCAACTCGCACTTGGCCGGTTTTTAGTTCATATTATAAGGATGTTATTATTGTTTTTACCTTGGAAGTCGGTTTTAATTTTTTGTTAAAAATAATTGCTACAATAATGCTGCTCCTTGTCCGCTCCAGTCCGTTTCTTTGGAACTACGAAATGGTATTCTTATGAATTATGATAGATAGATACTTATATGCCGTTGGTTTGACACACAAAAGGGCTACAAATATACCATAAATAAGTAGAGAGGTACCAAGAGAGAAATTACTTAAAAGGCCAATAACGGACCTACGTTATTTAGTCGGGTTATTTTAAGTCACTGTTAGGCCTGATCTTTTTACTGGGCTTTACATAACCCGACTAAATGACCTAGGCCATCAGCCTACCATACCAAAACATAGTAGTTGGTTGGTCTTTAGATGATTTTCAATGATTCACATAATATTATCATACGTCGCTTCTTGCTATACCTTTACAACATTAGGAACAAGATAAATAGCATCATTAGGATGCTGCGTCTGAGCAAGTTTTTGTCACCTCGCCATTCCTGTGCTCCTGGTCCATTGTTTAACATATTCTGCTATTTCTTCTTGTACGGACGTGCCAAAATTTTATTAGCAAGCATTTGCGAATGCTGCCTTATTTGGAAAGCGACAGTTTGTAGACAGCCAATGCGTAGTTGATAGATCCTCTTTAGTAATGTTGGACCGATCAGTGCATGTAGTTACGAACGTGTGATAGGCACATTCGTCTGTGATTGCCCACGATCGTTCTCAATTGTGATTTGTGCGTGCACGATCGTTCTCAATTGTGATACAGCTTCGCAAATCGCAATCATGGTGAGATCCAACGAACGTGGAGAAGGTTATTTACGTATTTTCCAGATATTATTTTAATTACTATTTTTAAGTAAATACATAGACCGTATTTAGGATTTCGAAATCAAATTATTATGGCCTAGGAAAGACATATTTTTGGCTAGCAACGATATTATTATAATTAGAAAATAATAATGATATACTGAATAGTCGAGAGCATATTCATAATGTTGACTCAATTATCATTCCGTAATTATCCCACTTATATTGGGTTTTTATGGGTCTCTACCACATTTAATTTTCAACACTATTCCCACGTAATAGGGGTCACGATAGCTTGTCAAACAGTCGGTAAGTAATTATGTGTCGTAGTTTTGAACTCTATGTAGTTGTAATAATGGTCACAATGGCGTGTACAGTCGGGAGTAAAATATGGCGAACAGGTGTCGCCGCGGGGCGCGTGAATTAGTGTAATGTCTGCATGAGATTACCGTAAAGCCGACTCTACATAATATAACAGTAGATTGTATAGTGTGAACTCAGCCTTACAGTTTTTTACTAATTTTAGGTTAGCCGCATACACACGTTTTCCGTATTCGATTTCCTATGTGGAATTACGATTTGGAATTCCGTGAGACTAGCGCAAACGTTGGTTTTTCTTCTCGTGCGAATGCGTCGGATTGCACTTGAAACATACTGTATGTGGAATTCGTTCCTTTCGGAAAAAAGCGAACGTTGGCCAGTTAATTACGGTATATTTTCTACTGATTCCATGTATTTGATGGAACTTTGATGGACTTTAAAACGTTTAGGTATCTTCTTGTGTAAAGAACGTTCAATTTTATAAGTATCAAGAATATGCTATGCTGTATTACTCGCGACTCTGTAAAACTGACTACAATCTACAGACTCTACATGATACTGTATAATAGCTTGGAGATAGTTTTGGATCTTACTCGCCAAAAACTTTTTGTAATGTTTCTTACTCGCCTTTCGTAGTAATAATTTGTATTAATAATAATATTCTTTGCTTCCCCTTTTTGTCGAATACTCAAAGTAAGTATTGTGGGAAATGTCTCGAAAATCGTTGCAGTTTTCCACTAATTTGTGAGCCTATCAACGTATACGGCCCTACTCAGATATGAGATAAATGACAACTTTATTTTAATGTTTACTTTACTCCAGACTAGATGACTGGTGAACTATGTGTCACTTCGGAAAATAAACATTGTCGTTTTGAGTATTTTACTCGCAATTTTTTCATATTTTATCACCGTACAAACCTGCCCTGGACTTCAACGACTATTTCAAGACTGGAATTAGCCAAATCGGTTTATCTGTTCTCGATTTTTAGGGTGACTAACAAAATTGAAAATTATTTTTTATGTTCTATGAAAGTCATCATTAAATTTAATTTAAGTTACCTTTAAATAAACCAGTAAAAGACTAATACAGCCACAATAATACGTCTAGGCATTGAATTGCCTCAACTCGTGGCGTAAGATGAGTTTAAATCCTTAACATAACTCAGGTAAATGCCAGAGATATTTGTAGTAATTAATGATAGCTCTAACCTCGATTTACAGTAACTGACGGTTAACTTTCAAACGACCGTGGCCGATTAAACGATGGTTTATTTATCACTTGTTTACTGAACTGTAGAGGTGGGCTTGGTGATTTGCGTATTGTTTGCCTATTTCATATTTTTGTTTGATTAAGTTAGTTTAATAGTAACTTATACATTTTATTATGATACTAGCGACCCGCCCCGGCGTCGCACGGGTATAAAATATATAGCCACTGAAAAAATGATTAAAATCAATAGCCTATGATCCTTCACGTGGTCTACTTCTTATCTGTGCCAAATAACATGAAAATTGCTCCAGTAGTTCGCGAGATAAGTCCTTTCAAATAATTTCACCCGTTTTTTCCACATTTTCCTCTATTTCTTCGCTCCTATTAGCCTTAGCGTGATAAAACATAGCCTATAAGCCTTCCTCAATAAATGGGCTATCTAACACTGAAAGAATTTTTTAAATCGGACCAGTAGTTCCTGAGATTAGCGCGTTCAAGTTAGCCCTTTCAAATAATTTTGCCCGTTTTTTCCACATTTTCCTCTATTTCTTCGCTCCTATTAGTCTTAGCGTGATAAAATATAGCCTATAGCCTTCCTCGATAAATGGGATATCTAACACTGAAAGAATCATCAAAATCCGTTGCGTAGTTTTAAAGATTAAGGGGAACAAAGGGACATGAGGGAAAAAAAGCGACTTTGTTTTTATAATAATATGTATAGAAAGTGTTTTTATATTATATTTTATTTTATTTGAACTATTTTGTACACAATATGATCAGTGATCGCTATCAAAAGGCATTGGGTAACTTTGTATGGACCTGTGGCGTCATTTTTTTTTCCATCGGCTAGGGATAAAACCATTACTATTTTGTAGCACTACATTAGAGAAACATATATTAGTAATAAAAATTGTTCTAAGTAATATCGGAGCTGAGCTACGATTATTTTAGTATATTTATTTTTGCACCTTATGTTCACAAAATCAATAGTAATTAACATCACTTTATAAGGAGCTATCCTTAACAAACAGATGTAGAAAGGGTATATTAATCTGTTGGATATATATTTCTCACTAGCTATTGCCGGTTGCCCACGACTTCGTCCGCGTCAAATAAATTACACCAAAAAGTGCGTCACGGATAGTCTGTCGTCTGCGCTGCGCCATAGAAGTACAGCTGCAGGAATGTTTTATAGAATATTAACTATTTACTTACACAAAAAAAAATATATATAAATCAAAACGGCTCTTTAAGAAATTCGAAAAAAATGGATTTGCAGACGGACAGACAGACGGACATGCATTGTATTTCATCTTGGCGGAGAAGATGTGTCCCTTGTATTGAGTTCACTGTGAAAGGAACTGTGCTGAAAGACCAACATTTTTTTTGTGATTTAAACGGGCAAGCGCCCTGGCGTAAAGAGTTTCCCCATACAAAAGTGATAAAAAATATGTTCTCTTTCAGCGCTACTACTTTTACAGTAAACTCTATACACGGCTAACGGGACTCGTATTACACAGTACACACCCTAAAATATTATCACTTAGTTTTGTTATACCCTGTATACTAATATTATGAAGCTGACGTGTTTGTATGTTTGAAAGTGCCAATCTCAGGAACTGCTTGTTCGATTTGAAAAATTCTTTTTGTGTTGGATAGCCTATTTATCGAGGAAGGCTAGAAGTTAATAAATAATGCCGTTTTTTGTATTTTCCTGAATATTCATGTTATGATTGAATTTACGTTTAGTTGAAAATACGAACTTAAAATGCCTAATATCTCGGCTCCGATATAGTTTAGCTATATGTCCCCCATAATAAAGTTTACTCCCCTTGATATGTTCTTTCATAATATGCCAGTTTGGTGAGTGGCCGCGGGATTTGAAAATGACGCCAATATTACCCAAACCCCTTTGCATGCCTAGTATTAGGTAGAAAGACTGGACCTTTGTATGACTATTGTAACACCTATTTATGGAGGGTATATGAAAGGAGGAATATCTCTGTATGTAAAAAGTGTCCACTGAAATGCGTTAAATTAGGTTTTAAATATGTTAATTAGGTGGGGCTACAGTAGCAACAATTAAATCATTTAGCAACTTTTATTTCAGATATTTTAGGTTATATATTTCAAAATATATTGGTATTAACCCAGTAATTCTAGTAATAATTTATATTCCAGTAATAATTTATATTTTGTCACCAACGGCTACATTAATTCCTACACTCCATCATTCATTCCATACCCTTCGGATGCAGTTAGCGCCACTCATGGAGGATTTTTCAACTGTTATTTACTGCGTACAGCTGGACACTTTTTCAAATATCCCGCATATAAGATATTGCTCCTTTCATATACCCTCCATACACCTATTGTAAGTTGTAACAGTACTTTCGGCAAATAAACAATTCTTATTCTTATTCTTACACTTTTCTTGCACTTATTCCACTTATCTTACAATATTTTATCTCACATCCATACAAAATTATAAATCCGAAAGTGTGTCTGTCTCTTTGTCTGTTGCCTCTTCACGCCCAAACCGCTGAACCGATTTTGCCGAAATTTGGCATGAAGATACTTTGAGTCCCGGGAAAGGGCATAGGATACTTTTTATCCCGAGGAATGTCCGTACATTTCACGGAACCGTTTCCGTGGTGATAAACAAATTTTGGCGCAACAAAGTTGCAGGCGTCAACTAGACTTAACACCAGGTTCACTTTAAGTCTTGTTAAATTAACTAGTTTTAAATGTTTTAACAACCTTTAACGAAGTTCTCCGTTTACAAATTCGACGCTCCGGGGACCATTTCCCGGGACTTTCGGCTTATCCCGTAATCCGGGATAGACATTACTCATCGGTCAAACGCTCCCGGGGGACCGGGATGGATGGTCCTCTGTCTCGCTCGCACGATGTGGTCTTCCGAACGACTTGAACGAATGCTTTCTTCGCTTCGTTTTTGAGTTTTCCGTAGAAAGCTAAGGGCTTGTTTCACCACTTCCCGATAAAGTGCCGGACAGGCTATTCACAACTTTTTTGACATACTCTCCCTACTTCATCTGTCAAGTTATGTGGTAGATATTCGGCACTTATCAGCACTTATCAGGAAGTGGTGAAACAGGCCAAGTGTGGGAAATGGTAGAGGATAGAGTTAGCTATAAATCCATATTCCATACTAATAAAGTGTCCGTCTGTTACCCCTTAACGCTCAAACCGCTAAACCGATTCTGGGGAGATTTGGTAGTACTATCAGGGAAGTTGATTCTTAGGCAGTTGACAGACCTAGTATATAGTTTGGTCGTGTTCATTCGAACCCAGCCGACAGATCACAAATAACAATTAACGTTATCATGGTTATCATCATATCAGCCTATATTCGTCCACTGCTGGACATAGGGCTCTCTCAATGAACGCCAAGATGACCGATCTCCTGCTACTCCTTAACGTTAATTAACATTGAATTGACATATTCTGACCAAATGAAGTTGGTCTGTCAACTGCCTAGGAATCAATTTCCTCGATTATATTGTACATAGAGTCCTGGGAAAGGACATAGGATTGTTTATAACCCGGAAAAATGTACGGTTCCTGCACGATTAACTGAATTAAAATTTGAGTAGCTTAATTTAAGATTTGAAATAAAGATACGAAAATTTTTTAGGCAGAAAAGAAATTCCTAAGAAATTGAAAACCAGTTTACTTCCAGATGATTGAAATTCTTGTAATTTCCATGCACATGTAAGCCACAGATATCAATTACTGAACCCGCGACCGCAAACTACCAATTTACCACTGAGCCAGCCGGTGCAGCCTTCCGGGTAACCGCCTACCGCTCCATGTTAGCCTGGTACAATTCCAAGCACCGGATATGGCGGAAAACTTTCCTTGGCAATGAAAACTGCAATAATCCAAGGAAGTTTCCGTGGATACGATACTGGGTTGTTAAAACGACCCTCGGGATATTTTTTTTAATGAATTTTTTTAGATAACAGACACTTAATAAAATAAAAAATTCCTAGTGATTTCGTTCGAAGCTACAAAAAGAAGTGGAGCGGGGGGCACGTTGTTACAATTTTCAGATAGTTGTTAATATGACAAAAGCTATCAAATTAATTATATATTTGATTACTTGTAACGTTAGTATGTCTATTTAGCTATTAAAATATGTCTGATAAATTATTAAAATTTATGTAATTTTTTCACAATGAAGAATTTAAACTAAACAAGTAGATTGTAACATCTTACCCCGGAATTGGGGCTAGTTGTTACATCATCGGGGCACGATGTTATGGTAGATAAATAAACAAAATCATCAGTGATACATATTTTTTATTAGTATTTCAAAACGATATATCACTTTATACAGTCATTTAATTTCACTAACATTTATAAGTAATTATAATATCTATTATGGCAATTATTTAAGTTTTTCTGCTGCAGCAGATTCATAAACTTCTTTATTAGTTGTATCTCTTTCTGTTTTTCTTTAATGGTTTCTCATTCTGGAAAAAGCAAAGAATATGTAGAATTTTTAAAATAAGAAAACGAACGGTACAATACCAATGAGTAATATTTTTGGGGTAACATATTTGTATATAACAACTTACCCCAAACAATTGTCAACTACTTGCCCCATGGCATGTTTTTTAATATAAATTGAAATCATTATTAATGGATATCGATAGTAGAATAAAACAATACTTTAAATTAAAGGTAGAAACGTTCTAGGTTAAAAATTTTGTCAAAATTAAAAATATAGTCGTCAGGAATCAAACATTTCGTAAAGGATTTTTTTACTTCCTTGGTTGAAATCGGGACACGTGTACATAACCTAGCAGATCAGTGCTTGGCGGGTCACTGATTGTTTTCATCTAATGCACGATGTTATAAGAAAACAAATGAGTCCAATTATGTCTCCCAAAGAGATTAAAATCCCGGTAAAAACGCGTGTTACCCCTGTAACAAAGTTCCCCCCGCTCCCCTACTAAGGCCTACTTGCGCAGATCTGGGTTTAAGCTAACCCCGGATTACGGATACGGATACGGAACTCTTTCGTAAAATATATGAAGAGTGTAAGAGATGACACACTATTTAACCCAGTATTAACTTTAACCTGGTTCTGCGCAAGTGGACCTAAAGGAATTACTGAAATTATTCCAAATGCCTGGTTTCAACCGCGTCCTTATTCAAAATTCTGTAACTCTGTCAGTCAGACGTCAGGCAGTGTAAGTTGGGTATGGCATCTCAATAATATTATAGAATAAAGAGGAAATTTTTCATCCCATTTCGTGTTCTTTCCTTTTGCAAAATGACAAGTTTTAATTCATGAAGCCCTAGGCGGCCACATCCGGCCGCGATAACAATGAAAAAGCTATTGTGTCTCGTTTTGCCACGACTGATGGGTTAAATATGTACTTAATTACACGTTCGTAATCGCTTGTCCATCGTTGTGAACGAGGAGGGAGCACAACTGCACAATGGCACCAACGCGTTAGGTGTGATGATGACGGCATCAAATTCAGCTCAGTATTACGAGTTTCTCAAACAATACGGTGCAAGTTCCACGAACTGTTGCCTCACACTATTGTGTAGGTGCAACAGTAATGTATAATTATTGTAGAGTATAGAATCTGTTCAGAAGTTTTGATGATGATTTCAAGCTAAATGTAAAGAAATTAGTTAATACAAAATTTTGGCCGGCAAATTTTGTTTCCCCCCGCCCCCTCTTAGCGCGCCTAAGAGTCAATTCAGACCACAACGCGACGCGTTGATGTTTCTAAATTTGTATGGATTTGACAGACTTCAATTGCATGAGACGTCTTGCAAATCTGTCAAATCCATACAAAAGAAATGCAATCTGTACGTCGCGTTGCGGTCTGAATTGACACTCAGATAAAATATGCTATGTCTTTGATACTAATGATTCCTTTTTCTGTTTCAGGTAATCGAGCATGAAACCTTGAAGTAAATCGGTATTTTATTTATTTACTATTTATTGCACACACATACATTTTTAACACGAAATATACACAGAAGAAAAACGACACAACAGGTACTGCTTATCTCTAACAGAAATTTCTTCCAGCAGTCCCACGGAGAGAAATGTGATGGGAAATAGTAAGCTTACTCTGAAATCCAGATAGATTCCAGTTTTTTATGCAATAGATCTTAGAGCAGACGCATCGGCCGATGGTAAGCGATTGCCGCCGCCTGTAGGCCTACTACGAAATCGTTTTGAGACTCAAACAATCGGACGAGAATGCCGCGTCTTGCTCTAACAACGCGACGTCATTTCGCGTTTGTTAAAGTAGGAGGCGGCATTCTCGTTCGATTGTTTGTCTCAAAACGGTTTCATGGTACAAGCCCTGAATCGCAAGCTGCAAACTTGATAAACACTTGTAAGGGTGCGCCGTGTGATAACACACTTGCCATCTGCTGATGGCTTGTAGGATAATATAACATTATGTAGTAGAAAATATTATGTACCATCGAGAAAATTGATTCCTAGGCAGTTGACAAACCAACGTCATTAGGTCGGAACTCGGATCATGTCAATTCAATGTATTGTGATCTGTCGGCTGGGTTTGACATAACGCGATCAAACTACGTAGGTCCCCCATCTGCCTAGGAATCAACTTGTTACACGTCAGAGCCGTGCCGTTTCATCGACGCACCAACGAAACAACGCGACGCTGCGGCGACACAACGCAACGTAACCTCGCTCTTAAAATAACAATCAGAACCGTACAAAGCAACCATCAAGTCATAAATAAGCATCAGGAGCGGAACTTCCCGGAACCGCTGGACCTTGGACGGACAGACAGACATTATATTATAAATACACAATCTTAATGTCACTGCCATTAAAACGAGTGGTTTTGTAACGTATTTTAGTTATAAAGTTTAGTTTGAAATAAGTTTTGTTAGGAAACTAGAACTTTGAATTATTAAAGCCTCGAAAGTCGAGGTTGTATTCATAAAATTTGGTACAATTTGCAATGTGGTGTGCTGCCTATTGTGCAATAGAAAAGACTATATTAATATATTATGTACTGGGTTCTTAGTCAAGACTATATTAATATATTATGTACTGGGTTCTTAGTCAAGACTATATTAATATATTATGTACTGGGTTCTTAGTCAAGACTATATTAATATATTATGTACTGGGTTCTTAGTCAAGACTATATTAATATATTATGTACTGGGTTCTTAGTCAAGACTATATTAATATATTATGTACTGGGTTCTTAGTCAAGACTATATTAATATATTATGTACTGGGTTCTTAGTCAAGACTATATTAATATATTATGTACTGGGTTCTTAGTCAAGACTATATTAATATATTATGTACTGGGTTCTTAGTCAAGACTATATTAATATATTATGTACTGGGTTCTTAGTCAAGACTATATTAATATATTATGTACTGGGTTCTTAGTCAAGACTATATTAATATATTATGTACTGGGTTCTTAGTCAAGACTATATTAATATATTATGTACTGGGTTCTTAGTCAAGACTATATTAATATATTATGTACTGGGTTCTTAGTCAAGACTATATTAATATATTATGTACTGGGTTCTTAGTCAAGACTATATTAATATATTATGTACTGGGTTCTTAGTCAAGACTCAAGTTGCGTTCGATAGATTCGATAGAATTCGATAGCAAAAATGTATGGGAATTCGATATTTTAAACGCAGCATTAAATGACATAGGTCATAGAGCTTACGATGCGCTACACCCAATCACATATTATTATACTTACATGAAAATTATTTTAATATCTAATATTGGGAGTCGTAATATTGAATGTAACATTACTCAGTACCCTGGACTATCATTTAAAACCTTGAAAGTACAAGTCATTACGCACTAGAATTTAGTTATTTAGCTCCTAAAAATAACAAAGTAAAAGAGTTTTTCAAAGTAGCAATATGAAGAGCAGCTTGTCAGAGCATAAAATTCAAACTAATATTGACTCGCCAAGTTTGTTCAGCTGTTGTGGAGTACCTATAAAACGTACCGTATGCTAAACACTGTTTACTCAAATTACTATGCAATTCGTCTTAATTTTAAGAGGCTAGTTAAGTGAGAGAAACCCAGACAGCTCCATAGTTTTAATAGTACAAAATATGTTGTCTGAAATTAAGTTGCGTTAAAACCGTTTAGCTTACGGAAAACGTCCGTGGCCTAATAGACCTTTGGTTCGCACTCGTAGAGGGTGCAGGTTCGATCCCGGGTGGAGGCGTGTACCATATGAGACATTTTCTGATCTCAAGTACATAATACGGACGCTCTTACGGTGAAGGAAAACACCGTGAGGAAACCCGCACATAGTTGGTCCCAGACGTATGGACTAGTTCTTTCCTCTGGACTAGACCGACTATGTTGCGAGAATGTCGTATGTGCTTGGGCAACCATACAGACATTTAAATCTTGTCCCAGGCACTACAGTATTTGAGGAGTGGTTACTTCGCTCTGAAAATTATTATTATTATTATTATTATTATTATTAAAATACTGTATAAATCATCCACAGCGGGATGCAAAAGCCTAGTCTTTTTTACGGCCCGGAACAAAAAGTATTTACTAAATCATATTGCTAATTTCCTAGTTGGACCTACAAATTTCATAGACGAGACACGACTCGTACAGACGAGAGTCGAAAAGGTTACTTAAGCGATACAAATTGATAAAGTTACTTTGAGTTTCCGATTTCTTTCGTAACTTTTTTCTTGCATTATTCGTTTTTAAGGCTGCTAGTAGCCTTGATTTGCCATAAAAATAAAGTGTTTTTCCAAGTTCTTATTCAATAAAGATACAAAAAAAATTACGAAAGAAATTGGAAAACTCTTAACTCTAACCAACATAGTCTGTGTAAAACTTTGCGTCTGCTAGAGTAATTTCATATCATTTACTTAAATTTTAGTACGCGTTCACTTTTATGAGCATGAAAAACTGAAAAACTAAAGAACTATTTAACCAACGATGCAACGCTGCCCTTTTTCTTTTCCATGCCAACGTTTAACTTCAGAATCTGGTTTTAATATTACCTTTATCTATAATAATATTACAAATGCGAAATTGTGTCTGTCGCCCAAACCTTTGAACCGATTTTGCTGAAATTTGGTATGAAGATACTTTGAGTCCCGGGAAAGGACATAGGATACATTTTATCCCGGAAAAATGTACGGTTCCCGCGCGATACACGAATTTTTAGCGCAACGGAGTTGCGGGCGTCATCTAGTACTGTATATTATATAAATACTAGCTGTCCCGGCAAACGTTTCTTTGCCATATCCTTTCATGTGTCACGAACTGTCAGATTTGACAGTTCGTTTTTCGAAAATTTTTCAATTTCCAATTACTCTCATTAAACTGATCAAATTATATAAAGAAATTACCATGAAAGCTATATATAATTTTTATATAATTAGAATTTTTAATAAATAAGGTACGAGTCGAGTTTTATGTTTGAAACAAAATACTAAATCTGTGGTCTGCAAAGTAGAAGAAGAACTTTTGAATAGTTTTAGGGTAAGGCGCCCATTTTGGGCGCTTAACAGATGAGCTAATATTATAAAGTATATCGCCCGTATTATTTTATTGAGTGACTAAATAAGTATGTCACCATGGCAACGTCCATCGCTATCACGGGACCCGCGTCGCGCATATGGTCGTCGTCAGTCTCGAGTTGTAATAATTTACTATTATTTATTCAAAAAATGCACTTATCAATATAATAAGTACCCAGTAGCCGATTCTCAGACCCACTGAATATGCATATAAAATTTGGTTAAAATCAGTAAAGTCGTTTCGGAGGAGTACGCGGACTAACATTGTGACACGAGAATTTTATATATAAGATGTACATAATTAATATTACTTTTTCCATCAATAAATACGGAGGAAACCTAAGGAACCCTAAAACAGTGTACAGCGTAGCATTTAAAGGTTTAAGGATCTGAGTCAGCGCCTGGTCGTGCGTGACACACGCTTGACTCACGACATACTAAACATCCTTAAGTACTAGGGTCACATAATATGGCAAAGATGGTTAAAAATAGACGTTGAGTGTAAATTAGTAAATCCAGTACTAAAAATTAGTACTTACTCCAATTATTGGGCTGTCACATCACATCGTACCTTGTTCAAGTCCTTTTCCTAACAAACTGCAAAATAATAATATTTTTATTTACGTCCAATAAACGGGAATTATCGATTCTAAAAGTTTTTAACCAATCATAATTCAGGACGTTTTTGACGTTGGTTTGACATGAGAATACTATTTTGCGGTTTCATCTGAAACGTACTCGAAGAAGAAACGAAACAGTATTAATGTTGCATTTAAATCAAGCGTCAGGGTATCGGAATTCACTTGTAAATTGCAGTTCGACCCCCAGAATTAGTTTGGTCCCCTATATTGCTCGTTCATCCGAGTCATCCCCCAGTAGCCAGACTGCAGACAACATGACAAACATGTCCACCTGATTTTAGGCTAAATATCGACTCTAGATTGAGCAAAAGTGATTCTAATTTCTAGAAAACGCAATTATTTTTCTGTTTAGTCAAGTTTAGTGTAAAAACAGAAGGTGTGTGCCAGAGTCGATAATTAGAAGACAAATGATGGCCGACGGAGACATTTCTTTCGACTGCGCGTGCCCTCAAAATAAGCAACCCGTAGTTTGAGCCTTTCTTTAAAGGAACTCTATCTGTAGTAACTCTGTATAATAATAGTTTAGAGTGGACGGTAAATCGGCGATGCAATCGTGAAATTATTGTACGTAACCGAATGTTGTAAGCGGCGGATGCTAGTCTCTTAGTCTGATATAACTACATCTCTAGCTAGTCTCTACAATTTTAGTAATTGCTAGGAAATCTAGTATTTGAATAGCCAACGTTGAAACATGAATGCGTGGTCACAGATTATTAAATACTACGTTAGCGTGGTTCCGAAATAAATCTATATTATGTACTTCTAAAAGTGTTAACTTTGTTAACCTATTTAGAAATAAATATGTATTTTGATGATTTTGATTTTGATCCATATAACATAATATTGTGTCTGTCACGAGTCACGACTACGAAGCCGCTGAAGTGATTTTGATAAATTCGGTATGATTCTGTGCGGACATCTTCTAGTAAGTGTAAACGATGTAAGTTGTAACTTGTAACGCGTTAGCACTCTATAAGCCAGTGCTTACTACTAACATCTTGTGCATAATACTTACACATAAAAGGCATAGATCAAAAGGAAAATGCAAAAATTAAGTGCACACGTAGAAGTGGGCCCCGGAGCCTCGGGACACATGGGGCACTTGCCGGGGCACTTCGCGGGGCACTGTCGGGGTACTGCCGGGGGCACTCCGGCGACAGGTGAGCCGCTACGCAATTTATTGCTCATTATCAATAGCTTAGGGCGCTTTCGTACTACGCGATTGTAACGCGCTTATTATGACTGTGTACAATTGTGAAACAATAATTGTTTAGTATTATGCAATTGTTTGTTCTAATTAAGCGTTTGTTTGCCCTCATTAGGTGTTTATGCGGTCTGATAGAAATTGTTTATGAAACTAGCTTTTATCCGAGTCATTGTCCGTGAAAAACGGTTTTCCTGGTGTTTCTTTCATTGTTTATTCAACTCAATTAGATGACGACCTCTGTGGCTCAGTGGGTGGACTGTCGGTAGCTCAAGCCGGGGGTCGCGGGTTCGAATCCCGCCGACGGAACATAAAGTTTAATGTTCCTGGGTCATGGGTGTGTAATTAAATATGTGTATTATATAATAAAATTCTTAAATATATAATGTATAGTATACAAATTAAGTATTAAATATATTTCCGTTGTCTGGTACCCGTAACACAAGTCCTTCAGGTACTTACCACGGGGCCAGACTGACGTGGTGTGAAGCGTCCATAGATATTATTATTATTAATTAGCGGTGAAATTTTAAAAACTCTATTATTACGATACATCATGAAGACGTAAAGGAACTACAAGCATAATTTCAAAAGTGTTTGATCTGCCGCGGGCCGCCTCTGCTTAGATCTATCAGAAAATTGACTTTTATCACCGTAAACTTTGTAATATGTTAGTGTGTATATAATTATGTATAATATACATCTGTATTTTATAATTATATAATTATGTAAGTAGCGGAATTATAAAATATCGACAGATTGCAATTTGCAACACGGAATGCAAAGCGCGTTGATTGGGCTGTACAAAATTTGGCTAGTAATTTGTAAAATTTAGCAGCATAATTTTAAAATTGATTTCCTTTTTCCAAAACTCTATCTCGACAAATCTTGATAAAGTTTTTATAATAAGCGCGTAGTACGAACCGAGCCTTATTTACCGTTAAACTCGCACCTGTCTCCACGGTGACAGTCAATGATAATTATTGAGATATAAACGCTCCGTACATAATGTTACAAAAACACCTCGTACGTATTGGCAGCTTTATTATGGTAATAGTTTCGTAATTATTTTATGTCAATATCTTGTACATATCCATCGACGGTTGTGAAGAATTTTCTATATTATGGTTAAATTAATGTCCTTTGGGTTAAAGTTGAACGCATAATACACTGTGTGACAATAACGCCCGCAACTTCCATTTCTCGGAAAGTCGTTTTATATCGCGCGGGAACCGTATATAATTTTTACGGGATGAAAAGTATCCTATGTCCTTTCCCGGGATTCAAAGTATCGGCATACGAAATTTCATCAAAATCGTTTCAGCGGTTTGGACATGAAGAGGTAACAGACACACAGACAGACATACTTTCGCATTTATAATAATACTAGCTGTCCCGGCAAACGTTTTTTTGCCATTTAAAGTATTTCTACTTCATAAGTTGATACAAAATCTTACCCCTTCTTTTGTCCCCTAAGAGGGAGGGGGGAAAATTTATACACCAGATGTTAAGTTGGAAAATATAGTTAATAATATGAAAAAAGTCCGTTAAAGAAAAAAGTTTGATACAAAATCTGACCCCCTCTTTGGTCCTCTTAGAGAGGTGGTGGGGAGGTTTTTATACACCAGATGTTGAGTTGGAAGAAGACAAATATATCTGCGAAAACCGTATGCAAATCGGATCAGTAGTTTTTGTGTTAAAGAAAAAAGTTTGATACAAAATCTGACCCCCTCTTTCGTCCCCTTAGAGGGGTGGGGGGAAAAGTTTTTATACACCAGATGTTAAGTTGGAAGAAGACAAATATATCTGCGAAAACCGCATTCAAATCAGATCAGTAGTTTTCGTGTGATAGTGGAACAAACATACAGACAGACAGACAGACAGACAGACAGACAGACAGACAGACAGACAAAAAAACTAACCACATTTTTGGCTTCTATAGCGATGTAGTGACACCCTCCGCTTATTATTTTTAGAAAATCTTTAATGTACAGAATTTTCATTTCTACAGTTTTATTAGGTAATATGTATAGATTAATGTGGACTTTCGAAATGTACATTTTACGGATACCTTCGATTTTATTTTACATCTAAAACTCACACAACATTTAACACATTTACCACATTCGGTGCAAAAAACAAAACTTACAAATAAAAACCAACCACATAGAGAAATAAGGAAAATGTTCGTTCTGTAAAATATGTGACCAATTTGGTGATATCGTGACCCGTAACCGATAACGGAATAACATTCCTATTGCTCTTGAAATAGGGTTTATATTTGATTGATTGTGACAAACCGATGCCGATTTGCGCACTATTATGTATTATTTATTATCTATCGATACTGTTGTTTACATTTCAGTAAAAAGTTTTAGTTGTCCCGAGCAACAAAACATTGGAGTTAATTTATGTATAATATGTAATATTATGTTTTCTGTATATTATGGCAATTTAACAACGCATAAGTGTCTAAACGCACTATGCCGAATTTCCGCGGCGGAAGTTCGGCCGAAATTTCGTCGCGTTTTATTGTATGCGTATCATGATTCATGATTCATGCCGAACTTCCGCCGCGGAAATTCGGCATTTAGATTTTAGACACTAATGTATATAAGCCCGTACAGTTCGTTCATATGCGGAAATTAGACTGTTTGGGAAAAATGTAGCGTATATTTTAAATTCATAATCTAAATAGCTTTAGAACTTTGAGCTCGAAGTAACAGATTACAGACTGACATATTGACAGATTTTTGCAATTCTTTTATTGGTATGAATTTGAAGCTATAATAATGATGATGATAATACTCGCTTGGTATAAGGTCTTACTTTCCTAAACCTGTAGAATTGTAGATTTTATGTATTATATTTGCCGAGTCTTGTAAAATGACGGATCCGCCTCCGGCATAGAGGGTGTAACCACTAAACCACTAGTCGGCGTAAATGTTACTGTTGGAGTTGTCAATCAAATGTTGACAGTAGAGACTAGGCCTTAGGGAGTCTAGGGACACGGTAGACCAGACTCAACCTTTTTTTATACGGGCCACATACAGGTTTTGGTCTTGAAGTCGCGGGCCGCAGCCCGCAACCAAAAATGTTTTTTTACGACTTTCACGACGACTTTACAGTTTATACCATTTTCAATTTTAAAATGGTTTTCAAGGGCGTCAATTTTAAAATGGTTTTCTTCACGGCCACTGAAAAAGTCCCGGCGGGCCGCAGGTTGAGTATAGCTGAAAAGTTGAAAAGTTTGTCGATTACATGACAATTGATAAATGATAATGTTTTGTAAAATATTACTGCTAGATTTTGCCCAAGTTTCAGCTAGATTCGTTTATCGCGCATGAACCATTCTACCCAAGTGTTCTCTCTAAGTATCTTCATTCTTCATAGTCCGTAAATAGGTAGGATTATTATCCCTGGATTATTTTTCTAAGCTCTACATTTGCTAGGTATGTATTTTATTTGCTATACTATCAGTCGCTTTCTGCGTCCCTGGTGCATGTTCGAACCGATCGATAGTAAAGGTTCAGCAGTCAGCATCAACAATTCAACACTGTAGCCCCTAAAAGGTTATGTTGGCCTGTTATAAGCTAGGGTTAGGTTCAATGATCTGCTATTCCGGGAGACGCCTATGTGCTTGAAGCGAGTGATCGCAGCAGCTCTACTGAAATCTGTAGACCAAATCTATGTCTTCAAAAGAAATTCAACGATTTTAACAAACTTTCATTTAATGAAGATTATGACATAAACTTGGTAATTATAATTAATTAAGTAATGATTAAATGTTTTTGAGTGTGGTCGGGTGAATCTACTCAAAATGTTATTTTAGGCCAAAAATTGTGTTTTTTAAAAAACCCTTAAATATTGCTCTGAATGTTTCTGGTGTTATAAGGCACCGAAATAGAATTCCCTTTCTGTAAGAGTCACGAAAAAAAATTAAATAATTTAAGAGATATTTAATATTAAGTAAAAACTGTCGTTCATGACAATGACGAAATTTGTGGAAAATGACGTGTTTACTTAGAATAATGACAATTATATCTATGGACGCTTCACACCACGTCAGTCTGGCCCCGTGCTAAGTACCTGAAGGACTTGTGTTACAGGTACCAGACAACGGAAATATATTTAATACTTTTATGCTATACATATATTTAAGATTTTTATTATATCATACACATATTTAATACACATCCATGACCCAGGAACATTGAAAAACTTTTTGTTCCGTCGGCGGGATTCGAACCCGCGACCCCCGGCTTGAGTTGCCACACACTCTAACCATTGAGCCATGGAGGTCGTCAAGTTTGTTGAGAATAATGATTATTTTAAAAATCTTATCCATATTCGTGCTGATTATATTATTATTATTATTATAAACGCCTCCGTGGTCCAGTGGTTAAGAGCCTGGCTCTTGACTCAGAGGTCGTGGGTTCGATTCCCGCGTTGGAAACATATTGTTAATTGTTATTTCCAAGTTTGGTTAGGACATTGCAAGCTGATCACCTGATTGTCTGATACTCAGAACAGGAAAATATGGTCTGACAAGTAAGATGATCCATGCATCGGGTCACGGATGGGCATGTAAAAGTTGGTCCTGCGCCTGATCTCTCGCCAGTCGTGTCAGTCGTCCGTCCCACTGGGTTATGAGAGTTAAAAGGAATAGAGAGTGCTCATGTGTACTGCGCACACGCTTGGGCGCTATAAAATTACTCCTGCGTAACTTGCCTGGCTTCAATGAAACCACCAGCCACAGTCACCGAAACCGGTGTGGGGGTTATTATTATTATAAGTAAAAAATAGGATTTTCAATAAAACTTGTATGTTAGTAAAAGTATTGATTTATTATAAAAATGTATTCCCTAAAATATAGCAAATACCAAAACCTACCTTTAAAAAAATATATTCTACCTTTTCGAGTCACCTGCAATAAAAAATGTACACCTGTTAAATAATAATCCTGATATTTATTATTTCTCAAATAATATTTTATTACCAAACGTTCCGCGCGGCTTCGCTCGCGTAAATTAGATATTTCACAGACAAATTAGTCCACAAAAAGTAGCGTATGATCCTTCACGTGGTCAATTTCTTAATTCTTCTCAGTTATCTGTACCAAATAACAGAAAAATTGTTCCAGTAGCTCGTGAGATGAGCCCTTTCAAATAATTTCCCCCGTTTTATCCATATTTTCCTCTATTTCTTAGCTCCTATTAGTCTTAGCGTGATAAAATAAAGCCTAAAGCCTCCCTCAATAAATGGGCTATCTAACACTGAAAGAATTTTTCAAATCGGACCAGTAGTTCCTGAGATTAAGTGTGTTTAAATAAGCCCTCTTTCAAATAATTTCCCCCCGTTTTTTCCACATTTTCCTCTATTTCTTGGCTCCTATTATTCTTGGCGTGATAAAATATTCCTTATAGCCTTCCTCGATAAATGGGCTATCTAACACTGAAATAATTTTTTAAATCGGACCAGTAGTTCCTGAGATTAGCACGTTCAAATAAGCCCTTTCAAATAATTTCTCTCCTTTTTTTCCAGATTTTCCTCTATTTCTTCGCTCCTATTATACTTAGCGTGATAAAATATTGCCTATAGCCTTCCTCGATAAATGGGCTATCTAACACTGAAAGAATTTTTCAAATCGGACCAGTAGTTCCTGAGATTAGCGCGTTCAAACAAACAACCTCTCCTGCTTTAAAATATTGAAGTATAGATAACATTTTTACTACTTTTCTTACTATTCTACTACTACTTTTCGAAAAGGTGTCAAATAATTACCTAATTGTACAGTGGCGAAGCCTCCGTAGAACACGATTCCTACCGGCTTACCTTGGCCAATTTTAATATATACATTTTTTATTATTAATAATTATAGCTTACCCCGCTTCCTACAATTTCATAAAAATAATTCGCCATGTATTTAAAATCACGCAAACGCACACATACCCGTTTTTACGATCGCACTCAAAACGCGTACGTACTGCTCCGGTAGCCGGGGAACTCGCTCAAAACATCGGGAATCCAAACATTTGAAATGTATGAAATTCACGCACACATACACATTACTACTACATGCAAACGACTCGTCGATATTGTCGAACAACAAGCCGATCCCACATAGCCTACCTAGTCTTTATTTGTCATGTGTTAAGGTTTAGTTTCGCATGTTTCGCTTTAAAAGATTTCGTCCAATCACAACAGAGCTAATTGCAGCTGCGGCCGACCGGCGCGTGCTGTCATTTCAATTCACAATACAATTATATTACGCGGTCATTTGCACTCATTTTGTACTGTTATTATTGTAATATGCAAAATTTTGTTTATTAAGTTAGTGGGCTAGCTTGATTGTAATGTTATATAGTTTAAAAGAATCGAAAGTAGTGAAATTTTACTTGCCAAGTGTTGTGTTGTGTTTTTGTTTGTTACATCGTAAAGGTTGGTTTGTTTTACTTACTTTGAAATTAGTCGTGACACGGTTAGGTGAGAAATGGTAGCATTAGTACAAATTGACTGTTGTCTTACGGATTACCTATTAAATGACTTAAATTCGTTCTATTAAATAACGACGACAGACGACAAATAACAAAATTAAACATTTAGGTACGTATTTCTGCTGATATTTCTTTGCTACTAGCTTTTGCCCGCGATTTCGTCTGCGTGGACTTCAGACAGGTAGCCTATGTTCCTTTCCATGTTTGACATGGGATGCATGCAAAATTTCATCTAAATCCAGTTTTTGCATGATTGAGTAACAAACATCTACACTGGCAAGTCAGGATTCACTCATTTTTGGTGTGTGAGTGTGAGTGACGTGTGCTTAAAACGGCTTTTTTTAAAGCCACTTTTATCATACTCGACATGCACTGTTCATATAATACCAGTGATGTCATGTATGGTGAAGGTGGTGAATACTAACAACACTAACACTGCATGCAACGCACACAATGCAAGCAAAGCACCCTAGTAGTTATGGAAAAGGTAAACTAACACACTTAATACAGGTATGTAATTTATTGCACGTTTTTTTTACAAGAATTGAAATTTTGCTTATTCACGAGTAAGCCGTTTTTTGGTCCGGCTTTACCTTTTTTTTTTTTCACCCCACGCCACTGTAATTGTAATATCGACATTGCATCGATTCGATATATTTATCCCTGTTTTCCAGAAATACAGTTACAGATTTGGTCATTATTCTGAATGATCGTCATTATGATTTTAGGGCTATTCAGGAAAATGACGTTTAGGAAAATGACGGATTCACTAAATTCTTTTAATAATTAAGTATTGATATAAAGAAAACTAAGAAAATTATTAAGAACTTAGAAATGTTGCGGGCCTTTATAACTTGGTATCAAAAAAAGTGGAAATTTTTGTAGAACGTATTTCAAAGACTCACACCTGCATAAAACGAAGACCTCTATCCACACCAAAGCACTGCGATCAAATAAAGTGAGCCAGCAGATTTTATCGCAAAATAGGTTTCAACCCGTCACGTAGAGTATATCGGCAAGGCATTCAAAACAAACAATGCGTAGAACAATGACGCGAATTTTATGAACTTTTTAAAAATAGAATTTTTAGTTATTTAATGTAAGTTGAAGTGTTATTTGTTGGTATCGAATAGTTTATTAGTTCTTTATCTTCAAATTAACATTAAGTTTTTAATCCTTTCTAGCTCATTTATTTTTATAAATAATAAATTGTAAGCGGCAGTATCGAAACGACACGCAAAAATTTCACAATTTGGTCCTTTTTTTTATAATAACTTTTGAAATATTAACTCTACTTTAAAATAGTTTTAGCAGCATTTTCGTAAGTTAATTAGACATTGAAATGTGTAATGTTACATCAAATTTACGAAAGCGTTTTGGACCCAACTTCAAAGACATGAATTTTGTCTCCCTCAAATATTCGCCCGGCCGTCAGCTATCTAGTTGGATTGGCCAGCCAACGTCAGCATCCGTCTATCGATTTGTATGGTACAGCGTCCATTGCACGATGAATATTGAAGTTTTTGTCAATATAATCATCACCACCATTTTATAATTATGTAAATATAATAATGACGCCTGCAACTCCGTTGCGGGCTGCGGCAAAATTCGCTGCTCGCGCGCGAACCGTACATTTTTCTGGGATAAAAAGTATCCTATAAGTCCTTTCCCGGGACGTATCCCCATACCTTTCAGCAAAATCGGTTCAGCGGTTTGGGCGTGAAGAGGTAACAGACAGACAGACACACTTTCGCATAATTATAATATTAGTATGAATTAATATGGATATCGAATGTTTTATTTTCTATTTGGTAAATACTGTCATAACAGCGCGTACTGGCCGATTCCATCCGATTCCATTGCAGCGTCGTGCTGATGATGACGAATACAAGTTCGCTTATCGCGTTATCAAGGTAGTTCCGAGAAACGTCTACCTAGCGCCCAGGTAGCGCCGCCTGGGTGTAGGGAGGTTCACGAGACTATCGATAATTCGATTGTCGATAAACTTATCGGAAATCCGGATAACGGGACACGAGAAGGTAGTTATTAGGTGACCTGGATATAGATTACAGGCGTATATTTTAATGAATATAATAAAACGAGTTAAAGGAGAAAAATCATGATCTTACAAAACTATTTATGGTAGATATTAAATTAACTTGTAGCTGGTCGTAAATGTCGTAATTTTTGTAATTGTAATGAAATTAGAAAAGTAAGAAAGAAACAAGTGTTAATACAATTATTTTATTCTTTCTCTTGTTTTACAATAAAAATTACTGTACTTACTACAATTAAATCATAATAAAATTTTTAATGTTGAATAGTCCATTTAATAAAGTTTTTTTTATAAAGTTAGAATTTTTATACTCCAAAAACGCAATAAATAATAATGTTTAAAAAGTAATGATAACTTGGGTAATTATTTTTTATTATTACATTAGATAGCCTTTGTATCTACAAATAACGAATTTTGAATATTAAACACGTAAAACAGACTCATTGATTTAATTTTATCGTTTTGTCGATAAAATACAAGTGTCTTTGCCGTTTTTATCGATATCAGCTCTACCCTACTCACCACACTTTTTGTTAATGTCTTTTTTTCCCGTTCTATTTTGTATCCCACGGACTCTTTTGCCTTTTTTTTCGGGACTCCCAGTCGTTTTAACTGATCGCTTTTATATTACGGACGGTTGTACGGATTGATTTTATGTTAATTTGTGAATAATTGGATGTTTTGTTTCATAGGTGATGTATTCTTTATGTTGATATTTGCTTCGGTGTTCTTGTCTTTGTAGGCTAGTTACATTATTTTCTATCTAGATGACACCTATCGACGTGAGTTTATTTGTCTGTCTGTCTGTTATCTCTTTAGTCTTTACACCCAAAACGCTGAATCGATTTAACTGAAATTCGGTATAGAGGTACTTTGACTCCCTGGAAAGGACATAGGATACTTTTTATCCCGGAAACATGTACGGTTCCAGCGCGATAATCGAATATTGGCGCAACGGAGTTGCGGGCATCTAATATTTGATGGTGTTTTATATTTCAAGATTTTCAACGTTTAAACCTTAATTTTGTGAATTTTTGAATTTCTAAACATGTCTTCAACTAGAAACTACTCGTAAGTTGTACATAAGTGTAAAATTATGTCATAGTTTTTATACCCTTCCCCTGTACTATATGTAATTATGCTGTAAATTATTTAGCTAGCCAGCCGTGGCTTTAAGCGAATTAATTAGTTTCAACATACAATTTTCAACCGTATCACAGGGCACTAGAGTTTATTTCGTTTTAACATCCACATGTCTCCCGCTGTTGAACGAAAATGAAAAGAAAAAATGCGGTTGATGCTTGGAGCGTTGGCAAAAATGATAATTTCTTTTTATGGAATGCAAGCAGCGTGCCCATCGCTCTTCAAATTCTAGCGTCGAGAGGGAAGATGTGGTTGTGGTTTTATAATCATTACTGGCGACAAATATACGCGGAAAAATTAAGAAAAAACTTTAAATGTAACGGTCTTCGTTTATTTACTTTTTTTTAAAGAAGGCAGGTCGCTGACTCGCTGTAGCCCTGACGTCACTGCGACCCATGAGGATCTATTGTGAGTTTTGTGACTCCTTCGCATTAGAGTATCATCCCCAACCCAATGCTGCTCATAAATTGAACGATATGGTTGGGACTTGGGGTTGGTGCCACGAATTTCCTCTGTGGATGAGTATTCTGTATTCGTGGCGACCAAGGTGCCCGTTCCTGCTCTGTAGTAGAGCAGGACAATCGAGGAGAAGATGAATAGGTGTCTCTTTATTACTTTAGTAGCAAAAGATAATAAATTGTTAGTACCAGTAATGTTTCGTCCAACAAAAAATCGTCCTATTAGGACGAGTACCCAGAATCCAGACAGCGATTTTTTAAATGTGTAAACTAGTCGTACTTTTTTCTCGGACAATTTCTACCGGAAGTACTGGAAAAAGCAATCTGATATTAATTATAACGTTACTTTTTTCAGAGTCATCCTTCATCATAATAGCTTTGTCCACATTGTGCCTTTTTTTTGTTCAACAAGGGCATGCCTTATAGCGCTGTCAACAACGTGGTGTGGCATGCCCGTGACGCGCGTCAAAATCCACCCGCGTTGAAAGAAAAGTGTCATAGCGCGCGCTACGATTTCAACGCTCGTTACGGGCATGCCTCACGTTCGCTGTTGACAGCGCTATAAGGCATGCCCTTGTTGAACAGAAAAAGGCACAATGTGGATAAAGCTTATGAGCGACTAGCCTGTACCATAAGCATATCTATTCAACTTTTAGTTCTTACTTCTTCCATACTAAGATCTAAGCCCAAAAATCCAGACACAGATATTTTATTTTGCTGACGGTACATCAAGTGAAGTG
Source organism: Polyommatus iphigenia (assembly GCA_963422495.1). NCBI lineage: Eukaryota > Metazoa > Arthropoda > Insecta > Lepidoptera > Lycaenidae > Polyommatus > Polyommatus iphigenia. The sequence continues at coordinate 12,304,714 of OY730181.1, read as the reverse complement.
CGTCGCGACGCGCGGCGTACTAGGCGCCGCCTTTTTACTACGGAGCGTAGACGGTATACGATACACTACCTCTATATTCGGATATACAGTAGTCAGTATACTCTAGTATACTTTGGTATACTGTACGTCTACGTGAGTTATTGCTATTGAACGACTGCTACTAGACAAACTAACTGTTCCTAACTAAAGGAATCCTTGATCGTTTTGTCATTGTCATGTTATTGGCGTTAAACATCGAATTTAGGAGACGGCTTAGTAAAATTATCTTTTTGGGGGTAATATTTGTAGACTATCGTAAGTTCGTCTCTCTTTCGAAATCTTGGCCCATTCGTGATTATCAAGGATCGATTTGTCCCCAAATCACACCCAAATATTTATTTTCCAACGTTTCAAATCCAGTGGCCTATTATTTTTTTACATTAAACTATTTAATAATCATTATTGAGTATGATGTAATTCCGACTTTTTTCTTTGGTTTTTGTAATATAATTGGTGTTTGTAAAGCATTTATCAAACTTCCTGCGGATTGAATACGTCATTGTGTGAGGGCGCGGGGCGATGACGATAGCTGTTATCGTTTCCGCCGATAACACGTCACAGTGATAAGCGTTATGAATTAAACCTATTAGAAGTTAAACTTCACTTTAAGTAACTAGAGTCATCATACATATCAAACTATAGTCTTATTATGAAAGATACGGCAATGCAACATAGATATTAACTTTTAACTCGTCCTACTAGGACGAGATTTTGTAAGACGACTGATAACACTGCTCGGTAATTAATATTATATTATAGCATCGGCGTACCCAGGTAGGGGCAGGGGGGGCAGCTGCCCAAACCCCCCCCCCCCCCCCCCAATCAATCCCCCAGTCAATATACCAGACCGACCATATGTTATACATATAACATACATAATATGGTAAGACGGAACAATTTCATGACTTTTAGGTTTGGTAGGTGGTTTTATGTTTCGTGATTCGTTTTATTGTTTGACTATAGCTATTTTAAGATACAGTAGTGAGAAAGCATTAAATTAATTTATAATATTATGGATCACAATTCACAGCTAACACTCAAGAGACGAAAATTTTTACTTAACTGTAACTAAATGAAGATTTTGACACCCCTACGTTATCAGTCAAACTCTTCATTAAATTGAAGTTTAATCTTCATTAAAATATGTCACTGAGTGCAGCAGTAAATCGCTTTTTAGGAGAGAATCTAGAATTCTAGTGATAAGTTTTTCCACGCTTCTATAATTTGTCACTTGTCAGAAATAAATATTTATTCCTGTAATATCTAGTTTGCATAATATTCGTAGGGGATTAAATTATGAATATGGAAATACATAGATAAAGGCAATTTATGTTAAACCTGGTATGTAAATTTGATTGCTCTTTATCTTTTTAATTGTGGGGGACAAAAAGGCACGTCTTTAATTATTGTGCGGACACGGGGCTCGTAAACCTTGGGAGTTGGGACGATATACACAGTGTCGAAATAGCATGTACCCTATCATTAAGAATGGTGAATTGCGGAATTGCTTTCATTTTCTATGTCGTAAACATGGGTAAATCGGTCTGATAACTGATTGTTGTAATTTGAAACGAACGAATATTTAATATAATGGTACTTCAGGATAATATAATTAATTGTGTCCAATGATATATTATATATATGAAAAACTCAAAGCAGATAGATAATATGTTATTACCGCGCGCGTTATGAAGCTTCAAATACGACCCAATTGGGTCGTCTTTTATTTAGTCTGTCTCTTTTATGTAAATTGCATTTCGTATCTTTTGTTTCACTTATCTGTCGTCCATGTTGTCGGAAGAGATTTAAACCGGAAAATAGTATGAAAGTAACAGATCTGTATAAGTAATTCATCATTGATTGTGTCCCTTGTCAAAGAGTTCACTGTGAAAGTAGCAGCACTAAAGGAGTTACTATTTTTGGAAAATTAGAAAATAAAAGCATAGAAGTAAAAAGTACCTCTTTTAGCGATGATAGAACTGTTCACAGAGGACTCTATTTTACAAGGGACACATCACATACCAATTTACCAGCACATACCCTAAAGTTTTTCTCTTTGTTGTTTTGCATTCTGTGTTTGACGGCACTCGCGATGTCTCCGATTATTTGCGATGAACTGAAACGATCTATCGCGCTAACCCCATTTTCAAATTTCGTTATCGATTATATGACATAATAATTTATCGACTCAAGCAACCGGTATCCTAAGTATTACCAGGCACGCATCACTGGTGCACAAGTAATTTCAGCGTAATCTCAGTACGTGCAATTCCATGAAGTAGCTCCATAATGACTGACTACTGAGGTTATGTCTACCACAACGATTCCACGTAGCCCGCGAAATGACCTCCTCGAGGGTCGTATGTTCCTAGTGAATCATTCTGCAGTCTTATAGAACCGGTAAATAAGCAGATGGATTGCCTCTATGTCTCTAGAAGTAAGTTATAAAGAAACTTTTATTTTAAGAAATTAGTAAGTACGTGGTTTTATCATGTGTATATTATAAACGCCGGTTAGGTGTTCAAAAAGATTAAAAAGTGTTTGTAAAGCTATGCAGAAAAGAAGTAATTTAACATTCTTCGTAACGTCAGCTTTGAAAGAGGAACTACATCAAAATCGATTTACCAATTACCAGTTTTTCCACGTCAGCCATAAGAATTAATCTAGATTCTAGATATTTGGGAGCCCGAAGCTATATTCGAATTATCATGTAACACAGATATACACGTAAAACTTAAGTACCTAAACTCAATGCTTATGCTGCACGGTTCAGGCTCTGTGATTGGTTGGCTGTCAAAATTTGGACCAATCACAGAGCCGAACCGCGTCTTGAGACCGGGTCGCATCTTGAGTACTGACCAAAAATACGGGCCTTAGCAGCATAAGCATTGAGTTTAGGTACTTAAGTTTTACCTACTGACCAAAAATACGGGCCTAAGTGTGACTTCTTACATCAACAATCTACATAATTATTATTTATTAGTATCAAAAAACCAACACAAAAAAGTTTTTCTGATTAGACAACGATTGAAATCACCACACGTTGAAGTTCCACTTCCAACTCCACATTCAATAACTTGTATCGGGATGTCACTCGAGGGGGCGGCGTGAGTGACTCACCCTTCCAACTTTTTCACTCGTCTGAGGGGTCTCAAATCTCATATCCTGCAGCAAAAATATCATCAAGAAATTGTACCTACAGCAAGGCGTGACATTATACCGGATTTTCAAAGAAATCGATTCTTAAATAAATAGGAATGTTAAAGTTTGAACCAATTTAGATTTAGTATGTAGTTCGGTTCTGGAAAAAATACAGGATAATTTTTATCCCACCAAAAACGTACGGTTTTCGCGTTATATTTACTAGTTTTTTCAACAGTCTACGGTTAGTTGAAGCTGGTAATAAAATCGCTTTAAATTACCAATTTCTAAAAAAGTTTATTTTATAATTTATATCTCTCCAGTTCTTGCAATTAAAAAGAAAGAATCTAAATAGATATTTCCTTAGTCCCTACTAAAATTATGAATTCAGAAGTTTGTCTGTATGTCTGTACTCTGTTACCTCTTTACGCTTAAACAGATTAGATTAACCTATCAAGCCCCATAAGGACACCGGTGACCGCGACAACAATAGAATAACAATAGATTTCCCAGAATCCGCGATCGAAAAAACTTTGAAAGACGGTAAATAACATAGGATATTTTTTATTGCGGTTAGCGCAACGGAGTTGCTCGTCCAGACTGTAGTATTAACATTAACTAGCTACAAGCCGAGATTTGGAAATTAATAAAAGTAATAATTTCTCAATTTTAGCAATATCTTTAGTGTGAAGTCCCTTCATCCCTACAGTACGGCTTCCAGACGTAGGTATAGGGCGCTGCCTAGCAACACCCACAGTGTCGTAGCGTGACGCACAATATTGTCTTTCCACTCCGTCTGGCGATGTCACAGAATACATATTAGTACAGCGATGTCCAAAATATTAAGGACTATGGGCCAAACCACGTCACGAAAATTTGTACACCTTTTACGCTAAGTAACGCCGAAATCCGTTTATCGCGCTGGAACATTTTTCCGCAACCAAAACTATCCCATGTCCTTTCCTGTCTCACAAAGTATCTTCAAATTTCGTACATGAAGTGGTAACATATTATGTACCTAGGTACATACACTTTCGCATTTTTAACATTAGTAAGGACTTTATATCACGATTTGAAACTGGGCCACATTTTCCGACTCCGTACGCGCAAAAAGAGATCCCGCAGCAATTTACATAAATTTTTCTGAAATTAAAACTCCACTGTATACTTTTCCGTGGTCTGTACTCTGTATGTGTCTATTGACAATGGATCCAGTAGATTCATTTTTAAGAAAATTCTGATTCCGGATCAACTTTAGATCGAAATGTACTTCTCTATTTCACCTTGATTCTCTATTTTGCGACGTTTCTCTACATTTTAAACCGAATTTCAAAATAGGAGGTTCTGTATTCGGCTGTGTATCTTTAACAACCATGTTTCTATAACGTGAGTTTCATTTCTAGGTTCATGCCTTCTTATCAAAAACAGTTTCACCGTCGAGCTAGTGGCTCATCAATTCGTGTTTAGTATTTTCCAAGTAACATCGCATTGAACGTCTGGGTACAATGGGCTTACGATTGACTGGTGGACCTCACGCGAGCTATGCTCCCCTGGTGGCTGCCGTTTGCATACATTATGCTGTCATTTGACGATTTATTTGTCTACGCTACAAGTTTCTTACGCCGGTTCTTCTCGCCGGGGTAGTTCCCGAACCGGTGGTAGGCATCAGGTAGACATTCTGAAAAAATTTGATTCAAATTTACTCAGAAATAAAACATTTATTTTTTATTTTTAGGGTTCCGTACCCAAAGGGTAAAAACGGGACCCTATTACTTCGATCTCTGTCCGTCTGTCCGTCTGTCCGTCTGTCCGTCTGTCCGTCTGTCCGTCTGTCCGTCTGTCACCAGGCTGTAACTCAAGAACGGTAATAGCTAGAGAGTTGAAATTTTTACAGATTATGTATATCTATTGCCGCTATAACAACAAATACTAAAAACAAAATAAATTAAATATTTAAGGGGGGCTCCCATACAACAAATGTGATTTTTCAAACATTTTTTGCTCGGTATCAATGATGACAACAAGTAGGCACTTGAAATTTTCACAAAAGCCTTAGTTATATGTCTACTTTAATTCATGAAGCCCCAAGCGGCCACATCCGGCCGCGATAACAATGAAAAAGCTATTGTGTCTCGTTTTGCCACGACTAATAATAAGATTTAAATAAAATATAAACTTAAGGGGGGCTCCCATACAAAATACATAATTTTTTGCCCATTTTTGCTCTATAACGGTACGGAACCCTTCGTGCACGAGTCCGACTCGCACTTGGCCGATTATTTATTTTTATGACGTAGGCAGGGCGTATGGGCGTAGATGTAGAAGATAGACAAGAAGCGCTTCTTGTCTACAAATATTGTCAATTGAAAGAAGACTTCTACTGTGGTCTAGTTGTCTAGCTAGGAGGTTAGGACTAGTCTAAATGTCAAGTTTAAAGGGAAAATCTATTTATTGTGTTATGTGTTTGAATGTATAACAGAATAACCATAACTCATAAGTCATAAGTCATAAGGATCATAGCTTCCAGGCATAGGTACGTTACAGTCATAATACCTAAGAATATGAACAATTTAACCAATTGAAACCTCTATAAATCTTTTTAACAACAAATATTTATCCCTATAATCTCGTCGATTTGATATGGTTAGTTTTCGTTCTTATTGTTTCGTTGTTTTGAGGACAATATTCGACTGTACGGTAACTACTGCTACTAGGACATCATGGACGCCAAGGAGGACTCTCGCTAATGCCTCATTTCGACATAATTCACACCTGAGCGGCTGAGCCATCGGACCCCCGTCAAATTCCAACAACCGGTTGGGTAAAAAACCCTTTGAAATGGGTTAATTTATACCATACAGTTCACACTGGGGAACAATAGTGGTTTTTGTGTACCCAAATTGTGTGCAAGCCGTAATCAATCTTATTGCGTAGACCCTATGAATCCTTTTCAAGTGAAACGTTTTAATGGTATGTCTATGGCGTGTATTTTTCCCTTTTTTTCTTTTTATCACCATTATAATGATTATAAGGGTCTTATAATGAGCCTTTAGGCAAAGGATTGTAATTAGAAAATAATGGGATAATGCGAAGTAGATATAGCTAGGTATCCTTGTGAATTATGTAAAACGTACTGGTTTGGCAAGTATTTATTTACATTGCATAGTAATGCCAAAAAGTTATTTGAGTAAGTTTTTGGCATTTAACTATGCTGATTGCTGATAATAATAAGTCATAACTCATGATAAGTAATAAGTTAATAACACATAAATCCGAATATAGCCAGTCACAATATGGGAGACCTAACGTAATCAGTGGTGAATGGTAATGTGATCAGGGGATATCACATAGCCTAGATCCGTAGCCTGTAAACCTCCCTAAAAATATAAGATAATATTTTAAGGCCGTCCCCCGAGCAAACGACCTTGGCCATACATTTGCCGCGTTGCCGAGATTGCACCAAAACCCTATTTTTTTACTTATCTTAGTTCAAAATTGACCTAAAAAAAATTTAAAACGGAGAATATGTAGTTTATGATATTGTCGATCTATTGGCGTGTGTTTCAAATAAAAGTAATTTGTAAATACTAAGGAGATGCTGAATGTATTCTTGAATTTTAATAAATTGGCTTTACTTTGCAAGCTGATATCATGAGTTTAATAAACAAAAATAGAAAATTTAAAACGGGGAAAAGATTGTTGAGATACTGAAGATTATTGCTGTATTTTATTATAACTCTGTAGCTTTCAAATTATGAGTTTATAAGGCTCTAAATGCGGTAAATTACGGATTCTCCGTAGGGAATGCCCTTAAGGTGTTTAGGTACAGACTTAAACTTAAGGTGTTTAGGTACAGACTAGACTACAGTACAGAGATCTTATTTCTGTGAGTACAGCGGATAACCTAGTATGAGCTAGTATACTATACTAGCTAGGCTTGAGTTGTAAGTAGTATTCTCTTATCAGTCAAGTAGCTCTCCACTGTCCACTGTGTTACGAGGGCTGCTATTTATGTATCCGGAACTGGCCACTTACAAGAACAATATTTAAAAAGTAATTACAACATTTGAAAATAGAACTCTTTGGTTGAAGAATACATTTTGTTTCATGTGACTGTCAATTATTTTTCCATTGTGGCGTCATTTTGAAAATTGCGTGTCTTCATTTGCCATGGATTTAACGCGTGAACATTTTCATGCAATGATTTACTACGATTTTCGGCGTGGGCTAAATCAACAACAGTGCTTTATTCAACTCACCGCAACTTTTGGAGATGAAGCACCATCAAAAACCACTGTTTATCACTGGTACAGTGAGTTTAATCGTGGGCGGTCTATGCTCACGGATGAAAATAAAGAAGGTCGCCCAAAAACAGCTGTTGTCCCACAAAATATAGATGCTGTGCGGGAACTAATAATGCGTGATCGTCATGTTACATATCGCGAGATAGAGGCGTCCTTAGGCATAAGTATGACGAGCATACATAAGATATTACACGAACATTTGGCTGTAAAAAAAATATGTTCGCGTTAGATTCCGCACAACTTGACAATCGATCAAAAACGGGCTCGTGTCGATTGGTGCAAAAAAATGATGAAAAAATACAACCGTGGTACGTCAAAAGCCGTTTATAATATCTACACAGGTGATGAATCTTGGATCTATGCATATGATCCCGAAACTAAACAGTCAACGGTGTGGGTGTTCCAAGATGAGCCGAAACCAACAAAAGTTACTCGTGCAAAAAGTACTTTAAAGCAAATGGTCGCCTGTTTTTTTGGAATTAATGGACATGTGGCTACAGTGCCATTAGAGAATCGTAAAACGGTTAATTCTGAATGGTATACGACCATTTGTTTACCAGAAGTCTTTGAAGAAATAAGAAAGGACAACCGACAACGCAGAATCATATTACATCACGACAATGCTAGCTGTCACACCTCAGCTGAAACAACTCAGTTTTTGGAGGGTCAAAAGATCGAATTGACTGGTCATCCGCCGTACAGCCCTGATTTGGCACCTAACGATTTCTTTTTATTTCCATACGCGAAGAACAAATTACGTGGTCAACGTTTTTCGAGCCGCGAAGAGGCTGTTGATGCGTTCAAAATGCACGTTTTGGAGATACCTCAATCAGAATGGAAAAAGTGCTATGAAAATTGGTTCCAGCGTATGCAAAAGTGTGTCGATCATCGCGGCGAATATTTTGAAAAGCAATAAAACCATATTAAATGATATATGTTTGTTTCTTTTTTTAATTCCGAATAAATAAATGGCAGCCCTCGTAGATAAAGGATTCTATTATAAATTGCTGTCTGTTTGTATGTCTGTTTTACCTATCAATAGGATGTATCTTAAAAACCGTGGACCGTGATAGCTAGAGAAAGCTCTAAGAACTAGCTCGCTTATGGCTGAATATTTTAAAGGTTCTTTAGCAGCGTTGTGACTTGTGAGTTGTTACTTGTGTAGTTTTTGGGATAGGCAAAAAGTTACAAACGCGCGTGCGTCAGGAACTCAGGACTAGATAGATAGATGTACACATGTTATATGTTTATGTGTAGACAGGACACGTAAACTGATCCAAAATGGAAAATGTCATTGGAGAATGTCATTCGTTTTCACTTCTGCCGGCATTCCCGGAGTTTATTTTTTAGGGAGTGCCTCCGCTGCCGGCGCCGGTTGCCGTAATGGCTGCCGGCGCCGGTTGCTGAAATGGCTGCCGGCGCCGTTTTCCGAACTCCGAAGTTTGCCGAAGTCACGCGATGTTTGCCGAATAGCCTGCCGGCGCCTATTTGGCAAAAATCGCTTGTCAAATGACAGAATAATGATCAAAAACATCAGTCTTGAGCTAAAGGACTATGAAAAGTACAAATAATACGGTCATAAATAGTCATATTGTAAGGATGCATATTTGAATCCTTCGATCGGGGATTCTTGGAAATGCTATTGTATTCTATTGTTGTCGCGATCACCGGTGCTCGTATGGGGCTTGAATCTTGATGGTTTAATTAATGGTGGTGATGATGATGCTAATAAATGTGATCTGCATAGTAGCATAATACAATATCTTTGTTTCTTTAAACAACGCAGAAACTCTCTAACATGTATAAGGAATCTGAAGTTCTGTTCAGTACCTTCGGAAGTATACCTCGGGGTTTATATTTGTAGCTGTGGTGCAAAATCTTACTTTTTGGTAGCTGAAAAAAGGTAGCTAAGTTAAAGCTAAGCTAAGAACTAAAATATCCACATCACAAAAAACTAAAATATCCACATCACAAAAAACTAAAATATCCACAGCCGAACAAATAGGTACCTAACCTTCACCTTTGGAAGTCGGTAAAGTCGAATATATTTGAGATTATAATTATTTCTTTTTAAAATTTGTGTATCGGCACTGGAACCTAGTGCTTTAGGCTGCGTTTCCACTGAAGCGGAGCGGAGCGGAGCTTAGCTTAGCAGTGCCGAATTGACCAATCACCATGCTCGAAATCTTCGCTGTCATTCCGCTGGAATAGCACGATTGGTCAATTCGGGCACCGCTAAGCTTCGCTCCGCTTCAGTGGAAACACAGCCTTACGCATTATCACCGGCTCCCATTTTGAGTCCCAGCGCCGGCAGCCGTTGTTTTATATCTCGGCTGCCGGCAGTATACTTACCGCCGGTTCCCATTACTGATATTTTTGGGAGCCGGCGCCGGCAGCGGAGGCACTCCCTATTTTTTATGCAAATTATAATTGACACAGAAACATTTAAATTTTAATTCTGTGTAAAACTTTTCAACTAGCAGGCAAATATGCTTTCTATTTCAATGTGCAATAACGGTGTGTTTTGTTCGCAGGTGGTGAGGTGGTTCCCGGGGGGAGATGCTGGGCGGGGCGGCGGGGGGCGCCCGCTCCCGCCCGCCCGCTGACCTCCACCAAGGTATGTGAGCCTAGTAGCTTAGTTCTATACGCGCGCGGTGTTGCGACTGTTATGTCACCCGGCAGGCGCGCAAGCTGCAAAAATTCACTCAGTTGTTTAACAATGATTCTACTTTAATTGGAAAGTCAAATTTATTAAATGAAAGGAAATTGCTATATTTATGGCATCAGCTGCAGCCGCTAATTAATGTCACAAACAATTTTTCCTAGAAAGAAAAAAATCAATATTTCCTTTTTGTCCGTTCACCGTTGCTGTATTTTGTGAATTACATAGCATTTTTGCTGAATTTATTTTTATAATAATTTAATATCTAATATAACTTACGATTGGAGAGTCCTAGCCTAGTTGATGAGCTGGAATCGCGATGACAGACTGCTTTCTTCAACTACCCCACTTTTACACATAAACAAGTCACTACCCGCATTGTCCATATATAACATATCTCTTAAGAGAGCACTAATTAGTTTAGTTTACTTACACTATTAGTCCTAACACTATCATTCACTTACTAACACTAGTATTCCCTAACCTCACATTCCTTATTTAACTTAGATCTCTTCATTATCAATCTCTAAGTCTAGGTCTTCTAATTCGGACCAATCTAATTCCTTGTCAGAATTAGACATGGCTAAGCGCTTAGACTCAATTAAATCAGGCGATGAATTCGATTGTGGACGTTTAGAAGTATTGACTGCTGTGGCATCTTGTGAATTCTCATGAATAGTTATATCCTGTGGTCCTGACACTCCGTCCCCGCTACCTCATGATTCGGCCAACGGCTAAGGGCATCTGCATTACCGATTTTCTTTCCTTCTACATACTGTATTACGTAGTCGTAAGAGTTTAACAAAAGTGCCCACCTCAACATTCTCGGTGAAATTATATTGGGAATTGGCTTCTTCGAATCAAATATTCCTAAGGCTTATGATCTGTCTTGATAATCACACTTCGACCACTTATGAACTGGTGAAATTTTTTCAATCCAAATATAATAGCAGCCGCCTCCTTGTCTATCTGTGCATAGTTACGCTCATGTGTATTCATGGTCCGAGACGCAAACATCACAGGTCTAATGCTCCCGACACTCATCTCATGCTCCAAAACCGCTCCAAGACCGTATTGCGAAGCATCGCACGATAGAATGAGTTTCTTTTTCATGTCATAATGTACCAAGGTGTCCTTACTCGAAAGCATCTTCCTTAGTTTCTCAAATGCATCCTGATGCGACGTTTCCCACTTCCACTTATTTTCTTTATCTAGTAACCTGTACATTGGTTCAGCAATTGAGGCCTTGTGTGGCAAAAATCGATCATAAAAATTGATTAACCCCAAAAAAGCTTGAAGTTCTTTCACATTACGTGGTGCGCCAGCACAACATCTTCTCAATCGCATGAATTTTCTCTTCACATGGATGAATACCAAATTCATCGATGACAAATCCCAAGAATTGAACACTTGCAGCAGAAAATTTACATTTATTCTTGTTTACCCGTAAGCCAGCTTCCTGTAATTTCTGTAGCACTTTTTTCAACCGATTATTATGTTCCTGTATTTCTGCGCCAGCAACCACAATATCGTCTAAAAGAACGGCCACACCAGGTATACCCGCCAGTAACGATGACATCAACCGTTGAAATATACCAGTGCACGCCTTTACCCCAAATGGTAACCTTTTCATTTTATATAAGCCCTTCGGTGTATTTACTGTCAACAAATCTGCAGTTTGTTCATCAACAATGACTTGAGTATAAGCGCGTTCTAAATCGATTTTTGTAAAAAATACCCCACCCTGTAGTTCTGCAAATGTTTCAGTGAGAGTAGGTAGAGGGTATGTGTCGGTATCAGTCACAGCATTTACTGTAGATCTATAATCCCCACACAACCGCACCTCACCGTTTGGTTTGAGTACAGGTACTATTGGTGTTGCCCATTCTGAATGTGAGGTTGCTTCGAGAACCCCCTCTGATTCTAATCTGTCTAATTCTCGAAATATTCGATCTTTTAAAGCAAATGGTACTGTTCTACTCTTATAAAATATTGGTTTTGAACCTTCTTTAGGTATAATTTTTACCACAGGACCGGTATATTTACCTAATCCTTTAAAAACGCCTGCATACTTTCCTTGAATTTCCTTTAATTCCGTCTCCAATACATTTTTATCAATTTTCATATTGTACACTCCTTGCAGCTGTATACCCAGATCATAAAACCAATTTCGGCCTATTAAGCTTGGCCCATTTCCTGCCGCTACAAAAAGGGACAACTTCCTTTTTATGTTTCTATATTGTACCACAACAGTAGCTTTACCTAATAAACATAGTTTGTTATCAGTCCATGTCTTTAATGCAATCTTCACATCATTCATCGCAGGCAACTGGCTATTCCATATGCACTTGGCTGTCTGCTCACTTAAGAGAGTAAAAGCACATCCCGAGTCAACTTCCATGTTTATCATAACTCCATTTAGTATAATTTTAATCATAAATGCTGGTACTGACCTATCTTGTCTCATGTTATTGACAGACATGTCTTCATATAATCCATTACAATCTGATTTCGATAAATTATTTCCCTTAATCTTCAATGAGCACACTGCTGCGATATGGCCTGTTTTCCCACAATTATTACACTTGGCCCATCTGAATCTACATACGAGACCTGCCACAACGAAAACACGATTCTGTCTGCTTATCAAGTTTTCTGTTTGTAAATTTATTGACTTCCATAGGTGTCTCTAAATCACCGGTGGTTTTACTTGAAGATGCCCCTACAATCATACTATAATCTATACCTGCAGCTTCATGAGATAAGGCTAGTTCACAAGCTTGATCAAATGTTAATGTTCTATGTTGTAACAAGCGTTTCTGTATTTCTTTATCTCTGATACCGCACACTAGCCGATCCCTTAATGTCCGATTCAGGTCTTGAAAATTACAATCAATACTCAATTTCCTTATCTGAGCTATAAAATCCCTCATTATTTCCCCCTCCTCTTGATATTTCGAATGAAATTTATAAGATTTTATAATTTCATTTGGCCTCGGGTGGAAATGATCATTTAATTTGCCTACTATTGTAGTAAAGGTAACCTCACTTACTTTGGTTGGAGCAGTCAATGATATTATCAAATCATACAAATCAGGACCACAAACAGCTAGTAAATTAGCCTTTTTCAAAGCATCATCTTCAATCTCACTTGCCTGCAGACAGAAACTAAACCTTTCTATGTAGTTTTTCCAGCAACCATGTGCTATATCAAACTCCCCAAAGTTAATGCCCATTTTGCACTGTAATTTTTATTTAAATATATTTTCCACTATAATCACGCACTTTTACACACTGATTCCGCGTTTATCTCGTCGCCACTAATATAACTTACGATTGGAGAGTCCTAGCCTAGTTGATGAGCTGGAATCGCGATGACAGACTGCTTTCTTCAACTACCTCACTTTTACACATAAACAAGTCACTACCCGCATTGTCCATATATAACAATATCAATTACGTACATAATTTAATACAAATTACAATTAGTACAGTCTCAGTTTTCCTAGAATTTAAAATTTTTACTAGGATAATGTTATAAAAACTAAAAAATCCTTACCAAGCCAACGACAGTAAAATACTTTTATGTAGTTTTGTTTTATTTGATCGTTATCATTTTAACAAGTGTTGACTGTTGTCAGTTGTCACTTATTTTTATCGCAAATATTAAATTAACTTAATTAATTGTAGTTTTATTACACGTTTAGTTAACATTAAAGAGGTTTCAAGGGACATGCTAAAAATTATGATTAAAAATATTACTTAATAAAATGTAGCAAATTAGCAATGGTATGTAATAGTCGTATTCATGTTAATACGGTACTTAATTGTAAACAAAATGCTATTTTGTAATTTAAAGTGCTGAAAGTGAGTTTTGGCACTGGATAAATTCTTTGTTGCTGTTGCAAACTGTAGCTTAAACTTCCTCACGGCGAAAAGTGAAAAAAGTACAATCAGCACTCGAAACTGTGTTGAGTTCGTAAATCCATAATATCCATAATATTATAAATGCGAAAGCGTGTCTGTCTGTTTGTCTTTGGCGCAGCGCAGACGACAGACTATCCGTGACGCACTTTTTAGTCTGTGGGAAATAGAACTTATGCAATTATATGTAGTAACGCACACGACGCGCAAAAAGTCCGCATATAATTGCATAGGTTCTATTTCCACAGACAAAAAGTGCGTCACGGATAGTCTGTCGTCTGCGCTGCGCCTTTCTGTCTGTTACCTCTTCACGCCCAAACCGTTAAATCGATATTGCTAGGTATGGAGATATTTTGAGTCTCGGAAAAGAACATTTTTGATAAGTTTTATTCAGGAAAAATTTACGGTTCACACGCGTTCAACGAATTTTGGCGCAACGTAGTTGCGGCCTGCGGGCATCATCATTCATCTACTAGTGAATTAATGAAAATAATATTTAACATCAAAACATAGTAGTTTAATAAATTAATCCATAGTCCGTACTCCGTACAAAGAGACGATAGGAAGTGAACCTGTGACCCGCCCGCGATAGAGAAAGTCCCCGAACCGGACTTTCACGATACAGCTGGCCATTATGATAACCCATGGCCGTATGGTATATTATTATTGATCTAATAACTATAAACCATTAATTTAAGCAGAAAATTATTATACTATTATGTATACAGTGCAACTTTATAAATAGTTACGCGCAAATCGCAGCAATGATAATAATAGAGATTTTAGAGTTTACTAAGCTACACTACTATCTAACCAAATTACTAACAAGGTAATTAAACGTTTTAAGATACAGTACAAAGTTTCCTCTATGTCTGTTAAAAAAGCACACAGATGACAGACAAATACTTTGCACTTAACACGGTATAAAGTATAAACTGAAACGACCCATCAAAATCACACTGCTATAATTGCTGCGAAGTCTAATATTAATTTAAAGTGTTTCAAAGTTATTAAATTCACGATCTCTTACAAAATAGCCGAAATTCCTGTTATCAAAGTCAAACACCCCAATGTTTACTGTCCCAAATAAAATATAATAAAAAATAAAAAACACAAGGACAGCTCACGAGTCCGCTCTATGTTTTACTAGATGACCCAGACCAAATTTCAGTAAAGAGAGAGGATACGATTGAGGAATGGGACAGGAGAAACGAAGTGGGAAGGACGGCTGGAGTCACGAAACTCTTTTTCCCAAGCGCTGCTGCTGCGTACAAAATAGTAAAAAAGATAGACATCACACACCACACCACACAGATACCGACTGGACACGGCGAATTCGCCTTCTACTTGAACAGATTCAAGTTGAAGGAGGATCCGTCGTGCCTGTGTCAGCCAGGAGTTGAGGAGATGGTTCCTCACCTGTTACTCGAGTGTCCAATTTTTGCTAGCAATAGATATTATGATATTGAGCAAGAATTGGCCACATCGATGACGGGTGAGAATCTGGCTGCCATCCTGGGGGGAAAAAAGAGAGATTTGTTCCTCTCTTTTTGCAAGAGGATAGTGTGTGTTGCGAACAAGAGGAATTCCAGTAAACTAATGTGATTGTAAGCTGTGATATTAGGGTAGTCGAACGTTGTGCGGTGCCGTATTTTTATTGTTTTAATTTTGACATATTTTGTAAATTGTAATTTTAATTGGAACGAAATTTAATATTTATTGAACCGTTATATCTTATTGTTAAGCTGAAGTTAAGTATTTAGTAATAAATTAGAATTTGTATGTATAAGAACTTTTAATAATATAGTGTAATACTATAACAATTGGATTTTTATGGGGTAAAAAGAACATTTTGATGTTAAGATAATTTAATAAGATAGCAACAAGCCCTGTAGTTGCGTGTGTACGGTAAATTATACGGCTATTGCTGAACCAAAGATTTCCTTTGGTAGGATTGGTCCTTATGACCCAATGATGGATTTAAGATGTGGAGCCACCGCGATTTTTGATGTTAATTTTTTAAAATTTTAGCAGCTTCAAACATATAGCCTCAATCTGTATAGAGGCATTAATTATGGTACTATTCCAAGTTCGGTACCATATTCGGATGACTTAAGAATGCTTAATTCATTTAAGGACTCATGTTTGCACGATAAAGATGTTAAACAACGTAAAAAGAAGAAGAAGAAGAAGCTTTATTTAAACGCGCTTATATTAGTATAAGTCAGTAATTACTGGTCCGATTTGAAAAATTCTTTCAGTGTTAGATAGCCCATTTATCAAGGAAGGCTATAGGCTATATTTTATTACGCTAAGACTAATACAAGCGAAGAAATAGAGGAAAATGTGGAAAAAACGGGGGTAATTATTTGAAAGGGCTTATTTCACAAACTTTTCTGTTATTTGGCACAGATAAAAAGTAGGAACGTGAAGGATCATAGGCTATTTATTGTGGTCTAATTTGTCTGTGAAATATTTAATTTACGCGGGCGAAGCAGCGCGGAACGTCTAGTAATATAGCTGAAGAGTTTGTTTGTTTGAACGCGCTAATCTCAGGAGCTACTCATCCGATTTAAAAGAATCTTTCAGTGTTTGATAGCCTATTTATCGAGGCAGGCTATATCTTATATTTTATCACGATAAGACCAATAGGAGCAAAGATACAGAGGAAAATGTGAAAATAAAGCTGAAGAGTTGGTTGGTTAGTTTGTTAGTTTGAACGCGCTAATCTCAAGAACTACTGGCCCGATTTGAAAAAATCTTTCAGTGTTTGATAGCCTGTTTATCGAGAAAGGCTATAAGCTATATTTTATCACGCTAAGACCATAAGAGCAAAGATACAGAGGAAAATGTAAAAAAACGGGGAAAATTATTTGAAAGGGCTAATATCCCACAGACTACTGGAGCAATTTTTATGTTATTTGACACGAATATATAGTAGACTACGTGAGACATGAGTTATTAATTTGTGAAAAATATACGGTTTCCGTGAAATTTCAGATTTACGCGGACGAAGCCGCGTGGAACGTCTAGTATTAATTAATATGTTTATTGCTCCATTCATCACCATGTTTTTGGCATGCAGAAAAATGCGGCTATCAGCCTCTTTATATTAATTAAGCCCTGTCAACAGCGTTTTCGTTGGTTGAAAATCATATATTCAATTTATTTTATTTTATTTTTACTATCTTTTATCTAAATATTATTCCAAAATTGGCATTTAAACATTCGATTCAATCGAAAATGATACCAAACTCGACTATATACCTAAATCCCACGCAGTTATTGACCTCATACCTTGTTAAAGCTAAAAAACCCCCCCTCCCCCACCTGCATGAAATATTCAGGTGGCTCCACATCGTAAACCCATCTTAGGGATATAAAGATCAATCCTACCAAAGGAAATCTTTGGTTCAGCAAAAGCCGTATTCCTCGTTTTTTTTTGTCTTGTGCGCACACGACTACTGGCACAGTTAGGGGGACAAGGAATTTAAAAAAAAAATCATTAAAATCGGTTCAGCGGGTTGGGCGTGAATCGTGATATGAGTTTTATCTTATAAGTAGTACGTACGTGGACGTGAAGAGGAAACAGACAGACACACACTTTCGCATTTATAATATTAGTATGGATTTTTGTGATGTTTCATGTTACTTCTGCATTATTTCATCTTCTCTTCTGTGCAGGTGGCCGGTTCCCGCTGTACTCGCTGTTCCCGAACCAGCCCGCGACCCGCGCCACGCAGGTTCATAAAGGTAAAACACGTTCCATAAACTGCTACCAAATAATGCGAGCCTGGTCGTCTATTGGTACTAGGGAAACAAAGTTCAAGAGGATAGCTTATTCTATGCTCAACTTGGTTCCCAAATAGATTTTTTACCCGGGCTTCGTACTTATTAGATGATTTGATGAGGTCTAAAATCTAAAAATGTTTATAACTTTTTTAACAGTTAACATTTAAAAAATCTTACGAATCGTAACTTCGTTACTCGTAAGTTACAATTAGTACCTGTCTGTCAGAAAGGCATTTTTGGCAGCATTGTAATTTCAAATTTGTAAATACATACTTAGAGGTGTAGAGTATGGTTTGGGAAGCGCTATCTCTTCTGGGCTTGCTGCTTAGTGCTTTACTGCAAAATTAACTAACTATAAACATCTGTACAAAGACTTTAAATAATTTCGTAACAGTTTCTGCTTGATATGACTTTCGGTAAAGCTCTGATGGACGTTAAATATCTGTCTGGACTCTGGACTCTGGACGCGTGGACCACCATAGAAGCTTGATGGTAATCCATGTGTGATAGCCGTGAAATCGCGCACGATTCCATACGTCAGTCGAGTCTGCGCGCTTGGTACCTATTCCCAAATAAAAAATACTAAGTTATTATCATTATAAAACTATATTATGTTTTACAATACCATATAAAAAATAACAGTCAGAAAACCCAAAATAATTAACAAAAATTTAATTTTTCTTCATACTTTCCTTATTCCTTCATACTTATTTTCTAAAGGCTATCACAGACAGAGCAGGTAATGTAAAGATGTATATTATAGCACGTTACATCTTTCTATAGAAATCG
The DNA here is from genome assembly GCA_963422495.1 of Polyommatus iphigenia. NCBI lineage: Eukaryota > Metazoa > Arthropoda > Insecta > Lepidoptera > Lycaenidae > Polyommatus > Polyommatus iphigenia. Next base: position 12,286,063 of record OY730181.1, on the reverse strand, counting down.
TACACAATAGCTATAATGTAAAAATATACATTATAGCTGTTGTGTGTGGTCTCCTGATGATTTCTATAGAAAGATGTATCGAGATGTATCGTGCTATAATATACATCCTTACATTACCTGCTCTGTCTGTGACAGCCTTAATAAATTAAGTCAAAAACTCCAAAAAAGTGCCAATAAACATTATTCTTCTACAGCTTTTACCAACATTCGAAAACATTACTACGCAGTACACTTGTCCGTAAAATCGTAATTGTTCCCTAATTCTAACATTTCCAGTACTTAAGTGGTAGTAATTAATGGTTTCACACATTTGTACGAAGAAGCACATCTTCAGTAATATTTACCGCAAGTTTAGCCGAGCTCCACAGTAGTATTCCTGGAGTTAAACAGAAGGCAGGGTTGCCAACTTACAAGTATTCGCTAAAAAAATAATATTATGTTATGCATTCTAAGAAATCTCGGCTAGGCATATAAAGTTTGTTCTCAGGATGATATTATGGCTTATTACTTATGACCTACCAAATGATGCTTGTAAGTTGTAACTTAATTGCCCCAAAAGTTTATCGAGTGAAAACCGTGCAATGTGCATTTTTCACAACAAAAACTCTGTCTTTTGAATTTTCCCGTGTCCATACGTACTGTATCTCCATACCCGTCTCAATCGTTTTAGCAGTTTTTTAGTGATAGAGAAGGATGATGATTCGTGTAATAGAATCTGCACTATATCGAAGCACTGTAAGTTGTAACGATGGATAGCGGAATCGGAGTGTTAATAGCAGCAGTAATATATTATCGGTTTTGGCAACCCTATCGATGCGTGACATCGCTTACGCAATTGCTCGGGAATATAAAACGCCTCTGGGATATTCCTCGAAACTGGAAATGTTATCTAAGGGCTTCGCATACGTGATATAATATGCTTTAGGCCTTTTATACAGCTGCGTTTCCACTAGAGCTGAGCTAAGCTGTGTTGCGAGGAATGTGTTTTGTGAGAAGAAATGGCATAGCTCCATTTGACCCCGCCCAGCTCAACGATTCTATTGGTACACGCATTCCTCGCAGTCGCAACGTAGCGTAGCTGAATTCCAGTGAAAACGCTGCCTTGACCTGAAGATTACTAAGAAGAATATAATAAGAAGAATACTTTTATATTATAATTGCGAAAGTGTGTCTGTCTGTAACCTCTTCACGACCAAACCGCTGAACCGATTTTGCTGAAATTTAGTATGGAGACACTTTGAGTCTCGCGAAAGGACATAGGATACTTTTTATCCCGGAAAAAACTGCGGTTAACGCGCGATACACGAATTTTCGCTCAAGGTACTTGCGGGTGTCATCTAGTACTCTATCCCGTGCGCGTACTAGCCCCGCTCGCTCCTCAGTCCTCGCCTCACCAAAAAGATCTAAAATCTAACACTACGCATTCCCCTTCCATTATTGTCTAGCGATCTCAAAGTTATGAGCAGCCTACAACTTTAATACATAATTAACTTCAGAATTGTATTTCAAAATTTCCCGTTGGTATATTTAAGCCGGTCGAGGGATGGGAGTTAATTGCGCTGTCAGTCGTCAGACTCCCGCGCACAGCCACATGTGGCGTTATGAGTTTCAATTAATTCCACGTTACTTATGCTCTCCTGGTGATTAACGCTTGTGACAACTCGACAAAGCGATGTTCAAACTTGAAGTTCCGAAAATGAACCAACTAACTGTTGTTGTCTTTAAAAATTGGGGATTTTGCATTATCGCAGTCATCAAAATTGCCAAAAGACATTGACAAGGTGGTCGTAACTGTGTATTTCAGGAATGTCTGATATTTTCTTTATTTATCTTTGTTTAAACTTGTGTGGTGATGGTTGGATTAAAATAATATAATGAATGGCTTTTGCTTTTCGCACAAATACACCCTGCTCTTCCTAATTCGCAGTGATTCTTCATTTCGATTATTTTGCAACCTTGTCAAACAGGTTCTTAAATTATTAATATTTCAAAATAACCTCACTTTGCTACACACATGCCACGGCTTCTCTCGGTTTTGTTCCTGCTCTTCTTTAGCTTTTTCTTGCATCTCCTCTTCTCTTGCAGCTCCTCTTTCGCTTGTCTTTCACTTTTATCTCCTCTTTTCTTCTTTCGCAGCTTCTCCTATGCTTGTCTCACCCGCATCTACTCTTCTCTTCTTTTTTCATTCGCATCTCTTCACTCCAGTCTTTCTGATAGCCTGGTTTGTCCGCAGTAACTGAGAGCCTGTTCAGCTCGGTGTCGTTCGGCGTGCCCACACCGCCGCCTCACTCCCCCTACTCGTTGGAGCTGCTCGGCCAGCGTGTCCTTGTCGCTGACAAGTGAGTGCCTCACCATATATGATGCCCTAGTATCATTGTCACTCATGTGTTGTGCTAACGTCACTGATAAGAACAATGTTTTTCTACCATTACGGAAAAAGTTTTTAATTCGGTTAATAGCTCTACCGTAGCACAGTATTACAATATTTACCCTAACCGTAGTATGTTTTAGAGATCAGCATGGCTTTTGGCCCCCTTTAGAAAAGTTTTCTTTATAAGAAAAATAAACGAAGTGGCTGATTGACGAAGGAAATCTGTTATTAATTTGTCTTTAAATCTGTTAATTTCACTTTTTTTGTATTTCTACTGTTATATCATGTAAGTATGTGATGTACCTATGTGCTAAGCTGACTGCAGAAAGCAAAGCTGTCTCATCATCTCTATTGACATGACGAAACAGTTTAAGATTAGACTGGCATAATATTTGCCTAAAACTTAAAAACCTTAGGAGTAGTAATATTTTACAGATGTTTTTCGCGAATGTAAGGGCCTGTTTCACCACTTCCTGATAAGGTGCCAGATATGCTTATTTGACAGATTCTCCATACTCTATCTGTCAAGTAAAGTGGTGGATAGCCTTATCAGGATATGGTGAAACAGGCCCTTAGTGTACAATTTTAAATGCCACAACTACACGTATAAATTTGCTTTGCATCTATCGTAATTTAATATTTGCCTGACTTGTTGTTTTAATACTTGGGTTTAACTTTAGTGGAACGAAATGGTTAAGGAGCGCGTCGTTAAACAAAAGTATGTAAAAGCCCATGAGTCAGGCGCACATGGCAGACACGAGTCAGATCTGTATCAGTTTGATTGATTGATGGCCGTTTCGAAACACATACTTACTTTCTTTTTAATTCTCGCGACGATTATGAGCTACCATAACAACTTAGGTCATTGAACTGCGTTAAGATTCAGCTGCTCTGTGTCAAATTAGTAGATTAATATACTTGAATTACTAGATCTTGTTGTGTAGCATTTGATTATTTTCGCGCCTGTGCAGTGGTAAAAACTATGGGTATAAATCGGTTCAGCAGTTTTGATCCTTCGATCGCGGCAAAACGAGACACAATAGCCTTTCAATTGTTATCGCGGCCCACTTGGGCCTTACGGGAGTTGAAGCGTTAAAAGTGTATGTACCTATGTGGGTAACAAAGAATTTGTGTAATTGTGGGGAAAAAAACATATTTTGTCTTATAATATATCTCTATATTTGCTTTAGCACCTTGTACATACATATAATTGCTAGTAGTAAATACCCAAAAACACTCTTAATTCTCGATTCTGTATAAAACCTTCTTGTAGTCAGTCTGAGTAAAAGTTAACTCTGGTTAAAATATTAAGTTTATGTTATTTCGCTTGCTTATGAAAGAAAATGCCTAACATTTTAACACAGGGTTAACTTGGATAGGCGTAACTGGCCTTAGCCAACAAATTAGCTTATCCAACAGTTCACTATACCACATAATCCTTTTTCACAGGGACACGAATAAAATGGATGAGTCGAAACTGGGCAAAGCGTGTATGCCCGACCCGCTTTGCTGCGACCAGCGGCTGTTGGAGGGAGTCGGCATGATGCAGCCTCTCACCATCAAGACGGAGCAGAAGCGCGCCTGCAACACTTGCATCACCGGCTCGCCGAAGAAGGTACCTCCTTGAGTTCATGCTCACCTGGTGATTGTTAAGCGAATTCTTCCTCGTTACGAAAGTGCTGATTCGACGCAACGCAACATTGCACAATAAATAAAGAATCAAAATTCTGTATTAATTTAAAAACATAAGATCTATTTGCTATAAAACTAATGTGGAGAGCTTAAGTTTTAAATGTTATTAGCGCATAACTACAAGTTCCTTATACCTTTGGCAAACCCTACGGGCTACGGCTACGACTAAGTAGGACAAACCATTTTCATTCATACAAGCGCCATTATTTCTAAGAACAAACGACGATTGCTAGCACAAGCCACAACCACGTTGGTTGTGTTGCGCTTGCCAAAAACTTGTCAGCTTTTCAAATAAGTTACTTTATTGGTGTTCCGTACAGTTGCCGGTGCTAGCCACAGGCCACTTCTTACCAGACTGGATTAGAATTTAAACCTATAGGGCGCTGGACTTATATAAACAGAGCTGGAGTCCAATACTATATCAATGTAATGTCTTTTCTTTGCAGGTGATCCACACAGACGGCGGCTGCAGTCGCACCAACCCCGTCACGTGGGTGGGCGTTGGGTCCAACGTGGTGGTCAAGCGCGAGCCGCACATGCTGTCCGAGCTAGTCGTCAAGCTGGAGCAGGCGTCGCCAGGCACCAAGGAGCCCGCGATTCCCGCGTCCATGAACAACAGTAAGCTCATGCGTTCCTGGTATATGTAGATATTGATGAAATTGTTGCTGGTGAAGCGCAGAAGTCGCCCGGAATGATGCCGGTACCACAGGCGAAATCCATTCCTCCAATCCATTCATCTTTGAAAAGATGAATGGATGTCTGATACTTTTTAATTAATGTACAAAAATTATGTGATAAAGCTAAAGTTTTAATAAGCCATGGAACAATTAGTATGGAACATTTTCATTCCGAAATACTGTGTTCTTTAGGATACTCTTAACTCTAATGGCCCAATAATAAAGACGAGCCATTGCGCCCGCATCCGTTAATGTGCGCTAGGTTTCATAATATGCCATGCCGCATGCGGCATACCTGTGAGTACAATACGGCATCAAAAAATCTTCCGTGCATGAGTGACATGATCACATGACCACATCTGACACTAAAGGCACTAAAGGCGTGTTCGGTTGTTCCCACTGACCTCCATTATACAAGTACGCTGGACTGATGATACCCAGATTTTGTGCCTATTTGAAGCGGAATCAGCTCCCCCAATATTCGGGAAGAGAATTAAATCTGACGTAACTTGCAAATTGCCGCTCAATCGCTATTGGTTGTAGAAACCACAGATAATATTATACCTCCATGGTAGAAACTAGTATTAGCTCCAAGTACTCCCACTACTGCTATCAGCGCCAATATGGCGACTTTTAAACATCATTTTTACGTCAAATTTATTTCTTTTCCCGAATATTGGGGGAGCTGATTCCGCTTCAAATAGGCACAAAAAATTGCTGTCATTTCAAAGGGTATCATTAGTCCAGCGTACTTGTATAATGGAGGTCAGTGGTTGTTCCGTACAACTGGAACAAGTTACGAACTTAGTACTAAAAGTTAGTAACTGAACTCTGTGGTGCAGGTTCGATTCCCGTGGGCATAGCGGTGGCGCGGCAGAGAGTGGGCGACGCGGGTCTGCTCGCCGCGCTCTCGCACAAGGACAACCAGCGCCTTCATGACATGGGTAAGTTACCACAATCTTAATGATAACAGCAGGCTTAGTATGGTCACCATAGAAACGTTTTCTTTCTACGGAGGAATAGACAAAGTGACAAAGGAAATCCGCCATTTTTTTCAGTAAAATGTATCAGTATGTCCGCTCTTTCCCGTTTCTAATGTTGTCACGCTAAGCGGAGTAGTCTGTCATAATTTGTCGGAACCCTCGATTCACATAATATTTACAAGCTTGGACCCCTTGGAATTACGCCGAGATGTAGCTTCACTCTGCATCCTCTATCGGTTGTATCACGGGGAGTGCTGAGGAATTGTTCGGAATCATACCACCTGCAACTTTTCGCCATCGTCCCACGCGAAAAACATATCATCCTCATCACCTTGATGAGTGGCAGTCTTCCACAGTGCGTTTTTCGCGTAACTTTCTGCCGCGCACTGTAAAACTCTGGAACGAACTGTCACCAGCAGTATTTCCGGACCTATACGACCTGCAAACCTTCAAGAAAAGAGCGTATTCCCTCTTAAAGGGCCGGCAACGCACCTGCAGCTCTTCTGATGTTGCGAGTGTCTATGGGCGGTAGTTGCTTACCACCAGGTGACCTGTTTGTTCGTTTGCCCTCTTATTTAATTAAAAAAATATATATGCAACTATGCAGCAGCGGTGCCCTCGCATCGCGTTTTCTTTCGTCTCGTCAGATTTTTGAGTTTTGACCAATCTAGACTTGTTTGACCATTTGAAAATACCGAATTCTAGTTTGATAGACAACGGACCCAATAGGGGCAATATTTTTGCAATGAAATATGTACTAGAATCGCTAAAGTTATCTGTTAGGTATACTAAAAAAAACAATAGAAGACTCTTCTTCTAACTAAACACTACAAACAAAACTATAAACAACTCTTTGTTGTACTGAGTAACTTTTTTTTTGTGCATGGATTTACAAGATTATACGAAGTACGAAGTCTACGTAATGTCTACTGTGTAACACTTGAAGGCACCTAGTGCTCACTGCTACGTAGTACCTTAGTATTAATATATCTAGATTCTAGGTTGTTTCCTAGGGGCTAAGCCATAACACAGATATTAGGTATTGCATTAATAAGTTTTCACTTTTTCCTAAAAGATAAGATAAACACCGTGCTATGCGAAAAAGCTTGCTTCTGTTCAAAACCATCATATAAAATCGTTTTTTTAATGATTGTTTTTAACCTAGTTTTATACATTTAACTCTCAACATGGTGTCAATATTATATTCCGACTAGCTGACCCGGCAAACGTTGTTTTGCCATATAAATAATTTTTGGTTGAAAAATAGATGTTGGCCGATTCTCAGACCTACTCAATATGCTCAAAAAATTTCATGAGAATCGGTCAAGCCGTTTCGGAGGAGTACGGGAACGAACATTGTGACACGAGAATTTTATATATAAGATTTCCGAGTTCCAAACCAAGCCTTTATTATCATAGTTTCGTACAAACTAGTTTTGTATTCGAAGTCTGCGCGAGGCCAGCGCTCGCGCTATCTCAAGATAGGCTACCGTTATTGGTGGCGTCATCGATAAACCTCTTGTGATGTTCTGTGAGCCTAGTTGTACTATGTATTTACAACTTTGCAATAGTATAAAAAACAACATATAAAAAAAATTGAAATATTTTTTATGCGCAAGATATAGCCGCGGTACACGTAGCTTGAATCTGAAGCTATGTCGAATTGAAGTTGCGTACGTACGTAATACGTATACAGTATTATCATTTTCATTAGAGGTATATGTTTCATATCATATATATTTAAATGGCAAATATACGGTTTATCGCAATTTTTGATTAAAATTGTTGTTATCTTCGCAAATTCAAAACCATCATTTTGCGATGTGCTCACAAGATAAAGCGCAAGTTTTTGTCTGAATGAAAATGAAAAAAAACTTAAATTTGTTTAGGAAACTTGATGAGTGATACACAATGTAGTCAAGTAAAAAAGTTAGTTACTTTATACATATAAAATAATATGTAAGTAGTATATTTCTTCACAGCGAGGAGTGACTAAACTAAAAACTAAAAAGTAAACGCACTGCTTTAAAAGCAGTTCTTTGACCAATTAAAACAAAAATCGCATTTTCCTCAACCTCTATCGGTTCCATCACGCCACTATTTAATTAGTGTGTATGTACAAGTTAAACTACGAAACTAATAGCCAACAGTGATTACCACGCTATAAACTCATAAAAATTTTCCGTTACCTTAGTTGGTTAGCGATTTCACGTTTTTTGTTTCAAATCGTATTAGTTTCGCTTGAAAGTTGTAATTTTTAACATTTCGCACAACAGATATATATACAACTAACAATATGTATTATTAATTTTCTGTTAGTTCTTGGTGAAAATTATAACGCAGGCGATGATAATAAGGCCTGTTTACATTATTATTGAAAGCACAAAATTACACTCCAATGCAGTGCTCGTTTACATTATTCCAGTAGCAATCCAGTGTTGGATTGGGATAATGTAAACTGAATTGGAATAATGTAAACCCGCTAACTTATACCACAGCATAAACTCACATCTAGTATGACGTAATATTATGTTTGTTCCAAAATATATCAGTCTCTACCTTATAAATAAAACTTAATATGATCAGACGCAGAGTAAGATCGCAAGTCTCAACTAAGATGATGAATTCACGATTGGCATTGTAAAAAAATTTACTTACTTTATTATTCACTAGTTTACTAGTACATAATATTGTAAATGCACCGCTGGGCACCGATTAAAGGATAGGTTTTTCTGGCCTCAGCCTGGCCTGGTTTAAGCTTTTCAAGCCCTTTCATTTGATATAATATGTGGGTATGGATGTGCTACAGCTTGGGTACGGCTTCCATACAAAAATGCCCCTTGTTCTTTCTGCGCAAAAAATGCAAACAAAATAATATTGATTTTCAAGTCTTGCATTTACAACTTTTTTTATTGAATTATAATTACTTACATTAATTACAATGGACTCTCGCAAACTTGTGGTTATCCGTTAGTACGTTTCACCACAAATCAATTTTATACGTATTCAACTTCTCAGAAATAATAAGGAAAATTATTAAATAGCAACTTGGAAACTTTGCTTTAGTCACTTCAGCAAATTAAATGTTCTAAATTATGTTATTTTCCACTTGCGTGTAATATTTAAATAAGGAACTGTTTCACCACTATCTGATAAGTGCCGGATAGGCTATCCACCACTTAACTTGAGTCTTGACAGATAGACAATGGAGAATCTATCGAAAAAGTTTGGGATAGCCTATCCGGCATTTTATCAGGAAGGGGTGAAACAGGCTCTAAATAAAACTACATACATTATATTATATAGAAGTAGATGTTGTCCGCAACTTTTAAATTAAGTAAATATTTTAATCAATTATTGTGTGTTAAAAAACTAGATAGTCCTTTTATAAAGAACTTTTTCGGACGTTCTTATGAAATCTGATAGACATCACAATAATTATTATTACGCAATTTGTTTAATAAGAACTACTTAATAAGAGCTGTTTGTTGAATAAATAAAAAAAAAATGATGCTTGACAAAAAGTATACTTACTACAATTTACCAATGATACTACGAATTTAGATATTCCCATTAAACTGTCAACGTTTTTATCATAAGATCTATTGACCAATTGAGTTAAAAATCAATCGATCACAATAAATTACTGAACGATCAATTTTTTAACAAGTATCATACTGCCTTATAAGGTACCCGCCTAGTCGGGCAGCCTTAACCGACTTTTTGAAGGGGTGTGCGGCATTTTTACTACTAGATCAGGGAAACATCGGGGCGTAGCAGACAATGCTGCATAAATTACCAGGAATACAATATAACGATGCGGTTCTGGGCTGACATTTAATTTAGCTATAAGTTGGCCTTTGCAAATGAGATTTACGAGGGAAGGGCGTTCGTAGCCGACAATTATATGCTAATCAGACAATATAGTATATGTACGGTCGTTACATGTTCCCCTAGTCACGACTACATTTAGAAGCAATAAAGTTATTTTTCACGCCGTGAAAATATGTGTATTTATTAAATTCACATATTTGTATATTTTTTACATAATACAAAATCAATGAAAGAAATTTTTACTATAATATTAAGTGGTTTCACTGATTTCAAAAGAATTATTTGAGGGCCTGTTTCACCACTTCCTGATAAGTGCTGGATAGGCTATCCACCACTTAACTTGACAGATAGAGTATGGAGAATCTGTCAAAAAAGTTGTGGATAGCCTATTCGGCACTTTATCAGGAAGTGGTAAAACAGGCCCTAAGTATAAAATTTTGGATTAAATGTTAAGAATTCGTCATCGGGATTCGAGGCATATCTAGCGATTTAATAATAATAATAATATCTACGGACGCTTCACACCACGTCAGTCTGGCCCCGTGCTAAGTACCCAAAGGACTTGTGTTACAGGTACCAGACAACGGAAATATATTTAATACTTTGATACTATACATATATTTAAGATTTTTATTATATAATACACATATTTAATACACATCCAGACCCGGGAACATTGAAAAACTTTTTGTTCCGTCGGCGGGATTCGAACCCGCGACCCCCGGCTTGAGCTACCAACGTGCTCACCACTGAGCCACAGAGGTCGTCAAGTCAAGTCATTTAACTAAATCTTTTTGTACACGTTACACCATCGTAGAACTTTACTAAATTACTAGTTTCATTAAATTTTAGAACCCATTTTAAGAATAAATGATTTTAAATTATAATAATAGTGACAAGATTAATATTTTGGGAAAACAACAAAAATACTTTGAGTAAACTCCGTTAAACCGATTAAGATGTTTTATGTTATAATTTCCTAATTTTATTTAATCAATAATATAATAATAGTATACAATATTGAATACCGAATCGTGGAAACTAGATAGTATTTTATTAAAATCTAAAGTCGTAGCTAAATTCTGACCAGTTGTATCTTCCTTCCTATCTTGCATAAAATTAAGTTATACCATATCATATTATGACATAGTATAATTTTAAACAACTTGCGTCTAATTTTGTACTACTAAACTACTTATTTTATTGTGTTATTAAATATTATCTACATCTGTCCGTGCTCAACCCTATTTGGTATTCTAATATTTGTTTTTATAGATGCGTATTGGAAATCGGTTTTTATACTGCGCTAAGTATCACCTGTCATAATAACTATCGTTCTCTATGAAATATTAATTCATTACATAATTAAAATGTCTGATTGTAATTTACAGTCTCTAATGAGTCTACTTCTATAATTTTAGTTTCCCTTTGCGTTTCTACTGTAGATTCTAAGCAATTACACTGTATATTCTGGATGTTAGTAAAAATCAGTTAAAATGCTAATTTAAACGTCACCAATAATTAAGGCGACGTCTTGATAATTTGGCTGTAGCGATATCGATTTTTCTCAGCAATGACTAAAGCTAAGAAATTAAAGTTCATCGTCAGTATTCATCATGTCTTTATCTTTGAATTACCCATAGCATAACACGATTGGTCAACTTTTATAACACAGAATAATCAATCAAAAAGACCTCTGTAAAAAAAGGGATTCCTATTTTGCCAACAGAGGAGAGTGATTTGAGCTTCCAAAATTTGTACATAGATTAGTTCAAGGAACACGTAGGTACACACCCTAAAGTATTATCACTTAGTTTTGTTACACCCTGTATTATAATTTATAGTACACGAGCTTTTACCCGCGGCTTCGCTCGCGTTAAGAAGTATTATTATATACAAACTTTCATCCCCTATTTTAACCCCTTGGGGTTAGAATTTATCAAAATCCTTTCTTAGCGGATACCTACGTCATAACATCTACCTGCATGCAAAATTTCAGCCCGATCCGTCCAGTGGTTTGGGCTGTGCGTTGATGGATCAAAATGTCAGTCAGTCACCTTTGAGTTTTATATACATAGATTACTATACTTTTACTTCGTTTATATTTAATACTAGCTGTCCCGGCAAACGTTGTTTTGCCATTTAAAATATTTCTACTTCATCAGTTGATACAAATTCTTACCCCCTCTTTTGTCCCCTAAGAGGGGTGGGGCGGAAAATTGTATACACCAGATGTTAAGTTGAAAAAAAAAGGTAATAATATGTCAAAGTAAGTCCATTAAAGAAAAAAGTTTGATACAAAATCTGACCCCCTCTTTGGTTCCCTTAGAGTTCCATCATCATGATGGACGTCATCGCGGGCGACCACCCACGTTGACGTGGACAGATGCGCCATATTGCATTTTTTTTATGGACACCAGAGAGGACCTACGAATAATAAAAACTATGTCCTCTCTACTCTATGTCCTATGAGTTGTATGGCGGCGGGAGCTAAGCATATCTAACTATTTAAATCTTTGGCGATTGTTTAGAATTATTTTATTTTTATTGACCGCCTAGTCTAATAATAGACTAATCGGCCCGGGTGCGCACGCAATATTTGCATCGCTAATGTCTTTCATAATTGTTACCCTTGCTCACCGCGTGATAGAAATCTTGACATGCATATAACGCACGGATACCCGGTTTTTGCATATGCTAATGTGAGCAATAAATTATTTCGTCCGTTTTTAATTAGGATACTACGCCGTTTGAATGTACTTGCACAAGATATTCATTATTCATGTCTAGTAGATAATGTATTAAAAACGCATATAATATCGTAGCTTGCCTCTCTAACTGACGTATCTGACTTTTTTTTCGAAACTGAGTTATCTACACCATCTTAATCAATTTTGCAAGACGAATCGATCTGTCTAATCGAGGTATCTGTATGTTTTACCAGTTCTGAGATATCACAAAGGTTGGGGCAGGCGTATCTACACTTTCTTGAATTATAGAGCTCACTAAAAGACTTATGTCACTTACGACGTTTAGTAAGATTTTGTTTGCAGTACTTGTAAGATCTATTGGCAACGTAAGTGGCACACTAGTCCATTGAAATGTTACAATTTTAGGACCGAATATTGCATTTATTAGAGGACGCAATTTTATTTTTGGAATGTTATGTTGGGGGGGTGAATAGAAGCTTAACCTCAAGTTTGTGGGGTCGCCACTCTTGTCCCCCGGCCGCCATCTTGAAAAAAGGGATGACAACACTATTTTCGTGATATCTCGGAAACTATAAGTTTTACAAAAAATTTTTATAACATAATTTGTTGCAAACTATTTTGCCTACAAATATGTTCATATATTTTTTTACCCTAAATTAAAGAATTTAAAAGTTATAAGCAAAAAAGTGATATTTTTTTTAAAAGGTTTATTATTGCTCTATATCTTTGTTATAAACATTTTACAATAAATTTACCTTAGAACAACCTTGTAGATGATCTTTTGAGAAAAAGATCCCCCAATCCCCCCCGATCACATGAAATTAATTTTCTGCAGATGCAAAGCAAACTGTGAAAGCATGTGTGGCTGCAGAAAAGCAAGCATAAGATGCTCTACAGTATGCCTACTATTCTGTAAAGCATTTCAGGCCTACTTTTCTTCATTGCAGCCACAGTCTACAGTATGCCTACTACACTACATAAATATATGCAACTATATTATAGTATGCCTACTATATTAGTCTACACATACCTACTATACTATAAAGCATTTCAGGCCTGCTTTTCTGCAGCCACACACGGTTCCACAGTTTCCTTTGTATCTGCAGAAAATTAATTTCATGGGATCGGGGTATCTCTTTCTCAAAAGATCACCTACAAGGTTGGTCTTAGGTATTTTTTTTGTAAAATGTATTAAACAAATGTAAGGAGTGATAATAAACCTTTTCAAAAATTTTCTCACTGTTTTGCTCATGATTTTTTAAATTTTTAATTTAGGATAAAATGTTATATAAACGTATTTGCAGGCAAAATAATTTGCAACAAATTATGTCCTCATAAATTTTTTGTAAGATGTATAGTTTCCAAGATGTCACGAAAATTGTGTTGTCACCCCTTTTTTCAAGATGGCGTCCGGGCCGGGGGACATGGGTGGCGACCCCACAAACTTGAGGTTAAGCTTCAATTGACCCCCCCAACATATTCCAAAAATAAAATTGCGTCCTCTAATAAATGCAAAGCAAATGTAACATTTCAATGGACTATACGTAAGATGTATGATATGTTTTTGGCTACTTTAGAGAACGATGCAATAAAACCCTGTTTTGCAACCTACCGCAGAGTGTTTAAGGCTGAAAAATCTGAGTTTTCATCATCCCAAAAAGGATCAATGCAGTTTATGCATGGCGTATCGTACTGGTAATTCCGAACAAGGTTAAGTACATAACTAAGATGTGATCTCAAAGATAGTGTTTTATGAAACTGTTAGTTATCTTATTAAACGGATAATGATTATGTTTGAATTTTAAACAATGACGTTATAGAAAAAAAACTGTTGTTTAAGCTTAAGTTAAAAACTCTTGTTAAAAAAAACCACAAAAATTTAAAATTTTAGTTACAATTTAACTATCAGTATACCTTATGGTTACGTGTTTGTAATTTGTAACTTGTAATTTGATTATAACTGATTATTTCTATACCCTGAATTTTATTACATGATTTATAGTACAAATTGCCCGACGTAAGTTACAACAAATACCGTCCAAATCGAAAACAAAGTTCTCTCAAAGAGACGTATCTGCTTTGAAAATGTATTATTTAAATAATAATAATTATATTTAAATAAAATTTATACCCACGCGAAGTACTCTATAAGATCAATGTACACGCAGATTTTTATTTTGCTCACGCTGATAAACGTTGAGCTGCCTCCGATTTTAGGTAACCATAAACCGAATAAAGCTTGCCCTGAACATTTTGCTCAATGTCAGTTACGTCAGTTAGAGAGGCAAGCGACGATATATCAAGGAATATTGATGATTTTTCTTAATAATACAGTGTGTATTTTCAAAAATTAATAATAATTATACTTCAGAGTTCAGATCCTAGATTCGTTTATAGCGTTGAAATCAAAAAAAATCGGGATTTAATATTTTCCTAAGTCCTTTCTTGGGACTCAAAGTATTATTCTTCAAAATTGCTTCAGGTGTGAAAAGTGGAAAACCTAACAACAGACAGAATACTGATATACTTTTGGATTTTATAATAAAGCTTGCCCTGTTATTATTTACTAAGTATGGACGTGACTCTATGGTGACTCTACACCGTTCGCCCATTAAAATTCTGTGTTTATCACCTTTTGAGTTTCTTTGGACGTAGCCAGAAGAGTTCTAAAGTTGTATTAGTCTTCGTTATCTTTCAAAGTTTTGAAATTGCATCAAAAAATCCGAATTTAACAAAAAAAAAACAATAACCGTTGAAAATAATTGTCATTTATACTAAGGTTAGTTATGTATTCTGTGATTTATCACAATTTTTGTGTTGGTGCAGGTTAGTTTTCGTGGTCCTTCGATGCATTTGAGAACACTCACAAAAATGAAAATCAATAACTATCCACACGTATCACTTTGTAGGACCCTCCTTATACTTCAATGCCAATAAACACACAATTATTGGTAGCCCCCCTCAGTCGCCACGGTGCGTCATCTTTGCCCTGAACAGAATAGGGTCGACTTTCAACTACCAGGAACGCATGAGTTAGAAGGGGCTTTGTTGTCAGCCGGAGGCTTAATGCTTCATACGAAAATACACTTTATCCGTCTGCGTTAGCAATTAAAATCGCTCGATAGACACCTAACAAAGAAAATAAAATGAGTGGAGTAGATAATAAGGCCGTGGCAAGTGGTCTACAACATTTGGGGCTCACGGCAGAAATATAAATTATTTTGTGATTTATTTGTTCGTAAATGTTAAGGCCGTCCCCCGAGCAAACGACCTTGGCCATACATTTGCCGCGTTGCCGAGATCGCACCAAAACCCTATTTTTTTTACTTAACTCAGTTCAAAATTGTCCTAAAAAAAATTTAAAACGGGGAATATGTAGTTTATGATATTGTCGATCTATTGGCGTGTGTTTCAAATAAAAGTAATTTGTAAATACTAAGGAGATGCTGAATTTATGCTTGAATTTCAATAAATTGGCTTTACTTTGGAAGCTGATATCATGAGTATAATAAACGAAAATAGAAAATTTTAAACGGGGAAAGGAATGTTGATATACTGAAGATTTTTGCTCTGTTTTTGTTATAACTCTGTAGCTTTCAATTTATGAGTTTATAAGGCTTGAAATACGGTAAATTACGAAATCTCCGTAAGGAACGCCCTTAACGTAAGAAATTAGTTATGTTTTAAGGTGAAATAGGCAGTCGTAAAGTTCTTTTTAATATCCGAGTGACACGCGAAATAGATGACTGTAGTTTATGACTTTGTCAAAAAGTTTTTTACTAGACTTTATGATGGTGCATGGTGATGAAACAATATTATTTATCGTGGTATATTATGTTACTGTCATAAAAAACAAATTCACACACTACGTCAAAATTCATACGCAAATGTTGAGTTTTTTGATTCAAATATTTCTTTAAAAAAGGCAATCATGAAATTCATGATATGAGTCATTAAAATATTAACAAAATTTAAGTACGACAAATTACGACACATAAAATAAACAGTATCACATAACACATTTAATACTGCAATTTGCGAACCTTTTACGCAAGAGTGTCATAAAATGTGAGTGATTGTTTCCGATTACGCATAAACCTGTATAGCAGTTTTGAGAAATAATAAAATGTTTATATAAATCCGTCGAAATATGGTATGGAAGAGTAACTGAGTCAAAAAATTGTTCCGCGAAATTCACACTGAGGCGTACTTTTAGTGTAGTTTCAATTCAATTTTAATATTGGGATCGGTAATACAAGTTTCGTAGCCTAGTGTTTGTGACAGTAATTCAAATTTCAAATTAATGAGCAGTCCAATGCATGAGAGTTATCCATACTAATATTATAAATGCGAAAGTGTGTCTGTCTGTTACCTCTACACACGCAAGCCTCTGAATCGATTTTGCTGTTTGGTATGGAGATACTTTGAGTCCCGGGACCCGGGATAGGACATAGGCTTAGGCCTTAGATTAATGATTGGTCTTCGCGCCAATCATTAATCTAAGGACATAGGATACTTTAAAATGTACAGTAGGCCCACTACGAAACCGTTTTGAGACTCAATCGGATGAGAATGCCACGTCCTGCTCTAACAACATGATTTCTCGTTTATTAGAGTAGGACGCGGCATTCTCTTACGATTGTTTGAGTCTCAAAACTGTTTCGTGGTACGGCCCCAGGTTCATACGCGATAAACGAATTTTGACGCAACGGAGTTACGGGCGTCATCTAGTCGTTCTATAAGATGGTATTTCGATGTTTAAAATTTAAACCGAGATTAATCATTCTCGGTTTACGGGTTCGTCGTATTCTACGATCCGGCTGAAACCGGTTTAGCTCAGGTCTTATCGCGGTCTGAATTAGCCGGCCAGCTAATTGCATTTGACATTTCGCGAAATGTGAGCTCCGTGCTCGGCCTTCGGAGTCTAGGGCCACAGTATTATAATATTTCTAGGGCTTATGGATAGAGGATGCCTGAACCGAATTACTTCTTGTACACAAGTCAAGAACACTTGAGCGTAGGAGCTAGGAAGAATGAAATTTGTACAGGCGCTGTTGTGATTATCAATTTGTTTAGTTTTCGAAAAGTTATAATTGTCGTTGTCAATTGTTTCAGCTGAGTCTAATTTACTTATTCAAAGATGAGCAAAATATGATCTTAGGTATATTAATTATTAAGTCAATTCTAAAATTTCCGTGTTTAACTTCGGTGTCAAAATCAAAACTAGCTAAATTTGCTTGTTTAGAGTTTTATAAAATCACTCTTTGCTTTTAGAGGTAATGAATTTAGCTTTCGAAGACGAATCTAAATAGATTTTTCGATCGAGAAGAATATATCTCGAGATGAGATCTTCCATCATTGATATCCGTCTCAAGCTCAAATGCAGCAAGCTCCTTAGGCTATTTTAGCTATAGTCCGCGCGCAACTAGTTGGCCGCTCTACCCATATACTCACATACCGGCAGAGCGGCCAACTAGTTCCGCGCGGACTATAGTTACTAACCGTAAGCTGCCAAAAGATATACGCAAGCAGCCGGGTAAAAAAAGCGACCACATTAACCCGTGCGAAATACCTTGGATAATTGGATACATTGCACGCGAGTCCTTGCACTGACCAATGGCCATGAGACATACTATGTGTAGCATGTATTGGTAACGCGATATGTTCTGGATTACCCAGATCCAATTTCAAGAACTATCATGAGTGATACATTGTGTTGCTGGGAACACCTAGGTGGATAGTGATGTTGAGTTTAAAGGCCAACCTTCCAGAAGGTGGATGTCATTGAGATTTGAGCACTGTTGTGGGTTGTCATCTTTCATGAATTTAATCTATATTTATTAATATTTATTTTATAATTCTCTGTCATTAATCTCTTTTCTGTAGACTCTATGTAGAGAACTTGCTAGCAAGTTTATATTAAATTACTTATTAGTTATTACATTATTGCTACTGAATACTGGCTAAAAACTAGATAATCTTAGAAACTTTAAGGTCAACTTGCGCAAGTGTAGGTTATCAGATCCAGGACATCTCTCCGTGTACGGCTGAAGGCAAACCGCAGGTGGTTTTAGTGGGTAAGAGTCCCACATAACCCCGGGGTGCTTCAGCTTAACTGAGGCATATCCCCAACCCGGGGGACCCATGACGGGTTTCCCCTGTGCATAAAAAAATAATATATATATATATATATATATATATATATATATATATATATATATATATATATATATATATATATATATATATATATATATATATATATATATATATATATATATATATATATATATATATATATATATATATATATATATATATATATATATATATATATATATATATATATATATATATATATATATATATATATATATATATATATATTTATTTATTTATTTATTTACCTGCATGTTGGAGATACAACGTATAGGGGTGTACACAAATTTAAGTACCTCGGGTGTACTGTGACTGACACCAACAGTCGAGAGGACGAAATTGACATTCGCGTTAAAAATGCCCTACGATGCAGCGCAGCTCTTCACAAGGTGCTCGTGTCCAAGCTTCTCAGCAAAAATACAAAAATCCGAATCTATAACACGATTATTCGGCCTATACTAATGTATGGCTGTGAGGCTTGGACGCTGACACAAAAGGAGGAGAACAAACTTCTAGTCGCTGAAAGGAAAGTCCTCAGAAAAATCCTGGGCCCAGCCAAAACAAATGACGGCTGTTGGCGAATCCGGAAGAGTGCCGAAATTGAAGAACTGGTGGCTCAACCCAATATAATCGGAGAAACAAAGGCTCACCGACTCCGTTGGCTGGGACACGTGGAAAGAATGGGAGAGGATCGCGGGGTAAAAAGAGCGTACAAGGGCCGTCCGACAGGACGTCGTCCAGTTGGACGCCCCAGGTATCGCTGGAGAGATGCTGTTGAGGCTGACCTGCGTGACCTTCAAGTCAGTAACTGGCAGGAGGTAGCGCAGGACAGGGCTCAATGGCGGAAGCTCATTTCGGAGGCCAAGATCCACTTTGGGTCGCTGAGCCAGCGGAGTTAGTTAGTTAGTTAGTTTAGTTAGTTAACCTTTAACTTTTGCACCCAAAAGCTTTGTCCACACTGTGCCTTTTTCTGTTCGTCAAGGGCATGCGTTATAGCGCAGTCAACAGCGAACGTGAGGCATGCTCGCGCCGCATGCCCTCTGACCGTATCCAAAAAAATCGGTTGTCTGTAAAGTCGGTTTACTGACGATAGTTGAACGTGATAACTACCTTTGTTGAGATTTGTAAACTTCATAATATTTTATAAGTAAATTTAGTTCCGCGATTTGATAACAGATGTCGCTGTTAGGCCTCTAGATCGCGC
The DNA here is from genome assembly GCA_963422495.1 of Polyommatus iphigenia. Classification (NCBI taxonomy): domain Eukaryota; kingdom Metazoa; phylum Arthropoda; class Insecta; order Lepidoptera; family Lycaenidae; genus Polyommatus; species Polyommatus iphigenia. The sequence continues at coordinate 12,266,432 of OY730181.1, read as the reverse complement.
TATCGCTTACCCGACAACATTTGGTATATGTAATTCAATGGAATAAATTTTCGTCTTTTCGCTGACACTCACTGGTTGTTTTATTTATTATTATGCCAGAGGAATTTGCGTCCCACGGTAACCCTACAGAATGGATTGGACCAGTATTAGGCGTGTGACGTCTTTACAGCCTTAAGCCTAGTATCCACTTGAGCATGCTCGGGCGAATGAGCCGCTCATTCGTGCGAGTTAACCTTGGCTCGGCCAAATGAGCGGGCTCATTTGGCCGAGCCGCTCAAGTGGATACTAGGCTTTATATTGGAACGCCTTCAGAGCGATCAGCGAGGTAACGCCGCATATTGCGTCATGTTTTTTCGTGCGCGCGGCCCATATCGAATTATAAGACGTTGTCACGTCAAAAACAAAAAAGCGGTTGTCTGTAAAGTCGGTTTACTGACGATAGTTGAACGTGACAACGTGCCTCTTTGTCGCTCGTTCCGCGCTCTCGCTTGCACTTCAAGCCTTAAATGGAACGCCTCAGAGCGAGGTAACGCCGCATGAGTCATGTTTTTTCGTGCGTGCAGCCGGCTCCATCGAATTATAAGACGTTGTCACGTCAAAACTCATTTCCCCGACTGTATATTTCTGCTTAGCACAATTTTCCCCGACTGTACATTTCTGCTAAACAACTCATTTCTCCGACTGTACATTTCTGCTAAACAACTCATTTCCCCGACTGTACATTTCTGCTTAGCACAATTTTCCCCGACAGTACATTTCTGCTAAACAACTCATTTCCCCGACTGTACATTAATTCTGCTTAGCACAATTTTCCCCGACTGTACATTTCTGCTAAACAACTCATTTCCCCGACTGTACATTTCTGCTTAGCACAATTTTCCCCGACTGTACATTTCTGCTAAACAACTCATTTCCCCGACTGTACATTTCTGCTTAGCACAATTTTCCCCGACTGTACATTTCTGCTAAACAACTCATTTCCCCGACTGTACATTTCTGCTTAGCACATCTTTCCCCGACTGTACGGTGCTCTGTGCGGTGTACTGACGATAGTTGAACGTGACAACGTCATAGCCTTAAATGGAACGCCTCAGAGCGAGGTAACGCCGCATATTGCGTCATGTTTTTTCGTGCGCGCAGTGCGTGCGCAATTATAAGACGTTCTCGCGTCAAAAATGACAATGTTGGCGTTGCGTTCGTTGACGTATTTAATTATTGAATGCGCCAAAACGAAAGTTGAATGATATGAATGTGGACATAGCTAATGTTATTTAAAAGTATCCATGTCACTTTCATCTTTACAATTGAAAATATTTTGGATATTTTCAATATCCAAAACATTATCGTAATTCGTAACGAAGAATATGCGATGTAGTATAAATAGGGGCTCCCCAGTCCGGGTATTTCTAATCACGTCGCCATACGTCGCGCAGCCTCCCGTCGCAAACGCCAGGGCTGCCACTGCCAGCTCACATAAATAATTTCGCACTACCCTCATTAATCTACGTCCACGTTCTTTCGACCGGGATTAATATCGTTTATATGTCGTTAAATCGTGTGCTCCATCTATTTAAATAGCTGGCTGCATACCAGATATTAAGTAGTAGACAAGACTAGCATTTAAAATTATTTAGAGTATACGAAATTAGTTATAATGGATCCGTTTTTGGATCATCTAGCAATGCGCAGAAACAAAGGGATTAATGCTCAAGAAAATTCAAACTGCGTATTGTATAACTATGTATTTATGCTACTAGTTTCGACACGACTCTTGATAAATACCATGTATATAGGAATTTAGATATTTGAACACAATTTCATATTATGTATTATATTACTCAATTATTGAGTATTGTCTTGGTCCAACTTTGACTTTTTAAAAACTTTGATTTTTTAAAGCTTCAAGTTGTTTAACTAACATAGTACAGAAAACAGTTTTTGATAACAAACTATAATTTTTGATAACCCTGATGAACTAACGAAGAAATTCATCACTCACAGCGAGGGCGAGGGACGAACTATGACCAGGGGCACCAGGGGTTCGTCTAGGAGGCACATTCTATCCGTCCATGCTCCCCTAGTACACGCCCCGATGGGAACAGTCGCCGGAGAAAACATAACAGTTTCTAAACAAACACGGTTCATCTTTTATTTACTGAACAATTTATAAGAATAACATAACTTAAAATATTATTTTAGCTTTTAAAGTTAGTTCGTTTAAAATATTGTCATAACTTTTAATAAAGGAATACAGAATGCTTTAACATATTTCGTTTATTTTTCAAAGGTAGCATTAATGAAATTTTGTATCACCTTAGTTTAGCAGTAGTAGATGGTTCATTATAGTTCTTGACTCTAATAAATATCTTGCTCAATGCTCATAAATTATTATGAAATATGAAATGTAAAAAAAAATACTATTAAAATAAATAAAAAAGGTTCAATACTGCGATCGGATTACTGTTATTAAATTGATGATAACTAGTCTCTGCCAACTTTTGTTCTCCTGGTACTTTTTTGTAATAACTCTCACTTATTAAAATAATTTTTTTGAGCCTTATCGACAGACCAAACTCCAAAGTAGCGCCGCGCGCCGGCGCGAGTGCCGACTTCAAAATACTATGCTCACGTTATTATGGACTACCACCGACTACCGTGTTTATATTACAATTTACAAACTACAAAGTAATATCATATTATTTAGATATGTTTTTAATTTTTTACACTAAGCTCGTGTATTTTTTAGTTTTTATAGTAAAAAAGGTAAAATAACATGCAAAACATCAAACATGAAGTTCATTTCTATGCAAGCTACGTGACGAATGACGACGCATCTATTTATTCAACGAGCTCTGACCGCGCTTGTGCAATGTTGGGAGTCTATCCTAGGATAGGGACGAACTGACCTAGATATCTAGCGTGAAAATAATAGACCGCCAAGTAAATAAATACCCAAAACATCAAAGCAATGTAAACAAATCAACGATACTGTGATACGCTGAAAAGATCTTAAAGTTATTGAGCGATTACTGCGATTAGCTTTACGATGTTATTGGCTATTGCAGAAAAGCGCAAATGAAAAATTTATTTCACGAGGAAAAACTCTGGTCCCAAGAGCATCGGAAAACTCACTTAGGTCAATGGGATCCATACGACATCGGATAAACCCTTTTCTTCAGCGCGCGTGATACTAGGGTATAAGCGCCGAGCAAGAGATACGTCGGAACGTTGCATCGCAATCTACTGTCTAGCTACGAAGACGCCGCGCGAGCGAGAGAGATAGACTTACGCGTGGAATGCTGTAGTTAGAGCGGTGCGTACCGCTGAAGGTCAAATGATTAACACAGTGTAGGTAGAAACAGATAAGATAATGAAAATAGTGGTTCAAAACAATGTTATGTACAAATGTTTGAACTTTACTAAAATATTATGGATAATTATGTACGCAGTACGATTATTGATAACGATTAACGATTAAACACTAATGAAATCTCGCCGGATATTGAAACGTTGAAAAACCAGTAATAAACGTAGAATAGGTATTCTATCTTTTATTTTTTTTTAGAATAAGTTTGTCTTTTTAAATATTTGATAGGTTTAATCAATATAGGTTAAATTACTGGTTCAATTTTTATATTTACTCACCACGTTAAGTGTTATAAAAGTCATTTGAGTCCCATTTCAACTGTGGTGATAATGAATAATGTTAGCTTATTAAAATTAACAATTTCTTTTTATTTATACTAAGAAATAAGCAGCCTAACTAAATTAAAATTTCATTCAAATTATTCTTTGTAGAGCCTGTTTCATAATCGTTAACTAAGTGAAGATATTAATTAAAAGCGCTCGGTTGATAAAATACGGTAGTAAAATAGGATTTATAGGGCCTCTAATTAAAAAGAGATATTTTAACAATAAGAGTTTTCCATTTTATTTCAGATAAAATTTATTATCATAAAATTATAAATGTAGTCTCTGTGCATGTGCAGTCTGTGGCGATTCCTAGAACGAACGGGCAGTGCTGTGCGAGCGAGACAGACATACGCCACGTGCTTCTGCTCTAGTAGTCACTTTCCCTATCTTTCGCCTCCTCACCGCTGCTGTCCCCGGATTCGTTTCCTTTTCGATGTATGCCCTTCTGAGAAGTTTCAGAATAATAATATTATGAATAATAAGGAACTCTCCTAGAAACTCATGGTTCTCTCTCATTGAAAATGATCCTTATGTCAAGGGGATAAAGGCCTTGTCAGAGGAAAAATAATGTCACATAATATTATATTCCGTAATGCATGGTCCAGGTAAATTATACGACGACTAACAACGATGTTACTGGTTTTAATTGTTATTTTCCATACGTTGTTTGTTAATTTGCATAGAAAAAGTAAAAACGAAGATTGTGAGAATCATTGAGTAGGTAAATTGGTTTAGATTTAACTCGAATGTTCAATTATTTTAAGCAGAATTTTGTTATTTTAAGTAGAGTTAATATCAAACATTCAAAAGAAGTTCTTTATAATTTTATCAGATTTTTTCCAGTCCGTATTCCAATTTCCAGAAAAAAAATATTCTTATCGTTTTTCGTCCTAAATCCTAACAGGTTACTTACTTACATAATAAGTTCTAATTTTGAACTCCGAGATTTAACTAGATCTAAATTACCTAACCTATCAAGCCCCATAAGATCACCGGTGATCGCGACAACAATAGAATAACAATAGATTTCCAAGAACCCGCGATCGAAGGATTAAATTGTAGGTAAATATACATAGGTCTACCAGAATCTGATGGCAAAAAGTGAGAAAAGAAATTGACTCTAGCAATACTTTTTTTTCCTAATATATCGGCTGATGCAGTGTGTTTTAAGTAATTTCATGCAAATATAAAAAAAAATATCCAACGATCAAGGATATTTTTTGAAAATCTGCCATTAAAATTTGCCATCAGATCCTGGTAGACCTGTTATACTTATCCTGTCTCTGTCTATACTTGAATAAGACCGCCAACTTGATAAATGATAAGGCATTTCATAAATATTTGAATTTTGAACCAATTTATCTTGAGCCAAGAACTGCTAAAACTATTTCACGAAAGAGCACTAACTATTAAAACATTTAGTTAATACAATAGACCGGTTGCCGGATAGTGAGAAATAGGGCCGTTGACATAGCTGCTTGTATATTATCACACGTCGAAGAAAACACAAATCGGTAAACCGGCTCTCTTTACATGCTGTGTGTTTGGAACCAAAATTTCGTGTGCAAGACGCGAGTGATAAAGATTAGACAAGAACATTTAGGACAATGGCCGAATTATCACTGTTCCGCGGCCGAACGCTGCTGGATAGAGCAAAACGTAGCGAGAATATAGCTCTATCGTGCTGGTAGGTTACCTTTGGAAACCAGATAACTTTTCGTAAATCGTAAGCGAGCTAAAGAAACTAGTACCTACTTAGCTATCGGATAGTGGCATTCCTTTTATTTTTTACGTGTTCGGCGACCCGGCTCTATATAACTTCTTGACGTTCTGTTGCAATCATAGTGTAGTTATAGATAGACTAAGTACCTAGATAATATGTGCTGTCACCAAGGAGGATGTGATGCAGACCAAATAGAGCTGTGTAGGTACTATCAGAGAAGTTGATTTCTAGGCAGATGGCGAACCTAAGTATAATTTAGTCGCGTTTAGTCAAAGCTGTCTGAGTACAGCTAACATTGGATTGACATAAGCCGACCACATGACGTGGGTCCGTCAACTGCCTAGGAATCAATTTCCTTGATGGTACTATTGATGTGAATAAGAGTGTCTTAGCACTAAAAAGAGCAGTGCGATAGCCCCGTGACTTTTTAGTAGGTATAATAAGTCGTGCTGCCTATGCATAAATTTCTTCGATGGTACATGAAAGTATTTGCTACTAAGGCTGGCCGACCGTAGCTCTGAAACTGAAATAAACTGTTGACTCAAACAATCGGACGAGAATGCCGCGTCCTGCTCTAACAACGTCATTTCACGTTTGTTAGAGTAGGACGCGGCATTCTCGTCCGATTGTTTGAGTCTCAAAAACAGTTTCATGGTACAAGGCCTGAATGCATAGAATTAGTAGAAAATACGTTATATGGCGCACATAGTACGTTCGTTTTTTTCCGAACGGAACGAATTCCGCACGTACCTACTTGTGCAAGCGGAGCTTTCGCGCGTGAAATAACGAATGTTTGCGCTAGTCTCAAGCTCCGTTTAGACCAAACGAGCGAATGCTCATTCTAGTAAAGCTCTTTTGATGTAAACTAACAACGAGCATTCTTTCGTTGTTCTAGTGTGTTCGCCACGTGTTCGGCGGTAAATAGGTAGAATGCTCTAAGAATCTCGCTCGTTTGGTGTAAACGACGCAAGAGCGCTCGAGCAATTGCCTAGAGCGTTCTTTCGTGTTCGGACGTGCTCGCTCTTCGAGGCGGTCTCTTCAAAGGGATTCTAGTGTTCTTGATATTTTTACTTTTTGGCGGCTGGTTTTAGGTAGTTTATCAAAGGTTATTTCGTAAATATGGATTGGAGTAATGAAAAATGTTTACAAATGATAGAATTATACCATAACAAAAGATGTTTATGGGATCCAACCTTTGATGACTATAAAAATAAATTAACTACTTATCGTTGACGAATGAGCAATGAGCATTCGCTCGTTTGGTCTAAACGGAGCTATATGATTCTCATCTACAGAGCAAAAATTCTTATTCTTGATTCGATTGGTGTAAACGATCTAAAGTATGTTGTAACGAATTATAGTTTACACTAAACGAATACGAAAGAATGTTCTTGTGCTGTTCTTGCTCTATGTTCTTTTGGTGTAAACCCACCTTCACGGAATTTCGAATACGGAATTCGAAATCGGGAATCGAATACGCAAAACGTCATGCGGCCAGCCTAATGTTAAGTACTAACATACGGTTTTGCTCGATAGTTTTACTCCGAATCGAAGGAAATGACATAATTTATTTGACATATTTAATTCCATCGAGCCGGCTCGAAGCGAGCCTTCGAGCTGTCAGTTTTGCGGTCCACACGGTGGTAATTGCTCGATTTGGAGTAAAACTTATAAGTATTTTATTATAAGTATATTTAAAAAAAAATGTGGTTAAATTAAAAAAATAATATAAAAATATTATTATTTGTAACTTATAACAGCTGTTTGTAAGACTTGAAGCGCCTATGATTAGTCGTCACGTCATGACGACCTATTAACAAAAGTTAAACAAAACCATCCTTGTTTATAAGCATTATATTAATGTTATTTTCTTGTTTAGTTTATATGGAACAAATTGTTATGTAACAATCGTTTCTCACCTCATTTCATCTCATCTCATTTTCATCACTAATTTCTTTGTCGCCATTACATGCTGAATTTCACCTGTCATTGGAAGTCATTTAAACTATAAGTTACTATTGTTTGTATTTTATTTAATGTGTGAGATGATATTCTGTTGGTGAATCGAAATAAATAAATAAATAAATAAAAACTATCGAGCAAAACCGTATGTCAGTACTTAGCATTAAACGTGTTGAAACCTCGTAACTTTTAGCTTTTTAGTTTACTTTGACTTTTATTATTACTTTAAATTTTACAGCTACAGCTAGGTCGAGAAAGATAGAAAGATCGAGCAATGCTCGGTTTCTTACATTATTAGTTATTACTACCCGTTCGCGCTAAGTTTGCCGCGGCTGTCAACTGTCACGCGTTTATCGTTCTCTCACTCACTCGGTTCTGTCAGTGAATGTGTGAGAGAACGATAAACGCGTGACAGTTGACAGCGGCAAACTTAGCACGAACGGGTAGTACCCAATGAATAAGGAAACATATGGAAGTGACATAACTACAAAAAAGTGTGGCCGGCGCCATATTGCCAGGAACTAAACATGGCGGTCTATAGTGATGGGACACTCGGTTGATATTTGTCGAGGATATCGACAAACTAAGATGTTTTAAGTGAGCGTCCTGTTATATCATATGAGCAATAAACCAATAAAGTGAGCAACTTCAAAATGGCCATTCCGCTACAGACGGCCCTTAACGAGAATTTTTAAAATGCGGCATTAGTTACATTTTTCAATTGGAATATACGTAAGAAGATGTGCATTTACTAACAAAACAACTTTTATCGGTAAAAAATGGAATTCGAATAATTTAGAGCGTTTTTAAGCAATATCATATAAGGGACGCGATGTTTTTTCCCATATTTTTAAATTAAAATAGCATATATTTTAAATTAATGTTTAGTTGTAGTATAGTTGTACAGTAATACGTCGAAATATTTTGTATAAATTACACTATTCAATCGTTTTTAGTGATTTAGACGATTAATTTTGTCAGGCCAATAAACAACTGAAAATTAAAAAAAAAAACTACAATTTGGTACAGTTTTATTACAAACTTACTAGTATAATTATATATTCCATATTGAAAATTTTAAAATTTGTTAGAGAATTACGATTTAATTCACCTTTAAGAGATTTGAGAATTTTGATGTTGCGCCCGCGATCGTAGAAATGGTTAATAATTTCTAGTACTTATTACTATATTTACTTTTATCTAGTAACATAGTTTCTTTGTTTTGTGCTATTTTTAAATATAGGCAAGTTATTTTGTAAAAGTTTCGCAATATTCACATATGAACTCATAACAGTTCTTAATGGAGGACCAAATTGGTTGCACCCGCGATGGCACTTCGGCCTGTTTTGTGGCCCTTCATACATTTGATGAAGGTTTTCATTTATACATCATTGTTAAACTAGTCAAAATGAATCTCTTCATGGGATATTTTATTAATAAATATGCTTCATTTTTCCTGTAGGAAGCTTTAAGTGTGTCAAACTGTTGCACCTCGCTAATAGAATCGCCCAAATTCAAATTTTGAAGTTGCTCACAAAAAAAACTATAAGTATTTGCCTATTTTGTTTCTATGTATTATTTCATAGAGACAAAATAATCAAATATAGTTTTTTTTATTGGAGCCCACTTAATTTTAATAAAACTATTTAATTTATTTTAAGTTTATTAATTATCATTTGAGTTGCCATTATTGATATCGGGCAAAAATTGCCAAAAAATCGGACAAGTGCGAGTTGCACTCGCGCACGAAGGGCTTACAGTTTATTTTAATTTTACCATCAATTCTTATTAAAGTATGTATACAACTGAGTATTTTGTGAACATTTCAAGTGCCTACCTTTTGCCATTATTGATATCAAGCAAGAAATAGCAAAAAAAAAATCACGTTTGTTTTGGGGCTCCTTTAAATATTTTATTTTGTTTTTAGTATTTTTTGCTATAGCGGGAATAGATATACACAATCTGTGAACATTTTAGAAGTCTAGCTATAGTGCTTAATGAGATAGAGCTTGGAGACAGACAGACAGACAGACATTTTAAAACTTTCGCGTTGCATTATATTTGATACTTATTATTCGGGACTTAACGCGACTTATATTCTAGTAGTAATGCTACTACATACTTTTCTCGACGTTTCGGCCGTGTTGCAACGGCCGTGGTCACGAGGGGACTGCAGGAGCGCGGCGTCTTCGTTTGCACTGGGCGGTCTGATCTACGACTACCCTCGAATTGTCCAACATTTGTGTTCTAATGTATTTATAGTCAGTAGGCTCAGTGCGACACACAACACTCACTGTATCCGGGTTTACACTTATTGACAAAGGTGACACACGCGGTTTGCACTTATTAATCACTGGATTCCAGGTTGGAGATAATTTAAATCCGTCCTCACGATTGAAATTCTTGTCCTTTTTAATTTCAATGGCTTCACGTATTACTCTTGAGTGGTAATGACGATCGAGAAGATTTTGGGGTCGTGTAGCTCCATCCAATGATTAGTCCCCATATCAAGCAGATGTTCTGCTACCGCGGATTTATTTGTCTGCCGATTTTTCACTGCGGCTATGTGTTCTTTCACTCTTTCGCCAATAGTCCGTTTCGTTTGGCCAATGTAAGAACTACCACAGCTACAATCAATTTTATAAACCCCAGGTGTTTGGAAAGGTAAGGAATCCTTTGGTGACCGTAGTACTTGTGATATTTTACGTAACGGAGTATACACAGTTTTAATGGAGTATTTCCTCAGCTCTGTTCCAATTTTGTCCGTTACGCCTTTTACGTATGGTAAAAATGCTGCTTGACGGCTTACCTCCGGATATTCTCCTCCTCTCAATCCCCTCGACACGTTATATCCGTTCCGTGTAAGTACCTCCTGAACATGTGTTAGCTCCTTGGGTAAATGTTCAGGGTCACAAAGGTTATGAGCTCTGTTAGTTAACGACGATATAACAGATTGAAGATGCCGAGGATGATGGTGAGAAGATGCGTGTAGATATCTGTCAGTGTGTGTAGGTTTTCTGTACACAGTGTGGGATAATGTACCATCCTCCTTAACCATGATCTCCAAATCCAAAAATGCGAGGCATCTGTTCTTCTCCATCTCGTAGGTGAATTTTATTTTTGGATGGATTGAGTTAAGGTGATTGATATACTGTTCTATTTCCTGTTGACCTCCATTAATGATGCAGAAAACATCACCAACGTACCTCTTCCAAAGCTTCACGGTACATGGTCCAGTAGCTAAAGCTAGGTCTTCAAAGTGCTCCATCCAGATATTTGCAATTATCGGTGCCAGAGGGCTACCCATTGCAACGCCATCGATCTGGAGGTAGTACTGATCTCTGAAGAGAAGGTAATTACCGTCCAAACAGTTTCCAATGAGAACATTATATTCTTTAGGCAACTCATGATCACACAGCTTGTTTTTAATCACCTCGATGCAATCCCTTAGTGGAACGTTAGTAAAAAGTGACTCAACGTCGAAACTCACCATGGTATCTCCGGGTTCCAACCTCACACTCTTCACTATGTCCCTGAAATGGACCGAATTCTTCACGAAAGACGGTGTTTTCCCAACTAATGGTCGCAGCACTCCAGCAACATGTTTAGCCAAGCTGTATGTCGGAGAGTCAATCTGACTCACAATGGGCCTCAGAGGAATGTTCCTTTTGTGAATTTTAGGCAGACCATATAGCTTAGGGGGTTGCACAGCTTTGGGTTTGTGTAGAAAATTGTACTCATCCTCCGTGAAGACATCTCTGTATTTGTGGATCAAAGTCCGAATGCGCCGATTAATTCTGGCCGTTGGATTGTATGACACTGGCTTGTATACATTTGTGTCAGACAGCAAACTCCTTATTTTCTGCACATATTCTACGGTATTCATAACTACAGTGGCGTTTCCTTTATCAGCCCTTAGCACTAAGATGTCCTTGTTGTTTCTCATGCGCTTAAGTGCTAGCCGCTCTTCTGTACTTATGTTACTCTTTGGCAGCTTCGACTTACGTAATATCACCGCTATATCCAGCCTTATAACTTCTGCATCCGCGGTTGGAACTTTATTACGTGAAATAGCCTGCTCCACGCTACACACTATTTCCTCGTAAGGAATTCGCTGAGGTGTCAACGTCGAGAAAAGTATGTAGTAGCATTACTACTAGAATATAAGTCGCGTTAAGTCCCGAATAATAAGTATCAGACAGACAGTCATCGAAGTCAGTAATAGGGTCCCGTTTTACTCTTTGGGTACTGAACTTTTCTTCATATCTTTACAATAAAGTTATAATGAATGTGGAGATAAATAAAAGATAAATATAAAAAATTACATTTATTTAAAATAAAAATAGAATAGGTATTGATGACTAGGTAGTCAGCGGTAGAATGAGAACATGGAATCGAACTTAGCTTCAGTCACTTTTCTTAGCCTCGGAATCTAACGGGTATTTGGGCACACTGCACTTAATTTAGGACACTTTACAACGCGCAGGATCCGCACATGCTTCCAAAAAATTTTCATTGTTTATCAAATTTCTCTCCTGCAAATCTTTTATAATATTTTTAGCAATTTTTTTCTTTTCCCCGCGAACTTTTTCATTCGATGTCCTTATTTTTCGTTTATGACTGTCACTCTTTTGTCAACTTCTTGATTTGAGTTCGTTTCTGTAAACAAGATTTTTATGAATTAGTATTAATAATAATTAACATCAAACACTATAGTACAGCGATGCTTTAAATAAACTGCTATAAGTATCACTTCTAATTTGGGTTATAGAAGAGAAGAGAGTAAAATTATTATTAGAATGAAAACAAAGTGACTATTGAAATGACATTGATTTTGTTATGATTATGTGTTGTCAAACAGATAACGAGGCGGATTAAGGTAAAAATATTTCAAATAGGGTAAATGACTAGTAGATTGGACAGTACTAGTCATTGGAAAAAACACAAAAACACCATATTTATTAATGTTGCTTTAAAAACTTTAACTGTTTTCTTTAAAAACAGATTAAACAGACGTTCTTTTACTTTAAAAACAGGAAATTTTTAAAGCAACATTAATAAATATTGTGTTTTTGTGCTTTTTCCAATGACTGGTACTGTCCAATCTACTAGTCATTTACCTTATAATATGATCAGATTCTTCACCTTATATTTTTTAAATTCGATAAAAAAGTACATCACTAAACGTCAAATCTACTAATTTATATGTTGATTAAATATCTAAAATCCAGCCATGTTATATTCTATTCTATCACAAATCTTATTTATTGTCTAATTATTAACTAAATTAGCACATACGAAGTCAAGCCATCTGTAAAATAACAAAAATTTTAGTAAAAATATAAACATACTGATCCAAGGACAAACTTTTCTGGTTTTCCTTTTATCTTGAGCCACATTCAACAACACTGCACTTAGGCATTAAGTCTTTTCTTGTCCGTAATCACTACACACAAGAATTAGACAGAAATATCCATGAAATTTCCAATAATCATCCATTTCAATTTAATAATACGACACTTTGACAGTTTAGGTATGTACCTCGGAAAACCGGAACATAAAATGGCGGACCGGCCACACAGTATTTTTATTTGGTATAGACCATTATGCCGAGTCCACTCTATAAAAGTCAATGGTAGTACCTAAGTAGGTATAGATCTACCAGAATCTGATGGCAATTTTTGACAGTAGATTTTCAAAAAATATCCTTGATCATTGGATAATTTTTTATATTTGCAAAAAAGAATCAAAATGTTTTATTCCAATTTTACCATGATACCTATTGCTAGAGTCAATTTATTTTCTCACTTTTGCCATCAGATTCTGACTCCTGTTGACTCCTGTCAATTCATCTTCATCTTATCACTAGCACTTTGGATTGTCTAACGTCAAACAGTTGAGTAAACAGCGTTATTGAAGAAATCTTGTAGAGAACCTCAAAAACCGTGCTTGATGGGTCTCCGTATCTATTAGGTACAGTACCTACTTGACATCTAAGGCTAGTTACCTAAGTACTACCTAGGGTTAACTTTAACCCGGATCAGTGCAAGTGGGCTTTTGTTAACCATAAAAATTTTAACTGCGCAAATAACGCAATAGAGTTGAAATAATATTTCGTATATCGCGGCTGTTTATCATATTTTCCTGTTGTGTACGGTTAATTATTTAAATGGCTCGTGCAAGTAACATGTTACAGTAATTAATAATACATTACATGCATTTACATCATAAATAACGTTATAGTTTAATTGGGCTCTCGTTGCAGACGCGGCGCAGGCGGCCATGACGGTGGGCGTGGCCAACGTGCTGTGCGACGATCGCTCCGCCCCGCTGGCGTGGCCCGCGCCCGCTCCCGCCCCCGCCGCGCCGATGTGGCAGTACCCAGGTAACTCCTCCGAACTCATGCTCGCCTGGTAACTACGCGCCAACTGCATTGCGGCGAGTCGCTCGGCGGTGGCCGCGCTCCGCGCCGCTCGCCGTACACCTCCTGCCGTGTCATGCCGCGCTGGTAGCGGCATTGCAACTGATTTCGCCCGTTGGGTTTTGTTGTTTTGCTTTTTTTATCTGTTGCGTCATGGCCGCGAGGTCGCGTCTCGAGTTTGAATGGAAATTAGATTTTGTTTTGGTCTTGTTGCTTCTTTGATTCGGTTTCGTTGGGAATGAATGATAGTGCCGTAATTTAATTGCGTAATTAATTGTCTGAGGTCCGTCACCGAATCCCGTTTATTACGGCGCGGCCGATTTAGTTTTGTTTTCGTTTCGTAAACGGCTGCAAGAATAGGCTACTTTACCTATATTCAATTTCATTGAACAAATGCATATTTCTAGTAGAACTTGGCCTAGGGAACCGTATTTCACGCTTATCATCAAATAAAAGCTTATGATTGATAAATAAAGTCGATTTGAAAATATGATTTTATGAAAATAGGATTTGTACTGACGAAAACGCTTTTGCGGTACTTCCGATTTGGATGTGACGTCATCCTCATAGTAATTTAATATCTTTTATTTATCGCGCTCGTTATATGTTCAACATTACAAATGATTTGTAATTTCTTATTTAATTCTTTTGTAATTTCTTATTTAATTCTTTTATAATATTTGGGCACTTTTAGACTCGTACATTTAGCACATAAAAAAATGTTCAATAAAGAGAGTTTAAAATAAAATACAAAGCGTATGACGTCACACTATGGCGGACAGTGTTTTCGGCGCCATTTATGAGGCATATTTTTCAATAAACATTTTTATGGGTTTCTACTGTGTAAAATATTAAGATATTAGTTTTGTTTGTGAAAATGAATGATTAAGAAGCGATTAGCATGAAGAAAAAAAGTAGGTCAAGTAGCCTATTTCTTTTGATCTTTTGCTGCGAATTCGCGGTAAAACTTCCACTATCACCAGCATTACTAGAAACAAACTCTATCTAGATGATTTATTTTGGATGATACATTGAATTAATCGATAGGGAATAATTGATCAGGCCGCAGGCTGCCGCAGGTGTGAGATATCGTATTCACTCCGGTTTGCACAGTTATTGGACATTCTTGAGAGATACTAGTTGTTGACTGTGACTTCGTTTGTTGAAATTAATTGAGTCAACTCAGAAAAAATATTGTTAACTTAAAACTAACGCTATAACATCTCTATTTGTCTTCCCACACTAGATGTCGTGTTAATCTATACTATATAATATTATAAAGCGGAAGAGTTTGTTAGTTTGTTTGTTTGAACGCGCTAATCTCAGGAACTACTAGTCCGTTTTGAAAAATTCTTTCAGTGTTAGATAGCCCATTTATCGAGGAAGGCTATAGGCTATATTTTATCACGCTAAGACTAATAGGAGCTAAGAAATAGAGGAAAATGTGGAAAAAACGGGGAAAATTATATGAAATGCTTATTTAATAATAGTTTGAACGCGCTAATCTCAGGAACTACTGGTCCGAATTGAAAAATTCTTTCAGTTTTAGATAGACAATTTATCGAGGAAGGCTATAGGCTATATTTTATCACGCTTAGACTTATAAAAGCGAAGAAATAGGGGAAAATGTGGAAAAAACGGGGGAAATTATGTGAAAGGGCTTATTTGAACGCGCTAATCTCAGGAACTACTGGTCCGATTTAAAAAAATCTTTCAGTGTTAGATAGCCCATTTATCGAGAAAGGCTATAGGCTATATTTTATCACGCTAAGACTAATAGGAGCTATGAAATAGAAGAAAATGTGGAAAAAACTGGGAAAATTATATGAAATGCTTATTTAGTAATAGTTTGAACGCCCTAATCTCAGGAACTACTGGTCCGATTTGAAAAATTATTTCAGTGTTAGATAGCCCATTTATCGAGGATGGCTATAGGCTATATTTTATTACGAGACTTATAAGAGCGAAGAAATAGGGGAAAATGTGGAAAAAACGGGGGAAATTATGTGAAAGGGCTTATTTGAACGCGCTAATCTCAGGAACTACTGGTCCGATTTGAAAAATTCTTTCATTGTTAGATAGCCCATTTATCGAGGATGGCTATAGGCTATATTTTATCACGCTAAGGCTAATAGGAGCGAAGAAATAGAGGAAAATGTGAAAAAACGGGAAAAATTATATGAGATGCTTATTCAGTAACTAGCTGTTGCCCGCGACTTCGTCCGCTTTAGCATAGTAGATCACGTCCCAAGTATTATTGTACAAAAATATTCAATGTACAGAATTGACCTTCCTACGATTTTATTATATTATGTAGATGTTACGCGCGGCTTCGCCCGCGTAATTTAGGAATTTCACGCAACCGTACATTTTTCCACAAAAAATAGCCTATGTCCCTTCACGTGGTCTATTCTTCATGTTTGCCAAATAACACAAATATTGCTCCAGTAGTTCTTAAGATAATAAGCAATTTCATTTAATTTCCCCCGTTTTTTCCACATTTTCCTCTATTTCTTCGCTCCTATTAGTCTTAGCGTATTAAATATAGCTTATAGCCTTCCTCGTTAAATGGGCTATCTAACACTGAAAGAATTTTTCAAATCGGACCAGTAGTTCCTGAGATTAGTGCGTTCAAATAAGCCCTTTCAAATAATTTCCCCCCGTTTTTTCCACATTTTCCTCTATTTCTTCGCTCCTATTAGTCTTAGCGCGATAAAATGTAGCCTGTAGCATTTCTCGATAAGTGGGCTATCTAACAATGAAAGAATTTTTCAAATTGGACCAGTAGTTCCTGAGATTAGCGCGTTCAAATAAGCCGTCACATAATTTCCCCTGCTTTTCCACATTTTCCTCTATTTCTTCGCTCTTATAAGTCTTAGCGCAATAAAATATAGCCTATAGGCTATAGCCTTCCTCGATAAATGGGCTATCTAACACTGAAAGAATTTTTCAAATCGGACCAGTAGTTCCTGAGATTAGCGCGTTCAAATAAGCCCTTTCACATAATTTCCCCCGTTTTTTCCACATTTTCCTCTATTTCTTCGCTCTTATAAGTCTTAGCGTGATAAAATATAGCCAATAGCCTTTCTCAATAAATGGGCTATCTTACATTGAAATAATCTTTCAAATCGGACCAGTAGTTCCTGAGATTAGCGCGTTCAAATAAGCCCTTTCACATAATTTCCCCTGTTTTTTCCACATTTCCCTCTATTTCTTCGCTCTTATAAGTCTTAGCGTGATAAAATATAGCCTATAGCCTTCCTCGATAAATGGGATATCTAAAACTGAAAGAATTTTTCAAATTGGACCAGTAGTTCCTGAGATTAGCGCGTTCAAACTATTACTAACTAAGCATTTCATACAATTTTCATCGTTTTTTCCACGTTTTCCTCTATTTCTTCGCTCCTATTAGTTTTAGCATGATAAAATATAGCCTATAGCCTTCCTCGACAAATGGGCTATCTAAAACTGAAAGAATTTTTCAAATCGGACCAGTAGTTCCTGAGATTAACGCGTTCAAACAAACTAACAAACTCTTCCGCTTTATAATATTAGTATAGTATAGAGTATAGATAGTTTGAACGCGCTAATCTCAGGAACTACTGGTACGATTTGAAAAATTCTTTCAGTGTTAGTCAATTCTGTACATTGAATATTTTTGTACATTAAATACTTGGGATGTGATCTACTATGCTAACGCGGACGAAGTCGCGGGCAACAGCTAGTTTATATCATAATCTAGCATCTACGTAGTAATTTCTAAAAAATAATGTTAAAATATCGAGGGCCGTAGCATAGGTATTTGTAACTTTTGAAAATCTAATAAGTTTTGAAGTTTCTACGACTTGCGAGTAGGTAGTGGGAAATAATAACAACTTTGAAGCCTTAAGTTACCTAAATTATAATATTATTAACAATACCCCGTCGATCGTGGGAAAACGAGACACAATAGATGTTCTATTAATATGTCTAGAGGATTCGATCCCGGGCGATTTTTCTAATCCCGGGATTTCGGGATTTTCTACAACGAATCCCGGGATCCCGGGATAATCCCGGGATTATATTGGTAATAGAAAATGACAACTAATACTCGTCATTTTGGATCTATATTGACTAAGACTCATTAATTCACTGTTATTTTTAGGGTTCTGCGGGGCTCAAATGATCACATCTAGCAATGAAATTCCTCTCAATCAATTCAGCAAATGAATTATCAAAACTGTCAAACTGTCTTCAGGCTGTATCTCACGAACTGCTATAGACTTCTGAAATTTACACAGATTGTATAATATTTTTGTTGTTGCTATAAAAAAATACTAAAATCAACATAAAATTAATATTATGTGAGGGATCTCTCATTCAACAAATGTGACTTTTTGACCATTTCTGCTCGTAATTAATAATGGCAAGAGGTAGGAATTTGAAATATTCACAAATTCCTTAATTATTTTTGTATTTTAATAATTTTTAATTAAACTAAAATAAAGTTATAGACTTTCGCTGATTTTTAAATAAATTCATTGATTTTCACAAATTAAAACAAAATATATCAATACTCATACACGACGTAAAGTGGGGTTCTTACACAATTTTACACATAAAAGGATACTGGTCGTTAGCAAAAACAAATGAAATTAAGTGTATTAACAAGATGGCCGACATAACGTCAAAAAAGGAAGTGTGTTTTGTTTTTATCGCGCGCATTTTACGCGCATTTTATCAACTTAATTAAAAATATAATAATTATCAGTCCCGAAAATCCCGGGATTCGTTGAATTACAATTCCGAAATTTTCGGGACTAAAATATGACCGGGATCCCGTGATCCCGGGATTCGGGATCCCGGGATCGAATCCTCTCATTATGTCTCGCTCACCGGTGAGTGTATGGGGCTTGATGAGATGAGTGGTGGCGCCTTGATAATTTGGCTGCAGCGATATCGATTTTTCTCAACAATGAGTATAAAGCTAAGAAATTAAAGTTCATTGTCAGTATTCATCATGTCTTTATCTTTGAATTACCCATACCATAACACGATTATTAATCAAAAAGACCAGCTATAAAAACAGGGATTCTAATTTTGCGAACAGAGGAGAGTGATAAGCTTCCTTTGTATGTATACTACATAGATAGATACAAAAGCGATCTAAAACATATCCGAAACGATTTTTCACTTTAACGCGGCGTCACCTTAAGTAGGTGCTTACATTGCTTATATTAAGTGAAATTAAGAATTAAAAAATATTTTTTTAAATCGTGCTCTTGGTAAAAAAAAAACTTCGAAGAAAATAACATAGTACCTAGTTCCGTCCACAACCTATGCGCGTGAATAAATTTTAATTGTCTAATTGAAACAGTTTGTTGTTAATGGAATAAAAATGTCTGTTCTAAAATAACATACAATAAAGGGTAGTCTATTTAAGTTATTTTATTTGTTATTAGTTATTATAGACAGCTGGGGTTTTAAAACAGTAATCAGACGAAGCCTCTCTTAAGGAACTACTTCGTGCTTAGGTCTATGAAAATACTTTTTTGATATGAAAATAGGGAGCAAACAAGCAATCGGATCGCCTGATGGGAAGCGATTGCCAGTAACCGCAGAGGAGTCGCAAGTGTGTTGTCGGTTTTTTAAAAGAGAATACGCTCCCCGCTCCCGTCTTTGAAGTTTTTTGGTCGTAACTTAGGTACCTAGTTCAGAAATTGGCCGGCGACTGTTTCTCTAACGACATAACAGTTATTCCGACCAATTCCTCTTAGCGCTTCCTATGATATTTTAATTGATACAAAAAATACAGAGCAATATTACATCTTTACGTAGGACCTATAGCTTGTTTAAAATAAGTGGCAGTCAACTTTCTGAAGGAGAGGGAGGTTGGCACTCTGGCGCGTCCGCCAAGAGGACAGACATTCTCTGTCAGGCTCATAGAGCTGTAGGCGTCTGGCGTATGATGAGGCTCAAATACTGCTTCCATGTTGAGCAGTTTTTCAGATCGTGATCATACTATGAACGCGTGATCACTGATGATAGGATCGCGTAAAAGTAAGGTAAAATAAGGAGACACCTTGTCACCTACGAAGTACGAACAAATTTTGCGACATGATATTATAATGACGTAGGTAAGAAGTTTTGGCTTTCACAGAAAATGAAGGTATGAACTTTATATCAAAACCTTTGCTAAGTAGCTAGGTAAGTACTTATGGCGTAATCGTTATATTACGAGTAGGCCATAAGTATTGCTGAGCGCAGACGTAAATTATATTTAGTTACATAGATCGTGAGTCGTGACATTTGAGAAACTTATACATATTCTTTGGAAACTTTGCTCAGGCCGGTTAGTAATAAGTACTTACTTACTAAAATATTAGAACATTTTCATAGTATGTAGTTAGGTAATCTTTAAAAATTTTATCTTGTTGACCCAATATAGCTGTGCAAAATTTGTCGTTAATAATTAAGATGTCGGTACTTTCCAACGTAGTAGGTACACACTACACAATAATATTTTAACATGCTAAAAATTACGAGTATCAATTACCATCATTTATACACATTTATACAAATTAGGTAGTAACCTAATTTGTATAAATGACGTTAATATAAAGTGCTCAACGCAGTAAATTATTGTGTAAAATTATACCGCGTTTTAGCGTGCCCATAAAATAGCTACGTCATTAAAGTGTATAATTTGAATATTAGACGCTGGAGCTAAACGATTACGCATAAACAACTCAAAACCATAAACCTAAACTAGTTAAAAATATCGCTCCATCGTCGCGCGGCTCACACGCCAAGCGGAACTCGTGTCACTCCCGACCCATAAATTATGCATCATCCGAAAAAAAACACGCAAAAAAAATCATAAAAACCACATTTATCGATAACGAGTCGAGCTTAGCGCCTGCCCTAGTCGTCGCGGCCCGCCCGCTCGTCCCGCCCCCTCATCGTCTCAGCCAATCGCAAGACGCGCGCCGAAGGAGGCCCGCCTCCTTGGCCCGCGTTTTAGTGTTGGGAATTAGTGCGTTTTGTTTGTTGTTTTTTTTTTACCGATTATAGTTAGTCTTTGAGTTTACGGTTACGAACCTGACACCTCACGCGATGCCCGCTGGGGGTCGCGGGGGGTCGGGAGAGGGGGGCACGTGATTGATCGCGGACTTTTAATTGTTGGCGTTAGAGGTTTTTGTCGAAATGAACGACATAATTAAGATTTGATAGCCCTCGAAATTGAAAGTGGTTGGGAAGCTTCGTTATAGAATTGTAATGAATGCAATATTTTTTAACTAAAACATGTTTGTGAATTAATATCTAGATTATTCTTAGCTTCTAATTTAGACGTAACTTATATCAAAGGATTCAGATATGCTGTATTTCACGTCACTCAAAGGTCATCGAATACTATGCAAGTTGCAACGTCTTCCTAGTCCGCTACCGCCTAATAAGATAGTACCTAAAGTGTTTTTGACCATTGTAGTTTAAACCTATCAACTATGAAGTAACTATGTATTTAGTAAACTGTGCTATGGTGACTAGGCTAGGCTAGCCAGGCTAGTTGGTCTGGGATATCCCTCCTCTATACGGCTGAAGGCGAACCGCAGGTGGTTTTAGTGAGTAGGAGTCTCACATACCCCCGGGGTACCCAACCCGGCGGACCCATGATGGGTTTCCCCTGCGTAATAAAAAAAAAAGGCTAGTTGGTCTACGGATGGTCTCATAGCCTGTAAATGTAGATATGTACTACTCATAGTGGGTACTACCTAGGTAGATAGGAAGGGCTGAGGGCATATCTTTGATGAGGGTCATCAAATACTTATTAATGAAGAAGCTGCAATAGAAATACAAGGTTAGTATAACTAGATGACGCCCGCAACTCCGTTGCGCCAAAATTCGTTTCGCGCGCGGAATCCGTACATTTTTCCGCGATAATACGAAGTATTCTATGTCCTTACACGGGACTGAAAGTATCTCCATGTAGGTAAGTAACCTTTTAGCAAAATCGGTTCAGTGGTTTGGGCCTGAAGAGGTAACAGACAGACAAACAAACTTTCACATAATATTAGCATGGATGCAAGCTTACGCAACTTGTCTATAATTCCTCCATAATATAAGTAAGTAGGTATTTGTCTTTTATTTAGTCTCTAGATTCTAGTACTTATTAGAACTACAAATACAGCTTAGGTACCAATAGATACATATATTATTTAAAACTCATAGGTAGATACGTAGGTAAATACTAAGGTAAAACCTTAGAATTTAGAAGTATGCACTTACTCCTACTTACTCCTGCTTAAGTCGAAGTCTCTCTAACGAAGCGCGACGTGCGTCGAGTTACAACTCACAAATCACAAATTACTTACGCGATTCCAACCCCTTCCCTTCGTGACACACCCTATACTTAGGGCCTTTATAATTAAGGAATTACGTGCCTAGGTAAAAACGACCTAAAGTCCCAAAATGGAGTTAAATATTAAAGACATTTTCTATTGTAGAGCGGAGAGCCTTGTTGATCGGAATAACTAGAGCCAGCTTTAAAAAAAATACGCTCACACTCAGAAGAGATTAAAATAATATTATATGATTGTAATATAAATATACAGGCAATTTTTTTTGACAAACTCTGCATTCAATTAAAGTTAAGTAATCGTTAAATCTTGTGAGTGCTGCGGGCTGCCATCAGACTTTGTCGAGTACCTACTATGCTGAATATGCTGCGGCGTGCCGCGCTGGAAAACACATTGAAAGATCATGTTTTTTTTTATTAAATAAGGGGGCAAACGAGCAAACGGGTCACCTGATGGTAAGCAACTACCGTCGCCCATGGACACTCCGCACTCGCAACATCAGAAGAGCTGCAGGTGCGTTGCCGGCCTTTTAAGAGGGAATACGCTCTATTCTTGAAGGTTTGCAGGTCGTATAGGTCTGGAAATACTGCTGGTGACAGTTCGTTCCAGAGTTTTAGGGCCAACGCTAAAACTCGCGCGGGCGCACGCTCGCGTGTGTACAAACGGAAAATAGTATGAGCAGCGCAGGAGCGTGCGACGGAGGGCGGCGGCGGGCGACGGACGCGGGCACGCTCGACGGACGGGCACACGGCGCGGGCGCACGCTTTTCGCAATCGACGTTGTTTCCGTTGCCGTCTTTTTGCCAAATAATAAATTAGTAAATAATACACGGTAATCTACTGGACACAACTGTACACGCTCGAGATAAAAATTATATTAGCAGCGCTAAATGAGATAGGCGCACGCGACGGGTGCCCGCTCGCACGCGGCGGTCTTCCGACGCGGGCGCCCGCGTCCGCGTCCGCCTGTGTTTTAGCGTTGGCGCTTACAGTGCGCGACAGAAAGTTACGCGAAAAACGCACTGTGGAAGACTGCCACTCATCATGGTGATGAGGATGGTATGTTTTTCGCGTGGGACGATGGCGAAAAGTTGCAGGTGGTATGATTCCGAACAATTCCTCAGAGCACTTCCCGTGATACAACCGATAGAGGATGCAGAGTGAAGCTACATCTCGGCGTAATTCCAAGGGGTCCAAGCTGTTTGAAACACTATGGCAGTCAACAATTCGAGCGGCCCTTCGTTGGATACGATCCAGAGGGAGCAGTTGATATTTTGGCGCCCCTGCCCAGAGATGAGAACAATATTCCATATGAGGCCGAACCTGCGCCTTGTAGAGTTGTAAGCGTTGGTCCGGACTGTTTATATATTATAAATAACCTAAATATTAAGCGTGGCCGCTTTGCCTCCTATGGCCACTTTGAGCTGGGCTCCCCTACGACCATTGGTGACTTTTTAGTGGTGAACGCGCAGACTTGTGTCTTGGCGGGGTTGAATTGGACTAATGTTACGTCTACCCCATTCAGAGACTTTCTCCATTGAATTCTCTATTTTAGACACAAGTTCGTTTCGACTCTCAATGATATTTTGCCGAGAAATATTGGGGGAGCCGGTATATACAGCATCACCTGTACTATCATCCGCATAGCAATGAATGTCGTAGGTCTGTAACATGTCATTGATATGCAGTATGAATAGAGTAGGCGATAGCATAGCCTAATTCCTAAAATATATTCATAACCGCACCGGCTCCGCTCATACGCCACGAAATCTCTTTCCTGTTTCCTCGCATTTTGCATTTCATGACATCTGAAGTCCGAACATACAATAACAACCTCCTTCTTTATTGGAAGTCGGTCAATTCATAATAATTAATAGAATCAGATAATATGATAGTTGCTGAAGTAATTTGATAACGATTAGTCACAGACTGTGATTAGATAAAACGTTTGTCTATAAACACCGATCACTATCGTCCCTCTTCTGTAGCGCATTCATAATTATTTTATTACAAAATTTCTACCAAAATGAACCTTATGCTCTTGACATAAAGTCCTGTCAAACTTTTGGTAGCGTACCAATAATTATTTTACCTTTCATTTTCTACAAAACTGAACACTATGTCCTTGACATAAAGTCCTGTCAAACTTATTGTCGCACCCTAAACTACCGTCTATATTCGGCGTCGTCTGTCCCTCTCACACTCATTGTGTCATCGTATTGCTCTCTCGCTCGCAGCTAACGCGACTATAGTCATGCAAGTTCAAGGTTATTCGATACATCGATGTTTGGGACAGTGCAGAGTTCCATAGGGGGCCATTCATATATTCCGTTACGTATTATTTCGACTTCTTTAACCTCTTAACTTTAAAAGCGTACTTAATCTGGAGTAGGTTACGCTGTGTCAGGGACACTTTTCAAGTGAAATAAATTCCATAAGCTTTGTCCACATTGTGCCGTTTTCCTTTTATCAAGGGCATGCCTTATAGCGCTGTCAACGTCAAACGTGAGGCATGCCCGTAACGCGCGTTGAAATCGTAGCGCGCGCTATGACATTTTCCTTTCAACGCGGGTGGATTTTGACGCGCGTCACGGGCATGCCACACGTTCACTGTTGACAGCGCTATAAGGCATGCCCTTGTTGAACAGAAAAAAGGCACAATGTGGACAAACCTATTTACTTACGTACAACACGGTCACATTAACTTGACGCACCGCTGGAATGCATGCGAGCTTAGTAATGACGTCATCAAACCGTGCGTCTAGTTAATTTGACCGTGTTATGATATTATTTACTTTAACAACAGTGTCAGTCTATCACTTATACAGGGTGTAACAAAAACAAGTGATAATACTTTAGGGTGTGTACGTGTTCCCTGTAGAGAGTTCACTGTGAAAGTAGCAGCGCTGAAAGACCAAATATTTTTTTCACTTTTGTATGGGCAAGGGCTAGGGATTGCAAAAAACGGATTTTTTTAAAAATCCGGATTTTCGGATTTTTTCATCCTCAAATCCGGATTATCCGGATAATCCCGATTTTTTGTAAATTTTTAAATATTTTTGGTAAACAGCTCTAAATGTGCGTTATCTTCTTATTATTTCTTTATTTAACATTCATTTTAAATGTGCAAAATAAAACGTCTTAAAAATTAACATTTTTCTTAACTTAGCGATGTGAAAATCGCTAAGTTAAGAAAAAAGGAAAAGATTAAAATAACAGTATCTGGTACATTAAATATTATTAACAACTTAAAAATACCTTGGTTTTTTAACTATTTAAAAATGTGAAATTTTAGTTAACTGTTAACAAGAAAATCTAAGCAATCTCCCCTTTTCGGAGACTTCGTCATTTTTGCACCTACGGCCGTCAGCCGCACATCATCAAGTTATGCTCCAAGATCTGCAAGCCTCTAGTGGAACTTACAAAAAATAGGTCAAAGACACAAACAATGATCAACAGTACGAGACGTAGGATCGAGGTAGACAAGCAAGAAATTCACTATGTCAACGAGTACCTGCACTTGGGCCAATTAGTTTCTTATGACTACAGAAAGGCAGAAAAACTGGTCCATGAAGAATAGTAACTTACCAATCATTTACGATTTGACCGATTTACGATTTACAAAAGTTCCAACTCAGGGTTTGCCAAAGAGCAATAGAGCTCAAATCTCAACAAAACAAAAAAAAAAACGTAATGTGCTCCCAAACTAGAACCAGAGACATAGGAATTAAGACGGCCAAGCTAAAGTTGCATTGGGCTGGTCACGTTGTCCACATACATCTAGGCTGGCTATCGACCGAGTGGTTATCCTACTAATAATTATTATAGGCCTAAGAAAAGATAGCGCTATGCTCTAGATGTGTTATTTTCCTCAGAAGGCAGACCACTGTAATCCTGACATTACGACGATCCTTGAGGATCTATTGTGTCTCCTTCGTATTAGAGTACCGTCCCCAACCCAGTGCTGCTCATAAATTTAACGATGTGATTTGGATTAGTGCCACAAATTTCCTCTTTAGTAAATTAGGAGAGTTTCGTTCTGTAGTAGAGCAGTAGAGTCAAGTAGAAGGTGAAAAGGTGTGTCACAGAATCTGCAGGTCGTAACTATTAACTATTAACACCTATTCTGTAAAGGTGCTTGTTCAGCTTACATTGTCCAGTTAGGCTTCTGGCAAGGATTCTATTTTTTTTTTCTTACTAGCCAACTCGTCAGCGGTTACGTTACCAATGAGGAACCAACGGTTGCGAAGACTTTAGCCTTGAACACGGTTATAAACTCCCCACTGGAGGCATATCAACTGGGCTGGCAAACGGTGACGCTGGGGCAAGATAAGTGAAAGATTCGGGCGGCTTCTTAGCCTAGCAGTTGGATAGTATATTTATATTTAGGCTGTTGCACAGAATAATGCCTTAAAATAATTATTTAAAATTTAAATCAACATTTCGTCATATTATAAACAGAATCACAGATCGGCAATCGGCATTGGTTACGTAACCAATTATAATTTATAATTATAACCTCAATGTAAACAAAAGCAACATATTTTAGAAAAAACGTTGTATTCAATACTAAAATGGTCTAAAATAATTGTAAATTTATCGTAGTTGCATTTACATATTGTATTATCATTGAGAAATTAACATAATAAATATAGTAAAATAAGAGCTAGGTTATAAGAAATTAAAATATGTCGTTATTTCTACTAAATAAAATGAAGAAATGTAAAGAAATGTAATTATAACCACCAAATAATTACACAATGGAATGTTAGACATACGGAATTCTGACTTTGGTAAGTGTAGACCACGCAAAGTTGTGATAGCGCCTTTAAACAAATGTGAATATATATATATATATATATATATATATATATATATGTCAGATATTACACAATACATTTAAATTAATTTTATATTACGTAAAAGCTTCATTTTCATAATTTTTATCTACTGGGCAGTTCCATGTAAAAGTCTACCATAAACTAAGAAAATAAATACCTGATTTTGGTATTAAAAATACTTAATTATAGTCACAACATTATAGTATTATTAAGATTTTATAGAAGCAACAATTTCTAAGCATTACTTTTCTAGCAAAGCTGCCATTTATGAGATGATGTCGTGAGCTCGGCTGAGTGTGGTTTTGTGTGATGAAGTTCAGACTTAGTTTTCACGTTATGTATTTTAAATTCTTGACATATTTTGTTACACACTGAATGTTCACACAATTAATTACCGATATAGCTTTTGAGATTCGGGAAAATTCATTTTTAAAAATATATAATAGGCTTGTAAGATCACAGTGTCGAGTTGTAGTGTCGGTCACATAAAAAACATTAATTTTGTCTTTAACTACAGTAAAATTACTTTTACATCAATAAAATTAGAAACTTTCCTACGTGACGGCGTTACTCAAATGATACTGGTATTAAAATATTTGTCATCTTTTTTTATAACACCTAAACTCTAAAAATATTTTTGTAGTGTCAGTCACATTGATCACGCCCAAAAGTAGCGTTTTGTTTATTCGTTTTGCTGATAGATGGCGAAAATAGCTATAGAAAGCAGAGAGAGAGAAGCAGAAAGCTAAATTATTATTTTAAGAACCTGCCAGACCACCTCAAAGTCAAATATAATCCAAAATTTAGCGATGTCTGGAAATAAGAAGCAATCGTCAAAAAAATTTGGCAGTAGAATATGAGATTCTTATAGATATCACAAGAAAATAAGATAAAATTATTGATCTTTAAACTTTATTGAACGTAAGGTAGACCTGCAGAACTGGAAACCTTCTAAAGTAATAGCGACCGAAACTCCATAGTGTCTGGTCGTTCTTACCTCTATAGGGCTCATATAAAGGAACATTTTTAGCTTAAAAAAATGACGTATGTCTGCCTATCGCTGGCTCTTGGGTTATTAAGTTAATAGTTTTTGAGAAGATTTCGTGTTGAGTTATTTTTTGACAAATTATTAGTGATTTCGTTTTTGTGATGTTTAAGTTCAAAAAAAGCATTTCAATGAATTAACTAATTACTGATTTGCTTTAATATAATTTTACAGTTCATATTGTACGTGCTGAGATACATAAATTTTAAGGTGTCGTGTAAAACTACCGACTTTTACCTGCACAAAGTGAGTGTAGTGTCGGTCACGTTTTGGGCTGTAGTGTCGGTCACAATTTCTTTTGCTAATAAATATTTTTTTAAATAACTTGCAGGTAACCATTTTATAATAGTTTGTTTCATGCACTTTCGATAAAAATACAAAGTAGAGTTATTTAGCACACAGAGAGGAAGATTATTGGTGTTTACAAACACTCTCGGAAACGACTTCCTTTTGCATGTAGTGTCGGTCACGTTTATGTTTGACTAAATAAATGCTATTTGAAAACAACAGTGTATACCATTTTTTCTGCATAAGTTAACTTGTTTAATCTGCTACAAAGCCATCTTAAAATTGATATTAACAACATGATAGTAACCATAATATATAACAAAATAAAACGCAAGTCGTATCAAATGTAGAGTCAGTCACTTATGGAATTGCCCTACTATTCGAAAAAACCGAAAATCCGGATTTGAATTTTGAGAAATAAAAATCCGGATTTTTCATAGGCCCAAAAAATCCGGATTATCCGGATTTTTCGGATTTCGAAGTATCCGGATTGCAATCCCTAGCAAGGGCCCGAGCGTCCCGAGTTTCCCCATACAAAAGTGACAAAAATTTTTGGTATTTCAGCGCTGCTACTTTCACAGTGAACTCTCTACACGTGAACTCTCTACGTACACACCCTAAAGTATTATCACTTGTTTTTGTTACACCCTGTATATGTCACCGTAAGATTGTAAACACCGCGAGATTGTAATATTATGACGAAGTGATGGATTGTAAACAAACAGTTTTCCGGTGATTTTTAATTAATTATTTCGTATTTAAAATAACTTCAATTGCCTGAATATTTGATGTATAACATTGAATAAAGTGCAGTTTGAATTATAAATTAGGTTAATTTTAATAACCGAACATTCAAACAGCCCTTTAAATATATCTAAATTTTATTTAATGTTATACATTTCATACCATTTGGCATTGAAGTTATTTTAAATACGAAATAATTAATTTAAAATCTCCGGAAAACTGTTTGTTTACAATCCATCACTTCGCCATATTACAATCTCGCGGTGTTTACAATCTTACGGTGACATAAGTCTATACTTATATATAATAATACATATATTATCTTGTACGCGTGTGACGTAACACGTCGATGACCCCTATACACAGTTGTAGCAGAAATGTCCGTTTTTATGAGGTATGGATAACATGGAAGATTGAGATTCACTGTATTTACTGTATTTTAAGCTATTATAAAGTACAAACATATTTACCAGTTAGGCCAGTTACCCAAGCAAAGTACAATATAATTTATGTATGTTTGTTCAAACTAAATACTGCAACCGCTAAACTAAGTGAAACTTTCATCAATTAACACTTTAAGAAACACTTATAATCCGTGACGCGATTAGAATTAATTAAGCGGCAATTGAGCGCTGCTCAAACTCCAGTTCCCATAGTCCCATTACATTCCGACTCGCACCGGAAACGGCCCGCGGAATACAAATGACCCCCGGTACCAGGAATACATGATTTACATGATACATTTAGAAGCCAAATGTCGAACATGAATATTAATTTTCCAATAAAAGCCAATCAGCATATTTTTTTGTCCTAATCACCAGTTGTTTTGTGTTTTTTCAACATACAAATTTATGTATTCCTAGTCATTTGAAAGTTCAACTGTTTTTTTCCTTTGTTCATGTCTAGCGAACCGTACATAACGTTAATTATGTCATTTTAATACAAGTTTATAACAAAGAATCTTTTTTCTTTTCAGCCCAAATGTCCATGGAGAGCATGATGGTGGGAGGCGTGGGCGGAGTGGGTGGCGTGGGCGGCGTGGGCATGGGCCCCGTGGGCAACATGTCCTCGGTCGGGGGCTTCCAGCTAGTGAGGGAGCCGACTTCTGGTGCCCTGATACTGCTGCCGACACCTCCAGACCTCCCCCACGCAGTGGTATGGGGTGGGGTGCCGTATCCCTCCGCACCGCTCCTCCTACCACCAGCGCCGCACCCGTCCCACCATCTGCAGCTGCTACCCGGGGATCTCCTCGCGTCCACAGCAACGTTGCAGCACACGCACACGCACTCGACTCGCCTCGTCACGCTGGCGCCAGCGCCGCCCCCGGCCCAGCATCCAACACACACCGTCGACAAACGGAAACCCATGATGCAGCCGATGATAACTCCACACGCTCTCATAAAAATAGAACCCGAGCCGCAGCCGGAGAAGCAGCCGACGTTCGCACCCGAACCGGTTCACCAGCCCGTCGTGGTTCCGCATATGTATTACCAGCAGGAGTTTCCCGAGCAACCGTGTAGGAGTCAGGCGACGTCGCCGGCTGCACCCCCCACTCCGCCCCCAGAGGTGCCCGAAGCGCCTGCGCACAAGGACGCTTCGAATCAAACCGATCATATTGACGATGAGGACGAATCGCCCAATCATGCTGATGAAGATGAGCGGGACGTCGCCTGTGTTGGTGTCGCTCACTACCCGGAGGAACCAGTCCTTCAGTTGCAACCGTTGCAAGCCCCGCCTATCGATAGCGCCGAAGATTCCTCATCCGAAGCCAATTCGGCCGTAATTGGTGCCGTAGAGAAAGCTATCGATGTAATGGAGAGAGATGGAGCTATAGAGAACTCGAATAGCAGTGCTTCCAATGATTTGGTAATAGACACGGCGAGCTCCTCCTCGCCCATGGCTCCTCAGTCGCAGCGGCCGCCGGTCGACGTCAGTGGATTAGAGTTGCTCTCCAACAGCATAGAACAGTACGAGAGAACCACACCACACAATAACATGCCTAATATGGAACCGATGCCTTTGACGATAGATACGAGGTCAGCTAACAAATTAAGTATTCACATTAAGACCTCTCCGAAATCACCACCAGTAACGGAAGCTCAACCACAAAGAAGGTTCGAATTTGCAAGCTCCGAAAATCACAGTGAGAGAGAAAAACCTTCTCTCGATGGCTTAGGATTGTTATGTGCGTTAGCCGAGCAACGGTTTATGGAGGAGGTGGAAGTGAACCCACAGAGTAGTATACCGTCTACTTCGAGACCGTTCATCAAAACGGAGCCTTTACTTAGTCCAAACGAGAAGCCGAGAGATATCAGAATGGATCTTAAGAAGGAGCGACATAGAGATAGAGAAGATTCATCGGGCGAGAGAAGAAGAAAACGGAGTCACGACAGGGAGGAGAGGTTGAGGCATAAGTTAGAAAAAATGCGGCGTCACAAACGTGACAGGAAAGATTGTGAGCGCGACGGCGGCGAGCTAGAAGCCAGCTTACGTCGCGTCACCGCCTGTTCTTGTGGTCTGCCTGATTGCTCGCATTCGTCCTCTGTACCCTCAGCTCAGGCTCTAGTTAACGCCATAGAAAAAGATATGCGCGAGCGCTTACAAGACCTCCAACGACAGTGTGACGAAAAGAGAGCACAACTAAACGCCTTGACACCTCCTTTACCACCTCTTTCGACGCCATCCACACCTGATACTCCCGCCTTGTCGCCCGATTCAGACAGAGGTTCGTCCAAAAAGAGAAAAGTCGGTCGACCCAGAAAAGTATCTAGTCCAGAATCCACCGAGACTATAGTAGCCAAGAAACCGAAATCGAAAAATACTCTCGTTGGCTATTTACTGGCGAAAGGTAAATTAAAGGGCAATATTTTGTATTCCAAGGGCGAACCTTCGAGAGAAGATGGGAATAGGACGAGTAAAGTTCGACCCAAATTAAAAGCGGAACCTATATTGAAACCTTACTCCGAGGAGGAAGAAAATGAATGGAGCCTTAACAGATCGGCGAGTTCGTCGATGGAAAGTCTGAACGAAGTGAGACAGAAGAATAGGGAAAAGGTTGATAAGTTAGTGCGAAAACATTCAAGAGATGACATGTCCGAAATAGAGCTAGCGATTCGTAGGGCTAGTGCGTCTAGCGAGAGCGATAAAGACAGGCATCACGCTAAAAAGAGACGGAAGAGTTCCAAATCGGGAGAAAGGAAAGAGGAAAAAGATACGACAATCAAAACGGAAAATGATACTCAACCCCAGCAAATCTTTAGGTGCACTCTAACAGAAGACAACATAGATTCCTCGCCACGAGTTCTTACAGCCAGAGGAGGGTTATTCTACGCGGGGAAACTGAGTGCGGTCCAAGCGCCTGATGTGTACGCCATAACCTTAGATGGGGAAAGAGGGAATAAACCGCACATACTGTCGAGAGAAGAAACTTTGAAAGACGCCGTAAGTATAACTTATATTCCTTGTATATTATTTAAATCTAAGTTACTTATAAATTATTGTGAGGAAAATATTAATTCTATATTGAATATATATTCAATGAGCAGCTGATTAACCGCATAAAATTTTCATAATCGATCACAAAGCAATTTCAAAAATTCCCAAATTAATAATCACATCTCAAATGTTTTGAGTGTGTTTTCGTGCTTACATTCGTCATTCGATCACAACGCATAAATGCAAAAAATTCCAAATTAATAATCACGTCTAAAATGTTTTAAAAAGTTTTAGCCTCGTGCCAATCAAGCCTCATTATCAAACTATTGCCAATTCCAGATTCTAGAAGTAAGTCCAACATCAGTGCAAGATTTACCATCAGGCATACGAGTATGTGCGTACTGGTCGCAGCAGTACCGGTGTCTATATCCCGGGACTGTCGCGGTGTCCTCCCCAGACCCTCACGATGACAAGTTCGTGGCGGTTGAGTTTGATGATGGAGACTCTGGACGAATAGCCATTGAGGATATACGGTTCTTGGAGCCGAATTACCCTATTGTTGGTAAGTGTTTTGGAATACAAATAATAATAATATCATTTTAATCCTTCGATCGCGGCAAAACGAGACACAATAGCCTTTCAATTGTTATCGCGGCCCACTTGGGCCTTACGGGAGTTGAAGCGTTAATTCCATTTCCTGCAATAGTCCTACACTGGCCGCTGGCTCTCCTTGGTCGTACTCCTATAGTGCGGACAGGGAGAGTCGCCGGCCGGTGTCACATTACATTTAGATTAAAACTGACGGGCCTCTACGTGTTGGCTTCGGCCCCATGCATGCCTTCCAAAGGTCCGGGATTTAATTGCCCGTGAGCAAGGAGAGCTTTACAAAAAAAATTGCAAGCTGTCAATTGTGTGTTTTGTATTCAAAACACACAATTGACAACTTGACGTAACTTGACGCTCCCGCTTCGCAGTCGCGTGGTCGCGTAAGGGTCTACACAGACGGACTGCATTTCAACTGCAATCCAACTGCAAACTGCAGTTCAAGTGCAGTTTGAATGCAGTTGACACGACTGCAATGCGACTGCAATAGAACTGCAAACCAAACAGTTCACACGACTGCACGCCGACTGCAATTGAACTGCATCCGACTGCGCGTTTGGTTTGCAGTTCTATTGCAGTCGTATTGCAGTCGTGTGAACTGCATTCAAACTGCACTTGAACTGCAATTTTCAGTTGCATTGCAGTTGAAATGCGGTCCGTCTGTGTAGACCCTAAGTTTGAACAAAGCATAATAATAATTTTCCGTAGAGATAGTTTGCTATTTTACTTTCGTTTAATATTTTTTTGGATTGATTTCCTATTGTCTTAAGTTTGCTAATTTAAATTGATTGCATTGTTTATATTTATGCCACTGATCACCCTTTTAACTAATTTTGAATAAGAAAGTTATGTTAAAGTCAAAATTAAATGATTACAGAGTACGAAAATACGTTGTTCACGCTCGGCAAACGGAGAAGAAATACAAGCGTTACGGACGATAAGAAAGCTGCTACAGCAACCACCAGTAGCGAAA
The DNA here is from genome assembly GCA_963422495.1 of Polyommatus iphigenia. Classification (NCBI taxonomy): domain Eukaryota; kingdom Metazoa; phylum Arthropoda; class Insecta; order Lepidoptera; family Lycaenidae; genus Polyommatus; species Polyommatus iphigenia. The sequence continues at coordinate 12,232,369 of OY730181.1, read as the reverse complement.
AAGTAGACCCGATCCCAACATCTAAACCCGAAGACGAGGACAAACATAGCAAAGACAGGAAAAAGCTGAAGAAACATCGCAAAGAGAAACTGAGACGTATGACCAGCGACGAAGATCCAAATTCCATTGAATACGTCAAGAAAAAGAAGAAGAAACACAAGTGCTGTGAGGAACACTGTAAGCACAGAAGACATCACAAAAAGAGACACAGGAAACACAAAAGAAAACACCATGAATGCAAAGAACATTCTAGCTCATCTGGTGAAGATAAGGGACAAAAATCGTCGTCCGATTACATAGACTCGAACAAATCTAATGATGACTCAGTTGATTCCAACGATAAACTATCAACACTCATAGCTGTTGAGAAATCGCCCAACGATCAAATGAAAACGGTCATCAAAAAGGCTGTCCTGCCCAAGAAGAGCCTGGTCAAGAATGCGATACTTGATTTCAGTAATATAGGAAAAATTACGTTTAGCAATAGTTTATCGACAGAAAAAGACAATTTAAAAGACAGTGGAATAGCTCTAGAAGAAGACAGCCCTGCTGGACCTTCTACAAGTGATGTTCTAAAGAAGGTTGGTTTTTGTTTATTGATACTAATAAATAATAATACAATTAATGCGAAAGTGTGTCTGTCTGTCTGTCTGTCTGTCTGTATGTTACCTCTTCACACTTGAACCGTTAAACTAATTTAGATGATATTCGGTATGCATATACTTTACGTCCTGAGAAATTATATTGGATGGTTTATATCCCGGAAAAACGTACGGCTCTCGTGCGATAACCGCCTTTGGACGCAACGGAATTGCGTTAATCATCAAGTACTCAATAAATTTTATACCAGTTTCCAGCCAAAACACTGCATCTGCTAAGTACTCACAACTTACATACGTTATTCGATTTGCAAAAATATCCTATTATTATTAATTTTGTGCAAAACAGGAAATTACAATATTTACACGCAATAAGCTCATTAGTTGATCATTTCACATTATTCATAAATGTAAATTCATACAAAGCGTATCGAATGTCTTTTAATTAAAAAAAAAAAACAATTTCAGAAGGCGAAGAGGCGGACCGTGTCAGCGTCGTCGGACGGCGTTACCGGGGGCGCAGGAGTGAGCAAGATGGCGGCGTTTCTGCCCGGCGGCGCGCTGTGGCGGTGGCACGGGCCCGCCTACAGGCGGCTCGCGCGCCAGCGACAGCGCAAGACCTTCTACCGCGCGATACAGCGCGGCGAGGAGATACTGCACGTAAGTCATGCTCGCCTGGTACTCCGTGACCGAATTCAAGGTGGTGGAGGCGAGTTTTTTTTTGTTTTGTTTTGTAGGTTGATTAAGAAACCGGTTAAAGAATGTGAGATAAAATAAAAGAGGTATTAAAAATATTTTGTAATATACGCTGTGGTCTGTGATAATTTTACATAATTTTTTAATCCATGATTTCTTTGTGTTTCTATGCAAGGTTCTTAAATTAAAAATACGGAACCCTAAAAAGACGGGTTGCACTCCGGGAGTGCCGGCAGAAGTGAAAACTTTTGTGCATTTTTTTTAACCCATTTTTGACGTGACAACGTCTTATAATTCGATATGGGCTGCGCGCACGAAAAAACATGACACAATATGCGGCGTTACCTCGCTGATCGCTCTGAAGGCGTTCCAATATAAAGCCTAGTATCCACTTGAGCGGTTCGGCCAAATGAGCCCGCTCATTTGACCGAGCCGCTCAAGTGGAGACGCCTGAGCACGCTCGAACTCGCACGAATGAGCGGCTCATTCGCCCGAGCATGCTCAAGTGGCTTAAGGCTGTAAAGACGTCATACGCCTAATACTGGTCCAATCCGTTCTGTAGGGTTACCCTGGGACGCAAATCCCTCTGGCGTAATAATAAATAAAACAACCAGCGAGTGTCAGCGAAATGACGAATATTTATCCCATTGAATTACATATACCAAATGTTGTCGGGTAAGCGATAGCGCGATCTAGAGGCCTAACAGCGACATCTGTTATCAAATCGCGGAACTAAATTTACTTATAAAATATTATGAAGTTTACAAATCTCAACAAAGGTAGTTGTCACGTTCAACTATCGTCAGTAAACCGACTTTACAGACAACCGATTTTTTATGAAAATCGATTATTAAAAAATCGATTTTTTTAATTAATCGAAACCCTTACAATCAATTCGAGTTCGAGTTCGACACAAAACACTACTCTCCAACCGTCTTACGGTTTTTCCAAGGTTTTTCGATCAGCACGAGAATCTGACGCGAGTTTCAAAGTTTTTACCCATCCCACAAAAGTGCTCAACGCCGCTAAAGAAGTTTTCACTTCAAAAAGCGATCCCATTTAGTTTACGAAAACAATTACTTAACATTAAGCAAAGTGGGTCAACAAGGTTAATCCATTTACCAAGTTATCCATCTTTGTTAAACACTGTTTAAAAATTAAAATACAACAATGATTTCTACCTTCTAAAGTCTAAACACGTGCACGTTATCGTTACAACGTTTTCTCCTATCAATTACATTCTGAAGAATTCAAATTCCTACCTACTTATTATTGGAATGTAGTCTATTGTAAACTAAAATAAAGCACCACGGGTTGTGCTGCTCGCGAAGCGCTGGACGCTTTTCGCGGCAACACAACCTGAATGACCTCATTCGTCGGGCTCTTGTCACTGCCGGCGTGCCAGCGAATAGCGATACTGGAGCCCTCCGGTTTGGCGCGCGACGATGACAAGAGACCCGATGGAATGACCCTGGTCCCCTGGAATATGGGACGGGCCCTTGTTTGGGACGCTACTTGTGTCGACACACTAGCCTCGTCCCATGTTCAGGGCACCTCGAGCTGTGCGGGCGCAGCCGCCAACCAAGCAGAGAATCTCAAGCGGCGCAAATATGAGAACCTCAGCGGAGATCTCATATTTGAACCGTTTGTGGTAGAAACCCTAGGCGCATGGGGTTCGGGGGCACATAAGCTTTTTAGAGAAATATCTAAGAGGCTTATTGAAGCCACCCGAGACCCCAGAGCCGGGAGCTACCTGGCACAGCGGATAGCAATTGCAATCCAACGTGGCAATGCTGTCAGCTTGCTGGGCACTCTGCCAGATGGGGACGACATGGGGAAGTTTTTCTTTTTATAATTTTTATATTCTAAGTTTGTATATATTTGTATATTTTATTTTAGTTTACAATAGACTACAATGTTTTCATTAATTATTTCACATCTGACATCTCAATTCATTTTAATATTATGTGATCTTCTAACAAACAAGGTCAGTAACTCCATGTAATTCTTAAACCAGAGACCAGTTATTACTCTATGATTATACATATAAATAACAGATAAAATATAAGATAAAGACACTGAAAAAAGACAGTAAAACAATGATAAAATATATGATAATGATCTTATTTTATTATTATCTTTTTACATATTTTGCTGCCTTTATCCGCCTCATGACATTTTAAAATTATCAGACAAAGACACCATTTTTATCAGCTATCTTCTTACCATTGAAGTTATGAGATAAAGTGAGTAACTAACAATTTGAAAATTTATGTTTTTTTGCATGAATGGAGGCTTTAGGGCTAGGAAAATGATTTAAAAATTTTTTTGGATAGGTAACAAGGTTAGTTCAAAATATAAGGGAAAAAAAGTAATTGCTCTATGTTGTAAAATGTTACACTTCATCCACCTATATCTTCCATTATAAACCTCTCTGCAACCCTCTAATTAATTATTATTAGCAGGCTTAGCATGGTCACCATAGAAACGGTCTCTTTCTACGGAAGAATAGACAAAGTGACAGATTGACAAAGGAAAACTGCTGTTTTGTCTTTCCCGTTTCTAATGTTCTTATGGTAAGCCTATATCTTCTACATAAAATTAATCAAACGCCTCCGTGGCCTAGTGGTTTAGACGTCTTGACTCGGAGGTCGTGGGTTCGATTCCCGCGTTGGAAACATGTTATTTCCAAGTTTGGTTAGGACAATGCAGACTGATCACCTGATTGTTTGACAAGTAAGATGATCCATGCGTCGGATGGGCATGTAAAAAGTCGATCCCGCGCCTGATATTTCTCCTGTCGTATCGGTCGTCCGTCCCACTGGGTTATGAGAGTAAAAGGAATAGAGTGCTCTCGTGTACTGCACACACTCGGGCACTATAAATAACTCTAAACTCTCATACCGGTTTCGGTGACGGTGGCCGGTTTCATTGAAAACCAGGCCAGTTACGCAGGAGTAATTTTATAGTGCCCAAGTGTGTGCGCAGTACACAAGAGCACTCTCTATTCCTTTTTCCACCGAAACTGGTGTAGGAGTCTACACAATACTTTAATATGACTTTAATCTCTATTTTCCAGGTGGGTGACGCAGCTGTATTCCTGTCGACGGGCCGCGCGGACCGGCCGTACATAGGCCGTATAGTGGCGCTATGGGAGGCCCGTGGGGCCATGGCGGTGCGCGTGGAGTGGTTCTACCACCCTGAGGAGACGCATGGATGCGAGCCGCTGAAATATCCGGTAAGTACTTCAATTAAATCAGCCTATATTCGTCCACTGCTGGACATAGGCCTCTCTCAATGAACGCCAAGATGACCGATCTCCTGCTACTCGCATCCAACATGGACCCGCAGCTAAATGGAGATCGTCGTCTCACCTATTTGGAGGTCGACCTACATACCTACCCAGCCTTGGTCTACATTCCAGAGTAAGTTTACTCCAGCATCGTCTGAGGGGCTAAAATGCCAAAATGGTCACATTTAGCAATTCCTCTCGATCAATTCACAAAATGAATTGTCAAAACTTTCAAACTCACGAATGTCAAATTAGTACGAATTGTGGTACGAATACATCTGAATTGCAAACAGAGTGTCAATTTTGCGATTTCTAAAAAATGAATCATATTATGATTCTCCAAAGCGACAATTTTAGCCCCGCTGTTCTTCGAGTTACGTGGCCACTGGCCAGCCCAGTGTAGGTAGTAAGTGCTTACCACCTGATATTCTATGCTCTACAGAACATGCTAGAAACATTGCGAGCTGCGTAAGTGCTTGGTTAGTACCTACTTGTCACAAACTATCAGGATTTATGGAATATAGGCCAATGAAGCTAACTGATGATTAATGCGACGAATCCAAAGTAAATAAATGAAAGTCTTTGATCTTTGACCTCCGCGTCTTCTTTATACACAGAGACTATTTGTGTATTCAAAATTTCGTTCTGCAGAGAGCTATATCGATCGTTAATTGATATAAATCTTTTATATTACATTCTATTTGAGGCTAGCTGTATGTAATTCGTTTATTGGTTTACTTATTCATTATAATATTCTGTAAGTGGTTCTGTAGCCTTCAGATTTTCCCACTTAACCAAATATTTTTCAATTCCAGGGTGGTCTATTCGAGTCGCCGCACACAGACGAAAACGACGTGCAGACGATATCGCATAAATGCGAGGTGTTACCCCTAGCGCAATACCAGGCGCGCATGGGCGACGACCCGGCGCGCTACAACACAGTATACGACAATAACGACGTGTACTACCTGGCAGGACACTATGATCCGACGCCGCAGACTCTGCGTATGCAGCCAGACGTGCCGTTCGCCTCATAAGTTATGCTTTCCTGGTAGTTGGGCTGGACCCAAGATCGAATTAGTGAAAGGATAGACAGAGATAGAAGACGACAGTGAAAGGATGAACAGAGATAGACTGAATCAGTGAAAGGATGGACAGATATAGAAGACCGAATCAGTGAAAGGGTAGACAGGGATAGACTCATAGACGTTGAGTGAATATGTGTGATTCGGGACGAATGTGTTGGTGCAATACAGACAATAGTGCAATCGAACGATATTGATCATAGGCAGCGTACATACTGTAAATAATATAACGAATTTAAATAATTTAAATGTCTCCAAGACGATAGTGTAATCGGTGTTAGTGTTCAGTAGACGCCATTAGCTTGACCAGGATGACAGAACACCAGAAAATACATTTTTGAAATAAAAACTAGACTAGAAAATTTGGTAGAGCTTGTCTAATTTAAAATGACGCGCCCCACCACTTCAAAGTTGATATAAATGAAACATTTTTGTACTGTGAAAACGAGGGAGGGGCGCGTCATTTTAAGTTAGACAAGCTCTACTACATATTTTATAACTTACTGTGGAATAGAACGTGCGGATCGAATGCAAGCCGTTGCTTACCACTTAGTATCACGCTCTAAATTTTGTGTCCTTAGTTTTCTGTGCCCCTGGTTTCCTGTGCCCCTGGTTTCCTGTGTCCCTGGTCAGGCCAAGTATACAGGTGTAAAGTACAATGTAAGCTCAACAACTCCCGCGCCGTCCGCGAGATCTATACTTGTTGAAGTTACCCTTGTTACGTTGTGTCTTTAAATGTTGATCTAAGCCACATTTTATAGATCCCACGCCTGATGATCTAACTTATTTTTCAAAGAAGGTTAGAGTCTAAAACGAATCTAAAATAACAAAAACAATTTGCTAATTTGTTCAGATAAAATTAAATATTTGGTGTCACCAAAAACACACTGAAAAGAATTTGTATGTAGACCATGAACTACACGACATGTTAAGCCATCTTGCTCAGTAGATGGCACTAGCATAGAGAATTTTGCAGGCCACATCAAGTGATGTATTCAATTACTTACAAGTTAACATTATTCTGCAGAATTCACATTTTAACCCATCAATCCCCAAGCGGCAGCCGGCTGCCGCATAGCAATTGAAAATGTCTGCGATACCCATGATGGAGATGTTAAGTGTGCAAAGAATACAAAGGTGGCTATAAAAAGTAACTTAAAATTCCATTCTTTTTTAAATAAGTTATATAAAGGCGTGGGATGTCGGTCCATTCGAGCCTGTTAGATGGCGGAGACAATATATCAGATGGAGATTTATATGTGATTTATTTTTATATGTAGTATTGGGGTCATACTGAAGAGAAACGCCGTTATATTATGTTGCAAAGATAAAGGACGCTATACGCCGCGCCGTTGTGTCTTTGTAACCGACTTCCAAAAAGGAGGAGGTTTATCAATTCGACAGTATAATATTATGTTTTTTATAAAGAAAATACTAATATAACATATTTTTCAAGGCCACACCAATGGTGTCTATAATAGACACAGCGTTTACCGCCAGTATGGCCCTATTGTAATGTAATCTCAGTGAGTAGTATTTAGATTTCTGTTAACTCAAACTAACAATACGAAATCAAAATTAACCAGTGATTTTGCGGTTGTTTCATATAATATTCGTTGTTGTTTTTCGATTTTTTTTTTATTTTACGTTATACCCTTTATGAAAATGGTGCTAGATGCTTAGTGACTAATTTCGCTAACCTTAGTGTATATAAATTAGTTATAAGTTTATGTTTTGCCATCTTACGATTCTAGTTTTAGTGTTTTCCCTTTTATCTTTTCATATCATTGTAAGGGACTGAAAAGACAGGGGTTGTGTAGGTAGTGACTAGTGGTAGGGGGTAGGTTTTGTATGTGGCCAAATGATTATCATCTTTAGGGTTTATTTCAAAATCGCCTAATGAGTGGACGAACAGCTTATTATTTTTAATGCTGCCTACAGTTTATGAAGACAAAACTTCTAGCTATTATGGTAATTCCGGAATAGGATAAGCTATTATAGTGATTCGGGAAAACTGAACCACAGAGATGAAACTTCTGGACAAGCTATTTATGAATACTGAGTTCAGAATACGAGTTTACTACTGGATTCAGTTTTGTGAGTCGAGGGTATTGTGCAACAAAGACAAAACATTCTAGATAAGCTATTCGTCATTCTAAGGCGATTTTAAAATGCGCCGATAATATTTTACTCAGTCAAGTCAGGTCTATGGTTTTTGTATTGCTTTTGTGATTTATTTATACTGATCTGAGAGAATCATGTATACGAGAATTATAATATTCAGAATGATTCAAATTATTAAATAATACTGTGAAATGTTAATAAAATAATATACACGTTGTTTAATGTAATGTATAAGCCATATTCTAATTTGTAAATATGTTATACAATAGCAAATACATGAAATACAATATTTGTAATAGAACAGTAGAAATGTATGCAGTAGAGCAACTTAATCCAAGACCACAAGAATGTACACAGACATAGCTTGAATTGAGACTAAAAGAGAAAAATAATGTAGCATCACGTTACGCGCTTCTTAAACTTGTATCTGTCTAGAACATTGTTTTTCAACCTGTGGGTTGCGACCCCTTGGGCGGTCGAGAAGCTTCTGTAGGAGTCGCTAGAGATCGAGAGAGATTATGGAGATTGATGTTATAATTATTAAGTAGGAGAATTTTAATAAAAGGATATTATTTTCAAAAACCTAGAATGCCATGCTTGATAAAAAAGCAAAGGGGTCTCGAAATATTTTTTCATACTAGAGGGGTTTCATCATAGAAAAGGTTGAAAAACACTGGTCTAGAAGATTTGATTTGACAAGGACACGGCTAAGTTGTACTACTGTATATATCTATATTGTAAGAAGTCTTCAACACATTTTAGTATTCCAATCTCCTCTTCCAATACACTATGTAATATTAAGTCGAAGCTAACAAGCGTGCGATGTACTTTGTAGGTTATTTGAGTTAGGTTAGGTTACAAAATATATTGGAACATTGAAAATGTGTGAATAATATATGGAGATCGAATGGTATTTTTATAAATGAAATGACATTTTTTATTTTTAAATCGTTTGTAAGTACAAAAGTGCTCGGCCCGCGTGCTCGGAGTGATTTCATCAGAATCGACACAGCCTTTCATACTTTGCCTTGAGACTGTAAAATCTTAAATCACCCTTAGTGTACGGTAGAGAGAAGCCATAAAATAATTATTAGATTTTAACGAAATGATAATATATCAGCATTGATCATATAAAGTTTATAAATACGCTTAAATAAAATATTTTCGGCTGAAAATAGTGTTTTATTTATTCAAGACATCCATAGCTTATATACCTACTTATATACTTTAAAGCGCAGTAATAATATTGTATACTACATCAGATTCTACATTAGATTCATAATCTAATCTACATTACCTACAGTAGATTCAATAACTTTTTTACTCATGAGTTTGGACGGTGTTGCAGGTTTGTACTTACTTTGTTTGTAATAAAACCTGACAAACGCAACAATAACAATTTTTATGATCGCGATAAATGATAATTAACGTTATCTTTCTAATCAATGTGGCTAACCATAACTCTAGTAATATCTTCCTAATCTTATACATATTAAACTTAACAAATTAAGTATAAAACATAGCCACAAAATAGCCTTCCTTAAAATTAATTGAGCTAAGTATTCTTACAACGAGGCTGATGACCGAATGCTGAAACGCTTTCTTTCTGTATCACTCAAGTGCCCCTTAATTTAAGAAGCCATTTAGCATTCGGCTACCAGCATCGCTCTATTTTTAATCAACTACATAATAATTAGGGTAAATTCAGACACAGGGTATGTACGGATTCAAGATTCTATAGCGAGTGTTTCTGCCATCTAAAAAGAAGTAACGAAAAATGAAAATGAGTATTTCTGTTCTACAACTTTGTCCTAAAGTATTTCTTTTTGTTACTTATATTCCTCTAGGCAAAGACTTCTTAAATAGATGTCTTTGCCATCATATCATAAACATCAAGGTCACTAAAAGCTTCAAGGACACCAAAATCTGAGTACTAGAAATGCTTCGAATCCCTAATTTGCGGTATCTACCTGGTAACAAAACACTTGAATTACGGACTTACCCTGAGTCCCTTACCCTGATTAACCTTAATCTAAATAAACTACCTATCCTGTCATGTTCTCCTGGTACGGTCAACAAAGTATCTCGCGTTTCCCATTACTTATAATCTCGTAGGTATTATCATCTATAATCTTGTACTTGTCCTGTCTGTAATGCTGCAGGTTGTGGAGGAACCTGATGGAACTCTCTTCACGGATCTTGGTGATCACTGACGGAAGGTTCTTGGTGTTGGCTTCGGATGCCAGGGACGCATAGTAGCGCTCCTGTAAAGAAAGGTAGACTGTTAGAACGAGTGAAGGACTTCAGAATATGAATAGTTTCTTATGCACTAGGAAGTATCTACTTTTTTCATGAACAAAATTTTTATACACTGTCTAAAATTAGTAATTTATTATTTAAATCACAGTAAGATTAAGTTAGGTGCCAATTTTGCAGTGCAGTCATCGGAACATATTACACTCAGCGATACTCAAATCCATACTAATATTATAACCGGAAAAATATTCGATTCCGGCGCGATTAACGAATTTTGGTGCATTGGAGTTGTGGGGGTCATCAAGTTACAAGAACCTTTTCAACACCAATAACTGTCAACTTAACCCAACTGTACTATAGTTAAAGCTAGCTATAAATAAGTACATAGCGAGGTTGACCTAAGTAAATAAGCCGTAAATAGAGCAGAAGGCCGTGTCCATAATAAATCTTATATATCAGAGTCCTTATTGATATAACACGAGGATATAAATAAATGTCCGGCCGCGCGCTGCCAGTTGACAATATAACTCGCTAGTATCGAGACGCTGCGAGCGCGCTACACGATAACGAGAGCTCCTGCGAGGTTATGTTATCCTGGTAACAATTATTATTGTGCTAATAATAATTAATATTAATTATTGTTAAATAAATATTATTGATGTTTGTTGTTTTATTGCACTAACTGTACACAAAATACAAATTAAGAAATTAACTTCGAGTGTGCAAATTCCAAGGAATTGATATTTGAGGGAGGCGAGTGCAAAGCTGCGCTCGACTTTCACTCAAAAGTTCTTTGCACTTCATGCAAAACTTTTTTGACAAATCCACGGAGGGCACACACGGAGTATAGACCTTGACTGTTTTGGCACGTGGCCAATGAAAACATACAAAACAATATTTTGTACAAAGTGAAAGTAATTTTTGGCTGCCATACACGCTACGGTCTACCGGAGTGGTCCACCAGCCCCCCTAGACAACTGGCAAAACGCTAACGCTAACGCTACAAAATGTATGGATTTGACATTAGTATTCGCTAGCGAAGCGATGACTTATGTCAAATCGCATACATTTTGTAGCGCTAGCGTTAGCGTTCTGCCACTTGTCTAAGGGGGCTGTGCAGATGTGCCTGCGCAGGTAGACCGGAATGTGTCTAGGAATAGACTTGTGCAGATTTTTGAGCCTGCGCAGGCGACCGGCGCAACATCGAAAATCAATTCTTTCGAGTAACACCACTGCGCAGGCATTACTGCACCGGTGACCTCGCCGGTAGACCGTATCGTGTATGACTTAGATTAGATGTTGAGAGATCACACAGTCCTGTCTATGCCACCCACGCGCCAAAACATCTAGAGTCTAGGACGAAGGTGGGCCTTTAGGCGAAGGCCAAAAAGTCTGCCTAGGTTTATCTTATCAAGATTAGAAGGTACTTGACGGTAGATTATAGGTAGCACCTGGTTCATCAAAATTATAAACTATATTATGTAATTTTTTTTACATATTGTGTCCTACAAAACTGATAACTTAGGTATTCAAGTGCACGGATTTTTAGAAGGATTTCATAGTTTTCTAAACCCAATAAACACACTACTTAAAACCTCTAATTAAGCCTTTAAAAGTAAGAAATAATTATTGTTTGTTCGCTACGCCAGCTTGCAAAAATTGAAATAAACATAGAGTATTATAGGCGCCAATATAGTCCCGACGTTCAGAGAACATCACAAAATTTTTTTCTGAATAAAAAATTTTGAGTTTGAGTAGTAGTAAATTGTAGGTATAGTAAAGTCCTTAGCAACTGCATACTATCTAAACTCTAAAGTCTAAACTAAGAGACCCAATTCAATGGTGAATTGAGAGCGATAGTATTTTGTCGTTATTAAGTCCAATACAGCAAATATTACTGTGATGTATATTGGTCGCCCGGTATATTAACCTCTGATAAGTTTATCAACTCATTAGTTATAGCTGGCATGTAATAATGCCCTATGTAGACCTTAGCGAATAAACAAGTGACCAAGATATGCTTGCCAGTAAGGAAAAGAAAATATAATAAAAACAGGAATAGCAAAAATGCGTGGTTTCTAAGGGATAAGAACTAGCTAACTAGATAGTTTTTATGTTCGAAAACCCCCTGTACATTAAAAATGAAAATATTTGCAGCTTTTCATGAAAAACAGTGAAAACTCCCAATTAAATATTACGAGTATGTAGATACATACAAGTTTCTCATCTTAAAGTATGAATAATCGGCCAAGTGCGAGTCAGACTCGCGCACGAAGGGTTCCGTACTATTATAGAGCAAAATTAGGCCAAAATTTGTGTTTTTTGTATGGGAGCCACCCTTAATTTTTATTTTATTTTAATATTATTATTAAATATTAAATTTCACATAAAACTAATGATTGTGTGAAAAAATCAAGTACCTACCTGTTGCCACTATCGATATAGGGCAAAAAAGGCCAAAAAAATCACGTTTGTTGTATGGGAGCCCCCCCTTAAATATTAATTTTATTTTGTTGTTATAGCGGCAACAGATATACACAATCTGTGAAAATTTCAACTCTCTAGCCGTGTTTGAGTTATAGCCTGGTGACAGACTGACGGACTGACGGACAGACAACGAAGTCTTAGTAATAGGGTCCTGTTTTTACCCTTTGGGTACGGAACCCTAAAAAAGAGTAATTAAGCTTAGTCAAATTAAAGTCTAGTAGTGAAAGAATTTGTTTCAATATACATGTTTAATAATAAAATACAAAATAAAATGCGTTTATAATAATAAAACTTTGTTTGCTTTTCCCATGATCCTTGTCAATTTTCATTTAAGCTCCATGGATCACGTTTACGAACGTAGCGCCTTGAAGAAATAAATAGAGTACAAACGGTAGCTAGAGACAAAAGTCTAAAAGTTTTTTTGGCGACAAAAAATCTGCAGTTGATCTTATGTCCTTATTGGCTTGTTAGATCTGAGAAATATTTTGGTCTACAATAGAAATCACTTGTTCTCTATCATTCTTTAATATGCATTTATCGTATAACAGAATTCTGCAGTTTCCTCATATTTTGTAGTTTTCTCGTAGGCTTTAAATTACATACTCGTACTTATATTATTGCCTATTCAAATTCTCTCATACTTTATGTTATGATGCTCTGACTTTTATGGATTTTCCCCAATCTTTCACTTTGCCGGGGGCATCTGAATTCGAAATCGATTGTGATGTAGTTACAAGATATTTCTTTGTTTGAGCGAAGAGTTTTCTTATAGCAGCTCATCTTATTGACGATGTCGAAAGTTGTTATATTTTTTCCGGACTTATGAAGGCGGTTATTTCCTTTGTAATTCTTACAGGAGAAGCATATGAACTAGTGGTCATCCACCACATTTCCGTTCTAGCTTCAATTTTAACAGGAGTAGCATACAAACTGGACTCTTAAAAGGCGTTATTTCTGTAGTTTCAATTCTAACAGGAGTAGCATATGAACTGGACTTCCAAAAGGCGGTTTTTTCTGTAGTTTCAATTCTAACAGGAGTAGCATATTCAGAACTGGACTTCCAAAAGCGGTTATATTTTCTGTAGTTCCAATTCTAACAGGAGTAGCATATAAACTGGGCTCTTAAAAGGCGGTTATTTTCTGTGGTTTCAATTCTAACAGGAGTAGCATATGAACTGGTGGTCATCCACCACCTTGTAAACATCATTGCGGTAGTTCTGCAGGCTGTGGAGGAACTTGTCGCTACTGTGGTTGTGGATGGAGGTGAAGACGGGCGGCAGGGCAAGGGCTCCGCTCTCGGTGGATAGGGACTCGTAGTATGCACCTTAGTGAGTGTTAGGAATTTCGCAAAGCGTGTTTATAAAGGAGGAAGTCGCCAGGATGACGTTTTTAATCGTTATCCTTATGTTTTGTGCTAAACCTTGGACCAATTACTCTACCTATTCTGTACCCTGGAGGCCTACCACGAAACCGTTTTGACACTTAAACAATCGTACAAGAATGCCGTGTCCTACTCTAACAAACGTGAAATAACGTTGTTAGAGTAGGACGCAGCATTCTCTTTCGTAGTAGGTCTACTGGTTCGCGCCTGATCCTTGGAAGTTGGATCCGGACACATCGTGCTCCTGTCGCCGAGAGAAGTTGAGAACCGCAGGGTGATCATCTTGCTTCGGTAATGCTAATGCAACAGGTTATTGGCTGCAGACATAGTAAAATTTTCGCCTATTGCATTCTTTCGCAAGATCATCATCACAATTCACATGACATCACCCTGGTGCTCTCTTGTCTCGGTCACTATACAATTAACTGTCTATAGTCCCTGTGTTTCTGATATAGTCGCTCAGGGCCCTGCATGTACGTCAGTCGCCGGTAGCCGCTCATGTTTCTCTTCTGCCTCTACCCCTACCCTGTGTCCTTGGTACATACCTGGTAAGAGCCCTGCAGGCTGCAGTACGTCAGTCTCCACAAGCACTATTCTCTCTCCTGTTTCTGACTCTCTACCTCTATCCCTTTCCTGTGTCCCTGGTGCATACCTGGTCAGAGCCCTGCAATACGTCAGTCGCCGCGAGCACTTCTTCTCCTGTTTCTGACTCTCTACCTCTACCGCTATCCTGTGTCCCTGTACATACCTGGTCAGGTCCCATCATGTGCGCCTGTCGCCTGGAGTAGCCGCGCGCCGCTCGCTCCTGCTTTTCGCTCTCCCAATGCTCTATCATTTCCGCTTCACTCGGCAGCTTGAAAGTTCCATTCATGGACCGCACGTAGTATCGCACCTGAAAATTACAATAGTTTTAGTTACAGGCTACCCTTAAACTTGATATGTATAACTCAATTTTACACGATTTCCTTATAATATAGCAAGAAGTTGCTATTAACACAAGTTTCTTGAAGCATTAACGGACCATCGAACTCCGCGAATAGCGAGTAGAATGCAGAATGTGTAGTTGATAAAGACACTAGAGAACATATCAAACTCTTTCAGCCATATTTTAAGTTTTTATCGTTTCCTTTTCGTGTATTAATTCGGAAACAGCATTGTGACGGATGCTTTACAAAATATAAAGCAAACTATGATGCCGCAGTCGCACATGCGTCTATTGTCACGAAGCTTCGTGCTATGAGACGTGGACGATACATGTTAGATCGTCCAATAGTATTAGGCCAGTCATTAAAGCCAAAACCCGAAAGAAATTAGTAACTTGATAAAATTTTCGGGGGTTGTTAAAGAAGGTAAAATAACTTACCGTGTGATTTTACAGCGTTCTGGGGTGTACGGGAACGGTTGAAAAGGGGTGAGAAAGGTTTTTTGTTAATAACATTGCGTAAAAAATTAGTAACACGCTGCAAATTTGGAATTAGGTTGTTCTTACCGTTTTGTAACGTGTATTAAATTTGCAGCGTTTTGCAACACACGGAACATTGTTTATTATTAAAAAACAATAAAATTTGTTAATAACAGGGGTAAAAAAATTAGTAACACGCTGCAAATTTGGAATTAGGTTTTTCTTACCGTTTTCTAACGTGTATTAAATTTGCAGCGTTTTGCAACATACGGAACATTGTTTATTATTATAAAACAATAAAATTTGTTAATAACAGGGGTAAAAAAAAATTAGTAACTCGGTGTAAATTTAGAATTAAGTTGTTCTTACCGTTTTGTAAAGTGTATTAATTTTGCAGCGTCTTGCGACATACGGAACATTGTTTATTACTAAATTGCTGTAAATTTGATATACGTTAGAAAACGGTAAAAACAACTTAATTATAAATTTGCAGCGTGTTACTACATTTTTTACCCTTGTTAATAACAAATTTCATTGTTTTTTAATAATAAACAATGTTCCGTATGTTGCAAAACGCTGCAAATTTAATACACGTTAGAAAACGGTAAGAACAACCTAATTCCAAATTTGCAGCGTGTTACTATTTTTTTTACCCCTGTTATTAACAAATTTTATTGTTTTTTAATAATAAACAATGTTCCATGTATTGCAAAACGCTGCAAATTTAATACACGTTACAAAACGGTAAGAACAACCTAATTCCAAATTTGTAGCGTGTTACTAATTTTTTACGCAATGTTATTAACAAAAAACCTTTTTCACCCCTTTTCAACCCTTTCCGTACACCCCAGAACGCTGCAAAATCACACGGTAAGTTATTTTACCTTCTTTAACAACCCCCTAAAATTTTATCAAGTTACTAATTTCTTTCGGGTTTTGGCTTTAATGACTGGCCTATATCGTCTCAAGCACGAAGAACTACGCATGTGCGGCCGCAGCATAGAAGCATCGTCACGCATTTTGTTTTTGCAAGCATAGCTGCTAGAAGTAGGACTCCGAGTGACTAGGCAAACAGAACCTACCTGGAGGTCGAACATGGCGAATGCGCACACATAGTATGGCACGCCGATGAAGCACATAGTGGGGTGTCGGATGTTCACGAGATGCTTGTACAGCGGCTCCACGCAGTTGTCCTGCACGGAGATCCCGCAGGACGGGTGCAGGAACGGGAAGTTGTAGAGGTAGCCTGGAGAGAGAATTACAAAATACGTCAATATTCATATCAAAATCTAGCCAGAGGGGCTGTACTATAGTTGTGACTTGCTTTTGGAATAGCTCCATTGTATGTTTGGAACAACAGTGTGTGTGCTTGAATACTAAAACTTAGCTAGGGATTCCGGATGCACATAGGATAGATTAAGGATAAAACTAAGGATAGATCCTTAGAAGCCAACGCGAGTTACTTACTGTGCATCCGGAATCCCTAGCTAAGTTTTATTATTATCTGTTACCTAGATAGGTAACAGATAATCTAGGCCTCTACCCAGTACCGACAAAGCGCCCTTTACTGCATCAATGTAGATTAACATCAACCATCTTACTAATAAAAATACATTATTACACAGCAAATAACTATTTAAGGTCTGCTTGTTGTCTGGCATATTGGAAACTCCATATTATGATGTCAGACATAGACGAAGAACCTTCAATACGCTGCTTAAATATTTTATTAAGGGTTAAATTAATTGAAATAACAAATATATGTTCAACTCACCAGTACACAGGAACACCACGTCGATCTCCTCTTCAGTACCATCTCGGAAGTAGGCGCGGCCACCCTCCAGCTTCTCTACGTCTGGCCGCTGCACCAGGTTGTCCGGGAACACCGTCCGGGGGGTTTCCTGGAGGTGACAGGTAGGTAGTATATTAGATAACTGACTAATATAATCAACAAAATATCTTATCAAACTTAACGTATATTCTGAGAAGTTTTTTAATAGGCTGATGCCAGCCAACAGATCACAATTATTTTTATTACTAACATTGAATTGATTTGTCCGACCAAATGACGGTGGTCCATCAACTGATCTTGAATCAATTTCTTCGATGGTACATCCGTTTGGATGGAAGCCGGCCGGAATGTTTTGTTTGCATTACGCTGGTAATTAAATCCTCTAAATTGCCGTTCCATGGCTGTGGCTACGTGTGTCCGTTCCTTGGCATTATAAGTAGTTGTTTAGTTGTTTAGAACGAAGAAGAGCCTACTTCTGCACGAATGCTTAGACTCGATTTTCAGAAATCCAATAGCACAATTATAATAGCAGTACCTGGAGATGATGCGACAGCACGACCCTGGGCGTGACGGCGGTGATCTCCAGCGCGATGTCCATGCCGGAGGGCCCGGCGCCGACCACCAGCACGCGCTTGCCAGCGAACACCTCGGGCACGCGGTAGTCGTGGCTGTGCATTACGTCGCCTGGGGGAACATAGATGTTGAGGAGTTAAAGGGGTGACAGACGTACGAACTATAAGTACGCAGGTCTTAAGTTCGCGAACTTATTCGGCTCGCGTCGGTCACACACGAGAATCGCGCACACTGGATTACCAAGCCCCCAGGCTCGAAGCTCGCGGCGCGCGGCATGGATAACCATAATTGCCAAATTTTACAAGCTGTCTACAGCAATTATAGACGAATAAGTGACTCTACAAGTTACTACAAAGTACCATCGAAATTCGAAGAAATTGATTCATAGACAGATCATGCAGATGCCGCCATCTAACGTCACGTAGGGCCGTCCCTACGTCATTTGGTCGAGTAATATCAATTTAATGTTGGTCTAGATCTGTTGGCTGGATTTGACATAGCGCAACTAAATTACGTAGGTCAGCAATTTGCCTAGGAATCAATTTCCTCGATGGTACATAGTCCACACAACTTTGCAATACTTAAATTAAACTACCTTGAAACTCCTTCAGCCCTGGTATATTCGGTATGAACGGCGTGTTGTAATGGCCGTTGCAGACGAACACGTAGTCGTATTCCCTGGTCTCCAGGACTCCGGTCTCCAGGCTCTTGTACGTCACCTCCCACACCTCCCCAGTGGGGGTCGGCTTGGGGATGATCAGCTGGACGTGATGACGGAACTGGAAATTAGGAAAATTTGGTTAGTCATGATAGTAAATAATAATTATAATACCCCACGCCGGTTTCAGTGACTGTGACTGCGACTATTCCTTTATTCTCATAGCTCAGTGGGCCGGACGACTGACACGACTGGCGAGAGATCAGACGCAGGACCAACTTTATCCCATCCGACGCATGGATCTTTTTACTTGACAAACAGGTAATCAGCCCATGCATTGTCCTAACTAAACCTGGAAATAACATCTTTCCAACGTAGGCATCGAACCCACGACCTCTGAGTAAAGACTCAAAGGCCACTCTCTAAACCACTGGACCATGGAGGCATTTTAAGTACATAATATTAATGTGTTGAATAGAAGATGATGTCTTTTAGCAGTTTCGCACTATGTCCGAATCAGCTCCGAAATCGTAAAAAAACAAAGTGGTCATTCGGCTTGAATGGGTCGGTACGAGTTACGCTTACGACTGTGTGAAATTATTAGAGTTTTGACAACCAAATATGTAAAGCGTGAAAGAAATGACAGTTTTGCCTAGTTATTAAGTTGGTAGAGTAGGATACTTAGTAATTAACTTTAACTGTGGTGATAAAAGAGACTGAAACGCACATGTAACTTTGCCAGTTAACATCCTCAAATGCAGACCAATGTGACAACAACATTTATAAATCTTTGAGTAAATCAAGTTGTGCAAAGTTTTTTTTATTTATTGATCATCACGCCAGTTCCACGTTGTATAATCATAGTATGCACATGATAAATATTCGTAAACAAGTATCAACAATGTTGTGAATGCACTCGATAACCATACACCAAAATAACGAGAGATTATCGAAAATGTGAAGCGACCCGGAAAATTGTTCTGTTTGTTAAAGAATTAAACAGGATATAGTATTACTATTGCTCTACTTATAGTAATTAGTAAATAGGAAGTAAACTAAAGATCATTGTAAATAAATTATATAATCTCTACCTTACAGTAATTGATCCTGTTCTTCATGATCTGATTAATCTGAATACTATACAACGTAGTAAAGGTTATAATAAGTTTTTGAAGTTATACTTCTTTAGGCGCGTTATGAAAAAATGATGAGAGTGAAATTTTAAGATGCGCGCGCACCTGTGACACAAAATTAACAGTATGAAGCCGTCTGCTTAACCGATCATTAAGTCTCGAAAAAAAAGCTACCAACAAAATAGGAATTGAACCTCGATATTAGTCGCGCGTGTTGGTACGCTCGTCACCTCTGATCACTGTTTTCATATTTATAATATTTATCAACATGTCTCTAGTTTATACATTCACAACACGTGTTTGAGTTTCATACAAGTGCGAATTATACATGTGCTAATAAATTATATTCAGTAGTGATTTAAATTGAATATTTTGATTGATATTACTTACTATTTGTGAATATTAGTGAAAAAAATTGTGCTTATATACTTTTTCAAGTGCTCCAATATAATTGAGGTTAACTATCCCTATGTATTATTTATTGATATAAATTAAAATACTTTTATTTAATATAATTAACACTAAATATTATTAAATTATTAATGTTAAATACTTATTATTGGTTATTTAATATTCACAAAATAAAGAAAAAATTTAATAAAACATTTAATAAAAAGTTTGTGATATAAATTAAAATTGAACATCAAATTATAATATTAATTTTTAATATTTGCTATTTAATGATGCCAAAGAAGTATAACTTCTCACGCGCGTACATAAGTACACGCACCCATTTTTTTGTTTAAGTTTTCCATGTTAGCTCAACATGGATCAATACGAGCAATTAAAAACATGTTGAGGGATACCTACACTAATCTATGAATGATGTCCATTGCCCATATTATATGCTTTAGAGTTTAGACAGATACGCAAATATGGGACTCTATCATAAGCCATGTCTCAATTAACGTGGCAATTCGTTGATTCAAATGGTAAATAATCAAAACATTCTGTGCTTGTTTTCAATGTTTATCATTGTGCATCGTGGTCGAAGGTGCTATTAACTTTAACTAATGTTACCTAAGTACCTAGCTCTATGCTGCAGGCTGCTGCCCTCATGCGCCATAGAATTTGGCAGTGTAACGTAGGAATGTTGAGGAATGTTTAAGAGCTACTCACTTTGATATGCCGCGTAACGTCGTGCTCGTCTGCATATAGCTGGAGGAAGGCGAGCATGTCCTTTGCTGGGAGGTAGGACTTGTCCGACTCCGGGATCGGGAAGTCCGGGAAACCCATTATCTCCTTCGGGAGATTTGTTCTGGAATAGAAATAAATAATAATACATTGTTTACGTCTGTTCTTAAAGTGTTTAAATTATTTATTTTCTTCAAATGCCGTAAAAGCTAAGAATGTACAATTATTTGTCTCTGGGTGTGTGTTTTTCTGTGAATTTTGACATACAAAATATCTTTGCAAAGTTGGGTTGCAATACTCTACTATGGGCCATGATGGTCGATGGAATAGCAATGATTACCACCATCATTGCAATTTGCAAAGCTGTGTGTAGCCATAAGTATGGACAATCCATAACGATCATGTGCGATCACCAAGCAATCACAGACGAATAATAATATATAAATAATATAAGTCCAAACACTATAATACTCCCACACCGGTTTCGGTGACGGTGGCAGGTTTCATTGAAACCAGGCCAGGTACGCAGGAGTAATTTTATAGTGCCCAGGTGTGTGTGCAGTACACAAGCGCACTCTCTATTCCTTTACTCTCATAACCCAGTGGGACGGAAGACCGACACGACTGGCGCAGGACCGACTTTTTACATGCCCATCCGACGCATGGATCATCTTACTTGTCAGACAATCAGGTGATCAGCGTGCATTGTCCTAACCAAACTTGGAAAATAACATGTTTCCAACGCGGGAATCGAACCCACGACCTCCGAGTCAAGAGCCGAGTTCTAGACCACTGGACCACGGAGGCGGACACTATACAAAGTATACAAGTTCCTCCGATCTGAAATAGGTAGTCGCTTTTAAGTTTCTAACTTCTGATTATTTTGTTTTGGAAAAATATCGAAGGTTTTTTCCAATCGCGTTTGATAATAAACTTCGTCACAATCGATTGGTTCTGGAACAGTTCCTATATAAACAACAAATATACATCTTCTATGCAGTACTGCTGCCCTGATAACCCCTGACACCAATAGCACTAGGAAAACAGCTTAGCCGTCTTATTAAATCAATAATAATTGTTTTAACAATAAACAAATTGTTTGCATAAATGATTGATATATAGTTTTTGACATCATCCATAAACACGTATTCGTTTAACGTAACTTGACGTTATAATATTCAGTAAACAAATCGAAGAAAAACATTTTTGCTAAACATAGAGTCTATAAACAATCCTACAAGGATGTTTTGGTCCACTTTTCAAGTTGGCGGCGTTATTTCTAACTTTCTAACTCTGGTCCTAATTTCACCATCATCTTGAAAATGTCACTTCAGTCTTCAGCTGTTGAGCGTTGAGACACTGTCCCATTAATATGCCTCTAACAGCCGCATTCAGGGAATCCCTATTGATCTGATTACCTAACTTTAATTGAATGAAGGTTCAGACATAAATCCAATTTTCTGTTAATTTGTTCATGAAATGAAATGAAAGTTAAATACCGTAATCATTAAACTAAATGCAGCCTTTAAAACAGTTTATTCGTTAATCTCACCTCAAACTCTTATACATGCTGGTGTGTATTGGCAACCCGAAGTCGTCGTATCCCACAGTCTCGGTGTACACCCAGGTGCCTCCCACTTGGGCGGATTGCTCCAGCACGTCGACGGTGATACCAGGCTCGCAGAGCAGGTGGCGGGCCGCGCACAGACCCGCCGCGCCCGCGCCGACCACGCATACACGCACTGCAGGTGACCAGCAGAACATGATTAGTGAGGAGGTGGTGGCGAAAAAATCCAGGACAAAAGGCTAAGCATCAAGAACGGCTGCTGGTCTTTGGAGGTAAAAGCATCCAGACGGAGTTCTAGGCCACAGTTTTCGTCATAGACTAATCATTCTTTAAAATCGCTCTCTACTTTGGCCAGTATCACTGGCCGTCATGATTGCGAAGCTGTCTATGGCACAATGATGATCACGTGCAAATCAAAATCCACCTCTACAATTTCTTAATCTCTTGAGTTTTGGTTTAGGCTGTCGCGGTCGTGAAGAGGACGCATAATATTGTCAGAAAATCGACAATTTATCTACATTTTTGATTCAGGGGTTTGGACTTTGGACCAAATTAATATTAAAACATTTATAGTTATTGCTTTCAATGTAAGAAAAATGCTACCTAATGAATAAACATTACAGCTCAAAGGAAACGTACTAAAGGCCTACTGAGTTTATTAGGCGCTGGTTGCCATATAAGCGAGCATGTTACTTCCTTGATCAGTTCTAGTTGTTATCATTAGGGCATGAGCTGCCTAGGTCATGTCTGGTAAACAACCTGTTTGTTGACAACTTACATCATAATATTATAATCACCCCTGTGTGATGTGTCACTGCTTAGAAACACAATTCACCCGTGGATCACCCCTTATGTTTAAAAGAAGGTATAGCAAGTAATAAAAACTGTCAATAAGACTATAGTCCGGTTGCAGGACAGAGCGAAATTCGGTCTCCTGGCATTTCTCTTTGTAGAGTAACTCTAGAACTGTTCTAGAGATCGAAAACAAAAGATGGCTCGACTTTTTTTATTATTGAATCGTAATTTGTATGGCTCTATATTGGATATGATAGCATAATATTATATTGTGTATTGTATTAGTAATGAGACTTAGACTGATGTAATGGACTCAAATGCATGCTCTTAGCATACCCTTTGTACAAAGTACCCTAATGTTATATTTTTCAGAAGAGATGTAATCACTATGAGTTAAGCGATATCTGGACACGAAACCAATTAAAATTGGTTTCGTGTCCAGATATCGCGGGGAGGGATAAAATAATTATTATAATAAACAATATTAAATAATACTGAAGTAAATAGCGTTCGATAAAAGGTTACGTCCACGTGTGACGGCGAGTGCAGGTTCAATGCCGGGTGATAGCACACAACAGACGTGTAACATATATGTATATATACGCAGGTTACACGATCAATCTGTCATCAACCTTTCGTCAATCCGAGATTGACGCCAGATTGATGGTTATAAAAAGCACTATTAAAAAATTATCAGTCCATCAATCCGTGGGTTAGACGATCAGTTTTCCGTCAATCTTTACCAGACTGATGGATCAGATTGATGAAAAACTGGTCGTGTAACCTACGACATTAGGATACCAGAGAAAATATAAATAACCCAGAATCCTCCTTTAGATCTGCTGATAGCCATTTGCAACCCGCACGGTGATATTGTATTATGCGACAGCAATGCATGCTGCTGCAGTATGAAACATATGAAAATGATGCAATACTAGATGACGCCCGCTACTCCGTTGCGCCAAAATTAGTTGATCGCGTGGGAACTGTACATTTTTCCGGGATAAAAAGTATCCTATGTCCTTTCCCGGAACACAAAGTATCTCCATACCCAGCTAAATCGGTTCAGCGGTTGGGGCGTGAAGAGGTAACAGACAGACAGATAGGCACAGTATCGCATATATTCTGCTGACCTGCGGTCAAATCAAAAATTTCAATAGGTCATTTTTCAGTTGCTGCCGTAAGATACAAAATCATTCTGCCAGTCACCATTATAATTTGAATAAATTATAGAGAGACCTAACAGCGATGCATACAGAATTCATACTCTACGTAGAGCGTACCCTACATAAAGTTACTACAACTTTCATAGAAAAGTTTCATAATAATTTATGTACTTAAGTAAAGTAAGAAATTTAAAAACACACTCGATAATGTCAGCTAATAGATCAAAATCGATCCACCCGTCAAACTTATAACACCCCCCCCCCCCTTATTTGTAGGAGATTAAAAAGTAGACTATATTTTTATGTTCTTTTATTTCATTTTCGTCAAAATGTAAACCAATATTAAACCAATATTAGGTATCAAATTAATGTGACATCAACAAATCAGACGCGAATTATTTAGTTCAATGATGTGTCCAAAATAATTACCAAATTTTGTTGTAGACTTAGTAGGTATGGCAGACGATGATAACGAAGAGCCGTGATTCATTATAGTTAGTTCAATGACGACAAGATTAGTGGAACATAGAGGAGATTAGAGGAGATAGAGGAAATAGCCACTAAGAAACAAGAAAAAAATTAGCTGAAAACCATTTCTTTTTCTAAAAATTATGATCTGTTACGTCCTTAGTTCGACAGTGAAAGAAATAGCATTACGCTCTAAAAATATCTGGTTTAGTAAAAAAATGCTTTTATCGAGTGTGCTTTGTTACGCCCTAGCGTCAAAACTAGGTGATATACTTTAGGGTGTGTATTTGTAGTGGATTAGTGGGTAGTGGCCAGTGGGTACCCTATATCGAGTTTGCTGTGAAAGTATCACCACTTGCTAAGTACTCACATACGGTTTTGCTCGGTAGTTTTACTCCAAATCGAGTAATAATTACTGTGTGGACCGCAAAACTCACAGCTCGAAGGCTCGAAGGAAATAAAATATATGTATAATATCGATTTAGAGTAAATGTAATGTAAGTAGAGCAATGCTGAATGTGTGGATGAAAGCCCGAGCCGCGGGTTTTGCTCGACGTTATTGCTTGATCGAGCAAAACCGTATGTGCTTTTTTTTACTTTTGTATGGGAATTGGGAAAATTCATGACGCTTGGGCGCAGGGCGCTTGCCCATACAAATCCCAAATAAAAATTGCTCTCTTAGCGCTGCTGCTTTCACAGTGAACTCTATATTATGTATAAGGGACACATACAAACCCTAATACATAATACTTTTTTTTTGTGAGGAAAAGAAAAAATGCATTTTTACTTTTTAGGTAATGCAACTTCTAATTTTTTTTAATTATGCGTAGTATTCAGGTGCATATCGTTAAAATATTAATTTATGTCAACCGACAGCTTTCAAATATTCTAATTATACCTACGCAGCGACACAAGGTATATAAGGCAATGGGCTAATAACCCTTTTGCAATGCATAATTTGAATATGCATCAAGTAATCAATTTTATTAACAACATAACTTTTAGAATACCTTAGATACTACCTTACAAGCCTTCACCTTAGTTTTGAAAGGCAGGTAACAACTAACAAGAAATGTATTTGATTTTTACCAAAATTTTTGCGATTTTTATCAACACTAACTTTTTTTTAAATCTCTCTGCAATTAAAATTAAATCGTTTTATGGGTGTAGAATTTAAAATGAATTTAATAAAACTTACTTGTCAAAAATAAAAATAAATTGAAATTCCAAAAATTTCTCCAAACAAAATCACTGCACTGCACAAACTGACACCAGGCAAGCAGAGGTGAGGTGGAGTGTGACGTTTGATAGCAAATGATTGGCTCGGATCAGCGCGACGCTATATGTACCTACTCCCGTCCAGTTATAATCAATGATTTTCTGATAGAATCTAGATATATCATTATAGCAAATAGGTCATACTTTCAACTCGTAGATCATGTGATTAATTTAAGTATTTTGCTGAAGATGGCTGTTTTCGGTAAAGAAAGCTTCAAAAGTAAAAATAAAACAGTTAAATTAACTGCAGTTAATTTTAACTGTTCTATTTTTATAAAATACTTAGTTAAAAATTTAAATTTACAGTAGAGTTAAACAGTTTGACATGAAACTAATTTTTGACGTACTTACTGCGTTCAGGCCATTCTCAAAATTTTGGTCCATGATGAATAAGTAATTATTGTACTCACAATTTACGTAGGTCATTGACAATCATGGTCATTTAATATGCCTCTCCACACGTCTGTAATAGTTTGGTCCATCATGGATCAAAATCAAAATATTTAAATTTCTAAATAGGTTAAAACAAAGTTAACACTTTTAGAACGTCTACAATGAGGCCTACCACTAAACAAGTAAACACTGCATAAAACTTCATGGTAGAGTAGGAGCTGGGCCGGAATTTCTCTACAATTAATTTGTTATCTTTTTAATTGTCTTTCTCTGAAACCTTTCGACATTGACACGGGAGATCGACCGCGGCTCGTAAACGAAACACTATTTCTGATTTACTTAGAATAAAAATCGAAAGTCAAAAAAGTTCCCTGTTGTCGAATTTAAGTTATTAAAGCTTATAAAAGCTGTCAGAATGACCCCAAAGTGATTTCAGAGCACTATTAATAGACTACTCAGCTTTCAACTAGCTACTCCTTCAGCAATCGGAAAAAGGAAGGCTTTGATTTAACAAACACCTTGCCTGGTGATAATCTACACCACAATCACGCTTGTCTATGTCTGCTACCTTAGAAAAGATATTTGATCTGTCAAATATTTTTCTGAAATGACATTTACCATCGACGAAATTGATTCTTAGGCAGTTGACAGACCAACGTCATTTGGTCGGATCATGTCAATTCAATGTTAATTATTGTGATCTCGGCTGGGTTTGACGTACCACGTAACGCGACCATACTATGTAGTACCTTAATTTAATGTCTATTGTGCTACGTAGGTCCCCCATCTGCCTAGGAACACTGACATATAAGTACTACATGGTACTACGTAGAACTTATTACCTCAGTGCCTAGTTTACTTTCTCTAATAGTACATAGTTCTCTACGCCCTAGCTCTGCTCTACCTAAAATTGTTCTCTTTAGTGTTGCCCTGATAATGAATATTAATGTCAAATTAACTTTAACTTAACTGTATAAATTATTTAAAGTATTTTCTTATTAATATTGATGTTAAAATTTGTGGTTACGAAAGTAGCGAAGTTCGAATCTGATGAAATCAAAAGCGTCGCTTGCGTTAGCTATCGAGCAGGACGGAGATATAAACAAACGACCTCTCGCTCTCAGTTTGTCTATCAATAGACCAATCCATACTAATATTATAAGCTAGATGACGAACGCAACTCCGTTGCGCCAAAATTCGTTTACCGTACATTTTTCTAGGATAAAAAGTGCCCTATGTCCTTTCCCGGGACTCCAAGTACTACAATACTTAGAGCCCCTGCCCCCTGGAAAGAGAATGAGAAATTCCAATAAGAAAAATAATAGGTTAGCAAAATGGTAGAGTAGAGTGTGGTAGAGTCTAGAGATAAATAATAATGTTCAGAAGTCTTTTTTTCGTCGGGGAAATGCGTTTACGCATCTCCGGCGGTCTGGAGAGGGTCATCGGGGTGAAGGCCGCGCCCAGTCATACCCACTAAAACCCCAAAGGTGTTCCTGCTCTTCCGCTAGGCAGAGCCACGGGATACGCAAACACCGCAACAACGCTAAGAATCCTAGCTATTGAACTTGACATTAAGGTAATATCCTGGTTTTCCCAATATTACTGAATTTTTCTCATTTTTCTGCAAACGGATTCGACTAACAAGCATGTGTAATACATGGTAAACGTCACCCATAGACACTACAGGATTTACCATCGTAAATGATTTGATCTTCCGCACAAGTACATTTCTAGACCTCTAACTAGGAATCTAGATCGTACATAGGCATAGCGACCCGTTACTTTGCTGCATAATAATATTATATTACTTGTTGCAGTAATATTTGTTTCGAATGTCGTATGTCTACTAGAAAATTAATTATGCTAACTAGCAAAATAAATTTTCTAGTAGACATAAGTATTAAGTAGACAAAGTTCTTGTGAACTAGTAAACATTATAATAATATTATTATGTAGGTATCTCTGTATGATGAAATCTCTGAAGCGGCTTGCATGAATGGGCGAAGGTGAGGTTACGTTGGCACTTGGCACGCATAGATGCATCACTACAAATTACAATAAAGTATAAACAAAGTAGCTTTTCTGCCCTCATGTCTCTTTTAGTTCCTTTTAATCTTTAAAACTACGCAACGGATTTTGATGAAGTTTTCTTTAATAGATAGAGTGATTAAAGAGATAAGTACAAGTAATAACATTCTTTAAATAGTGGGGAAATATTGTTATTTTTGAGGTTTCTAATCTGATGTCGTAAATAATTACATCTTTTCCGCTTACATTGCAAACGCAGGCTGAGGCCTGAGCCCTACAAGATTTATCAAAATAATGTACCTACTAAGTATTGTACACAAAAGATCTAACATATCAATCACGATTCACGGACCAATACGACCTGCAAACCTTAATGAAGAGAGCGTATATAGCCGGCAAGCACCTGCAGCTCTTCTAATGTTGCAAGTGTCCATGGGCGACAGTAGTTGCTTTCCATGACCCATATTTTGCTCGTTTGCCCCCTTATTAAAAAAAAAATTCTAGCTGTCCCGGCAAACGTTGCTTTGCCATAATATATTTGCCATATTATTTCATTGAAGTGACTAAATAAGTATGTCACCATGGCAACGTCGATCGTATATCCCGTCGCACAAACTTAATGGTCGCCGTCAGTCTCAGGTTGTAATAATTTACTATTATTTATTCAATAAATGCACATATCAATATATAAAGTACCCAGTAGCCGATTCTCAGACCTACTGAATATGCATATAACATTTGGTTAAAATCAGTAAAGCCGTTTCGGAGGAGTTAGTCCTAACATTGTGACACGAGAATTTTATATACTATAAGATGTGGTACCGTACTTAATTAAATATCTGTGTCATCTATACTGTCACTCTAAACGGCCATATTTGTTTACATTTCTAGTAAACAGTCAACATTATTACGTCATACGTGGAATGCGGATGACGTAACATTATCATAAGCTTGCATTGTGTGACGGAGAAAGATGCAAGATGCAACTTTTTTTTCATATTATTATGGCATTTCGGCTATAAAACCATGGCTAGTGTCGAGTAAATGGCGGAAACAATGTTCTAGTATAGTACAAAGAGAATATAATCACTACGTTTTAGTATAGTACAATTTTAGCATCGTTTTCATAATATATCGTCAAGTCTAAAGTCTAGTCAAAAGTCAAAGTCTAAGTAAAAACGGTTGTCTGTAAAGTCGGTTTACTGACGATAGTTGAACGTGACAACGTGCCGCTTTGTCGCTCGTTCCGCGCTCTCGCTTGCACTTCAAGCCTTAAATGGAACGCCCCAGAGCGAGGTAACGCCGCATGAGTCATGTATTTTCGTGCGTGCAGCCGGCTCCATCGAATTATAAGAAAGACGTTGTCACGTCAAAACTCATTTCCCCGACTGTACATTTCTTTTAGCACAATTTTCCCCGACTGTACATTTCTGCTAAACAACTCATTTCCCCGACTGTACATTTCTGCTTAGCACAATTTTCCCCGACTGTACATTTCTGCTAAACAACTCATTTCCCCGACTGTACATTTCTGCTTAGCACAATTTTCCCCGACTGTACATTTCTGCTAAACAACTCATTTCCCCGACTGTACATTTCTGCTTAGCACAATTTCCCCCGACTGTACATTTCTGCTAAACAACTCATTTCCCCGACTGTACATTTCTGCTTAGCACAATTTTCCCCGACTGTACATTTCTGCTAAACAACTCATTTCCCCGACTGTACATTTCTGCCTAGCACAATTTTCCCCGACTGTACATTTCTGCTTAGCACAATTTTCCCCACTGTACATTTCTGCTAAACAACTCATTTCCCCGACTGTACATTTCTGCTAAACAACTCATTTCCCCGACTGTATATTTCTGCCTAGCACAATTTTCCCCGACTGTACATTTCTGCTAAACAACTCAAATGGAACGCCTCAGAGCGAGGTAACGCCGCATATTGCGTCATGTTTTTTCGTGCGCGCAGCCCATATCGAATTATAAGACGTTGTCACGTCAAAAAAGTGGTAGACGCTTTACTGAAACTTTCGATGGAGTTTTGGAGGGAACACAAAGTAGCACGTTTCTGGAGATGTAACTCTGTATATTGTGAATTCTGTTGTTTTAAGGTACGAGTACGCGCAGAATAAGCACATTATGGCAGCAGGGTGCAGTGGGGCGAACCGCATTTTCCAATGATTTTCCATATATCTTTAATTTTTACGACCTATCATTTCACTAATTGGCCTATAAAATATGTGTGGAATTATAGTTTGTCCCGTCTCAAATTAAGTAAATAGGTACTTACGCGTATTTTAAGGCTATGAAACCCCTGAAATTCAACGTAGAGACAAATAAAGAAGATGACAGTAATTTCTTATTATAATATTATTAATTATTATTAAGGTAGAATTGAGAAATTACAATAATCTAATATAAGTATAATTTTATTATATTTATATATATTTTTAGCTTTCCTTGAAAATTTTTCAATTCAATATTATTAAGGCCGTCCCCCGAGCAAACGACCTTGAAAATACATTTGCCGCGTTGCCGAGATCGCACCAAAACCCTATTTTTTTACTTATCTTAGTTCAAAATTGTCCTAAAAAAATTAAAACGGGGAATATTATGTAGTTTATGATATTGTCGATCTATTGGCGTGTGTTTCAAATAAAAGTTGGTTTTACTTTGGAAGCTGATATCATGAGTATAATAAACAAAAATAGAAAATTTAAAACGGGAAAAGGAATGTTGATATACTTACCTACTGAAGATTATTGCTGTATTTTTATTAAGTATAACTTTGTAGCTTTCAAATTATGAGTTTATAAGGCTTTAAATACGGTAAATTACGGAATCTCCGTAGGGAAGGCCCTTAATGTTGTCATATTGAATTTAACCTTTATTTGGATAAAACCAGAAGGTTTCTAATTTCTATTACTATACTAATTTCTAGATAAAACCAGTTGTAATTCAAATCTATACTAATAATATTATAAAGCGGAAGAGTTTGTTAGTTTGTTTGTTTGTTTGAACGCGCTAATCTCAGGAACTACTGGTCCGATTTGAAAAATTCTTTCAGTGTTAGATAGCCTTTTTATTGAGGAAGACTATAGGCTATATTTTATCACGCTAAGACTAATAAAAGCGAAGAAATAGAGGAAAATGTGGAAAAGGCTTATTTGAACGCGCTAATCTCAGGAACTACTGGTCCAATTTGAAAAATTCTTTCAATATTAGATAGCCCATTTATCGAGGAAGGCTATAGGCTATATTTTATCACGCTAAGACTAATAGGAGCGAAGATATTGAGGAAAATGTGGAAAAAAAACGGAGGAAATTATTTAAAATTGCTTTTTATCTTAAGAAACTACTGGAGCAATTTTTATGTTATTTGGCACACATGAAGAATAGGTCACGTGAAAGGACATAGGTTTATTTTTTTGCGGAAAAATATATGGTTTCCTAAATTACGCGGGCGAAGCCTCAAACATCAAGTGAAACATCTAGTTGAAGATAATAATGTAACACGTCATAATGACACAATATTAAACTTATATTTACTAATACTGTAAACGGAAAAGCTTATCTACCTGTAGACTGTAAGTTTTAAAGCGGTAGAAGTTGCAGATAGAGACAAACTTTTATCGAGGGAGTCTTAAGGTTGTGTTATAACATCAGGCTGCGACAAATAGGAGCGAAAAATCAGTGGAAAATGTGAAAAAAGGGGAAAAATTAACCATATTTACTGTTATGCGTTGAAACTTGATGCGGACGAAGTTTCAGGCAACAGCTAGCATTAAAGATTAGACACCATTAAAGCAATAAACGTAAATGCAACGTAAATCGTGCATAGTTACATAATAGCTGTATAGCGGAGAAATGTATCAGTTTGGTGAAACCGATTTGAACCGGCGATGGTGCAGACGCGGCCACCGGGTTATCTCAGACCCGTGTCCTATTTACTATGTTCGATTACAATATATATGTCGCAGCCAACTGGTTTAAATAGCCGATCAATCAAACAGCTAGCCCTTTGACTGAACAGCGCCATTCAATCACACGGCTACACGTCGTTTAGCCGACTTGTTGACTGCAACGTTCAACACTACAGCTAGACGACGCTTAGCTAACTGGTTATATGGCAAATTAACTAAGCTGACCATTAGTTTCGTTTTCGCAAACGCACCTAGCGCCGCGGTGGTGAGCGCTGAACTAATTTAATCAAACGGCGGCGGCTTGAATCAGCTGTAGTGTTGAACGTTGCGAGCGACTGAAATATTCAATTAAAAAGCTAGCCGTGAGATTGAATGGCGTTGTTCAGTCAAAGGGCTAGCTGTTTGATTGAACGGCTATTGTAACCAGTCGGCTGCGACATATAGATATAGTAGGCTATAATAATAAACCGGCGTGAAACAGCGCTTGCGCTGTGTTTCGCCGAGTGAGTGAGTTTACCGGAGGCCCAATCCCCTACCCTATTCCCTTCCCTACCCTCCCCTATTCCCTTCCCTTCTCATCCCTACCCTCCTCTATTACCCTATTCCCTCTTAAAAGGTCGGCAACGCACCTGCAGCAGCACTTTTGATGCTGCGAGTGTCCATGGGCGACGGAAGTTGCTTTTGACCCGTTTGCTCGTTTCATAAAAAAAACAGTAAAGAATATATATTGATACATATGTGTTATTACTTATTAGTTGTAGATAGTTGAAGTTTGTTTCTAAAGTCTAAGCCAAGTATGTAATTCATAAAAAAGATTGTAAGTACTTACTCTACAGTCAGCATTATTAGTAATATTTTTTTTATAAAATTAGGGGGCAAACGAGCAAAACGGGTCATAGAAACGGGAGCTGGTGGAAAGCAACTAGTAACTACCGTCGCCCATGGATACTCGCAACATCATAAGAATGACAATAATATTAGTGTTTTTTTACGTGTTCGAGTATATTTGGTTAATATTTGTATTATTTAAAGTTTCTAGTACTATTAGATAAAATTGTATAGATATCATATTATAATATTATTAATACATTGCATAAATATATTTTATTCTGTATCATTTTAAATCAACTTTAAGAAGTTCAATATTGCAAACAATAGCAACGCCTTTCATGTAAAATTGCTTTAAAATTTGTAAAGGCGCAGGTAATTCGATTCGTTTCTGAATAGAAATTAGAATTAAAGCAGTGGTCCCCAACCTTTTTTCATGCGGGCCTGTTTTGGTCTAGGTGTCGCGGGCCGCAACAAATTTTTTTTAGATTTAAAAAATAACATTCTTCAAAATTAACGCTTTAAAAGTGGAAAAAAATTAACGACTATCACGTAGACGACATTATTTTGCCGGTGGGCGTGAATTTCAAAATTGTTTAACATCACGCGGGCCACAAATAAAGTCCCGGCGCGGCGCGGCGCGGCGCGGCGGCGGGCCTCATGCGGCCCGCCGGCCGCGGGTTGGGTATAGCGGGTCTAAAGTCTAAATTACTCCAAACAGGTTACAGGCCGGTTATAGTACGTTACAAAATGGTACCTCATTGTTACCCACAGCCTGCAACAAGCTATTTTAAATTTTCTATCTTCAAGAAATCGAGGGCTGGGTAAAATTGGCTGCTGTGTGTACCATTCCCACCTATCATTCATTGCAAGATTTTTATCATTAATAATAATATTAATAATATAGGAGAAGGTGGTAACGTGGACTTTGTTTATCAAGCTTTATTAAAAAAATACAGGAGTCAGAAACCTAAAAAATATATTATGTGACTTCTCATTTATTTGTTTAAACATGTCTTATTAAGGAATAAATAAAACCCGTACAGGATTATTTAAAAAAATATTTATTCTTGACTAATCACATTTGGTATCTTGAAATAATTAGTGATGGTAATGTAGCCCCCTGGGGGGGTCACATTAAATGTATTGCAGAAGTGAAACTTAACGGCAAAATCACAAATGTAATAGCCACCTTCAGAACCTATACAGGTTACATAAGCCCATAAGTCACAACTTTGACCTCTGTCATTGGAACAAATTGTGTCGCAGAACATACATGGCACGTCCGCGTTTTCAGGAACCATATTTGTATACGAGTCGTCATAATCCGTATTTACGGGGTCTTCGTCACTTTCAGAGCTACTGCTGGATATTGTAGTGTCTCTCTGGCGTCAAACGGCATTCCTACCAGCGCCTTCTCCAGTCGTTATGTCTTCTACGTCATGAAACTCTCTTACATGTAATGTGACCCCCGGGTAGGGTTGCCAACCGTACTATAATATATAGTATTGGGGAGTGCCTCCGCTGCCGGCGCCGGCTCCCAAAAATATCAGTAACGGGAACCGGCGGTAAGTATACTGCCGGCAGCCGAGATTTAAAACAACGGCTGCCGGCGCTGGCACTCAAAAGGGAAGCCGGTGATAATGCGTAAAGCGCTAGGTTCCAGTGCCGATACACAAATTTTAAAAAGAAATAATTATAATCTCAAATATATTATTCGACTTTACCGACTTCAAAAGGTGAAGGTTAGGTACCTATTTGTTCGGCTGTGGATATTTTAGTTTTTTGTGATGCATTTTCTTAGCTTAGCTTTACCTTAGCTAGCTTTTTTCAGCTACCAAAAAGTAAGATTTTGCGCCACAGTTCAGAACAGAACTTCAGATTCCTTATGCATGTAATAGAGAAATTGGGATGATAACCTTTACACCAAAAGAAAAAATTTGAAAATCGGTTCACAAACGGCGGAGTAATCGTTGAACATAAAAAACGAACATAACACCTCCTCCATTTTGAAAGTCAGTTAAAATTGTAGCCTATCATGTGTTATTCTGATGTATAAGCTATATTAATGTAAAGTTTCATTAAAATCCGTTAAGTAGTTTTTGCGTGAAAGAGTAACAAACATACATACATCCAAACTTTCGCCTTTATAATATTAGTAGGATATGTATACAGCTACCTAGGTATGACATTTTTTATAACACCGACACTGTGAAAATCGTCTACCTAAACACCAAAATTAGGTAGTCTATCATCAAAATTAGGTATTCTATAGCTGAGGTACCTAATTTTTCGTTACTGAGTCCAAAAAATATTAAAAGAAAATTTTGCATTCAGTATATTATTTAATTTTATTTTCATTTATACTGGTTATACTTAAAAAGAACATAGCAATACTTAAAATATAATACAAATAAATAATAAATAAAGGAAAGCC
This sequence comes from Polyommatus iphigenia, assembly GCA_963422495.1. Taxonomy (NCBI): domain Eukaryota; kingdom Metazoa; phylum Arthropoda; class Insecta; order Lepidoptera; family Lycaenidae; genus Polyommatus; species Polyommatus iphigenia. The sequence goes on along the minus strand of OY730181.1, from coordinate 12,196,869 downwards.
TTAAATAATTCAATTGTGGTTAGTGAAACATAAATACTCAGATAAAAGTAAATACTGAGTGTCTAAATTTATTTTTACTGAGTATTTACTCTGGTCTGAGTAAATACTCAGTAGCTTACCCATCCCTGACGCCCATGATTGCGGGCGTAATCATGCGGAATTTACGCCGCGTAACTTCGGCCAGGTAGTGTGTTTAGAGTTTAGACTTTAGACCATGTTTAGACACATAGATCTATGTCTGTGATGCTATATTTATGTTCGTTGCTTCCAACAGCGGAGAAATAAAAAAACATCTGTCAATGTCACACTGACATTGTCAGTTATAGAGCGAAAGCCGAAACGTCAAATCTGAATCAATCGATATTCGAATGGATATTCGAAACAAACGTAAATAAACATTTGAAGTCGGCAGTATGATAATAATATGAATTTTAAATAAGATTTAAAGTTAATTTATTCTAAATTCTAGTTCTATTAATATAGATTTGCAATGAACACTCGCTAGTCGATGATGGATGTGGACGATCCGAGACAGCCGCTCTTGGGTGAGTTTTTAATTTTTTTAATGGAGCTATTAAATAATTAACCTGAAACCTTGCATAACACTGGTTTTCAGCAATAACTATTGCGTACATCGTGCTAGATTGCATCGTTAGTTAAATAGGGTATAAACTTGTAATTATAAAAAAAACTGTCATGATAAGTTTTCACCTTCATTAGATATTCAGAGAATTCAGATGTATGGTTTATCTTGTAAAGATAAAGGTTCTTTGTGTCCGTATCTATCGTAAACAGCGTGCTCGAGCCCAATGTCACACGCAATTATAAATTTTTAATTAGTCTCGTTAGAAATTAGAATTACATAATTACTATACTTAGTTAAAGTTTAGTAAGTTAGTAATAGTAAGTTTTTAACTATAATATGCTGTCCACATATGAATTTAAAGAGGTTCCATAAACTAGGATAAAATCCCTATAGCTCAGTGTTTGTCTGCATGCCTGTTACCAAGCCCTGTGATAGCCAGATGATAAAACTACTTTCATGGATAGTTGTTTTTTAATAACCTTATAATAAAAGATTTATTAGATTAATGTTTCAACTCCCAAGCGGTTGAATTCGACCATGTAAACAATAGATTTCCACGAATCCACAATCGAGGGATTGAAGTAAATATAAAATGGCACCTATTTTATAAAAAAAATGCTTTTAAAAAGTGGTTCCAAATCAGTCAACCACATGACTGGCATTTATCCGTACTAATATTATAAAATCAAAAGTATTTCTGTCTGACCTCTTCATGCCCAAATGGCTGAACTGATTTTAAAATTTGGTATGGAGGTACTAAGGGGCATAGGCTATCCTGCTAAATGTATGGTTATATTACTACCATTAAATTCAAAATGGTTATGTTGCTCTCATCAAAAACTATTGAAAATTTTCTGTTTTGGTATCAAAAATGTTATTTAGTCTTTATTTAAATTTATTTTCGGAATGTTTGTTGTAATCAAATATTATAATATTTTCAGAGGAATACATAATGTAAAAAATAGTCAGATTTTTAAATTCAGATAAGTAACATGAATTAAAAAGGTAATTTTTTTTGCATCTTATGCTCATTTAAATTCTTTGTGTCATATTAAACATTTGAATTGCTATGGTTTCAGTCTTTCTTTTTAAATTTAATTATTAACATATTATGTACTTACAACAAGATTATTATTCAGACAGCATATAAAATGTGTCTAGCTAGTAAAAAATAAAATAAAATTCAACAGTGCTTTCTTTTAGTACAACAATTATTTTTCTGTTTAAGCATCAGTTTTACGAACCATACACACATATACATTCATATTATGCCCAGCAGATCCTACATTTATTTTACTAGACTATATTATTCTTATTACTTACTGGATGTCCCCGTGAACTTTACAACACATCCCTCATCTTCCCTGGAGTTTTAGCACAGAATACATATTAGTTTAACAATTTTAGCAAGACCTGGCAAGACTTAACAAAATTAAAAAAAAAAAAAAATCTACATAGGTACATACATATTATTATATTTGTTACAGCCAAAGTAATAAATCTGGATATTATATATATTATCTAGCCATTATTTATAATGTCTACTCAATTTAGATAAAGTGATAATTGACACAATTAATCACATTAACTAGCAATTTTATATAATATCTTCAAAGACTTGGATAATGTAATAAAACGAGTAGGTAAAGATTATAAAATTATATTTCAATTTACCTTATGCATACCTAACTATATTATGTGTAGAAATATTATACTGTTATTTGAAATGTAACAATTATTATAAAGTTTATTTTAAGAATTGAAATAACATTGCCGTAGATTATATTAAGCTACGTTAAATAACATTGTTATAAAGTTATTTAACTTTTAATGTATAAAGTAAATTTAAAGCTCACTAGCTATAAAAAAAAAATAAAAAAATCGACTACCATTATAGAATATAATATACGAGAATTGTGTTTTTTGTATGGGACCTGGGTTGTAACCCTTAGTTATTAATTTTATTATTAATTATTAAAGTGTAAATACAACTAAGTATTTTGTGAATATTTCAAGTGCCTACCTGTTGCCATTGTTGATTATGAGCAAAAAAGGCAAAAAAAAATCACGTCTGTTGTATGGGAAATCCCATAATCCCAATATTAATTTTATTGACGTGAGAACGTCTTATAATTCGATGGGGCCTGCGCGCACGAAAAAACATGACGCAATATGCGGCGTTACCTCGCTCTGAGGCGTTCCATTTAAGGCTATGACATTGTCACGTTCAACTATCGTCAGTACACCGCACAGAGCACCGTACAGTCGGGGAAAATTGTGCTAAGCAGAAATGTACAGTCGGGGAAATGAGTTGTTTAGCAGACTAACAAATACAGTACATGTACAGTCGGGGAAAATTGTGCTAAGCAGAAATGTACAGTCGGGGAAATGAGTTGTTTAGCATAAATGTACAGTCGGGGAAAATTGTGCTAAGCAGAAATGTACAGTCGGGGAAATGAGTTGTTTAGCAGAAATGTACAGTCGGGGAAATGAGTTGTTTAGCAGAAATGTACAGTCGGGGAAATGAGTTGCTTAGCAGAAATGTACAGTCGGGGAAAATTGTGCTAAGCAGAAATGTACAGTCGGGGAAATGAGTTGTTTAGCAGAAATGTACAGTCGGGGAAATGAGTTGTTAAGCAGAAATGTACAGTCGGGGAAATGAGTTGTTTAGCAGAAATGTACAGTCGGGGAAATAAGTTGTTTAGCAGAAATGTACAGTCGGGGAAAATTGTGCTGAGCAGAAATGTACAGTCGGGGAAATGAGTTGTTTAGCAGAAATGTACAGTCGGGGAAAATTGTGCTAAGCAGAAATGTACAGTCGGGGAAATGAGTTGTTTAGCAGAAATGTACAGTCGGGGAAAATTGTGCTTAGCAGAAATGTACAGTCGGGAAAATGAGTTGTTTAGCAGAAATGTACAGTCGGGGAAAATTGTGCTAAGCAGAAATGTACAGTCGGGGAAATGAGTTTTGATCACGTCAAAACTCATTTCCCCGACTGTACATTTCTTAAACTCAACGTCTTATAATTCGATGGAGCCGTCTGCACGCACGAAAAAACATGACTCATGCGGCGTTACCTCGCTCTGAGGCGTTCCATTTAAGACTTGAAGTGCAAGCGAGAGCGTAGAACGAGCGACAAAGAGGCACGTTGTCACGTTCAACTATCGTCAGTAAACCGACTTTACAGACAACCGTTTTTTTGTGTTTAGTATTTCTTGCTGTAGCAACAGCCGAAATACACAATTTGTGAAAATTCCAGAAGTCTAGCTATAGTGGTTCTTAAGATACAGCCTGGAGACAGACATACAGACGGACAAATGGACAGACATCGAAGTGTCAGTAATAGGGTCCCGTTTTTACTTTTTACCCTTTGGGTACGGAACCCTAAAAATACAGAGATCAATACACAATATTTGGTATCGCTCTTTAAAGACTACAATAATAAAATATTTAAAATGAACTGACATTATATGACTGGGTCATAATTATATTTTTTTCTTACAAGTAATAATAATAATAACTCCCACACCGGTTTCGGTGACGGTGGCCGGTTTCATTGAAACCAGGCCAGTTACGCAGGAGTAATTTTATAGTGCCCAAGTATGTGCGCAGTACACAAGAGCACTCTCTATTCCAGCCTTTCTGCCTAAAGGAGGGCGGTGTGGGACCCAGAAAACAAATGGGGGCGTTGTGTAGAGGCTTGGGAGTTGGGCGGGTAATTTGTATTTTCATTTCATCCGGATGCATTTTAAATTGAAACAACGGGGGGCGCTAAAACATAATTTGTTCTTAAGGTGGGCAGTAGACAAAATAAGTTTGGGAACCCCTGCTCTATTCCTTTACTCTCATAACCCAGTGGGACGGATGACCGACACGAGTGGCGAGAGATCAGGCGCAAGACCGACTTTTTATATGCCCATCCGACGCATGGATCATCTTACTTGTCAGACAATCAGGTGATCAGCCTGCATTGTCCTAACCAAACTTTGAAATAACATGTTTCCAACGCGGGAATTGAACCCACGACCTCCGAGTCAACCGAGTCAAGAGCTGCGCTCTATACGACCACGGAGGCGTTACAAGTAAGGATGATAAGTCGGTTATACTGTAGGTATTTATTACTTTGGCTAACTTCGATCAGCTATTATGAATAACATCCGGATAAAGTGATTAATTAATCACATTGTCTAGTCAATTTAGGTATTATATATAATGACCAGTCATTATGTATAATAGCTATTTAACTACTATGACTGTAACATATTCATTATATCTTGTGAAACCCTCAACCCTGATTTGCGTTGCTTTCAATCGGTTCTTTTCTCAGCTATTTTTGTTTGTTTGCGGTCATTTTATTGGATAATTTCGGATATAAATATTATAATAAGGAAGCTGTTTGAATACATTACCATTAAACATCTCTGAGAAGTATCAGAGAATGTACCGACAACAAAAAAGATCAAAGCAGAAAATATATATTAAAATTAAAGTCCCTACAGTAGTTTTCCTGGGAAAGAATTAATATAATTAGTAGATAACTGTAAAAAGTGAAATAGACTAGCTGAAATAAATTACTAGCCATATAGAAAACTGATTAAATTAAGCATCAAAAAATCTCTTCTCTAAGATAGGAAAATAAAGATTGTTGTTTTTGTCAACTGTACTGGTGTTAAAAAAAAAAGAAAATACGTTTATTTCAGGTTACCCATAGAAAAATTCTTAAACTAGATAGAACGAAATAATTATTATTAATTTAAATTTGAAATATTTGCCACTCTCTGGCGCACCGGTGACATGCACGTGTGCATGGACCCAGTGCTTCAGGAGGGGGCTGTCCATCTTATCACTGAGTATTTTCAACATTGGTTTGGACAGTTCACAAGTAGGGAATGCAAATCTCGCGAGATTGGGGCTCAAGCGAGATCCCGCGAGTTTATAAATACAATACCGCGAGATCTCGCCAATTTCGAGATCTCGCGAGATTAGCAGTTTGGTGGGTTTTTTTGCAAATAATCACAATATTTGAATAAATTACGAAAAAAAGTAATAATTATTATAAGTATTATAAGATTAACATTCATTTTCACGATTTTTTTCAATGGAATTTTATGCATCAAACACTGTTTGACGTCTATATCACTCTATAATTTTTAAGTAGTAAACTTTGACATACGTATCTACTATCAAATAACAAATGAAAGAAACAACCAATCTTCTCTTCTAATGTGCGCTTTTATAATTTTGGACGTGGCGGTAATATCGTGGACGTCCGCGGTAAAACGATAACATAGAGAAGTAAAATGTATTGGAGACGCTTTTAAATTTCCGTCGACGATAACTTTTTAACGTGCACGTTAGAGGACATCACGACGTCTACACTTCTGAACCGCACAAAACGTCCGCGGTGCGTAAAATCAAAAGGGCATTTAACGTACCCGACGTTTTATCGTGGAAGCCGGCGTCCACGATAAAGCGCATATTATCAAACACAAATATTTTAGTAATAAAACAGTTCTTTTATAACAAACAAAACAACGAGAAGTCCAAATTCAGGACCTAGTTGAAGTGCACAGTTGCTTAGGCCAGCTCCTCTTTGTTTTTACTCCGTGATCGCAACTCCGTCCGTGTCAGTCCGCGCTTCGAATAAGACGTGTTTATGCTCAAGTGCAATCTCGTCAAACTCGCGAGATCTCGCCTTTTTTTCGTCCGAGATCAATCTCGCTAAAAAAGGCCGAGATCTCGCGAGAACGAGATTGCATTCCCTATTCACAAGTCACAACAGTTCGCTCCTATAAGTGGTAGCGAAATAAAATATAGCTTATAGCCTTTCTCGATAAATGGGCTATCTAACACTGAAATAATTTTTCATATCGGAGCAGTAGTTTTTGAGATTAGCGCGTTCAAATAAGACCTTTCAAATATATTTTCTCGCGTTTTTTCCACATTTTCCTCTATTTCTTCGCTCCTATTATTCTTAGCGTGATAAAATATAGCCTATAGCCTTCCTCGATACTCGTACATGGGCTATCTACCACTGAAAGAATTTTTTAAATCGGACCAGTAGTTCCTGAGATTAGCGCGTTCAAACAAACAAACAAACAAACTAACAAACTCTTCCGCTTTATAATATTAGTATAGATATGCATTTGCCAGTAACCATCTTCATGAAAGAAAAAATACAACATCGACATCCTTCAATGTTCAAATGGTCCAAAAATGCTCATTTTATTTGGCATTTTTCCTTTCATATTATGTTTGATGTCTGTTTCATGTGCAAAAATAATATGTAAGTAATTATAATAGTAGGTTGAGGCCTAAAGTAATTTTAAGTTGAGGTATAGTTTCTAGGCTACCTAATTTCGTTCTTAGCATGAACCTAAATGCTGCAGTTGACTGTAAAGTCCTGAAAATGTTACTAGGAGAGCATAGATTCATGAAGGCAATGTAAGTGAAACAAAATTGTTAATTAACATAAATTATGAAAATGATTTAATGAGGTAATTTTGATGTTTCTTAATTCTTTGTAAATTATTTTAGTCGGCTCTAAAAATCGAGACATGTTTCTAATTGTATTCGGTCTTTCTGGTAGATGTTTTTAGAATTCTGTGCCCAAGGGGTAAAAACGGGACCCTATTACTAAGACTTCGATGTCTGTCCGTCTGTCTGTCACCAGGCTGTAACTTAGAACCGCTATAGCTAGACCTCTGAAATTTTCACAGATTGTGTATATCTGTTGCCGCTATAACAACAAATACTAAAAACAAAATAAATAAAATATTTATGTGTATATCTGTTGCCGCTATAACAACAAATACTAAAAACAAAATAAATAAAATATTTAAAGGGGGCTCCCATACAATAAACGTGATTTTTTTTGCTATTTTTTGCTCGATATCAATAAAGGCAACACATAGGTACTTGAAATACTCATTTGTATATGTATTTTAATAATTAATAATTATAACATTCAAATAAATTAAATAATTAAGGGGGGCTCCCATACAAAAAACACAATTCTTAGCCTACTTTTGGTTCCACGTACCATGTACCAAGACTACTCGGTCCTTGTACGCAAAAATACCAAGATTGGCCCTTGACCGACAAATACACTGACCATATAGAATAACCGGCAAATTTCAAATATGCATGTAAAAAAACATTCCAATCAGATTTCCCTTATAATATAAAACTTTTTTATAGTAAGCAGTCTCGATAAACAGTTGTGTTGTGTGTAAAAATGTTTTTTCGAAATCTCAATTTGTTTACTTCGGATTTCTTTTCCATTATTTGGTTAAGCAAACGAACCCTCGTTTCTTATAAAAATCTTCGTTATGAATCATTTATCTATTTTTTTTTTCAATATATTTTACATTTTATACCCGAAATGCAGTATAATATCAAAAAGATATATTATGTTTAAAATGATATTTCTTCCGTGCGTTCGATGATTACTGCCCTGTATTAACAGTATACGAAATTAATTATTTTTTTTACTGGGATGCGACTTCCGACACAGTTTGTCTATCAGTGTTCTGTGGCCGGAGCGGAGCACAGGCGTACCTTTTCTGTCTCCGATACCAGTTTTCAGCCAGCTCGATACAAGGATTTCCAAGTGGCCGTCTAACATCCCTGGCCTATTTTTGCTCTGTAGTGGTACGGAACCCTTCGTGTGCGAGTCTAACTCGCACTTGGCTGAATTTTTATTTTAGAATCAGGATGGATACAGGGCGCTTAGTCATGACAGGCGGGAAAATTTTCTAAACGTAATCACGCTTGTATAACGTGTATTTTTTAACCGACTTCCAAAAAGGAGGAGGTTATACGTTCGTCTGTTTATAGATATTTTTTTTGTATGTTCAACCATAACTTCGCCGTTTATGGACCGATTTTCATGATTCTTTTGTTGTTGTACAGGGTTGAATTCGAGGTTGCTACCATGTTCACAAAAGTGGTGATCTGATGATGGGATCCATGAGGAATCGAGGGGACTCCTTGAAATTTATATGGGAACATATGGTGATTTCGATTTTTTCTGAAGTATTTCAGGCATATACTACCAAAAAGTAAGATTTTGCACCAGGATATTCCCTGGTTCTGAAGGTACCCAACAGAACTTTTGAATCCTTATAGATACAAGTTTGAGGATTTTGGCTTTATTTAAACTACTCCAAGCAAATCCTACATTATTTGTGCTGAACATAGGCTAAATTTTATTTTTGAAAAAATAGGGTTTCGTAAGATATTTGGGTTTTTCGGACGCCAGGTGAAAAAATCAACCAGAAAAGTTACTTATTTTGCGTACGCTGCCGAAACTATAAAAGATTGAACCATAAAATGTTATAAGTATTGTAGATCTTATAAATATCTACAAAAAAGTCCGCGACACACTATACTTATCTATGTCGAGTGAGGCACAATAACCATTTTTTTATTTAAAAATCTTGAATTTTTTTGGACAACATTTAAACGCATTTATTTTACTCATGCCATTAATCCTTATCAAAATAAATTATTTCATCACTAAGTACAGTTTATGTAGATAACATTTGGTCTTTGAATGATTAAAATTGGACGTTTGGTTTTGAAATTATGGCGAAATTAAAATATTACGATAGTGGGCGTCACCAAGCGGGATGCGCTTGCGGGAGGAAGACAATCTGTGCAGTGTGCACTGTACAGTGTACACCCTTCGGATAATGACTGCGTCCGCGTCGTCGATGTCAGTGTCGGAGTCTGTGAATTGACCTGGGAATCATTTTGCTGACCGAGTCTTTCCTGGGTAGGCTTTTTGCAGCCGTAACCGACATCCACGCGGGGAGAGCCGCAGGCGACCGCTAGTAATATTATGTACAACTCTAAGACAACAAGCTATAATATTATAGCCTTGTCGTCTCATATTATGTAACTAAAAAGGGTAAAATTATTATTTTTTAACAAAAAATTAAAACCGACTTCCAAGGTAAAAACAAAAGTTATACTTATTCTTAATCTAAAATGAATTAAATAATTCTTATTCCTTATTATAGTGGCGTCTTCAGACTTCGCCTAAACCTCAACTATTTCTGTACTCAATCTTCATGCTTTTGAAGTCGGTACCAGCTTACCTTAGCGTAATTGCTATGTCAAGGATCTCAGAACTTTTCCGGGCTGGTACCGACTTCAAAAGTACGAAGATTGAGTACAGAAATAGTTGAGGTTTAGGCGAAGTCTGAAGACGCCACTATAATAAGGAACAAGAATTGTTTAATTCTTTTTAGATTAAGAATAAGTATTACTTTTGTTTTTACCTTGGAAGTCGGTTTTAATTTTTTGTTAAAAAATAATAATTTCTTTGTATTTTCACAGAGAACGCTTATTACCTTTTAAATATTGTCACCTTGCATATTTGTATCTCGAATTAATAAAGTTCTCATATTTTTAGGGTTCCGTACCCAAAGGGTAAAAACGGGACCCTATTACTAAGACTTCGTTGTCTGTCCGTCCGTCTGTCTGTCCGTCTGTCTGTCCGTCTCTCTGTCCGTCTGTCTGTCCGTCTGTCTGTCTCCAGGTTGTATCTCAAGAACCGCTATAGCTAGACTTCTGAAATTTTCACAGATTGTGTATATTTGTTGCCGCTATAACAAATACTAAAAACAAAATAAATAAAATATTTAAGGGGGGCTCCCATACAATGAACGCAACACATATCACATATATCAATAAAGGCAACACATAGGTACTTGAAATACTCATTTGTAGTTGTATTTTAATAATTAATAATAACATTTAAATAAATTAAATAATTAAGGGGGGCTCCCATACAAAAAACACAATTCTTAGCCTATTTTTGCTCTGTAGTGGTACAGAACCCTTCGTGTGCGAGTCCAACTCGCACTTGGCTGAATTTTTATTTTAGAATCAGGATGGATACAGGGCGCTTAGTTCAGTTATAAGTGAAACACAGACATAGATCTTGATCTATGTCTGTGAGTTATAATATGCGATTAATTCGACAGCAAAGAAATAAAAATTGTTCAGTATGGGATTTGGCGTAACGTATCGTTTATCGTATTCGCCTTCCCTACGGAGATACCGTAATTCACCGTATTTCAAGCCCTATAAACTCATAATTTGAAAGCTACAAAGTTATAATAAAAATACAGCAATAATCTTCAGTATATCGACATTCCTTTCCCCGTTTTAAATTTTCTATTTTTGTTTATTATACTCATGATATCAGCTTCCAAAGTAAAACCAATTTATTAAAATTCAAGCATACATTCAGCATTCCTTAGGATTTACAAATTACTTTTATTTGAAACACACGCCAATAGATCGAAATATCATAAACTACATATTTCCCGTTTTAAATTTTTTTAGGACAATTTTGAACTAAGATAAGTAAAAATAATCGGCCAAGTGTGAGTCGGACTCGCGCACGAAGGGATCCGTACCGTTATAGAGCAAAAATAGGCCAAAAATTGCGTTTTTTGTATGGGCTTTAAATTATTATTTTATTTAAATATTATTTTTAATTATTAAATTACACATATAATTAAGGCTTTTGTGAAAATTTCAAGTGCCTACTTGTTGTCATCGTTGATACCGAGCACAAAATGTTTGAAAAATTACGTTTGTTGTATGGGAGCCCCCCTTAAATATTTAATTTATTTTGTTTTTAGTATTTGTTGTTATAGCGGCAACAGAAATACATAATCTGTGAAAATTTCAACTCTCTAGCCATTACCGTTCTTGAGTTACAGCCTGAAGACAGACGGACAGACATCGAAGTCTCAGTAATAGGGTCCCGTTTTTACCCTTTGGGTACGGAACCCTAAAAATAGGGTTTTGGTGCGATCTCGGCAACGCGGCAAATGTATGGCCAAGGTCGTTTGCTCGGGGGACGGCCTTAATGTCAAATCTTATGCAAAAATTAATTTCTAACTTTGCCTTCGTTGAACTTGAATTAAAACCAAGCAAACGAGGGATCGTCTGATGGAAAGCACCAGTAACCAGCCACTACCCGCACTATCAAAGGAGCCATAAGTGCCGGCAAAGCTTATAGCCCTATTTTTTAAAGGGAACAAATTTTTTGAGCTGTTATTTAAATATTCGAGATGTTATTATGATCAGTTGAAAAAATTATTGAGCAGTTATTTAATTTAATGGCGGTTGATTAATTATTGCGACAGTAAAACATGGACAGTAATAAAATATCAATTGGACGGTTATTTTCTCATAGAATGTCAATTTTAAAAATAATCGATCAGTTCAATTACTGAACGAGCGGTAAAAATTATGGAATGGTCAGTAAAAAAGATGGAATGAGCGGTTCGATAAATAGTTCGGCAGATCATAGCGAGCGGTGCAATCGCGTGACAACGCACAAACGTCATGTCGTGGGAATCTACGACGCGCGTCGCGATACGACATCGTACGACGTCGCGTCGTAGAAACTAGAAACTCATCTTTGAATTTCTGCGTGAGTTTCTACGACGCGACGTCGTACGACGCCGCACGATGCCGTGTAGCTTCTTACGACGCGCGTCGTAGATTCCTACGATACGACGTCATACGACGTCGTATCGTGTTTTTGTGCCCCGGCCCTTAGACTGGTATAAATAGTCAGTACTTAAGATGCGACCCGGTCTCAAGACGCGGTTCGGTTCGGTGATTTGTCCAAATTTTGATAGCCAACCAATCACAGAGCCTGAACTCAGTCTTGAGACCGATATGCATCTTGAGTACTGACTATTTATACCAGCCTTATTTTCGCTTTATAACGGTACGGAATCCTCCATGGGCCAGTTCGACTCGCACTTTGCCGATTTTATTTTATTTTACCACCTCATTGTTTAAGGCGTCGCCTTGAAAATTTGGCTGTAGCAATATCGATTTTTCTCAGCAATGACTATAGCTAAGAAATTAAATTAAAGTTTAAATTAAATTAAATTGTCAGTATTCATCATGTCTTTGTCTTTGAATTACCCATAGCATAACATGATTGGTCAACTTTTATAACACAGAATAATCAATCAAAAAGACCTCTGTAAAAAAATGGATTCCTATTTTGTCAACAGAGGAGAGTGATTTAAGCTTCCAGAATTTGTACATAGGTAAATTGGTTCAAGCATACACTCTAATTTGCCCATAGCTTATATGAAATATATTTATGGTTTTTAAATTAAGCGACAAAAACCATTTTGTCGCTTACGCCCTTTCCATTTTTTGCAAGCAATCTAAAGTGCCCCCGAGACGGTCAAACGGTTTGATTCAAACATTACGTGTTTGATGAAACTGTTTGATGTCGGTTTGAACGGTTGTCAAACGGCATTGCGCATTTGGTTCAGTGCGCCGCCATAATTAGACGTGTGTGATGCAGACAAGATTGCTCTCAAACTTCAAAATCCAGTACTAAACTAAGCCGAGTTTGTTCAAACTTCAAACGCATCGGAAGACGGAACACGATCAAACGGCGCGTCAAACACAACAAAAATATGAAATTTCATCAAATGTGCTTCAAACACGTAAATGTATGAAAAACCGTTCAAGCTAGCTTTGTAAACGATCAAAATGGTTTGAGTCGAACCAAAATTTACGTGTTTGAATCAAACCGTTTGACCGTCTCGGGGGCCCTTATAACATATCCAACACGGTTTTTTACTTTAGCGCGGAGAACTGCTTAGAATGAGATTTCTTACTGACAAATTCCGATTTGTTACTGCCCAGACGTAACTGCTCATTCATTAATTTTTACCGATCATTTAATTATTTTACTGTTCAATAATGTTTTCAATGATCCATTTCATTATTTTTTACTACTCATTTTTTTTTAATTTACTGCTTAGTTTTAACTGCTAAAGTAGTTATTGAACGTGCCATTTATAATTTTTAACTTACCAAAACTGCTATTTACAACTGCCCCTTTAAATCAGTGCCTTTTTTAAATACGTAACAAGAAGTAGCCCGCAACTTTAACGTTATACAATTCCTTTATCACGCGGGAACCGTACACTTTTCTGGCATAAAAACTATTCTTTGTCCTCTCCCTGTACTCAAAAGTGTATAACTGTATACCCAATTTCATCACAATTGGTGTCGCGGACAACAGACACTTTTTTGTGTTACACATTATAATAATAATTGGCCAAGTGCGAGTCGGACTCCCGCGCGTAGGGTTTCGTACCAATACATAGCAAAAATAGGCTAAAAATTGTATTTTTTTTATGGGAGCCCCCCTTAAATTTTTATTTTATTGTAATATTATTATAAAATATTAAAGTACACATATAACAAAAGAATGTGTGAAAAATTCAAGTGCCTACCTCCTGCCATTATTGATATAGAGCGAAAAAGGCCGAAAAAATCACGTTTGTTGTATGGGAGCCCCCCTTAAATATTGATTTTATTTTGTTTTCAGTATTTGTTATTATAGCGGCAACAGATATACACAATCTGTGAAAATTTCAGAAGTCTAGCTATAGCGGTTCTTGAGATACAGCCTGGAGACAGACAGACGGACGGACGGACGGACGGACGGACGGACAGACATCGAAGTCTTAGTAATAGGGTCCCGTTTTTACACTTTGGGTACGGAACCCTAATAATATAACTAGCCGTCCCCGCGAACTTCGTTTCGCTGACAATGAAATTATGAAAATTATGTACCTACCAAAATTTGCAAAATTTGCATGCAAAAAATGCTAAAGATTAGTAGAAGATAGACATGGATATGCTGTCGCGGACTTTTTTGTGGATAATGTTGAATAGTGAATACTATAAATATATGTAGAACATTATTTTTATATGTAGGTACAAATACAAATCTTTATTGTCATAACTTAATAAAACAAAATGTTAAAAAAAAAGTGGCAGTCCCCCAAACTAGGCGCAGCCTGTGCTATGGGGGAATTCTTAACGAATTACAGCAAAAAATAACAGAAAATTAAATTTAAATTAACAAAAATATTCTGGAAATTAGTAAAAATAATAATAATACTTAATAAAATCTTAATACAGTTACAAAAAATAAAATTCTTATATTTATTATTTATTAACCATAATGAAGTGTATAGGTGTGTATGAAAGTGCGTGTGTAATTGTGTGTGTGTGTGTGTGTGTGTGTTTGTGTGTGTGTGTGTGTGTGTGTGTGTGTGTGTGTGTGTGTGTGTGTGTGTGTGTGTGTGTGTGTGTGTGTGTGTGTGTGTGTGTGTGTGTGTGTGTGTGTGTGTGTGTGTGTGTGTGTGTGTGTGTGTGTGTGTGTGTGTGTGTGTGTGTGTGTGTGTGTGTGTGTGTGTGTGTGTGTGTGTGTGTGTGTGAGTATGAAGTAGAGTATGTCTTAGGGGGGTATTACATTATCATTTATATTGGATCATTTATAGGATCATATATAGGATCCAATAAAAATGATCATTTGATCATATCTGCATATTACATTATCAAATATCATTGATCCTATTTTAAGTCATATGTGGTTTCAATAGTCAATGGGGAGCGCTAACGCTGACAGGGATTGACATCAGTGTTACTAGATCTCAGAGAATTCGATTTGTCAAAAGACATCGTCATTTTTAATATGGCTTGTTTTTGTTATTTCAGCAAGATTATTCAAGTATATAATTAGAAAAAGAATTACATTACATTATTTGAAAAATATTAACGAACAAGAAATTAAAAACTCTTTTTTTATATTAAATAACTGGCAACACCAATTTCTATGACCGTATTGGATCCAATCTCTCAGCAAATGTCAAAAATCTATGATCACGGAAGAAATGAATCATTTATCTATATTACATTATCCGATATAAATGACTCAATGATCTAGGATCCAATATAAATGATAATCTAATACCCCCCTTAATAAGATGTATGAGTTATTTGTACGTATTTGTATGTATCATCATTCATCAGAGACCAGACAGTTCTCTGATGTAGTATTCTTAGTCTATGTATCATCAATACTTTTCGCAGCGCAAGCAATATAATGTAATTTTATGGCAAAATTTTGCCACTTTTTTGCAATTTTCGGAAGGGTCTCTAATATTTTTCAGAAAACATAGCCTATGTTCATCACGAAGGATGTAGCTTTCCGTAGGTGAAAGAATTTTAAAAATCAGTCCGTAGTTTTAAGCCTTTTCAATACAAACAAACGTACAAATAAACAAACTTTTCCTCTTTATTATTAGTAAAGATGACGTATTAAAAACATTTGCTTTTATATAGCGTTAAGCTATGATAAAGTTCATTTACATATTTTAATTTGAAACTAAGCTGATCTCAAGTTTGCTTTGCTAATCTCAGCACCTGAGCGGCATGTGATCTATCCGGATACAACTAGATAAGTATTTTAATGTCTTGCATGAATTTACGTTTTTGATGAGATTATGAGTTGATCTGAGACATAGTAGTAGAGGAGGGGAGGGTGCTATTTGTGTAGTCACTCGAGCGTCATGGAGACCTAGTAGGTTTTGTACATTAGGTAAAGCCGATAAAAAAATAATAAGAGCGTTTTTTTATTTTAGCGGTGGGTTCAGAAACTGCAGCCATTTTCAAAGTTTTGAAAAAGAAAATATAATCAGAAAATTGCTTATTTAGGTAAATTATAAAATATATATTTTAGACAACAAGGACTATATCATTTAGCTCAGAGCAAAATAAAATATCTGCGAAGCTTAGTTAAGAAAATATGAAGCTTTATTTTTTGATATTTTAAAATGTCCCTACAGGTTTACCTAACCTTTGAATCGTCAGTGCTTTATATGGAAGCTTCTTTGGGGTATACTAAACATCCCCTATCTTAATCTGACAGATCCGACGACATTTCAATATTAAAAAAAAGACGGGTTGCACTCCGGGAGTGCCGGCAGAAGTGAAAACTTGATTATTAACGTTGTGCATTATTTTTTTAACCCATTTTTTATGAAAATCGATTTAAAAAAATATACGATCGTTTTAATTAATTAACCGAAACCCTTACAATCGATTAAAAAATATCGACAATCGAAAAAAAACAATCGATTGTTCGATTAATCGATTTCGATGTTACAACACTACTCTCCAACCGTCCTACGTTTTTTCCTTGGTTTTTCGATCAGCATGAGAATCTGACGCGAGTATCACAGTTTTTTCCCATCCCACAAAAGTGCTCAACGCCGCTAAAGAAGTTTTCACTTAAAAAAAAAATTACCCAGCACGTGAGAAATCTGATTTCTATACCATGACACAGAATATATATATTAGTTGTACCAAACCATGATAACTAGACACATGTCGGAAGCCTATGCAGTATGCAAGCGTAATCTGACACGCTCGAGCTACTCCCGAAATCCCCTCTTCCCCTCCCCAACTATAGTACGTCTAAGATTTAAACAATGTTTTAGGTTAATGACTTGTAGAGTCTACACTCTACGGGTTGTAAATCCTTTTATTACTTTTTAATCTTACAATTGTAT
This sequence comes from Polyommatus iphigenia, assembly GCA_963422495.1. Classification (NCBI taxonomy): domain Eukaryota; kingdom Metazoa; phylum Arthropoda; class Insecta; order Lepidoptera; family Lycaenidae; genus Polyommatus; species Polyommatus iphigenia. The sequence continues at coordinate 12,179,850 of OY730181.1, read as the reverse complement.
AAGGAAAATGACTAAGCCAAGTTTTTGTAAGCCTTCATGATTTCCAAGATCCAAATCACGAGGCGAGTAAACAAAACTTTTAAAGAAATGTCGAAATTCGATAAAACGTGGCTTTGTCTCGTGGCTTGCCTCGTGGGCCGTGTCCCGTGACGAGGCTTATGAGTTATGACTTATGAGTTATGAGTTAGATTTGTAATTTATTAGTGCATGCTTATTTCTTAATAGTATTTGTTTTTGCCATAATTATCCTCTCTTCTTCCAGACGCACATTTCTAACCTACTGCGTAAAAAAGTGTATGAAGAAGTGTTATTTTCTTAGTGTATTTTGTTAAAGGGTTTATAAAATACTAAATAATTATAAATAATATCATAAAAAATAATTGAAAGGCATCGCTGAAACCTTTTTTGAATAACAATTTCCTAAAAATTGTTTTTCAAAAAATACTCGTTTCGGTGACCTTTAACGATTTTGAAAGGTTTAATAGATTGATATTCAAATATTATGATATTTTAGAAAATTCAAAATAAGTATATCTTTAATGGGCATTGTCCAAAAAAAATCACATGTACTTTTTATATATTTTTTCGTTAAAATAGGGTATTTTAAGAATATAAATTAAATCATTTTTAAATTCATTGGCTAGTTTTTTCTCAATAAATTTTTAAAGTTTCGCTCTGACGTCATCATCGGCGGCCAATTGACCTCTGCAGTATGTTTTTTTCCTTTCAATCTTATTTATAATGGCTGGTTCTTCAAATGCAAGTTCTCATTATGTGAAAGCTGATACGAGAAGCTTACCAAAAGTTAGAAACGTAATGTTGGTCGAATTTATTGCTAATTTAACGCCATTGAAGGTCAAACTAAGGTTAAACATATTTGTTCAAAAATATAAGTAACTAATGGGTATTTTTTTCGTTTATATACAGAAAAACGATCACTGACCTTATTCCTCGAAATGTTTTTGTAATGAGCAAAATTAAAAAAAAATGGACAATCCCCATTGGCGATAACAAAATTTTCTGCTACAAATAAAATACAATAGCTAGTCAAGTCATGCAGTCTTGGATGCCAAGCAGCTGTGCACCCAAATTTAAGTGACAAATATGTATTATTAATGTATGTTTTACAATTCGGCCACATGCAAATAATCCTTGCACTGAAGGCACATTTAGAAATGTAATAGAATCTAGATCGTCTTATAAAGACCACATACTTAGAATAGAACTAACATGAAACATCTAGGCAACATTAAAGCTAGGTACATTAACTCAAAATCAATGTAAACCCCACCTCCTGCTAACATCTAGGCACCGGTCTAACATCTAGGCAACATTATAGCTAGGTATATTAACTCAAAATCAATGAAAACCCCACCTCCTGCGTTACCCTGGTGCCCTGGTATCTCGCGGCACCGGGATGCAATCTAGTGCATCGCGCATGACCTAGGCGCAGTCTAGCCGGGCCAATTGAATTCAGTCTACGAATCCAGGGCGACTGAAATACCTGTCTTTGTTCAGTGTAGACTTTAGAGTGTAGTAGTTCTTTGAAAATAGTAAAGTTACAGTATTATAATTTTTGCTTATAAATATTAATTATTGTTTTAAAAGTAGATACTATTTTAAACACAAGCTGCGAAGTTAAAAACATACAATGCGCAGGTAAGTAGAATAGAATTAAATGTAGAATAGGTTCAAAAATAAAATACCATGGCTTTATAAAAACCAGCGTAAAGCAATGCTGCAGCTTTGTAATCAAATGAAAATATACTTAAATATGTGCACAATCAGTTACAAAGACAAAGTTTAAGACAGCTAAATCCCCATTAACAAAATGATCCGCCATTTATTTTATTCATTTGTTATCTTCATTTATCACATTTTTTGAACCCCTCGACAGATTTTGTGCAAACTTCACATGAACCATCTTCTAAATAGTCCGAACAAAGCCTAGGTTAGAATAGGTGTGCCCGTTCTTGAGTTTTTTTTTTCACCTGATGGAAAGCAACTTCCGTCGCCCATGGACACTCGCAGCATCAGAAGAGCTGCAGGTGCGTTGCCGGCCTATAATAATAATAATATAGGGAATAGGGTAGTAGGGGAGGGTAGGGATGGGAAGGGAATAGGGGAGGGTAGGGAAGGGAATAGGGTAGGGGATTGGGCCTCCGGTAAACTCACTCACTCGGCGAAACACAGCGCAAGCGCTGTTTCACGCCGGTTTTCTGTGAGAACGTGGTATTTCTCCGGTCGAGCCGGCCCATTCGTGCCGAAGCATGGCTCTCCCACGTATAAAATTACAACGAAAATTGGCATTGATTTTGATAGAGTCACAAAGGCGGCTTTCTTACCAAGCAGCAATTTCCTTGTATTTTGTTGTAATAACATAAAGAGCTACGGATGTAAAGATGAAAACGCTATTAAAGTCTCATATTATTATGACGGTAATGTCAAATCTCTTATCACGTGAGAAAAGGTTTGTTAGTTTGCATCGAATAAGCTTCGATACTACTGTCGACTTGAAAGGCTCAGTTGTAGAGTTGGTTGAAAGGCTCAGTTATTGTGTTGGTTGAAAGGCTCAGCTGTAGAGTTGGTTGAAAGGCTCAGTTGTAGAGTAGGTTGAAAGGCTCAGTTGTAGAGTTGGTTGAAAGGCTCAGTTGTAGAGTTAGTTGAAAGGCTCCGTTGTAGAGTTGGTTGAAAGGCTCAGTTGTAGAGTTGGTTGAAAGGCTTGGATGTAGAGTTGGTTGAAAGGCTCAGTTGTAGAGTTGGTTGAGAGGCTCAGTTGTAGAGTTGGTTGAAAGGCTCAGTTGTAGATTTAGTTGAAAGGCTCCGTTGTAGAGTTGGTTGAAAGGCTCAGATGTAGAGTTGGTTGAAAGGCTCAGTTGTAGAGTTGGTTGAAAGGCTCAGTTGTAGAGTTGGTTGAAAGGCTCAGTTGTAGAGTTGGTTGAAAGGCTCAGATATAGAGTTGGTTGAAAGTCTCAGGTAGAGTTGAGACAATATCTTTAGTTTTTACTAGATGACGCCCGCAACTCCGTTGCACCAAAATTCGTTTATCGCGCGTGAACCGTACATTTTTCCGGGATAAAAGCGTACATTTTCCCCCGGACTCAAACTTTCTCCATACCAAATTTCAGCAAAATCGGTGAAGAGGTAACAAACAGACAGACAGACACACTTTCGCATTTATAATTTTAGTATGGATTACGAGAAAATGTACGGTTTCGACGGAAATTTATTTTGCGCATTCGGAGTCACGGGCAATATTTAGTTGTGTGATGATATGCGCTCTACGTTCGTTGAATGCATTTGCAGCGCCTCCCCCCTGCGGATGTTATATTGAGTCACGGTCGTCGCTTGATACAATAATGCACCAATCAATATCAATCATCATCCTAACACATCCTAGCGGCCCGGTACGTGCTTCGCTACGTTTAACACTCCAGTCAACTATTTAGAGGTTGCATAAATTCCTACCAATAAAACTGAATTTCAGTAATTTTGTTTAGAATATGTATAGTGTTTTTTTTGAAGGTCAAAAGTCCAAAAATATAGTTTTCACGATTTTCGGCAAAACGGTAAGTTTTTTCATAAAAATACCTCAGATGAAAATGTTAGTTCATAAAAATATGAGAGGTATTAAGTTAATAACTATTATGCAGATTTTTTTCTTATATAATAATGTATTTAATTTTATCAACGTTTTGTGGCCTCAACAAAAAAACGCTCTATGTTTTCGGTTGAGTTTGGGAAACCCTGTCAACTTGTTTACTCATATAAACGACTAGATGATGCCCGCAACTCCGTTGCGCCAAAATTAGTTTATCGCGCGGGAACTGTACATTTTTCCGGGATGAAAAGTATCCTATGTCCTTTCCCGGGACTCAAGGTATCTTCATACCAAATTTCAGCAAAATCGGATCAGCGGTTTGGGCGTGAAGAGGTGACATACAGACAGACAGACAGACAGACAGACACACTTTCGCATTTATTATATTAGTATGGATATCGTATTTCGCACCGCTGCGCGCGCTGGCATCTTGGGGACTCCATGAAGTACGTCACACGGTTTTTAGACCCGCCCCCCTCCTTGTCACAGATGGTCACATTGGTTAGACCCCCTTCTCCCTAGTGTGACGTCACAAATTTTCATTTTTACATCTAAAATTAAAACCGCAGCTCAATAATTTTAAACGCTATTCAATTTAAAATGTGACGTCACAAAACTTAGGACACCTTCCCCCTCCTTGCCACAACATGGCACACTTCGTCGACCCCCTACACCCCCTTTAGACATGGGCGTACCCAGGTAGAGGCAGCTGTCCCCCTCCCTAAAAGATAAAACGTCAATTTTCCTGTTAAGTGGTAATTAAAAACGTGTTACCTACTTCGCGCAAAATAAAAATATCTTTTCAGTCAGACTAATAAAAGTCAATTTTCATGATTTTTTGTTTCAATATACCAGACAGACTATCTTCTCGAAACAAGTATGCTACCCCCCCCCAGGTAAAATCCTGGGTACGCCCATGCCTTTAGATGTGACATACTTTATGGATGGCCCCTTGTTAAACACTTGCCAATAACCGTGCTAGTGTTAGCATACAAATAATCTTCATAACCACACCGCGCGTGTTCTGACGCGGACGCGAAATGAGTGGTGTTATAGTTGGTAATATATTATTATAATAATAACCGTATTTTTGAAGTCGGTTAATGTGGTGTTAAATGGTTGGTGTTGTGTGTTTGTGATATATTTTATGGTTTAAATTCAATATATTAATTAATAAATCGATCGAAAGTTAATGTTAATTTTTGGAGATTTTTCTCAGATTTTCCAATAGTTGGGAAAACGGGACGTGCTAAGAAAATTCTTGTGGAAGCGTGAGACGGTTATCTGTATTTGAAGTACATTTTTTATCGAAGTAAAGTGAAAATAGTTGTGGAAACGTGTTAAAATTGTTGTCATGTTAAACGAGTCAGCAGATAAATAACCTGCATAAATATTGGTGTCGCTTGCATAATATTTATTATTTATTAGGTATTTTAAGTGATGGTTTTAGTAGGTAGGTATTTTTGTCAAAATTTATGATTGTTAGGGCCTGTTTCACCACTTGCTGGTAAGTTCCGGATAGGTTACAACTTAACTTGACAGATAGAGTATGGAGCATCCGGCACATAACCTATCCGGCACATTATCAGGAAGTGGTGAACAGGCCATAAAACATTTATCTCTATCTTTATGCTCTACTTATTTCTTAAAAACTCACATTTCTTTATTATGTCCTTAGGGAAAATATTATGATAGTTATATACATATAATCATTGTACATTATTAATTTTTTTATTTACTTTCATTGACAAAATAATCATATCCTAAGCACAGATAGAAAGTAGTTTATGTAACAGTTAAATCAATGAAGTGATTGTAAACAATTGAAGTTTAAGATAATTTCACAAATTGTTTACACGATTTTAGTAAGATTTATCTTAATTCTAATTCTAACAAAGCATTAGAATGTATAAGATGTACTGTGTACAAGACTAGCACTATTAATTTTTTTTAGGATGTATTGTAGAGCCAAACTTATGACTCCATTCGATTGATTTACGAAAGCCTATTAAAAAAATACATTTAACATCCATACTATCATTACTAATATTATAAATGCGAAAGTGTGTCCGTCTGTCTGTACCCTGTACGTCTGTCTGTCTGTTTGTCTGTTACCTCTTCACGCCCAAACCGCTGGACCGATTTTGCTGAAATTTGGTACGGAGATACTTTGAGTCCCGGGAAAGGACATAGGATACTTTTTATCCCGAACAAAATGTACGGTTCCCGCGCGATAAATAAATTTTGGCGCAACGGAGTAGCGGGCGTCATCTAGTTATCCATAAATGAAGTACTACCATTATGTAATGTAGAAGTTTTTATACATAAGTCATTAACTTATTAGACTACCTGTAATAACTCTTAATAGCTGGGGAAATCATTTTTATCAAACTTTAATAATTGAAATCAAGGAAAACTACAGATGTGAACTAGAAATACAAGTTAATTTACGGCTTAGATGTTATAATAATATTATGATTTATGAGTTATGACTATTAGTTATAAGCTGTATTTATCTTTTTACTAGATGATGCGCATGCTAGATGGGCGGCATCTCCGTTGCGGAAAAAACACCCAGAAACCGTACATTTTTCGTGATAAAAAGAATCCTATGTCCTTTCCAGGGACGTATCTCCATACCAAATTTCATCAAAATCGGTTCAGCGGTTTAAGCGTGAAGAGGTAATGGAAAGACTCCTAAAGTATCTAAGTTAGTATGACTGCCGCTGGTTTTTGGGCAATTTTCTTATTTATCACTTGTTAACATGCTTTTATAACCTTGGGCTGTATAGCCTGTATGTATACGTAACGGAATCTTTGAGTATTATTTTTGCCTATCTCCAGTAGTCAATATTTCGAAACTTTGCATACGTAATATTAAGAGCTAGTGACAATACAATAATTTGTTAAAATTAAAAATTTTTTTTTGAAAAATAAATGAATTCTAATAATTACAATAAAAGATGAAAATTAGTAAAGCGAAAATATATTATAAAGGCCGGCAACGCGCCTGCAGCTCTTATAATGTCGCTAGTGTCCATGGGCGACAGTAGTTGCTTTCCATCAGGTGACCCATTTGCTCGTTTGCCCCCTTATTTTATAAAAAAAATGTATTCCAGGCACGACTCCCAGACGCGGCACGCTGCGTCGCGCGGCGTCGCGGCTGTGCAGCGTCGAGTCGTGGCGGCGGCGGCTGCCCATCACGATATGGCTGCCCCAGTACAACGTGGACAGGCTCTTCAGGGACGCTATAGCAGGTCAGTTTATAGTCATCTACTCCAGGCTCGAGCCCCAGACGCGGCACGCTGCGTCGCGCGGCGTCGCGGCTGTGCAGCGCCGAGTCGTGGCGGGGGCGGCTGCCCATAACGATATGGCTGCACCAGTACAACGTAGATTGCCTATTCAGGGACGCTATAGCAGGGCAGCTTAAGATTGTTGCTCTTTCACGCAAAAACCATTGAATAGGTAGATTTTGATGAATCTTAGATAGAGCCCGATAACGGGGAGGGCGAGCCGGGCATTTGCCCAGAGCGGCAAAAAATGAGGGGCGGCAAAATTGACTTACCCTTCCAACCTAGCTATTAGCCATCCACCTCCCAAGTTTGAGAATTTTACCTTCCAACCTACTTCAGGTTGGATAGTGGAAATGGAAATATTTAAGTATTTTACTTAAATGTTCCCCCCATTCCCAACAAAAACTATAGCTTGACTTATATGGTTTTCTGTATGTAAAGGGCGGCGAAAATTATCTTTGCCCCGAGCTGCTAAGGGGTGATTTCACCAAAGAAATAGAACGCGTTCAGTGCACACTGAACCGGCTCTTAGCGTATAAACGCGTTTATAACACCGAATTGCATTTCACCAACATAAATTAAACGTGTTCACAGCAAATTCGTGTATTATCTTAACGGTATCCTGTCAGTGTAGTGTCAAGGCGGATCGAAAGACATAGACAAAAAAAATGTCAAGATGACAGTTACGACTTATGACAGATGCGTTTGGTGAGTTTATGTATCGTTTCTACTATTTTGTTGATAAAACAACATGATGAAAACATTTAAAATAATCGTGTGACGTCACGTAAATTAAACGCGATCAAAAGAAGATGAAATCCATTTGAAACAAAACGAGATTTACGTCGCCGCGCCGTATGAACGCGTTAAATGAGAACTAATTGTCGTTTTTCAGTCCGGTTAATGTTGGTTGGGCTCTGTCTGGGCTCGACATAAGTCATAACCCGATCAAATTACGTAGTTGCCCCATTTGCTTATAAATCAATTTCTTTGATAGTACAAAATAATGCAACAAAGTTGTCGGCTATTTACAAACGCTACGATAATAATATGCAATATTCACAAAAAAATTAAATATTTATAAATTCATTTGTCTAAGTTATACCTCGATGAATATTTATGTTACGTAACGAAAGTGATTTAAGAGCTAGCTCGCACACGCCATACACTCATAGTTTATCATCATCACCATCAAGTAATATCTTAGGTAAAATACACTGTAAGTACTGTCCTGTAACTACGGGACCCAAAAATGCTTCTATGTGTGAGAGCAACGAAAATATTACGGAACCCAAAAACGCCTCTATCAACTATTTCCTTTGCTTGCGTATTTATTTTGATCGACGGAACCAAATTCGGATTGCCCCCCAATATAACAGGTTCTTGGAAACTATGACAATCTTTGAGATTGTCATAGAACCTCCAGTTTTCAAGATATTTAAATAGATCATTTAAATCTCACACTTAACAAGATAAGATTATCTTAAGTGTTCATTTGTCTTTCCTTCTTACGATTGTGATTGTATTAGGTCGCAGACTAGTATTATAATTATTATTATTGTTTGATTAACAGTCAAATGACAGTTTTTAATTACTCGTCTAGACTCACACTTGGTTCTGTTTAACTATTTGCAGGTCATTGGGATGTAAATAGCATGATTGCTAGGTTTGGCAGTGGCTAGCCAGTTAATGAAGTGGTCAGATACTGGGACGCTAATTAGCTTAAATGTCGGTTAAGTTAGTCACAGTACCATTTTAGAGAATCTCTTTTCTGTATGCTTATTGCTTGTGCCAGGGGTTCCCAATCTTTTTCAGCCTGCGTCGCAGTTACACGTAAAATATTTTGTCACGGCGCCCTACTCAACCTAGCTGTTAGAAAAAGATAAATAAATACCTTTCATGATTATAGTTAGGTTAAGCTGGTAAATAGTAATAAACAAATATTTAATTATCTACCTGATTTACTCTTGCCTTTCCACGGCGCACCAGGGCGCCGCGGTTGGGAACCCCTGGTTAATGCAGTTCTGGTAGCTTCTTCTAAAAAAAATTAAAAACAAAAAAAAAATTATGTTTAAATATTTTGAAGTAAATTTTTGTGCAGGAACCTAGATAATTACTATTTTAAACTGAAAAACAACTCAAACATGTTAAATATTTTCGTATGAGAAAATGATTTTGGAATTACGTATGTATGAGAATTTCGAGGGTACCCGGCCCCTTAAGTTTATATCACGCACTACCCTTCCAATCTTAATTGTCGTACTTTGTTAAGTATCACTCAATATTATAATTGGTAACTGATTAGTAAAGAGCCTGATGTTTATGATATTATCAAATATATACGTAATGTTTTACATAATATTACGTTAAATGTTTAACATGATATTGTATAAACTATGTGAAACACTCTTCACAATTCAAAATACACACATGGCTATATTATCATCATTACATCATAATATTTCCATAATAAAGCATTATGGAAATACTCCTGGAATCGGTTAGAATTATTCAAATTGCGTGTTAAAGTCCAAGATCTTGGGCAAGCATATTATTATGACGGCCCTCTCTCTACGCGTGACTGTGATTATATTATGGGAAAAATTACACAAAGCCCCCTACACCAGTGCCGGATTCCAAAATTGCTTTATAGCGCGGGAACCGTACATTTTTCCGGGATAAAAAGTATCTTATGTTCTTTCCCGGGACTCAAAGTATCCCCATAGGCCATTCCCAGCAAAATCGGGTGGTTTGGGCGTGAAGAGGTAACAGACAGACAGATACACTTTCGCATTTATAGTATTAGTATATTAAAATGAAATGAAAAATACTTATTTCCAAGTAGGTTAACAAAGTTAACACTTTTAGAACGTCGCGTCTACATGAGACCGGTTCAGGAACTAACCCGGCAAGAAGAACCGGCGTAAGAAACTCGCACGGGGCCACCTTTTACCAAAAAGGTGGAAAATAACAATAATAGCCTGAATTATTATAGTATGGATATGGATGAGTGTAGGCCACTCTATATCCACCCCCTAGGACGCAGCCGCCCCTAGGCCGCGGCCTATACGGCCTATTTATCTGGGGGCACGGCAGTGCCCCAGCCAAGCTTTTTAGCAAAGGCACGGCCGTACCATACTTTTCTCGAAGCGGTTCGCGGCTATTTCACACCCTCCTTATCTTCGATGTTAACAAAGCTAGAGATTTAGAATTTCGATGACTAGGAGCAAGTATTAAAACTAGCTTAACCTCCAAATTACATAATATCCTGATTAATAGTTTACTAGTTACGGATGGTCAAAGTTACTACGTTTTGTCACTGACCGACAGATCATCAAAATTCTAAGGTACTTCTAGCAGACTTAGAACCTTGAAATTTGGTACCCGGATAGTTCTTTATTCACAATGAAAGGAAAAATTATGAAACCGGTCAAGTTCGAGTCGGACTGGCGTAGATAGGGTTCTGTACCGTAAATTTGTATGGGAGCCCCCCTTAAATAAAAGGTTTATTTATTTTTTAATATTTATTGTTAAAGTTGAAATACAATTGAGTATTTTCTGAAATTTCCGAAAACTTTATTGTTACCATTATGAAGATAGAGCAAAAAAAGCAAAAAAATCGTGTTTGTTGTACGAGACCCGCCATTCCTAAATTATTTTATTTTAATAGGACTATTCTATTTTATAGCGATAACAAAAATACATAATTTGTGAAAAATTCAACTATCTAGCTATTGCGGTTCTCGAGATCCAGCCTGGTGACAGACAGACAGCGAAGTCTTAAGGCCGTCCCCCGAGCAAACGACCTTGGCCATACATTTGCCGCGTTGCCGAGATCGCGCCAAAACCCTATTTTTAGGGTTCCGTACCCAAAGGGTAAAAACGGGACCCTATTTTTACTTATCTTTAGGCCCCGATTAGCAATAATCTTCAGTATATATTATATACTGAAGATTATTGCTGTATTTTAATTATAACTTTGTAGCTTTCAGATTATGAGTTTATAAGGCTTTAAATACGGTAAATTACGGAATCTCCGTAGGAAATGCCCTTAAGACTTTGTTAATATGGTAAAATAGTTTTAACATGACCTGAAAAGAAAAAAACCTTAAAAAAAGAAATGAAATCCCACCAAAACATTAAATGTAAAAGGAGCCAAGCAAAATATTGCATAGCTATGCAATACTTCTGTCGTAAAAAGTTTTCAGATCACATTCAAGCCAAGCCTTCAACTTATTTTGTAATTGAAATCAACATTCAGTGAATGTATCAATAGTTTTCTTTATTTTATAATTATTATTATTAATTTATTATTAATTCGATTCGATTATTATTATTAATTCGATTTATATGGGTACCTGCATCGACCAGATGCGTCGTTACGATAAACTAAAAAAACACTTTACGCTTGCCGTCTGTGTAAGTATGAACTCCTCCAAATATGCAGTTTTATATTTGTTTCTTAATAATTATGTGCTCATTGTCAAGCCACTATAATAATTTTAAAACAAAGAAAACTATTGATACATTCACTGAATGTTGATTTCAATTACAAAATAAGTTGAAGGCTTGGCTTGAATGTGATTTGAAAACTTTTTACGACAGAAGTATTGCATAGCTATGCAATATTTTGCTTGGCTCCTTTTACATTTAATGTTTTGGTGGGATAAATATGTACAAGGCTACTCTTTCGTGGTCGCCTGTCTCGTTTCATCGTGGGTCAATGTGAAGATGACACATTAAAAACTCGAAATTGATTTTTATGATCTCCATTGATTTATTTTATTTATTTATTAATTTACAAAGGTAACAAGATTACAAAACAAACTCGGTGTCATAAAAACCTGAGGGGTTTGTCCGTACACCGGTGCATCCACCTGATTGACGACCTCTGTGGCTTAGTGGATGAGCGTGTTGGTAGCTCAAGCCGGTCGCGGGTACGAATCCGATCGCCGACGGAACAAAAAGTTTTCAAAGTTCCTGGGTCATGGATGTGTATTAAATATGTGTATCATATAATAAAAATCTTAAATATATGTATAGTATAAAAGTATTAAATATATTTCCGTTGTCTGGTACCCGTAACACAAGTCCTTCAGGTACTTACCACGGAGCCAGGTTGACGTGGTGTGAAGCGTCCATAGCGTCCATAGATATTATCCATCTTCAAATGCTCACTAAATAAACGATTGGGATTGTTTGATAATGATGATACGTAGCGTCGTTAAGGGGGCGTCGCTAGGCGACCGACCTTCCCGGGAGCCGAAGGCCAACAAAAGGGGACGCCTTCCTATTATTAGCACTACTAGCACCCTGCACCGAAGAAATTTCGCCTAGGGCGTTGGTAGTGCTCAAACGGGCATTGATGATGATACTAAAATACTTGACACTATCAACGATATATTACTTCCCCAAGGCCGCCTCGTAACACCAATAAAGGCGCGAAATAAATTGGCGACCGGTTTGCGAGAAAAAAGTCTAAATAAATGGATATTTTATGTGATCAATTTGTGAAGAGATTAGTCTCAAATGGCCCTAATTCTTATAGCTCGAATCTCCTATCGATTTTGCCTGATAGGGACGAAAAAACTTCTGCCCATGCTAAATGATTTCAAGAATATTGTAAGCCATTAAACTGTACTATCAGATAAGTTAATTCATAGACAGTTGGCGGACCTACGTAAGTTGGTGGCGTTATGCCAAACCCAGACGGACAGTTCACGACTATTGAATTGACATAACTCAACCAAATGACGTACGTCCGTCAACTGTAGCTTATGAATCAATTTCTTCGATGGTACATTGGATTTTCTACTTGTTTGAAATCATGTTGACCTACTTTCATTGTCATAATATTATGTTTCTATTGCAGGTTTTACTGTTGGCCTGACATCGATACCTCAGGGTATAGCGTATGCCATTGTAGCTGGTCTACCTCCACAGGTAAGAAAAATATTAAAAACCAAAAAAAAAAAAAAACCTGAAGAACCTAAACTTATACTTTCTCTTTCAATGTTTGAGTTTTTACTTGTTTGCCCGACTGCCCGCACTTTACTAGAATTAGGATGTTCTGAGATTCCATCAGTACAGCTATCTATTCCTACTCCACTAATTAATTTCTAAGAGAATAAACTACTTTAGTTCTTACTGATCTACCTATATTTTATTCAAAAACAACCAATCTTAAACGACGTAAATTTAATGTAACTTACCATGTCTACAGCCAAATTCTTGGGGCGTTAAATTGCTCTATAGTCTACCCCTGCTCTATACTTTAGAGTCAACATTTTTGTACCGTATATACAACATCATCGCTTTAAAAACCCGTTACATCTCTTTCCAGGTAGGTCTATACTCCAGCGTTTTCCCTGGCCTAGTCTACGTGTTTCTGGGCAGCTGTAAGGATGTCACAGTGGGACCAACAGCGATCCTTGCAGCACTCCTGGCGAAGTATGTGGCTATATCCCCCGATTTCGCTTACCTCGGATCGTTCCTGACTGGCTGTGTGATTATGTTGTTAGGGATATGCCAGCTAGGTAGGTATTTGTTTCCTTTATGCACAGTTTACGAAATTTTACTGTAGTTTATCTATTCAATGCTGGTTGAATGGTCAATATCTTGGTGTAAGCCAAAAGCGCTTATATTAAGCGAATAGATAAACTTCTGTGAAAATAACAGACACTAGACGTGTTGTTCAGTTTAAGCAGTGCTATGCAACGATCTCTTAAGCGCGCAGCCAAAATTTAGGCACTCGTATAGCTAACGTGACCATTTATGTTTTTGTCAGAGCGGGACATCGACGGATCTACAACCCCCCCCAAAGTAAATTTTATTTTTATTTTATTATTAATTATGAAAGTGTAGAGGTAAATACAATTGAGTATTTTGTGAATGTCTAGTGCCTATCTGTATAAGCTTGGCAGAATAACCACATTTGTTGAATGGGAGTGCGTTACTTCCAGGCATTACTCAGGCATTTCAAAAAACTTTTATATACTTTTAAATTGTCGTTTGGTCTGTTTGCAAACACAATGCGGGACAGACTGCCTGAAAGCGGGACTGTCCCGCCCAAAGCGGGACGTATGGTCACGTTAGGTATAGCGCCTTCAATTTTATTTAAAACATGGATGGAATGATTTCTTATTCACGCCACGCCAAATAAAAAAAAATTATAACTAAAAATGTTTATCTTATCTTTCAAACAGATTTCTATAAGGCCTTTGAATCGATTCGTTTCCTTTATTACAACATATTAATATTACATAAATCTTAATTTACTTTGATTTCCCGCTATTATTTATTATTATCTGTTTTTTATGGTTTTGATTGGGTAGAGAAATTGATTAATGAGCGGATGGCGAACCTATGTAACGTTGTGCTCGGGTTATGTCATATCAGTATCTATCTCCGTAACTCGACTAAATTGTCTTGTTCCGTCATCTGCCGCACTCAGAGTGGAACATTAATATATCAACATAAAATAAAATATAACATATCTGCGAAACCAATTCGAAACAGGAATAGAGCGAGATGCAATATAACGCATTGTCGTGTGGCGGATGAGACAGTAAATCGGTTCGCCGCTGTTTCGCAGTTTGCAGCGTCGCGTCGTCGGTGGACTAGAGGCGTTAAATCATAAATGTAATTAATTCAAAATTTTGACGTAAGCCCCATACATTATCTGTCAAAATTTTCATTTAAAGTTAATCATAATTAAATGTCTCTGAGTACGGCGGTTAGATTTAGATATTACTTTTAACTTTAATTTAATGAACATTTTGACATAAACTCCATTCATTCTTACATTCTCTCATTGTGGCCGTTAGTATGAATACATTGATAATAATTAATCATACATTGTATGATTTCAGGTTTTCTCTTGGACTTCATATCTAAGCCTGTGATAAGCGGTTTCACTACAGCGGCAGCGCTACAGATCTCCGCTTCGCAGCTCAAGTCCTTGTTCGGAACAACTGGTGAGACACCATCATTATCATCCAGGTCATTATCACTATCATTATTAGTTATAACAATCAACATCATCTCTTACGTATGTCTTTACTTCCTTCTATACTTCTATAGTTCTTGCAATCTAGTATCTACGAGCGCGCGGCACCCTTAGTTGTGTGAGTGACCATATCTATATACGCGTACATGGCTCGCTCGCTACTGACTGCTTCGTCGGGTACGCACACTAACGAAAATGTCTATTTACAATTATTACAACTACAAATAAAGGATACGCGCGCTCGTTGATTGCAAGAACTGTACAATGAACAACTTAATCCGTATTTTTTCATACTGCACTTCGTATTGTTATTTAAGATTTTTTAAACAAGTCACTTAAATAATTAATAACTTAGTAATGTTTATTTGTATATTATTGTATTACTAGTGACCCGCCCCAGCGTCGCACGGGTATAAAATATATAGCCACTGAAAAAATGATTAAAACCGATAGCATATCACGATCCTTCATGTGGTCTACTTCTTATCTGCGCCAAATAACATAAAAATTGCTCCAGTAGTTCGCAAGATAAAACCTTTCAAATAATTTCCCCCGTTTTTTCCACATTCTCCTATTAGTCTTAGCGTGATAGAATATAGCCTCCTATTCCTCAATAAATGGGCTATCTAACACTGAAAGAATTTTTCAAATCGGACCAGTGGTTCCTGAGATTAGCGCGTTCAAGTTAGCCCTTTCAAATAATTTTCCCCGTTTTTTCCACATTTTCCTCTGTTTCTTCGCTTCTATTAATCTTAGCGTCATAAAACCTTCCTCGATAAATGGACTATCTAACACTGAAAGAATCATCAAAATCCGTTGCGTAGTTTTAATGATTAAAGGGAACAAAGGGACATGAGGGAAAAAAAAGTGACTTTGTTTTATAATAAGTATAGATTACTTACATCAGTTAGTCCTTTGCTTGTCATTATTTCATTGAAGGCTTAACATTTTTTAAATTTATTTCATACAGCCTTCTTAATATTTTTTCAATCGCTACAGGCTCCTCTAGCGGTACATTCATATCGGCATTTGTGAGCTTCATCCAGAATATAAAAACTGTCCAACTGTGGGACACTCTACTTGGTGTAACATCTATAGCGGCGCTCTACATTATTAAGGTTCGTTTCTTATCTTCTATTTATTAATATTAATTCATGGCTCTTTGCCTCTGCTATTTGAGCTATTTTAAACCATAATGAGCAGTTTCTTAGGAGTTTCTTTTTTGGATATTTGTCACTTTGTTGTTATGATTTATGTTTTATTCCTTTACCAGCTCCCGTTCCAATAGTTCGATAAGTTTCGCTTTATGGCGCAGCGCAGACGACAGACTATCCGTGACGCACTTTTTCGTCTGTGGGAAATAGAACCTATGCAATTATATGCTTACTGCATATAATTGCATAGGTTCGCGGCGGACTTTTTGTGCGTCGTGTGCGTTACTGCATATAATTGCATAGGTTCTATTTCCAACAGACGAAAAAGTGCGTCACGGATAGTCTGTCGTCTGCGCTGCGCCTATGGATGTGTTTTTTCTTCGAGTCTATTATTATTCAACTTTATTCACAAGTTATTTTGCATCCTTCCAGGCTATATCAATATCTCCACGTCCGTATGACGGCGCGTGGCGAACAACGTTGGCTACAGCATGTCTGTACGTGGGGCGTGCACGAAACGCGTTAGTCGTGTTAGCGGGATCTACGCTCGCTTTCTTATTGTATCGTGAAGGAGTGACGCCTTTTGCTCTTACAGGTCAGTTTTCAATAACATTATCATTAATATGCTGTTTAGTATTATTATCATTGTCGTCTTTTTCATCTTTACTGTGGTAACAGCAGTAGCGTCATTATAATAGTATACTAGTCTTATATGTCTTCATTTAGATCTTCACTTGCGCTCATGTTATTGCAAATAAGCCTTTCGCTTTCACTGTTAACCTCTGTGGCTTAGTTGGTGGGCTGTTTGTAGCTCAAGGAGGTCGCGGGTTTGAATCCCGCCGACGGAACAAAAATTTTTCAAATTAAATATAATATTTCCGTTGTCTGGTACCAGTAACACAAGTCCTTCAGGTACTTAGCATGGGGCCAGACTGACGTGGTGTGAAGCGTCCATATTAGATTTAAAAAAGTATAAAAAAATGCAATTATTACTGTAAGTATTCTTTTTTATCATCACAATCATCATCATCACGACCTTCGTGCATATTTTCTTCTATACATCCTACAATATCACTATTTCAGGAACGATCCACAGCGGTCTACCCAACTTCGGTCCTCCCCCATTCTCGACGGTCGTCGGCAACACGACGCTCAACTTCGGCGACATGCTGGCGACGTACGGGCCGCAGGGATTGGTGTTGCCCCTCGTCGCAATACTAGAGAGCATAGCTATTGCTAAAGCCTTCGGTGAGTATAGTCAAGTTGGGCTAAGTAAGTCCTTTTTCACGATGGATCATGAATCATGATGCATGATTTGCGCTGACTTTGCCAATTTTGCGCTTATGGACAGTGACAATTATTGACGTCGATCACGATCCAAAACGAATAAGCGTGTCTATTCCATTATGGGCTAACATGGAGAGACGTGGGCATAGACGGCTGTGTTTCATGACTTAGAAGCTAATTTTATTGACAGTCTTCATTTAATCAAAGACTCAGTGTAGTCATCCACAGTCACTTTTATAATATGTTTTTTTCTAACGAAGTTCCTTATCGCGCGTTGCGAAAGGGGGCTGGACGGAAAAAGTTGTGACATGACACAAAAGTGTCGGTATATTACAACTAGAGCAAAATGTTATAGTTGTAAGCCGTGCGAAAGCGCAGGTTTCTCTCTCTGTCTCTCCTTTTTTGTTTTTTTTGTAATAACTTCGTTCCATTTGTTCTCAAGCGGGAAGCTCAGCAGTGGACTGCACGCAGGAGATGATAGCGGTGGGAGCTTGTAACATGGTGTCGTCGCTCGCGCAGGCCATGCCCGCCACCGGCAGCTTCACGCGCACCGCGCTCAACAACGCCTGCGGTGTCACCAGCCCCGCCGGCAGCTTCTTCAAAGGTAGGCCCGCTCGTGCCGGCGCAGCGTGCGACATGGCGGCGCGTGCAACATGGCGGCGCGTGCAACATGGCGGCGTCGCTCGCGCAGGCCATGCCCGCCACCGGCAGCTTCACGCGCACCGCGCTCAACAACGCCTGCGGTGTCACCAGCCCCGCCGGCAGCTTCTTCAAAGGTAGGCCCGCTCGTGCCGGCGCAGCGTGCGACATGGCGGCGCGTGCAACATGGCGGCGCGTGCAACATGGCGGCGTCGCTCGCGCAGGCCATGCCCGCCACCGGCAGCTTCACGCGCACCGCGCTCAACAACGCCTGCGGTGTCACCAGCCCCGCCGGCAGCTTCTTCAAAGGTAGGCCCGCTCGTGCCGGCGCAGCGTGCGACATGGCGGCGCGTGCAACATGGCGGCGCGTGCAACATGGCGGCGTCGCTCGCGCAGGCCATGCCCGCCACCGGCAGCTTCACGCGCACCGCGCTCAACAACGCCTGCGGTGTCACCAGCCCCGCCGGCAGCTTCTTCAAAGGTAGGCCCGCTCGTGCCGGCGCAGCGTGCGACATGGCGGCGCGTGCAACATGGCGGCGCGTGCAACATGGCGGCGTCGCTCGCGCAGGCCATGCCCGCCACCGGCAGCTTCACGCGCACCGCGCTCAACAACGCCTGCGGTGTCACCAGCCCCGCCGGCAGCTTCTTCAAAGGTAGGCCCGCTCGTGCCGGCGCAGCGTGCGACATGGCGGCGCGTGCAACATGGCGGCGCGTGCAACATGGCGGCGTCGCTCGCGCAGGCCATGCCCGCCACCGGCAGCTTCACGCGCACCGCGCTCAACAACGCCTGCGGTGTCACCAGCCCCGCCGGCAGCTTCTTCAAAGGTAGGCCCGCTCGTGCCGGCGCAGCGTGCGACATGGCGGCGCGTGCAACATGGCGGCGCGTGCAACATGGCGGCGTCGCTCGCGCAGGCCATGCCCGCCACCGGCAGCTTCACGCGCACCGCGCTCAACAACGCCTGCGGTGTCACCAGCCCCGCCGGCAGCTTCTTCAAAGGTAGGCCCGCTCGTGCCGGTGCAGCGTGTGATATGGCGGCGCGCATGGCGGCGTCGCTCGCGTATCGCGTATATAGTAGCACAGTTTGCTATTGATTTTCTGCTTATTTAGAAAACTACATATATGTATATTTTACATGAGCACAGCGAGAGCGCTGCATAAATGTCGCGCGTTGCCGCCGTGCGACGTGTGAGCAGCGAGCGCGCGGCGCGTTTAACCCCCTCAATCACGTCAGTCACAATTTGGACAATGGAAGGGGTAAGAACGCATCGCGAAGGCCGCGTGCACTCTCCACACGCGTCGCACGGCGGCAACGCGCGATGTTTGTGCAGCGCGCTCGCGTCGCTCACACGTCCGAGGAACGCACACACCTAATGTGGGGACGCCTAAATCTTCTTTGATCATATACTTTGCGAGAGAAATTATATTTTACGATAATTGTTATATTTTATACGTGATAAATTAATGAGATGCATGACAGTAAAAATTATTATTATTTTAACGCTTGTTTTTGAACTTCCAGCGAGCGTGGTCCTGCTCGCCGTGACGCTGCTGGCTGAAGCTTTCTACTTCATCCCGCGCGCGTCGCTGGCTGCCGTCATCATGGTTGCGATGGCGTCGCTCATCGACCTGCTGGTTGTGCGCACGCTGTGGAGGCATAGCAGTTGGTTATTCACTTATTATATTTTAATATGTAGGGTGAACATGACTAGTCATTGGACAATACTAGTTATTGGACAGAGCACAAAAACACTATATTTATTTAGGTTGCTTTAAGAACTTCCTGTTTTTCTTTAAAATCAGGCGTTCTATTACTTTAAAAACTTTGTCCAATGACTAGTACTGTCCAATCACTAGTCATTTACCCTAGTACCATCGAGGAAATTGATTCCTATACTAATTTCTAGTCACCTTATGTCAATTCATTGTTAGCTGTGATCGCTCTGATGGGTTTGACTCACTGAGCTAATTTGACTTAACGCGACCAAATTATTTAGGTCCGCCATCTGCCTAGTCATCAACTTCTCTGATATAGTACATCCATACTAATATTATAAATGCGAAAGTGTGTCTGTCTGTCTGTTACCTCTTCACGCCCAAACCGCTGAACTGATTTTACTGAAATTTGGTATGGAGATACTTTGAGTCCCGGGAAAGGATAACGGACACTTTTCATCCCGGAAATATTATTATTTATTATTATAGCTTATTCATATATTTTGTTGTATCCCACATTACAGAAACGGAGCTGCTAGTATGGACGCTCACAGTGTTAGTCGGTGCCAGTGTGGGACTAGAGTACGGTATAGCGGCCGGCGTCGCGGCGGACGCGGTGCGGATACTAGCCGGCGCCGCGCGACCGCACATCACCGTCAAACAGTTCAAAGTAATGTGGACTCTATTACTGTAGGTGTAAGAGCGATAGTAGCATGTGCCGGTGTGGGACTAGAGTACGGTATAGCGGCCGGCGTCGCGGCGGACGCGGTGCGGATACTAGCCGGCGCCGCGCGACCGCACATCACCGTCAAACAGTTCAAAGTAATGTGGACTCTATTACTGTAGGTGTAAGAGCGATAGTAGCATGTGCCGGTGTGGGACTAGAGTACGGTATAGCGGCCGGCGTCGCGGCGGACGCGGTGCGGATACTAGCCGGCGCCGCGCGACCGCACATCACCGTCAAACAGTTCAAAGTAATGTGGACTCTATTACTGTAGGTGTAAGAGCGATAGTAGCATGTGCCGGTGTGGGACTAGAGTACGGTATAGCGGCCGGCGTCGCGGCGGACGCGGTGCGGATACTAGCCGGCGCCGCGCGACCGCACATCACCGTCAAACAGTTCAAAGTAATGTGGACTCTATTACTGTAGGTGTAAGAGCGATAGTAGCATGTGCCGGTGTGGGACTAGAGTACGGTATAGCGGCCGGCGTCGCGGCGGACGCGGTGCGGATACTAGCCGGCGCCGCGCGACCGCACATCACCGTCAAACAGTTCAAAGTAATGTGGACTCTATTACTGTAGGTGTAAGAGCGATAGTAGCATGTGCCGGTGTGGGACTAGAGTACGGTATAGCGGCCGGCGTCGCGGCGGACGCGGTGCGGATACTAGCCGGCGCCGCGCGACCGCACATCACCGTCAAACAGTTCAAAGTAATGTGGACTCTATTACTGTAGGTGTAAGAGCGATAGTAGCATGTGCCGGTGTGGGACTAGAGTACGGTATAGCGGCCGGCGTCGCGGCGGACGCGGTGCGGATACTAGCCGGCGCCGCGCGACCGCACATCACCGTCAAACAGTTTAAAGTAATATAAACGTTATTACTGTGCGTTTAAGGGTCAATTCAGAAAGCTACGCGATGAGTAGATGAATTTCAAATTTTTTTATGGATTTGACAGATTTGCATGACGTCTCACGTGATTGCAGGCTGTTAATTCCAGACTTTAGAAGTGCATCTACGCCTCGTGTTGCGGTCTGAATTCACCCTAAGAACAAGTCCACACAGCGCGTTGCGTCAGCGTTGCGTCGACGCAGCGCTGCCGTTTGACGGATAGCCGGCCACACGGGCGCTGCGTCATCGCAGCGTTATTAAGAAGCAGTCTTAACGTCAACACCCCCTCCCGCTTCGTCTCGGGGGCTGCTGTCCGTCATGTGTGCGTTGCGACGACGCAGCGCGCCGTGTGAACATACACCTTGGTTATTTGTATGTTAAACAACGCAACGGCAACGCTGCGTCGACTGGCTGTAAGGGTCTATTCAGAACGCAACGCGATGCGTAGATACATTTTAACATTTTTATGGATTTGACAAACTTGCAAGACGTCTCACGCAATTGAAGGCTGAAAAATTCATACAAATTTTGAAGTGCATCTACGCGTCGCGTTGCGGCCTGAATTGACCCTAAGAGTTGTGCCCCGATGCATGGAGAAATTCGTATACATTGACTTATCGCTTTTTATCTTTAAGATCTGTAATAGGAGCTCCGTAGCAATATAATCTGCCCGAAAAAAGAGAAACAGCTACGATAATAAGGTTCACGAAAGATTTTAGCACTAATAACAGCTTCTAACTTAAGCACTAATAATGTTTTAAATTAAAAAATTGTATTTTCTGTGCCAATTTTGATAGGATACCTAGAAGATAACGTTAGTACTTATTATGAAGATCAAGAAGTGAACAATAATGATTACTTTACTTCTTGATCTTCATACGAAGTACCTACGCGGATGACGAGCGTGGTTGAGTGAATCGAAGGCTGACGGAAAATCACTTGGGTGTTTTTCGGGTGTTCATTTGGGCAGTCTTTTTATCTTAGCAGACGTTGGATGTGCTCCTGAGATAAAAATACTCCCCTGATGCACCCTGTTGCATCGTAGAAGAGAAGAGAAGAGGAAAACGATCGGTGTACCCCAAGGATTCATACTTGATCCCATATTATATTTTATGAATGTTTTAATTGTATAGAAATAAAATTTAAGCGCATTTTTGTTATAAAATATGTCAGTGTCGAAGTTTTGAATGTTGTTACTGCATCATTGTATTTTATTCCTGAAATTGTAAATTGTAATGACTAGTGACTGAAGATTTTTGAATGTATAAAATGTACAATAATTATCATTTTTATTAATTTAAACATGCAATAGTATTGTGACTTATGATATTGTTATCTAAAATGATTATTATCTAAAATATGTGTTTATTGTCGGTTTTGTACACTTAGTTTCCAATTTCCAAATGTATCATATCTACATGTATTACCTAACGACCCTAACGTTTATATTAGAGGAGTTGTGTTGAAATCTTGTCTATTTCTATAATATATGTAACGACTAACGTCATTGCCATTGAATAATTATACTGTAAATTACTACTTAATCCTTCGATCGGAGGTTCTAGGAATTCCCATTGTATTCTTTTGTTCTCGCGATCACCGGTGCTCGCGCGGGGCCTGAAAGATTAAATTGGCTCTATAGATTATCATACTGTATACAATGTGTAACAAAACTAAGTAATAATAATTAGGGTGTGTATGTTATAGACTACTATAGGCTACTTTCCCAGTGAACTCTCTAGTTCACTTTGAAAGTAGCAGCGCTAAAAAAGTTATTTTTTTCGTGCCTTGTGCGGGCAAGCGCCCTAGCGTCATGAATTATTCCATACAAAGCTGAAAAAAGTTACTCTTTCAGCGCTGCTACTTTCACAGTAGTCTACAAGGAACACGTACTTACCGTATAGTATTTTCACTTAGTTTTGTTACACCCTGTATACATTATCATACTGTTTACAGGTGGGGTCACGTGAGTGTTCGATGGTGACGCTAGAGGGCACGCTGCGGTCGGCGGGCGCGGCGCGGGTGACGCGCGCGGTGCGACGCGCGGCGGAGAGGTTACTTGTTATCGACGGTGCGCGCCTGCTGTCAGCTGATGTGGGTGTTACGGAGGTATGTTGAAAATAATTGTTGTAATAAATTCGTAGATAGATGGCGAAGTTGCGTAAGTTTGTGGGATTATGACACTGACCTCCATTATACAAGTACGCTGGACTTATGATACCCAACTGTTTTTTGTGCCTATTTGAAGCGGAATCAGCGCCCCCAATGCGGGGGAAGAGAACTAAATCTGACGTAACTTGCAAATGGCTTCTTAATCGCTATTGGTTGTAGAAACTAGTATTAGTTCCAAGTACTCCCACTACTGCTATCAGCGCCAATATGGCGACTTTCAAACGTCATTTTTACGTCAGTTTAGTTCTCTTCCCCCGCATTGGGGGCGCTGATTCCGCTTCAAATAGGCACAAAAATATGTGTCATTTCAAAGGGTATCATAAGTCCAGCGTACTTGTATAATGGAGGTCAGTGGATTATGACATTGACCTGACGTAACCTTACAAGATGAGGTAGATCTGCTATCTGTCTAGGATGGTGCATCTGTATGTTTAGTAACAACAGTCGACAGCTAGCGTTATTGAAGGAGAATTTCGTTAATATGTCTCTATATATACACAGTTTTATAAGAATTAAGGTTTGCAATCTTTTCAAGGCATTTGATTGCGTGTAGCATTGATTAAGAAACAAGTCGTAATAACGTAAGAAACTCACTCGCCCTTTTGATTTCATATTTTGTGACAAATGTGACTCAGTGATCGTAATATTAGTTAAGATAAATGAAAAAATATCAATAATCAAGAAAATTTTAATAGGTGTGCCACAAGGCTCCATTATAGAACCTCTTCATCTTATTATTTATATAAATGTCGTACATTATTGTTGAAAACTTGTTTAATAACTTTTCCACAGGATCTAGCGCAAGTCCTGAAGGAGCTAGATGCTGCGAAGCGCCGCTACGTGCTGTGGAACTTCAGCCCGGCGCTGCAGCGCGCGCTGTGCGAGCTGCACCCCGCAGTGCGACGCAACTTCGTAGCTGGGCCCAGCATAGATTTGTTTATACTAGGTTTGTTAGTTGTGTTTATAACTTTACTAACTGACATGACAAACGTCAATTTGCCATATAAATTACTAGATGATGCCCGCAACTCCGTTGCGCCAAAACTCGTTTATCGCGCGGGAACCGTACATTTTTCCGGGACAAAAAGTATCCTATGTCCTTTCCCGTAACTCAAAGTATCTACATACTGGCAAATTTCGGCAAAATTGGTTCTGCGGTTTGGGCGTGAAGAGGTAACAGACAGATAGACACATTTTCGCATTTATAATATTAAGTATGGATGTAAATTGTAAGTTGTAACAAGTTATAAAGTTATGATCCTCAAAGCCCGCAGAGGAGAGTGATATGTTAAGCGGGGCCGCCTTTTTTGCCGCCTTATTGACTACCGGGCCGCCCGCTACGGGCCGCCCGTCACGGGCTGGTCTGTCGCATGTCTGCTCGTCAATTCCTAGGTACGGGCACAGACATGCCCGCCGGCCCGTGCCCGCAGCCTGCCCGCGAGATCGCATTTTTCCCGCGCGGGCACGGGAAAGTCTGTACATGAATGGTCGCAACGGGCGGCCCGTCGTCATTTGCGCCTCGGAGAGCGACTGGAGTGCACTCAAAATATTATTTTAAAACATATTATTGTAAAAAATACAAACACTAAACTTAGGAATGAAGGGACAAAATACAATTTTGACATTCGTTTATTTCCATTTACTGGTCGTATCCTTGTTTGTGGAAAGTTAAACGCAAGGATTGCATGATCAATTGATCACCGATCTACGTAATGCTGCTAGCTCAGCAACTTATTGAAAAATCCAAAGAAATCAATGCCGATGCTGATCTATCATCTGTTAC
This sequence comes from Polyommatus iphigenia, assembly GCA_963422495.1. Lineage (NCBI taxonomy): Eukaryota > Metazoa > Arthropoda > Insecta > Lepidoptera > Lycaenidae > Polyommatus > Polyommatus iphigenia. The sequence continues at coordinate 12,154,591 of OY730181.1, read as the reverse complement.
AAAGAAGATCGAGTCCACGAGTCCACGACCGAGCCGCAGCCCTCTATCTATTCGACTGACTTGCCTGTTCTGTGTGTGTTCAATAGGGGCAAGCGGCAGACTTGTGCCAGACCGGGCGGCCCGCGGGCAGCCCGGTAGTGAATTCCCCGCTATGTTTTACATTAAGAACTTTAGACAGTGGTTTGGAAAACACGAACTATTTGGAAATTGGAATTGAGAAATTAGAGATACTTAATCATAATGGTCCCTTCATAATTATTATGATATTAATATTCATATATTAACACATATATTATATAGACCCAGGCAACTTAGGCTATAATTATTATATGCGTACTTGATTTAACTTTTGATTATTTTCAGGTATGGATTTTGACTAGCATCTGCCACCGAAGAGATCAACTGAAGAATTTATATTGTGATAAATAGATAAACTAGTGAATTTGTAGATAGTAAGTCTGAATTACTAGATGATCCACAGGATATGTAAGAGCTACACTCAATGTATACTTAAGTAGCTCTCAATTTTAAGAAGTTTAAGAGTGCCCAATGTTCGTGTAAAAATATGACCATGCGTACTTTATTAAGTATGTTCCTGTATACTTTATAACACATAAGACGAAAGTAATAAGAACGAAATGGGACTCCGGATTTGATCCACACTTTATACATGTTATAATAAATTTATACCAGTGCTTTTGTACTTACATTAATTGCTGTACGCAATTGTGTTTTATATTTTTATGTAAATATGTTTTAAGCATTCCAAAGTGTTTATGAAACGTTAATAATTATAACATGTAAGAATAATTATTGTTCATGTTAAGTTTGGAGAGATGAGTGCTAATGAAAGTGAAAATATTTTTATGAATAGGGAAAATGTAGAAGAATTTGAATTATTACAACTTTGACTACTTTAAAATGTGAATCATTAAAATACAATTTAACACGATCATGTTGACTTGCCAATAAGTACTATATTTTGATGTAAGAAATTGACTTAGTTTATAAAAATACGTATGTTATCTTTTATCTGCAGCTGCGTGTGGTAGCTATATATAGACAGTAGATGTATACAAAATATTTTTGATAAATTACATATTTTAAAAAATGTGCTGGAGTGCAGTGATATTATTGTTACCGATGTAATATTACTTACAATAAATTATTTAGAAGAACAAAATATCTTATTTTTATGATCGCGATCGTTCAGTAACCAACCAACAAAATTAGAAAAGTACTTATATTTTTTTCTTTTGAAATAAGTACAATAATTATAGTCACTTTAAATTAATATAATAGGTAACAAATTATTTGTTATTCATTTAAAGTATTAAACTGTCCATTTTTAACTTTAACCAAAGATTTGACGTTTTGCATTGTAGTTAAATTTAAAGTTATAGTTAAAGTTACAGTTATAGTTAAAGTTAGTTGGTGCAACCCAACCTAAATAATATCATTTATAATAATGCCACCTAAAAAATAGAGCAAACGAAAAAGTTACAATATTATTAGTAATAAAAATTATTGTAAACTGTACGTTGTTTTAGTTTGTTAGTTTAATAATAGATGTCGCTTATATGGACCGCCGAATTTGTGGGGCTGTCAATTACTACGGGAACCCTTCAAGTACCCAAAATAGCCGCGTCAAAAAACTAAATTCTTAAACTAATTCTAATATTCCATCCATTTTTAAAACATCTTAACCAATATTTGTCGCGTATAACAGAAATAGAATCTTGATATAATATAATGTCTGTGTTCCTAAATCCTAATACATAATAAATAATTAAATATATCAATTTCCAAAAGTAGTGTTTGTATATTTAAAAGAGGTTTCCATAGAAATAGTTTTGATTTAAAAATTAATGTTAGTACATTACAAGTTGTCGATTCTGTCAAATACTTGGGGATGTGGTTGGATCGTTCACTTCGATGGGGTGTGCATATTAAAAATTTAAACCTTAAAATTTGTTAATATATTTAAAGTGTTGTCCGGCTCGGGATGGGGCATCCACCCGATTCATTTAAGAAGACTATATATTTCCCTAGTTCGTAGTAGACTACGGAAGCTTTTTATATGACAATAGCTGTAAATCGAATTTAAATAAGTTGGATGTGATTCAAAATTTATGTTTAAGAACTATCGGTAGTTTTATTAAAAGCACTCCAAAATATGTCATGGAAAGCGAACTTTGTATTAAACCTTTGTTTTTACGTCGTAGATTCCTTGCCGGAAAGTTTTGGCTTAAGAGTAAAAGTATTAATAAAATTAGTATTGAATTAGTAGATCAGCTGTCTGGATTGTGTCATAATCGGTTTTGGAATAATAAACGTAAACCGTTGTTAGTTTCAATTCATGAATCGTTTAGTAACCTTCCTATTCACATTAGCAATAAATTGGAAATATTTTCTTTAAGCACTTGGGTTACAAATATTGACTTATCTCAGATTATCAGCTTAAATATTGGTAGGCTATGTAAACCGAAGCGTCAGTTTGATGCTCAAATGTTAAGGAACACGTGTACGGAGTATCTCATTTCCAAGTATTCGGAATTCGTTTCCATATATACAGATGGCTCTAAAGATGCCTACGGAGTTGGTGCTGCTTTTTTGGATACCCGTTTAAATAGCTCAGTTAAATTTAGGTTAAATAGAAATTGTTCTGTTATGTCTGCTGAACTTTTAGCAATTAAAGAGGCGCTTTCGTATGTGGAATTAAACAACTATAATAAAGTAGTCGTGTTGTCTGATTCGAAAAGCTCGCTTCAACATTTGGCTCGGTGTACCTCGACCGTTCGAGGAACACCGACAGCCTACGATATTTTGAAAATTATTATTAAGCTGGCATCTCAAGGCAAATCTATTATTCTACAGTGGGTACCGTCACACATAGGTCTAGATTATAATGAGGTAGTGGACGGCTTAGTTAGGGAGGCGATCTCCGATGGTATTCCGTGCTCGATGTTTCCGGTGTATAGCGACTTTATTAGCGTTATTAAAAAACAATGTAATGACATGTGGAGGGAGTATTTTGATGAAGTTTCTAAATCGAAAGGAATATGGTACAGGACGATCCAATCGCACCCGCCTAAGTCGCTTTGGTTTAACGATAGAAAGATTGTTTTAAGTAGGACTGAATTAATTGCTGCTTTGAGGCTTCGGTCCGGACACATTCCATCAAATAAATTCGCCTTTTTAATGGGTAAATCGTCTTCACCTGATTGCCCGAGATGTAATGTGGTCGATGATATATATCATGTTTTGATGGAATGTGTCTGTACTGGGGCCTCAGGAGCTCGCAGGTCGATAGATGTGGGTTTTTGTAACAGTGCTCTGGCCAATCCTTTTTCGGATATGGCCAGAGAACTGTACAAATTATTGCTAATCAAGCGGTGGTAAATTTGTTGTTTGTTTTTTTTTTGTTTGTCTTTGTGATAACTTCCTGTTAAGTTTATTTGCTGTTTTTTATTGTATGTGTGTGAATTCGGGTGTCATAATCGCTTTGCGATTAAACCCTTAAATAAAGATTTATAAATAAATAAATAATAATATTATGAAGTGCGAAATATTTATCTTCCTCTACTTACCCATGGCGACTTAGTATAAAAAAGTAATAAAAATAAAGCCTTTTATTTCCTCGAAACGTACCTACCATTATATCAAACAATATTAATTTCTAATCTAAAACAGATTAAGTAATTTATCATATTAGTATTATAATTATTTTAGTCTGTGTTCTAAGCATTTATAAATTTTATTGCTGGTTTCTTATAGGTGGCGTAAGTGTGGTTTTATTGCTAAGCAGTTTATCAGATTTCTAATACATGGCGCTTTTTAATTTTATCTTCGTTGAGCTTATATTATCTATGGCTGTCATTGTTTTGTTCAATAAAGTTTTTGTTAGTAATGAGTGGGTAGTCGTAAATCGTAATATTCTTGTTTTCTAACTGGCCGTGACTCGTAATTCTTATAATATTTTGAATATTACAGTTTTAAGACTTAATATTTTTCGATACGAGTTAATTTCATGGTGTTTGTGCTATACTTAATTAATGTGCTGTTGTGTTCGTAATTATTTTAGCTTGAATGTGTAAATCACATCGGTCGGTTTTTCGCTGTGAAGAGTTCTTCAAATCAGCTGTATTCTTTCTTCGTTGGGTGTTCAGCTGTTTTCCTGACGACGTAAGTATCCTTTGTATCTTGTCGATTATTATAGGTCTACCAGAATCTGATGGCAAATGATAGCAGATTTTCAAAAAATATCCTTGATCATTGGATAAATCTTTATGTTTGCGCATGTTTATCACACAGATGACAGAATCAGTCGCCATAAGAGAAAAAAAAGGATCAAAATGTTTTATTCCAATTACCCCGGTATTGCTAGTAGAGTCAATTTCTTTTCTCACTTTTTGCCATCAGATTCTGGTAGACCTATATTTATTATTATTCTTATTATAACACTTTTTCTGAACACTGTTTTAGGACGTCATTATTATTTTTTGTGCACTGGTTATTTAATTTATGTTAAAAAAATACGGAGCAAAATATAATAATTATTTAGACCGAACTAGAGCGGTCAGCGCCATCTAGCGAGGTTAGAATTGAGATTTTCGAGTAATAATAATTATTACTCAAAAATCTCTAAGGTTAGAATTGAGATTTTCGAGTAATAATAATTATTACTCAAAAATCTCTATTCTAACCTCGCTAGATGGCGCTGACTATAATTAGTAATATTTTAGCTCCGTGGTAATATTATTACTAATTAGATTGACTACAACAATAATAATTATTGGCTCCCACACAAAACTGCGAATTCGCATCTCATCGCATCGTAATGTAATTTTTTATTATTCAGAATTTTGTCGCAGATATTTACGATGATAATATGCGAAATCGCAGATATGCGTGTGAACAAACTCTTCGTCCTTGCATTTTGACAAATAATATTTGCATTTAAAGTATTATATTTTATGTTTTTGTGCGATAAACATATTATAGTTACAGCGTGTTTTAGTTAAGATATACTTAAGCCGCCGTGGGCAAGTAGGACAACTTTTTTATAAAACCTACTAGGGTAAGGTCTTACGTTACTATGGGCTATTGCTATACTGTGCTATGGGGGAGAGCTGTACCCTAGCACTAGGATCCCTAAGGCCTACCACCCTAATGCCCTACAGCCCTAGCCCTAACCGTAGGTTTGTAATATATAAATATATATAATAAGTCCAGGAAACCTGCTACCACGAGACCTAAGGTAGGGCGGATAGTTGAAAGGAATAAAAGGGTGGAAATTATTTTCTCACTGTCAATCACCCAGGCTCATGTGACTGTGGTTAGGTTAAAGGTGTCTTGGCCACAGTGAGAGGTTGTCGGTTTGGATTTGGGAGTCGGTAGGAACACTTCCAGAGAGTAGTCCCGGACGAGTGTTACATTACATAAGGGAGGGAAATGGGAGATGAATGAGACACAACAAGAAGTTGATATCTGATTTATTATGATCAATTTTTACAATATACTTGGTCACCTTTACACACACAAATATGTACAAAATATGCTATACATCATTTTATTTAGAGTAGGTTTATACATTACTAGCTGTTGCCCGCGACTTCGTCCGCGTGGACTATAGTTTATATGTAGTTGTTCCCGTACATCGATTGAATAGTTAACGTGCAAATCATAAAACTTATTAAAAGTATATAGTGTGGGACAATATACTTTTATGGTATGATAGATGTTCCGCGCGGCTTCGCCCGCGTAATTTATGAATGTCATAGAAACCGTACATGTTCCGCAAAAAAAGAAACATAATATGTATGTCCTTTCACGTGGTCTATTCTTCATGTGTGCCAAATAACATAAGAATTGCTCCAGTAGTTTCTTAAGATAATAAGCAATTTTAAATAATTTCCTTCGTTTTTTCCACATTTTCCTCTATTTCTTTGCTCCTATAAGTCTTAGCGTAATAAAATATAGCCTATAGCCTTTCTAGATAAATGGGCTATCTAACACTCAAAGAATTTTTCAAATCGGACCAGTAGTTCCTGAGATAAGCGCGTTCAAATAAGCCCTTTCAAATAATTTCCCCCGTTTTTTCCACACTTTCCTCTATTTCTTCGCTCCGATTAGTCTTGTCGTGATAATATATAGCTTATAGCCTTTCTCGATAAATGGGCTATCTAACATTGAAAGATTTTTTCAAATCGGATCAGTAGTTCCTGAGATTAGAGCGTTCTAATAAGCCCTTACAAATAATTTCCCCCCGTTTTTTCCACACTTTCCTCTATTTCTTCGCTCCTATTAGTGTTAGCATGATAAAATATAGCCTATAGCCTTCCCCAATAAATGGGCTATCTAACATTGAAAGATTTTTTTCAAATCGGACCAGTAGTTCCTGAGATTAGCGCGTTCAAATAAGCCCTTTCACATAATTTCCCCCGTTTTTCCACATTTTCCTCTATTTCTTCGCTCTTATAAGTCTTAGCGTGATAAAATATAGCCTATAGCCTTCCTCGATAAATGATGGGCTATCTAACACTGAAAGAATTTTTCAAATCAGACCAGTAGTTCCTGAGATTAGCGCGTTCAAACAAACAAACTAACAAACTCTTCCGCTTTATAATATTAGTATAGATGTACTTAGATTAGGAATGTGATGATCGTGCGTCAACGCGATCTAGTTCACATGTTCAATGCTGAACACACTAATTCACGTCTTCATATTAAGCAATAAATCATTATAATATTATTCATTTCAATTCTATTCTAAAAAGTCGCAATTTTTAACAATGTTTTATTACGGGCTTGTTTCACCACTTCCTGATAAGGTTAGGATAGGCTATCCATAACTTTTTTGACAGATGCTCCATACTCTATCTGTCAAGTTAAGTTGTGGATACTGGATAACCTATCCGGCACTTATCAGGAAGTGGTGAAACAGGCCATAAATAAGTCTTTATCAAGTAAAAATATCGTCTCGCGTCCGTGAAACCGACTTTACAGAAAATCATTTTTTATTCATATATCATAGTTTTATAGATTTATCGCCGATTGTTTTAGCGGGGACTAGGGGCCCCTTGTAACCGCGGGACCCTGGGCTACAGCCCGAGTAGCTTAGGTAGATCCGGCCCTGATACAAATCACAAAAAAATGTATCAACATTCATACTAGTGACTGAATAAATATTATGTTGAAACATTTTTTAACTGATCCGTACTAGTATGTACTTATTACAAACACGATAATTTGTTTGTCTGTCTGTTCGTCGGTCAGTCTATCTGTGTCTCTGTTTGTTGAAGTAGGTATGTATACTTCGAGTCCCGGGATTCGGGAATGAGCTTAACGACGCCTACGTGGTCTAGTGGTATAGAGCGCGGCTCTTGACTCGGAGGTCGCGGGTTCGATGCCGCGTTGGAAATATGTTATTTCCAAGTTTGGTTAGGACAATGCAGGCTGATCACCTGATTGTCTGACAAGTAAGATGATCCATGCGTCGGATGGGCATGTAAAAAGTCGGTCCGCATCTGTCAGTCTCAGTCGTGTCGGTCGTCCGTCCCACTGGGTTATGAGAGTAAAAGGAATAGAGAGTGCTCTTGTGTACTGCGCACACACTTGGGCACTATAAAATTACTCCTGCGTACCTGGCCTGCTTTTAATGAAACCGGCCACCGTCACCGAAACCGGTGTGGGAGCTATTATTATTAATGAGCTTAAGATTATCCAGGAAAAATGTACGGTTCCCACGCTAAACTTGTATCCAACGGGGCCTCAACTATTATAATAATTATATTAATTTACGAACATAGTTGCAACCACCACATAATATCATTAATTTCGGCCAACTAATGAAAATGTCTCGTGTGAAGTGACCCGTCACCCCCTTCCCACTTCCCCCCGCTTCTCTCCACTTCCCCCCGCTTCCCACGCGGGAATAACTTCGTTAGTTAACTTTAATTACCCATCGATTGACTGTAACGTGTCACTTTAGTGACACACGTGTGGACAATTAAACTAATTTGTTAATAGTTCTCGCCTCTCGGTAATATTGGATTTTGTGAGAAGACAAATTAAAAGAAGTCGTAGTAAGGGTAAGTCACACAGAGCTGCTCTCTGTCATTATATTATGACCTCATTATTATGATTGATTTAGGTATATAACTTCTATATAAGTACATAAAAATGAATTTTTAATTTGGTTAATCCCTCGATCGTGGAAGAAACGAGACACAATAGATTTCTATTGTTATCGCGGTCGCATGCGACCGCTTGGGTCTTGAAGCAACTCGAGAACGGATGAATGGCTTACGACCGATTTAGCTAATTCGCCCCAGGGAAGGTTTTAAATGTCAGGTAAGAAGTGATAGTCATAAATACTAGCTCACCCAGCAAAGGTCACTAAAGTTCATAGGTAAAAGTTATGCTATTCAATAGATAATATTGTATTGTTTTCTTTCCGTACGAATAAATCTGTGGACAATATTTAATAAAAAAATAATTATGATATTGCAGTTGATATCAGCACGGCGACGTAAAATGTGGATACAATATTGAAACTAAAATGTCCGCGAGTCTATATTGCCCATATTGAGTATTTGCAACGTAGGATGTATACAGACGAACAAAATTTAAATGGCAATATCACAGGGTACTGGCACCAGTAGTCAGCCTTTTAGTGGAAATCGCAAGTTTAAATGTGGATAGAAAATTATTCAAAATAGTAATCAAAAACCTTTTGTACTCATTCACTTAATCATTTATTAAACTTTGTTATGAAATTAACATAGGGTACGGGCACCAGTAGTCAGCCTTTTAGTGGAAAGCGCAAGTTTAAATGTGGATAGAAAATTGTTTAAAATAGTAATCAAAAACCTTTTGTACTCATTCACTCAATCATTTATTAAACTTTGTAATGAAATTAACATATAAGATAATTTTTCTTAATAAGTATTGAAAATAAAGTATTTTTCAAAATAAGGCACATTTCCCCAGTACTCAGCCGTCACAACCCAGTTCTCGGCCAAATAGCTACCAGTAGTCAGCCTCTCCTTATATAGGCCTCGAAAGAGACTTATGGAACTGAAACTTGACTAGAACAAATAAACAATGCCAAAAAACTAAGAAATTACTTGGTAGGTATGTGCTTCATAAATAAATGAATAAATTAAGCAGCGTAAGTTACTGATGGCTGAACACTGGGTATACCTCACCAGTACTCAGCCGTGGTTCGACCGTATCTAGTTAGGCGGCCGACTACTGGTTTTTATATGGAATTATGTATGACCAGTACTCAGCCGGGGGTGGCCGAACACTAGATAATGTACAAGAAACGCATACCCAGTAGTCAGGCACCTCATTATTTTTTATTTTATTTATTTTTATTTATACAGAAAAACTTACAGCTAAACAAATCTCATTAACGACTAAATTAAAAACAAAAAGCCATTTACAAGTTTTTACATACAAGTAACAATGTAGTGAGTATGTTAAAAAAAGGTAATAAATAATAATCAATAGAATCGTAAAAAGTTACAATATCTGCTAAGAAAAATTCATTATTATCACATTAGTACACTTAATATTAATAATATAATAACCCATGGGCCAAGCGAACTGGTTTCATACGTCAAATGCATAGGTACAGTATTTTATGAGTCAATTATTCAGCAGAAAAGAAATTTTTGTTTGCAAGTAATTTAATATGTGAAGGTTTGAACGAAAATGCATCTATATTTGAGTGAGCACGAACGAGATCATTAAAATGGGCCGAAGACCTACAGATGAACGAATTGCGACGATAATTAGTGTTACAGGGTGGGATATGGAAAGGAAGAAAAGTGCGAAAAAACCTAGTGGGTACATTGATGGATATTTTGTTGTGTAGTTCTGGGGAGTCAATGAGATTGTTAATAATTTTGCTTAAGTATACAAGATCCGAGACTTTGCGACGGTATTGTAGGGGAAGGAAATGATATTTCATACATCTAGCTTCATAGTCGATAAGGTTATCACCACATTTATATTGTAAGTATCTTAAGAACTTTTTTTGAATTAATTCGATTCTGTAAATGTAAGTGTGATAGATAGGGTTCCATACCTCAGAACAGTATTCAAGTATACTGCGTACGTAGGAGCAGTAAAGAACTTTGATCGGCTTGAGTGCTCTAAAGTCTTTGCAGGATCTTATAATAAAACCAAGTGCCTTAGAGGCCTTCTTTACAGCTTGAGCAATGTGCTCGTCAAAAAGCAATTTTTAGTCGACAATTACACCTAAATCTTTTATCGAGTTCTTATGTGATAGGGGCTGATTGTTTAAAGTGTAATTAAGTTTGATGGTATGGAGTTTGCGAGTGAAATTTACAACGAAGCACTTAGAGACGTTGAGGTCTAGTTTATTAGAAAGGCAATATTCACAAAATCTATATAGGTCTTCCTGCAATAATTGAACATCAATACTTGAGGTGATCCGTTTTATTATTTTAGTGTCGTCAGCGTAAAGGTAAAAACGTGAATGAAGAAAGCAGGACGACACATCATTCAAGAATATCGCAAACAAAAGTGGCCCGAGCAGCGATCCTTGGGGAACACCAGATGGGACGGACATCCAGGATGAAATGTATCCGTTCAGTGCCACAGCCTGAGAGCGGTTATTGATGTATGAGGAGAACCACCGGAACAGATTTCCGTGTATACCTGCTTTATGAAGTTTCTCAAGGAGTATACGGTGATCGATTCGGTCGAAGGCCTTACTGAAATCGGTGTAAATGATGTCGACCTGGCAGCCTGAATCCATAGAAGAGCTGACAAAGTCGTATGTAAGAAGGAGATTCGAAGTAGTCGAGCGTCCTCTCAGGAAACCATGCTGCTCAGGGATGAACCAATTTTGTAGTGCAGTATAGACCTGGTTATAGACAATGCGTTCAAAAATTTTGGAAAAAATGCATAATTTGGAAATTGGTCTATAATTTTTAATATTAGTTTTATCACCACTTTTATATACTGGGGTTATGAATGCTGATTTCCAAATGTTTGGTAAGTGACCTTCGTTCAATGATCGTTCGAAGAGTATACTCAAAGGAGCGACTAGGCTTGTAGCGCAATTTTTAATGAATATTGGAGGAATGTCATCAGGGCCGGCATCTTTATTTAAATTTACATTCTCTAACAGTTTAAGAAGCTCCTCGGTATTAATATTGATACTTCCTATATTAACATTATTATTATTAATCTGATTGACGTCAGGAGGGGTAACAATGGGTCTAGGGCAAGGCTGAAGAAAATTGGCATGGAAATGAGTCGCAAAGAGATCACAGATTTGGTCGCAGTTACATTTTCAAGAGTCATAGACGAAGGGTAGGTGGTCGACTTTTTATTGCTCTTAATGAAAGACCAGAAGGCTCTAGGATCACATGTGATAGATTCTTGAACCTTATTAATATAAGCGTCATAGCAGGTCTTTTCGAGAGACTTAGCCCTTTTTCTAAGAAGTGAGAAAGTTGAGTAATCACTTTGATTCCCGTAAAGCTTATATTTGCGGAAAAATTTATGCTTTTCTCTTAATACCTTGATGAGGGCGGAGCTATACCAGGGGGGGTAGGAATTTGGGCGTATAAGTTTTTTGGGTATATAGGAATCACGGAGTTCATACAACGTATCATAAAAATATTTTAATGCTTCATCTAACGATTTATTACAAAATGACTCGGTCCAGTTAATTTCAAAAAGATTTTTATTGATTAAGTCGTAATCACCGGAATTATAAAAATATTTTGTTCTAGTTTTATTTTGTAAGGGACTATTTTGGTTCAACGGTAAGGCTATATTTAATGATTTGTGGTGGGGGATATCATCAGGTACTAAGGGATCAGGACAGGCTGTAATTTCGAGTTCACAATTCGAGAAGACTAAGTCAAGGAACCTGTTATTGTCATTTCGAACATGGTTACGTTGAGTAAGGTCACATTGAAGTAGGGTGTCTGTAAAATTTGTTTGAGCTTTACTGAGTGGTAATTCACAGGCTTCAAGGTTCCCCTGTGGATCCCAGTCGATACGTGGGAGATTAAAGTCACCCAAAATGATGAATATATCACCGGAACAAGAGTTAACTATGTCAAACAATGCATGTGTGAAATTTTCTAGCTGTACCGTGGATGTGTTGCCCAAGTTTTGTCTGCATAGGTATATAGTACAGAGATGTATTTTCAAGGAAGGTTCGTTCGGGGAGTTAAGTATAATAGTCACCCAGAGGTCTTCAGATGTGGACGACCACTCTGGACGACTCACCGCTGCAAACTCACGCCGAATACCTATCAGGACACCGCCACCTAAAGACTGATTGGTTAACGAGTAATCTCGGTCGCGGCGCCACACCATATAGCGGTCATCAAAAAGTTCTTCGTTATGTATTCCCTCCAGAAGCCATGTTTCAGTGATTGAAACGACGTCATAATTATTTAGTGCTATGTTTCTTTTAAAACACGATGTCTTAGTGCGTAACCCCCTTGCATTTTTATAAAATATATTCAGCTTAGAAACCATTATAAAAATAGTATGATAAATAATAACAGAATGAGTAACAATATAGTGTTATGTTAAGTTTGAAATGATTAGGAATAGTTAAACTCATTAAAATGCAAGAGGACAAGGCAAAAAGCATTCTATCAAATTTAATTTTAGAGTAAAGATAAAAATACGTGCAGCCGATCATATTATGTGGTTTTGAAAAAGTAATATTTATTATTTAAATAACTATAAAGAAACTGTTATTTAACTCATTTGATTTAGACGTAAAAAATGTAATAACAATATATTTTAATAAAACATGACATAAAAGTTAATAAGAAATCACAATAACTCACCCTTTTGTCGGGCACTTCCCATTAAGAAAATTTTGGCGCGCACGCCGCATCTTGGCTCGACTAGTGACAACGTCCAATTGGAATCAGATTACCATTTCTTGCAGCCACTTAGCGTCATTGTGACGTTCTGAACTGACCAATAAGAAGGCCAAGCTTTTTTTAAAAGTAACTTGATTGGTTAATTTGCAATAGAACGCTATTTCTATAGGTTTTTAGCTGGTAAAGGCTGACTACTGGTGTGGGGCTGACTACTGGCGGTCTTACCCCATATTATATATAGAAATACAAGAATTTGATTGGTGCGAAGTTCATAATTCAAGAAGTTAAGGAAAAATGACACTAACATTAATCAGCCGCCTGTAAAGCGTAACAGAACACAGTGATTTGTATTCTCTTTGACTACTTTGAGCGTAAGCTCCGAAATCTTACCCAGTATTCTGACCAGTGTTCATGATGTCTAAAATTGACGCCATACTGTTGAGTCGTTCAGAAATGTACGCCAGTGCAAGGACGTTTAAAAGATTTCGGAAGAACATTAGTGTTGCAACTTGCAGACTTAATAAATCATAGATGGCATAATCCAACTTGAAACTAACACGCTGTTGAATAGGTAAACTTCTGTGAAAAACATCAGAAAGCTTAAATAAGTAACCACATCGTTCAATTTATATTATGAGCAGCATTGGGTTGGGGACGGGAGTCGGGACTCTAATGCGAAGTTACAATAGATCCTCAAGGGCCGCGGTGACGTCAGGCTTTCAGGACAAACAAACACATAAGTTGTGTGTGCACGGCTTTACTGCTAGTACAGCACAATCTATGCTTGTTTATCGTCGGGCTGATAGAGCTACGCCTGTCGATAGCCGAATAACCATCGCGTCTGTTGCGTGTATTGTCAACAACGGTTTCGAAATATGAACATGGGAAGCTGGAGTTTGTTCCGATGAAAATATAGCCAATAGATGGCCAATAGTACTCATATGGGATAAACATCCCTGCTAATATATTTTTAAATGCGATAGTGTGACTGCCTGTCTACTAGTACTTTTACTATTAACCTTAGGGTGGGTTGCACCAACTTACTTAAACTATATTAACAGCTGTAACTTTAACTAACTACAGTGCAAAACCAAAATGTCAAATCTTTGGCTAAGGACGCCATATTTAACGATAACCATTACCGCTCATACTTATATGGAAATTTTTTCGTTAAAAATTTACTATGACTTACAGCTGTGTAATGTGTTGTTGTAACAAATATTTTTCCTGATGATTTTACGGATACTTCAATTAAAAAAATAAACGCAACAGACATCTGTCAAATTCTGTGGTCAAAGTTAAGGTTAAAGTTAAGTTAGCCTTAACTATAACCATTACTTTGACCATGACTGTAGCTATAACCACGCCTCTGGTGCAACCCACTCTTAGTATAACTATACAGGCTATCTACTATGGCTAATGTTACATTATTTAAAAGCAAAAGAGTGTTTGATTGTTACCTCTTCACGCTTGATTCACGCCAAAACTGCTCTACCGATTTAGATGTTTGGCGAGTAGATACTTTGAGAGACACGAAAGGACTCAGAATAGTTTTTGCTGTGGAAATTTTTCCACAGCAAAAACTATTCTGAGTCCTTTTAATGATCCCACGGCGATTAACAAATTCTGGCGCAACGGAGGGCGTCATCTAGTAAGTAGAAACCAATATTTTTGTGCGTTAGTCTAGCTAGATACAATTTTGCCTAAACTGCTGCCAAGATGAGAAGTTTATACATATACTAGCTGTCCCGGCAAACGTTGCTTTGCCATAATATAAAGTATTTCGCCCATATTATTATGTCGCCGTCAGTCTCAGGTTGTAATAATTTACTATTATTTATTCAACAAATGCACTTATCAATATATAAAGTACCCAGTAGCCGATTCTCAGAGCTACTGAATATGCATATAAAATTTGGTAAAAATTAGTAAAGCCGTTTCGGAGAAGTTCGTGGACTAACATTGCGACACGAGAATTTTATATATATAAGATAAGTATACTACGCAAATTATGATCGAAAGAGCTGAGAATTAATCATTCTGATTGAACATTTTCAAATAGACAAATTAGATTGTCTTTATTAACAAAGCCCAGATAGAGTTGAGCATGGTACAATGTTGCCTTTATTTTGTAGGCGAAGTTTAACAAATTCAATAAATAAGACTTAAGTCCTCATTGTTGCGACTTACAATTTTAAGCAGAGGATAACAGTATCTCAAATATTTGGAGTTTAACGAAAACAAGATAATATTGAGACGAAAACTTCTGAGAGGGTTGACTGCTTTGTAATTTTGATGTGATAATGCTGGGGCCACATTAATGCCTCTAAGATAAATATTGTTTAAGAATAATATTATTGTTCGCTGTTAAGCATTTGTGTATTAACCCACAAGTCACAACATTTTTTTTTGTTAAATTATGAATGCAATCTTTTTCTAAATGATCTAAATTCTAAAGAATATGACATAATTCTCAAATCATAACTCAATGCGTAATTTTTTGTGGGATGATTCATGATAATTATACACAAATGTTTGACAACGTCCAATTAATGTAACTAAAACAACGGATACTCTAATTAAAACTTTAAAATTAAGATTTATTTGGACAAAGATAACATCGCCACTATAGAGGTCATCGAACAAGTAGAAAATCGGCCATTCACCTACTCATCTCTTTCAGACGTGGAAACAAGCTTAGTATAGTGACAGAAACTAGCAATAGGCCAATACGACCCATGATCACTACAAAACTGCATTTCTTTTTTTGTGTTCTTAATCCAATAATAAAAATATACCAGGGGAACAGGACTGTGTGGTGCTGCCAAAAGGACGTCACAGTAATAAATTGAGCCAGCGCGGCCCGAACTGGGATGCTACAACTTGGTAACTGTAGCTACTAGCTACAAACACTGTGGACTTTGGATAGCTTAGCTGAGTCTATGGACTATGACTATGTGAGTTAAAAGTATTTGTAGAGTGAAATGCATGGTTGAAACATTTCTCAAAAAGCTTGCAGTGCAATTATTTGGCGCAATTTTTCTAGATTTACCTAGGGTGAACATGACTAGTGAAGACGCTTGCGATGATACTCTGATACATTTGTCTCTTCTATATAACGAAGATCAGTACTCAGCAAGTAACATTTTGTAACGCTATAAAATGTTTTCAATTTCCTATTTCCTGAAGTCACCAGTATACGTAGCGTATTCGAATGCAGTATTCGGGCGTTTATCTCGCGAGATTTGATTTCCAGTGTCGGTTTAACTCGGGCATCCACCGCCGCACGCTGCTGCACTCCTGGTTGCGGTCAGCTTTTAGTTACATCACTTAACTCAGCTCCGCTATCGGTTATAGGAGAAATTGTTGTAAAACAGAGGATTTTTTATGTTGATGAATTTAAAGTGAAACATGTACAAAGTGAAATAGTATATAGATTAAACTACATAATATTATTTGACTTTGTGAGCGTCCGTGGCCTAATGGGTAGACCTTTGGCTCGCACTCGTAGAGAGTGCAGGTTTGATCCCGGGTGGAGGCGTTGTACCAATGAGACATTTTTCTGATCTCAAGTAGATACGGGCACTCATACGGTGAAGAAGGAAAACATCGTGGGGAAACCCGTACATAGTTGGTCCCAGACGTATTGACTAATTATTTCCTCTGGACTAGGCCGACTATATTGTGAGAATGCCGTATACTTGGGCAATCATACGGTCATTTAAAAATCTTGTCCCAGGCACTACAGTATCTGAGGACTTGAGGAGTGGTTACTTCGATCTGAAAATAGTTTATAAATCATCTACAATGGATGCAAATAAACTAGACGTTCCACTCGGCTCCACCCGAGGAATTCCGTTGGAACCGTCCATTTTCTCATTACCGTATAGCTACTTATTCCCATACATTTTCAAAATCGATCCAGTACTTCGTGAAATTAGCGCATTGAAACAAACTTTTCAGCTTGTAATAAGTAATAACTAATATTAGGTATAGTCATGTATTATGTATAGTATAGAATCAAGATTAAATAAAATCGTCTCGTCTCTAAGCAAAGTTGTGTAAGCCGAGGTCAATGAACGATTTTCTCTCAATCCATCTCATAACAAAGTTCTTTAGAGTTAATAATTGATTCCCTAAATAAAACTTAAAGTGAACGCTACTTTGTTCGAAGATGACGGGAGCACGATAATGTTCGGAGTTAGATGACAAAGTTATGGACGAAGTTACCAGGGTCCCAGCACTGATAATGCACAAGGAGCTCTCATTTCAGGGTTCATGGAGCATTATTGGACCGAGTTCTATTGAGATAATATTATAGAGAAAATAATTTCTAAAGTGCTGTTGCTCAGACAAGAAACAAACTGAAGTGCAATTATGTTATTTTAGTACGAAATGACAGTCTAAGTATCTAAACACACTAGGCCGAAAAAACGCGGCCGAAGTTCGGCATGATTACGCCTGCAATGTATTTTAAATTACCGATGACACACCATGCCGAAATTACATCGCGTTTATAATATTGTATGTGTAGCGCATTGCTGGCGCAATCATGCCGAACTTCGGCCGCGTATTTTCGGCCTAGTGTGTTTAGACACTGTCAAACAAACGACAAATACATTAATTTGAATTGGTCAAAACTACAAAAATCGTTGGACGTTTCTTTGGCGTTCAGGAAAATACTGTTCAATTGTTTGGAAGGATCCAAATTCCTGACTGGATTGAAGCTGTGTTAATATTGGAAATGTGTAGCACAATCTTGGAACAACAGCTCTGTTTGACTGGGAATAAAAACGATGATTATTTTATTAGTACTGCTCTTTTTAACTGCACTTAGTAGAGAGTAGAGACCAAAGACTAAAAGTATTCAATTACCAATACCAAAAAAGGGACAATTAAATAATATTATGTGTCGACCACGGAGCTGATACGACGACCTTTGCGGCTCAATGGTTGAGCACGTGGTCACCGCACAAGCCGGCGGTCGCGGGTTCGAATCCCGCCGTGGGAACAAAAACTTTTCTATGTTCCTGGGTCATGGATGTCTATTAAATATATATATCATCTAATAAAAATATATTATGTACCTATAGACTATAGCTGTTAAAAAGGGGGCGTCCACAAATTACGTGAAATGTTTTTTTGAATTTTTTGACCCCCCCTCCCCCCCGGTGAGATTTCGTGAGATTTTATTCAACCCCCCCTCTCAAATCTCACGTGAGATTTTTAAAATGTGGGATTCTTACGTAAACGTTTGGTTTGACAGTCGGTAGATTTTCTTTCGAACGAATTTGTGAATGATCTTAATCGTATAGTGTATACAGATTAGCTTACGATTAAATCTTAAGTATACGTACAATCTTGATGAAATGGATCAAAATAGCATTATTTTGTAGAGAAAAAAAATTACGTGAGATTTGCCGAGAGCGCCCTCTCCCCAACGTGAGATTAGATGAGATTTGACTCGACCCCCCCCCCCCCCCCAAACACCTCACGTAATTTGTGGACGCCCCCAAAGTATTAAATATATTTCCGTTGTCTGGTACGTGTAACACAAGTCCTTCAGTTCCAGTAGGTTCCAACACAAGACCTACTTAGCACGGACTTAGAGTGGATTGCACCAACTAACTTTGACTTTAACTTTAACTTTAACCGGAAAAATTTGACGGATTTCGTATGTGTTTGGACGCCATATTTAACTTTAACTTTAAACACGCCTCTGGTGCAACGCAGCCTTAGACTGACGTGGTTTGGCGCGTCCATAGACATTATTATTACATTACTAACAATTCTAGAATGTAAATTATTCAGAATGTAATAAAACAGAATACAATGGCGGTCTCGCCGAACTTTCACAGCGGCCAGTAATTTACAGCCCGCGTGTACAGACTTCAAGTTACATTCCGAAATACTTCGGTTTTAACACTTTTTAACCGATCTACAAAAAACGAATTCTATGTACGACTGTAATTTTTACACCACGATATATTGATAAATACTGTTTTTGTTGCAACAAGGAGTTGCAAGAATATTCTTCTACTGCTGACAAAAGTTAAAACTGAAGAAGAAAAATGAATTAAAAATAATTTTCCGATTATGCCACATTTATCCCGACGTTGTTGAATTCGGGCATTATAATATTTTTGTTATTTTATGCCCAATATCTCAATTTTTTGTCAGACGTTTCATTCAAAAACGAACGCATAACCCACCAGCTATTGAATGGATAAACTCCTGTTACCCACCCCTATGGATTACTAGGAGAACAGTGTACTCCAGTAAAACACCAGGCTTGCAGTCACGCGTAGGAGGACAAAATATATCGACATATTATCGCATTATTCGCGTCGTCATCTGATTAGGTTGGCAAATCGAGTGGAACAGGATTGATGATCGCAGTGGGCGGCGCGGCGGTAGGTCGTTCATTATATTTTAACACAGCTTGAGCGTATCACTCTTCCACCCATTGTCAATCAACTATCCAATGACTGTGTCTTTTCGAAGATTTATTGTTTTTATATGTTGGCCTGGTAGGTTACAATAATGTTTTGGTTCGTGGCTATTGAAACAGCTATCTAGATTCTAGACATAGTGTCACCAGGGCCGGTTTTAGCACTACCAGCGCCCTGGGCGAGAATTCTTCCGCGCCCAGGGTGCTGGTGCCTGGTAGCCTGGTAGAACTGAAAAATTTGGCGCCCCTTTTGTTTGCCTTCAGCGCCCCCTTTTATCCGGTGGCGTCCTGGGTGGTCGCCCAGCCCCTAACGCCGCTACTGAGTGTCACTTGAAAGACAGCTTTTTTACATTAGTGCAGTCGCCAGAGGTTTTAACCTCCGAAAATTGTAATAGTGAATGGATTTTGGTTTTTGAGGTGTCATTTTCTTTTTACACTATAACTTGCAGTTTACCAAATTTTTTTTTGTGCTTTTAATTTTTTAGTTACTTAATTAAAAATTAATATTTCACCATATAAAACCGGTCCAGAAAAAAAAAATTCTTGTTCCTGTTATTTAATGACTCTTATCCGATTGTTTACGTTGAAAATTAACCAAATACACAATTAAAAAAAAAAGAAAGTTTGCTTTGCTAAGCTAAATACAACTATAAGGTTTTTGCAAAGTTTTTAGAGATTAACGCTCGTCGTAGCCAAGATTAAATTAAGAAATTTAAAAAAACCCCCGCCGAAAAACTTCAAAAAGTAAAGAAATAATATTTATTGACTTTAAGTTTAAATAATTCCTAAGAGTAAAGTAATATTTTAGTCCATAAATGTTGTCAAGGTGTGTCACGGGACCGCCAAGTAAACTACCACAACAGCGACTTTTGCATTTTGTATCGCCATAATAGTCGCTGATTCTCTCGATTCGGGTCGTTGTGAACTGACCCTTAAACTATAATGATAAGTGAAATCAAACATCTACGTAAGCGGTCCCCCGACACACCTTGACAACATTGTGGACTAAAATATTACTTTACTCTTAGGAATTATTTAAACTTAAAGTCAGTAAATATTATTTCTTTACTTTTTGAAGTTTTTCGACGGGTTTTTTTTTAAATTTCTTAATTGAATTTTATTTTATGCTTTTCAAACTTGTGCAGAATAATTCCTATCAACTGGATCACATCCCAATGAATACCATCTATAAAATATGTCCTCTTGGATGAGGCCGTCAATATGAGCCCACTGCCCAAACATGAAACCACCACTTTGGGTTCATACGGAGCTCGGCTCCTATAGAATCCAGATGATATTTACTGTTTATCTACGTCTTACTGGTTGTCGTAATTAAAATGAGCCCAAACACGAAACCTCTGCTCTAAGTTGGTGAGGAGTTGGGTATCCTATTGATTACCAGGTGATGCTGCTCCACCAGGTCAACATTCCAATAATGTGTATATTATATTCAGAAGTGTCACGAATCAGAATGCAAAATATAAAACCCATCAAACGACTGCCGTGATATTTCAGCAATGAGCAGGCTGATGATGATGAACTATAGCTAAGAACACTCTCGGTCATATCAGCTTTCAAACAAAAAAAAACTAGATCAAAATCGGTCCACCCGTTTGGATGCTACGAAGCCACAGACAGACAGACCGACAGACAGACACGTCAAACTTATAACACCCCTTTTTTTGGTCGGGGGTTAATAAAAGGGTTTGGGTGGATTTAAGGGTTGTAACGAAAAGTGTGTTAAACTTACTTGTTGTGCGTATTTAATTTTTAGAGAAATGATAACTTTTACGTACTTAAAAACGTTTAAATATCTCCAAAGATGTGTAAAATAGACCGAAAATATTTCTATATTTGTTGAAAATTTATTTAAGTGAGAGCTAAAACATTAAATGCATCGACAAATGAAAGACTTTTTCTAGTCTTTAAAATATATTTAAACTTCCTACTTAAAGCCAGAAAAAAAATTGGGTGCTACAAATCTCACGTACATACTAAAGACGCATGCTGCGACCATAAAGGTAATATACCTATCGGAATAGAGAAACAATCCCGAGCTGTCAAGCTTAACCAAAATTTGATTTACATCTGTGTATACAATTATGTTTACGTGTGCGTGTCAGTGATGTACAAACATCTTGTAATTCGACAAAATATCGATCATGGAATAATAATAATTGTAAGATTGTAAAAATAATAAAATGGGATAAAAAAAACTGCAAAGATATATAATAAAATTGTAATTTTGAAGTAAAATGTGACTTTTCTTCAAAATGCTTGCTGCATAATTAAGTATGCATGAATTTTTCTTCGGAGTAAAGTTTGGACGGTTAATTATTTTAAGCCATGAATTTCTGGTATCCAGGTCAGCAGGAAATCTGAAAAATTGGCCAAGTGTGAGTCGAACTCGCGCATGAAGGATGACCGGTTTCAACCGGGCATTTTCTAAAACCCGGCACGTTACGTCACGTCATATCAGTACACGACACGACACGACTTCACTAGACCCTATTAATTTTCAATTCACTCTAAATGAGCCCTTTTATTTGATGCCCATCTTGCAGAAGTGCTTTCAACTATTCCCCTATCTTGGATGAGCAGCCATATTGGATGTAGAATGACATTACATCTGTGGAAATTTCAGAAGTCTATTACTATAGCGGTTCTTGTTATATAGCCTGGAGACAGACAGACGGACGGACGGATGGACAGACGGACAGGCAACGAAGTCTTAGTAGTAGAGCGGGACCCCACTACTAGGACTTTTTACCCTTTGGGTGCGGAACCTTAAAAACGATAAATTATGTATGATAGGAGTAGTATAATATACTTAAACTAATTATAAACTACGGATGAGTATGTTATCATTTCAACATTCCTAGATAATAATTAGTATACTTAACTAAAAAATATTTTCATATCGATACAACTTATCGATAACTTGATGCAGCCCTAGTGTAAAATATATGAAAATTGTTTACACAAAATATCCTTAAATTGTGCACCAGAGCTAGTCAAGTTATGTTTTCCATATAATTAAACATTTGAAGAAGTGAATTATCAAAATCAATACCAATAACTCGTAGGGAATTGGCAAAAATAAACTTAAAACTAGGACCTGTCGATGTAGAATAATTCACCTGTGAAATGAATATTTGTCCGGGTTTTTTCGATGTGTGGATCCAGAATCATTCCACAAACATTTAACCATGTTTCTAGAGCAGTATTTCTAAAAATTATTCATTATTTAACTTAAAATCAGAATTTTTCTGAGAGCCCAAATTGACAACGATCGGCACAGGGTCAGACAGACTGTCAAACAGATGAAAAAAACAAACGGTTGTCTGTAAAGTCGGTTTACTGACGATAGTTGAACGTGACAACGTGCCTCTTTGTCGCTCGTTCCGCGCTCTCGCTTGCACTTCAAGCCTTAAATGGAACGCCTCAGAGCGAGGTAACGCCGCATGAGTCATGTTTTTTCGTGCGTGCAGCCGGCTCCATCGAATTATAAGACGTCACGTCAAAACTCATTTCCCCGACTGTACATTTCTGCTTAGCACAATTTTCTCTGACTGTACATTCCTGCTAAACAACTCATTTCACCGACTGTACATTTCTGCTTAGCACAATTTTCCCCGACTGTACATTTCTGCTAAACAACTCATTTCCCCGACTGTACATTTCTGTCTAGCACAATTTTCCCCGACTGTACATTTCTGCTAAACAACTCATTTCCCCGACTGTACATTTCTGCTTAGCACAATTTTCCCCGACTGTACATTTCTGCTAAACAACTCATTTCCCCGACTGTACATTTCTGCTTAGCACAATTTTCCCCGACTGTACATTTCTGCTAAACAACTCATTTCCCCGACTATACATTTCTGCTTAGCACAATTTTCCCCGACTGTACATTTCTGCTAAACAACTCATTTCCCCGACTGTACATTTCTGCTTAGCATAATTTTCCCCGACTGTACATTTCTGCTAAGCAACTCATTTCCCCGACTGTAGATTTCTGCTAAACAACTCATTTCCCCGACTGTAGATTTCTGCTAAGCAACTCATTTCCCCGACTGTACATTTCTGCTAAGCAACTCATTTCCCCGACTGTACATTTCTGCCTAGCACAATTTTTGCCGACTGTACATTTCTGCTAAACAACTCATTTCCCCGACTGTACATTTCTGCTAAACAACTCATTTCCCCGACTGTACATTTCTGCTAAACAACTCATTTCCCCCACTGTACATTTCTGCTTAGCACAATTTTCCCCGACTGTACATTTCTGCTAAACAAATTCATTTCCCCGACTGTACATTTCTGCTTAGCACAATTTTCCCCGACTGTACATTTCTGCTAAACAACTCATTTCCCCGACTGTACATTTCTGCTAAACAACTCATTTCCCCGACTGTACATTTCTGCTTAGCACTTTTTTTCCCGACTGTACATTTCTGCTAAACAACTCATTTCTAGGACTGTACATTTCTGCTTAGCACAATTTTCCCCGACTGTACATTTCTGCTTAGCACAATTTTCCCCGACTGTACATTTCTGCTAAACAACTCATTTTCCCGACTGTACATTTATGCTAAACAACTCATTTTCCCGACTGTACATTTCTGCTTAGCACAATTTTCCCCGACTGTACATTTCTGCTAAACAACTCATTTCCCGACTGTACATTTCTGCTTAGCACAATTTTCCCCGACTGTACATTTCTGCTAAACAACTCATTTCCCCGACTGTACATTTCTGCTTAGCACAATTTTCCCCGACTGTACATTTCTGCTAAACAACTCATTTCCCCGACTGTACATTTCTGCTTAGCACAATTTTCCCCGACTGTACATTTCTGCTAAACAACTCATTTCCCCTACTGTACATTTCTGCTAAACAACTCGTTTCCCCGACTGTACATTTCTGCCTAGCACAATTTTCCCCGATTGTACATTTCTGCTAAACAACTCATTTCCCCGACTGTACATTTCTGCTAAACAACTCATTTCCCCGACTGTACATTTCTGCTTTGCACAATTTTCCCCGACTGTACTTTTCTGTTAAACAACTCATTTCCCCGACTGTACATTTCTGCTAAACAACTCAAATGGAACGCCTCAGAGCGAGGTAACGCCGCATATTGCGTCATGTTTTTTCGTGCGCGCAGCCCATATCGAATTATAAGACGTTGTCACGTCAAAAAGCTATGCAACCTCAAATCACGCTTCTCTTTCTACCACGCAGTGTTACTGATAGTGACATCTCGCTTGCTCAGGCCTTTGTTTCTCTGTTCCGATAGGTATAATAACTTTATGGCTGCGACCTATGTTTTAAAAATGCTTACCTGAATACAAAAAATATCAGTTCTTAACCTAATTTGTATTTTTTTCCTTTAAGTATGTTTTAGCAAATATAATAAATGAAAGATTAAGGATATATATATATATATATATATATATATATATACTACTATATATACTACTACTGGCTAAGGTTACATCTATATATATATATATATATATATATATATATATATATATATATATATATATATATATAGATGTAACCTTAGCCAGTCATCGCGTGGCCATTTTGTGCTTATTGACCGACTTCCAAAAAGGAGGAGGTAATACGTTCGGCTGTATGTATCTTTTTTTTTTTGTATGTTCCTCGATTACTCAGACGTTTGTGGTCCGATTTTCAAAATTATTTTTGTGTTGTATAGGGTTTAACTCGAGTTTGGTACCATGTTCACAAAAGTGGTGATCTGATGATGGGATCCTTGAGGAATCGAGGGGACTCCTTGAAATTTGTATGGAAACATATAGTGATTTTGATTTTCTCTGAAGCATTCGAGGTAAATGCTACCAAATAGTAAGATTTCGCATCAGGTTATACCCTGGATCCGAAGGTACCGAGCAGAACTTTTGAATGCTTATTGGTACAGGTTCGGGGATTTCGGCGTTGTTTAAACAACTGAAAGCATAAGCCAACACATCAATTTGATTAATCATCATCATCACAATCATAATTATACCATGATCAACACACTATGACCCAATTATTGGTACTTTTCATGATATTTTGCATCGAAACACATGTTTTTGACGATGATTTCACTGTTTGTGGACCGATTTTCGAAATTTTCGTGTTGTTGTATAGGATATAATCTTAATTTTGTATAACAATTACGAAAGTGGTGAGCTGATGATGGGATCTATGAGCAATCGAGGGAAATCCTTGAAATTTATCAAAACGCTCATAGTGGTTAAAATGTTGTTTCTAGTAAGTTAAACATATATTACGAATAAGAGAAATTTCATACAAAGGTGTCTCTTGGTCTAAAGGCACTGAACAGAACTCCTGAACCTTTAAAGATAAAAGTTTGGAAATTGCAGCATCGCTTAGATAACTGCAAGAATTACCACAATTTCGCTTACAGTAACATAATGTGAATAGTTAACATTCGTATTGGTTATTTACGCATAAAGCCTTATTTTGTAGACAACACTAAAAAGAGTGAAATTATTATTTTTAACAAAAAAATGAAAACCGACTTCCAAGGTAAAAACAATAGTAATATGAACCAAAAAGTATTAAATAACTCTTACTCTTTAATAGTGCCTTTTTCAGAATTCGTCTAAATCTCAACTATTTCTGTACATACCTACTACAGTCTTCATTACTTTGAAGTCGGTACCAGTCCCAAAAGTTTCAGATATTCTGTCATTACTGAACCCACGATTAAATTAGCTGGTACCGACTTCAAAATAATGAAGACTGTAGTAGGTATGTACAGAAATAGTTGAGATTTAGACGAATTCTGAAAAAGGCACTATTAAAGAGTAAGAGTTATTTAATACTTTTTAGTTCATATTACTATTGTTTTTACCTTGGAAGTCGGTTTTCATTTTTTTGTTAAAAATAATAATTTTCATACAAGTAGTGTGCGTTTATTTTCTTGAATATTTCTATTTGTCGATCATTTCGAAGCACATTATTATACAGAAAAGAAAGTCATTTAGTTCAAGTAATGAGAATCCGTAAACACACGTAAAAAGCTATGCAATTTTTGTAGACAAATTATTAATTGATGTGACATTATACACATAGCCTTATATAGCACGAATAAGGGATTATTAAACTTATAAATTATCTTTTTAGCTTACAAAAATACCGATTGAAAAGCCCAAAAAACGTTGTTCAAAACTTACGTATTTAAGGGGCCGGGTACCCTCGAAATTCTCATACATACGTAATTCCAAAATCATTTTCTCATACGAAAATATTTAACATGTTTGAGTTGTTTTTCAGTTTGAAATAGTAATTATCTAGGTTCCTGTACAAAAATTTACTTCAAAATATTTAAACATTATAAAAAAAATTTTGTTTTTAATTTTTTTTAGTAAATTTAGTACTTAATATTTAAACACTAAAAAATAGAGTAAAACACTAAAAAATATATAAAAAAAACTATTTTTTAGAGTTTAAATATTTTGTAGTAAATTAACTATTTATTTATATATTTTTTAGTGTTTTACTCTATTTTTTTGTGTTTAAATATTTAGTAGTAAATTTACTAAAAGAAATTTTAAAGCAAAAAAAAAAAATTTTGTTTAAATATTTTGAAGTAAATTTTTGTGCGGGAGCCTAGGTAATTACTATTTTAAACTGAAAAACAACTCAAACATGTTAAATATTTTCGTATGAGAAAATGATTTTGGAATTACGTATGTATGAGAAATTCCAAGCGTACCCGGCCTCTTAATGTTAAATCCACGTGTTTGAGGCATTCTTGGGCCATTCTTATGGTTTATTATTTAGCGGAACTACAAAACTCAACAATATCTAACATAAAATGTTCACCAAAAACCTTTATTAACACTTTTATTACATGAAATATTCAGACCGACTCCTTTGTTATGTCCGAGTAAGTAGGACATAACATTACACGCTTTTGACGCTTATACACCGATGTAAGGCTCTCTCCTAGTGTATATTATCTCAATGGTAATAACCTAACCAAAAGAAATAAAATACAGATTTTCTTCGAAATATCCGTGAAAAGTTTGTGCTACATTTTCAGAAAATTTAATAAAGTAAGAGCTAAAAAGTTATACACATTAAGAAATAGAAGGCTTTGTTAAGCCTAAAAAATAATTTTAAACTTCCTATTTAAAACCAAAGAAAAATAGGAACGCCATTTACCTACCTGGCGAGGCACACAACAAAGCACATTTGGAGGTATGCTCATCTACATACAAAAATATTAATTTTAAATCTAAATTCATGGACGTATAAAAAAAGGCGGACCGGAGTCCCACCATACACAAAACTGTGTCGTTCAGAGTCGGCCAGCTGGCTGTATGTACAAGGTCCGCACGCACACATTCTTGCGCTAGTCCATACCATTTGACAGGAGTCAGAATGTGAGCGTGGCCGACTCTGAAGAAAAGTGAAGACACAGTTTTGTATATAACAAAACTCCGTCCGCCTTTTTTTTCTACGTTCATGTCTAAATTATATATTTTTTCAACTTATTTTCTTTCTTTGGAATATAAGCAACGATACAAATCAAAAAAAATAATAATATAATTTATTATTATATTTAAAAGAAAGAAATATGCAAATTTTCTTCAAAATTTTACAATTTATGAGTTTACTTGAAGTGGAAGAGAATAATTTAAAAATCAAAAGCACAACTTTTCAATAGGTAAACTTTATTATTTATGTTATCAGCTACACATTCCTTTTTTTCTTTTCAATTTTCATCCACTATTGCAAAAATCGGAGGTTTGCACGATTTTTACGCTCTGGGAACTCCACTACATCCAAATGCGCCCAAACCTATTTGTTATTGAATCATATTTTAGCATATTGTGACCAAATCCATCATTTTGAATGACAGCTATTTCGTGAATCGTGAATCCCGAATCCCGATGCTGTCATCCAAGTGCCACAAAATCCATGTATGCATGTTTAGCAGATTCGGTAAGTCTAGTAATCAGAGAATGAGGGTTTTCCAATATCATTTACCATCAGAGGGAAAGGTGGTCTTTCGTGTCAAATGTCGAGTCCGACAGACATAATATGACAGCTATATCGTGACATGTCGAAGCTATTTCGTGACATTGTTTGACACGACAATTGACAGGGTAGACCCTACGGCTACATAGCTCCATATTTTGTTCCTCATTGCCAACAACGTTTCATTATTTATTTTCTCATCGATCATAATGACTAGGATAGCATGATCGCTGAGGAGAACAACTTTTTAACAGAGTTTGTGCCGTATCGAGGAGTTGAATTGGCAATTCCGGAATAAACAAGTTCTTTAACAGTAGTTAAAAACTATCTCAAGGGGGAGATGGGTCGGTAACTTCGTTGGGGGGGTGCCGATAGTACGTCTGTTCGTCACGCGCCTATCTCATAAACTAATAATCGCATTATCCCCAACCGCCCAGCATTAGCCACTGATAGTGGAGGCATTAAAGGTTTTCACCTCCGATTTCGTTGAACCTCCATCGATTTTCATGAAAATTGGTAAGTAGGTGGGGGATACCCTAAGAAACAAAAGTGACATAGTGTCAACTTGCGCTTTTGCCCTGGGGTTGGATGCCAACCCTTCTCGGGGAGGGGTGATTTTTTTAATAAAAATAAACCCAGGAATCAATAGACACACAAATTCTAAGCAAAATTTGTTATATAAAGTTTTTTGATTAAATCAATACTTTCGGAGTTATTAAAGATCAAAGATCATGTTTATGCGTGAGAAAAATACATGTCTTAAAGCGGTTTTTCATAAATAAATACGAAACTATAGGTTTTTACGAAAAATGTGTTATTACCAAAATTATAGCCAATAAAAAATCAAACTAATTACTACTCCGAAATACCTTCCTATATCAATTTAAAGTGAGCTATAGGTGATTGTATACATATTTTCTTTCGGCAAGTACCTAAGTCTAAGCATTTAAACTTAAATAACGATAAACAGATGCATTTATGACATGTATTTCTTTAAGACCTTTTAAAGTGCTTAAAAGTACCTTTCTAATAAGCATTTTAAAAAGTCAATAGCATCAAAATTGGACAAGTTATGATAAAAATAAGATGACCCTTTCAAATTTTTTTGCAAAAATCGAAAAATAAGACGTTGACCATTTCTACAATAATTCAAATTTATAGTTATCCCCAAAGTATTTTCTTTATTTTAGCATAAGTAATGACCTCGAAAAAATTTCTTGGCTTAGAATGATTAGTTTTGAAAAAAAGAATGACTTAGTAAAATCGAAATTATTCAAATTTTAGTAAATATCATTTTGTTTTGAACATAACTTCAAACATATTGAACATTCGTAAAAATTGTAAAACACAAAATTTGTGTTCATTTCTTAAGAAATTTTTTGATTTCTTTTGATTTTTATAGGATGAAAAATAACGAAGATAGAGACGCTTAAGGCCTAGCTTTTACTGCGAGAACCATGAAACCGGGACCTTTTAACCCTAATTTTTTTTAAACCAAGAGCTTTAAAAAGTATTTTTCAAGTTGATCTTAAAGCTCTTTAAATTACCTTTAAAATGGTACATAAATGAATTTTTTTGAAAACAATTTCGAAGCAGAGATTTGGGATGCAAATATTGTAGGAAACCCTGTCAATAGGTACATCTATACTAATATTATGAATGCTAAAGTGTTTTTGTCTACCTGTTACCTCTTAACACCTAAACGATTCAACCGATTTTGCTGAAATTCAGTATGAAAATACTTTGAGTCTCGGAAATGGATATGGACATAGGATACTTTTTATCCCGAAAAATGTACGGTTCCAGCGCAATTGCAGGCGTCATCTAATCCATACACACATTAACCTTTTCAAGTCTTTCAATATTCAGAAAGTAAACGAAACGGTAAATGTCTATTAGAAGAGAGGGGCTTTTTATAATCATGTGCGTCTATGAAATATTTCAGCCTAGCATATTCAGCTTTTCTGACAATTTTTCGCACAGAGGGTAGTTTGAAATCGTTAATTAAAAAAAATTTATCCTAACTATGAAAAAATATTCGAACTCATTAAAGCGGATAAAAAAGTTAAAATAAAAACTTAAAGCTTAAAATTCAGATATTGGGTAGTTTACAGGGGTGAAAAATGTTCACAAAAAAACTTAATAAGAAATTAATACAAAGTAAATAAACTGAAAAAAATTGGGTTCAAAAACTGAAACCTATTAAGTTTTTGAACCCAATTTTTACCGTTATTCCGCAATAAAGGTGTACTTTTAGGGGTTTATATTTCAGTCTTATCCAAAAATTATATCACAAATATTAAACAAACTCTTTATGTAATGTAAATATACGATTTAAAGCAAAGAAATACAAAAAAAGTTTTTTTCACGATTAAAGGGATGGTTGCTAAAAGGATTGAAAAATTAATTATTATTTAATCATAAATCATCAATAAAACATTAAAATCATTTATTTTATCAAATTAAACACAATTACTTAAGCCAGAATGGTTAAATCTGCATTTTTTCTATTTTCAACAAAAGGGGTGGATTTCACCCCTAAAATAAAAAAAAGCGCGATACGAGCGTATGTCACTTTTAAAGTAGAGGGCTTAACGTACTTAATCCCAAAATTTCATCCAAATCGATGGAGGTTCAACGAAATCGGAGGTTGCACCTGATTTTTGCCTTCATTTACTGTACTATGATGGGGCTAGGAAATGCGCGTTTTGCCGTTATTTGGGTGTATTTCTTGTACCAAAAGTGTCAATCAGCAAATGGAACGCCTGGTGGAAGGTCAAACGTTTTCGCAGTCTTAATTTGTTCCGTCGCCTACTGTCTGATTTTAATAAGCTGGTAAATTCTTATTGTTGTTAATAATATAATATGGTACATGATACGTCCATTGCCTAATACCTATAAAATGTGAGTCACCTTAATATAATATTACATATATACTTATTTAGTTATTGACATCATACGCATCATATTCATTTTATTTGCTAATCACGAATTTCTAGAAATACCTAACTTTAAACATATCGCGTATTTAGTAGCGTCTTCCTAGTATAAAACTTGTACGGAACCATTTAACTTCGTTAGGGGAGTCTTTATTTCATACCGCGGATTCCTTGGCTGACGAAAAATAAGTATTATTATTCATAATCTAGTAGATCTAATATAAAATACCCGTTTTAGGGATTTATACCTTCGCTTTTAGTTAGCCTGGTAGATTAATAAATTGTTAACATTAATAAACAAACTGAAATTGCTTTGATGCATAAAAATTCAAGTCTACGGTTCATCTAGAAACTAGTTTAATGTCTTTTTAATGTTTTAATTTTATTATGTGTGCACATATTTGTTACGTTACGATCTAGATCTCACATTGTCCACCCAAAGAATAGCTCAAAAGTAGGTGTAGAGTGCGTGAGCTGCAACCTAAGCAATTTCTAGTGTCCGACCGAAGCTTCGGCTTCGGCTTCGGCTTCGGCCGCCTTCGGCCAAAAAAACCACCTTCGGCGAAACCTTCGGCTTCGGCCTAAAACCCGGCCGAAGCCGAAGCTTTGCCGAAGGTCCGAGCAACCGTCGAAATTGAACGAACTGTAAACTGTTGCGAAAGACTGAGTGAGTCGTGAGAGAGCGACGGACCGGTCGTGTATGCAGAGACCACTGGGAGTCACTGTCAAATACAATAAACAAACACTAACTTCTTAATAAATCATTTAATTACATATTTATTAAGAAGTTAGTGTTTGTTTATTTTATTTATTATTAGTCTAGTTTCGGTCTAGTCGAATAAAACAAAGACTGATTGATTGGTCTAATTATTGTTATTTGTGAAATAATGAAAAAAAAAAATATTTTTTTACAATAGTTTAGTCAATAAAGTAGTTGTAGAATGCGTGAGCGGGAAACCTAAGAGATTTCTGCTGTAACTTATTCAGGGTGCTTAGGGATAAAACATACTAAAAGCCGGAGTGAGGGGAGAGTGCCAAAAGTCAAAATTTTTGGTTTTTGGCTTATTAGCCAAAGAAGAATTTAATAAATTATTTTCCATCGTAGAATTTTTTTTTGCTACAACGCATCGTTTTTTTAGTTATTACTAAAAAAACGATGCGTTGTAGCAAAAAAAAAATTCTACGATGGAAAATAATTTATTAAATTCTCTATAATTTGGATTCTATACACTTTTTCCGAATTCTCATCCGTATTCGAACTACACATATTTTGATTAATCCCTAAACTTAATTAATTATTTGTAGTCCACAAATTATTAAGTAATAAATAAATCACGAAATCACAAACTTTTATTACCATCTCTAAATCAACTTCTCTATGAGACAGTCAATATAGAGGTACACCTTCAATATTGAAGTTTTGAAATACATACTTAATTTTAATATTAATTGTAGCTTGTAGACCATATTAAACATAACTGTATTTAAAAAAGATAAAACCGACTTCAAAATTATACGTAATTGAGAATTAAAACTCCGTATCTCCAAAACTACTGAACTGATTTTGTTTAAACTTGCACTATTCCCTAAGTTGAACAGTACCTAGTACAACAAAAAAGAATTACTGAAATCGGAATGGTAGCTCCAGAGATATGCGAACACAAACATAAAAACACACATACAGTATATATACACTAATTGTAATGGGCATTGTCCAAAAAAAATCACATGTACTCTTTATATTATTTTTTTTCGTTGAAATAGGGTATTTTAAGAATATAAATTAAATAATTTTGAAATTCATTGGCTAGTTTTTTCTCAATAAATTTTTAAAGTTTCACTCTGACGTCATCATCGGCGACCAATTGACCTCTGCAGTGTGTTTTAAATTTCCTTTCAATCTAATTTATAATGGCTGGTAAGTCAAATGCAAGTTCTCATTATGTGAAAGCTGATACGAGAAGCTTACCAAAAATTCGAAACGTAATATTGGTCGAATTTATTGCTAATTTAACGCCATTGAAGGTCAAACTAAGGTTAAACATAACATTTGTTCAAAAATATAAGTAACTAATGGGTATTTTTTTCGTTTATATACAGAAAAACGATCACTGACCTTATTCCTCGAAATGTTTTTGTATCCCCATTTGGCACATTTGTTCAGACGCTGATATACAGGTTACAGACTAACATAATATACGAAAATTGGGCAGTTCTGGAAATATTATATATATTAACCTCCTTTTTTGAAGTCGGTAAAAAATTTGTTACTGAGAGTCGAGCGATTAAGATTATAAACCTTCGGCTTCGGCCGAAGGTTGTGGCGATTGCCGATTAATCGGCTTCGGCTTCGGCTTCGGCCAAAAATAGACCTTCGGTCGGACACTAGCAATTTCTTCAGAAATGTGTTTAAAATGCCTAGAAGATAAACATACTAAAAGTCCCCGCCCTAAGGGGGTGAGCCGGGGTGAGGGGAGGGGGTTAAAGTTCCCGTTTTTGAGTTTTTGGCTCATATCTTTAAAACGGTACGTCGTAAAGAAAAAGTGTCTTCTACATAATCAAAGCTAATAAAATTTACTACAACTATGTCATTTACACCATGTATCTATCTCCAATCATTGCCATGCTATGAGCTTCTAAAGAGGTCGATTTTCAAAAACACCCATCTCCTAAGTCTAGGGATATTTGTATTTTATGAAATCTATCAGGATTTTTGAAGACAGTAAATGAAAGAATTATAGCTTATTTTATGGCCTTTAATAAAACATAAAAAACTTTCCAGATTATTTTGTTTTTAAGAAAATATTATAGCTTATTTTATGGCCTTTAACAAAACATAAAAAAACCGGATGTTTTTGTTTTTAAGAAAAAATCATTGGCTTTTCTATGGTCACAGAAAAGTTATATTATGGCAAAAAAACTTTACTTCAATTTTATAAAACTGAAAATTTCATTCTAATGAAAGAAATAATAATGAATTTTATTCGATACTTGGTATTGAGTATTTTTACCTAAAATACATTTTTAAGTATTTCTTTGGTAAAGGCCCTATGTTCTTTTTGTTTTCAAGTAATCAATTGTTTCTGGTATCTATCTTACTAGAAAATCTGTGAAATGTATTTAAAACTGCATGTTCTAGTCGCAGTAGATAGATTTCATGTCAGAAAACCCTGGAGACCAGGCCAAAATCAGAATAATCTGGTCAAATCAACCCAATATTAAGTCGATGCAACTAGTAAAAAGGCTCCAGGAGAGTAACCAGTCTCTAGAAACCGACCAAACTGTGCAGAGGAGTTTCAATCAATTTGGTCCTTATGATGACAAAACATTTTGTATTCCAGCATTGAAATGTGGAAAATGCAGAAGGTTGCTGTTTCATGAGTTTGTGAGATTGACCATGGTATCACTAAGAAATTGTCTCTGATGCTGGTGCTGATTAAAATATGGCTTGAATTTCATCTCAATTTACTATAATTAATTACTTGTTCGGATAATTCCGCGGTGAGTTTACCATCTTCGACCAGCTCTGGAGAGCCGTTATTCGTCCCATTAGGTTTTACCATTATTAATGTCCCAAACTCATGAAACAGCAACCTTCTGCATTTTCCACATTTCAATGCTGGAATACAAAATGTTTTGTCATCATAAGGACCAACTTGATGGAAACTCCTCTGCACAGTTTGGTCGGTTTCTAGACTGATTGCTCTCCTGGAGCCTTTTTACTAGTTGCATCGACTTAATATTGGGTTGATTTGACCAGATTATTCTGGTTTTGGCCTGGTCTCCAGGGTTTTCTGACATGAAATCTATCTACTGCGACTAGAATTTGCAGTGTTAAATACATTTCAGAGATTTTCTAGTAAGATAGATACCAGAAACAATTGATTACTTGAAAACAAAAAGAACATATAGGGCATTTACCAAAGAAAGACTTAAAAATGTATTTTAGGTAAAAATACTCAATACCAAGTATCGAATAAAATCCATTATTATTAATTTGACAGTTGACTATTAGCAATAACAATGTAAAAGATTTTCTTTCATTCGAATGAAATTTTCAGTTTTATAAAACTGAAGTAAAGATTTTTGCCATACATAACTTTTCTGTGACCATAGAAAAGCCAATGATTTTTTCTTAAAAACAAAAACATCCGGTTTTTTTATGTTTTGTTAAAGGCCATAAAATAAGCTTTAATTCTTTCATTTACTGTCTTCAAAAATCCTAATAGATTTCATAAAATACAAATATCTCTAGACTTAGTTGATGTGTGTTTTTGAAAATCGACCTCTTTAGAAGCTCATAGCATGGCAATAATTGAAGACAGATGCATGGTGTAAATGACACAGATGTAGGAAATTTTATTAGCTTTTATTATGTAAAAGATACTTTTTCTTTAAGACGTACCGTTTTAAAGATATGAGTCAAAAACTAAAAAACGGAAACTTTAACCCCCTCCCCCCACCCCGGCTCACCCCCTAAGGGCGGGGACTTTTAGTATGTTTATCTTCTAGGCACCCTAAACACATTTCTGAAGAAATTGCTTTAAGGTTGCAGCTCACGCACTCTACACCTGCTTTTTTAAGTGGACTAAAAATACATATTATATTTGTGTTTAGTTGGGATTGAAATGTGTTTTGTGCATTTAAATATTAAATGTACTTAAATATAAGAAATAAAAAAAATCTAGATTCTAGTGTCTGGTATTGCAGATGTAGCCATCTGCAATACCAGATACTAGATGAACCGTAGACTTGACTTTTGTATTGTAGTAAAGTACGCAATATTTTAAATTGAATTTAAAACCAATTTACAATATAATAGGCCTGGAGATAGTGACACAAAATTCTCGGTGATTTGTGCCAGTATGGCGGTTTTACAGGGGTATAATTACGTAAAGGCAAAAAGGAAAATGATGGTCATAGCGCTCGCACTGGCAGCCCAAACGCGAGGGCGTTAATCGAACGTGTCGGATAAATAACGAGGGTCGAACGATTTGTTCCACAAAAATGCTTGTATTTTCAGATAGTCGAAAAAAAAACTGGTTGCACTCCGGGAGTGCCGGCAGAAGTAAAAACTTGATTATTAACGTTGTGCATTTTTTTAACCCATTTTTTATGAAAATCGATTTTTAAAAAATCGTCAATCAAGTTGTTTCGATCAAGTTTCGATCAAGGTTTCGATCAAGGTTTCGATCAAGTTTCGATCAAGTTTCGATCAAGTTTCGATCAAGTTTCGATCAAGTTTTGAACAAGTTTCGATCAAGTTTCGATCAAGTTTCGATCAAGGTTTCGATCAAGGTTTCGATCAAGTTTCGATCAAGTTTCGATCAAGGTTTCGATCAAGTTCCGATCAAATTTCGATCAAGTTTCGATCAAGTTTCGATCAAGTTTCGATCAAGTTTCGATCAAGTTTCGATCAAGGTTTCGATCAAATTTCGATCAAGTTTCGATCAAGTTTCGATCAAGTTTCGATCAAGTTTCGATCAAGTTTCGATCAAGATTTCGATCAAGGTTTCGATCAAGTTTCGATCAAGTTTCGATCAGGTTTCGATCAAGGTTTCGATCAAGTTTCGATCAAGTTTCGATCAAGTTTCGATCAAATTTCGATTAAGTTTCGATCAAGTTTCGATCAAGGTTTCGATCAAGGTTTCGATCAAGTTTCGATCAAGTTTCGATCAAGATTTCGATCAAGTTTCGATCAAGTTTCGATCAAGTTTCGATCAAGTTTCGATCAAGTTTCGATCAAGTTTCGATCAAGTTTCGATCAAGTTTCGATCAAGTTTCGATCAAGTTTCGATCAAGGTTTCGATCAAGTTTTGATCAAGGTTTCGATCAAGTTTCGATCAAGTTTCGATCAAGTTTCGATCAAGTTTCGATCAAGTTGATATCAAGTTTCGATCAAGTTTAGAACAAGTTTCGATAAAGTTTCGATAAAGTTTCGATAAAGTTTCGATCAAGTTTCGATCAAGTTTCGATCAAGTTTCGATCAAGGTTTCGATCAAGTTTCGATAAAGTTTCGATCAAGTTTCGATCAAGTTTCGATCAAGTTTCGATCAAGTTTCGATCAAGTTTCGATCAAGTTTCGATCAAGTTTCAAATTGAGTTTGAGTTCGAGTTCGAGTTCGACACAAAACACTACTCTCCAACCGTCTTACGCGTTTTGTATGGTTTTTCGATCAACACGAAAATCTATCGCGAGTTTCACAGTTTTTACCCATCCCACAAGTGCTCAACGCCGCTAAAGAAGTTTTCACTTCAAAAGTAGGCGAAAGCGTAATGCCATACTTGTCGGGTGCGGCTTACAGCCCGCCATACCGACGCGAATACGTTAATTTTAATTAAAAAATTGAACCATTTGTACCAGGCTAATTTTTGCATAGCTAATCATCGTCGAGTAGCCATTCACGAAAATCACCTTGCCATACTTTTCCGACAGCGCCCAATGGCCACCATACCACTGCAAAGGTGTAAGATTTTTTTTTCGCCAAACGATTTGTGCCAGTTTGGCATTTAAATTTTTGGAAAGTATTTGACAAAATATGACCGTTATTATTTTTCCCATACTTCTAGTAGGGGGAAAAAGTGCTGCCATACTTGAAATACTTATTTATTTGACACGTTTTAAAAATACGACTATAAGATACGTAAAATAATTTTTTACATCATGGCATCATTGTAGTCTCGTCATTTGGCAATTGTACCAAAAAAAATGGATTTTTGGAAATGATACCATACTTGTAGTAGACGGAAAAAGTGGCGCCATACTTGAAAAACCGTTTGAATTAGGATTTTGAAAAAAATATTATTCATATTCGCTGCCTCCCACAGGTATAGCATTATTAGACTCCTATTTATGATCATACAGGGAACTGTTAAAAAAAGTTTCAGGGTGGTACAAATCGTTTGGCGAAAAAAAAAACTTACACATTTGCAGTGGTATGGCGGCCATTGGGCGCTGTCGGAAAAGTATGGCAAGGTGATTTTCGTGAATGGCTACTCGACGATGATTAGCTATGCAAAAATTAGCCTGGTACAAATGGTTCAATTTTTGAAGTGAAAACTTCTTTAGCGGCGTTGAGCACTTGTGGGATGGGTAAAAACTGTGAAACTCGCGATAGATTTTCGTGTTGATCGAAAAACCATACAAAACGCGTAAGACGGTTGGAGAGTAGTGTTTTGTGTCGAATTCGAACTCGAACTCGAACTCAATTTGAAACTTGATCGAAACTTGATCGAAACTTGATCGAAACTTTATCGAAACTTTATCGAAACTTGATCGAAACTTGATCGAAACTTGATCGAAACTTGATGGAAACTTGATCGAAACTTGACCGAAACTTGATCGAAACTTGATCGAAACTTGATCGAAACTTGATAGAAACTTGATCGAAACTTGATCGAAACCTTGATCGAAACTTGATCGAAACTTGATCGAAACCTTGATCGAAACCTTGATCGAAACTTGATCGAAACTTAATCGAAATTTGATCGAAACCTTGATCGAAACTTGATCGAAACTTGATCGAAACCTTGATCGAAACCAGATCGAAACTTGATCGAAACCTTGATCGAAACTTGATCGAAACTTGATCGAAACTTGATCGAAACTTGATCGAAATTTGATCGAAACCTTGATCGAAACTTGATCGAAACTTGATCGAAACTGGATTGAAACTTGATCGAAACTTGATCGAAACTTGATCGAAATTTGATCGAAACTTGATCGAAACCTTGATCGAAACCTTGATCGAAACTTGATCGAAACTTGATCGAAACTTGATCGAAACCTTGATCGAAACCTTGATCGAAACCTTGATCGAAACTTGATCGAAACAACTTGATTGACGATTTTTTAAAAATCGATTTTCATAAAGAATGGGTTAAAAAATGCACAACGTTAATGATCAAGTTTTCACTTCTGACGGCACTCCCGGAGTGCAACCAGTTTTTTTTTTATTAAAATTAACGTATTCGCGTCGGTATGGCGGGCTGTAAGCCGCACCCGACAAGTATGGCATTACGCTTTCGCCTATTTTTTTTTTCGACTATCTGAAAATGCAAGCATTTTTGTGGAACAAATCGTTCGACACTCGATTCGAGACGTTCGATTAACGCCCTCGCGTTTGGGCTGCCAGTGCGAGCGCTATGACCATCATTTTCCTTTTTGCCTTTACGTAATTATACCCCTGTAAAACCGCCATACTGGCACAAATCACCGAGAATTTTGTGTCACTATCTCCAGGCCTATAACAGACACAATAATATTATGGTATTTGGGCAACAACAGATTATACAAACACAGCAATTGAGTAGGCGGAGATTCAACTTAATACTATATTGTAATTTGTACATATTATGACATCATTAGGTAGGTACTAGGTAGTAGGTAAACACTGATAAAATTCATATATATACTACCTTCTACTACCTAGTTTTTATTATTCGTAGATAGTAGCTAATATTATGAATGCGAAAGTGTGCCAATCTATCGTCTGTCACCTCTTCACGCGCCGATTGCTGAACCGATTTTGATAACATTTATAAGTCTCGAGAGTCTCGAGACGAAGTCTTCGAACTTCTTCGAAGTTACGTGAATCATCAGCTGTGTAGTTGACCAATTGACGAGGCTATCAGCCGCCTTCATATCTATTGCTTGAAGAAGCTTATTAATTAATCGCTAGACGTTATATTTTGTAATTTCTGCTGACTATTTGCTTTAAATTTAACACGTATGCATTATTTAATTTGCAGGCGCTTGCAATGATATATTTCAGCGTTTAATTCATAGGGGATATAGCTCAGTGGTAGAGCATTCGACTGCAGATCGAGAGGTCCCCGGTTCAAACCCGGGTGTCCCCTGGTAGAGTTTTTGTTTTTTTTTTCGTTTATTTACTTAATAAATTAAACAATAATAATATCAGAAAGAGCAATTTAGAGTTCTATACGGTGCGTGTGGGAAACCAAGGATAGTTAGAATTTTATGTGTACGGCGAATGGAAATGATTTTGGCAGTCTATACATAATAATAATATTATGTATTATATTATAATAAGTATAGGTCTAGCAGAATCTGATGGCAAAAAGTGAGAAAAGAAATAGACTAGCAATACCGGGGTAATTGGAATAAAACATTTTGAATTTTTGATCCTTTTTTCCCTATACCGGCTGATATTATGATTCTGTGTGTGAATTGTGAATTGTGATACATAATATTATGCAAATTAATTTATCCAGTTATCAAGGATATTTTTTGTAAATCTGCCATCAAAATTTGCCATCAGATCCTGGTAGACCTGTAATAACATTATGAAGGTATGTTTATTGTAACGGCTTATAAATACAATAACTAAACAAGGTCCCATTTTACCAAAATATATAAGGTGCCATTGATCTGTGTGCCTGTGGCTGTGGTCTGTGGTGCCAATAGATTATATTTTATTATATTGATTCCGTGGGTGACATAGGCTATTTTTTTATATTTGTTAGTTGTTTTATAATTTTCTTAACTTACAGATTTTTTTTAATGATCCTGACAAATTATTAATTATGTTAACATTAAAAAATTCTTTCTGAGAAATGTTTCGCAATAAAGGAACGCTGATATATTTTACAAACAAGCGAACATTTATTATCCTGGCCTTAATTTGTCCAACAATAATAATTGAATGCCGAGTACCAGGGCTGCAGATATAGTATGTAAAATTATACAAGTTTTTTTCGAATTTAATTCGTAAGTTTTTGACGTGAGAATGTCTTATACTTCGATGGGGCCTGCGCGCACGAAAAAACATGACGCAATATGCGGCGTTACCTCGCTCTGAGGCGTTCCATTTAAGGCTATGACGTTGTCACGTTCAGCTATCGTCAGTACACCGCACAGAGCACCGTACAGTCGGGGAAAATTGTGCTAAGCAGAAATGTACAGTCGGGGAAATGAGTTCTTTAGCAGAAATGTACAGTCGGGGAAAATTGTGCTAAGCAGAAATGTACAGTCGGGGAAATGAGTTGTTTAGCAGAAATGTACAGTCGGGGAAATGAGTTGTTTAGCAGAAATATACAGTCGGGGAAAATTGTGCTAAGCAGAAATGTACAGTCGGGGAAATGAGTTGCTTAGCAGAAATGTACAGTCGGGGAAATGAGTTATTTAGCAGAAATGTACAGTCGGGGAAAATTGTGCTAAGCAGAAATGTACAGTCGGGAAATGAGTTTTGACGTGACAACGTCTTATAATTCGATGGAGCCGGCTGCACGCACGAAAAAACATGACTCATGCGGCGTTACCTCGCTCTGAGGCGTTCCATTTAAGGCTTGAAGTGCAAGCGAGAGCGCGGAACGAGCGACCAAGAGGCACGTTGTCACGTTCAACTATCGTCAGTAAACCGACTTTACAGACAACCGTTTTCTTTTTGAATAAAATACGATTTAAGCCACAGAAATAAGAATACTTGATAAATGTCTGTGATTGCTCATAATATTGATGTCATTCAAGCTTTCTTTCCTAGTAGGTAGTATACCTAGAAAGTCATTAATTTAAATTGCTGCACCTCATATTAATTAGTGTTACAGAATATAGTACTTGTATAAAACTGAAACAACTGTTCTAAATAAGTCGTCATATTGCCCAAGTCCCATTCATTAATTTACTCTCTCGAATCCATTTTTCCCGTTATTCCAAATATAGTTGACCTTTTTCAATCGGACGTTTCCACTGTCAATAAAATGTACGAGCTCTATGTAACCTCCACACCTGTATGCCTCCCTGGTCCCTGGAGGGCATTCAATTTCCTTATAGTCACCTGTCAGTGCCCGTTGCCTGCAGCCGCTGTTTGAAGCCTGTCACCCGTCAATTCGAGAACTGCATGTTATGCTGTTAGCCTGGTAACAATATTATTAATTATTATGTTAACTAGTGAGACGTAACATTAATAACGTTAAACTAAATCAACGTTAATAATTATGTTACATAATATATTTAATATTATGTAAAGATTTATAGAATAATATGAAATTATATTTATTATAAAATAATTACTAGGTTCTAGATGCTCACACGTAGAGTTTTGTAGAGCTTTGTACGGTCGCGGTGTACCCAAAGGCTTTGGCCTTTGCATAAAGATAGTTAGACTCTTTTTAAAGTTTTCTCTGTTATAACTTTATAACAGAAACAAGATGTAGGTAATTGCTGCTCCTAACTTGATTTTTGTCCATTGCATTTGTTAGTGGTAATGACGATGTCTACATAAGAAAAGGCCGTTGCGAGAAATAATAATGATTCAATTTGGTCCCTCCGAACAAGTTATGTGTCCCTGGTATTTTTTGTCTATGATAATGGAGATCATAATTAGTGAGGATACGACGTTGTATGGACGTGGAACACGATTCGCCGTAGACTAAATACAACAGCTAGGTAAAGCCCAGTCACAAGATAGAGGAGACACATCCGGCTCATGTTACACGCGCTCAACCATTGGGCCACAGAGGTAATTAAAAAACGGTTGTTTGTAAAGTCGGTTTACTGACGATAGTTGAACGTGACAACGTGCCTCTTTGTCGCTCGTTCCGCGCTCTCGCTTGCACTTCAAGCCTTAAATGGAACGCCTCAGAGCGAGGTAACGCCGCATGAGTCATGTTTTTTCGTGCGTGCAGCCGGCTCCATCGAATTATAAGACGTTGTCACGTCAAAACTCACTTCCCCGACTGTACATTTCTGCTTAGCACAATTTTCCCCGACTGTACATTTCTGCTAAACAACTCATTTCCCCGACTGTACATTTCTGCTAAACAACTCATTTCCCCGACTGTACATTTCTGCTAAACAACTCAAATGGAACGCCTCAGAGCGAGGTAACGCCGCATATTGCGTCATGTTTTTTCGTGCGCGCAGCCCATATCGAATTATAAGACGTTTTCACGTCAAAAGCAGTATGCGTTGAAGCGAGATACACACCGACAAGGCTTTAAATGACAGTGGGCCCGCCGGCGCTGCCGGTAAAGGAGAACTGTCAAAACATGTCAAAAATGGGATTTTTGTATGATGGCGGCGCGGCGTTACAGCTCGACAAGACTTTAATTAATGAACGTGGCGAAAAAAGCAAGAACGTCATTTTTGACAGTTCTCTTTTACCAGCAGCGCTCCCGCCCACGTTCATATAAAGCCTTGTCTCATTGTAGTTCCTTTTTCGCCACGTTAATTTAAAGCCTTGTCAGTTGTCGGTCTAGACTCTAGTCTTAGATACCAATGTTTTGTGTGCAAGTAAAAAAAAAGCAGCGGCTGTCAATGGATTTTTCTCTGCTCGCTTTTGCGAACAGATTATAGTGGCTGTCTTCGCTTGGAGTACAATAGCTAACTTTACTAAGTTTTCTCTTGAACCACTCTGTCTATTCACTATTGTTGCAAACTGCATTAAAATACGTTGAAAAGATATACTGTAAAGATGTGCCAAAATTGCGTCTAAGTATATTAAAATCAGTTATTCTAAATCAATTTTTGCTGACTGTATAAATCAAGGTTTTTCCCTGTAGAAGCCGTAGGTAGTGCTATTTTTTA
Organism: Polyommatus iphigenia; assembly: GCA_963422495.1. Lineage (NCBI taxonomy): Eukaryota > Metazoa > Arthropoda > Insecta > Lepidoptera > Lycaenidae > Polyommatus > Polyommatus iphigenia. The sequence continues at coordinate 12,110,725 of OY730181.1, read as the reverse complement.
ACCGACTTCCAAAAAACGAGGAGGTTATATGTTCGGCTGTGGATATTTTTTTCTTCTACTCGACATACTATTATTTCTAGTCTACGCCCAAGGGCCCCAGAAACACTTCGAGGCGGAAAAATAATGTTATTAATAACAATAATACAGAGTGGGGCGCAGTAACAGCAGCCGTAATCTAATGACGCTGTATGTTGGGTTAATACGTGCGCCATTTAATATTACCTACATAGCTATGTTAACCTGGTATCACACTGGTATTATACAGGTAAAACATGAAGAAAAAGAGAAAAGATAAGACGTGTTATTTAGTTAGTTTTTGATGAATTAAAACTCAATTTTGAGCTTCATCCAATGTTTGGTATCAAAAATAACGTTTTGGTAAAACTGCTATGGTTAAAAAATTAATGTCATTATCAAAGAAACTTTCTTCACGTAGCGCAGTTACCTCAGATGATATAGATTATAGACTATAGAGTAAGTATGACAATTTCCACCATGCTACTGCTGTCTACGGACTACGCACAATCCACGTTGATCGTGGTCAATTCACGTTCGTAATCGCTTGTATCGGTCCATCATTAGTTAACCTGGAGAGGCCGCATACCTAACGTGACCATTTATTTTTTTTGTCAGAGCGGGACTAAACCAGAATTCCCCTCCCCCCCCCAATAAATTAGGAATAATTATGTATTTCAAAGTGCCTATCTTACATTAATTATTATTATGAACTTTATTATACATATAATTTTATAAAGCGAAAAAGTTTGTTTGTTTGTATGAACGCGCTAATCTCAGGAACTACTGGTCCGATTTGAAAAATTCTTTCAGTCCTAGATAGCTCATTTATCGAGGAAGGCTTTAGGCTATATTTTATCAAGCCAAGTCTAATAAAAGCGAAGAAACAGAGGAAAATGTGGAAAAAACGAAAAAAATATATTTGAAAGGGCTATTCTCACGAACTACTGCAGCAATTTCTATGTTATTTGGCACAATATGGATAAATTATCACGTTAGTTGTATGTATGCGTTACTTCCAGGCATTGCACAGGCATTTAAAACATAAAAATACTTTTAAATTATTGTCGTTTGGTCTGTTTGCCAAAGCGGGACAATTTCGGCCTCGCAGGGGACAGCGGGACAGACTACCTGAAAGCGGGACTGTCCCGCCCAAAGCGGGACGTATGGTCACGTTACGCATACCGTAACCATTCATTTAATTTCATCTTTTCATTTCGGGTTATATCTGCTGTTATCCAGTTACATCCGCCAACACTAGCCAGGTGTGGTACGATGAATGCACAATAATAATATATGGAAATACCCACAAAAATGAAACCTAGAATGTCTGCGTATTCAAAGCTTTAAGAGGGCGACTAACCCAAAAAATCAAACATCGTCCTTCTCTCTTCACACTCACGCCCGTCTTTCATATGCTAGGTGAAAAAGGACGACGCGGATTCATCGCCAAATTAGTTTTTTCTCAATAACTCGATAAATTTACAACATTTTAAAAATCTGCTAATCGGTTTCTCAATGATAGAATTTTATACAATGTGTTAAAATATTAACTTAGTTCAATGCACGGTTATGGCAATAAATGAAAAATTCGTGAAAATTAGATGCATCTTTGTGATTTTTTTTCTATGAAGAAAATTTTAAGATATCGTGTTTTTGCTCAGATTGAATTCTTGGAAATATAATGTTGTATCTAATTTTAGAGAATGAAACAATTCGGGGCTTATTTTCAAGACTTGAAAATGAGCCCCGAATTGTTTCATTTTCTGAGTTATGTAATGTGAGTCGACAGATTTTGATGACATTTTGCTCAAATTATAATATAGACACGGGCAATAAGATACTCTACCGTCCCACTAATTTGGAGGCAATATCTAATATCTATAAATACAATCTGTTGTATCTTTATTTATCTATCTGTTTATGTTACTGCTTCTATCACTAAACCGATTTAGATGACATTTGGCGTGGAGATACATTAAATTCCTCAAAATAACATTGCATAGTTTCATCACGGATAAAATGGAATGGGGCTCTACACTCGCGGCGCGAAACCGCTGAACTGATTTTGCTGAAATTTGGCATGGATATACTTTGAGTCTCGGGAAAGGACACAGGATACTTTTTGTTCCGGGAAAATGTACGGTTCCCGCGCGATAAACGAGTTTTGGCGCAACGGAGTTGCGGGCGTCATCTAGTATTTTATAAATCGTATTTACGGCAACCTTTATATATAGTAAATAATATTGTATAGCACAAAACTTAGCATTTCTAAAGTCCCCACAAAGTGGCCGCAATATATCTCCCGTTCTGTGCGGAATCTCCGCCGCCAGGAAAGAGCTGTATTAGTCATAACATTCTTCACACAGATAAAAGTGTGAAATATTACGTCCCATAGAGCGGAACTCGCGAGAATAGTGTAATGGAGTTTTTTATGATAAGACTAGGCTTTGTTGGGTTTTTAGATGACATCAATATTATGTATCTAACAGGTATCTAAGCTATGACAACTTTTTTTTCATAAAATTAGGGGGCAAATAAGCAAACGGGTCAACTGATGGAAAGCAACTACCGTCGCATATAAACACTCGCGAAACCAGAAGAGTTGTAGTTGTGTTGCTGGTCTAAATCTCTATACAGGTGGAAATTGACTGATTGTAGTTTTTCGTACTATCAGAGAAGTTGATTCCTAGGCAGATGGCGGACCTAAGTAATTTGGTCGCGTTACGTCAAACCCATCTGACTGATCACAGCCATTGAATTATTGACATGATTATAATGCCGACCAAATGAGTAATGACGTAGGTCCATCAACTGCCTAGGATTCAACTTCTCTGATAGTACATGAATCGTGCTCTTTTCGCTTATTTGTAGAAACTAGATAGACTATCATTATGCGAGTAAACGATACAAGTAGTGATAGAATAAATGAACGAATTTTTAACTGTTCGGTCACCGGGCTATAGGGGAATATTGCAATGATTTCATCTAAAATTACTTTCTCCATCATTCGAACAGTTTCTTGCACTGATATGTAAGCCAATTCTCATATTTAACCCAGACTTTCAAATGAGAGTAATGTTATGAAGATACCATAAACTAGACGTTTCGTGCACCCGCGTTCGGCGCTAGTTAAATATTATTTTGCAAAAATCATACATGTTCCCGCAAAAAATAGCATATGTACGTTGAGTAGACCATTAGAAAAGGCCTAAATATGGTCTACTCTACGTAATATGTAGAGTAGACATAATTATTATGTGCCGTATTACATGAAAATCGACCAATTGGTTCGTTTTATACGAGCGTTTAAACAAACTCTTCGACCTTATAACATTAGATGTTTCGTTACAATATATAAAAAAGATTGCGTTAAAATGTCAATTCCTATCTTGAAATCACACAGGAAATAACACCGCGTACATTGTGTACACACTAACAATTCGGTGCATCATTTGTCGACGCGACGACGTATGAAATTTCCAATAACGCGTGCTCCCCTAATGAGAGACAGAAATAAAAGCGTATCTTCCATTCAACTGAGTGATACTCCCGGAGGGAAAACCGCGACTTAATAAAAAATATTTCTGTAGTGTTTTGTATGGAAGGATATAAACATGGATGATTTTTAATGAGACCTAAAAATGTATGGGTTTTAATAAAATAATATAATTAACGTCTTAGTGTCTCTTAACATGCCTACATTGCCTAGGCTACTACCAAAGACTCATGAGTTCATGACTAATGAGTGACTGCAGGTAGCATTTTGTCATCAAAGTTAATTATTCGCTTCTAAAAGTTTTTAAGCTATTGAATAGCTTTTATCGCGGGCGAATCAAGATATTCCATAACGAATAAAACCTAACCCACCCCACTACGACCAGCGTACGACCATGCGCGTGCAGTCTTTATAGGCAAAAAGGCAGTGCTTGCCATTCACAGATAACAGATATTTTAATTTAACTTTCGTACTTTTTAAATGACTCATGACGTTAATTTTTTAATAATAATAGTAAAAAATATAGTAAAAAAATAAATAATACACATTTAAAACGCCTCAATTTATAAAATAGCAACATGTAATCAGGTACACGCGCGAACGGGTTCACGAGAGGTCAAGATAGGCTCAGTGTTGAGGTGCCTGCCTTGCGCGTATGTGTGAGTGTGTCCGTGCACAGCCGAAAACGCACACAACCATGAATATCGAATGTGATTATTGTACTGCAAGCTCTGCCGAAGACCCCAGCAGTGTTGCCAACTATGGGGATATCCCACTTTTAGTAGGGAAAAATTTAATATATAGTGCGTATTTTAGGGAGTAAAAATATTATATTATATTCATGGGCGTGAAATTTTTTAAGCAAAAATGCATATTTATTTGGTTTTTATTACTGTTTTTATATAAATAATGACATCATGAGTGATGTTTTTGCCGCAAACAATAATTGCGGTCGGCTGAAGTAGTATTTTCAGCGTTTTGATCTCTCAGTCGAAAGTACCCCAAGTAATAAATAATATATTTAAATAATAGTTGGGGAGTTCTGGTTGAAATTCAATGGCATCACTGGCGCCGCGGCCGGCGCGGGCGCCCGCGCCATCCATGCCGACGGCGATCGGAACTACTCGTGAATAGTCGTGAGCAATCGGATATAATCCGAGTAAAATGAATAGACGCAAATCTAACTAATTACGTATAATATGTACATTATGCATTTTTGTTTTGTGAGGTTTATAATATTTGTTTACATTTTACATAGCTGAAATTTTTTGTGTTTTGGGAGGCCATTTGCTTTTTTCATGTGATCGAGCACTGTTAGTACTATATTATATTATTATTTTTGGTTTTATAGTTTTCTAAGAATATTTTAGATTTTAATATTTGAAAGTTTGTATAATATTTAACAGTTTAACATTAATAATTGCGTACATTCATAACTATCACTCACTTGGATAAGATAATAATTTGTGGTGGCCAAAATTTTGCATTTATTTACATCGGATTATGGATCGGATCTCAAGTAACCGGAACCTTGATTATGTGAAAAGACAAAAGTTAAGCTGATTAGGTGAGTACTTAAAATATACTAGATATAAAAATGAAAAAGTTGTAAAAGAAAAAGTTTTTGTTTTGTTTTGTTTCATGCCAAAACTAATGAACCGATTGTAATAAAATTTTGTACACAGTTAGTCTAGAGCCTGAGAGAGCCATAGGCTACATTTTGATGAGGCAAAAATATAGTATCTAATTTCCATGGTAATATCGATGAAAATAAATTCACATTGTATTTCTAATACGTAACAATAGATGGCGTTTTTATTTATTTTAGCGCACAATATTATGTTGTATGGTAATTGGTATATTTCCATGGGTTTCGATGAAAGAAACTTTCATTGTAGTTCCAACGTGTGACAACAGATGGCGTTTTTTTTATTTCTTCATAACAGAACGTAATTATACTAATAGTTTAGAAAACATAGTTTTTAATTTATATCCACACTATTATTATAATTTATGCGAAAATATCTCTTTTTGTCCGTTTGTCTGTCTGTTTTGCTTTCACACCAAAACTACTGAACCGATATCGCTGCATTACCAGTGTCAAAATCTTGTGCACGCCGCTGCGTACGACCGGCACAGCGATGCAGCGTTGCCGAGCGTCGTGTCGTTTCAGTTCGGCAGACTTCGGCACGGTGTTTGTGTGCGTGCGACTAGACGTATGCGAATTATAATTTCATAAGTTGATAAAAATGCTATGGAATAGCTTTACCGCGGCGTTCCCCAAGTGCGACACGTGTTTTTGTTAAGATTTTCCTAAAGGTTTGGAATAATATCTCTGGCATACAAACTCCTCTTCCGCTTCCGCTCCCTCTTCCAATTTCGCTTCTGCTCCCGCTTCTGCTCCCGCTCCCGCTCCCGCTCCCGCTCCCGCTCCCGCTCCCGCTACTCCCACTTCCACTGCCACTTCTGCTCCCGCTCCCGCTTCCGCTACCGCTTCTGCTCTCGCTTCTGCTCTAACTTCTGCACCCGCCTATGATATCGCCTCCGCCTAGGCCTCCACTGCCGCTTACAGGAGCGGAATAAAAATTATCCTACGTCTTATTCCCGGTTCTAAGCTTGCTATTTCTTTGCAATTTTCAGATTAAAATATGATAAACTAGACGCACCGCGCGGCTTCGCCCGCGTAAATTAGATGTTTCACAGACAAATTAGTCCACAAAAATATAGCCGATAGCCTTCCTCGATAAATGGGCTATCTAACACTGAAAGAATTTTTCAAATCGGACCAGTAGTTCCTGAGATTAGCGCGTTCAAAAAAGCTCTTTCAAATAATTTCACCCGTTTTTTCCACATTTTCCTCTATTTCTTAGCTTTATAAGTACTATCGTAATAAAATATAGCTTATAAACTTCCTCGATAAATGGGCTATCTAACACTGAAATAATTTTTCAAATCGGACCAGTAGTTCCAGAGATTAGCGCGTTCAAATTAGCCCTTACAAATAATTTCCTCCCGTTTTTTCCACATTTTTCTCGATTTATTCGCTCCTATTAGTCTTCTATACATATTATAAAACAAAGTCGCTATTTTTTCCCTCATGTCCCTTTGTTCCCTTTAATCTTTGAAACTACGCAACGGATTTTGATGATTCTTTCAGTGTTAGATACCCCATTTATCGAGGATGGCTATAGGCTATATTTTATCACGCTAAGACTAATAGAGGCGAAGAAATAGAGGAAAATGTGGAAAAACGGGGAAAATTATTTGAAAGGGCTAACTTGAACGCGCTAATTTCAGGAACTACTGGTCCGATTTGAAAAATTATTTCAGTTTTAGATAGCCCATTTATTGAGGAAGACTATATATTTTTATCACGTTAAGACCAATAGGAGAATGTGGGAAAAACGGGGCAAATTATTTGAAAGGGCTTATCTCGCGAACTACTGGAGCAATTTTTATGTTATTTGGCACAGATAAGAAGTAGACCACGTGAAGGAATAAGGATCATAGGCTATCGATTTTAATCATTTTTTCAGTGGCTATAATATATTTTATACCCGTGCGACGCCGGGGTGGGTCGCTAGTAACGTGATAAAATATAGCTTATAGCCTTCCTCGATAAATGGGCTATCTAATACCGAAAGAATTTTTCAAATCGGATCAGTAGTTCCTGAAATTAGCGCATTCAAACAAACAAACAAACTCTTCCGCTGTATAATATTAGTAATTAGTATAGAATCTAATAGATATAAGTAGTGTTATATTTTAAACAAGATGTCGCCCGCAACACCGTTGCGCCAAAATTCGTTTACAGTGCGGGAACATTTTTCCGGGATATAAAGTATCTCCATAAGTACTAAATTTCAGCAAAATCGGTTCAGAGGTTTGGATGTAAAGAGGTAACAGACAGACAGACGAACAGACAGACAAACTCTCGCTTCTATAATATTAATAATAATTAATAAGTTTATGTATGGATATTACCACTGAAACAGCATTTTTTTCTGAGTTGTATGAGCGTAAAATATTGTTTCTTGCAATAAGTTCATAACTATTTTATAAGCTTTTATTTTTAACTGAAATAATCAATTTCATTACAGGCAAAGGTTCCAACGGGAAGTATGAAAATTGTTTTACCGGGAAAATGTTGCTTAGCGGGAATTTTATTTCCCAATTAGGTTTGATCAATAATGGTCTAGTATTGAGAAGCTCGTGTCGGCGCATACTAATACAAGATCTCGTTTTAAATGTGCGGTGAGGGCCGGCGGAGTGTGATTTTAAAGGGAAAGACGCTATTAAAAATAACCGAATTACATGAAGTACCAGGAGAATATGAATTGTATGATAGTTAAAAGGCTTTTAAAAGAAGTAGAAGTTAGAACGGTAGAAATAAATTATAAGTACTATCAAGAAGTTGATTCTTAGGCAGATGGCGGACCTAAGTAATTTGGTCGCGTTAACCCCGTGGACCAAGAGCCCGCGAGGGCCAGACCTTCCTTCATTTCGTAAAGCTGAAAGTTTACCTATTTGTGACCTTTACAGGGGTAAGAACGACCAGTAACTATGGAGTTTCGGTCGCGGTTACTTTAGGAGGTAACCAGTTCTAAATGTCTACCTGTCTTTCGAGAAAGAGTAAAGCTCAATTTTATAGCTATTATTCTTCGCTGTAAGTGGTGGAATCTCGTCTTCCAGTGCCGGACACTTTTGACAGTTGGTTCCCACCCTTAAACTTCTTAAAAAATTAATAATTAAGACTTTCAGGGTGTCTAGCAGTGGGAAGCAACTGTAATAAGTGTCCGGCACTGGAAGACGAGATCCTTCCACTTACCGCGAAGAATATTAAATATGAAATTGAGCTTTACTATTTCTCGAAAGTCAGGTAGACCTTCAGAACTGGATACCTCCTGAAGTAACCGCGACCGAAACTGCATAGTTGCTGGTCGTTCTTACCTCTGTAAAGGTCATAAACAGGTGTTTACCTGGTACAGGTGTTTAGCTGAAAGTTTTTTCAGCTTTACGAAACGAAGGAAGGTCTGGCCCTCGTGGGCTCTTACTCTACCAGCCGCACATTATCAGAAAAATTCGGACGCCCCGGCCATTCATTTTCACATGTCAGAATAATTCTGATAGCATGCGGGGTCTACAACAAATTGTATGAACAGAGTGCGTTCCGGCGGGCGTCCGAATTTTTCTGATCAGAAATTTCGGATAATGTGCGGCCGGGTTAAGTCAAACCCATCCGACCAATCACAGCTATCATTAAAATGACGTGAGCCGACCAAATGAAGTGGGTATGTAAACTGCCTAGGAATCAATTTCCTCGATGGTACTGTGGGGTATGTACTTACATTACAATAAACAGTTGGTCTACCACTCTCGAGCCTTTCACTTGTGTCCCTCTTGCTACTGCTCTGAACTCTACACCATAGACTTAACAGTACAATATTATAAACCGAATAAAAGAAACTAATAATTAGTGTAATTCTGACATTTAACGTGACTCATTGCAAACTATTGCGAACGGACTATTCCACGCTAAAAAAATTTTAAAATAATCCAGCTACTATTTCAATCCTACCAAAGAGAAATAGAGTTTTCACAAAGAGAAGAAAATGAAAAATCTTATCAATTTGAACTAAAATAGCAACCTGGTTGTGAATTTTTAAAGTGTAAATTGGTTTACCTTTTAGTTTTTCTACGACGAGTGTTTTTACAAGCGTTTTCTGGTTTATTTTTATTTCGTATAAGGGAAAAGACCTAATGCTAGACACGGAACTAATAGATGACACTTACAACAATAATACCATAAAAATAAGAATTACTCTAATTATTTCTCAACACCGTACATTTTATAAGCTTCTCAAGCTATCTGTTGATGTGAAAAAATATATTCGGGACGCCTTCGGGAACAAAATTTTAAAATGGGATCAGTTTTCGTAAATAATGTGACCGCGTCAACACGCGCTCGACAATTTCTTAGCAAATAGGTTAAGGAAGGCGAAATTTTGCACGGAAGTTTTGAATACATTTATTTGATTTTTCGTAATTTCTATTGATTTTATTGGAGTAATGGTCATGTTGTATACAATAATTAATGTTTATTTATGATTTTTTATCCATTTTCCATAACAATATAAAGGGTGTCTACTATTAGTTCTTGAAAAGGTAAAAAACCTAATAGATGACATGGATCTCATCTTTTAGTTTTGCAATACATACTAAAGTTATTTTGTAGTTTATTCTACTGCAAATATCATCACTATTCTCTGAAAATATAATTATAATATTAACAAACTAAGAACTTAGAAGCTGTACCTAAAAATGGACATGGTGTCTAATATTAGACCTTGAACTGATCTAAAAATCGATTGCTTTAGTTTTTTAGCAATAAAAAGAAGAAAAAAGAGAGCTGAGAAAAGAAAGAAGAAAAAAGAAGAGGCAAGAGAAGCATGGAGACTAAAGACTAAAAACAAATTAGCTAGGAAAAAAAAATGAAAAATAAAATTAAAAGGAAAGATAGTTTCAGCATGGAAGAAGAATGGATAGAATCTGGAGACAACGTGGATAATATTTCTGATGCATGTAGTTATTATGATGAAGTAAATGAAATCTTTTGAAAAACGGCAAATAAAGACCTAATAATATGAAAAATGTAAAATGTAATTTAATGTCCTATGTCAACTATTAGTTCATATTGGTGTCTTCTATTAGTGATGTTCGTTTTTTGTGATGTCATCTATTAGTTCTTTTGACTAAGTTTACAAAAAGACCAATAATATTTTATTTTATTGATTTGTCAGAGAATAATTATAATAGTTTTATTTTGTAAGAGTTACTGAAGACATGGAAGAAGTTATCAATCCTTTATATTCATAAATATATATTTTATAACATTCAAATATTTCATGTTTCCTTAAAGTGTCTGCCATTAGGTCTTTTCCCTTAATTCGGTGTTTTTTCAGTAAAAAATGTTAGTTCCACTAGCTAAAATACCTGTTCCATACTAGTCAGAGCGAGGAAACGGAGATTTTATACGATCAAAAAGAGACTAAACCTTTAAAATTTGACTGAAATAAAGTTAATATCATACCTGTAATGGCACGGAACCCCAAAACATAGGGCATCACGTGTAGCGATAAAACAATAAAGTTGCCCCATAGAGGGTTCCGCACCCCAGTATTTGAATTCCGCGGTGCAATTTTCATAAACGTTCCACCGGTGGGTACCAGGAATACATAAACTGGCGAAAATATCGGATATTGGGGACGATAATGTGACGTCACGGGTTCGTGCTGCTGCCCGCGTGAGCCGCATAAAATATTAACCTTGGATAGACGCTTCCTGGATTTCAGGTTAAGGGTTAAAGGTATGTTATTTTACCCATTATATTGTAAAACGCCCTTTTTTTCGGAAAATGACCCATAAAGATTTCGTGTACAGAATGATACAAAATGCGATATGTAACCCTTTTGTTGTATGCTTGAAGAATATGTTACGGAAAAAGTTGGCGTGTGTTACTTGGAAAACGATTTCGTAATAATGGACAGTATTATACAACCAATAATAATATAATATTGTAGTGTATGTCTGAGTATATGCTTATAAAGGTCGTTGTAGAAACAATTATTTAAGTAGAGACGTAAACTCAGCATCATTAAAAGGTTGAAATAATTATCCGCATTAAAAACTTGTAATGCGCTCGTAAAAATACTTTTATAATAAAACCTCTAAGATAGCTACAATTGAAACATCCCATTTAAAATGAGCGGGAAATATGTAAAACTCCACTCCGTTATAATTATAATGTACGCTGGACGTTTCCGCAAAAACTAAAATGATTCAAACAACGCCCGTGACAGATCGCGCCATTTTGAATATAAAAGTAAATAGTACAGTGTACAGTCGTACCACTGACACTTTTTGTTTGGCGCGAATATATTTCATGAAATAAATTATGTGGTTCTGTTTTTGAAATACGTTTGTGGAGAAATTGTATGCATAGAGTTTTTATTCTAAGTTCTCATTGACATCGGATATTGCTGGATTTATTTTTATAACGCTGTCATATTTATGATCACCTGGTACATTTGTCATTTATTTGGAGCGTGCACACTCAAAACATTATATATGTTACAGTTATAGTGATTAAATAGCTATTATACATAATGACTGGTCATTATATATAATATCTAAATTGACTAGACAATGTGATTAATTAATGACTTTATCCGGATGTTATTCATAATAGCTGGTCGAAGTTAGCCAAAGTAATAAAATACGGTATAACCGACTTATCATACCTCCTCATTTGTAAGAATAAATTATAATTATGACCCAGTCATATAATGTCAGTTCATTTTAAATATTTTATTATTTTAGTCTTTAAAGAGTAATACCAAATATGTGTTTTGATCTCTGTATTTTTAGGGGTCCGTACCCAAAGGGCAAAAATGGGACCCTATTACTGAAACTTCGATGTCTTTCCATTTGTCCGTCTGTCTATCTATCTCCAGGCTGTATCTTAAACCACTATAGCTAGACTACTTACTGGAATTTTCACAGATTGTGTATTTCTGCTGCCGCTATAAGAAGAAATACTAAAAACAAAATAAAATAATATTAAAGGGATTTCCCATACAACAGACGTGATTTTTTTGTCCTTTTTTGCTCGTAATCAACAATGGCAACAGGTAGGCACTTGAAATATTCACAAAATACTTATTTGTATTTACACTTTAATAATTCATAATAAAACTAATAATAATTAAGGGTTACAATCCAGGTCCATTCTATAATTGTACAGAACCCTTTGTGCACGAGTCCAACTCGCGATTGGTTGATTTTCTTTTCTTTTTTTATGGCTAGTGAGCTTTAAATTTACTTTATACATTAAAAGTTAAATAACTTTCAAACAATATTAATTATGGTAGCTTAATATTATCTATGGCAATGTTATTTTAATTCTTAAAATAAACTTCATAATAATTGTTACATTTTAAATAACAGTATGATATTGCTACACATATAGTTAGGTATGCTTAAAGCAAATTGAAATACAATTTTATAATCTTTACCTACCTGTTTTATTAAATTATCCATTATCCATGTCTTTGAAGATATTATATAAAATTGCTAGTTAATGTAATTAATTATGTGTTATTTATCACTTTATCTAAATTGAGTAGACATTTTAATAATGGCTAGATAATATATAATATAACATCCAGATTTATTACTTTGGCTGTAACATATATATCGGATCGTCGAGCGGTATACTGAAACTGATTCAATGGCCATGGAATAGCATTGCATTCATCCTCCAAGACTGTGGGCGTATATTAGTTATCTACACTGAACGTGATTCACCAGATATCGTCAGATTTGGAGCCGATGGGTTTGGGAGCATACACCGTTCCTTCCAACATTCATAATAATTCTATAATTTTTTTATAAATTATGAAACTTATCTCAAAATAAGTTGCCAATAGACAAGTTAATCGGGTACGCTGATATATATATATTTTTATGCCATGCAGGGCAGCAGAAAATTTTGATAATTCGAAAAAATCTAAGATGAGTGATTGGGGCGGTTGTAGGCGGGGCACGTTACTGGTGAATAAAGTTAAATTTTAAAAAATAGCCACCGTTTTAATACTCTAATAAGTGATTGGTTAAAACTTAAAAGTGACCTGCAATAGATAAGTCCTGCAGAACTGAGCGGACTCATAATATCATGTCAGCTTACAAATTACATTATAAAAAGAAAACTTGATCCAAATCGGTACAGACGGTTGGATACTGCGATACTATAGTATTGTGACACACACACTCACTCACCGACACGTCAAACTTGCAACACCCCCCTTTTTGATCGGGGTTAAAAAGTGATCGGACCAGCTGTTATTGGATCGCAATCAAACACTTATTTTAAAGTTTTACGCGGCCTATACGTACTCTAATGTCGGCTGTACACTCTCGCTGAGACACAGCGAGGCGGCCCGAGTGCGAGAGTGTAAATGGGTGCGCTCGCCTCGTCTCGCCTGTCTCGGACCCTCTCGGTCCGTTGTCGGTATTTTGCGCCCGAGACAAAGGGTCTCGCGAGGAAAACGAGCGCACTACTGTACACTCTCGCGTCTTTCAATACTAGTCCCGCCGTTGGACAGTGTAGAACAGAAAATAACAATAATAAACGTCATTATCAGTCATTATCTGTGAGAAATAAAATTAAATATGATTATAGATCTTTGGATTACAATGATATCTTTCGATGCATGGTGAATGGTGCATGGTCATTTTCGTCCATCTTCTCTGAGTTCTTAACTGCGATTGAATTAAGCGAGAATGTACATGATCGCACTCGGGCAAGGGGCTCTCGCACGAGACTCTCGCCCGAGAGCTCTCGGCGAGAGTGTACAGCGGGCATAATACGTAATAATCACGTCACCCTCCTTTCCCGAGTCGGGTAAAAAGAAAATCCGCCATCCGTCTTGTCGCAACTTATATTAGATAGTTCATACATTAGAATGTCTTACATCACCGAGCAAATGGGATTCATCCCCTTATAATGGAACGTCACATTGTTTATGCTGAGACCCACTCGATGCTTATGCGCTCCTAGTGTTATGTACAAATGCTGTGGAAAAAATAATACTTACCACCAAATTTTTATCTTACGCAGCACTCAGAGACATTTAATTATGATTAACCTTCAATTTAATGAAGAGTTTGACAGATATTATATGTCTTGTGTCGAAATATTAAATTAATTACATTCAGGTAATTTCCCACTCTGAGTGCGGCAGTTGCCTTATTATTAAATTGAGGTTTTTGAAGTGAAAACTTCTTTAGCGGCGTTGAGCACTTTTGTGGGATGGGTAAAAACTGTGAAACTCGCGTCAGATTTTCGTGTTGATCGAAAAACCATAGAAAAACCGTAAGACGGTTGGAGAGTAGTGTTTTGTATCGAACTCGAACTCGAAAACTCGAAGTCGAATTGTAAGGGTTTCGATTAATTAAAAAAAATCAATTTTTTAAAAATCGATTTTCATAAAAAATGGGTTAAAAATTTAATTGATTGTAAGAGTTTCGATTAATTAAAAAAATCGATTTTTTCATAATCGATTTTCATAAAAAATGGGTTAAAAAAATGCACAACGTTAATAATCAAATTTTCACTTCTGCTGGCACTCCCGGAGTGCAACCCGTCTTTTTTTTTTGTTGATTGGAATTCTTTTATTTTGTAGCGCTAACGTCAAAACATAATATCCACCCAACCAATCAACATTGATATTGTTGATTGGTTATATGTTGTATGTATAAGTTTAAAAGTTAAACCCCTGTCAAAAAAGCCTCAAAAACAAAGCAGAATCAGTCAGTATTTTTTTTAAAGACTCTTTAGTATAAGTTTAATAATAATATGTAATTTATTGGCCACATTAACAACCAACTCTGATGTCTAATGCAAAAATCATTGTTAAAACTGATGCATCCAGCACACATACAATGACTATCAACATAATATACAACTATGCTTACATGTTGAACGTAATAGCTGAAGTTATTAACATACTGCGCCGCCTCTCGACGCAAAAACGTCTCTTTGATCCTTTGAAACACTACCCGTCCCTTTGTCTCCAATTATGTCATACTATATTATTATTTTTTAACGAAAATTACTCACTGAAACATTTTATCCAGATAAATAAAGAGTTTGAAAGTCAGTCAGAAAGAAAATTTATTTATACATACGTGAATGTAAAAATATATTGTGGACGGATAATATTATAAGTAACGATAATTTTTAGGGTTCCGTACCCAAAGGGTAAAAACGGGACCCTATTACTGAGACTTCAATGTCTGTCCGTCTGTCCGTCTGTCCGTCTGTCTCCAGGCTGTAACTTAAGAACGGTAATAGCTAGAGAGTTGAAATTTTCACAGATTATGTATTTCTGTTGCCGCTATAACAACAAATACTAAAAACAAAATAAATTAAATAAATATTATCCCATACAACAAACGTGATTTTTCAAACATTTTTTGCTCGGTATCAAACATGACAACAGGTAGGCATTTGAAATTTTTACTAAAGCCTTAATTATATGTGTACTTTAATAATTAATAATAACATTTAAATAAAATAAAAATTTAAGGGGGGCTCCCATACAAAAAACACAATTTTTGGCCTATTTTTCTTTATAACGGTACGGAAACCTTCGTGCGCGGGTTCGACTCGCACTTGGCCGATTATTAAGTGATGCTTTCGCGGTTTTTTTATATTCACTGAATCCTTTGGACAAGAAAAGCTAATATTGGTTAGAAATGTGCTTAAGAAGATATTATTATAAAATAAAAATAAAAATACAATCACAAATTTTCACAGATTTACTCACAAAAACGTACACTTCTTGTATAATTGAGGGCGAATTTTTAACGCTTATTTTATAAAAATATCTAGTTCTCATATTAGGTACAAGTTACACAGTAATTATAACATGCAGACATATTATGTTATGTTATAACAAGGAGCTATGTACCTGTACTGTGTACATTTTATATTAATTAATTTTTCAGAAACTACACTATACTTTATAATATAATAAATAGAGGGTACAGTGCACGTATGAGCGTGTTTACTTTAATAAAGTAGTGACTATGAATACTAATTAAGGCTATCCCCGGGGTACCAGGGTCCTAGAACTAGCAGGAGGTATAAATTACCTTTTAAATTTTACTCAGCTCCGCTTGAGACAATATAGGTACAAGTTGGAAGCCAGCTACATGAAGTTGCAGCAGACGACGTGTCGTCGCGACACTACTGGTTTTTATGTATTTCTATGAAAGTGTCGCTAGCTTCGTGTCGCTAACTGCGCAGGGTATTTTATAGAAATACATACAAACCAGTAGTGTCGCGACGACACGTCGTCTGCGGTTGCTTCACGTCGCCCACTGCCAACCGGCACCTTGAGTTACAATAAAATAAAGTTACAACACAAGGTCAGAACACACCAAGATGTCAATATTGGACTTTTTTAACGTACATTAACGTACATTTTTCCGGGGTAAAAAGTATCCTATATCCTTTCCCGGGACTCAAGGTATCTCCATACCAAACAGTCAAATCGGTTCAGCGGTTTGGGCGTGAAGAGGTAACAGACAGACTGAATCACTTTCGCATTTATAATATTAGTAAATGTTAATTTATAACGACCTCCGTGGCGCAGTGGTGAGCGCGTTGGTAGCTCAAGCCGGAGGTCGCGGGTTCGAGTCCCGCCGACGGGACAAAAAGTTTATAAAGTTCCTGGGTCTAGGATGTGTATTAAATATGTGTATCATATAATAAAAATCTTAAAAATATGTATAGTATAAAAGTATTAAATATATTTCCGTTGCCTGGTACCTGTAACACAAGTCTGAAGGACTTGTGTTACAGGTACTTACCACGGGACCAGACTGACGTGGTGTGAAGCGTCCATAGATATTATTATATATTTCTAAATTTAAACGAGCTAAATAATATTAAAATAGTCTTAATGTAAACAGGAAATTACTACTTGACCAAATTAATGTAAAGCTACTTCTTAGGATTTTCGACGATTACGTAGTAAATAATAACACAATTGGGTTTCTGGAAAAAACAAAGTTTTTATTTTAATCAAAATATGTGGATCCACATAACATAAAGCTTTAATTATTACATTTAAATTATAACAAAATCTTACCTGGAAAAAACAAAGAAACGACATTTAGTGTTATTAAATTAACAATCGCCGAAATCAATGATAATACTTTCTAGTTTTTAGTCCATTCGGCCATCTTTTCTTTTCATAGATTACATAGAAGTCGTAGAGCAGAAGGATCTGTCAAATAATCATCTAAATAGCGGCAAAATGCAAATAAAGAAAAATACATTTTTCTTTACATCTCCCCTCCGAAAAGAATATATAATCAGGTGTTAAGTCACGCAAACTCTCAGACTAGATGCCATCAGGAGCTGGGGTTAGTTTTGAGATGTGAAAAAAATTTGACTCCGACTTCTTATGATCAGTATTTATCTTGTAGATTGTATCTGATATTTTTTCTATAATTTGATAAGGTCCGAGTTTCAATTCATCCAGTTTTTTTCTATTTAGTCTGTTACCATTCTCCACAAAGACAATATCACCAACTTTAAAGTCTATGCATATTCGATTCTTATCATAGATTTCTTTGTTGTAATTATGTGATTTTATTGTGTTTTCTAAAGCTTTTTGCCTGTCTTTTATTAAATTATTCTCAGTCTTTTTCAGCTTCATCTCATTCGGCAAAAGAGATACATCTGTGCCATATAGTAGGTACTTTGGAGCATATTCAGTAACCGAGTGTTTCGTCTCATTATAGTTTTTTACACAGTTTTGAGCAATGGTTGTCCATGCAACTTTTTTAACATTTTCATTTGCTTTGCATCGGATTTTGTTGACTAATGTCTGATTAAGTCTTTCATTTAGACCATTTGAGTAAGGCGAGTTAACTGCTGTAAAGATTATACAGATATTTTCCTGGTCCAAAAATCCTTTAAATTCTTTAGAATTAATACCTGGATACTGATCCGATAGAATCAATTCAATATTATGAATTTCTCCACAGTTTTTTATGAGTTTGATGAAGTCATTTGAGTTTTGTGTACTTTAAGTTAAAATATGTGCATACCTAGTAAAATGGTCCACTAGCAGATGTAAACACTTCTTCGTCGACCGTGTACCTCCAAAGCCTCCAATTGTATCAATAGAATATATTTGAAACGGTTTTGTGGCAGGTCCCAAATGTGACATTAATCCATATTTGTTCTGTCCTCTTGGTTTGTTTTTAATACACACTAAGCAATTTTCACAAATTCTTTTTATGTTCTTTGTGATGTTCTCCGCTGTATACAATGAACCAATCATACTTTGCATCTGCCTAATTCCTAAGTGACCCATGTCTTTATGTATTTTATTTATGAATTGTATGCTAAATTTTTCAGATAAAATTATTTTGTCTTTGTTCTTTACTCTCTTATAATATATGTCGTCTTTTGATATTAATTTATCTTTCTTGCACTGTATATTTTCATTTTTTTCTTGATCTTCTAAGATTTCTTGTAGTTTTATTGTGTTTACTATTTTTAATTGTTCATCTTGATTTTCATTTGGTTCAAGGACAGGGTTTCTACTCAGACAATCAGCTTCAATGTTATATCTGCCGGGCGAGTACTTAATTTGGAAATCATATTGTGATAGATAGAATGTAAGTTCACCCAATTCCTCATCTGTCCTTGATTTAATGTTCATAGTTTCTAACGGCTTGTGGTCAGTAAATACAGTAAATTTTCTACCTATCAATAAATGCTGCCAATACTTAACACATTCCTTAATCGCCAGGCATTCCAGATATATTGCTTTCTTCCTTTTTTGAACTTCATTTAGCTTTTTAAAGAAGTATGCAACAGGTTTTTCTTCATTATTGTCTTGTGGCTGCTTCAAGACTGCTCCCAGTCCCTGTATACTGGCATCTGTATATATGTGAATAGGGAGATTAGGATCAAAGATTGTTAATATTGGTTGAGAACATAAAATTTGTTTCATTTCATCGAATGACTGTTGACATTTTTCAGTCCAGTTAAATATTTGTCCTTTTCTTAAAATATTATGCAAAGGCTCTAGTTTTATTGCTATATTTGGCACATACTTATGGTTAAAGTTTATTTTCCCTAAAAATTGCCTTATCTGTTTCTGTGTTTTTGGAATTGGGAAATTTTGTATTGATATCAAATTATCCTTCAGCGGTCTGACTGAGTATTATATGACCCAACTGTATTATATGACCCAAGTATTTGACTGATTATGCTGCAAACATACATTTAGAAAATTTGAGTTTCAGGCCTTCATTGTTTATGGCTTCAAATAATTGTTTTAGGTGTCTTATATGGTCTAAAAATGTTTTTGAAAATACTAATAAGTCGTCTATAAAACTTACTGCAAATTCTCCTAGCTTATTTTTTCGTATAATGTTACACATTATTCTTTGAAAAATGGCCGGTGCTGTCTTTAGACCGAACGGCAAACAGGTCCATTGGTAGTGGCCCTCCCGTGTGACGAATGCAGTTTTGTATCTGTCAGTAACACGCAATGGTATGGACCAGAAAGCGGAGTTCAAAGCTAGCGTAGAGAAAAATTTGCAGTCTCTTGTTTTCACTATAAGGTCTTCAATAAGAGGGAATGGTTGCGATTGCGGAACAACTATCTTATTATGTTCTCGGAAATCTATGCATAATCTGGACTTTTTATTTTCATCTCTTTTGTAAGCGAGTGTAACAGGTGCTGAAAAGGGGCTATATGATTCCTCGATTATATTTTTTTCCAATAACTTTGCAACCTGTTTTTCTATTTCCTTCTTATCTTGAATAGTGCAACGATATGGTCTTTTATTGCAATATTTTTCCACTTGTAAATCGATGTGTGCCTCATAACCCGTTACTCTCCCTATGTCATATTTATCTTTTGCAAAAACAGATTTATATTTTGATATCAACTCCTCAATCTGTGCTTGATCCTTGAAATCTAGATGATTTATGTAAATTTGAAAGTTTTCTTCACATAAGTGTTCATTAAAGTTTATTATATTTGAATTATATTTTTCTTCAAAAAAACTGTTGAATTTTAGAACCAGGCAGTTTCTGATGTACTTTCAAATTTTCATCTTGACACAAGTAAAATTCTTTTATGCAGTCTAGTCCTATTAAAAAGTCATAGTCAAAATTCTTTCTGTCTATCACAAAAACATTTATTACCTTTTCCATATCAAAAATGTTTATATTAACTTTGATTATGCCGTTCGCTTTTTTAACGCCATTAATTGTTTTCAAATTAGCATTGTTACTAAAGATAGGATCTTTATTATTTATCTTTAATAACTTTGAATTGATCAATGATACATTAGAACCAGAGTCGTAGATTCCAAATATCTCAATATTGTTATTAAGAACTAATTTTACTTTAATTAATGGCGGCACAGTTAGTTTTTTTGATCTTCACACTGTAGTTCACATTCTAGCTCTGAATTATTTATTTATTTATTTATTTATTTATTTATTTAGGATAACAACAGCCGTCAATTTTAACAGTATTATAGAAGAATACAATGAGTACATAAGGCCAATAACAGCTATCCACAGCTTATTACATAACTTATTACAATTTTACCAGAAGTAAACAGCGTAGAAACAGAAATCAAAACATTTTTGACACTTAATGCTAATTCTTATAATAATCTCAAGCCATATATTTTATCTTTTATAAGTTATAGTATAATATAAAAATATACAGGGTGTAAAAAGACCACTTCCGATAACTTTGGGGTATTATTATACTACATTTTCTGATTACAAAAATGTATTTTTTTTAAAAATTTTTTTTTTCTAAAAATTTTTTTTTTAATATTTTTTATAATAAATAACCTTCAGACAAAACCATAAACCATTTACAAAAAATATTTAAAATATTTTTTTTACTTTTATTTTTTTTATCCCGATACGTAATCTAAAAGACGCGAGTCATTGGTATCAAATGTAGCGCGCTTAATAACATAAGGTCGTAAACGACCATACTGTACGGTCGCGGCAGTTTTTAACCTTATGCTCTTTCCAACCTATCAAGAACCATGACATTCAACTCTCTCAAGTAACTCAGAACTTTGACCTATGATCTCTTACCTAGGCTAATTTAATCCTTCGATCGCGGATTCTTGGAAATGCTATTGTATTCTAGAGTTGTCTCGATCACCGGTACTTGTATGGGCCTTAATGGGTTAAAACTTTAATTCTAACTCATGTACAAAACTGTAAGTAACTTTCTGAGCATGAGTAACAACTTATTTATCGATTAGTTAAAAAGTTATTCGTAAGGAACAAAACCGATTTTGTGTGATATGCGAATGCGGATCTCAGGAGTCAGGCTTTCTATCGAAATTACAGACGATGCATGAAAACTTCCGTACGTAAAACTATGGTAATAAACTTACGTGTAAAATGTTAAGTTCTTAAAGTGTTCTTATTTCTCTAGACTCTATGCATTTTGTAAGTATTCTTTAGCACTAAGCAATAATACCACCAACAACAACACGTTTCTTACACGAAATCTAACACAACACAAAGTTTAAACAAAAAAATAATAACACATTTTCCGTGTTATGCAGAACGATGATTGTGGATGGACAGTACCTAGATCTGCAATTATCGCTTTTTATCTACTACAGACGATACAGTATGAAAAAACTAGCAATTAATTACTTACGTGAAAAATGTTGAATTCTGATTTTTGAATGTGCTCTCTATGCATTTTGAAAATAGTCCATATCACCAATCAATAACACCACCAATAACAACACATCTCTTTTTACACGATATCTTACACGACACGTCTTATTTTTTTAACGCAAACAAATAAGAAATAATAGTTAATTAATTTACATTTTACACATTTAGTTATCACAATAATACGTTTTAAAAAGATCGTAATACGCTTATTAATTAAACATAACTCAACGGACAACCTGCAACCTCAAGATGCAAATTGGAACTAAAGTCTAATTATGCGAAAATCGTCTTTAAAAACATGTATCGACTTTCGGTATGCGGACCCGACAAAGCGCCGCCGCTCTGCCTAGCACAACGCACGTGTCGCTAATCCATTTCAAGGACAATCTAAGTGTTGTACCCTATTTAAAATTCAAAACTATTTATTTCAGTCGATATTTAAATTACCATTAAATAATAAAAATTATAACTATTATTTAGTAGATGTAATCTCATTTTTAAAATGAACTCTATTAAGAGGTTATAAATTCAGAAAATTTTATCGGGATACATAGTCAAGTTGCATTCGATAATTTCGATACCTACATTACCGTGATAAAGTGATTGTTATACTATGGTACGCGTTATGCGTTATACGTATGCGCGTATACGCGTTTACGCATGCAATGAAAATACTTTAATAATACCTATTTAATTTTAAATAACTTTTAATTATTATTGTCGCTATTCTTAACATTGAGTAGGTATTTGTTTTTTTTTAGTTTGACTGTAATCAATACTTACTCGTATGTAAAACAATTAATAACGATTTATCGATAAAAAATTATCGATAACTCAAAATATGCAGAGGGATACATCCCTATTATTTAACAAAGTTTTTTCTTTAATTTTATTTAGTCTGCTGTAAACACGCGCCGCGCTGGTGTACTGTGAAGTTTTTGTTTAAGTTTTGTAATTTTACGGATGTTCTGGTCTTATTGCTTGTTTTGTGACATTCTTAACTATTTTTTCACGTGATACGTCCGAAGAATGTGCGATGAAATGTGAATGAACTTTTAATACTCGTAAACCTTTATGGAACGAGGGTGAACATCGTGCTCGATAGACGATAGTGCGGTTTAAACAGTGCAGTAAAAAGTGTTTTTATAAGAATTGGAATGTCTCCTGTTTACTTTTGTTTCGCGTTGAAAAACTCTGCAATCTACATTGAGTTAGATGGAGCACAGCTCGAACTGCATTTCATAAAAGCAGACAGCTGATCACAGGTCAGTGAACATGTTATCAAGTATTTTTTTCCATAGTAACTGTGTATTGTATTTTTACAACCTGATTCGGATGTGAATTATGATTACTTTTCCTTTTTGGCCGGAAGTAAAAACTGAGTATTTTTGAGTAATAAACCTAAGAAACGGTAATTAATAAATTCTAACATTTTATTAAATCGTGAAAACAATTGTAATTTAATAATCATTACAATATTGGTGGTTTATTCACTACCTACGGGCTAGGGCCTAGGGCACACCACGATCAGCTGTTTTGTCTAGCGCAGGGCCGCGCGCGCGGGACTTGGCGCGGGCGGCGCGGGGGGGGGGCTGGCGCAGTCCGGGGCCGGCGGGGCTCCACTGGCGCGCGATATTGTCGCGCATTTACATCAGCATTATACATTGCGTGTTGAAAATTTTGACTATTTTAAAAACTGGCGATTTAAAGAAAATTACTTGCACCAATGGATATATCTCATGCCCTATAATAACCCCACGAAGTTATCGGAAGCGGTCTTTTGACACCCTGTATACATAATATATAAAATATATAATATGTGTAAAATATAATTTGGTGAATAAATGATAAAAATAATAATACAGTAAAAATAATTAATTAATTATAGATGAGGATATTAAAATAAGATACAAATTCAGTACAATTTCAATAATTTTAAAACTAACTAACAACACCAATTATTGATGAGTTTTATTTGCTTTTTATTCTTTTCATTATTTATCTTAGGATTAAACCAACATAAATCTTCCTAGTGGTAACGTACACCTTTTTTTAATTTTTCACAAATGCTACACTTTTGTTTTATTATATTTGGTTTAGTATCTTCTCTCTTTTTGAAAATTCTTCTTTTTAAAACTAGATGCTCTAACTTTCTCAGTTCATTGAATAAATCTTTTACATACACAACCTCCTCCTTGTTAATTCTATCTGTAATAAAGTCTGGCAAGCCCGCAGCTATTATATCAATTAATGTCCCTTCATCAATAGTTTTTCTTACTTCTAGCAATAGTTTTTCTTTTTTTACAGCATAGTCCAACAAAGAGCCTGATTGATACTTAAAAGACTATGCATACTTGCTTGTTGACCAACCTTTAATGGCATAGGTTTGTAAAAAACTTGATTTCCATTCGGATCACTCTCTTTGTAAGCTATGTTTAATCATCATGGCGGCATACCAATCTGTGCAAGATTTTTCAAGAAATAATCTGAAAATTTCAATTTTTTCATCTTTGTTTACTATTCCAAACCTTTCACATTCCTTTTCAAATGTCTCCATCCAATATGATGCACTAATTGTATTTCGTCCATCAAACTTTTCAATAACGAATTTGTCAGCCAGTTTTTTCATACTTTGTTTTTCTTTTCTTTCCTGACTTTCAATCAATTTTTCCAAAATCTTTACAATTGGGTCGACTTTTGTTACTTTTGTATTGGTTTTAGCAAATTGTTCTTGACTTATCTCCTCGAGAAATTGGTCCTGGAAATTCATATTTTTATCCTCATCCACATAAGTATTTAAAATGTCCTCCGTAGTTTTTATCCAGACATTTCTGGATTGGTGTCTTTTTTTTAATGTATTTTTCACTCTACCAAAGGTTTTACTGGCTTGTATATATTTGTGGAGTGACACTGCTTGATATTCTTCAGGAATTAGAAAAATCTTGTCATCTTGTGTACTGATTTCCGTCTGATGTTGGTTTTACTTGGAATGCGAATTTCAACCTTTCCATATTTTCTTTTCTTGACAATAAATGTCGTTTTGTAAAGCTACTTCTTAGGATTTTCGACGATTACGTAGTAAATAATAACACAATTGGGTTTCTGGAAAAAACAAAGTTTTTATTTTAATCAAAATATGTGGATCCACATAACATAAAGCTTTAATTATTACATTTAAATTATAACAAAATATTACCTGAAAAAAACAAAGAAACGACATTTAGTGTTATTAAATTAACAATCGCCGAAATCAATGATAATACTTTCTAGTTTTTAGTCCATTCGGCCATCTTTTCTTTTCATAGATTACATAAAAGTCGTAGAGCAGAAGAATATGTCAAATAATCATCTAAATAGCGGCAAAATGCAAAAAAAGAAAAATACATTTTTCTTTACATGAATATTATAATGTTATTGATCTTTACCTAATATACTTCTTAAGTTTCATTAGCTGAAATCTTATGTGATTAAAACTCGCTTATTAAGGGCATCCCCCGAGCAAATGACCTTGACCATACATTTGACGCGTTGCCGAGATCGCACAAAAATCCTATTTTTTACTTATCTTAGTTCAAAATTGATCTAAAAAAAAACGGTTGTCTGTAAAGTCGGTTTACTGACGATAGTTGAACGTGACAACGTCATAGCCTTAACCCCTCAGTTCCGGGAAAAATCTATGCAAAAAAGTTGGCAGGTCAATGTGCAAAAAAAATGGCGCCCGGCCTACCCTCTTTGTAAAATTTATGTAATATCCTTACATACAATCCATATTTTATGTTTGTGTGAACTACATTATAATATATGTTAAATTTTCTATCTATCAAGCCTTACCTCAATGATAAACTCCTATACTAACTATTTTTTTAAACAAATCGACGAATGATGTTGAGATGTATAAAAACAAACTACTTGAAATAGGACACTCCTCTGCAAAGAAAAAATAGTCCGCAAGCAAACATCGACCTTAGTGATATACAAATAAATTTCAAAATGGCCGCGGCCGGCAGAAAGCCCTTAAACATATTGTGTCAAATGTTTATCGGTTCCCTGCCCGTCTGTGTGCTTAATAGGGCAATAAATCATTTCGTACAATAGTGACTAGTAGTTCTACAAGCTTTTAACGTAATTTATTTACAAACATAATAAGCAAATCACTTCCGAATCTCTATAAATAGAAACAAACTTTTTCGAGTGTAACCTAAAGTTATTTCGATGTATTTCTTTCAAATGATTGTCTAAAAATATTTATCATGAGTAAAACAAACTATTCGCAATACAAAACGCTAAATACATTCGTGAAATCCAGTAAAATCTTCGAAAAAAGCACAAGTCATACCTTGACACGTAGGAAATAGAGCACAATTTTGAATAGCCGAAATAATACTAATAGCTCACAGATTGTTTATTTATTTTTCATTCAGAGTATGGTCAATGTATCAAAGGTCATAACTAACCAAACTTCTTTATACAAAAGTATTCTCTAAGTCATCGAAATTCGTAATATAATCGAAACAAAGAGCGCTGCCCAGGTGGGCCTTACGGTTGTTGAGAGACTTGAGAGGATAAATGGAACGCCTCAGAGCGATCAGCGAGGTAACGCCGCATATTGCTTCATGTTTTTTCGTGCGCGCAGCCCATATCGAATTATAAGACGTTATCACGTCAAAAAATTTAAAACGGGGAATATGTAGTTCATGATATTGTCGATCTATTGTCGTGTGTTTCAAATAAACGTAATTTGTGAATACTAGGGAGATGCTGAAAGTATGCTTCAATTTTAATAAATTGGTATTACTTTGGAAGCTAATATCATGAGTATAATAAACAAAAATAGAAAATTTTAAACGGGGAAGGAATGAAGATTATTGCTGTATTTTTATTATAACTTTGTAGCTTTCAAATTATGAGTTTATAAGGCTCTAAATACGGTAAATTTTGGTATCTCCGTAGGGGAAGGGCCTTTAAAGCTTTGTTGTGTAGCGCTTCGTAGCAGGTACTACGACGTAGCATGTGCTACGTATAACGTAGTGCTACGTTCGTCGTTCATACTACATTTTGAAAATCCATATACCCATTAAACTCTATAGTTCTTAAATACGGGTTTTTTGTTAAAATGCGTGCAATATTTTTCACAAAAGTATAAAACAACTTTTCCCATCAGCAGATCATAAAAAACATAGTGTGTCAAATTTCAAAAGGCATAAAAATATACGTCAAAATTTGAATTTAGAATGGAAAAATGTTTTTCTATAGTGGTCAGTCATGTTGATTTCTTCATAAATGGTATAATTCAACAAGGCTATTTTGGTTCGTGGCCACAAATGAATTAATTTGAAACTAATTCCGTCATATTGTTATAACTTATAAAATATAAAGTGTCACTTGAGAATCAACTGCACGCCGGTTTTCTAAGAGACTATAGTATCTATTAAGCTAAAAAGGGTTTGTTCATTTACAATTCAAGGAACTAGGAATACATAAATCTGCAAGATGACTTTTCTGTTTACCCAATCATTAAATTATTATGGCAAATAGCAGCAAAAATTCATAGAAATATTTGCCAAAGCAGATTCATATAATTTATTTACATTCAATAGGGTTGGTACTTGGTTCTCTTTTCCCGACTAGGGTGAAATTAAAAGTAAGCTTATGATTTTATTATTCAAAGGTTTGTTTAATGTTGCTAATTGAAAGGGGCTAAGCAACTGAGCATTTAGTCAAATTACATTCAAATGAGCGTGTTTCGTAAGGCATCGCAAGCACAATTAGTATCTGTTTGTCTACTTTTATCATATAAGTATGGATTTTAGCATACAGATGGCGCTCAAAAGGCATTATGTTATCAAAATATCTGATACTGCTTAGATGCAAATTGCTTTTCCTTCTGTTTCTTTAAAAAACATTTCACAGAATCGACAACCCTATTTATGTCGCGTCAAGTTGAATCACAGAGCCGCGAACATTAGTCACAAGGGGAGAGTGGGCCGCAATTATACTGAGGTGATTCCAACAAGTGTTGCTCGGTGCCCATTCCACCCGCTGCAGAAAGGTGGTTAGAGGTACTAGGAGTGCATAGCTTGTGGTGTTTTAGTGCTTATTTACAGTGCAAGCAGCATATCTGGATTGTGGCGTTAGATAAGCATTGTATTAAGGTACAAGTTGGAAGCCGGCTACATGAAGTTGCAGCAGACGACGTGTCGTCGCGACACTACTGGTTTCTATGTATTTCTATGAAAGTGTCGCTAGCTTCGTGTCGCTAGCTGCGGAGGGTATTTCATAGAAATACATACAAACCAGTAGTGTCGCGACGACACGTCGTCTGCGGTTGATTTATGTCGCCCGCAGCCAACCGGCACCTTAAGGCTCATTGACATTCTATAACAGCAATCACAGCAAAAGACGTATTTTCATGAACCAACACTGTCAAAATGTAAATGCAAATGTTTGAAAAATTGGTAGAAAAACAACGGCGAACAAAAACAAGAGATAGAGAAGGAATATAGAGAGAAAGAGGAATAATAAACAAATGTGTTTTTTTTTGTTGTAAGCTAGCTGTATCGATATCGTATCACTAACTACTTGGAAGTTCAGGAGGTTTCTTAACTTATGTTTTTGACCAACATTGGAAAACTGATGATGCTTAAACATAATTCCAAACATTAATCAAATTACAAAACAACCTGCAATTTGCGGTTGAACTTAAGAAGATTTCCCCAGAGTTCCAATGTAAAAAGTTATCAAAATAAACATGTCAGTTCAAATGATGTGTTGAGGTGAGCCGCGGACGAAATGCCGCGAAAAAACATTAGTAGCACCTCCTACGTACTAGGATACCAGAATACCAGGGTCACAGAGTAAATTTAAGGCTAGGGAACATTTTTGTTTAAAAAAATTGTTGAATTGTTGATGATGATAAATAATTTGATAGTTATACGTATCGAAGAGGGTCTTAAATATGTGGTCGCTGGTCTTAAACTATAAAGGCGATTTGATCTAGTACATAATATATTTCAATATTGTGTACACCAAGGGAAAGGAAAAATGTAGTTTCTGCGATAGACTAGTAGTTACTGGTGTGGATAGATGGGAATATTATAAGAAGGCAGGTGGCATATTATTGGTATGGTATATCATGAACACATCAATCTCAGCGAAATTTCCATCCGACTTGAATTCGAAAACTTAGCGCTCGTTTATGCCTTGATCACACCTACCGAGAAGGGTAGCGAGACAGTGCTCTCGAAATGTTTTATATAGACGTGCTCGGCCAAGGGCACTGTCTTGCCAGTCTACTCGGTAGGTCTAAAAGGCCCTTATTTCAGCCAATGCTAAGCCTAGCGACCGATTATAAGACGTATTATAGGCTGTCGCATCGTGAAAAATGTCTGGTGTCCTAGTAGGTGCTGTCACGGCGCAGCGGGAAGGAATGCTCTAATCAAAACAAATGACACGCGTGTTTGAGAATAACGTCATGGAATAGCCGGGCTCGTACACCGCCGGCGAGAGAAACCGGGCTCTGTGTATAACGTGACCATATTATGTTCTTACCAAAGCAGGACATCTAGGTAGTCGCACTAAAAAAACTCAAAATGTCATCTATTATCTATGTCCACACTAGGCGCTTTCGTCTTCAATTTTCGTCATCTTCTTTCATTCAACTTTCGTTTTGGTGCATTCAATAATTGAATGCGTCAACGAACGCAACGCCAACATTGTCATTTTTGAAGTTTTGGATACGGTCAGAGGGCATGCGTCGCGGGCACGCCTCACGTTCGCTGTTGACTGCGCTATAAAGCCGGGTCCAGACGAGTGTAACGTGTAATGTAAGATTACGTGTAATTTAGCGTCAACAGGGTGGACGGCACACGAAGTCAAAGCGAATTGTCCAAACGAGTCTTTGTGCTCGCGCGAAAACCGACTGCCGATGAATAAACCCCGAGCGTTACATGTAATGCTCGTAGTGTCGTCCACACGTAGAATTTGTGTTACATTACACGGTGAATTACATTACACGTTACACTCGTCTAGTCCCGGCTTTACGCATGCCATTGACGAACAGAAAAAGGCACAGTATAGACAAAGCTAATAGGACGTTAGACAAAGCTAAACAGACGGTGTAGATTATACAATTTAATAGAAGTTTGCCAATAGACAACATCGACTTCGTAGGACACAGGAAAGAGTCGAAAAAAGTGTTCTTCTAAAAAAAGCTTTCGTTGAATGGCGATTCTATATGAAGCTAAATATATATCTGGATTATTCTAGCTTTATAGCGAAAAGTGGGACATTTTCCGTCGGGGAACAGCGGGACAAACGGCCTTATTAGGTACATATAAGATAACGTTATCTATGTGCATAATAGCTTTATCATTCATTAATAAAATTAAATTAAGAAATTTAAAAAAAACCCCCGCCGAAAAACTTCAAAAAGTAAAGAAATAATATTTACTGACTTTAAGTTTAAATAATTCCTAAGAGTAAAGTAATATTTTAGTCCATAAATGTTGTCAAGGTGTGTCACGGGACCGCCAAGTAAACTACCACAACAGCGACTTTTGCATTTTGTATCGCCATAATAGTCGCTGATTCTCTCGATTCGGGTCGTTGTGAACTGACCCTTAAACTATAATGATAAGTGAAATCAAACATCTACATAAGCGGTCCCCCGACACACCTTGACAACATTTATGGACTAAAATATTACTTTACTCTTAGGAATTATTTAAACTTAAAGTCAGTAAATATTATTTCTTTACTTTTTGAAGTTTTTCGGCGGGGGTTTTTTTAAATTTCTTAATTTAATTTTATTTTATGCTTTTTAAACTTGTGCAGAATAATTCCTATCAACTGGATCACATCCCAATGAATACCATCTATAAAATATGTCCTCTTGGATGAGGCCGTCAATATGAGCCCACTGCCCAAACATGAAACCACCACTTTGGGTTCATACGGAGCTCGGCCCCTATAGAATCCAGATGATATTTACTGTTTATCTACGTCTTACTGGTTGTCGTAATTAAAATGAGCCCAAACACGAAACCTCTGCTCTAAGTTGGTGAGGAGTTGGGTATCCTATTGAATACCAGGTGATGCTGCTCCACCAGGTCAACATTCCAATAATGTGTATATTATATTCAGAAGTGTCACGAATCAGAATGCAAAATATAAAACCCATCAAACGACTGCAAGTTGCTAATCGGTCTATCACGAACCAGATAAACCGTGATATTTTAGCAATGAGCAGGCTGATGATGATGAACTATAGCTAAGAACACTCTCGGCCATATCAGCTTTCAAACAAAAAAAACTAGATCAAAATCGATCCACCCGTTTGGATGCTACGATGCCACAGACAGACAGACCGACAGACAGACACGTCAAACTTATAACACCCCTCTTTTTGGTCGGGGATTAAAAAATAATAATCTGTGTACTTTGGATTTGGTGAATGGGTGGTTCGATATTGTATCCGGTGTCACTGTCATAACTAAGGCGAGTCTTATAATACGTCTTAAGTGCAAAATTAACAAGCCGTTTAGACCTAGAACATGGCCAAGAAAATATATTATAGGCCATACGGCATACCCAATAATCGTACGCCAAAAAAAAAAAAATCCTTCGCAGCTAGATAAGTCAACAAAGCTTCAAATTTTTAAACAATGTGTATCTCTCGTGTTTCGTTCCCGTTTATTTAAATATTAACATAATAAGCAACAAAAGTAATTCCACTTAACACTTTCAGTTGCTTAAATAAATTTCAGTCACAAAAGTAAAATATGTCTAAAATATGCTAGAAAATGCTTTTCTAGCATGAAACATAAATCTCTTATTGCAAAATTACAAATACAGATGTTCTTATAATAAAATACCAATAAACATTTCTTTGGAGGTTTCGACGCTCGTTAGCGCGGAAAGATTCGCAAACGCAATCGGTCCCGGACTCATTCGAATGCAAAAAATATAATCTCCAATATTTCTGTACGTTTCCTTTTCAACGGGGGAACTTTGATCATTTTGTTCCTTTTGAGCCTTCTCCATGTTGATAAATGTCTGTAGCATCCGTTAAATATCTTACAATTTGCTAACCGCGTTCGGAAATCGTTTTGGGGGTCCGTAACAAAGGGCTAAAACAAAGACCTCTTGTTATGACATTTTTATTCTTAAATCTTTTAGGTTTTATACTCAAGATTAGTTCAATAGCTTCCATCGATTTTGGTTTCGGTAGCCGATGTTTTAAAACTAAACCAGCGACGCAAAAGTGATTTTATAGTGCCAATGTTATAGGCAATGCACAAGGACAGTTTCTATTCTTCACTCTGAACTCTCATAACGTAGTCGAAGCGATGAGCGACACGTCTTCTCGACTATTCACATGTCCATCCGACTTGTCAGACAATCAGGTGATCAGTCTGCATTATCCTAACCAAACTTGGAAACAACATTATTTCCAAGTTTGGTTTTACAACCCACTCAATTAACGATTACTCAACTTTGATTTATTAAAGAGTTTGACAGAAAACTTAAAGTATAATAAAACATAATCTTCTTTAAATCTAATTTATGTAATCATTTAGGGCCTGTTTCACCACTTCCTGATAAAGTGCCGGATAGGCTATCCATAACTTTTTTGACAGATTCTTCATACTCTATCTGTCAAGTTAAGTAGTGGATAGCCTATCCAGCACCTATCAGGAAGTGGTGAAGCAGGCCCTTAATATCTTTGATGCCACAAATATTTACCTTTCTTTACACACGTACCCAATTTTTCTGCCCTCTGGTGTATCTCAGGTATTTTTATTCGTGTTCCAGTTGATTATGAGCGATGCGCATGCTTATTCGTCGGTTATTGCAAGCGAGATAAATGTTCTCTGTGGAAGACTGTTCTGGAAGCCCGCAGATTGTGTATCCTCTCATGTGTTTATTTTTCAGACGCGTTTTTATCTCCAATCGTAAGTTTTTGTGATAAGAAAAACTATACAAATATTACTTGTATTATAGACAACTTCCATACTAATATTATAAATGCGAAAGTGTGTCTTTCTGTCCGTCTGTCTGTTACCTCTTCACGTCCAAACCGCTGACCCGGTTTTGCTGAAATTTGGCATGGAGATACTTTGAGTTCCGGGAAAGGACATAGGGTTCCGACGCAATTAACGAGTTTTGGCGCAGCGGAGTTGTGAGCTTAATTATTTAATTATTAATTATTAGTAAGTTTAATTATTAAAAAGTCATCTTAGGGTAAGTTCACAAAGAAACAAGACAAAAAAGGCGCATCGCGGCGATGTATAACAGAGATGTAAAATTAAAATGTCCAGCTGTTAATTTGATTTTTTGTGTCTCTAAGTATGCATCGTATTTTACTCGTTTCAGTGTGAACATGCTATTTAATTTTTGAGTTTTATGTCACTATTAAGCTAAGTACTCACATACGGTTTTGCTCAATAGCATTAACTCCAAATCGAGCAATAGCCACCGTGTGGACCGCAAAACTGTCAGCTCGAAGGCTCGCTTCGAGCCGGCTCGATGGAATTAAATATGTCAAATATATCATTTCCTTCGATTCGGAGTAAAACTATCGAGCAAAAAATGGGTTAAAAATTTAATCGATTGTAAGGGTTTCGATTAATTAAAAAAATCAATTTTTATAAAAAATGGGTTAAAAAAATTGTAAGGGTTTCGATTAATTAAAAAAAACGATTTTTTAAAAATCGATTTTCATAAAAGATTAAAATTTAATCGATTGTAAGGGTTTCGATTAATTAAAAAAAAACGATTTTTTAAAATCGATTTTCATAAAAAATGGGTTAAAAAAATAATGCACAACGATAACAATCAAGTTTTCACTTCTGCCGGCACTCCCGGAGTGCAACCCGTCTTTTTTGTTTGAGCGCGCTAATCTTACGAACTACTGGACGGAATTTTATGTTATTTGGCACTGATATAGAATAGACCTAGGCCCTAGGGGAAGACATAGGCTACTTTTTTTTCAGTAAAATGTACAATTCGCCGTTTACGCGAAATTACTTATGAACACGGGCGGAGCCGTGCGGAAAGTTATCTAGTGTTAATGCCTTCATGACATCTACAGAGTCTGGCGAGACAGTGCTCTCGGCCAATCAACACTGTCTCGCTACTTCACTCGGTTTACATCTACAGAGTCTGGCGAGACAGTGCTCTCGGCCCAACTTACACTGTCTCGCTACTTCACTCGGTTTACATCTACAGAGTCTGGCGAGACAGTGCTCTCGGCCCAACTTACACTGTCTCGCTACTTCACTCGGTTTACATCTACAGAGTCTGGCGAGACAGTTCTCTCGGCCCAACTTACACTGTCTTGCTACTTCACTCGGTTTACATCTATAGAGTCTGGCGAGACAGTGCTCTCGGCCCTACTTACACTGTCTTGCTTCTTCACTCGGTTTACATCTACAGAGTCTGGCGAGACAGTGCTCTCGGCCAATCAACACTGTCTCGCTACTTCACTCGGTTTACATCTACAGAGCCTGGCGAGACAGTGCTCTCGGCCCAACTTACACTGTCTCGCTACTTCACTCGGTTTACATCTACAGAGTCTGGCGAGACAGTGCTCTCGGCCCAACTTACACTGTCTTGCTACTTCACTCGGTTAACATCTACAGAGTCTGGCGAGACAGTGCTCTCAATCAAAGTCTCGCTTATTTACTCGGGATGTGTGATCAGGGCATGAATATCTTTAAATGTTAACCCAACCCTTTACACGCGTACTATTTTGAATAACACTCGATGTTCCTTTCTTTGTATGAGTAAAAAATGTTCAAGGAAAATCCGTATTCATTTTCACTTTGGAATTTTCTAATAAAATCGACGCTCAACCCGGCCCTTTTGAAATATTATACGACCAATCAAGTGCTGGAGGTTCGAGAGGCGTGTGTATTAACCGATTGTGTGAAGGGTTATGTTTTTCAAGTATATGTACTATGTGAGAAATTTACTCATAGACATTACTAGTTGACACGGTAAATGTTGTTTTGCCATATAAATTATTTCTAGTATTAATATAAAAAATAGATAAAAACCTATTCTCAGGCCTAACGAACGTACATACAAAATTTCATTAAAATCGGTTAAGCCTGAGCTTGAGCCTCGTTGAGTTTTGAAGGAGTTCGTGCACAAACACTGTGACACGAGAATTTTATATATTAGATATGAACGACCCACATATTTTGGTCGTGTAACGTGTTATTTTAAGACAGTGTTGGTGAATTTCATACAGCGCTACCAAATTACAGAGAACCCTCAACTAGAATATACAGGGTGCAATTAAACCTTTCTGCCAAATTTTGATATATAGATCCTTGTTAAAAATAAAAATAAACGTATTTTTTCTTTTATAGTCACTCAGTACTCAAATTCGTCATTACGATGATTTTAGCCATTGTTTAAAATCTAAAGCCTATCTACCACATTATTTCCATCTGAAATTTTAAGTATATCCCTAGGCGTAAAGCAGGCGATAATGAGCTATCACTTAGGATAACTCCTAAATAACGGACTCACACATCACGTCAAACTAAAGGACCTTATCCACGTTGCGCCATGATAGATAATCATGATTGCCACTATTGCTATCCACAGACACAGACACAGACACAGACATACTAACAACCCTATTTTTATAGAAATAGAATTAGTATTAATTTTTATTATTCGTAGGACACAGTCCACAGTTGGACACAAAGACCAGGCGCGGGTAGAAGGAAACTTTTAATTGGCTGCAAGTTTCAGATGCGGGCCGCTACATTGTAGTTTATGCTAGCCTGGTTGGCGCAGACGATCTTTCGTTTATGAG